>VHKM01000269.1:1447544-2832589 GCA_007210695.1 Neogobius melanostomus | reverse complement strand
GAATACATCAACTTACCCTGTTCCATTTCTAAATAGGATATAATACATCAGCAGGACTAAACAGCAGCCAAAGCTTCAAAGAGCAACAGACAGGGTGTTTCAAGGTAACGCTCTAGGTTAGCACGTAGTGCAAGGGTTGGAGGTACAGAATCACCAAATCCACGAATATGCCTCTCAACAACTTCATCTTTTATATAATCGTCGAATTTGTGCTTGGCATGTTGATATAGAAATTAGAATCGCTAACGACTGTTTCCCTGACTTATTATGTCGTTTGGTAGACGTTAAGCACAGTCTTGTTGATTAATATGTTTAAACCTCGACTACATGCACGAAAACAGCAGCTGTTGGATAGCACTTTAAACATATTAAAAACTTTATTCAGGATGTAAATACTCAACCAGAGGATTTCTATGTTACACCTGAAAGTGTTTAGGGCCCTGAAGCCTACAGGCATAATGTTGACTTGATGCTAACTAATTGTAAAATAGCGTCACTATCTATACAATATTTTTATGAAAAATAATCATCTTGGACATTTCAATACATCTTTCACAAGTTTTTCATTTTATGTTTATTTTAATTACGCATAAATGCATGCCTTTCACAGCCAAGCGATAAATTGATTCATCGTGAAAATAATAATCTGCAGGCTCCTTGAGTTTCCAATACGTATTTGTTGAGCCCTAACATAGTTGGTTAAGTAAAAATCGGATTCCTCCGATACTAAATCGATAACTAAAAAGTGGTATTAGAGCTCGTATTAGAGTATCGATAACTTTATTTGTTTCTCACGCTGCCGCACAGGGACGACCCCAGCGCGGCGCCAGACATTTGCTCCACTGGGGGTGCTTAGGGGGGTGCTCGTAAAACATGAATTTTTTTGGGAGCGATTGGGAAAGATGTATACAGAACTCATTATAAACGCGGGCATGGGACCCGCAAATGTCGTAATTCATGCTGGCACACTGTCACTTCGAACTGAAGGAAAAGTACGTCTTTGGGCTGCAAATGGTCGTGAGCGTGGAAGGTGAGGAGGGAGGAGAGGTGCAAGCGATCTGGGACCTGCCTTTAACTCCAGCGGTCATTCTGAGAGAAGCCTCCGTGAGGCTGTTTTATGTCGGAGGACGTGAGGCCAGGAGGCAGCATGGTCCCGTGAATGTGTGGCGCTGCTTTACGTGTAAATCTCCACCTCACAACTCTGGCATCCTACGAGCGCTTCTACCACTCGTAACGCTGTTCAGCAGTTTGTTAAAGTTGAGCTGATTTCATATGGCAGGCCCACGGCCGTGAGAGAAAGGCAACCGCGCTCATGACTTAAGTGAACCTTTCGCGCGGTGTGTGTATTTCCTCATCCAGACTTTGTCTCGCTGCTGGAGGACCGCTCTGTTCTTGTGCTTAGGTTCAGCCCGCGGCCTCACCCCGTCGCTGTATCTGTAAAGTTGCACAATATAACCCTCTGATTTGGTGTTCCAGAGCCCAGAGGAGCAGAGCTGACTTATAACATCAGTCACTACGTTCAGCTGCATTGAGTCAATTTAGTGTAACGTGTAATACATGACCCGCAGGAAGTCAGACTCAGACTCCTGCTGTGGCCGGGCGTGCGTCTGCGCACGACTGCATTAACATCACTGGGCCCTCCGGAAAAGCTCCGTCTTTATGTTGGAATTAACCTCGTCAACCTCACATCCTTTTTATGTTACACGGTCTAAGGGATGTTTCTCAGAGATAACTGGTCTCCTTTGATTCTGTGGCAAAATCTTGGGGGTGCCCTTTGGGTCAAGTCAACGGTCAGAGTAAGAGTTTTATTTATAAACCATTTACCAAAATAACACGTTGACACTTCTGCCCAAGAGTGCTGTATCATGTTTCAGTGAGAGACAAATATATATACACACACAACGTCACCTCAGCTGGTAACAAAGTCAGACAACATAGGAATGCTCAATGCTCAGCTGTTGTTGAATAGCCACGCACTAGAGGCGTGTTTTTAAGAGTGACTTAGCTCTCAACCGGATGAAAGCTGATGAATGCTCAAAGGGAGCTCAGTTCCAATGTGAGGTCCATTCGCCAAAATGCTCTGTCCACTCCGTTTTTTTCTTAGAGCGGGGACAGGATCATAAAGCTGTATGGTCGAGACGCGCAGGGCTCTCCACACGATGATAAAAGTACATTTCAGACAGATTATCTGGAGCCAGGCCACTCAGCTGATGTTAAAAACCAACAATTAGGCATTTTTAAAATTGTATCCTGAGGGAACCGAGAGCCAATGGAGACACTGTAGCACGCGCCGTATGTGTCATAGCGCCTGATGCTGTGCCAGGAGCCGTCAGCTGCACTCTCTGTATAGTGCATGTACACGACGGAATGGATGCACATCAAGACGTGTACAGGAGAATTAACATAGTCCGTACTGTGAAGAGCGATGTAAGTATGTGGACAAATTTTGCAGCTGAAATTAGAAGGTCAGATATGTTTAACTTTAGCAATCAGTCGAAGCTGAAGAACTTATTTTAACCAGCAGAGCCTGATCTTTGTTTGTCAAATTTACAAGAGCTGTCAATCAATGATCCAAGATTTTTTACAGGGGAGCTGAAGGGAACACCTGAGATCAAGGGGTACTGTTCAGTAATGCCGAACATAACAATTTCAGTCTTGGCTCTCGTTATTAAGAGACATTTAGCTTTCAGCCCGTCTTTCCTTCTAGGAAGTGCAATCTGCAGAGACTGCATAGAACTGCTTCTTGCACTTAAGAGTGCATGTAAATTTGGACATCATCCGGCGAAAGCAATGAAAGGAAATGTCATGTTTTCTGAAAAATCCTCGAGCCCAAGGTGGCACAATACAGACAACAAAAGCTGGGCCTACAACAGTAGCTGGGGACTCACAGGTGAGAGGGGCTTTTGCTGATGAGAAAGGGCCCAAGCTCACCGGAGACTGCCGTCCTGTGAGGTAGGACCCGAACGCCATTTTAAAAACAGTGTCTTAATCCACACAGGATTCCATGCGTGATAATAAAATCTCATGATCCACTGTATCAAGGCTGCAGTGAGATCTAGTAGCACTAAGACAGCTGCCTGGCCAGAGTCTGCCATTAAAGCAAATCATTAAAAACTTTTAAAAGAGCAGTTTCTGTGCTGTGGCACGATTTAAAGCCAGACTGGAATTTCTCCGTAATTTTATTTGAATCCAGATAGGATTGCAGCTGAGAGAAGACCACTTCTCTAGTACCTTTGACAAAAAGGGCACTTGATATCGGTCTATAGTTAGACAGCACTGAGGGATCCAAGTTATGCTTTTTAAGGAGAGGCTGGACAACAGCATGCTTAAACACCTCAGGAACACAGCCGGAAGTTCAAAGAGGAGTTTATCAACTTTAAAATACATGGCCCAACAGACTCAAAAACACTTTTTAAAAGTTTAGGGGAAGGCTGTCATGAGGGCATTCAGAAGGTCTTAGGGCTTGAGTCACTTTCGAGAGTTCTGAAAGGGACACAGGCTCAAAGTGACTGAAACCTACTGGACAAATATTACAAACAGCAGGATCAGTAACAGCGTCAACAACAGTACACAAAGACCTGATTTTGGAAATCTTGTCGGTAAAAAAGAGTTAAATGTTCACACAGTGTGACACTCGGAGCAATGGCGGGTGTTACAATGGGGTTTACCAGCCTATTCAATACATTAAAAGCACTTGTGGTCTATGGCTATTGACAGACACAAGGTTAACATGTATGGTGATTTTGCAGATTTACAGCCCTTTGATAGTCCGCAAGGGAGTCCCTGAGGATATCCAGAGAGACATGGAGCCTATCTTTTTTCCATTTTCGCTCGGCCTGACGGCATTTGCGTCGGAGCGCACGAGTACAGTCATTAAGCCATGGCTCTCCAGCAGCCTTCGGCCGTCCTAAGTTTAAGGGAGCAACGGAGTCAAGTGTCCTGGTACATGTGAGATCGAACAACCTAGTTAGCTCATCGATATGTACATGGTCATCCAAGTTAAGAAGCTCAGAGGCATCAAAGCAACAGAAAAGTGCACTGGGTGTCAATAAACGTCATGAAGCGTCTGCACGCCGCAGGGATGCTTTGTTATAAAATGGAACAGGGCAACCAGCTAAACAAGTAAACAACATACCCCCCAGCCACACCGCCTGAATGGTCAGATATACACTTGTCACCAATTTCTGTGACACACAGACATTCAACCCTAGGAATAAAACCAGATCTAAAAGTGTGGGCCCCTTCTCATGTGTGGGTCCAGAACCACCGATTCGGCATTAAGTTAAAATGAGTCCAACAAAACACTTAAAAAGTCCTGGCCATTTGTTTAGAGGACAACATACATGGATATTAAAATCACCAACAATTAAAAAAGCGATTTCAGAGCGTGAGGAGCTATTCCAGCCAGAAAGTTCTGAAAAATCACTGATGAAGTTCTTATTAAACTTAGGCAGCGGCGATACCACAACAGCGTGCATAAACCACAGGTTACGCGCAGCTTTAGCTCAAACCAGCCCTGCAGTCTCGAAGCTTCGTAAATCCCTTTTGCAAAGTGGGTTTCTTGACATTGGAAATTTCGATGTTTAAAACGGTGGCTATTACCTCCGCCCTTGTCCCTTGCTTGTACGAGGCAGTACTAAGAAAGGAACAGTCGCGGCGGAAGAAGCTTGCTGCAGAAAGGCAAAGCCACTCACCGACGTTGAGCCAAGTCTTCGTCCATAAACATGGAAGTCCAGCTCCCTTGAAGCGAAAAAGTCATTCAGAATAAAAGTCTTGTTGGACAACTGATCTGGACATTGATCAGAGCCAAATTGAAGGGAGAAAACGCATCCGTGCTGCCTGCTTGATCGAGATCGCCACACGAGGAAACAAGCCGGAAGATTTCTTCGGTCCAACGCCACGTCTGTCAGAGCAGGGAAGCCGGGGGAGGTAGTCCGAGTCGCTGGCGAAACAGGCTGATCCATCAACGGGACGCTAAGCTGCGGGCGCTTCACCGGATAGAGCCACCGCGATTTCAGGGATCGCATTGGCCCAAAAGAGCCGGTGACAGCAGGCCAGTCGTAGGTACGACCACGGTCTCCATCAGATCCACACGAAGCCACGAAGGGTAAGCTCTCCAGCGTCTCGCTGTGTCACTGGAGCTACGCGCCGCAGGTAGTCCGGTATGTGCAGAGAGAAAAAGGGATCTTTTGCATTCGTCAATCCTCAGGGCCCCCCCCTGGCGCCGCCCCTGAGCGACCCCTCCCCCCTCCTGCTCGTAATATTTGAATGAGGGGTTATCTGCTACTTTACATGAGGGAAATGATAGTTAGTCGTTCCACAGTTAGAAAAAAAAACATTTGGACACCAAAATAGATGCTCATTTGTGTTTATACACTTATTCTAGTATTAGCAGTTGTAAAACAAAAAGTATCTGTCAATCAATGGCTTCCAATCTGCCTGTTAACAGATCATCCAACTTTAGAAAGGTGAACACAATCAATCTCCAAGTACAATAAGACCCTTGGGACCTCTGTGCAGTGGAGCAACAACTGATTCCTCCCTCAACCCTTTTTGTCCATATTTGTATATATTATACTGTAGATGACTGTTTTGTAAAAGTCTGATTTATCGCATTCAGTGTGACATAAATTATGAACAAACCAAAACTTGTAATAATCTTGTGAATCCTAATATTTCCAAAGAAAATACCATAAAAAATATAATTAAAAAATATAAATTTCTGAAGAAAAGGGGGCACGTCACAAAAACTACATATACGTTATGTCAACATGAAGCTTTTGTAAACTTAACATTTACTCACAGTGGCACAAGGTGACTATTTTATTTTACTCAAGTAGCAGTAAGGATTACTCAAGTAGCAAGTAAAACGTACTGAATTTGATAAAACACTTGAGTAAGTACAGTTTCTTCACAAAGTATACTCAAGTACTTGAGTAAACTGAGTACGACCCGCCTCCTGGGCTGCGCATTCATATTACTAAATGTTGTGGAGTAGACATGTGTTATATTTATGTTCCAAATGTAGTGTCGAGTAAAAGGTAACAAGTTCTCATCTAAAAACACTAGTCAAGTAAAAATACAGATCCTCAAAAAGTCTAAGTACAGTTACTTTAGTTAAATGCTAAAGGGTAGCACCATCACTGTAGTTTCACTATGATCTAGAGATACTCACCATAGTTCCTTTATTTGGTTACAACATAGAATAAACGTGTTTCGGCATAAGCCTTCCTCAGAGCGTTTTACATCAGGCTGCGTTGCCTTAGACCTTATAATAGCCTTAGTGTCTACCAGTGGATATGTGACCCAATTACAGATCGAAACCACTCAAACTCACAGCTTTTTAAGAATATCTAATCAATCTTCTAATGCTGTGAGCTGTTGGATTTCAAGCATCTTCTTGTTATAAATAGTCTGCTATCAAGAAACAACTCATGGCACCTCCTTTATCTGCAGGCAATAAGTTGATTGTCTGGCATTACTCTCCAATTCTGGTCGTAGAGATGGGAAGAGAGTGTTATACTTAACCCGCAGAAGTTAAATATTACACTATTCTACAGCCATCAAACTTTACAAACGACCATATCGATGATATCCTCTTGTTTTGGCAAGGAAACCGAGGATGAATTGAAGCGACTTTGTGACATATATAATGACAGTTTGAGTTATCTTAAATTTAAATTTATTTAAACTATCTCAATGACAACATTCCAACAGGACACATTTCTGAGACTCAAACGATAAACTGTTTCTGTTCAAGACAACTTCAAGGTATCAAACCCAAAAACAATAGCGCCAACAGATTTCTTGAGAAAGGCGGCGTGTAACCTCATTTGCATCCATCGTGCCTAATAGACAGGGCCAACCAATACCCCTCACTCTGAACTTCTTTAAGACAAACCCCAGGACAAGAAGTCCGAAAACCGTATTGTTTCTCCACGAATATAATCCATAGTGCTTCAAAGATTAAAAGAAATACTCCAAAGAACATTGGTACAAATGCTTCAGGCAGAAGCCATCTTGAGGGCATGTGTAAAAAACCCCAACCAAAACCAATTTTCATTCAGAAAAGCACCAATCAATCAAAGACAAGTTATGTTACAGAAACATGAACAACTCAGACCACTCTTACATTGCTGACAACAACTGGGCATGCACAGATGTGGTTAATTGTGCTTCTGCTGCAACAGCACAACAAATACAAAAATCTTTTAACCATCCAACATACTGAAAGAAAAGTTACAATAAGCTCAATTCAAATTAATTGTACAGTAACCCATGGTCATTTATATGCTTCTTCTGCCCATGTGGTTTGGCATATGTTGGTCAGCACAAAAAAGACAATTAAAACAAAGATCTCAGAAACATAAAGACTGCTATTAGAACAGGCAATATTCATTATTTGTATCGAAAGGGGTTTACTGCTGTCCACAAGACGGGGGCAATATCCTTTAAAAAGCGTGTAACCAAAGAGAAATGTTTGGATCTCATACTTTGAAACACTATGGCAAAAACCCCATGGACTGAATGCACGATTTTAGTTTAAAATGTTTTTCCTAGCCGTTTAATATGCATATTCTTACCGTCTATGTACAGAGGCACTGCTGAAATTACAGGACGATTGTGAGTTGATTGGTTCATCCTTGTAATTGGGCGTCAACATATCCACCTGGTAGGACACTAAAGGCTATATAAGTCTAAGCAACCAGCCTGGATTGTAAACGCCTCTGAGGAAGGCTTATGCCGTAACACGTCTAGCGTTTACTCTATGTTGTAACCAAATAAAAGAACTATGGTGACGTATCTCTGTTTGGATATTATGAACTACAATCGATGTTCGCTACCCTTTACAGTTGTTTCTACAAATGTATCATTTTTTTGGGGCGTTAGCCACTTAGTAACATTTTGAAGCACGCGTCAAACTCCCTTCCTGCGGATTACAATTTAGTAAATTGTACTTTGTTATTGTTCACGCGCTGTGTTTGGTGTCCACTGGCATTTAGTTATATGTTTAAAATGCCACTCCAAGGACAACGAAACATATCACATAATATAATGTGCTCTTTAAATTTAAAATGCGACTCAATAGTTTAAAGGGGACACAGTTCAAACCAGCCAGATTGTAACTAGCCTTTCTAATCCCATCAACAATTAATCGGAGACCACCTTTGCCAGAAAAAAAACTCTTTCTTTCACCCCAGAAGCAGAACGCAAAATGGCTCTACATCTTCTCAATATGATTTTTTATTATTTTCACGAAACAACTTTCCTCCATGGATCTGTATGATACCCTGTAACTTCATGATTATTTTTTTCTACAAAAAGGACTTCCCTCCCCTTCTTCGAAACAACCATCTCCACTCTTCATCCAAAACTTTAAAGGTTCTGTATCCATGCTATTTAGCCGTTCCAAAGCTTAAAGTATAGGCATATATATGATATTTATTGTACCTCTATCACTATGGAGTACCTCATTTTTGAGAGGGGAAATATAAGTTATTTTGGGGGCGCTATTTTCCCTACCCGGAAAGACAAGACGCTTCGATTCAGTTAACTCCGCCCGCTCTCTCCGCTCATTCCACATTTGCAGTATCTATAAATATAACCATATCCGCTGCAAAAAAGTGAAGTTACTTCACATAATGCCGTTATAAGGAGTTGACATGTGCCAACCACAGTGTTCATAAATGGCTAACACACACGCTAAAACACACACGCTAACCACGCCGTTTTGCCATTGACTCACCGCTCAGCATGGCCCTTCCCCATCGTCCGGCGTGTTTACCTTATTGGGCGCCCTCGTGTTTGCGTTATAAAAGTTAAATTCTCTTTGATTCTGGGGCCAAGGTTCTTCACCAAGCATGCCATCAGTTGGTTGATATACGTTCGCTGAATCCAGACAAGAAATTCCAACCTTTTGGCGAGTGCCCACTCTTCTCTTAGGAACGGCTGACTAGTCCTCTCGTAAGCCAAACAATGGATCTAATAAGCCAAATGCCACATCCGGTGACATTATCGTTCCGTAAGAAAAATGAACAGGCGGTGTCCAGAGTTAGGTTAGAAAGCAGCCTCCGTCTTCCACAAAACAATTGCACCCCTCACAGCCGCGGACGCTTTGCTTACTGTCCATTGGACAGCACAGACGCTCTAGACGGAGAGTTTTTTGTTGTTGTTGTTGTTGTCTTTTTGTCTTTTTCTTGTATTGCCTCATCTTACCAACAAACACACAACAACAAAACTGTTTTATTAAATTAAAATCACGGCTGTAAGGCTTTACATTACAGACGTAAGAGCACTTCCGTTCCCCTTGTGACGACAACAACCTGAACAACTCAGTCAATTACCAGGAGGGCGGAGCAGCTGCTCAGAGGATATGGAAGACTATTGGCACCTTAATTCAATGTCTATTTCACTCTGTCAAAATGGCTATTGCATTATCGTATTTTTAGTATTTATTTTGGAAGTCGACCTGTTTGGCAAAGCTGTAAGTTATATCCAATTTTGACATTTAATGTTCTATCTCCAAAAGTTCTAATTGGCAATTCAATATGTAAAGTGTCGATACAAGTCTTTATATATTGAAATTACAAGATTTTGGAAATGAATAGCATTATTGACATGGAAATTTGGCCTCTTTATTCATTGTTCTATTCATTCTTAAAATGGCATTTAGTCGAGTCTGTATTGACAAAAGCTTGCATGTTATATCCTATTTTGACATTGTTAATAGTTTCTATTCCCAAACAGTTCTAATGGCCAATTCAATATGTAAAGTGTCGATTCAATGTCTTTATATATTCAAATTACAAAGATTTTGAAATGAATAACATTATTGACATTGCGGAAATTGGGCGCCTCTTTATTCATTGTTCTATTTCATTCTTAAAATGCATTTAGTTTCGAGTTGTGTTTTGGCATAGTTGACCAATGTATATCTTATTTTGACTTGGAATATTCTATCTACTGTTTGAGTAAGTTTTCATTTAATTGTTGTGGAAACAGCACCTCCCTCTGGATTGCATTGGCATATTGCATATTGCATTGCCACAAGTTTGAGTGGAACTATTTTCAAATGCTAGGCAGTTTTCTTGACCCCTGGGAAGGGGGCGGGCCCTGGGTCCGCTTCTCGCCAATCAGAGACGAGTCTAATCGCTCCTAGCAGATGCGCTGTTTGGTTTTTTGCTGGAAGTAAATGCTGTTATGACGGATTGGAAGTAACAGATCACCCTTCATGGAAGATCAAGTTACTCTAAGAGGAGGTTCTATTAAGTATAGAAGCGTGTTGGTTAAAAACATAAGTGTTTAGATGTTTTTTCTCTCTTTGTTTATTAACACTTGTACGTTATTTCAGGTCCTGCCAGCAGTCCCACCAGAAGTCAAACTGCCCCAGTGTTCAGCTCTTACATTTTATTTTGCCACCACGGTGCGGGAAAATATCTGTCTGTAAGTAATTCAAATGATAGTGATCTTTAGCTTCCATTAGATACCAAATTTAGTAATTTTAGCATTCCTATCGTAATCTCAAGGCAGAAAATTCGTCGCTAATACCGCGTTAGCATCCTATGCTTTTTCCCAGTAAATTTAGCCTCGTGCTAATAGCTCGTATACAATCGGGGGTTTTGAAGGGTTAGTAACTCTACTACTATTTTCCTATTTGCATTGTAATGTTTACCGCAATGAATTGTAATATGCATTATTGTGTACTGTTATGTTACAGTTTTAAGTAACTTCAGTAATATCACAAACAAATCAGCAAGAACGCTTCTTTGGTTTTCCATTAGAGACTGTTCTACTCTGCAAAGCTGGTTTCTCACCCATAAGACAGAATATACTTCACTAAACCAAACGTGGTGGCAGTGTTTTTTGTTTTAATATTAAAGCACTTTATAGGCCTGAACTTATTGTACGCCCATGTAAATTTCTATTCTCACAATCTTCAGCGCAGTTATCCTCTTACTCAATTATATCTTTATGCGTGGTGAAACCTCATTCCTGTCAATTTGGTTCACATTTCAGAACAAGAAAAACTAATTAAGCCAGGGTGATACATTTTTTCAAACCACCAGGTGCCGCCGTTTAGTAGGGCTGCGAATTACAGTATGATACATTTGATTTGAATATGTCTATTTCCGTCTCCATCTTCATCACGGACTTCTTCCTCACTTTCCTTGTCTAAAACACGCTGTGGGCAAGAACTGAAAACTGGTATCTTCGGTACTGGGTGGTGCAACCATTTGACATCACTACCAGAATGCATTGCGATGTAAATAACAATGGTGACCTACGTGCAAAAAATGTTTCTAAAAATATAAAACTAGCGAATGTTTCAAAAAAAATGTTTGTTTTTTTGAATTATCTTATAGATATGTTACTGACAGTGAATTATTAAATTATGATCTATTTCATATAGATCAAACATGTTTGATCTGCTATTTCAGTTTGTTGTAAGATAAGAAAGGCTGTATTTATCCCATACAAGGGAAATGGTATGTTTGAAATAGTACAAAAGAGCAACTGAATAAGGAAGCAATGTCAAAAAGACCTTGTGTTAAATATTAACTAAATAACAAAAACTATTCAAACATAAACTGTGTACTTCACTATATAAGGTACCAAATTAAATGAAACTAGAACAAGCGATGACTATGTAGCAAGAGGTCAGGGGACTGTATGTACATGAATGTGAACAGCGTGTGAATATTTGTTAACATTTCGCATAGTGATAAGATAATGCAGATCTAATTCTGTTCTATCCTTAGCATCCAACAGTAATCAATATCCTTTTTTGTTGTGGTCAGTCACTCTAGTTTTCTTCCTTTGTTCATTAGGGCCCAGAGAAACCTGTAAAGACAGACCACCTGTGCGGACAACAGCCTGCTGCCATCTTCATCCAGTCACCTCAGCGCTGTTGACATGATCACATTCATAATTTTTCCACAAATTCTAACAAATTAGTTATTAATTAAATGCAGACTATCTTTGCATCTCTCAGTTTAATATTTATTTACAAGAAGCTCCTGACAACACAAACGGGTTCAACCCAGCTCCTCTGCGACATTCTCCTAGCCTTCGTTCTTCTGAACCGCTCCTGTACCACACAGCTGCTTCTTGGGGTTGCAGAGAAGAATGATTCCACCATACAAGAAGAATCTTATTGGCCAGTCTAAAAATGTTCTACCGTCTCTTGATATTCAGATGTTGTACGGTCTCTTCATAGCGGCATCTGGAATGTAGATGGTTATAAATGATTAAATAAATAAATAAAACAATGTGTTGTGATGTGTGTGCTTATCAGCACAAACATGCTCCGGCTGTCCAGGTGCCTGGGTAAGACAGAGTTTGTGCCTGAATAACTTAGGTATTACTGATGTACTGTGAAATCTCATGATGCTTTCTAGATGCTGTTAGTACCACTATTATAATCACCCCTGCCTGTATCCGGAATGTAAACTAATTTTGAATATGGGGGTAGGCACTTATAAGCTTTCTTGCTTCGGCCTACTCCTTTTGAGTTTATGTTACTTTATTTATTTTCTGCACTGCAACAAGGTTAATGTAAATAATTACTCAAATAAATCCAATCAATCAACATTGGTAGTAACAGATTAGATGTGTTACACAACTCTGATCTAAAATACAGAATAGTACTTAGCCTCATGTTTTTACAAATGTAGGAGTATTTTGTCGTCACGTTATTTAATCTGATCATCAGGATCACTGCACTGAAGAGTGTGAGAATAGAAATTAACATGAGCATACAATAAAGTATAGTTTAATCATTAAAACAAAAACACGTGCCACCACGTTTGGTTTAGTGTAAGTATTCTGCCTTTACTAGTGTGTGAGAACCAGCTTTGCAGATAGAACAGTCTCTAATGAAAACCAAGAAGCGTCTTGCTGTATTTGTGTGATTTACTGAAGTACTTTAAAACTGTAACATACAGTTACACAAATAATGCATATTACAATCTCAATTGGGTAAATATACAATGCAAATAGAAAATAAGTAGCTTAGAGTTAACTAAAACCTTCAAAAAACGATTGTATTAGCGAGCTATTAGCACGAGGCTAATTTACATGGGAAAAGCCATAGGGATGCTAACGGTATTAGCGCCGAATATTTTCTTCCTAATTACGAATAGGAAACATGCTAAAATTACTAAATTTGGTATCTAATGGAAGCTAAGATCACTATCATTTGAATACTTACAGACAGATATTTTTGTGGGCCAAAATAAAATGTAAGAAGCTGAAACACTGTGGAGTTTGACTTTCTGTGGGACTGCTGAGCATGACTGAACTAGGTAGCAAGTGTTTAATAAACAAAAGAGAGAAAAACACTAAACAGTACTGGTATTTTAACAAACACGCTTCTATACTTACATAGAACCTCCTTAGAGTAACTTGGAATCTTCATGAAGGGTGATCTGTTACTTCCAATCCGTCATAACAGCATTTACTTCCAGCAAAAAACAACAACACAGAGCATCTAGCTAGGAGGATATAGACTCGTCTCTGATTGGCCGAGAGCGGACCAGGGCCCGCCTTCCCAGGGTCAAGAACTGCATAGCATATTGAAAATAGTTGCACTCAAACCTTGTGGCAATGCAATATGCAATATGCAATGCAATCCAGAGGGAGGTGCTGTTTCACAACACATTAAATGAAACTTACTCAAAAGTAGAATAGAATATTACAAGTTAAGATAAGATATGACATTCAACTTGCCAAAAACAACTCGAAACTAAATGCCATTTTAAGAATGAATAGAACAATGAATAAAGAGGCCAAATTTCCATGTCAATATGTTATTCATTTCAAAATCTTGTAATTTGAAATATATAAAGACATTGAATCGACACTTTACATATTGAATTGCCATTAGAACTTTTGGAATAGAACATTACATGTCAAAATAGGATATAACATGCAACTTTGTCAAATACAACTCGAAACTAAATGCCATTTTACGAATGAATAGAACAATGAATAAAGAGGCCAAATTTCCATGTCAATATGCTATTCATTTCAAAATCTTGTAATTTGCAATATATAAAGACATTGTATCGACACTTTACATATTGAATTGCCATTAGAACTTTTGGAATAGAACATTAATGTCAAAATTGGATATAACATTACACTTTGCCAAACACAATTCCAAAATAAATACTAAATAACATAATGCATAGCCATTGACAAATGAATAGACAATTGAATTAAGGTGCCAATAGTCTTCCATAAGAGAGCAGGATTCAGGAGGATTACTTAGAACTGCGTGAATGAAGCCAAAAGCCGCTCTGGGGGTGTTTTTGATAAGGAAATAGCATAACAACATGGCTAAAAACTCCAAAAAGTGGATTTTGCATGATATAGGACCTTTAACACCCCCAAACAAGATGCAGTTTGAAAGACTGCATATTGACTGAAGATATATGAAATTGTTTTGTAAAAATATCAACAAAAGAATTTAAAACCTGGCTCTAAAACCATTAGCTTTGATTCTGTGGTGTTGTTTTGATTCGCTTCTGCCAGGTCCCAAGATTGATTTCCATCCAGCGTTGCATTCATTTCCCCCTCAAATCTCTCTTTACTGTCTCAGACTCGGAGTGGGCGCAGAGGATGAACCAGTTCTCCACATTTCAGAAGAGCTTCAGCCCCGACATGATCAAACACCTTCTGGACACCGCCAAAGAAGACATGAGGAACTGCAAGGACATCGTGGTCAGAGAGATCAACAAGGCTCTCCAGCGCAGGAGGGACAAAATATCACAGAATAAACTGTGGAAAATCGAGGTGAGAGATCGTACTCGTCAATGGAGGGCAGGCCTGAATTATCTTGTCGTTTTTTAATGGTGAGGTCATTTTGTGGGAAAACATGCCATTGTAACATGCAACTTAATATGCACTAAAGATTTCAGTTACGGCGCAAGATAGTTTGTTTCATTTATTGTCTGTGGTTTAGGGAGACACCGTAGTCACAACAAATGACTTTCCATTTCTACGTTTTGAAGTTCGCTCTGAACACAGAAGCTTTCCCCTGAAAACAGATACATTCATAATCTTCTCAAAAAGGTGTGATTATTGGTAATCGACAGTTTCTCCATAGATCTAAACAGGAAATTCAAGAGCCATGTACTTTTTGTCACATTGTTGCAACAACATTTAAAGTCGCACCTACATGAACACATTTCCCAGTCTTTTTTTGAAGGATTTTTCAACATTTAATTCCTTGTCTGATTTATTGAGCTTTCAAATTAGACATTTTCCCCGTAACTAGTTCATTCAAAAACATGACACAGATTCAGATCAGATTCAGTTAAAGAGCCATTTGCAGTATAAAACCACATTGGAAAAAATGTGCAAAGAGCTTTAAGTGCACTGTCAACACATAAAAGGACATTGATACCCAATATTTTCTCTGATAAAGTATTTCTTTTAATCCCATATGCCAACAAAATAAACGCAAACATTTGAACCTTTCCATTAATCCATTTTTACACTTGATCCAAATCCATACACAATGTTACGGTACATGAAAGAAAACTGCCAATAGGTTTCAGTAATCTACAGTATAATTTTACCCCCACACCTGCAGTGTCTCGTTTTATGTGCAAAACTCCACAAATAAAACGCGACAAACATCATTTTTCAACAGCTACTGGAAAAGTCTAAGACGTTTAATTGACAAGTCCATTTCAACAACCGTAACACGTGTATGCACCTACATCGAAAGACCGCTAGAGGGCGCCCCAACCCCACGGCTCACAGGAAGTGAATGTGGGTCACTTCTCGCCAAAGGTGCGCTAAACTTCAAGTGGGTCGGTCATGGTCAATCAATGGCAGGTGTGCTGATGGCGTGAGCTCAGCTTTCACGAGGTCTGCTAACCCAAAGAATCATTGATATACTCCAAATGAGCCACGAATGAACAAAAAGACTGGCGGTGAGCAACTGAAAACTAACTTCGAACAGTCTCTATTTGAACTGTACTTCTTGGTGACACAAGTTAAGTTGAAAATGACGGGAGGCAAACGAAGGCATAAACCAAGCAAGCCATCTGCTGCTAATGCTAACAACCCCTCTCCACTGCCACGGGTGCCTCTTTCAGTGGAAATTCGTTCGACCCGGGAGAGAAATGTAATAATATTTGTAAATATGTGAATAAAGTTATAATAAAATCATAATTATGTGAATGATGCAACAGCCAAGTATTTGAATTTATCTTCAAGGTTAGCATATTTTTCACAATGTTCCAGTAGTATCTAAGAAGATACTGTTTGGTATCAAAAGTACGTGAGAAAGCAGCCTGGTATCAGGTTGACCATGTGTAGTAAGACAACGGAGTGAACTGGACGAACGTAAATCGAGGTTGGCCCCGGACTGTCTAGGTCAGACTGGGTATTATTGACGTCAGGTGTCCTTGTACAGGCCGGGCCTTCCTTGATTTGATAAGTATAGTGTGATTCATGTTTTAAGATATGATGTGATACATGTGTTTGAGAGGTGACGAGCAAATATCTGTAAACTCCACCTCCCTATGTGTGATATGCTGTGGAAAAAACAAATAAAAGGCTGTACCAAAAACAACTCGTTGAGAATGGGTGCACCACTCCGCGTGGCTGTGATGTACTGCGATTCTCCCTTGCAAGCCAAACAAAGTATTGATCTCTGTGTCGTTTTCTTCTAGTTGAAGCGTTCTCCAGAATTGGAAAACAAAGGTATTAACCCTAATTTTCTGACACTTTCTCTACAAGCTACCCACAGGGCAGCCAAGCTGTGGTGGTTGAGAATATGCATGACTACCTTGGGGAGCAACTGGAGGTATCGTTGGAGGGACAAGCGGAGACGAGCAAGCTGTTTCCACCGCTTCCAGTTTCCCCCGCAGCTACCTCTGTCTCGGCCGCCTCCTCGCCACTGCTGCCTCACCTGTGGCGAAAGAAGCACGCCGTACGGGTCCCATCTCTCCGGACCCTATGACCACCATGCTCTCTGAGTTTAATTCGCTGAGGCAGCTTCTAAATTCAAGAGCTGATGCACTAGAGAATATGATAAAGGCAAACGCTGTGGCAATTGCTGAAGTAAAAGAGGTGGGCAAAGAAATACTAACCAAATCAATACACTGAAAATGTCGCTGGACCACTTGTATGCTGAATGGACGGCTCTGAAGGAGAGAGTAGACTATTTGGAGTCGAAGCCCGGCTCCCTAAGCGTAGATTCGGCGGCATATGCGAGTCGTATCTCCCACCTGGAGAGCTACTCCCGACGCCGAAACCTTATACTCCATGGCCTGGAGGAGAAGGAGCACCAGGACGTCCGCTGTGAGGCTATTCGAGTGCTACAGGCAGTACTCCCGGAGGCGAAGGACAGGATCCCAATCGCCGTGGACATAGTGCACCGCGTTGGACCCCAGGATTCCAACAACTCCAGATGCCGGCCCATCATCATTCAATTCACCTACCGCCACTACAAGGAAGCCATTTGGGCTGCGGTCAGAGAGTCATCGTTCCTCAAAACCAACAACCTGAGGCTGTCCCTGGACTTCGCTCCGGAGATAAGGGAGAGAAGACGCCTTCTGTGGCCTCAGGTAAACCAAGCTAGGAAAGACGGCAAGCGGGCTTACTATGCGGGGGGCCGCGCTTTTGTGGATGGAATGGAGATTTTCCCTCCCTAAAGATTCTTAACTGAAGGTAAAGCTGCCTAAGACATTTTGTTTTTTGTTCTCAATACTCCTAACAGCAGCTGTGTGTGTCAAGACACAAATGTATAGTTTGCTCTCTGTCATTGGTGGGTATTGGTTGGAAGAAAAAATAAAAAAATAAAGTTCATTTGGATACAAAAAAATAAAGTAAACCTTAAAGGGCTCCTCGAGTCAGTTCTCCTTTGCTATCTAGGTTGGCAGACCTCAGTCTCTATGTCACATTCTGACAGAGACTGTGCTACACCATTTGTTTTGGTGCTAGCACTTTGCCTTTTGTAAGTGATCCCCTTCGGATCCTTTTATTTTTATTCATTTATTTTTTGTTTTATTTTTTTGTTTTCCCCTACCCTTCCCCCTCCTCCCATAGTGTGTATGGCCCTATCTTGCAAAGCAATATTTCTAAATCTTCGGTGGCCATACCGCCTTTGCGATGCCCAATCCCCGTCAGACCTTGGAAGCTAAGCAGGGTAGGGCCTGGTTAGTACTTGGATGGAGACCGTTCAGTAACACCAGGAAGCCTAGCGAATGTAGTGAGTGAGTGAGTGGTTGGTGGTGGTGGCTGATGTGCGCAGACTGGTTGCCTCGCTTATCATCACCGAGTATGGAGTGAATGAATAATGCACCAAATTGTAAAGCGACTTTGAGCGTCTGGAAAAGCGCTATATAAGACTAATGCATTATTATTATTATTATGATTATTATTATTATTATTCGGAAATACAAATGTGATCTGTTTTTGTTGCAAGAATCTCATAGTACTAAGGATGATACCAAGTTTTGGAAAGTCAGTGGGGTAGGGAACTATGGGGAGCACACAAGTCGGAAAAGGCAGCAGGTGTCATTGTGTTAAGGGATCATTTTTCTGGAGCTATAGTAGCCCTCGAAAGCGACTCCGCTGGGCATTTTATAATACTTATCCTATCTGTTTGTTCCAAAACTGTAATACTTGTCAATGTGTACGGATATAACTCCCGCCGGAGAATGCAGCTATGTTTGAAACTATTGATGATAAGTTAAAAGTGTGGTTGAAAAAATTTCCTAAAGCATATCTGATCCTAGTCGGTGACTTTAATGTAGTTATGGACAACGAGCTAGATAGAGTCCCACCACGAAACAATAACTCCTCTAACACATATCTAAAAGCATTTATGGATAAATATGATCTCTATGATGTTTTCCGGGAAAAGTTCTCCTCACTAAAATTATATACTTGGCACTCCAAAGACATGTCGAAACAATCTAGACTGGACTACTGGCTGATTTCCAGAACGATCACGGCTGATACCACGATATTAAGATCCACCCTGCCCCTCTTTCGGACCATAAATTAACAACGCTACATGTGACACTGACACCTGCTGCCAGTATCCCCAGAGCTGTGTCCTGGAAACTGAACAACAGTCTCCTCCTTCATGATACGGTTATCAATGAAGTAAATAAACTTATAACTAACCATTGGGAAACTGCCGTACAACAGAACTCATTCAGTTGCCACTGGGAGTTACTGAAATTTGAAATTGGGAAATACTTAAGGAAATATAGCAGCAATGTGTCCAAAAGCCGTAAACTGGAGGAAGATGATTTGTGTGCTCAAATAGTTTCCCTCTCCAACAAAACGGGCAATCTTTCTGTTGAAGAACAACTAACACTTGCAGAGTACCAAAATAAACTTGACAATATTTATAGAAATAGGGCTCAAGGGGCTTTCATCAGGTCTAGAGTTAAATGGCTAGAAGAAGGGGAACAGTGCTCATCGTATTTTTTAATTTAGAAAAATCCAAAAGCAAAAAACAGACCATTGACTGTCTGAAAATTATTGGGGAAATTGTAAATGATTATAAAAAAATTGCATCCTTTTGCTCAGAATTCTACAGCAATCTCTATTCTACTAACTTTGATAGAGAAAGCTGTACCCAAACTTTAGGCTCAATTACCTCCAATAAAACTATCGGGATAATGATAAGGAACAGTGTGAGAAAAATATTACATTACAAGAAGTTAAAGAGGCCATTAAAAAATGAACAACAACAAGTCTCCAGGGAACGGCGGTCTCTCGGCAGAGTTTTACAAAGCATTTTCCAGCTCGTTAGCGCCTTTTTTGCGTGATGTGTATACAGAAAGTATAGGAAATGGGAGACTACCTACTGTACTACACTTAAGGTCTAACAACACTTATACCAAAACCAAAAAAGACCCTCTGCTCCTTGACAATTGGCGTCCAATCTGTCTCCTCAATACAGACTATAAAATTTTAGCAAATATTCTGGCCAGTAGGATTAAAAAAGTCTTGCCCCACATAATTGATGAATCTCAATCTGGATTTCTGAGCAAAAGACACATTGCCAATAATATTCGCCTGGTTTTCGATCTACTAGATTACTCAGAGTTCATTTATGATAACGGTTTCATTTGTTTTTAGACTTTTGTAAGGCTTTCGACACTTTGGAGCATGAGTTTATTTTTCAGTCACTTTCCAAGTTTGGCTTTGGGTCTTTTTTTATCAGAAGCGTGCAAACACTTTATTGTAATTGCAACTCATCAATTATGCTGAAATATGGCACCTCACCACGATTTAATGTGTCTCGTGGCGTCCGACAAGGGTGCCCAGCGGCGCCTTACTTGTTTTTGTTGGCAGCTCAACTTCTTTCTAACTGTATAACAGAAGGAAATGTACAAGGTTTATCCATTGCAGGTAGAGAAATTCTGATTAGTCAAGTGGCGGACGATACCACTCTGTTCCTCAAAGATGAGGAGCAAGTGCCCAAGGCCTTATTTGTGATTGACTCATTCTCCAAGGCGCCTGGTCTACGTCTAAACCTTAACAAATGTGAATTATTGCCCATAAAACCATGCAACAAAGTGGTTATATGTAATATTCCTGTCAAATTAGAGCTTACTTACCTTGGAACAGTCATTACGAAAGACGAAACTAAACGAAGTAACTTAAACTTTGACCCTATAATTGATAAAGCGAAAAAAGGTTCAATCATTGGTTATCGAGAGATCTGTCGCTAAGCGGCCGAATCTTGTTAACTAAAGCGGAAGAAATTTCCAGACTGACATACGCTGCTATCCCTCTGAGTGTCGACATAAGTAAGAGCAAAGCTATTGACAAACTGCTATATAATTTTGTATGGAAAAATAAAACCCACTATATAAGAAACTCTGTAATAACCAATCCACTTAATGCTGGTGGTTTAAACCTTTTAGACTTCACTTCCTTAAACTATACCTTTAAAATAAATTGGGCTATTGAGGAAATTACGTAGCCAGAGTCGGTCTGGAATTTCATCCCCAATTTTATCTTTTCCAAACTTGGTGGTCTTCCTCTATTACTCAAATGTCACTACAAGGTGGAGAAATTGCCTGTCAAACTATCTAATTTTCACAAACAAATGCTGTTAGCCTGGTTGTTAATTTACAAGCATTCGTTTTCTCCGCATACGTACTTAATTTGGAACAATGGTAACTTTATGTACAAAAACAAATCTTTTTTCTTTAAAAACTGGGTTGACAGGGGTATTCTGTATGTGTGGCAGCTCCGGAATGACAATGGACATTTGATGAACTATTCAGAGTTTTTATCTGCTTATACTTTAATTTAGTATTGTAATGGATGCAATACCTAAAGAAATCTTGATGCTCTTTAAAGGATACCACCGCCCTACCATGGAAGTACCCCTCACCATCTCGGTTTCTAAAACTACTATTGGCAAGATTTGTTTTTCCCCTGTGTCGCTGAACCGGAATCGCAGAATCAGAACATTGTTTCAAAAACAGTTCACAACGGTCCCATACGTTACCCACCACTGGAGAACGTTTGTGCCAAATATACCTTGGAAAAAAGTATGGACTCTTCCATACAAATATCTGATTACAAACAAACAAAGAGAAGTTACCTACAAGCTCATACATCAATGTTACCCGGCCAAATATAACTTACAATTGGACTCAAACTGTACATTTTGTCATACGGAGAGCGAAACGGCTCTACATTTGTTTTGGCTGTGTCCATTAACTGCTGCCTTTTGGAAACAGTTTGTCAAATACATTATAAAAAATGACATCAAAGGTTTCACTTTCCGATACCAAGATATGCTCTTTGGAATTAACAACAACAGTGGCCAATATTACATAGTCAATCTGTTAATTATCCTTGCTAAATTTCACATACACAAGTGTAAATTTATGAACAGGAAGCCATTATTTATGATTTTTCAAAACGAGCTGCGGCAATATATACAAACAAAACATAAGTCCGACCCCCCTAAAGCTGTGAAGACCAGAGAGCTTCTTGTGACGTGGAAAGTTTGACCTATGAATATTTTTAAATTGCATTCAGAAAAGTGGTTAAACTAAGATGTTACGGTTACTCCCAATACACGTATGTTAACAACTTATCACTTGACAAACGTGACAAACGCGGTGATGGAAAAGTGACTCAGGTGATAAACAAGTGACAAATATGACGGAAGAGTGTTAAAAAATGTGATAATGTGACAGAAATGCGAGAAAAAATGACAAATATGACAAAAAAGTGACGACTAAAATGTGACAGTGTTAGAAATGTGACAAAAAGTAACAATGTAACGAAAAATATGACCAAAAGGGATACTAAGGTGACGAAAAAGTGACAACAATGTGGTAGAAATGTGAAAGTAATAATATGACAGAAAAAGTGTCAATTGTGACCGTAATGTGATAAAATGTAACAAAAGAGTGGCAACAAGGTGATGAAAATGAAAATTATGTAAAATGTAACCCCTGGCAACCCCCCCCCCCTTTTTTTTTAAATTATTATTATTATTTTATCTTTATTGTGTGTGTTGTTTTTCTTATTTGTTTTTTTGTCAACATTTACATGTTGCTGGACCGGTTGGCTAATGTATATTTGATTTCTTTTTGTTTGTTTTATGTAATGACTGTATATATGATTTGCACAATAAAAAAAAAAAATAATAATAAAAAAAACTTCAAGTGGGTCACTAACATGGGCGTTATCTCTGTGTCGATCTATGAAAATCGACACATCGCAAATAAATTGTGTCTTGTTTTGTATATCTTGGATTACTCTAACTATTTATCAGGTGACAATTATGTCCTGTTTCTGGATTTTTACAAAGCGTTTGATTCCATTTGCCACTATTTTATCTTCAGCTGCCTTCAAACATTCTGTTTGGTCCTTTCTTCTGTGATGCAGTTAAATGCTGTATAATAAAAAAGTGGTACCTCTTTAATTTAATACAGACTTTCTCCAATGTTTCAGGACTTCATTTTAATGTTAATAAGTGTGAACTTCTTCCAGTTAAAAATTGTGCTTTTGACTCGATCCGTGATAAAGAAAGTGTAACATTCTTAGGCATTATTATTTCTAAAAACAATACAGAGAGAAGTTGCTTAAAGTTTGCTCCATTAATTGACAAGACAAGGGAACGGTTTAACCAATGAGACTTGAGTTTGAAAGGTCGAGTATTGTTATGTAAAGCGGAAGGGATTTCCCAGCTGACTTATTCTGCATTATCGCTGTATTTAGACAATCAGAGCCTTAAAGCTGGGGAACCTGATTCTTCTGGTTCAAAATGTGAATTTATAGTTTTTGGCCAAAACTAATTTCAAGCTGTCACTATGCCTCCAGCACATACGAATTGTTCAAGCAAATTGATTATTTGTATGTTTCACGCATGTATACAGCTTTGAGCGGTGCTAAAGTGAAGCAGGGGGACCACCTCCAAAATAAATTGCACTAATTTAGATTCTACGTTTATCTTCCATTACTCAATAAAGATTTGGATGAAGACAATGTACCAAGGTCTGTTTAAAACTTTCTTTTCTGTGGTAAAAATACATTTATTCTAACAACGCAATTTTTATTTATTTATAACAATATAAAGTCATACGTCATCATATACGATGATATGATTGGCTATGGCTACGTGCAGACGTAGTTTTGATTCCTGTTGGTCCAGGGAAAGCATGAAACGAAGTGACTTGGTTGTTTCAGTGCAAATAACTGATACAAGTTCAAACGAAATGGTGTTTACGGAATCAATTATTCTTATTGTTCTGGTTTCTGGTTCTAGATGAAAAATATTTTAGTGTAGGTATTAAAGTTTTGTTCAGGTATCAGTATCACAAACCAAATATCGTAAAGCACCGGTATCGAAAGAAATGTAATGTTACCCAGCTCTACTCTTAACGTTGACTCAAGTCGCTTAGGTGAGGTTTTTGCACAGTTTTATTTGAGATCTCAGATTTTAACGTGTTCTGGATATTTACAGAATTCAAAAGCCACAAATTATTATAATTATTCATAGAGGATTTAAATCAACAAATATGACATTTTTTAATACATGTTTTACATCTGTATTTGTAGAATTATCAGAAACTCTTCAAGGACATTTTATTATTCTTAAGACAAACAAAAAGAACATTGTGGCTTAATTTTTTCATTTCTGTCGTTGCCACTTATGTAATAAAGTCAAATTTAGGACAAATACTTCAAAAGATGAAGTCATTTTCGAAAAGACATGAAAACAAAACTACGGAAACGTTCTTCAAATACACTGCATTTTCTGGCAGTTATAAGCCTTTCACACAGATTTAACTGCTAGATGTTTCACTAATATGTTTCTTCTCTGTGTGTTTTCCTGTGGTGATTTAAATTACTTTTGTCGGCAAATGCTTTGTAACAGATAGAACAGCTATAAGGTTTCTCCCCAGTGTGTAATCGCATATGTGTGACGAGGTTACATCGTTGGACAAAGGTTTGGTCACAGGTAGAACAGCTGTAAGGCCTCTCTCCAGTGTGTGTTCTTCTGTGTGGCCCTAAATGACCTTTATGGGTGAATGCTCTCTTACAGATAGAACAGCTATAAGGTTTCTCTCCAGTGTGTGTTCTTCTGTGTTTACCTAAATCACTATTTTGGGCGAATGCTTTCTTACAGATAGAACAGCTATAAGGTTTCTCTCCAGTGTGTGTTCTTCTGTGTCGCCCTAAAATACTTTTTTGGGTGAATGCTCTCTTACAGATAGAACAGCTATAAGGTTTCTCTCCAGTGTGTGTTCTTCTGTGTTGAACTAAATGATATTTTTGGGTGAATGCTCTCTTACAGATAGAACAGCTATACGTTTGCTCCCCTGTGTGAACTCTTGTGTGTACTTGTAGATTATCTTTTCTCCCAAATGTCTTTCGACAAACTGTGCACCGGTGCTTCTTCCTCGCAGCTCCTCTGGCGGTTCCTGACATGCCTCCATGGTTCACACGGGTCACACGGGTCACACTGGTCTCTGGTGCAGACTGGTTTGGGGACAGTTTGGCGCCTCTCTCTCTGATTTGGACTTGGTCATTGTGGTCTCCATCAGCCTCTGCCTCCATCGGTGCAGAGTAACAGCTGTTGTCATCATTGTCAGCGTCAGACGTGTCTGGGCTGATGTCCTCGACCTTTGCTTCCGCTCGGTGATCAATTTGCCTGTGTTGAAGAGAAGACCCAGAGACGCCCCTGAAAAAATGATTTTAAAATACTTTCATTAATCTGGTCTCAGTATTTGCCGGTGTAAAGCCTGTTCTGTTTGAAAGAGATGGATCTTACTCTGACAGCTGTGTGACGCTCTGTTCCTCAGGCTCCACTTTGATCCGTGGCGTCTCTGCGATGTCCAGACCTTGGTTCAGACCAGGACCCAGGACCCTCGTACTTTTTAAAGTGCCAAAATTACGACATTTATTCATATTCCCTGGGCCTAGTAAATGTGAATGAATATAGTTTTGGAGCGTTCGTTCTTGTGGGATTAGCTTTTGATGTGTTTATGATACATGAGGATGCTGTAGCTAATGCTAACGCTAGAGACGCCTGTGCTGCCTTTGATATGCCTGCTCATTGCTCTATAAGACGTAGCCTAATAAAATAGCTGATAGCGATGTTTTTATGTGTGTATTTTGTAAAATCCTTATTTGACTGATTTTGAGCAAAAGTATACGCCCTAAGACCTGCTAAATCTAGACTTTGTAAGACTTTGTAAGTCGTCTTAAAACTCTGAAAGACCCTGCGGACGCCCTGTCTGACATTTGTGAGCTAGACAAGTGAATCTCCTGTCAATTTTCTGAAGCCAAATCATTAAAAGCTGAAGTATTTTTATTTGTTTCAAATGTTTGTGTGTAGACTGACCATAAAGTGTCAGTCCAGGCAACTGGTAACTGAATTTTTCCCACTTGAAAATGACGACTTACGACCTCAGAGCGTTTCAGCTGAATAAACTCGTATGTAAACAACACGGCTAATGCTACAACAGTTAGCAGTTGGATAGCTAATAAGATGCTAACGTTACATGAACGTTTCTTCACACCAAATATATTTCCAAACATGTTAAACAACGTATGTAGTAGGCTCTGTCCAAAAGTAATGTTCACTTCACTGATGCAGTGGTTTTGTTACAGTTTTATCATTAGCTGCACTTCTCCACTGGGGGGAGCCGTTGCTGACTTCATCTCTTACCTGAACTCAGACGTCTCTGATCACCTCTGAGTTTATATGTTGTAATGACCAGTTCGAGCGGCGTTCAAAGGTATTTTTTCAAGTGGGAGTTCAGAAATGTAATAGCTCCCAGTTGTCTTGAACGCAGCATTAAACAGTACAGATCTCTGTGGCAGTTACTCTCTTAACTGTCAAGCTAACTGCCGATCAGCCACTACTCCTGAGATATTATAACTTTATCAAATATCAACTTTAAGTGCAACAATAATTAAGCTATTTCTTTATCTCTTAAAACATATAGAATAAATCAAACTTACCTGTTCCATATCCTAAATAATATAACGTTAATCACAGACACAACAGCAGCACAAGCTTAAAAGAGCAAAGACAGGGATGTTTCCAGGGTAACGCTCTGGTTACAGTAGCCTAGTGCAAGGTTGCCAGGTACAAGAATCCAAATCCACCCAAAAGCCTCTCAACAACTTCAATTTTTAATAAGTCGGCTTTGTGCTTGGAATGTTGAATAGAGATATGATGCTAACGACTGTTTCCTGACTTTATTTATTCTTTTGGAGATTTAGCCCAGTCTTGTTGGATTAAATACATGTTTAAACAGTAGACTATTAAAACTTTATTCAGGATGTAAATACTTCACCAGAGGCTTCTATGTTTATAACTGAAAGTGTTTTAGCCCTGAAGCTAAAGGCTAATGTTAATTTGATGTTAACTAATGGTAAAATAGCGTCACTATTGATAAAAAAATTATGACAAACACTCAATTTGACATTCAATTACTTTTTTCTCATTTTTTTTCAAAATATTTTATTTTTAATTTCATGAAAATGTGTCTTTCACAGACAAGCGATGAATTATTCTAAAAAACAATCTGATTACCAAAATAGTCGTTAGATGCAGCCCTGACTTGATATTCCTTGATACTAAATCGATATTGAAAGTGGTATTGAAGCTTGATATTCATTTGAGCAGGTATCAATACTTTCTGTGTTTCCTCAGGACGCTCTCCTCACAGAGAGCCACCCCTCCTCCTCCTGCTCGCTCCCAGTGCAGCAGGAAGGAAACTGACTGCGCCAAAAAGTCAAAATAGAGTTAAAAGTACTCACTTAAACTCTCAATAAAATTCTTAAAAGTAAGTGTATCCATTGTAGAAGTGTAGGATCTGATTACTGCTGCTGTACCAGGTTGAAAGGAGTATGCGTTGTTTTTTTAAGAAACTTTAGAATTACCCAAGTGTTGCTAATGCTCGCTTAGCACCTATTCATTTAATATGGCTTAGCCTAGCGGTGTCTATTTGTTTACATGTATCAGACAGTTGGCATTGGATATTAAGCCGTTTTTTCTCCTAAACAATTTCAACAAAATTGAATGATCCCAATGTCAACTGTATAGTCACATGTTTCCTATACGTACATGACTCATGAATATATTTAGAGCAAATATGAAGTTACTTTATTTTTTTTTTCAGTATACATTTGCATTTTAATCAATCTGTGCAAATAACATGCTACATTAAATCAAAAGTTGATTTAATGTAGCATGTTAATTATGGCAAAATCCTAGTTTTAGGAGAAAATCAACAATTGCAGCCACAAAATTGCAGCAATATAGTGCAAAAATGTAAACAACAACAATCCTTGCATCTTTAACTGCACAAACTGCTTAATGAAGCTGGTCGTTGGACATTATTACCCTATTAATGTGTTGTTTGCAGCTGCTCATATGTCATCAACGTTTGAGTTAGTCAGTACCTCTGAATCTGGACTTGTTGAGGGTCATGACACTAAAAGTCTGCTCACAGATGTAAGTGCTACCAAACTTTGTAGTTTTACTTGGTCTGTTGTTTGTTTTACTTTATTACTTTCCACTTTGGCAAAACAAGTGCTTATCAGTGTCACGGCGACACCTGCAGTACCTACAGTGACTTTACCTAATTCATTTGTTAACTCAAAGAAAAAGTGATATTAGATCGTTTTGAAAGTGTTAGTATTAACCATTCAAGGCCGCAAAAGTAGGTCACCCGCTGGCGGGCCAACGGAATTGTTCTGGCGGGCCAATTTGGTCCCCCTGCTCTTAAATCCATACACAATATTACGGTATATAAAAGAAAACTTCCAATTGGTTTCAGCAATCTACAGAGGGGGGGTAGTACCCAGTTAATACACCTTGAACTTTTGCACATTTTGTCATGTTTACAACCCTAAACATAAAGATTTTATTTTGATTTTTTACTGAAAGTCCACACACAAGTAACAGACAACTGTGAAGTGAAAGTAAAATGATACATGATTCTGTTATTTTTCAAAAAATAGAAAACCGAAAAGTGGGGCGTGCACAAGTATTCATACAGCATGACTTAATACTTTGTGGAACCCCCTTTTGCTGCAATAACAGCAGCAGGTCTTTTGGGGTATAACTACAAGGTTTGCACATCTAGAGACTGACATTTTAGCCCATTCCTCTTTACAAAACAACTCAAGCTCTGTCAAATTAGAAGGAGAGCGTTTGTGAACAGCAGTTTTCAGGTCTTTCCACAGATTTTCAATAGGATTTAGGTCAGGACTTTGACTGGGCCATTCTAACACATTAATATGTTTGTTTTTAAACCATTCCATTGTAGATTTAGCTTTGTGTTTAGGGTCATTGTCCTGCTGGAAGGTGAATCTCCGCCCCAGCCTCAATTCTCTTGCTGACTCCAGCAGGTTTTCCTCCAAAATGTAAAAAGTGTAAAAGTGTATTTGTATTTCCATCCATCTTTCCAACTATTCTTACAATCTTCCCAGTCCTCGCTGAGGGAAAGCAGCCCCATAGCATGATGCTCCCCCCACCATATTTGACACTGGGGATGGTGCACTCAGGACGATGAGCAGTGTTAGGTTTGTGCCATACATAACGTTTTGCATTTGGGCCAAAAAGTTCAATTTTTGTCTCATCTGACCAAAGCACCTTCGTCCACATGGTAGCTGTGTCCTCCATATGACTTCTAGCAAACTTCAAACGGGATTTCTTATGGCCTCCTTTCAATAATGGCTTTCTTCTTGCCACTCGTCCATGAAGGCCAGATTTGTGTAGAGTACGACTTATAGTTGTCCCATGTACAGATTCCCCCAGCTCAGCGGCAGTACGTCGCAGCTCCTCCAGAGTTATCTTGGGGCACTTGGTTGCATTTCTGACCAGTGCTCTCCTTGTTCGGTCTGTTAGTTTAGGTGGACGGCCGTGTCTTGGTAAGTTTGCAGTGGTGCTATACTCTTTCCACTTCCGAACGATGGATTGAACAGTGCTCCGTGAGATGTTCAAATCTTGGGAAATCTTTGTATAACTTAATGCTGCTTTAAACTTCTCCACAACTTTATCCCTGACCTCTCTGGTGTGCTCCATGGCCTTCATGATGTTGCTTAGTGACCAATACACTCTGACCATAGCTCTGAGGTCCTCACAGAACAGCTTTAAATTATACTGAGAGTAGATTACACTACATTAAGGTGTGAACATTCTGCAGTCATTAGGAATGTTATAAAGGCAATTTAATGCACCCAGAAAATGCTGTATGAATACTTATGCACGCCCCACTTTTCACTTTTCTATTTTTTGAAAAATAACAGAATCATGTATCATTTTGCTTTCACTTCACATTTGTCTGTTACTTGTGTGTGAACTTTCAGTAAAAAATTCAAAATACAATCTTTACGCTTATGGTTGTAAACATGACATGTTGTGTTGTGTTCAATGCTTATGCCGCCTGAAGGCGCAGCTACTCCATATGATTCTATGCACTGCCGAAGAAGTAGGAGTTTGGATAATGCGTTTACGTTGAACTGGCTGCTGTAAACCTGCAATAAAAAGTTCCTATAGCCTTTAAATCCACAAGTGATTTAAGATACTGAGGGCTTCTTCATTCATACTACACCACACTGTACTTTTGCAAGTTTTTTCTTTCCATACAGTATTTTTTCTTTCTATTTGAGTAATCTTATAATAAAGTGTCTGTACTCTTGAGTAGAAAGAAAATAGTAACTTGTGACACGATGAGTAAATCTTTAAGGGAAAATCTTCATTTTGACACGTAAAAAAAAAAAAGTGTTTTGTTTTGTTTCTCACACACACACACACACACACACACACACACACACACACACACACACACACACACACACACACACACACACACACACACACACACACCTGCAGTGTCTCGTTTTAGGTGAGATAAAAACGTGACAAACATGACATGACAAACAGCTCATGGCATCGAGCGTGATAAAGTCTGACGTTTCATTCACAAGTCCATTTCAAACGCCCTAATGCATGTATGCACCTACATCTAAAGACCACTAGAGGGCGCCCCAACCCCACGGCTCACAGGAAGGTAATGTGGGTCACTCCTCGCCAAAGGTGCGCTAAACTTCAAGTGGGTCACTAACATGGGCGTTATCTCTGAAAATCACAGAAAATAAGGTAAGGCTGCACAACTTTGCACTCCCACACACGGAAGAAGCCATATTTGATCATTCTTCAGAGGAAAGTTCCAAGCGGACATGAAAGGAGTGACTGAATCTAAAAGAAAGGAGTGTGTATTGTTTTATGTCTCTTTTTGACGCACGTATTTCGTCAAAACCGTAGACTATTTCACTGGGATATACGCACTGCCGATGCTGCAGGGAGCTGGCATCATCACCCATGCCGTGTGAAGTGCGTTCTGAGCGGGGCGAGGGAGAAGGAGAGGAGAGGAGAAGAGCGCGCTTTTGGAACCGATACGGAGCGCCTGCAGACCGGAGCCGCTGCGGATCCAGTTCCACCGCACTCCAAAACAACGGAATCCAAGCAGAGAGAGCACATAAAGAGTTTAAATCGTTATTAAAAGTGTCTCGTTTCTGGTAATACGGTTTTCACTAGGGCTGAACGATATTGACGAAGCTTGCGATATGCGATACGGCTGCGCAATATCGCGATAACGATATAATTGCGATATCTCACTAAACCATTTCAACACGATATGTTCCGTTCTAATTCAACCAAATCGTGAGTAACTAGTTTTTCAGCAAATTGTGTCAAAAGAGCACCTCTTGACTTCCACTAACTCCTGTCTTTTTAAACACAACACCTATTTTAGGGCACAACTCTGTCAATCACTTGTGTAGGGTAAGCAGGTGTCGGGCAGCTGTGGGAGGTCATGTACCTTTCGACGGCTGCCCACTCAAAACTTGCTTTTTAATGCAACACACAGCATAAGGGCTCATCACAAATATATCCATTTATTTTCTTTTTGTGTGTGCTGCTGTGGGTGTGCCTGTGTGCGCCCGTGCATGCCGGCCTGTATGAGTATGTGGGTGTGCGTCGTGTAAGTTGATGGCCTCGCCGTCGTTTCCATTGGCACTGCTGTCACCATTACATCATGGTGGTCCTCGCAGAATTAGTAATGATAGAGATAATAAAAAACAAGAAAGAAAGAAAGAAACTGTGAAAATCAAAAGTTGATTACGTCTGGTCTGGCCTACTGCCCTTTTTTGGCATTAGTGAGGCCATCTAAATTGTATGCATGCATGTATGCGTATGTACATGATATGTGTATGTGTATATGTATGCATGTATGTATATACAAAAATATATATATATATACAGTGCCTTGCGAAAGTATTCGGCCCCCTTGAACTTTTCGACCTTTTGCCACATTTCAGGCATCAAACATAAAGATATAAAACTGTAATTTTTTGTAAAGAATCAACAACAAGTGGGACACAATCACGAAGTGGAACGAAATTTATAGGTTATTTCAAACTTTTTTAACAAATAAAAAACTGAAAAATTGGGCGTGCAAAATTATTCAGCCCCTTTACTTTCAGTGCAGCAAACTCTCTCCAGAAGTTCAGTGTCTCAGATCTCTGAATGATCCAATGTTGACCTAAATGACTAATGATGATAAATAGAATCCACCTGTGTGTAAGTAAGTCTCCGTATAAATGCACCTGCTCTGTGATAGTCTCAGAGGTCAGTTTAAAGCACAGACAGCATCATGAAGTCCAATAACACACCAGACAGGTCCGAAATAAAGTTATTGAGAAGTATAAAGCTGGGTTAGGTTATAAAAACATTTCCAAAGCTTTGAACATTTCTCAAAGTACAGTTAAATACATCATCCAGGAATAGAAAGAGTGTGGCATCACTGCAAACCTACCAAGACTCTGCCATCCTCCTAAACTTACTGACCGAACAAGGACCGCACTGACCAGAGCTGTTACCAAGAAGCCTATGATGACCCTGGATGAACTGCAGAGAGCTACAGCTCAGGTGGGGGAAACTGTACACAGGACAACTATTAGTCGTACACTGCACAAATCTGGCCTTATGGCAGAGTGGCATTTTTAAGAGAAAACCATAAGAAGTCCCGTTTTCTGTTTGCTAGAAGCCACATGGAGGCCATGTGGTGGCTTCTAGCAAACAGAAAACGGGACTTCTTATGGTTTTCTTTCAAAAATCGCTTGATCTTGCCACTCTGCCATAAGGCCAGATTTGTGCAGTGTACGACTAATAGTTGTCTTGTGTACAGTTTCCCCCACCTGAGCTGTAGCTCTCTGCAGTTCATCCAGGGTCATCATAGGCTTCTTGGTAACAGCTCTGGTCAGTGTGGTCCTTGTTCGGTCAGTAAGTTTAGGAGGATGGCCGAGTCTTGGTAGGTTTGCAGTGATGCCACACTCTTTCTATTCCTGGATGATGTATTTAACTGTACTTTGAGAGATGTTCAAGCTTTGGAAATGTTTTTATAACCTAACCCAGCTTTATACTTCTCAATAACTTTATCTTGGACCTGTCTGGTGTGTTACTGGACTTCATGATGCTGTCTGTGCTTTAAACTGACCTCTGAGACTATCACAGAGCAGGTGCATTTATACGGAGACTTGCTTACACACAGGTGGATTCTATTTATCATCATTAGTCATTTAGGTCAACATTGGATCATTCAGAGATCTGAGACACTGAACTTCTGGAGAGAGTTTGCTGCACTGAAAGTAAAGGGGCTGAATAATTTTGCACGCCCAATTTTTCAGTTTTTTATTTGTTAAAAAAGTTTGAAATATCCAATAAATTCCGTTCCACTTCATGATTTTGTCCCACTTGTTGTTGATTCTTCACAAAAAATTACAGTTTTATATCTTTATGTTTGATGCCTGAAATGTGGCAAAAGGTCGAAAAGTTCCAGGGGCCAAATACTTTCGCAAGGCACTGTAGCTTTGGTTATTGTCATATCTTTACTGCCTTTTCTTTTTTTATTTCTTTTTTACACCTTTTAATTTTGTATGTATGTATATGTATATATGTGTGTATGTAGGTGTGGGTATATGTATATACAGTATATGTACTGTATATATATATATATATATATCTTTTTAGTTTTATTATTATTTATTTATTTTTTTAAATAAATAAAATAAAATAATCATTTCACTGGGTGGAAAGGAAAAAATATAAAATATTGTGTCAATTTTGACATGTTAATTGTGTAATGAAATCTAAAAACTCATGACACAATAAAATAATTAAAAAATTAAAAAATAACAAAAGAAGACCGCTTTGACCCCCAGCTTTAATCGAGTTCATTTTCTCCAGTTTGGCTTTGCCCAAATCTAAAAGCTTCTCGACTGGCCAGTGTAACGCCTCACTTGAAAGCTACAAACTCGGCCTAAACGGATCTGTTTCCTCACGTCTTTGCTGTGTCGCAATCAGAATCAGAATAGGTTTTATTGCCATTGTTAGTGAACAACAAAAGAGGAAACAGAGGACACAAAAAACCTTTCTCTGTGATTTTTACAGTTTGTCATGTAAACAGAGTCTCAGTCTAAGTCAGTGTTTAAGCTTCTCAAGACGTTAGCATGCTACCGGTTAGCAACTGTCAACACGATAAACACACGTGTGGTTCACATCTATGAACACTTTTTTTTGCTGAAATTAGAAATCTCAATAAAGCAGCACACACGGAAACTGCGTTTTGTCGCTCTTTTGTCACGTTTTTGTCACTGTTTTGTTGCGTTTCCATCCTCATTTTTGTCTATTTTTTTATCGCTGTTTAGATGCTTTATTTCAAGAAGCTTTGAAATTTGGGTAAAGCCAAACTGGAGAAAAACTGTGCTCGGTTCAGGTGAGGGTTAAGAGGTTAAAGAAAGACTACAGCGTTTCATTTTCATTTATGAATGTATTTCAATGGGTCAATGCACATTAATGAACAGACAACTAGTGCTGTAAATATGCCGGATTTAGCTCAGAGCTCATTTCTATCCGCAGTCCCATGGGGTAAAACATACCACCAACACAGAACATACCTGAGTACTACAAAACATGTATTAGATATATCATACAGTACACACATATACAAACAGTACAACATGTACAACAGTCCATTCATAAACTACTAAAATGGCTCCTCCCTCACGCTCACACTCACGAACACAGACATACTCAGACCTGTCCCTGTGAACATTATTGCCTCCTAGTGGCCACATGTTGGCTGACCAAGAAGCCAGTCTTTTAGTTGTCTCTTAAATGAGACATAGGTGGTACTCTCTAATAGTCACTGGTAGAATGTTCCAACTGGAGGTGCCATGTCATTAGTCCGACAACCCATTAGTCCGATGTCTCATTAGTCTGAAAATGTACCACTGAGCAGAGGTGCCATTAGTCTGAAATCTCTAACCCAGTTGTGTTGTGGGATAGAGAGCCATATACAACCACTGGCCCTAACCTTAAAGGGATATTTCAGGATTTTTGACATTGGGCCTCATTTCCTAGTTATCCAGAATGTTGTTGATGTCTGGAGATATTTTTTTCTTAAATTCATGCAGTTCTTATATTTGAAGAGTCTAGTGGCGCTAGGCTAGGGCAAGGCTAAAGCATTTCTATGGTATCAGTTAGCCTGCATTAAAAACAGTCTGACCCACTCCACAGTGCACCTGAGGTAAATCACTTATAACACCAGACTAACCATATACATGTCTGTGTTGATAGAATAATTATAACCATTTTGCATTTAAAATAACTTATATTTGAGCAGCATCATCTTCGTGGCTGTAAGCTAACGCAACGACGGAGTGATCTGCGAGAAAATAGTCCCTCAAAATGCGGTAATTTATTTTTATTTTTATGATTCTATTAACACAGACATTTATATGGTTAGTCTGGTGTTATAAGTGATTTACCTCAGGTGCACTGTGGAGTGCGCCAGACTGTTTTTATGCAGGCTAACTGATACCATAGAAATGCTTTAGCCTTGCCCTAGCCTAGCGCCACTAGACTCTTCAAATATAAGAACTGCATGAATTTAAGAAAAAATATCTCCAGACATCAACAACACTCTGGATAACTAGGAAATGAGGCCCTATGTCAAAAATCCTGAAATATCCCTTTAAGGTCAGTGGACTCTTGCCTGAACCTAATTTTATTTTTCAACCCCTACTCAATGGGACATTCTCGGAATAATGAGACGTCGGACTAAGGGGCCAACCCTGAATAGATGGCACATTTTGAGCGAACGCAGACTTTTGAAACTGCACTTCACATGCCTAAAATGGAACTAAGTTTGTAAATGTTTAACTCAAACTGAACTTTTAAACATTTCTAAGTTCAATGCAAAAAAATGTCGATCTCGGATGAAGTCGGATGAAGACTTTAGTGATATATTGTGGCTTCTTGTGACACGGATATTGCATCTCCTAATATTTGTCATATGCAGGTCAACAGTGCAATGAAATGTAGGCAAAAGAGAAAAAGTCCGAGGCACTCCAATTCCTAGTAAAGTCTTTAAATGGACATGGCAATAAAAAAGGACTTAGGACTTACTAGGAATTGGAGTGCCTCAGACTTTTTTCTCTTTTGCCTATACTTACGTTTTGGATCCTGAAGAGCACCTGATCTCCTTCACTGACAATTCTACCCACTGAAGCGATCACTTTGTTCCCCTCAGAAAGTGCAATGAAATGTATTTGGGTGAGACGAACTTATCAAAATAATTAAAACAGTAGCTATAGTAACAATCTTAATTCATTCAGCCAAACTCGCACATAAAAAGTGCAAAGAGAGCGCACAAATAATCCTTTGACTTGTGGTGCACTTGTTCTGTACAATTTAAGTTCAGGAGCCGGATCACCAGCGGCTAATCACTATTTTTCTTCTCCTGATGGAAAATACAACTGTCGTGACTGAATCTGCTGCGCTGAATCTGCAGCTGCTCCGGTCCGCGGGGTTCACCCTCCACTCGCGCTTCGGAGCTGCTTCCCTGCTTTCACACCGACTGGTTATACGTGCGCCGTGCGTCATTGGAGTTTCCTGGATGCTCTGCGCTTTGGGAACGGACGGTGCGCCACGATCCACGATCCACTCCACCTGCTCTGAAGAAACGCATGCACCGAGGGGCAACATCTTTTACAACCCTGGGTTATCTTTTTTTCTCTCTCCCTCCTTTTAAACCAAGTCTTTGTGGACATTAACCGCGGAGATGACGCGTAAAAGCCGAAGCGAGTCTGAGACGAGGATGGCTTAAACTACTCCTGATCCAGAGCCGTCATCTGGACTCGAGGCGATCCGGGGAAGGCTGGAGGGGGGAGGGAAGATGCTGAAACTTTGTCCGTGTGGCTGTGAAGTGCGAGCCCGCCTCAGCTGAGCGACATGAGCCGGGACTGAACGAAGGATGCTCGCTATTTGGGATTTAGCTGTCCTCTTTTTGCAAGCGGGTCTCGTCTGCACGTCGACAGGTAAAGGGGAGAGGAGAGAGGGTTGTAAACATGCTGTTAGGAGAGTGCTTTTCAGCTGGTAAATGTTGACTTCATGTTTAGTCCTCCTGGGTTAGTCCAGGACAGAGTTTGATCCTGGTGAGCAGGGTTTCTTTAGTTCGTTTTGTGTGCTTCGTTGTAGTTGTGCAGCTCTGGTATAGTCCTTATTATAACACTTTAGTTACGTTCAAGTCCTACCCTGGGATTAGTTCTGCTTTAGTTGTAGCACAGTCTTGGTTTGGACATGGTTTTCTAGACTTGGTTCAGTTTAGGGCTGAACAATATGGACAAAATTTAATGTCTCGATATTCATGCCAGATATCTCTATTGATACGATATAACTATGGGTTAGGTGAAAACTAAGCATTTTTCAGAAAAATAAAATCATAATACTAAAAAGTGCAGTTTTATTGATGAAAATCGATATTATCGTTTATATCTTGCTTTTTTCGATTTTAATATTTTGAATGTTCATATCTCGATATAAATATGATAACGATATATTTTTCTTTTGCAATACTGATATCTTGAATGTTCATATCTCGATATCGTTACGATAAACATATATCTACATATTCCTAGTTCAGTTTTATTGTGCTGTGCTATAGGGTTTATAGGGTATAGGGTTTATAGGGTATACGGTTTATAGGGTATACGGTTTATAGGGTATATGCAACCTTTTGGAGCCAAGTATTAAAACAATTGATCATTTTGTCATTGCATTTATCAATGAACTAGGAATTTCACAGACAGATTAGCAAGAAGGAAATGGATAAGAACATTACAAGGACATACAACAACAACAAAAAATCGACAATAAAATGGAGCATGATCTAAATTAGTAAGATAAGCTAAACATGTACGGACAAAATGAGAGGGAAAACAGGAGATGTAAAAGTGCAACAATGACATCTCACACTGGAAACGGTTATAGGATACGTTCGCCTCCATGTTCCGAGCTTTAACCACAGGAGGCTGCACTAGCGCTGATTAGGACCTGACTACGGACCCGAGGCGGGGATTGTTGAAGTAGGAGAGCATCCCTTTTATGTTCATATCCACACGGGTATTGGCTGTGTCAGGTGTGGGGTCTCGTTCACATTTTATTTATACATTACACTAAGCTTATTTAACCCGCTGCAGAAATAAGGGGCTCCGCTGTATACACGCAATAGTCACACGCACATCCTCCCCCGATCTGCTTTTACATGAAAATGATGTATCAACTAAACCCAAAACTGCAGTGGACCCATTTGTCCAGAGAAAGGCGCAGTGCCAGTGCATGACTTTTACCTATGCTAATATATGACTACCGAGCGAGAGAGAGACCATTTAGCCATGTTTCAACTTCCTGAAAACCTTTGGATGTTGGAGCATTTTAAAGATATAAGTGAGTCATTACAAATTATCCATTTCTACTCTTACTTGAGTCGATGTTTGGGTCACTACTTTTTTTTTTTTTCAACACAATTTATTGAAAATTTTTATATTTTACATTTTACAAAATGTCATTCCTGAACAGTTGGATGACAGTGGGTCACTACTTTTAATTATTTGAAAACATCGTTACTCTTACTTGAGTAAATATTTTTGGCTCATGTCTGCTCTACCCACCTCTGGTTATAAGATGGTTTAAAGTTCACGATCTCTCCTTTAAGTGGATTGGTGGTTACTGCAGGTGCCATCTTTTACATGGTTCACTCAAAAAAATAAACTTTGTGTAATGTGCTTTACCGACTTTGTTAACCTAAAATGAATAACTAATAAAGGCTACAACAAATAGACAAGTTACTAAACCCTTTCAGAGTAAATTAATAATGCTAACGGATTAGCATGATTTGTAATCAGGCCAATGTGCGCAAATATGGGTCCTACATCGCTGCCGTTTTGTAGCAATGTAAACGGCCCCTCACATTGTCTGTCTGTCTGGAGCATATTTGTCATGACTGTCTGCAAATTTGTTATGATTGTTTAATTCCGCTTGTGATGCAGCAACATGCAACCTGGAATGTCCCGCAGCGTGGCTTTAATGAGGCGGCGTGAAAGGTTTGAGAACCACACTGCCTTTGGATCTTTTTGGAGGAATGTTTCTACCAGTTTTTTTTTTTTTAACTAAATCATTTTACCATAGAGTGATGTGACAGGTTGACTTGGCAGTTTCCCCAGAGTCGCACACACACACACACACACACACACACACACACACACACGCTCACAAACACAAACACACAACTCCGTTATAATACCGTATAATCCTAATCTGGAACAACCACCACAGGCTCGCACCATCCCAGCAGCTGAGGGCGGGATGTTATCCAGTCTAAACGTGCCTGCTCGCTGTCATGCTATCGCTCACTAGCCCCTCCCTTTCCAACACTGAGAACAATCCTTCGGGAGCCAAGGGGAGCGCTGGTGGTCAGGTTTTTATGACGGTATATATGGAAATGCGGCAGACGCAAATTTCGCTAAACTCTGCTCATTAGGGCGGTACACTGAGGCAGGATTATCTGACAACTTGTCACCTTGTTCATATTTTTTGCAGTTGATAGGGAAAGGGACCTTCACTTACCAGACCAGCAAAGCAACACATGACTAAATGTGTCTCTGTGTTTGACCCTTGCCTGTCTCTGCCATACTATTCCCTGTCCATTCCAAGAAAGTTAGTCTGGTAACGGAGCGATTGGAGCAGTTTGAACGGGCGGGCCTAACGCGCACAGATTATCAGTGGAATAAACCAATCAGCAATGTAGTCCAACTCACAAAATATGAACTGAATATCCATGAGTAGTTTTAGCTAATGATAATGTTGATTGAACTAACAACGTAGTGGTGCAGCGAGTGACGTAACCGTGTCAATTCTCTGTGACGGTCGTGATTGGTTCGGCTTGAGCTCCCTCTGCAGGCAACAGTGGGAATGACACACGATAGCTGCGTTCACATGACATCGCATCATTCTAAACAGCCTATAGATACAGACAGCATCTTGGGGATCACAATACGTTTAAGTGTGACATCACACACAATAATAAGCCACTTCCGGGTCCAAACTGTTGAGAGTTCTATAGATAAACAGAGCAAAAAACGCAACTTTAGCCGTGTAGTCGGCTCTATGGCAGGTTAAAATCAGCTAAATCCCATTGTAGTGAATAGGGCTATAGCTCCGTTGGACCCGATGACATCATCACTTAACACACGTATCCAGGGGAAAACTAAGAGGAAAGAGAACAACCCTTTCACCTATTACTCCACGACTACTTTAACAAATGCTGAATTATGGATGTACAGTATATTCTACCAAATAAAGATACAAAGACATGGAGAGGTTCAAGAGCCCATAAATAATGGAGAATGCTAATCACAAGGTTAACGTTAGCTTCACGCTACGAGCTAACGTATCGCTTCGATTGCCGTTTGCTCTGTAAAAACGTTCAGAATGACCCGATTTGGACCCGACTTTATTTGTGTGTGCTGAACTTGCTCATAGTTCGCTAAAAAGAGCGAAAGGACTAAATGATAAGATAAATGAGGCGAGTTTGTGAATCCAATAAACTCCATTTGGACATTTTCTTTTCGAAAACAGTCTTTCCCCCTGAGTTTTATCGTTCCTTTATATTAACTGAAATGATGACATGACAGTCTTGTATGCAACCTATTAAAGATACAAACAACAAATCATCAGCGCTGTAATGAACACACTGTGGGGGCTCATTTACTAAGCGTTTGGTCATGTGTCCGGCAATGACTATGAGTGTCTGTCTATGTGTGAGGATTTTTTATTTTTTTTTATTTTTGCGGTATAGCTCTAAATATGGAGGCTTGCCACTTGCCAGTTTCCTGTTTGGTTACGTGTGAGGCTGCAGACAGTCCTGGGGCGCTGTTATAATGGTGTCCCTATATCTCCACTGCCTCGGGACTCTCTCAGGGCTGTCAGGAGCATCCCCATTTATACCTGCTCCATTTATACATGGTTCTTTTCTGGGAACCATCAATCCTCTCTTTGGGATCTGTTCACTTCTAAGAACTGTTCAAAGGACTAGCTCCAGACTCACGTATCTGATTTTCTTATTTCAAAAGCGCAGTGCGGAACATTGCAGGCGACCAACGAACAGACGCGCATAGTTCTTTTCTATATGTCATATACAGTACATACTTGGATATTTATATTGACAGCTACCTCATGTAACTGTATTTGGAAGGTTTGTGCCTTAGGGCAGTGGTTCCCAACCTTTTTAGCTTTAAGCCCCCCTGCACGTGCTGTAGTCGGGCCGTGGGAACTAAAAAAATCATCCAAATCTGACAGGGTCACCTGGGAAGATTCTGTGAATTTGGGTGATTTGGCACGGAATGACCCAGAGATCGTTAATCTTGATAGTTTCCAAATCTTGTGAAAACTGCAAATAAAGACAGTTGGCGTGACCAAAGAAAACAATCAGGTCTATGCCCAGGACTCACTCATGAGAATTATAGATGATTCGACCCATGTGCTAAATGCAGGGTAAGAGATGTTTCCTTCTGGACATAGGTTCAGGAGCTAAAGTGCACCCGGTTACGTTCCATCACTAACATCGGCGTGTTGTTCTGTGTCCTCCACAGGTCAGCCCATTCTGTCCAAGCTGGATGCGGGGTGGTGGGCCTACAAGGATGTGGTGCAGGGCAGCTTCATTCCAGGTAAGACCCAACATTCTGCTCCTTCTGCGCAACAACAGACAAGGCCCAACGCTTTCTCAGAGTCGGGGCCTGTCAGGATGCTGTGTAAATTAGCGTTATTACAGAGTTGTTTGGCTGTTGTTTTGTACTGATGACTCAATCCAGGTCAATACAGTAGAAGAGACTGAGGCTGGTGTTTTCTGACATGACTTTTCTTATCTTTATGAGAATCACACAAGCCGGCTGGCAAACCCAACACAGACCCAACAAACACTAGCATTTGTCCATCTTTGTGGAGGCAAAACAGGACAAACACATCTATTCCATGAATAGATTTGGTAGATCAGTCGGTCTCTGCTAAAAACAAACCACAAGCAACGCTACTGACCAAAGTTCAGCAGCTCATTTTTAACTCTGCACCCATTTGTAATTAGATGGAAATGGCTTTGCTCTGGAGTGGAGTGACAACAATGGCCAGTAAGTCTCAAATCTTTGTAGAAAACGGGTAGTGTGTGGTCTCGCACTTGCACCTGTAAAAATTGCACCGTAGTTTGATTCATTTCAGATGGAGGGCAGGGACCAAGGCAACTATCCGAAATTGTAGAATGTTCCACCGTATAAAAAGGAGCCCTTGTATAATCGACCTAAGTAGGCTAATGCAGAAATAGATTGCGCAGAAATACTACTTTTTACTGTTTCTTTCCTACACTGCCGTCTTGAAAGTTTCCGTAAAAAAGTCCTGCGCCATGTCTGAATCCTGCTGAATATCCTGTCAGCCTGTAATCTAATGTGTGTCTATGGAAGAGCATTATGACTGAAGAAGCAGAGATAGAGAGCGAGAAAGAGAGCTGTCTACCCCGAGGGGAACACCATTGCTTTAGTGAGCGAGACAGCGGCTTATTGCTGAGGTTGGTAGGTTCTGAATGCCGGGGCGTATGAGGGGCTCGCGGTAACGGTGGAACTACATTATGGCGTTATCGCTGCCTTCTGCTGACTCCTGTCCCGCTCGTCTGTTTGCTCGCCCTGTGTCTAACAACAAGACGTCAGTGGTGGACTTTATCATGAAGGATGGTGTTTGGTTCTCTTTTTCCTTTAATTTAAAAGGACTTTAACAGACAGTGATATAGAGATGCAATTATTCCATCAAATGTTACACGTTAAACAATGTATGTTCAAAAGTCAAGATCACAGTGCACTTTTGAAATACATCAAAACTGTAGCAACATTAGCCCTGTTTAGCAGAAAAGTATTTGCTCCAGTTTCCAGATTATGACTCAATTTGGAATCAGTGATGTCAAGATGAAACGGTTTTACAATGACACCGGTTATGAAAGCTCACGGTAGATTAATTGTAAGAACTTTAGGACCCACGGTAAAGCGCCGGCGCATGTCATGAGCTGTAGTATATTTGTGCCAAACAGTGCGCGCTCATCGGTAAGGGCAGAAGAAACAGCGGCCAGTGTTAAACCCACCCCAAAACACATGAAGTCAGCAGCGGGTTCAGTAATCCAATGTGCAGAAAGCAAATCTGATCAATTTTCATGATAATGGAATAACGTCGCCAAACGAAGAGTCCCAAAAGAACCATGTGCATTTCGTGGTAAAAACGGAAGTGAAACTGTGCGAGCGCAGGGAAATCAGCTGATGGGTTCGTCATTTGTATATAAACTCTTTTGTAATTATGGAATTCATGAGACACAGATCAGAGGGAATATCTTATTATAGAATATAGGTTTAAAACACACACATGAGCTTTAATAATAATAATAATACCTTGGTTTTATATAGCGCTTTTTTGGACACTCAAAGACGCTTTACATTGCACTATTCATTCACTCCAGACTTGGTGGGTAGCAAGCTACTGTTGTAGGCACAGCTGCCCTGGGGTAGACTGACGGAAGCGAGGCAACCAATCTGCGCCATCGGCCCCTCCGACCACCACCAACCACTCACTCACTCACTACATGCACTAGGCTTCCTGGTGTTACCAAACGGTCTCCCATCCAAGTACCGACCAGGCCCTTCCCTGCTTAGCTTCCAAGGTCTGACGGGATCGGGCAGAGCACAGGCGGGATGGCAGTATGCTTTACATTTACATATATGGACATAATAATATTCTATTGCCTATTTATTATTTTAAAATCTTTATCTTATTTCTACTAAAGGATAAAAACATAAAAATACAGGCTGAATGTAGGTTTCTAATTAAAACAACTTTTTTCCTTAACAACTGTGAAATATTGTAAAATCACAATATTTTTCCTCAGCATAGTTGTGCTTCAAAAATGCAGAATCGTGACATAGCCTACCTATTTGGAAGTATTTAGATGCAAATTGAATTGTTTCCCTTTGTAACACAATACTGAGTAATCCTGTCCACCCTGGTCACTACTTCCTGGTTTCTTCTTCTACAGTTGAAACGCTCCTCTATCTGTACTTCCTTGTTTGTTTTGCATCATAGGTTAAACGGTGTTGTTAACCATGCTGTTTGATCAAAGCGAAAACTAGTTGTTTAAATTTTGATAAAGTTATTTTTATGTGAAAAAATCTGTACGAATTCCAATTGTTTTCTTTTTTTTTCTTTTTTTCTGGTTCAAAACTCAAAATCAGGCTATGTTAGATATCAAAAATCCAACGGAAAAACTCTTCAAAATATTGTAGAATCTAAGGCCGGAATGTGAGGAGTCTGTAGGAGCTACTAGATGTTATTGCAAGAGTGGAATGAAAACCTTTTCCCGTCTTAAGCCGCTGCTGTCTCCCAGAAATATTATGTTATTGGGGAAAACAAACTAAAAATCTCAACATTGACCACTACGTTAAAAGTCTGTTTTCACCTCGCCTTGAAAATTGTAAGTTATAGTATAGTTCCTTATGTTCCAGGTCAAGTGTTTTTCATTTTATTATTATCATGTTAACATGAATGAATGAGTCATTGTTCGTGAGCATAGTCAGGTGTGTGGATGTAAAATGTATTCTAAGGCTCTCTGTTTGCTGCTTGGAAAGGGCTGAAGTCCTAGCATGAAGCCATCATGTTTTTTTTTCAACTCCACACAGCCTGTAGCCAGTAGATTGTCGGTCACGTGATCGCAGGCTGGGAGGTGTCGGGGCAGATTTGCTGAGAAGTCACTGCAGACTCATTCATTCACACATGGGCCTCTCGGGGAAATGATGGAACTCTGCAGCGTGGATCAGCAGAACAGGCAAAGATATGCCATACTGCTTTTTCAGGGATTTTGCAACACTTATAAACACATCTAGATTGCTAGCTTACATGATGTTGTTTTGATAATGCTACATTGATCTACAACGGCTTATTCAACTTTTTAATGCTTTAAAAATGCTTCCCTCATCAAAAATATCTGATGAAGTCATTCACACAATTTTGAGCATTCCAGTTCACTAAGTTGCAGTTGAAGAAGAAATGACTGTATTTCCTGGATTTTGTTGTGTTGTAGATTGAGAAGTATCATCTGCATTTTCACATCTTATATTCCATCACAGGACCCGTTCTGAGCTGTTCCACGCTCCAAATTCATTTATCATTGATTTGTTAGCATGCCGTTTGCCAAAGATTATAGCTTGTATTTACTTAAGTACTTAAAGGAATCTTTCAAATGTAGTGGAGTAAAACTAATAAATGTCCTCCAAAAAATAGCACAGATTGTCAAAAATCCGTTTTGCCAACCTTGGTGCGAATTTGTGGGCCATGTAGCCACAAAGATAGTATTCACAACTAGAGGCCGACCGATATGGGTTTTCTAAGGCCGATGCCGATATTTTGGGATGTCAATTGGCCGATGCCGATATGCTCAGTCGATATTTTTGACCAATATATTTGGCCGATTTTTCCAAATGTCTGGTCTATAATCCTGTAAAAACAAATACTTGGCCGCTCCAGCACTGGCCGATTTTATTTTATTACTTTAGAGGATCCAATCATAGTTTCGGTCCCAGCTTTGATTAGTTGTCGTTAGCATTAGAATATTGTTTTTAGCCGCGGCATTTTACGCGGTGATCAAAAATACAATAGTGGAGGTTAAAACTAACTCAGCGACTGAATTCTACAGATTCTGCACTTCAAAATGACATGCAGCATGTCCATATTGAGAAACTTGTATTTCTTGTAAAGCGCAATACAAGTGTAAGGCATTATTATTATTATTATTATTATTATTGACGGAGCTTAGTTTAACAAACTTGAAGCTAACCAATTTTCATTGCGATGTTTCTCACCTCCCCTAAGGCCTAGGGAGTTGTGGGTAGACTTGTTTTAAAGCCCTGACTTTGTTCTTTCCAATGCAAAAGAAGGGTAGTCTCTATCTTGCCTGGCTCTGAATATAAACTCACGAGCACGCGGAGGCAAAATCCTCGACTACTTCATCCATGATTAGTTTTGGCTAATGTTAATGTTGTTAATTGAACTAACAACATAGCAGCACAGCGAGTGACGTAACCTTGGCAGTTCTCTGTGACGGTCGTGATTGGTTCGGCCTTAGCCGCCAATCAGCAACTTGTTTACCGTGTGTGTCCAGACCCACCTTCTTTCATGCAGAAAAGAAGTGGGTGTGGTTTATCAGGCTAGTCTCTATCATTTTCGGTCCCGGAAATATCCGGCCGATAGCTGATATTTGAAAGTCCCCAAATATATCGGTCGGCCTCTATTCACAACACTTATTTAAACTGATTTGTGCTTTCTATTTCTATGAAGTGTTTTTTTTTTTTACAGCAAATACTTCAGTGCTTTCACTTTTTTCGAGTAATACAGTATTTAACCAGTAGCATTTGTAATGAAATCAAGCACTGTAACACAACCAGCACTAATATGAAAAGGAAATGGACCAGTGTGTTGTTTTTAAGCTGCAAAGCGAAGTTCAGAGTGTTCAGAGGACGTCCTATCGCAGCCTTTATGAATTCATCTGGCACCTCCAGAAAGTGCTGTAAGTCACATAAAGTACCAGCACCCGCGTGGCATCCCAACACTGCAGTTTCTTTGAAATTTGATAAGAAGTTTATATATGGTGTGTTTGTGTAACCTGCTGCTCTCCGTGGGACTAACAGTAAAATGGAGTGTCCTTATGAGGGTGAGAGGTGAGCGCGGAACACTGGCAGAGTAAATGAGTTTGGGAGAAGGAGACGGAGGGAGAGAGAAAGGGGCGGAACCACATGCCGCATTACCAGCACTTGATATTAACACACATTTTCAATGTTTGCATCAGTAACGAGAGATGGAAACACCAAATTTGGAAATTACAACCCTTAATACACACATGTTTATTCGCTCGCTTGAGGTGTTTGTTCATTTGGGGAAACTCATTTATCACATAAAGTTTGACGAAGCAAAAAAAACCAAAACACACTAGATTGCCTTAGAGGACAGAAGTGAAGACGAAAAGTAATCCCATCAGTCATAGTCCAAAATATATATATTTTCCCCAGTTGTGCAGGAGCCCTGAAATCAATGTGCTGTCTTTGTCGCTGCGTTCATGTTATCCACAGACTGTATTGCAACTATACATGCGTTCCCAGTGACGTCACGCATAGCTAAGGCCGCCATTTTGAAGACCGAAGTGCAATTATTCTATACTACAACATGTACTCTACTCAGGTTGAAAATGAAGGGCAATTGATTGACAGTAGCATTATGTGTGTCCTGCCAAAATGTGCACCCTTGTCAAGATATGCACCATCTCACGCAAACCAACTGCCCAGCGCGAGCTACATACAGGCGGCTAAATTGAAGTAATGCGTCCAAAATGCCGCCAGTGTTTTGCCGATTTTGTTTGTAGATAGCGGGTCCCTGGTGCTTGTGTGGGGTGTGAGGCGGAGCTGGTAGCTCGCGATCGATGTGATGGGCACCCCTGATTTACATCTAGACATCTGTGAGGAATAACTACAGTAACAGCTCGGCTCTTCCCTCTGTCACATGTTGTATCCGAGGCCAGATGTTTGTAGTGTGGTTCAGGGCTTTCTCTTGGAGACATTTGTCCGCCCTGTAGCTCAGCAGCTGGAGCTAATGTCCCAAATGTTCTCCAAGGCTTCAAGTGGTGTCAGTAACTCTCCAGGCACTTTACAAGGATCTCATCCTAAGTTTTCAGTTTTCTATAAGTTTCAGCTCTGCACATCTGCCTGAAGGCCGCTGTTTTTGGCTGTAGCATCTTGACTTCAGTCATTGGAGATGCACAGTTTGATATGATAAACACCGGCCAGCGGTCTCCAATGTGGCCGCTAACCCATAGAACCTATAGTTTTTACATATGACTGAAAGAACTTTCCCATAGACCCTAGTTTTTGTTTGTCCAGCTTTAAAAGTGCAGCGAAACCTCAGATTAGTCAGTGCGACTTTACTTAGTTTTAACATAATACGAACATTACAGTTAAAAACAACTAATTGACCTTTCGCAAAAGCCCCGCCCACTTAGTTACTGTTGCTACGTCCGTCATACATCTGATGCCGCTGCTAAAGTGACTCGTGTTAGTGACTCTAATTGGAGCAATAAATGCGTGATATCCTCCAGATCGAAGAAGAAGGGGTTTGTAATCTGCAGCAGAGGAATATATTCAAGATATTACATGATCCAATGAAGGATAAAGGACTATTGACACTAAAGCATACAGACAGGTCTCAAGCAAAATCAGAGAAACCTCATGATCTCTTCCTTAAATGCAGCAGCACAGCTTTGTGGACCAGTCGTGCTCTTGCACTGCCCGGTAAGCACTCTCTTAAGTTTGTAGTATTGCTAAAAATAGAAACATTGCTTCGGTTCGCTAAAGTTAGCTAACGCTAGCTAAACCTACAGGTGCCATAATGATAATAGGCTGCAGATAAACTTCACAATACTTTTATCATAAAGGGAGGCAAAAACACGTGAGACTGTAGGCTTGTAAACGTTCACCGCCGCAGTTAAAGTTACAGCTCCAGTGCCAGTTTGTGTAACGTTATGTGACTGTCAGTAGCTACGATGTTAGCTCGCTAAAGTGTTAGCCTAGCAGCCAGGCCCTAGCCTTACCTTAGAGCAGACGTATGCTTGTTTATTTGGAGACATTAAGCTGGGCGTAGGCCGTCCACATTGTTTGATCCATTGTAGGCAGTGCTTAGGTTGTGTTTTCGCTTTGGGAAGGGAAATAACTGAACTCCCCCAGACACACTCTTGTGGTACCTAGTGTCTGATTTACTGTACATCCTACATAGGCAGATCGCTTCACCATTTTGCTTCTTCATCTTTGTCTGGTAGGGTTTTTGGTGGTTAGCAGTAAAAAAAAAAAAAGTGCATCTGCTCAGTGCTGGTATGTCCTATTATTTTGCATTTTGGTTGCTAGGATGTCTGATTGGACAATTACCGTTTTGGGGCGGGGTTATGCGAAAGGTCAATTCCTACAAGATAAATGAATGTGGCTTACAACAAAACGAGGACAGAGCGCCCCCGGCTGGGTCGATGCCACATTGGCACCATCCAGCCGAGTGCCGCGACTGGAACTCTTTGAAGGAAACGCATGTAAATGAACTTTTCTTATGTGCATTTATTATACAAATTATCGACAGATGTGCACTTTCCCCCGATAGAAATGCAGTTCCAGATAAAGTGAGAGGGCAGAGAGGGATAGGGATGGAGAGTTTGGGAGGTATCGGGGGTTCGGCTATTATTTAACCTTTAAAAAATGTCCTTAAAAACGGGCCGAAAACAAATCAATCATGCACTCACAGGCAGATGTATTCAATGCAGAGAGATTGTGTGTGCGTGTGTGTGTGCGTGTGAGTAGTAATAGCGTGAAATAGGCCTCATGCAGCTTTAAGATTTGAAGTAAATAGGGGAGACCGGGGGCTGGTTCAGAACGTCCCACCGGAGCCACACTTACATTAAATTAAAGCTTGAAACCCTCGACTTTAAGTGGGCCTCTCTTACTTTATTATACCTTAGTGCAATAGGTAGTTATTAACTGTCAAAACAACCAGTCCCAGCTGACCACCTGACAAAAGGTTTGAGCAGCGTTAGCGTCAAATTCAAGCTTTCTCAAACTCAACAGCAATAAAACTGAACTCCTCCTCATTGGCACCATCACCGCTAAATAAAACACAATTTCTCCATTCCCATTGAACGCTCTCATCCCCTCCCTCAGGTTAAGAGTCTGTGTGTCATCCTCGATAGGCACCCTCTCTTCATCCGCACACTTCAATAGCGTCACCCGCATCGCCTACTTCCACAACAGGAAAATCGCCGGCTCGCCTTTCTCTCTCCTTCACACATGCCATACTTGTTTACACAGCCTCGTTCCTCCCGTCAGCGACTATTGTAATTCGCTGTTGGTCTCCCTCAAAAATCTCCATAAAACTCAGCTGGTTCAAACGCAGCCGCCCGTATTATTCACACACACCCCTCATAAGCACATCACTTCCTGTCTTTAACAGCTCCACTGGCTTCCCCATCAGCCCACGCACTCATATAAAATCCTGTTCTCACATCAAACTAATAATAAATAAATAAAATAAAAATAAAGCAATCACAAGCTCGCCCCTTCAGATACCTGACTGACCTCCTTCCATGTCTCCACCACACCTGCCTGCTCTCTCCACTCCTCCTCCTCCTCTCTCCGGCTCACTGACCTCCCTCCCGCCCATCCCGTCACCATGGGGAGTAGAGCCTTCAGCTGCTCTGCTCCCCAGCTCTGGAACACTCTCCCCCCCCTGACCTCTGTAACACCGACTCACTCCCACACTTCAAATCCATCCTCAAAACTCATCTGTTTAGACAAGCCTACTCACTGTGACCACAACCGCATCGTCCTTTTTTATTCATGCTGTTTTAACATTGTTAGGCCCGAGCGCCATCAGGGCTGGTGAAGGGGCTCTTGTAATCGTATAGAGTGCGCGGAGCGAAGCGGAGCGCACTCCCCAAAGTGCGCGGAGCGCACAAAACGAGCGCGAAGTGCTCGCCTCCTCTCAAACATGCACTAACGCACTCCTCTCGTCGTGCACGTTCCGTGCACGTGCACATGTATCAGAACAAACATTGTAATTGGATGGTGAACATCGACGAAAGTCACAGATTTTGGCCCAAAATTCAAACCCGATCCGACGCAACTTTTGACTATTTCCAAATTTCGAATTTCAAAATAGTGGCGCGATAGCGCCACCTCCGTTTTTTTAACATTGTGAGATAGGACGCGGGCAAAAATAAAGTTTGTCGTAGAATCATAAAACTCGGTACAGACGTGCATCATGACAAGTTGAGCAAAAAATATTATTACGGCAACGCCGTCCGCCATATTGGGTGTCGGCCATTTTGGATGACAGCCCGCGAAGCGGGAATCCGCCTTTATTTTTCACTTTGTACAAAATCTATCTCCTCCTAGAGTGTTTATCGGAACGACCTAATTTGGTGGAAATAATCTTGAGAAGTAGAACTTTAAAAGTTATCCAAATTACTTTTCTAAGTTTTACGGTTTTTATGCGGCGAAGCCGCAAACTGTACGAAGTATTTTGAGATTTTCCGCAAACAAAAAATGGCTCCCATTCGCACATATGAAGCCCGATTTCGCTCATTTTGTTATCAGTTGTTAAAGTCACAGTCCTAAACACTTTCATTTGACAAAATTCAAATTGGGCGCGATAGCGCCCTATAGGAATATATGGAGAGTACAAATTTTAGTTTTACGAAAATTAAAATAATTTGGCACATATTCTATTTGGTTGTTCCGATCAGAAAAGTCAATTACACCCATGCCATATTTTTCATGTTGTTGCCGTAGCGATGACCAGAACGTCCCATTTTATTCTGATGGAAAAATGTTAAACTCCATAATTCAGCGAGAAGTGAGGAACCAAAGGTTATCCAAAGTACTTGGATAACTTTTGTGGATTTTCTGCGGCACAGCCGCAGCCCTAAGTAAAATGTAAAAATATTCTTCAGTTTGCAGATATAGTGTGATACAAATTCATACTAATTTTCTCTGTATAATGTCAAAATTGAGCGTGGAGTGCGCGTTAGCGCATTCCAAAAATCCTAAACTAAGACCCTTGGGAAAAAAGTAAAAAACAAACATAAAGGCAGTAGCAATACCATAATTTTAGATTGAGGGAGACAAAAGGGCGCGAAGCGCCCCTTGCTTTAGGCAGGGCGGTCGGCGAGGGCCGATAATTACCGCTTGCGGCTATATTATTTTAACTGTTTTAATTGTTGATGTTAATTTACTTGTGGATGTGAGGCGACCTTGAGTGTCTAGTATTGTGAATACGTACTCTCGTTCTATTAAAATCAAAATCATTGTTTATTCCCTAAGATTACAATCTAAGCACAGAGGTACATCTGGGCATGTTGACCGGCCAGCCAGGAGGGGGAGAGAGGGAGGAGCGGCCCCGTGCCTGGCCTTTATAAACACAGGAAGTAGGCGTCTCCTTGTTGAAGAACCAATCAGTGCCTTTAGAATACTCTTCTTCTGCGCAATCTGACTCCGCATTATAACACACTGCCCCCCAGTGGATATCAGAGTAAAGACAACAACGATACAGCGAAATGTCAGCCCAATTCAAATCAACCCCAAAAGCACAGATTACAATCAACACAGTTTCATATAATCATTAAAGCCTATTATGACAAAAACATACATAGAAATATTCAACACTAGAAAGGCGCCTAAGAAATAAAATGCATTATTATTATCAGTGTTTCCCCTATCATTATATTGGCAGGACAGGCCGCCCGCCCTCAGCGCCCCTCGCCCTCTCAGGACGATAGCCTTTTAATATGCAGCACTAATCACCGATCGTTAAAACGAGCGTCTTTACCAAGTCAGTTCCGCTAATCCATTCCGGTTTTTGTTTTATGAGTTACTACGCCTGTTCAATCCAGTCTGCGTTTTGCGCTCAGTGACCCAGGCCATGCGGTCGTGTTTATTTGGGGCTGCCCAGAAAAGATCGGAGAAACAGGGGCAGAGACAGGAGCTGCTACAGAGCGAGTAAGTTTAACTAGAGCGATTAGATAACAATAAAATTAACATTAAATCCCTTTGGCACTTTGTAAATAAGAAAATCCATCCATCCATCCATCCATCTTCTTCCACTTGTACGTTGCCGGGTCGTGGGGGCAGCTGTTGGAGCTGCCCAAATCACATTGCACCAGCCCTATGGCTCCTCCTGCAGGTGGTGGGTCCACAGAAGGACGGCCTCATGGTTCTAACCGGGCCTGTTGGTCTCTCATAAGGAGCTTCTGAAAGAAGAAAAGAAAAGAAATCCAACCCAAGCTAAATGCGACAGTTGAGTTTAGCCCAAACTGTTTAGGTGAAGCTGTTAGCATCTGTTTCACTTAAGTCAATGAAGTTAGCGCTGTTGGATTTAAATGCTGATTTTGGCTCCTCTTGTTTTAAGCAGAACACAGACTCATAAACTGTGAACTCACTGATAAATATTAAACATGAACATTAAATAATGGGAGTCTACATCAGGCTGATCTAATGATAGTATATTGCATTCTCAAACTTTCTAAAACATATTATTGTTTCCTACATCATCAAAATGCTTTACAGTTACTTAAACTGAATTAATTATGTATCATATAGAAATCAAACAATAAATTGTTACAAATAATAACATTTGCTAAAAACACTTTATTTTACCCGGCAGCGTGCATGGACCGCGCGCGTGCACGTGTAACCAACCCCCTCCCAAACTGCAGATGGAAACTAGCTATTTAGCTATAATCTGGTGCAGAACATATCTGTCTTTGAGCTTAATGTCTCTGTGCACTGTCCCTTCAATAAAGACTAAACTAAACTAAACTAAAACCAGTAAACTAGGGGAAACACTGATTATTATTATTCATCTATAGCGTTTCTGTGTTTCATGTTTTAAAGATCAAAAACATATTATAGTAAGAGAAGCAAGATGTCAAACTTGATGCTCAGGAACATTATCAAAACACAGCGCCTCCTAGTGTGGCTGTACAAAGCAATGTGACGGCCAACCTCCCGGTCTACAGGACCATCATTAGTGAAAATGACTAAATAATAGTCATTTCAAGCAGTTGGAACGAGCCAATCCCCAAAGTAGCTCAGCCGTGGTAAGTCGTCGTCTTCTGCGCGGCTAAGCTAGCTGTGTGTCCCCGGTCGGGCTCAGTGTTTGATAACAGTATTTTTGAGCTCCTGCGTTCAGTAATCAGGATTTGTTGCAGATAATCTTGTAAGCCGTCCTTTTCTTAAGACCTCAAAACACTGATCTGTCTCACTTAGCGTTATGGGACCTTGAAGCTTATGTAAATCTAAAGCACACTTTCTTTCACCCCGGGCTTCCTGTCCTTGTTACGTTACGGGCCGGTCGAGAGCCACGGCAGATGCTCAATAGTTTCCCTCATAGAAATAAAAAGGAGAGGAGGCGTTTGATTCTAACGTCAGGGCCGCTGTAAGCCATTTTGGTGCCCTAAAAAAAGAAATAACAAGGTGGGGAGGAGGGTTAGCTCATTACTGCACCAATAATATTTGTAGTGTTAAAATGATTGAGTTTCAGTCTCTGGAGCCGCGGGGCACTTCAGCTCAGACGTGTCTTCCCTCTCTGTGCCTTCCTCTCTCTCCTGTGAGCACAGGCTCCAGAGAACACGACGTGGCACTAAAGACATCTGGGCCTAAGTTTGCAGTGAATTTTCTATGTTTGTTTGAACGGGCCCGTGTGTGAAGTCTCCTCGTGCGGCACAGAGATTCCTGTGTTGGATCATCGGTCGCTTTGGCCACACTCTTCTTTCTCTTCGTTCTCATTGAACGTTCTCACTGACGTCTTTTTTGTCAGCTGCACTGTAAAAGCTAATCCTGAAATAAGTGAAATTGTGTCCTTGATTTCAGAGTCTAAGTTCAAGAAATCTGTCCATGGGGCAAGATATTAACACTCAAATTAAGATAATAAAAACTTAAAAACACCCCATTGCGCTCAAAACTAGATTAAAAAGATAAAAATGTACTTGAAATGAAATGATCTTCATTGAAGTGTAAATATCTTGCCCCATGGAATGATTTCTTGAAATTAGACTCTCAAATCAAGGACACATTTACTTATTTGTATTTGTAAATTAGTTTTTGTTATTGTGTATCTTAAATGTGCCTTGTTAAGAACTACAGATGGAAATTAAGCACGGTGCTAAATCTGGTGCAGCCATCTTTTTTAATGCAACTGCACATTGTCCATTGTTCAAATAAATAAACTAAACACATATTTAATTCAAATATTTAAATATTGAGGAACAATTTTGGACAATTCTCTCGAACATTTAATAAACATGTTGACTGTGTTGAAGTCAGTGACCACATCTTAACAACGGGTTATCCGTGTGTAATTGAGAGCGTACTGATATTGAACATAGTCTCTTGGTTTGGCCATCTAACTGTCAAAAACAAAGCTAAACTTGGTAGAGTTGTTAACAGGGCAGTAAAATCACAGGCCAACAACAAACTCATTTGTCTGAGCATCACAGTAAAGCAGTGCATCGTCTCTGTGATAAGATCACAGATGACGATAGTCATCCACTGTCCCATCACTTTGACCTCCTTCCATCACGGCAGAGATAAAGACTTCCTTGTGCCAAGAAAATGTGTACAGCAATTCTTTTTGTGTCAAGGAATTCTCCTTGATGCCCTTTGCCATCAAGGAGCTGAATAAGTTGTAACCCCTAATGTCGCTCGGTCTGTTCCGTTCCTTTTCTTTTGATGAAGTGAATCTGCTGCTGCTGTGTCTGCAATGAACTGATTTTATAATGGACTTTAATGTATTGTGTATTTTTATTATATTTGCTGGGCAAATGTATTTGAATGTGTGAGCAAGCCGTTTTTTCTATTCTGTTCTATTCTATTCTATAAACTAAACTATTTATTTTAAGAAAATGTCACTTTTGCAGTGTGTACGTTAATAAAACAGTGGCGTAAACTGTAAGGCAAGGCAACTTTATTTATACTGCACATTTTGTACACAAGGCAACTCAGTGCGCCTTACAAAAGAAGACATGCGAAATTACAATCAGGTTAAGTGAAGGCAAAGGACATATATAGAAACATAAAGGCCTGGGAAATGCACAGTATACGAGGTCGCATGCAGGATTTTTTCTTGGGTAGGGGAGGGGCACCTGCCTGTTGACTGGACGGCGGTGGTGGGCGAGTTGAATTATTATTTTTTTTAAGTTTGTGATATAAAACTTGTCCGTTTGTCCCAGCGTTCGTTAGAGAGAGAGGATTAAGCAGAATGTAGGTTTAGGAAAGTCGTGTTATGTCCGATATGGTCCTCACTCTAATTGTACGGGTCGGGGATGTGACATCACTCAAATGCACGTTTTATGGTTCAAAAGCAAAATTATTGGGTGGCTAATAATTCACCAATTGTTTAATTCAACAACAACAAAAAGAGCAAATTATCAAGTTTTTGAAGCATTTTCCCATTGAACTTATTGGGAACTTTCCGCACCTTTGCAACCCTAGATCAGATACATTAACCTCACCTTATAAGAGAAACCACAGAAATGATATATGAAAAGAAACAAACCTCCCCATAAGTTAGTATTGTGCTTGTCTTCCCTATTTATTTGTATGGGGATAGAATGTTCAATTTAAATGGGGTCCGGGATTCGACCAAACGTGTGCATTAGTGGGAACAGGCTCAGAGCTAACAGCATTTCCATGTTTTCTATGTTTTACCTGTATTTGTGTGTTTAGTTACCTTTGATTGCGACCCGCAAACCTCCAAACCCCGTCATTCTTTTCATCATGTTTTGCACAGGCCACAATAACAAATCAGAAAAAATAAATAAAAATGCTACGCGTTCCAAAGAGGCGTAGCGGTAATTACATGCTTCCTGTGGCCTTCACAAAATAAAAGCCTCTGAATCAGACTTGTGCAGCTGCAGTCTCCAATAATTGGGTTTATAAAAACATGACCCAAAACCCTGCTAAAAGAGTTGTTTGTCTCCTTCATCACTTCCCCAGTACCTGCCCCGTGATCCCGGTCAGAGGCCCCTCGCCAACCCACATGCGCGCTCTCAAACGGGCCGCTTTCAAAGAGGCTTAGGTTTTCTCAAGTGCAGATGAAGAGAATAGCCGGAGCAGAGGAAACAATACCCTCTCACTCTCTCCATCCCGACTCCGCGGCTTCGCGAGCGGAGCAGATGGCGGCAAATCCACTCTGAGCAGGTCACGGCCCCCGGAGGACAGGAGGAATGTGCGGCCGTTAAAAATGACTTCATATTTCTATTAGAGTTCAGTGATACTTTGGAGATGCTTCATTATGACTTCTCCCACATCATTTCTGACTGGGTTTCATGATGTTTTTAAGACTAAGAATACCATGCCGTGAGGTTTGGTTGTTTGGGTTTGGTGTATGGAAGCAAAAGCAAGTTTATCGATCGAGCACAGTTCAAAAGGTAACTTTGGCCAAAAAGGGGCACCTCCCCACTGACCGTGCACCGCTCCCTGTAAATGTTGTTACATTTTTACACATCACATTCATTTCAAATGAATGGTTTATTTACTAATTGGTTGTTTATTTATTTTGGCTACCGGTGATAACTTTGGCAATATATTACTTACATTACTCCATCACTACTTTAACAAATGCTGAATTTGGTCAATCTCAATAATCATCTATTTTCAGCCATTTTGTTTTGGCAGAAACAGAACCTAGTTTTGGAGTTTGGATGAGATAATGGAAGTTGTGTGTGTGAAATGATACAGGAGGGAAGTGTTTGTTTTTGTTTGAGCTGAGGTTTGAATACAAAGGTGTGTCTAAGTTCAGGAATCAGCATGTATGTATTTATTTTAAGACACAATTCAATTCAATTGAAAATCGAAATCCATATGAGCAAGATTTTCATATTTTTTGCCATATCTTCCAGCCCAATCAACTTCCCATAAATGCTTTAAAAAAATGCTAACCAGGAAGCTAACGTTAGCTTTTTTCTGTGAAAAAAACAAACATCTATTGTGACCTGATTTTGGCTTGACTGTACTGGTGTGTGACAAATATGTCTATAGCTGAGTTCCAGGTGACATCACAGCGTTCTAAAGGCCTATAATATTATATAGAGGTCAAATTCTTTTGTTTTTGAGGACATTTTTGGTCTTGTACAGAGAGATCATGGACCCAGTGACTGATATTACAGATCATTTTTGTAATTCATACATTTTCTTTTCAGATACGACGTGAAAGTGTAATGCAGTTAATAGGAAAAAACTGGCTCCTGCCCCCCACTGGTCCCGTGACATCATCACATTCTAGAACCTGAAAACAACCAATAGTCCGCCAAAAAACGGCTAAAAAGAGTGAAAAAATGTGTGATTCCCAACTGAATAATAATTTGCTTTTTAATTAATTAATTTTTTCCACAAAAGTGGAGACAAAAATACAGATTTTTCCGTTTCTTTTGCTGTGAGGTACTTTGTATGTGGGGGATCTGCCCCCCAGGCCCACATCTCTTAGCTGCGCCCCTGCAGAAACACAAACTTCCTAGCAGACTTTCACAGAGGCTGAAAACAGGGGCTTAAGAGAAGGACAGCGTCTATTGAGAATGTCTGGGCACCAGTTTCATGAATACAGAGCTCAAATATTGTGACAGAAATACGTCGAGGGGATGCAGAGCTCGCGTCCAACGCACAAGGCTTATTTTTAGATCATGCTCTGACAGGAAGCCACTGGACTAACAAGCTGCTGATGTTATTGCTTTGATGTGGCTGTTTAAGATCCGAGCCCATGATTACACCGAGATTCTGACCTGATTCTTCGGGTTTAGAGAGAGAGACTTGAGGTGACTGATCACACTTTCTCTTTGTCTCTGTCTCTGTGGGCCAAAGACAATGATTTCAGTTCTGTCTGTGTTTAGCTGGAGAACGTTGTTTTGAATACACCCACTACACACAGTAATTGACAGAGCCAGGTTTAAATGTAAGGTTTTGTTTTCATATTAGTCACACACGTTGGTTCCGAGGGGATTTTGAATATCTTGTTTAAGGTTCAAGGTTAAAGGTTCAACTTTATTACTGTCCCGAAGGAAATTATCATTATGCAGCAGATGTCCACACATGATACTTCCATCCATCCATCCATCCATCCATCTTCTTCCACTTGTCCGTTGCCGGGACATTGCACCAGCCCCTATGGCTCCTCCTGCAGGTGGTGGGTCCACAGAAGGACGGCCTCATGGTTCTAACCGGGTCTGTTGGTCTCTCATAAGGGGCTTCTGAACCGCTCTTTGTCTGACCCGTCACCTAGGACCTGTTTGCCATGTGAGACCCTACCAGGGGCACGAAGACCCCAACAACAGAGCCCCCAGGATTATTCGGGTGCTCAAACCCCTCCACCATGTTAAGGTGGCGGTTCCAGGAGGGGACACATGATACAGTAAATCAAAAAAACAAAGCACAGTAAGACAACAATTGTGTTTGGGACAAAGATCATACAGTCACAGCCATCATCAGTCCGGCTCTGAAGCTGAGAGCCAAGCAGCATGAAATCGGACAAAGCCTAAGGTGCTGCAGCTTCCTTTCTGAGCGACATGAGCTCATGTAATTTTGGGGTGGGCGCTTATAAGCCTTTGGCTTCAGCCCACTCCCTTTGAGCAGGTTAACTGCTCAAACAAATAAATAAACAAATAAACAAATAAACAAAAGTATCTTAGCAATAGCCTCCGAATAGGTCCTCACACTTGTTTCGTTTTTAAATCAACTAGTTATTGCCAAAAATAATCCATGAATAATAATGAATAATGTTTTACAAAGCTCGGTTTAGGAAATAGAAAAATCTTTGGAAACAACCCTTCGTAATGTGATGTCTGTAAAGCGGGAGAAAAAGGCATTTTTATTGAGCTGCATGGACTGAAAATGTCTGCCTAAAACCCATGTAGGTGTGAATTTAACGCTTGTCTTAGCTGTGCTTTGTTTTACTCCAAAATCAGCCTTTGCTTTGAGTGTTTGCAATCCCACTTTGATTCTAAATGGTTATTATGTCCCATTACACGCGCCACATAACGCGCCACATCCTCTTATGTACATTCACACTTCCCTCATCATGCCGTGTCATCCGGCCAAATTATACACACTTAACATGTGTCAAAGGCCCAGGACACGCTGGAGGGATCTTGTGTTTCAAAACGCAGACTATAGCGTGACATTTTGGGCTAGTAGGAGTGCACTTTGTGATCGTGCAGCTCCAGGCTTAACGCATTTAAGTGGGAAGTACGTGGGGTGGAGAAACACTTTTTTTCCTCCAGGCACAAGATCTGGCACTACGTCTCCGAGCTGGCCTGGTGTCGCCTCATGGTCCCCCCAGAACAGCTGGAGGAGGTGTGCGTGGATCGGGAGTCTGGGCATCTCTGCTGCCTCCGCGACCCGGCCCCGGATAAAGAGGAAGAAATGGATGGATGGATGATCGTTATCGTAAACCACCCTGTACAGAGAGCTGCATTAATGTGGGCGATGTTAGGGGATATTCCCATTAGCGTTATACGTTGCTAACAGTACTTGTACTTGCCAAAACAAAAGGCCTCAGATTATGCAGGTCCTACATGACTCTGCACCATAGACATAATCTTAATAGACCGTCATTCCTCACTCCTCCCCGTTTACCACAATGACCACGTTCGAGGGGGAAATCATGGCGGATTTACAGGCTCCTCCTCCCCAGCTCTGACTAAGCATGTTCCTAATAAGGGCATAAGGGCGGGATCTTCACTGTAGACTCGGCCCTTGCGTGACGTGTAGCTCGCGCAGCTCCAATGCTAACAGTCCGGCGCTCTTTAAGTACGAGATTTCTAAAATCTATCCTACGATAACCAGCCCGGTGCCTCTGATTGTGTCTAACCCAGCGTAATCACAGGAGGAATATCTAGCTGTAGACAGTTCCAAAAAATTAGGCACCGGGCATTAAAGTTGTTTTTAACGTGTCTAAAGTCCAATGCATTCCAATGGGGGCCTAGCGGCTATATGGCGGTACTACAGCAATGGCGGCCTCCAGTGTCGTCGTCGCAAAGCAGAGCAGAGCAGCCATCGGCCATTGCTCTGCACCCTTCAAAACTAACGTTATTCCCAGTATTCCAGGGCAATTGTGGCACAGTTGGTAGAGCTGGTAGTCTCATGATCGGAAGGTCAGGGGTTCGAATTCCAGCTCCTGAAGTCCCCACTGTCATTGTGTCCTTGGGTAAGACACTTAACCCACCTTGGCTCCAGTGTCTGCATACACTGGTGTATGAATGAGAGCTGTAAAGCGCTTTGGGCTTAATGGAGGTAGAAAAGCGCTATTTATGTTGAGTCCATTTACCATATTTAAGTAGTACGTTACATTTCCATAGCTAATGCGCATGGATGCATGATTGTAGACATGGGGCCAGGAGTGCACATCAGAAGACCACTAGTATTCGGGATCGTTCACCTGTACTTAAAGTGAGTTTCCTACAAACTTTGAACTATCTTCGAGCCTTAACAGCATTCATTGAACTGTAAGCGAGACCTATAGACCTATAAACAACTGATATGTAATATAAGTAACTGATACGTGATATCGGAAGCACATGGTTTCTAACCAGAGTATGCAGTCACGTGTCTAATGTTTGTCCACATGAAATCCGTCTATTGAAAGGCAAGTATCATCCAAGAACTGGTATCGGGTGTCATAAAGCTGGAAGAGTCTATAGCCATTGTCTATAGCCATTGCTTCTGCTGGCAAAAGTGGAGTATATGCAAAGAGTCAGAGCCGAGTAACTTGAACCAGTTTTTCTTACGTGTCGTACATTATTTTAGGTTATAAAACATACCAATGTGCCGTCTAAAGTAGTTTCAGAATCCGGAACGCTGCATAATATTGGAGTTTAAAGGCTTAATTGACTGACATGAATTTGATGCAACCTTCGTTAAAAATGCAGAACGGCTCCGTACTGCAGTTCCGACGAGATAAGTGGTATATTAATAAGACTGATGATGAAATCCTATGCAATCAATGATTAACATATCGAGTTTGAGCCAAGGATATTCCAACCTGGAGACTTAAGAGGACTATTAGAGCGCAGGGCACGTTTACATTACCATTCAGAAGACAGTCCTGGAGTAGTATTTCGCTTCATTCACACAGTTTGAGTAATTCTGTTTACTCTGGTCGATTCTTCTTCGACTGCTGAAGTTATCCCATCTGGATTTTTGGATTTTGTGGTGTCATAGGATTAGGGCTGGGTACTGATACTTGGTTTTTTCGATGTCGATACCTGAACGATACTATTTTACAAAAATATTTGTCTAAAAAACAGAACACAGAACAATAATGTGAAAAGATCTGCACATTTACAATATCGGGTTCATGTCCGATATCAAGAAATGTGTGAAAAATGGGGAATAATTTGGGAAAAATTGTGGCAAAAATAAGGAAAAATTATGTACAAAAATAGGGGAAAAATAGGGGGGGAAATGGGGGATAAACTGGGAAGAAATTGGGTAAACATAATGGGAGAAATGGGAAAAATGAAAGGAAATAGGGAGGATATTAGTATAAAAAAGTAGCATAAATTAGGGAGAAAAAATTGTGAAAATTAAAATAGGGGCAAAAATTTGAAAAGAAATTTGGACATTGGGTAAAACATTTTTATGTTTTAGCCACTAGCCTAGCACCACTAAACTCTTCAAATATAAGGACTGCATGAATTAAAAAAATAAAATAAAATCTCCAGAAATCAACACTCTGGATAACTAATAATGAATTAATATTCCAAAATGAAGACATTAAAAGTCATTAAAAAGTCCTTAAACAGCATTGAAGTGCATTCAAACTGGCATTAAAAGCTGCCCTCAGCTATGTCTTTTTTTAAAAGACATAGCCCCCCACCCCTCACCTGGCTCTCCCCCTCACCCACGCACCTCACTCCCCTCCATCCTGCTCTGATCATAGATTCAATAAGATATGGAAATCTCATTAATCATGTGTCAAACACACATTTATCAGCATAAATAAGAAATGTAGCAAAGTAAACATTTTGCAAATTTCATGCATTTAGAACATAATACTTCCATTTAGAACTACGTTTATTGTGAAAAAATTGTGAAAAAAATTGAAAAGAAATGGTAAAAAGAAATTGGGCGAAACATTTTTATGTTTTAGGCACTAGCCTAGCACCACTAAACTCTTCAAATATAAGGACAGCATGAATTAAAAAAGACAAAAAAAGCAACACTCCGGATAACTAGGAAATGAGGCCATTATGTCAAGTCGCTTCTTTTAATGCAGTCCCTGGACCAACAGCATCAAAACTTGGATCTAAAGATATACAATTTTTGTTTGTACCTTCTTTCGATACCGATTTTCGATTTTATGATACCATTTAACGATAATACCCAGCCCTACATAGGATCCCAAAGTTCCCTTTGCATTTCTTTACAACTTTGTTTTAACAAGGCACCGTGGATTTGTTCGCATTCCGTTTGGTAAACACCAAAGCTCGCAAACTGTTTTTTAGCATGTTTAAATCTCCCTGCTGCCAGCAGAGGGCGCTCCAAACAAACTCTTGGTGATATGATGATGTCTTCTTTAATCATGTTATAATGTTCCTTCATAGTCCATGTATCATGTATATTGTTCTGCTTCTAAGGCAAATTTGGGGGGGTTGCCAGATCATGTAGATAAAATATACATATTTTATTTGCATATAATATAATATTTTATTGTAGCATGTGTGTTCTATTTTATCAGAGTGCCATTATTTGTTTGTAATTTGATTCATTTTATTTTAGCCATTTGTTTTTTTCCTGTGTTCTGTTTCCTGTGTTTTTTAATAATTATGTAGGCTAATGTTTCTATTTCTCACGGTGTGACCCAGGTGGGGGGTCACAAACCCCTTTAACTGTTATAATGGGGGTCGCGGCTCCAAAAGGTTGAGAACCACTGCTCTAAGGTTATATACAGAAGGTAAATAATGCCCTCACTTCTAACTGCTGCAGTTATCTCACTTCTCTCTGCGGCTGAGCGGGGAAGCTCAAAACATCAAGCTAAATCTAACAACTGCGGGGTTGCCATGTGGGAAGCTGTCTGTGCCGCTGTGTCAGGCCCAGCAGCTCTTTACAGGATGCTAGGGGAATGAAAGAGATACGGCTTTCCCTGCTGTCACGTAAAAAGGCAAACTTGTGGCCCACCAGGAATGCAAACTTGAGGTGGAGAGGAAATTATTTTTAGTGACGTGACTGTAGCTCTTTATAGTGAACAGTTCGAACTGGATCTAAAAGAACCAAACAAACAAACAAACAAACAAACAAACAAACATTATGAGTGGAAAGGTTTTTGCACTAATAATTACCAAGCAGTTGTTGCCTCTTTTCCTTAAAGGTGCATTATGCAACTTTTTATGTGAAAAAAATCTTGATTTGTTTGTAATTTATCCTTTTGTGACCAAATCACAAAAGGATCAATTGTTTTGTAGTTTTCTGGTGAGAGGGTCTGTCAGCAGTGAAAACCTTCCAGAAACTCGCATAACAAGTCAGTCTTTTAAGCGGCTATTTGAATAGAATGGATCCTAAAGAGTCATCCCCATTAGCACCACATCTCCCAGTGTTGCAAGTAAAAAATCCCACTGAAAATCTCCATCGACTTTCTGACAAAATCAAATATTAAGGGCCCAATCTTCCACCTGGCGCAAGGACAGCATTGGTCGAAGCGCGGCTGCGATCTTGCGCACATACAAAGGTGGTTTGGCCGGTAGCCTGAGGGTGTCGCTTAAGGGGAAAAAATGGGTCGGCCGATCGCTTTTTCCCCCTTGAGATTGGGTGCAAGTTTGTGTAAAGTGCTTTCTTGCCATGTAGCTTTTTAGGAGTCACAAAGCTGTTGAACCTGTGGCCGAATCAGCGATGAATGACATAAACAGAACGTCATCTCTTTTGTTCTTGTAGGCTTTTTCAAGGCTGTGATTTATCCATGAATCCATAGAGGAAAGGCGCTCAGAGCGACAGGTGCCTGTCTGGTCCGCCCGCGCACAGCTCTATTTTCTTTCATCTTTATTAAAAGCACCTATTTTAGTTATTATTCACTTATTCCTCATATAGCTTTGCTTAACAGCAGTAAATGCAAGAAAGTGAAGTAAACAGATTTGACAAAGGGGCTCATTATAGACTTGCATTGTTTAATGCTGCGTTCCTGTTATTTTCTTCCCCTCCGCATTAAACCTGCTGGCTCCTCTCATGTAAACAATCAACTCATCATGCTGATCTGATGGGTCGCGGCTGGGTTCCTTTGTTTAAAGTGTGAGTGTGGGCCGTTTGAGGCATCCAGACATTTCCTCAAACGAGCCAGAGAATGGGATGGTTCGAATGTTGCGCACAGCCTGTTAATCAGCATTTTGTAATAACACCATCCATCCATCCATCCATTTTCTTCCACTTGTCCGTTGCCAGGTCATGTTGGAGCTGCACCAGCCCCTATGGCTCCTCCTGCAGGTGTGGGTCCACAAAAGGACGGCCTCATGGTTCTAACCGGGCCTGTTGGTCTCTCATAAGGGGCAATTTTGTAATAACACCACATTATGTAATAACTGTTCAAGGTTAAGGTTAAGGTATACTTTATTAATCCCGGTAGGTAGTCAGTCGAAAGTCAGTCTCTGCATTTGACCCATCCTCAGTGCCGCTGGGGCGACCTGTAGGAGCAGTGAGCTGCCAGCTTGGGTCGGTGCTCGGGGACTAATCTCCAGGATGTGGAGCCAGGTCCACATGGTCAGAAACACCTGGCCAGAGGATTAACCTATTGTGCATGTTTTCAAAATAATAAAATAATAAAATATAATAAAACCGCATTTGGAAATAATGTTCCACATTTTGTAATAAACTCTCTCGACTAATTTTGTAATCAATCAATCATCAAACTTTATTTATAAAGCGCCTTTTCATAGCGAAAGGTATCACAAAATGCTTTACAGATAACATTTAAAACAATACGCCCCACATCATACATCCATATATATATGTATGTGTGTGTGTATATATATATATATATATATATATATATATATATATATATATATGTATATACACACACATACATATACACATATACTGTACATACACCATCCATCCATCCATCCATCCATCTTCTTCCAATTGTCTGTTGCCGGGTCGTGGACATTGCACCAGCCCCTATGGCTCCTCCTGCAGGTGGTGGGTCCACAGAAGGACGGCCTCATGTTCTAACCGGGCCTGTTGGTCTCTCATAAGGGGCTTCTGAACCGCTCTTTGTCTGACCCGTCACCTATAGGACCTGTTTGTCCTGGGAGACCCTACCAGGGGCACGAAGCCCCCGACAACTTAGCTCCTAGGATCATTCGAGTGCTCAAACCCCTCCACCACGTTAAGGTGGCAGTTCCAGGAGGGGATATACATACACATACAATATATCATTAGAACTAAATAAATAGATGTCAGTTAAAAGCTAAGCTAAAAAGGTGGGTCTTGAGCCTGCTCTTAAAGACATGAATGTTCTCTGCGGTCCTGAGCTCCTCCTCAGGTCGTTCCAGAGGTGAGGGCCATTATATTGGAAAGACGCCTCGCCATGAGTCTTTCTGTTGACTTTAGGAATAACTAGGAGACCCCTGCCGAGGAGCGCAGGTTCATAAGGTAAAAGCAGTTCTGAAAGATAAGAAGGACCAAGACCATTAAGACATTTAAAAACCATTAAAAGAACTTTAAAATCGATCCTGAAACACACAGGGAGCCAATGCAGCGACTCTAAAACCGGTGTAATGTGGTCCCGCCTCCTGGTCTTTGTCAGGACACGAGCTGCTGAATTGTGTAAAAGTTGTAAACCTGAGATACTCTTTTTGGGAAGACCAGAAAGCAGGGCATTACAGTAGTCGATACGACTGGTGATAAAAGCATGCATTAGCGTCTCTGTGTTGGCCCGAGAGAGAATGGGGCGGACTCTGTCTAGGCAAGGCAAGGCAACTTTATTTATACCGCGCATTTCGTACACAAGGCAACTCAATGCGCCTATTCGGCTATGTTCTTTAGATGGTATTAGATGGTTAGATGGTATCTTTGTGATATTCTTAATGTGTGGAATAAAAGTCAGCTCAGAGTCAAAAATCACACCCAGGTTCTTCACCTGTGAGGAAGGATTAAAAGACAATGACTGTAGTTTGGGTAAAAGTTTCTCTCTCTGGGCCTCAGGACCGATGACTAAAACTTCAGTTTTGTCCTGGTTAAGCTGGAGAAAGTTTTCTGCCATCCAGGATTTGATATCTAAAATGCAGTTAAAAAGTGCATCCATTGGCCTGGTGTCATCAGGAGACATGGAGATGTACAACTGTGTATCATCAGCATAACTATGAAAGTTGACTCCATGTCTCCTGATGACATCACCAAGAGGGAGCATATACAGGTTAAAAAGCACTGGCCCTAAAATCAAACCCTGGGGCACACCACATGTAATTTTATGGACCTTAGAGGAGCAGGTATCCACACTTACCATGAATGTCCTGTCTGTGAGGTAGGATGTAAACCATTTGTGGACAGCACCAGAGAGGCCGATGTGTTTTAAACGAGTTAAAAGAATAGTGTGGTCGACTGTATCAAAGGCAGCGCTCAGATCCAGTAGAACCAACACTGTGACCTTCTGTGAGTCATAATTTAATCTAAGATCATTTAAAATCTTTAAAAGGGCCGTCTCGGTGCTGTGGTTTACCCTAAAGCCAGACTGGAATTTCTCAAGGACATGTGCAGTAATAAAATCATTAAGTTGGATGAAGACAAGTTTTTCTAAGATTTTGCTTAAAAATGGTAAGTTGGATACCGGTCTGAAATTGTTAAAATCATTACAGTCCAAATTGCTCTTCTTCAGTAGGGGCCTCAGCACCGCCCCTTAAAGGCAGCAGGGAAGACCCACGTCTGAAGAGAGCAATTCATCATGTTTAAAAGTTCGTCTTTAAAGGATCCATAGAATGTTTTAAAAAACGGGGTTGGGACCGGGTGTAAAAGACATGTGGTGGGCCTCACTGAGGAGAATAAAATTGGTCACGACACACTATCAAGCAGTTAGTAACACCTTGTTAAATACTTCATCTATCTTTTTGGTAGATATTTACACAGTTTATAACCATTGTTAACATGTATAGGCTTCTGAACAGAGTACAGTGACAATGTGCAGTATTTGAGTCTGGTTACGGTCAGGGACTGGTCTGAAATGTTTCAGTTTAGGAAAACGGTTTGGGCATGTTGTATAATTTATAGTAAACTTATAATTGACTGAACAATAGGGTAATCACTATTGAGTTGTGTATAAATGAGTGACAAATGATGAGGAAAGTTTTGTAGATGTGTTAGAAATGATCAAATAAGTCTTAACAAATGTTAAGACATAAAGTGTTACTGCACATTTTATTGTATTATGTAATTGGTTATTGCAACATTTGTAAATGATTACAAAATGCTGTTTTATTACACTAAGAAGTGAAAGTCTTATTTCATTTTGAACTGTTGCGGCAAAATGCGGCTCTACAAGACTCGCGCATGAATGCACGCATTAAGCTTTTGCAGGGTAAACTACAAACCATTTTTCCCACTGTGAGATAAACACTGTCCCTGTCCCGAGAAAGAGACAGAGAGACAGAAAATGTTGATGGGTCCCGCTCTAGCAATAGCATTAAAGAGCGTGAGGCAAACGCCGAACAGCGAAATGGATTTCACTCTGCTAAGACTAGGAAAGGTTTTACATACATAGACATTATTTCAAATGGCCGATACTTTGCTCAAACAGCTTTTTGTTTAGTTGTTTGAGTGTTTGAGTAATATGGTATTATAAAAGTCAAGAGCTCCAAAAATTCACCGACGCACAGGCCTTTAATAAGTCATCGAGCAACGCGACATGGTCATTGGCTCATTTATTTATATGTTGAGATCAAGAGCATTTCGTAACTCACTTGTTCACACCTCGCCAATATCTTTTTGCCTTGTAAACTCCCACCGAAATAGAAAGCGCTGTTTTTTTTTTACACTCTCTGTAGAGCGGCCAGTTTGTGAGCAATAGTGTCTGCAGCTGAATCACTGCCCACTCAGATCAGAGGAGTCGTGTTAGCGCCAATGAATGCTAATATTACCACAGACACAAATATGAAGAATGATCACAGAGGAGGGGGAGGAAGTCGTGCACGGGTTTGCTCATGCCGACTTTCCTCGAGCCTTTGACCACGCCGTAATGCGGTTACCTCGTGAAAAGCGTAGCTGGAGGGGCGTTTTCGTTTCATTCATGCGTGTTTGGGTTTTCAAGAGTTCAAAACACTTCCCCACCACTTCCTAATGTCACAAGGTGGTGCCCCTCAGCAGTGCGGCTGGTCCATTATGGGCGGTGCCCCTATCAATTTTTGCAAATAAAAAAGTACAAAACGTTTTAAGTTGGACAAAATCATGACTTTCTTCTGTACAGGTGTTCTATACACTGGAGGGAGGGGGAGCGGAGGGGAAGAGCGTGGAATATTGTCTGCCAGCTTCATTGTGTGCTGTAACGGCATCATAAATGTGTAGTTTTATGCTTGGGGCGGCGATCTAACCCTCGCGATCTAACCAATGGCGCTCTAATATGGTATAAAACGTCACTACATATCATTAATTCAACCAATCAGAGACGCGCAATGTTAATCTCCGATGGTGCTTGCTCAGCCCATTGGAGATTTACAGGTGAAAGAGGAAGCGAGGAGGCGTCTACTGTAAACAAACGCGAGTAGCAGCTCTGAGCTCAAGGACGATCGGAGGAAAACTTCTCATTTGAGAGACCGGAGAATCTTAGTGTTGTTGCCTGAGAGGAGGTGAACGGATTTAGTCAAACTAATGGACTTTGGACAACTTTCTTCAGTCAGAAGTCATGTCTAAACTGACTTTGCTGGAGGTAGCATAGTTCCAGTCCATAGTTACAGTCCCCATCAGAAGTTTAAGACCAGTTGAAAAATGCCAAATATTCACATTTTGCATGGTTGGATCTGAACAAGGATCCAAATCGAACTTCAATATGCAAGAAGAAGAAAACGGAGTGAGACAAAAATTATGTTAAAGGTGCATTATGCAACTTTTTATGTGGCAAATAAATTTGATATTTATGTGTATTTGACAAGGAAGGTTTTCCCTGCTGACAGACCCTCTCACCAGAAAACAATTGATCCTGGAGCGTCCACTGTGGTGGAAAGTAAAGGCACCATGCTGACCACTCACACAGCCACTGGGTCACTACAAGGTCAAATACACACAAATCTTTATTTTTCACAGAAAAAGTTGCATAATGCACCTTTAAGTACACGTTTTATTGAAAACGACCAATGAACTGAAATGGTCTGTTTTGCAGTTCAGGACCACATGTCTTTAAAGGCCAAATTTGTGCAAAAATGTGGATTCAGTTTCATTTTCTGTCAGGTATTTACACTGTCATGACGTCCTTGATAGAATTTGTAATTCTCTAAAAGATCCTGAGGGTTATGGAACAAAATGTCAAGTGAAAGACCCCAAAAAATGTCACCAGCTCTGAGCTGGAGGTTCAGTTGTTAATACCACCTTTTAAAAGCTCAAATATGTCAATTTTCCATGTCCTCTTAAGTAGGGATGGGAATCGAGAACCGGTTCTACAAGTAGACCCGGTTCTGTTTGAGCAAAGCATCGGAACCAGACGTCTACTTCATTATCGATCCGTCTTATCGATGCTCCCGCTCTGAAAACACTCTTTTTGCGCCGCGGAGTTAGACGCATGTGCGTAATGACATAGTTCTCAGAGTCTGTTGACGCTGCTTTGAAGTAAGCAGGGAAACATCGGCCCAATCTCAATTCTACCCCTTAGCCTCCGCTTCGCCTGTCCCTCTGTATTGTGCGATCACGAGAGACGAAAGAGTGTCGTCAATTAAAACAGTCCATTGTTATAAACGTGTCAGTTCTACGTTTTCGCTTTGCTGCTGTGAACGTTCCGTTTATTTGCGCTGTATTGGCTTGGAGTTTCTTTCCAAACTTTGGATACGTCGCTATTGACATGACACACGGGTTCAGTGCCTCGCTGCTGCGCCCGCTCCCCGTGCCGCTGTGCTCTGAGTCTGTCTGAGACTGTCTGTCCCCGGTCTGAGCGCACCTCAGCAGCCTCCGCTCAGGCCCGGGGCTCAGAGCGGAGCCTGCGGCTGCCTGTCCCCGCCCTGAGTGCACTGTGAGGGAATCGGCTGATCTCTCTGGCTGCAGCCACAGCAACACACGGACAGGGGGGAAGAGAAAGTAGCGCCAGATGAAGCAGAAATAGATGAAAATCTGTAGGGTTTGGGCTGAGACCGAGTCCTGTTGTTTAGGTGTTACAAAACAGCATCAGTCTGTTACAAGTTACAGACACTTGTTGAAAAGTACAAATGTTACCATTATATTTGAGCATGCCAGGCAGGAGCCACAGTATATTTGGAAACTTGCTTTATTAAAAAAAAAATTTCTTGGGAAAACTAACAATGTGTCTTTTTTGATAGAGTTTATCAAAAGCACATTCATTCCTTGCTTTTCCCCAACACACAGACAAGTCAGGTATCGATAAGAGAATCGATAAAGAATCGAATCGATAGGTAAAATTATTGATGGTATTGATATCAATAAAATCTTATCAATTCCCATCCCTACTCTTAAGACAGGGATGTCCAAGCTCTACACCCTGGCTTTTTAACGCACTACACTATGCAGGGCTTATATATTACATAATTTCATTGTACATAAAAGAAAAAAACAAGCAAAATTGTACACTAATTGTCGGCGTACTTGTTTATGGAGGAAAAGAAGATGGAGGCCCGATCAGTTAAAATCAGTCAAAGTTTATTCCCTCACAAATACAATTCTAAACACAAGTTATCTGAGCGCTGAATCTATCCCTAGCATGCAACATGGGCGGCTTACTCGGGCGGTCCGGACGCGCCCAGTCCCTAGCGCTCTCACAATGTAATACAGCAGTTAATGAATATGCATAAAAGCGACCAGGTGGCGCTTCCAAGAATAATTCTTCTCAATACTCTTTCATCGGACCTGACTCCAAATATGGTGTTGTTTTTCAGACTTCTGCTCGGACTCAAGGTCAGCACACCGTGCCCCCGTTAACTAGAACTTTCTACAGATGAGCGAATAGAGCAAGAATGTCTTGGTACGGGCAGCGTGTGCGTGGGGAGGCCTAAACCACCCAGTTTCATCTGAAACTCAAAGCACATAATTAATACAGCAACACATTAATATGTGAGATCAATAAAAGCATAGTATAACAATATATATGTATAAAATATTCCCACATAATCAATACCATATTAAGGATGGAAATGACAACTGGGAAGTAGCAAGATCACGGATAATATGTATATTAATGTTCTTTTTAACACAAAACTAGTGACTTTCAGAAATGTTGTCCGTGTTTGGCATCGATATCCATCTGTGTAATATGTATATTAATGTGTCTTTTTATGATTTTTAATGTTTTATTGTTCTAATGTTTAATGTTTTTATTGCAATGATGTCGGGGGTGGGCGCTTATAAGCTTTTGCTTCGACCCACTCCTTTGAGCAGAATTTTAACTGCTCAAATAAACTAATAAACTAAACTAAACTAAACTAAAAACTAAACTTTTTTCATCAAGGGCCGAATATCAACATTTAATCACCTTATTCCGGAGGTTCGCGTGGGCGCCGCCATAAACTGTGCCCGCCCCTTTTCTCCTATCAGTTAACATAGGACTGGAGAAGTCTAGATAAAATCAGTTCCTACATGAATACAAAGCCATTTTCAGGCCGCGCAGAGAAACGGTGCAGTGTTGACATGTTTGTGCAAATGAACATTGGACATTTTACACAAATCAATCTAAACATCTGCTTTTTTTATTTATTTATTTTTTTCCTTTATTGACATAGAACAAAGCTTACAAATAGCACAGAGACAAAGGAAGGATACACAAGGGTAAGGTATTAGATTGATACACATGTGATTCTTCCAGGGTCATTCTTGGGTTGTACACATGGATCTATTATAATAATCGGTTGAACATAACAAATAAGAATAAAAACATGGAAAATTATGACAAATAATAGTAAAGAAACAATAATAATCGAGGTCGAGGTAAAGGTAAACTGAATAGGGTAGTGAACATGAGGAAGGCTAAACATTCAAGATTGACATCAGACAATTATGAAATAAATAAAAATAAATAAAATTAAAAAAAAACTCTACCGGAAGAGTCAATACAATAGAAGTGCCGAGACAAGGCAAAAAAAGAGGCAAAAGTGGGCGGGGCGGAATAAGGTGAATACGGCGTGGAGAAATGCCACAAATGCTGACAATGAAATGTTTGTTTTTGAGATTTCAATCGTGTGGAATTATGAAACTTGCAGAAACAAGTACTATCTCTGGAGATATGTGCCAATACCACAAGGCAAGACAAGGCAAGGCAAGTTTATTTGTAGAGCACAATTCATACACAAGGCAATTCAAAGTGCTTCACAGGGCGCCTCTGTCTTAAGACACAAAAATGGTTACACAGGACTGGTCTTGTCCTGGCTTTTTAACGCACTACACTATGCAGGGCTTATATATTACATAATTTCATTGTACATAAAAGAAAAAAACAAGCAAAATTGTACACTAATTGTCGGCGTACTTGTTTATGGAGGAAAAGAAGATGGAGGCCCGATCAGTTAAAATCAGTCAAAGTTTATTCCCTCACAAATACAATTCTAAACACAAGTTATCTGAGCGCTGAATCTATCCCTAGCATGCAACATGGGCGGCTTACTCGGGCAGTCCGGACGCGCCCAGTCCCTAGCGCTCTCACAATGTAAATACAGCAGTTAATGAATATGCATAAAAGCGACCAGGTGGCGCTTCCAAGAATAATTCTTCTCAATACTCTTTCATCGGACCTGACTCCAAATATGGTGTTGTTTTTCAGACTTCTGCTCGGACTCAAGGTCAGCACACCGTGCCCCCGTTAACTAGAACTTTCTACAGATGAGCGAATAGAGCAAGAATGTCTTGGTACGGGCAGCGTGTGCGTGGGAGGCCTAAACCACCCAGTTTCATCTGAAACTCAAAGCACATAATTAATACAGCAACACATTAATATGTGAGATCAATAAAAGCATAGTATAACAATATATATGTATAAAAATATTCCCACATAATCAATACCATATTAAGGATGGAAATGACAACTGGGAAGTAGCAAGATCACGGATAATATGTATATTAATGTTCTTTTTAACACAAAACTAGTGACTTTCAGAAATGTTGTCCGTGTTTGCATCGATATCCATCTGTGTAATATGTATATTAATGTGTCTTTTTATGATTTTTAATGTTTTATTGTTCTAATGTTTAATGTTTTATTGCAATGATGTCGGGGGTGGGCGCTTATAAGCTTTTGCTTCGACCCACTCCTTTGAGCAGAATTTTAACTGCTCAAATAAACTAATAAACTAAACTAAACTAAACTAAAACTAAACTTTTTTCATCAAGGGCCGAATATCAACATTTAATCACCTTATTCCGGAGGTTCGCGTGGGCGCCGCCATAAACTGTGCCCGCCCCTTTTCTCCTATCAGTTAACATAGGACTGGAGAAGTCTAGATAAAATCAGTTCCTACATGAATACAAAGCCATTTTCAGGCCGCGCAGAGAAACGGTGCAGTGTTGACATGTTTGTGCAAATGAACATTGGACATTTTACACAAATCAATCGACTAAACATATGAATTTTTTTTTTTTTTTTTTTAAAAGCTTACAAATAGCTCAGAGACAAAGGAAGGATACACAAGGGTAAGGTATTAGATTGATACACATGTGATTCTAGTGTCATTCTTAGGTTGTACACATGGATCTATTATAATGATCGGTTGAACATAACAAATAAGAATTAAAACATGGAAAATGATGATAGTAACAAATAATAGTAAAGAAACAATAATAATCGAGGTCGAGGTAAAGGTAAACTGAATAGGGTAGTGAACATGAGGAAGGCTAAACATTCAAGATTGACATCAAACAGACAATTATGATTAGGAGGAAGAAACAAACAAGAAACAACAATAACAAAAAATAATACATAAATAAATAAATTTAAAAAAATAAAAAACTCTACCGGAAGAGTCAATACAAGTGCCGAGACAAGGCAAAAAAGAGGCAAAAGTGGGCGGGGCAGAATAAGGTGAATACGGCGTGGAGAAACTTAATGCCACAAATGCTGACAATGAAATGTTTGTTTTTGAGATTTCAATCGTGTGGAATTATGAAACTTGCAGAAACAAGTACTATCTCTGGAGATATGTGCCAATACCACAAGGCAAGGCAAGTTTATTTGTAGAGCACAATTCATACACAAGGCAATTCAAAGTGCTTCACAGGGCGCCTCTGTCTTAAGACACAAAAATGGTTACACAGGACTAGTCTTGTCCTGGTTTGCGAGACAGAACGTCTTGCATCTCATGAAGTATAAATTGGCCTCAATTAACGCTTCTTCTGGACGTGTTAAAATGAGATGTGGGAGAAGTTTCCAAAATCGGTAACAGCCGACCCTCCCAGCTGTCTTATCCGTACACACCTTCTAATATGCATCTGTTAGCTCCACCACCTGAGCCCCGCGCTGCCTAAAGAGCCGAGTGCCTTTGGTGGTCATAATGGGCCAAAACCGCACATTCTCGTGCACTGCGCTGCCGTGAGGACTGCCAACATTGTTACCCAACCAGGAAGTGCTCGTCTGTTTGCGGGAGCCCACGCGAGCCGCCCACCCATCCCCTTCGCCGTGCCAGATTACTCATGACACCCCGTGGTATTTTTAACCAGCGGACCGGAGGCTGGAAGAGGAGCGAAAAAGAGAGAGAAAGTGGTCGTCGTAAGGGGATTGGAGGAGATGTAAGGAGATATAGGATCAAACAGCAGTCTGGGCTTAGAGTATAAAGAGTACAGCGGAACAAGGGCTGAGGAGAGAGTGGAGGCCAGGCACTGCAGGGAAAGCTAATTTCATTTCCTTTCTCTTTTGAAGCTGAAACAGAGGAATGGTGTTGACAATGAGGAGTTTTGTTGCGTAGGTCCAATAAAAGTGGAGATATCATGCGTAATCATACAGTAGCTTTTGACTGAAAGTACGGAGGTATTTGCTGGAGAAAGTTGAAAGAAGAAATCCGTGTGACCTTTGCATACCAATGGGGATTCTGCGCCATTTTCACTCTTCGTTTTTTTTATTTAAATTATATATCCCCCCCTCGCACCTCCATAGAAGCGCAATCGCTGTATGTTGCTATTTTCTATGGGTTTCCACAGACCCCACGGAAAAGCACTGGGAACCGTAGCCATCTGTACACAGGGGCTATTTTTAGTGTAAATGCCTCCACTTCAGTAAGAACTATAAACTACTGTTACCTGTTTTCATCAGGAGAAACTACCAATTTTATAGTCTCACGGCCGAGCACTTAATCAAAAAATGTGTTCATAATGGAAGTCAATGGGGCTTAAAAGGGCGCTAATGCTACATTGGGGAGAAAATAATCCAATGTGGCTTTTCATGCTAACGACTAAAAATCTCTACATCAGAGCTGCTACTGATCTTTGCTATATATAACACTAAAATAAAAAGTGAAAAAACATTTTGGCCCACACTACCGTTTTATCTAAAAAATGACGAAAATGCATCAGATTCCTTTTCCGCGCAGTTTTAAAAGAGTGCGTTAAGCGTTGTCATAACTTTGTGGCCGCAAAACGCGTGAAGATCGCGCCTAAATTCGGGGACAAAACGTCTTCCTTGTCGTGAGTTAGTAGAATTAACAATACATCCTCACAGCGCCCCCTACTGTTCTGGAGTGTGCTTCATAGGGATAGAAAAACGCAGGCAACTTAATAACTAGATTTCTCCTCGTAGCCTTTACAGAAATGTAGTGGAAATATTGATAGAATCGATGCCAAACTCCAGAGAGGTTAATATCAATGTTTGCTTTTCTTCTCCACATTTTTTACCCAGATGTTTTTCAAGTGAACCAAATCAACATCTTTCAGGCGTCACGTTGGCTTTGCTGATCAGTCTCTACCTGGATGTGGCAGACTTTGGTTTGAACAACAAAAGTGTCTGAAAAGTAGGTTTATAGGCCCCTTTAATTAGTCCAGCAGCCTCGGTTCTTGTGTTTGCAAGGAAGGACCCCTCCCCCGCTGCAGGGAGGTTTTCCCAGGCACGCTCCGACTCTCCGTGCCCCAGATATAACAGCTATTTTTCACGGGGACCTCGGGGAAATTGGAAAGTCCAGACCATCCGGCAGAGTCTGCGCGCGTGGAGCTTGGTGGCAGTTTGGGAGCAAAGCGCACCACAACGGCATCATCCATTGAACCACGGGGCGGCCAATGGACGCAGACAAATGGATGAAGGCGGAATGGTTTATAGAATGAACAGACTTTGGTGCTGAGACTCAGTAAGAGTCTTGGTTTCTCCTTTTATAGCTTGGCTTTAATGCCAAAGTATAACATTTATCAAAGATGATGTTTGGTTCATTGTATTTTGTATTTATTTATTTCATTCAAAAGTGACATTTTACAATCACAACAAAACCGCCAAGCCGAGACAGTATAATGATCAGGAAGCTCTGGGGCTTTGGAGCGAGCACATTCTTGAGCGGGTCTATGTCAGTCTGATTGAAAGTGTCCTTGTTTTAATATCACCACGTGGTTTGGATATCTCAGGGGTTCCCAAACTTTTTTGGCCGGGTCCCCAAAATTGACACGTAAACATCTCGGGACCCCCATTGTATAAAGTTATTGCCTCTTAAACTACTTTAGGAAAGAAAAACATTTTATAATCAAGTTAATATGTATCTAAACAGTTTATTTTGATCAACTGAATGAATTTACAGTAAAACATGTACTAAGAACAGTAGCATTTTTCTTTTTGTTTCATCTTGAAATCATCTGGGGACCCCCACCAAGGCCTCGCGACCCCCCGAGGGGTCCCGACCCCCACTTTGGGAACCACTGGGATATCTCACGGTGGCAAACAAAAACAAGCTACAAAGAACCATTAGAAAATGCAGGAAAGGTGGTTGGCCGTGAACAAAAATCACTGGACGTCCTTTATCAGACAGCTCTGTGTAGAGCGGCCAATCCATCATCAGTGACTCGGAGCATCTCTTATTTGTTGAGTTTACAGAGTGCCTTCAGCGACAAAAAAGGTGTACAAGGGCTCATGTGTGCCTAATGCAATAAACCTACTGAAAAGGCGCTAGTGGAGTATGCAGCAGCAGCACATGCAATTGTTTTTTATCATTGACTTATTGTCTTTAATACAGTCGGTCCTGTCTATTGTGACTGTGTTTTCTGTGACTGTGATGGTCCACAATAAAGTTAAATCTATCTTCATTCTGTGATTGAAATGGAGCAGCGGAGAAGATCAAGTCTTATAATAGAGAAAGCACTAGATGTTCGCCACTTTCCAGCTTTTCCCACGCCGTATCCATTCACACAACCATTGCATTCTTTGTAGAGCTGTAAAGCGCTCAACGGTGGCACAGCGGTTAGAGCTCGTGCTTCACAGCCAGAAGGTCCGGGTTTGATTTCCACCTGGACAGGGCCTTTCTGTGTGGAGTTTGCATGTTCTTCCCGTGTCTGCGTAGGCTTCCTCCGGGTACTCCGGTTTCCCCTACCACTAAAAACATGTACAATAGGCCAGGATGAATGAGAGTGTGTTTGAGAGTGCACATGGGGGACGACGGATGGAAATTAGCCCAAGGCTACAATCCGGTGTGGCTTGTTCATTAACATGCACTGTCCCGACCAAATAAATACATTTAAAAATACTTGGAAACAAAATGACTTGATCTAAATATTGTAATTTCCTTTGTGGAAGATACAAACTGTGAATGTCCACGGGGGATCTTCAGCTGATAACACATACTGTTACAAAACTTTATGGCTGTTTTCTCAAAATAACTTTTTTTTGGGTACACTTTTACAACCAAGTCTCCATGTTAGCAGCTCCAACAGACTCCAAACATTCAAATACCTCTTTTTTGTTTTGTCTTTTTTTTGTGCCTTATTTTTATAAACCTTTGCTGTAGATTAAGGCCATACAGCCTTTGCTCTGCCTGATCCTGTCAGATCTCAGAAGTTAAGCAGGAAGGGCCTGGTTGGTACTTGGATGGGGACCGTTTGGGAAACAGCAGGAAGCCTGGGTGAATGTAGTGAGTGAGTGGTTGGTGGTCAGCAGTGTTGGGGATAACATCCTACTTAGTAACACGTTGGAGTACTCAGATTATGTTTTCCGAGTAAAGTAACGAGCTAGTTTTGGATCTGCAGGTAATAAAGTACTAGTTTATTCTTCAAATAGTAACACGTTAGTTTGGTGCTGATCTCTCCCTCAGCTCATTCCTTCCACAGCTGTGCAGGCTCACTGTGTCCTCTAAAGCTGCACATCAAGTCGGCAACATGGCGGAGTTTTCACAGCGAGCGCGTTCACATCGTGGAAATGCTTACATTATTTGAACTTACAGGAGAAAAGGAGAAAACAGCGCTGGAGGCCAAGCTAAAGACAGTTCATACTCATTATTGTTGCCTTTTGCTGTAATTTGTCCACATACAAAATAAAGCTCTGAAGCAGAATTATTGTGCTAGTATTGAAAACATTTACTGGTATCAGGCTGTGCATGAGGCTGAGCCTGCTTTGTGGAATAGAGCATCTGCATCAGAAAAATGATGGACAAATGAAGGCTATAGATGTTTATTATTGAGTACTCTAATGCATTACCTTCATAATGAAGTAGCGCAGTAACGTAACAAGCTACTTTTCCAGAGGAGAAACAAGCTAACTTAACGAGTTACTTTTAAAAGTAACGTTACCAACACTGGTGGTCAGAGGGGCCGATGGCACAGACTGGCAGCCTCGCTTCCATCAGTCTACCCCAAGGCAGCTGTGGCTACAATACTAGCTTACCACCACTGAGTCTGGAGTGAATGAATAAAGCAATGTAAAGTGTCTTTGAGTGTCCAGACAAGCGCTATATAAAACCAATGCTTTATTGTTAGATCACTGATACAAATATGAGGGGGGAAATGTGTTCTGTCATTTTATGTTTTCATATGAAAAATACACCATTGTATGCATGAAAATGGCTAAAATTGCTGATATTTTCTGTGACAAAAACTAAAACAAATTATATTTGTCTAAATATTAGTTACAAAGATTAATTCTGAGTAGATTTTGAATAAGCTGTTTTTAGTGGGGAAAAAATAAAATAATATTTTGCCCTGTGCTTTGGGTTCAAACCTCAATAAATCAAGCTAGGAATGTTGATAATAAAAATCCTTTAGAAAAAAAACTTCAAAATGTTCAGTCCAAGCCTGTAAAGTTTGGAGTCTGTAGGAGCGACTAAAGTGGAATGAAAGCCTTGTTTTGAGAAACCCTAAACTTTAGTAACACTTGCACATGCGTGTACACACTTCTCGTGTCTCGCCTTAAATGAAACAAAAGTCACAATACATTTTCCCCTCACAGTAATCTACAGCAAAAGTTTCAAACTGATATGTCTACATTTACATTTTATCAGCATGCACCTGCAGCGTCTCGCCTTGAATGGAACGACTTACTAATTCCGTGCTGCTTTGCTAACGTGACATCCGCGGCTTGTGTAATTGGTTTACTCTGCGCTCGCCCGCGGGAGAAATGAGAAATGGCTACCGGAGGAGCTGGCAGGCGTGACATGGACTGATGGAAATGAATGAGTGGGGCAAAGTGACGCGCTGCAGCTTCATAACATGCTTTGTTACGGTTCTGTGGGAGAAAAGCCGTTCAGGCCAAGGTTTAATGCAATTCACAACTTTATTAGATCCCCATGTTTGTGAAGCTATAGCAACGACATGAAAGTTAAAATCTTCAGAGTCCTAAAAACGATTAAAGTCATGGAGACATTAAAGGATTTAGTCCGACTGTGGGCCTTATTTGCATCTCCTTGAGTTCGGGGATTCGTGGCCCGAGTTTTGCTCCTTCTGAGTTAGCATTCAGCATGGCATCTGTCACATGCAGACGGTTGAAATGTGGATTCCAAACTGGTTAGCCACTACCCTATACTCTGCACAGATAACTAGCTTGTACAACGCAATAGCCTCACACATCACCACCGGGATTGGTTCACGCATGATGTCGGCCTTTTTTCACGTAATATTTCCTCTATCCGCCTGTTGTAAAAAGCAAGCAACAGCAGAAGGTCAGTGTCAGGTCCTTCAGGGTGTGGTTACAGCTCACAGACGGAGCAGGACCAGGGCGGAGCTGAGGACACAGGATATTGACAGTAAATACATTTGAAAAACAAAAACAGTAAATAAATAGATATATCCATCTATCCATCCATTTTCTTCCACTTGTCCGTTGCCGGGTCGTGGGGCAGCTGTTGGAGCTGCACCAGCCCCTATGGCTCCTCCTGCAGGTGATGGGTCCACAGAAGGACGACCTCATGGTTCTAACCGGGCCTGTTGGTCTCTCATAAGGGGCTTCTGAACCGCTCTTTGTCTGACCCGTCACCTAGGACCTGTTTGCCATGGGAGAGGCATGAAGCTCAGAGCTCCCAGGATCATTTGGGCGCTCCAACCCCTCCACCATGTAAAAGAATAAAAGTAATGACCAAAAACCCATCGCCAGTAGGTCACTTTTGTGATTCATAATCCGCCTTCCCGAGAGGGCCACACCTCCTCCTCAGCCATCAGCGCAAGAGCCGCACCTGCGTAGCAGCCAATCATCGCCCTCGGTCCTGCTTTTAAGCCCCAGCAATCATGATCCGCACGCTGCGCTGCAACCCGCCTCCACCCCATCTCCGCCTCTTCCGTCACGGCTTCTACCTGCGCATCTCGCAGTCTCCACCCATGCCACCACCAGTGTCCGGGCTCCGGGGGAAGACATCCCTAACTATAAGCTATTTACCTACACTGACTTGTACATCGATGTCTACCGCCGGGGTCTGATCGTCAAAACCAATATACATATCAATGAATCTTTCTAATCACTGCTTTCGCCTGTTTGAGTCTATCCAGGTTGAATTGCCTCAGGTGCACTGTGGAGTGGGCCAGACTGTTTTTAATGCAGGCTAACTGATACCATAGAAATGCTTTAGCCTTGCCCTAGCCTAGCGCCACTAGACTCTTCAAATATAAGAACTGCATGAATTTAAGAAAAAAATATCTCCAGACATCAACAACACTCTGGATAACTAAGAAATTAGGCCCAATGTCAAAAATCCTGAAATATCCCTTTAAGGATTTTTATCTAGGACTTTCAGTGCTTGTTTGTATAATGATTCCAATGGTTTTATAGTTGATTTGTGTGTGTTGGACCAGCAGGTTAGACAGTACTATGTGAATGGTAGAACATGTTTACTGCTTGCATCGATAAACTGTTCCTCATGAATCTGAAATTTGAAGGGGAGTACTGTATTGTAGTCCTAACTGCTTTCACGTGATATTTAAAACTGAAATGAGAATCAATATGTAAACCTAGATATTTATATTATGGTTACTGAATGAATGAATGAATGAATGAATATTTTATTTAAGTGTCATGCACGTATGTATTACAGTGAGGAAAATAAGTATTTGAACACCCTGCTATTTTGCAAGTTCTCCCACTTAGAAATCATGGAGGGGTCTGAAATTGTCATCGTAGGTGCATGTCCACTGTGAGAGACATAATCTAAAAAAAAAAATCCAGAAATTGCAATGTATGATTTTTTAACTATTTATTTGTATGATACAGCTGCAAATAAGTATTTGAACACCTGTCTATCAGCTAGAATTCTGACCCTCAAAGACCTGTTAGTCTGCCTTTAAAATGTCCACCTCCACTCCATTTATTATCCTACATTTAGATGCACCTGTTTGAGGTCTTTAACTGCATAAAGACACCTGTCCACCACATACAATCAGTAAGAATCCAACTACTAACATGGCCAAGACCAAAGAGCTGTCCAAAGACACTAGAGACAAAATTGTACACCTCCACAAGGTTGGAAAGGGCTACGGGGAAATTGCCAAGCAGCTTGGTGAAAAAAGGTCCACTGTTGGAGCAATCATTAGAAAATGGAAGAAGCTAAACATGACTGTCAATCTCCCTCGGACTGGGGCTCCATGCAAGATCTCACCTCGTGGGGTCTCAATGATCCTAAGAAAGGTGAGAAATCAGCCCAGAACTACACGGGGGGAGCTGCTCAATGACCTGAAAAGAGCTGGGACCACCGTTTCCAAGGTTACTGTTGGTAATACACTAAGACGTCATGGTTTGAAATCATGCATGGCACGGAAGGTTCCCCTGCTTAAACCAGCACATGTCAAGGCCCGTCTTAAGTTTGCCAATGACCATTTGGATGATCCAGAGGAGTCATGGGAGAAAGTCATGTGGTCAGATGAGACCAAAATGGAACGTTTTGGTCATAATTCCACTAAACGTGTTTGGAGGAAGGAGAATGATGAGTACCATCCCAAGAACACCATCCCTACTGTGAAGCATGGGGGTGGTAGCATCATGCTTTGGGGGTGTTTTTTCTGCACATGGGACAGGGCGACTGCACTGTATTAAGGAGAGGATGACCGGGGCCATGTATTGCGAGATTTTGGGGAACAACCTCCTTCCCTCAGTTAGAGCATTGAAGATGGGTCGAGGCTGGGTCTTCCAACATGACAATGACCCGAAGCACACAGCCAGGATAACCAAGGAGTGGCTCTGTAAGAAGCATATCAAGGTTCTGGCGTGGCCTAGCCAGTCTCCAGACCTAAACCCAATAGAGAATCTTTGGAGGGAGCTCAAACTCCGTGTTTCTCAGCGACAGCCCAGAAACCTGACTGATCTAGAGAAGATCTGTGTGGAGGAGTGGGCCAAAATCCCTCCTGCAGTGTGTGCAAACCTGGTGAAAAACTACAGGAAACGTTTGACCTCTGTAATTGCAAACAAAGGCTACTGTACCAAATATTAACATTGATTTTCTCAGGTGTTCAAATACTTATTTGCAGCTGTATCATACAAATAAATAGTTAAAAAATCATACATTGTGATTTCTGGATTTTTTTTTTTAGATTATGTCTCTCACAGTGGACATGCACCTACGATGACAATTTCAGACCCCTCCATGATTTCTAAATGGGACAACTTGCAAAATAGCAGGGTGTTCAAATACTTATTTTCCTCACTGTATAAACATAATATAAAAGACGACCATTTAAACAATATGTTCAATATACAATATACATTTCACAGAAAAATCAAGAATCTGGATACAAAGCTTTCAATCTCATTGTCCAGGCTTTCTCCACATATCTTGCCAAGCAAAAAATTGAATTTCTAAATAACCAACTCAACATATCACCTTCTGCCAACCAAAATAGATCAGGATTATTGCATTCGACTCTTTCAAACAAAGCTGTTCTTAAATCGTTATACAATGGACAATAGAACATAAAGTGAAATTCATCCTCCACCAAACATAGATCACAAACATTACAGTACAAAGTCTATTCTCTTCTGGTACCCCTCTGTAACGACCCACCTCCACCTCTAGAGCAGCACTCCTGCTCTGAGCTGAGCACACAGAGACCTCTGTCCTCTTTTCAAATTACATTTCACATAAATCTCTGTTAAAAAACATTCTTTAATCTGAATATAAGTTACTACTTCTAACCACTGTCAATCATAAGCAATATAAAACACCTTCTGTTTGATGGGCAAAAACACTACATCTCTACGTCCTGTCGGCTACACATCGACCTAATGCGGTGTACTGAGTGTTCTACCAGAGTTCCACATCCTCCCAAAGTCTACTTTTACACGACAGGGACAGTGCGTTTGTTGAACCTGGAAGAATGGCTAAGGGTAAAACACAATTTTATAACCAACCAAGTGTGAAATGTGTTTCAGATGATCCCCAAATACCTGCAAAAAAAAAAAAAAAGAAGCACAATACCCTCGCTTGAAGACTTGACAATCCTCCAGTGAGTCCCCAGACTTCCTTTGATCCTGATCGAGTCTGAACAGGTTTAGATGAACCGCTCACTGGGGACTTCGCTCTCACGCCTTAAGCTCAGCAGTTACTCACACCACCCCGATTTCTCTGGAGCCGACGTGACTTTGATGTCCAGCCCGTGTTGTCCTTCGGAGTCGTCGTTGTCTTGTAATGTGTGTCGCCGTTTTTTTTATCCACGCTTTATTTCCGCAGCTGCAGCTCGATGACTGGATCTGGCCTGTGCTCGCATCACTAACACCTGCCCCCTCCGCTGCCCCCAACCGAGCTGTTAGTGGGTCGTGCTGAGTGTGCACACCTGGAGCCACGCTGCTCTCTACTCTCTCCTTCCTCTCCGTCGCACTGTGGCACAACGGCGAACTGGAAGACTTGATCGACTTTGTCATGGGAGGCAGTGTTGGGATTTTTAGCTTGTTATCTCCCGTAACATCTTTTTTTAATGTCAGATTTTCTAAAGCAGTACTAAGTAACTCATGCACCCTAGAGGCCATAAGCGCCACTGCAGGTGTCGTAGGAATTTTGCTTTTTTTTTTACTCATTAATTGTCCGTGAGAGTAAATACTACGCTGACAGAAAAGACAAAGGAGAGAGGGATATTGTACATCCAATTACACAATGGAATTTTTTTCACTCAAACTTGGCTGTAAATACTGTTTAAGTGGCACTAGCCCGCAGTTACCTTTGCCCGTTAGCCTGTTAGCTTCTTCTTCGTGATTCCATTAGTGTGTATTGCTGCTCCCCGGTGGCAGGCAAGTTGCAATTGTGGTTTTCTGGGCAGAGACACCAGGGGAGATGAAAGACCCCCAATCATCCCATTAACACTTTATTACCCCCAGAGGGACTACGGAAAGGATTTATTAAGGTAAACAAGTTACTTAGTTCTGCTTTAAAAAGACCAAACTTACTCTTTACTATGCTTATTTTATGACGTTTTGTTGCTAGCGAGCTGAAGATTTCCAGAAAGTAACTACAACATCGCACTGCAAAAGCCGCTTTCCCACACTTATTCATTCACAAATATGACAAGTTTGGTATAGATACAGACGGCATCCCTGGAAGGCGGAAAAACAGAGGAGGGGGGGGGGGGGGAATTATTTCTCCCATTTTCCAAAACTACTTTAACAAAGGCTGAATGATGACTGTAGTACATAAATAATGCTAACAGGATCCTTTATGTAAGCATCATGCTACATGCTAATGCTAGCTACAAGTGCTGTTTTCTTTTGCCTCTACTGAACAATCATACAAACAAACATATGGGCCCGATTTTGTCTTGACTTTATTTGTGTGTGATAAATATGTTCATAGTCCACCGGAAAACGGCTAAAAATAGAGAAAAATGGCGTTTCCCAAAACATACTTCCTTCCCCCTCGGCGAGGCCATGCCCTCTTCTCTGACGCGATGCCGTCTGTATCTATCCATGTACTGCAAAAGGCGACCCAGATGACGCTGTAATCCAAATATGGTCAATTCCTTTGTGGGAGACAGCAGTGGCTAAAGACGAGAGAAATATACACAGGGCAGAAGCATGTGCAGACAAATGGACTAAACTTTAAGGCCGTTTTCATTTCACTCTTTTCACATCTCCACTTTAGAAGCTCCTACACACTCCAAACTTTCCAGTCTCAGACTTAACAACATTTAAAAAAAAAACAATAATTTGTAATACCCAATTCCCATCCTGATTTATTGAGATTTGTCACTAATGTATCAACAAAAGAAAACCTGGGTCTATCCATTATTTTGATTATGTTGCTGACAATCAACAAGTTTGGCCATTTTATGCATAAAAAGTTTTATTTTTATATGAAAACATAACAAAAAAGTTGCACTTTTCTCTCATATTCTCTTATTCATATCAGTGATGTACCGCAAACACTGAACACCTGCAGCGTGTTGCCTTAAATGAATATTTTTATGAGTATTGTTATTGGTACATTTTTCATATCAACCTTGTATTTTAACAGACTGCGTGGGTTTTGCATAGAAATGACAATATATTGAATATTGAATCGTGAAATAGACTGTCACAATCAAAGAAATGAATTTGTGGGATGCATGTCAAGGAGAAATAACAGTGTCTGGAACTATCCTGGCACTGAAGAAACGCATAAAAGCTACGATATTAAACAAGTGAGACAAATATATGATGATGATGTATTTTGGGGGGAAGCTAGTCCTGGACTTAAGTGTTGTTCTGTAGCTGGTCGCAGTTTGCTTGATCTGGTCATGTCGTGTTTTAACTAATAGAAAATAAACGCATTCCTAAAAGTCTTCTCTGTCTTTTCCCCATAACTATCCGCTGCTTCCAACTGTTATGTTTTTATATCTTTCTACAAACAGTTGTTTCGATCCTGCCACTCCACACTTGTTGAACGGTCCAGAGCCGAGAATCTCATCTGTCCAGTGTAAGTTCGCTGGATTGGAGGATGCTCGGTGCCAAATTTACAGCTGGCACAAGTATAGCAACCATGAATCTTGTACTCTCACAACTGCAACCTTTGCCTTTTGCTGACTGCACTCTCCATCTCCTTTTTCCATCTGCACTCCTTCCTTCTATCTATCTTCTCTCTCCACCCCAACACCGCTACTGCCCTGTGCTGGTTGGGATGTGCGTACGAATGGATAAACCAAAAACCCTAATAATTGCAGTCTTTGCTTTTTTTTACTGATTGCTCTCTTTAAAATGGTAATCGCCGTTAACCTTGTTGCCTAAGCATACCTTCCATACAACTGCAGCACTGTATCAAAGTTGATTTACCGCAAGTACTGTGCTTAGAGCCGCACTGTTCAACACATTCACAATAAAATGAAATAATTCGTAAGCGTCAGGTGTTTTTGTTGGTAAGAAAAAAACAAAAAAGAACGCCTTTCAATTCTAGTTTGATTCTCTTACTTTGATTCTTCCTTTCGATTCTCTACATTTGTTCATGTGGCAGAATCGACAGTAAAGCTGATTGAATGTAATTGAATTTAATTGAAAAACCTTTTGAATCCTTGCCTGTTTGAAATGAAGTAGGCTAACGCTTTGATTGATAATCTTGCATGATATTAACCTAATGGGTGGTTCGATTTACGCCAGCGGCCCATCTCGCGCCGCTAACCCCTGTCAGGACTGTCTATATGCACTACTATAGCTATGAGACCATGAGGCATTTGAATAAAAGCCACCTCTGCCTCTACGTGTGTCAGAGATACAGGCCCTGTTTACAAAGTGGGCCATTAGCATGCCATTAACGCGCCGCCGCTAGCATCCATTAGCGCGGGGCAGGGGCTAGCGCGGTGTTATACAGCGGCGTGGGGCGAGAGCTAGCATACATCTGAGTGGGCCAAGAGCCAGCAGCCATTAGCACAGGGCAGCGGCTAACGTCTGTTTTTTAGCGTGGGTTAGCGTCTAGCATCCATTAGCGTGTGTCGGGGGGCTTAAGAGGCTGCTCTCTGACCCGCACCGTCGCAGAAGCACTTGAGCTGGTGTAGGATGTGATTCATGAGCAGCAGACTACACGCATAATCCTACAGCTGTGGAGTAATGTTATACTGTCAGAGGAGCGCTGTGGTCTGAAAGGATCACGCTCAGAGCATAGACGGGTATTGACTGTGTGATTTATAACCTGATCTGCTCGTAGAAACTTACACAGCACACACTTTTGTAATCATACACAGTATTACCAAGTCAAGTGGAGTAGGCTACTTACATTAATATATGCAAAGTTTGAAGAGGAAGTACTTTGATGTAACGCCACCTCCTCCTTAGAATGCAGGGAAATGTTAGAGGAAGAAATTAAAAAGGTGATATTAGCTGGTGGTGCACAGGCTCATCTGACCTATTACCAGGTTTTAATGCTGGTTGGACTGAGGTACATTTACTCAAGTGCATGTATTTGAGTAATTACACTATACTTGTTACTTCTACTTGAGTAATATGTACTCACTCTGGAGTAGAAAACATTTATCCTTTCCTAGTTATCCTTTCCTAGTTATTCTTTCCTAGGTTTTCTTTCCACATTGAGTACATTTGTAGATAGATATTTGTCAGAGAGACTGACCAAGGAGGAACCTGTGCTGAAGGTCGTCAGCACAGGGCATGATAACTTTTGTCCACTGCTGTTACACGTGTCTCGACATGTGTCCAGATTGTGATGTCAACATCTGTAAGCGTCATTTTTTACTAAATCTGGTTGGCAAAGTTTAGACAGCCCAACTGCAGCAAACCTAGACCAATGAATAAACAAATTGTAATCTGTAAACATGAATAATGCAATGATATGTTCTTTGAATAGTATAAAACGTCATGTCATGCTAAAGCTAAGGGTTTGAAAGGGCTTCTTGAGGACACTGATGCAGATTTGGGAGTTTTTTGGAGTCTACTGAGTTAGGGTCATTAGACTCTAATTTTGGGGTAGAATCCATGGGACTATTCTGAGTTAGTCCAGGATGTAGACTCATAAATAGTTTATATTTTTGCTTTTTGCTAGATTTAACTCTTTAGCTTTTTTTCCCCTGTAATGACTTTATATACTTTTTAATAAACGCCCCGTTCTGCTGTTGCTCCAAATCCGACATGTCTCTGTCTTCGGTGAGTGTTTCTGTCATACTGATTGTGATGTTTATTGTAAACCTTTAGCATGTCCTCTGTTCTCCCTGGAGACACTCGAATGCCCGATTAACATGTTGACATTCCCTTTGCAAGCAAACATTTTGGTGATGTTACATCAGGCTGTTCAGGGTTTTCAAAAGCCCAGCTTGCCTTGACCCCGCACGGTCAGGTCTTGGAGCTGGTGTGGCTCTCAGTGTGGCTTTAGCCGAGGTGTCCCATCTCCTCAGCGTGCTCAGACCTGGCACGGTCAGGGCCTGAGTGAGAGCAGACATGACGCTCGGTATGGCTTTATCTGAGACCCTCAACAGCTTCATCTTAACAATTGAAAATGTCAACATCAAATTCATTTAACATTTAGTTTTCTTGTATCTTTTCAACACAACACTAAACTAGACTTTAACAGATTGTCAGTACTAGGACATTAAGCAATTTTTTCAGGTCCACTTATTTGTCAATAATGTCGAATCATCGTATGATGATGTCATCATATTGACAGTGGAGGAATAACGGCATGATGGCACCAAGTGCTTTTTACTTCTCCTTGAGCAACATTATTTACTCAGTGTTGGCACCTGCGCTTTAAAAAACTCAAGAGCATGCTTTTTGTTAACAAGTACCTTGACGTGTTAGCTTTACGTGCCCAAGTGTAGTTAGTTTTTCAGCACAGTATAGCTCCTCTGTTTTGCGTCTACTCAGCCGGCACTGCCTGGGCAGCGGAGAGAAGACGCTGTTCCAACTTATAGGTTTCTGTGAGTGTACTTACGCCTTAAAACTGTCTATCCACCTTCTTTACTCACCACGTTTGTTTACAAAGTCTGCAAAGGACAAGTTGTTCATCTTTAGACAACTCTTGCTATTTAAGGACGTTAGCCTCTTGAAGTCTCTTATTACAGACTGTTGCTCAGTATAATTACACACATAACGCTCAGAAGAAGATTTATGGCTCTATTATTTATGCATTTGCTCATATCAAGCTGTTGTTTGCAGAGTCTTTTACTTGCACATTGCTATTACAGAGACCAACTACGAGGCTACATTTGTCTTTTACGCTCCTTTAACTCGTAACACTACGTTATATAAAGCTTCAGGCCCTTTCTTTAAATGTGGCCTTCGAAGTCTCTGCTCTCCAGGTCTACAGTATATAGCACACCCAGGCGTCCCGTGATCCAAACGTCCCATGGTGCCGTTTAGGAGCCTGGAAGTGTTAAGTGAAAGCCATCAGCGCGTGATGCTGCTCCATAAGAATCGTACACAGGTGTGAGAGGAGCGCACCGGGAAAAGCTTTTCACGGCTCTGAGCGTTGGAGCCAGAGTGCAGCCGACATGATCCAATCTGAAGTCAATATCAGTCTGAAGGCGTAACTGGGAATGAGGAATAGGACTTAATGCGCAGAGAATAGAGTGGTCACGATACTACCATTTCAAACTCTCAATTCTGGAAAAAAAAAAAAAACTACCTCAAAACTCTGAGAGAAAAAAGAAGAAATGTCGAGGCACTCTGAATGGTAAGATAAAAGTCCTTTAATGAGTAGGGACGCCCACGCGTTTCGACCTGGTACGGTCTTCATCAGGGCAAGTCATTTAAAATACAAACATGTGCGTTTAAATAGCATAAGGGCATCACGTGAGGTGATCACGTGATGCTCCGTCAATACAGGGTAACCCCAAAAAATTGACATAGAAATACAAATGACAAAGATGATTTCAACAGAACATGAATTCTGTTGATGTACGACAGAACATGAATTAGTCTAAAAACATGTAGGAAAAGGGCAATACATGATAAATAGAACCATATATGTACAAGGGACCTTAACAAAATTAGTTTGTATATTTTTAAATTGGAACAAGGTGAGTGGTTTAACTTTTATTAGGTAGATCAGATATATTTCAAGATACTTTTGTACTGACTTTTAAATTTAGTTCAACAATGGCCATTGTGTGCTAATAGAGAGCAATTTAATTTATTATCATTTGGTTACATTTATAAAAAAATATTTTTAGATTTTATAATTTTTGTAAAACGTATTAAAAATGACAGCCATGTGACCTCATTATAGAAGAAATAAGCTCATGAGAAAAACATCCTAAAAAAATGTAGGGACACATAACGAATGGTTATAAAAAGACATTAATGAAGACATATATTAGCACACATCTATTAGCACACAATGGCCATTGTTGAACTAAATTTAAAAGTCAGTACACAAGTGTCTTGAAATATACCTGAACCACCTAATAAAAGTTAAACCACTCACCTTGTTCCAATTTAAAAAATATACAAACTAATTTTGTTAAGGTCCCTTGTACATATATGGTTCTATTTATCATGTATTGCCCTTTTCCTACATGTTTTTAGACTAATTCATGTTCTGTCGTACATCAACAAATGTTCTGTTGAAAATCATCTTTGTCATTTGTATTTCTATGTCAATTTTTTGGGGTTACCCTGTATTGACGGAGCATCACGTGATCACCTCACGTGATGCCCTTATGCTATTTAAACGCACATGTTTGTATTTTAAATGACTTGCCCTGATGAAGACCGTACCAGGTCGAAACGCGTTGGCGTCCCCTACTCATTAAAGGACTTTTATCTTACCATTCAGAGTGCCTCGACATTTCTTCTTTTTTCTCAGTCTATGTTCTCTATGTTTTTGTCCTCGAAGAGCACCTGAATTTTTTTCTACAACTCTGGACCCACTGATGCACTCATCTTCAATTTCAATTGCAACCTCAAAACTCTATTACCATTTTCAATACGGTGGCAAAAAGCGCACAGGGTTAAAGTGTGTATGTGTTATTTTTCCGCTGGTATCACATTATTTCAAGATTCCAACAAAGATTGATATCATCCAGGTAGATACAATACTGAAAGTTAAAACATTTCAACTGGACATTTTTTCAAGATAACTTCACATTTGTACTAGCCTGGTCTTACCATACCCTCGTACTCATTTCGTACAGAGGGTCTGGAACTTCACAATTGAGCTCCGTTTTCAGGTGGGAGGGATGAACTCCTTTGAAACGATTGGATCTGTTTTCAAACTACAACCAGCAAATCCGGTGCAAATGCGTAACGTCACCTACAACACCCGGCTACCATTCAGCGAACCTCCCCCGCTCGCTGAATGGTAGGTTGGAATTCAACCGATGAAACGCAGCCACTGAGATCAGACCCAGACATGTAGGGAAAAGATAATTGACCTGAGTTTACGGATGGCAAAATGATCATATATTGGTTTAACAGGAGTTGTACGCCCTGGTTTGGCTTCTTTTTTTTTGTGCGACTCAGCAGAGGCGGTAGACGCACGGACACGGTGAATCTCTTCCTGGCCCTGGAGCTCAGGCTTCTGTTTGCCCACAAAAAGCAATACTCTATGGCACAGCGCACCGTGCATCGGTTTTCTTTTGAGGAGAAGGAGCTCCTGGTACCCCTGTGCCCCGCCATGCCTTCGTGCTTCACTTTTAACTTTTGGTGAGAATATCAGCTCTTATATTGTCCTGACTGTGAAGACCTTTGCACATTTTTACAGTTAGTCCCAAATCCCCCGCCTCTCTCTCTCTCCTACTCATGCTGCACGTGGAGCAAACGGAGAATACCGAAGTACAACGGGCGTGTTGATATGTGCGCTCATGATGTTAAGTCAGGGGTAGGTTTCCTTGAACTTCAACCTACTCCTTTTGACTGTGCAAATTCACTCCTTTTCCTGTCGTAAACATATTTTTTATGCTGCTAAAATAAACTAAATTTACCTTAAAAAAAAAAAACATAAGCAGGAGAATAGGCCCACCAGTTAAGAGCCACTGATTTAATTTGATTTTGGTTCTTCAAGAAGTCAGTCAGAAACTCATTTGCCCAGGGGTAAGCGTTTTGATTAAAATGACTAAATTAACCTTTGAAATGCGTGTCATGTGAACACGGCACTGCCAGCCTGAGATAAATTTCCCTGTGGGACAATAAAGTTTCAGCTAACCTAAACCTTTGTGCCACCGCTGCCTTCCCAAGACATTGTCTTTTGCAAAATAACGTTCACCTGTGGTTATAATTGCACAAAAGTGCCTAAAAAACAGAAAACAATTCAAATCTGGTTTGGATTATGCCCAGAGCTGCCCCTGTTGCGAACATCGATCAACACAGAAGGCCACCAAAGTGCGTTTCAATAAAATCAACATCGATTCAATGCAATTCCAACGTGCCACCGCATTACTGCATGTCAAACACCCGTCTGAATAAGAAGGTCCTGAGCCTTGATTTAGAAAGGCCAGAGTCAGTGATGGTGCGCATTTCAGGGGGCAGATTATTCCAGAGTTTGGGCGCGGCGGCCGAGAAGACGCGATCACCTCAGTGCTGGGACCTGGCTCTGGGCTGGTTTGTTTGTCCTTAAGGCTCCAGTTGGGTCCTGAACAGGCAAAAGTTCAGACAAGTACAGCGAAGCAAGGCCATTGAGGGCTATAAAAATCAATGGCATTTTGAAAATAAATTCTAAAAGAAACGAAGGGAGAAAAGAAGGGATGGGAAGTGTTATTTCTTTTTAAAATGATTGGATCAATGTGTTACATGTTTCACTTTATTCTATACAACCTATTTAGTTTGAATACATTTTCAACACATTCTGGTAATATATGTCTTAATGTTTTGACAGCTCAAACCCCTGAAACGTCTGGTGGTGCAACCATCTGAGCAAATGAACGGACTAAGAGACCTTCCATTAATTGTATTTTTAGGATGACCATGGCATAATATTATGTAAAATATCTTTCAAATAAGCCAACATTTATACATTTTATAAATTAATAGTTTGAAAGATTTGATAATCTATCAAATTTTGATACAAAATTCATATATATGATGATGTGAAAAGTCAGGGTGTGTAGGTATCATGGTTCAGGCTATCCGCAGCATAACCTGAACCATGTACCCTGTTCTGACAGTCTGACGCGCTGGTCGAAAGATGAGTCAAATGCAGTGTCTTGCTCAAAGCTTTTAAATAAAACTCCTAGATAGGACATGGTCATAGTAATACATTGGAACGAATTCTGGCGGCCATCTTCTGACTGGCCTTTCTAACCCAGGTCAGTGTAATCAAAAGGAAACACCACTTATTTCCTTGATACGGTTTTGATCTATTTTGAGTGATTTCATGACTCTTGCATAGGATGTAATGCATAGACTTGAGCTACATGTGTTCATGGATTTTCCTCTGTCAAAAACATCAATTCACTTCTATTTATATCCAATATAACATTTGTTTCCTACTTCGTGTACTTTTTAATCTGACATGACCATTATTTATTGAACATGGGACAGTGATACAGTGAATGCTAAACCACTGAACCCTGGGAATGAATGGACAAAACAATGCTAATACGGCTAAAGACCTGACAGAGATACGAGATTTGGAAGTAATAAACCAATCACAAACAGTGAATGTATCTCACATTCTGCCATTGAATCAATAAAAATGTTGCTGCTGGTTTTGAATTGGTGGCATTGGGGTTAGCCTCGCCGGCCAATCACAAGATGGCCACCACGTTTGCCACGACAAAGAGCCTCATGTCCAATCTAGAGTGTTATTACAGATCTTTGGTCTTGCTATTAGGGAGCACAACACGATGCACTGGCCAAGCAGTGCTCAAACCAACAGTCCACGGATCGCACCACTGCTGACACAAATCAGACCAGTATTGTCAAAGGTCTTTCATTTATTCTTCGTAAAGTCCAAATTTTTATTGCTGAGGTCGAGTTTGAAACAAACAATCAGACTCCCTGCAGAGACGGTTCTGCTTTGTTGAACCGGCCTTTTGGTTTCTTCAGCTGTCGAACTGTTAACAAGCTTTGGGAGTTTTCTGCAAGCTCCTCTGACTTTCCTCTGCTGCCTCCGTGGATATCACACCAGCGAGTGTTGTGGCATAGCACTGAAAGTAGGGCAAAGTTTTTCCAGCGTCTTTTCCAGCCACGGCCCATGGTTTTATGGTCCAACAACCGTGACACCGAATGACACCATGAAGAAAATGAAATATGTGCTTCAAATGTCGGTGTTACAGCGCGGTTTCGCAAATGACGGTTGTCGTGATGATGAGGTGAGGGAAAAGAAACAAATATGTGCAGACCAAACGAAGTAATGAGAGATGTTGGGTCTGCACTCAAATGAACAATTCACTGCTTGACTTCCAATATTTATAATCTCGAACTTTCACTTTGTTGGTCAGAAAAGACTCTAGTAATTTTAGGCGAGACACTGCAGGTGAATGGGGGACAGAGTTCAAAATGGAAAGTTTGGAGTCTGTAGGAGCTACTAAAGTGGAGATGTTTTTGCAAGAGCAAAACCTTTTGGGTTGTAACGCATACGTTTCTCCTATCTTCAGCCTATTCTTTTGCCGTGGCTGTCTCCGAAAATGGAAATGTGCACATTTGGATTACAGCGTCATCTTGGTCACTGTTTGTGCTACACACGGACACCAAACATGTAAATATTTGTGAATAGGAAAGACTGTAGTACTGATTTCCATGAAAACTCTGAATCTTGAATTAAGCATAGCAACGTGGAAGACGGATTTAAACAAAGTTAAGTGTTGGAGTTTGTATATTTCAAAGTTTTGACACCAATATTCTCCCTGCTACTTACTGCTAATGAATATCGGCCACCTTGACTCCTAATAATCGGCCCTGAAAAAAAAAAAATATCTATAATGTATAAGTGCATATGACACGTTAGACTTTTTTTTTTGCTGAAACATAGTTAACACAATTATATTAAAGTACCCATCTTTCTTTAGTTTATTTTTGTGATGTTTATAGTTTCACTTACTTATTGGACACTAACAGGAAGTGACATAGATACAGACTCATCGCGACATACATGGGGGCGTGGCCTCGCCGAGGGGGAAGGAAGTATGTTTTGGGAAACACAATTTGTCACTCTTTTTAGCCACTAGCTAGCGTTAGCATGTAGCATGATGCTAACATGAAGCACCATGTTAGTATTCTCTGTTGTTTTTTCTCCATGTCTTTGTATCGTTATTGGGGAGAAAACTATATTCATAATTCAGCATGTGTTAAAGGAATAGGCCACCGTTTTTCCATACTGAGATATGTTCTTAGTGAAGTTAGAAGCGACCAAGCTGTTCCACGTTTTCCCTATTTTAAAAGAGTTACGTGAGCCTTTACACGATCATAGTCTAGTTACACAAAATTAACATGTCGATTGTCTAAGCGGATAAAAAAGGGCACTATATTGCGAGGCGTAATAACCAGTGTTTGGAATAACACTGTTTAAAAGAACGGCGTTAGGTAACGGCGTTATTTTTTCAGTAACGGAGTAATCTAATTAATTACTCTCCCCGTCGTTACAACGCCGTTATCGTTACTGGGTAAACAAAGTGGCACGTTACAATTGGACTGAATGAGCGCTGTGGTGTCAGCTCACGCAGCAGGAGCAGCGGAGAGGGTGGGCGGAGTCTCACAGAGTACTCACACTGTCCCACTGTCTCTCTCAGCACCTTTTCTTCTTCCTCTGTCCGCTCCAGAGACACTGCTTGGCCGCTAACTTTCTGTTAGCCCCCCCCCACTCTACCCCCCATTCAGGTCATTCAGTTACTATGAACATCTTTGACATGATAGGACATAAATACAAACACATCTGTTCTACTCATTTCAACTGTCTTTTGAAAACTGCAAAAAAAAAAAAAATCTAAATTCTTTGATATTTAGCAACTTTTTTTTAAACAGTAACACAAATAGTTACTTGTCCTGGTAACGAGTTACTTTCATTATAGAGTAATTCAGTTACTAACTCAGTTACTTTTTGGAACAAGTAGTGAGTAACTATAACTAATTACTTTGACGATATTACTGCGCGGACGTGGAAGTATATGGGCATATATGGTGTGAAAGTTTAGATCTCGTAACAAAAACTCCGGAGAGTAGCGGATTGTGTCCAGAGCCAGATTTATTAGCAAGAGCAACAATCAGAAGAGCACAAAGTCAGAGACATGACATGCTTTGTTCAGAGCACTTTCCTATGTCCCACACAAGCGAGTAAGGATCAAACAGCATTAAGGAAGTCACCGAGATTCACACAGAATTATATAGTTGTTTCAGCCCTGTGCATGTAGCATTGTTAAACAAGGTTATAAACAGAATAACTGAAATTGTATCTCCTCAATGGGCAATTCCAGAGATGCCGTCTGTATCTATGGAACTTTACCTCTACCTACAGTATGTCACTTCATGTCAGTAGCTCAAAAATTAAAATCCAACATTTCTTCATTAAAATCACGGCTTCACTGAAATAAAAATTTCAACTTTTGCCATTTTTCCGCAGAAATTGCCTCATTTCAAGATGAGGATAACATAAAATGACTGAAAACTCACAGTGCATTTTCTTCCTCCTCATATTCAGACCAGTAATCTGCAGCAAACGTTTCAAATTGAGAAAGATGTAACAACACTTTTATTATTTAAACATGCTCAATAATGACTCAAATTACAACCCCAGGTCTATTTCAGAGGAGGAGACTACATAGTAACATGGTAGGGAACGCTAAAAAAAAACACCCATCTATTTCGCATAATGCCCCTCCAAGCTTTGGGATCGCACAGGCCTGCTATGTTATTGACAGCACTTATGTGTGAGAGAGCAGATAATTGGGCTTAGTGCTTCAAACTCTGATGCAACTCCAGTGAAATTGGCTCTGGGCCCTTCTCCTCTGCGCCTCTTTCGGAGTTCTCTCTTCTTTGTCTCTGACCATGGCGTCTTTGAAGGGAAATATATCAATGAAGGCCAAATGTACTAAGGCGAGAGCGACTTACGCGCTCAAATTTGTGAACGTGGCTCTGTTGGGAAGGGGCATAATTTTCACACATGGGCAGGCCAGAGTGTTTGGGATTTGCCGGAGAGAAACTTGGCGCTGAGGCCCGACTCCCCAGTCGTGAATAGATCTTGGCGGATATTACATGGGAAAATGTTCCGGATTGTTGAAACGAAAGGCTTTGTTTTCCGTGAATAGAAAAATAGTGCAGATACTGCTATAACAGTACCCCAAGCTTAGGCTGGGCACACACTACATATTTTTTTTTCGGTTGTAAGAGATTTTGTGAATAATGGGGGGTCCACATTACACGACTGAATTTTGCACTATTGTAGAACAACTGGTGGTTCACACATGGTGAGAATCGTGAGAAGCAGTTGTTAGTCTTCATGAACTTGTTTATAGTTCTCTCAAATGGAAGTTAAAGGCGACATGAAGAACCGGGACGTATTTCCAGTGGATTTCATTCAAAAATGGGATGGACATCAGCCCCAAGATGCAGGAGACAGTGGGGAGAAGTAGCTGAATTATCCGAACACAGTAAGTAACACAGTAAACTCTCTCTGGAAAAGGTGGTCCATGTGAACTTTTGGTGCTATAATGTCGAGCTGTTGGGCGTGGTCCGCGTGGGCTGTGGCCATTAGTTAGTTGTTTGTGCTGCTGTTATGATAGAAAAATGAAAAGAGAGGTAGCTACAGTATTTTTCCATGTGTTTTCCGGGCCGTTCCTGGACGCTGCTTCCCGTGTTTCACTTTTGGGACGGTAAAATCGAGCACTGGGACAATAGACATTTGTCATGATCCGATACGTATCACGATACTGACCAAAAAATGAAGATCTGTGGGTGGACCTTCAAATAGCAGTGTGTGCAAGACGGCCTAGAAATCTCTTATTGACTTAGGGTGACTTTTGTAAGGAAGAATGGCAAAGAATCAAACTAGAATTGAATGACTCTTAGCTTGCTTTTCATATTGGGGGGCTATGAGGTCTTAACTCTGTCCAAACTTTTCTTGTGGTCTCTTTTGAAAATGTAAAAGATGAAAAGAATGCGTGATTTTGTTTGAAATGTTATGGCTTAGGGTTAAGTAACGGCTTCCTGTCTAGAAATATTGTGACATACAAAGTGTTACATTTATTGTTTAAATGGAGTGAATGTATTCAGTACGTTCTCAACACAGTTTGACAAAAATCTTCACGAATGGATTTGCTGGGGGGGAAAAACTTGTCACTGTGGTCCCACTCTAATTATATGTGAGAATGTTGAGGTTGTTTCAGGTATGTTTCAAAATTAGAAAGAGAGATCCTCCTTTTCCTATAGAGCTTCAGTTAGCCTGCTATACCTTCAGTCAGCTGGACCTGTCAGGGATGGTGACTCCGCAGTCTTCTCCCTGAGGCTGGACTGAAGAGGCTGTGAGTTGGGTGTGATATCTCCCTTGGAGTTAACCGTTTTCGCTCTGCTGCAGGAATGACGGTCGAATGCAACTTGGCAAGAGCCAGATGGACATCCCGGTGCCAATAACATATTAGTCTGGGATCGCTCCGGCTTGAATCGTTCGGAGACAGGACGCGCTGTTGAAGCAGCATATACTGCTAATTGGATCAAGCACGCCAAAAAATACTTAAAATATTTAGTTTACAAAAAGGTTATGTGTGTTTATGAGTTAGGGATGTCAAGATGAACCGGTTTTACAATTACCGTGGTTATAAAAGCTCCCGGTAGGTCCTACGGTAAAACGCTGTCACGTCTCATTAATGTCTTGTTTCTTTTTTGTCTTTTTGTCAGTTCTGTCTTTTTGTCTGTAAAGGTTTGGAGAAATTCTCAGTTTTCTTCCTTAATTCAGATCATTGAGAATAATCATAAAATTACAGTATTTGTTCTCTGAATCATCGTGACTCAAAATGTTGAATTGTGATGTAGAAGCGCCTCAAGTTTGAATAAGTATCTATTTGGCACAAACCACTTTTGGTTTGGTTCCGAACAGTGAACACGGGTGCTGTTCAAGATGGATTCTCGTATTTGTGTGACGTCACAAATGCAGGCGATGTAAGGTCGAATGGCTCGGTCCAGATCATTGTCTTTGTCACAAACACTTTGCTCTTTTTCAGATGTAGGTGGGTCATTTGTAAGGTTGATAGTTTAGCCCATTTTCTCCTAAATAAAATAAATATTTCAATTTTCCATTGAAGAATAATGGGAGGAGTTGATCATGAGTAAAACTGTGAAGCCTTCTACCCTCCGCGACTCTAGAAGGAAGCCTGCATTAGCAAACCTACTAAGTGCTAGGATAGGTTCATTTGCAAATGTCAACAATATTTGCAAAAAGAGATGCTGTACGCCCTGGGCCGAGGTGAACGTGTGCATGAGAAATAAATGACTGCTGATTCATTAATTAAATACGATCATGTTCTAGTTTTGCCTTTGACTAAAGCGTCAAACGTGGCGTCTCTAGGTGCTCCCTGGTGTTGTCAGCATCTCCTTAACATGCTAACACCAGCCACAGACGGTTTAAACCCATCGATTTCAGCTCCGCTCCCCGCGCTGACTTATTCATGAGGCTGTTGCCGCTGATGGAACCGGCGTAAACAGATGTGAGTGAGACAGTGGGAGCTCTTCTGGATCAGGCAGGCCATCACCGCACCATTTAACTCCGCACGACTTTGGAGGAGCACGTAAAGGTTAATGGGACCGCTTTCCAGCTTTGTGATGTGTCATTTCAGAAGGAGCCGCACAAAGTCTGATTTTCACACGCAATCAATTCACCGAAGAGGAGACAGGGAAGATACATTTTCAGGTTTGGGGACAGTTTGCTCTCTTCGTAAACCTTCACCTGGAAACAAATGAGCAAGATACTCTGTAATAATAAGGCCTTTAATTGTACTTCAACATTTCTCCATCGATTCCGAAAAATGCGCTTACCTCACATTGCAGCTACAAAGTATTAAAGTCTCGTATGTAACGATCTTTTAAAGGTTTCGATCAGAAGCCTGTTTTCAATATCTAATTCCCAGCCTTACTCTTACTTACCGTATTGTCCGGACTATAAATAATTTCACATGCCGCTAGAGGGCACTGCAGGCTAATCGAGCAGCAGAGAGAAAGTTTGGAGTGAGCGAGAAACATGCGAGGGACTGAGGTTACTCTTACCGCAATGAAGAAAACAGACAAAGCTAATCACGGGCTAAAAGCTCGATGGCCACAGCTAGAGGAACGAGTTCGCAAAGAGAGCTTGAGAAACGTGCTGCCGGGAGAGGCTTGTCAACGGTGCAGTTACGCCTCCGTGCCCAGGTCGTTGCCAAGGCGATTGTTCAGAAGTGACACCGAGGATGAAGATTTCAGTGAATTTAGTGATTTGGAGTGAGATCGAGAGTTTGGTTTGTTCTTTATGCTATAGTTATCTGAACAGTTTATGTGACATCAACACACCTATTTAGTTCGTTGTTAATGCTTCATGTAGCTAACCATCACTGTGTTACGTTAGCATACTGTATACCTATTCAGCTTTTTCTTCATTTGGTAGGGATGTAACGATTCACTCAAGCCCCGATTCGATTCGATTTCCAATTTTAAGTTCCCGATTTCGATTTTTTCCGATTTATTTTTACCTTTAAACTTTTTTTTTAGAAAAGAGTATGACTCATTCATACCAAAGTTTCTTTTGTTTTAACATCTGCATTTTTGTCCTTGTAACAAACTGCAACTGTCTCAGTAAGAGAACTGTACATTACAAAAAATTACAAGACATGAAAATGAACTATAATCATTTTGACATGAGTGCTTGTAAATTTACATGTTTTCATCATAAATAAGATGTGTAGCAAAGCAAACATTTTGAGATTATATTTATTTTACCAAACCTTTTTTTTTGCAGTTTGAACATAATACTACCATTTAGAACTAATTTTACAGTGCAGTTTTTTTCACCCTCGAACGCCTCACAGCCTCCTGTGCAGCCTTTGTAATCATAAGGAGGAAAAAGACATGACAGCTCCTGTAGGTATTGGATTAATTGACAAGAGGACATTTGATGAGGATTTCAGCAGAATCAGAGCAGGTTGGTCAGATGTTTGTCAGTTTACGATCTTTGGTAAACTTCTGTCAAAATGCTAAACTCTGCGTTAGCCGCTAACGCTAATCTCGTAGCTGCGTCTGCTGCTTCGATGCCTACACATGTATGTGTTTACATGGTGTGTTGGGGGTGAGGCGGGTGGAGGTGTGGAGCTTGTCTTGAGAAAAAGTTAACGTCGTTAGAAACAACGAGCTATGTTCCGGTCTATTTCGGTAGCGCAAAATGGAGTAGCTGAGGGTGGCTTTAAAATCGATTCTTTAATTTTTTACATCGATTCACATTTTACGCATATTAAATCGATTTTAAATCGATTTTCGATGAATCGTTACATCCCTATCATTTGGCAATTTTTGGCTTGTACATCCTATACTCCAGAGCCACTTTATATATGTTTTTTTCTTCTTCATTACGCATTTTTTGGCTAGTGCGTCTTATACTCCTTATAGTCCGGAAAATACAGTAACTCAGGGCGGACTGGGACAATAATTCAGCCCTGGCATTTTTTGGTTTGGACCAGCCACCCATAGCACCCAAGTTACTGAAAAGACCAGTCCATTACTCACCCCCGGACAGCAGTCTGTGATGGGCCGATGGATGATCAATCCAAGGCACGGGCTGCGCAGAAAAAATAAATAAATAAATAGGCTGGGCGGCCCATTTTGGGGGAGTAATGGAAGGGGCAGAGGGGAGGGGGCTGATCATGCGTGCAGCACATGTGCCACTGATGTTCCTGTGATGGGCCATTGGATGATTCCATTCCAGAAAGCACGGGCTGCGCAGAAAAGAAAAAAAGAAAATCTAACGCACCGGCCCATTAAAATATATGCCCAGTCCGCGGCTGCCGTAACTGTTTAACCAAAATCCCATCTGAAACCATCTTTGTGTCTAAAGTCAGTGTTTCCACAGCCTATTTAAACTATAAAAAGTGATTAATTGTGGGAAAATTAGGCCTTTAAGCAGTACTAAGTAACTCGTGCCCCTAGAGGCCATAAGTGCCACTGCAGGTGTTGTAGCATGTTGCGTTTTTTTACTCATTAATTGTCCATGAGAGTAAATACTACGCAGACTGAAAAGACAGAGGGATATTGTACATCCAATTACACAATGGAAATTTTTTTTTTCACTCAAACTTGGCTGTAAATACTGTTTAAGTGGCGCTAGCCCGCAGTTAGCTTTGCCTGTTAGCCTGTTAGCTTCTTCTTCGTGATTCCATTAGTGTGTATTGGTGGCTCCGACCCGGTGGCAGTCAAGTTAGAGACGCTTGTATTACCCCAGAGGGACTACGAAAAAGATTTATTAAGGTAAACAAGTTACTTAGTACTGCTTTAAAATGAGGGCTGCACATTATATCGCAAAATGTATCGCATCGCGTTATTGGGTGATGCAATATCCGCATCGCAAGAAGCCACAATATATCGCACCATCACTAAAGCCTTCATCGGACTGAGATTGGCACAAACAATGCATTAAACTTATAAGTGTTAAAAAGTTCCGTTTTAGTTAAACATAGTTCAATTTTAGTCTTGTTTTGGTGCTGATGTAGTGTTTTCAATTGACTAATGGAACATATCGTGTTGAAATTATTTAGTGAAATATCGCAATAATATCGTTATTGCGATATCATAGAGATGGTATGACCTTACAGTGTGATCCAATATGATAAATGACGATGCTTTTAGACTGTGTTTCCCCTGTCATGCACATATTTATACAGTTCTGGCCATTCTTGTTTGTGCATGCGCCGCTCACCTTTCGGAAATGAGGAGTTGTGTGCATTTAGCAGAGGTTTAAGGCATGCTCCACCCCTTTTATTTAGGCTTGGGACCCTCATGTCTCTGTCTCCCAATAGAATGTGACTTTTATGAGGTTCTAATCGTGTGGAATCACTACATTTACCACGCCGCACTTTGGGGGAAGTATATAAGGACTAATGAGAAGTGCAAATCTCGCCAATTGTTGGAAACACAGACGCCGTTTTTTTGCTGAAACAATCTGCATATTTTGATCTCAAAGTTGCTCATCGTCTCCAGTTTGCGTTTTAAATTCCCCTCATTCCTCTGTTTAAGGGAACGTCGGTAAATCCTCAGAAATCATGAACGCACAAAATCTTTCTCAGACGAAACCATAAAATGAAAAAATGAAAATGAGCACCTGCACTTCTTTCTCTTTTCACCTGCAGCGTCTCGCCTTGATGTTTCATGACTGATGCGCCCGGTCCCGATGCGGTCGACTTTATGGGCAAACACTGATCTATTCTGAAGAGAGCGTTGATGAATGAGGCCGTATATATCCGCCTAAAGAAGAATGGCTGCCGTTGGACTGTGGCGGCTCGGCGCTAACTATCTCTCGCTCTCACGTCAGGGGCATTGCTTGTTTGTGTTCGCTCTGTTCACTGAAGCTCTTTTTTAATTTGCTGCCTGTCTGCTCTGTACAGTCAGGGCTGTACTTTCGGAAATACACACTTTTTTCCTGTTCATTTGAGTCTTGTTATCAGACCTGCTGCTCTCGGTTTTGGCCCTGCTTACTTCTGGCTCGCTCCTGGTTTTAGCAGGGGAATAAAAAGTCGTTAAAAATATGTGTGTACAGCAGGAAATATGCTGGGTTTACACATAACATTGACTGGTTACGAGTGCCAACAATCTAAACGCGTGACCGACGATCAGGAATTTGATGATTCGGGGCAGAGGCGTCACAAACTGTCGTGACCTACTATTGTCCCACGCTGCAAATAGTTACATTCTGTCAGGAATCTGTAACGAATGTTAAGAATCGGGCGAATAAGGTATAAGCGAGACAAGACCACGCCGGCTTGGATAAAAGTGCTTCCTTTCTTGTTTGCTCTTCTTTGCCCACTTGTTTTTGTCCTTTTTGGTAGCCTCCAGCCCCAATTATATCCTATTTTATAAAAAATTTGAATATAAAAAACTCAAAGTGACCTTTTGGTTGCAGCCACGTGCAGTTTTCTATCGATTATGAGTGAATGCCATCATGCTGACAAACCATCACTAAAGGAGTGTTTCCACCTACCCAGCCCAGGGCCTGGTACACCCTGCCAAGGCCAGAGCTGATCCAGGCTGACCAGCACATGTTTTGGGACTGACCTCGGGTCGTGCCCTAAAGTGCTGAACTGATACTAACGTGACGTGAACAGACGCTGGTGTCTTATTGGCCAGAGGAGAGAGAGGACAGCCCCAGTGGTCAAGAGGTGCATGGTCCAGGCCATCCTCAGTAACTCCAGGCACCCTCGGCATGGGACTCTGTCTGCTCAGAGGAGCAATAGATCAGATCGTTTCCTCTCCGTATACAGCAAGACTGAGCGCTTCTGGAGATCGTTCATCCTTGCTGCAATTCGATTTTATAATGATCATTGCTGATGTAAATGTGTGGAGGTTTAACTTCAGTACTTTTTATTATATTTATTTGTATTGTCTTTTTATCTGTATTATCTATCTATCTATCTATCTATCTATCTATCTATCTATCTATCTATCTATCTATCTATCTATCTATCTATCCTCACTAAAAAAGACCGGTCATACGGATTTAATATTTCACAACAATCAAACCGCTGTTGAAGCGGTTCATTTAGCCGCTGTTAGCACAACTTTAGCTGGTGTTGGCATAACATTAGCATGTAGCTTACCTTCATAGTTTGTCTTTTAGCTGCTTCTTTCCTCTAGTACAGGGGTCCTCAAAATTTTTTCTCTGGGGGCCACATTATCGTTCCTGACTGTGATGGGGGGCTGGGTCGGGTTGGCTATAACATAGAATTGTATGACCCAGAGCAAAATGCAGCAGGCCTCATTGTGAAGTAGAGATTACTAACTTGCCTGGCACAGTCGTCCCCACTACAAGATCAACAAGATCAACACTTGATTCCAGGCACATAGTTGTTTAGCTGTAGTCATACTTGCCAACTCTCCCGATTCGTGCGGGAGACTCCTGATTTTTAATCCTATCTCCGCGGTGCTCCCGCTCAGTCATTTCTCCCGCTAATCTCCCGATTTTATAGTGAAGGAAACAAGTAAGATTGTGGGGGATATATTTGCATGATCTGGCAACCCTATCCTTGAGAAGAATCCCTCCTTTGCCTCTTTGTCATCGCTGTCAGCGCTCACACTGACGCTCGAGGGGAAGAGACAGGTATCACACATTCATCGCTCTGTTTGTTTTTGTGCTTCATTAGCACGAGGGAACGAGAGAGTCGCTCGGTCAGCTCCTCCCCTCAGTGTTACCATGGAAACATTACTCACGCCACATTTGACTAAATTATATATTTTTTAAACCTTATAGGCCTGTGTGTAGACCTTACAATCATTAGATGATAACATGTCAAGTCTAATTTAGGCATATCATATTTTCTGTTCCTATTTTGCGAAAGTATTTTAATTTAATCGAAGATTGTTTTAAATATCTATAGGCTATTTTCCATAGGTTTTTTGTTCTCACTTTTGAGCTCAAGTTTCCTACTTTTCATTCACGTGGCTATAATGTGTTGTTTATATCCTGATCTCTTATGTCAGTGGCCCTGCTGGGCACGTGTGTGGAATTATTTATTATTTATTTAAGTTGCCCCCTAGTGGCTGGAATGAGTATACTGGTTATTTCGTAAAAAAATAAAATAAATAAATAAATCATAACTCCGCACAGGAATGGGCTAGAGACTTTTTTTTGTTTTTTACATACTCAGGGATTTGTGCTCTACAAGTCATCCGGCCTGCTGGTAGTACAGATGCTAAGTTGACTAAGTTTATCTTAGTATTAGTCAACTCATTTTCTATGCAATTTTAGTTAAGAAACTAGACTAAGATTGAAATCTTGACTAAAATTAAAGGACATTTTCATCAAAAGACAAAAACTGAAATAAAATATGTTATATGTCAAATTTAACACCACAACAACTGCAGTCCTTTTGCAATGGAAATGCTACACGTTAAAAACCATATCGTGTCAGGTACAGTGGCCAGACAGGGCTGGGTAGAAGCGTACTATGTGGAAACGTGGCTTTTCAGCTGTGATAATGTGTCACAGTCAGCTGAAACACTATCGCTTCAGCGCCTTCTCCACTTTACTTCACTTAAAGCTTAACTACCACCTTTTCCTAAATGCAAACCAAACTCTTTGAAAAGTGACTGACAAACCAGCCCTTTGGTTGCAGCCACACGCAGGTTTCTATCGAATATGAGCGAAGACAAACCGTCACTATTCACCACCAACGAACAACACGTTAGGTTTTCAAACTCGGCGAATTGACGGTGAATCGTAACCTCTGTGGGAGATTTATTGGCAGCCAAAAACATGCTGCCAGTATATCACGAACGTTATGAACCATATTCAGATGGGTTAAGTCATGCACGAATGTCACAAATGACGGGAAAAGGATATTCGTAATGCGTCTCGTCTGTCTGTAAACCCAGCAGTAAATCTGAGTTTCTTTGAAAACATTGACAGTGTTCACATTCTGCTGCATGTTTTGCTAAAACCTTCTATGAAAATGGTATTACTGTCTGCAATTTTACAAAATGTTTGCTCTACAGGTGCCCAATTTGTCAAATTTCCTCAAAAATATCCAGACTTCATTCCTGTGCTTGTCAATGTGAACGTTTGTGAATGATGAAGTCCTTGTGTTGTTGTAGTGTAATCTGAATAACAGAATCCGGAATAAACCCGACTCATATTTGTATTTACTTGGTATATTTGTACCAATAACATAAACACGAAACAAGGTACGCAATTCATGTTCAAACCCAGGCAGAAAAAGTTCAATTTAGTGCAGATGAAAGAGAAAGCACTTCATCTGCTCTTTGTTTTATTACATTATGGACTAATTATTGATGCACTTCAGCACATCCTCCGTGTTCTGCAAAGCACTTAGAATAGCTTTGCCGTACGATGATGCTTTAGCTCTGGAACACTCTTTATTTCCACAGTGGATTAAACCGACATGTTACACTCAGACTCTGATAATGCACTTTTAATGGCCTGGCGTACAATAGGCACATCTCCCACTCACAATGTACTGTTTACCCGGCGTCCACAGCACCATCGTAACTCAGAAGCCTCCCGGCGTGTTCTCCTCCTTAAGCACATGGAGCTGTCAGTCATGTGTCATGTGTGGGAGCGTGTGCGCAGAGCTGGGAGCGTGCACGTGTGACGGGAGAGCGGCGGTCAGTGCCACAGCAGCTGTCGTTGGAAAGGAGAGGAGATGGTTTGACAAGACGCACCAGATTATGGGTGTCTTATTTAGTGTCCGCCCCCAAGGCTGCCCTTTGTCACCGGTTCTGTTCATTACCTATATGGACAGAATTTCTAGGCGCATGGTTCTCCACCGGAAAAAGGTGGCTTCCCCGCTTCAGGTCGGTGGAGAGTCCTTGCCTCAAGTGGAGGAGTTCAAGGGTCGTGTTCACGAGTGAGGGAAGGCTGGGCATCTCTGCTGAGACAGCTGAAAGAAAATGGCCAGATGGATATTTAGTGTTTAGGAGTTCTAAGCGCAGTAAATCAACATGGAATCGGATATCAACAAATCCTCCTTGGGGTCGACAATTGGTAGAGCGGGTCGTCTCTTGATCGGAAGGTCGGGGGTTCGAATCCCGCCTCCTTGAAGGTGCACACTGTCGTTGTTTCCATGGGCAAGACTCTTTAGTGTCTGTGTACACTGGTGTATGAATAAGTTTGTGATAATATATAAGTTGAGACCGTTTACCATTTATTAACTTAGTACAAGACTTAAAGTGCAGATGTTGTTACTGCAAATAAGACTTCCAATTTCTCACAACAGAAACTTCCTTCAGCGATGTGCTCCGCTCCACCGAGAGAGTGGGTGATTTTTTATTGTGTTCCTTCCGAATGAAATTGTGTAGGTTTGAAACAATACAACTGGACTTTTTTTGTGGACCGATGCAAAAATTTCACTCTGTGTCACTTTGCTAATGAAAAACATTCTGCATCCTGCATAGTCCTTCTTTTACAGACATTTAACCACATCATAAAGCTGAATCTTGGTCGATCCTCGTCAAGAAATAGAGATTCAAAATTGAAGGTCCATCAAAATGTGTAGGCGTTCCTCTTAAACAGGGCTGAGTAATGTTAAACGATACCATATGCTATTGAAAAACAAAGTTTAGGTACCACTGGAATCAAAAAAATAAAAGAAGAAAAAAATCACGACCAAGCTTTGATGCTGTTGGTCCAGGGACAGCATTAAAGGAAGGGACTTGGTTGTTTCAGCTCAAATAAATGATACACATTTTGATTTATTATTTTTCACAGAACACATTATTGTTCTGTTTTCTGGTTCTATATGAAAAATATTTTTGTTTAGATATCGAAAAAGGTTAGTTCAGGTATTGGCATAGAAAACCAAGTATCACTAAAGTACTGGTATCAAAGAAAAAGTGTCCAGCTCTACTCTTAGATAATCAACATCATTATTGGTAAAGGCTCATGACTCATATTGTCCCTCGACTCACAAGTGGAGAACCACTGCTCTAGTTTTTGCAGCAGGCTGTTTGTGCACTGAATAAATGCTGTACCTGTTTTCCATATGTTTTCTTTTGAATCCTGTTTTTAATTTCTCTGCAGTTGCGGAGTGTTTATGCTGTCAGCTTTAATAAAAGTCAAAGGCCAGTGGTCTGCATATGAATCTTGTAAATAAAGCTTTGCAGAGAGATGATGTTGTGAAGGCTCTGGTGCTGGGTTCAGGGTAAAATATGGATCAAACAGAAGAGAGCTGTCAGTTGGAGCTGTCCATCAAACACTGCACTGGCCCTGCACTTCTCAGACAGCCGACTCTCTGCAACAAATGCATGAATACAAGCTCCAAATACTCCAAACAGCTCTTTACTTGACTATGTGACTTTCTTAACTGTCAGTGTATGGAGAGCTATTGGAATGTGTTCATTCTGTGAAAGAATTCCACCTTTGATTTGAAGAGAATTCAAACTTTCTGACGAGGTATAACATCTCTAGCAGATTTGTTTAGAAAATATATCTCCACTTATACCGTACTACAAGCGTTTCCAATGGCGTCACAAATAGTTAATGCCGCCCTATTGAGGAACGAAGTGGAATTATTCTGTACTACAACACGTAACAATATCTCTACTCAGGATGAAAATGAAGGACAACTGATGGACCGTAGCATTTGTATGTGATTGTTATCATTGCTCAAGAAGATAACAGCTAAAGGGCAACCTCAGAGAGCACATGGCTACGACACAGCAGCACTGTCAGCATTCACCAAAGACCTGCTTCACTCCTCATACTGAGAACACTCTACTTTCTGATTTTTACAGTTTGTCACATCTACAGAGTCTCAGTCTGAGTCGGTGTTTAAGCCGCTCAAGACGTTGGCAAACCACCGCGGTTAGCATTTAGCATCAACACAATAAACACATGTGCGGCTCACATCCATGAACCCTCTGAGGAAAAACTACAGTAACAGCTCCGCCCTGAACTCTGTCACATGTTGTATCCAAGGCTAGATGTTTGGAGAGCGGTTCAGGGCTTTCTCTTGGAGAGGTTTGTATGACCTGTCCAGCAGCTGGAGCTAATGTCCACATAATGTTCCTCAGGGCTTTGTGCTTATAAACGCTGTCTGTAACTCTCCAGGCACATTATAAGGCTCATATCCTAAAGGCCTATTCATACTTCATAGGACAACTTTATCTCTCACCCAGGGGTGTGAGAACAAAATTAGTTCATTTTGTTTTCGCAGCTCCTGTTCGGCAGTTGAGAGCGAGAACATTTCCGACAGCTGTGTTATGAATGGTCCACACACCGTAACATAACATGCCTATTCATAATCGGCTGAAGCAAGTTATCGTTGACAACTATTAATCGATGAATCGTTTTCTGGTAAACACAGACTCAAACAGAGCGAAAATGACATAAAAATTGTAGTATTTTTTATGTAAAAGTACTTGTTTTTAAAGTTAGGGTATGTAGTGTCTTGTACATTGTAAATTTCATTCATGTCTGTCTGTGTCTCATCCAATCAGAAAGCAGAATTAGTGCTAACAGCGCTTACATTCACTTTAAGTTTACTCCATCCAGTCGTGAAAAATAATCTGTAGATCGATTGCCAAAGTAATCGTTAGTTACAGCCCTAATCCGTAACAAGTCCAAATGCAGGAGATCTCCCACGAAATGAAGTAAACTGTAACTTTTATAATACGTAGAGTGAAGGCGTACCTTGGCATTAGCAGAAGCCTCTCCGTACGAGCCTCTGATGCGGTTTATTCCATCAATACTCCTCCACGTGTCAGCCTCATCTTTCCACACAAAATCCATTATTAATTCTTCATCCATGAGGAAAAGTTCCTCAGCTGCTCCACACAGATGTCCGGCGTGCCGCGTGTATCCCTGGCTCAGTGTCTGAGTCAGGATTTGGTCCGTTCTTGTAGTGAAAGAGCCGGTCCAGACTCTGGTCCTGGTGACACTGATCCTTGGTTCACGGCAACGGCACCGACATCTGCACAAACTCGGGGTCGATTTCGTCGACTCAAATATTTTTGTCATCATTTTAGTCTAATTGTTTTGCTGACCAAAATGAGACTAAAACTAAATTAAAGGTTGCGTATGAGACTAAAACTGTCTAGTCTTATATCATTTTTAGATGTCACACTGCACGACATGGGGACTGTAAAATCGTGAGCTGCTCTCGTCTCCACTGTGCGATGGTTCAAAGAGACAATCGTAGCTATGACCAGAGTTTTGTTCGTTTCAGGCGTCAGATGGCGCGAGTTTAGCTGAGCAGCTAGCCTTCCAAAATATCAGACTCTGCCTGATGTCGGTCGCAGCTCGTCTTTGGTCGTACAACGGTTCTGTTTTAAATCTTTGTCCCTGTCTCACTGTATGACCTATGACCAAAGATTTTAAGCTATGACGTAAGATATCGTTTTCCGCAGATGGCCAAAATCACACAGGGTACACCCGGCTTAAATCACATTTTACTGACGGGACTGGACCTGAATCAGACTAACTTGCATCGGAACTGGATGTAAACAAAGTCTAAACCAGAAAACCAGGAAACCTCTCTTAGGCCATTCTTGTTTTGTTGGAGCGTTTTGTAGGTTGCCCTGAGACCGCCCTGGTTCTGCATTTACTCCAAAGTTAGTTCAGTCCATGTTCACACGCGCCCGCTCCAAACACCGCGACATCAGCCACGTAACAACGATCAGCTGTTCAACGAACTTATTCCCATGACAACGGGCGTCAACCTTTCAATGCGCCGACATGCGCGCACGTACGTGTCACTCCTCTCCCTCGTGGTTAAATACAGTGAGGGTGATATACGCGAAGCGAGGAGAAATGCTCTTTAAGCGGCTCATAAGAGGAAAGTTTCACTGCAGCAGGAAGGGAAAGACAGGAAAGAGCTGAAAGTCCCTTTAGGTGGACCTAACTCATGCCTGTGTGAAAATGCTGTTAAAGGATCTGTATCATGCTATTTTAGCCATTCCAAAGTAAAGTATAGGCATTTATATGATATATTGTACCTCTATCACTATGGAGTACTCATTTTTGAGAGAAATATAAGTATTTTCTGGGGGTATTTTTCAAACCCGGAAGACAAGACGCTTTGATTCAGTTAACTCCGCCCCTCTCTCCGCTCATTCCACATTTGCAGTATTATAAATATAAATATCGCTGCAAAAAGTGAAGTTACTTCACATAATGCAGTTATAAGGAGTTGACATGTGCAACACAGTTTCATAAATGGCTAACACACACGCTAACACGCGTTTTGATTGACTCACCGCTCAGCCTGTCCTCCCCATCGGTTTATGGGATCGCGTTGGTTATAAAAGTTAATCCACTTTGATTCTGGCCAAGGTTCACCAAGCATCCATCAGGTTGGTTGATATAGTAGCTTTTTATTTATTTTTTATTTTTTTCTCTCTTACAACAAAAATAATGAAAAAGCTGTTTTATAAATTAAAATCAGGCCGTAAGGCATTACATTACAGACGTAGAGCACTTCCGTTCCTTTGTGACGACACAACTGAACAGCTCAGTGATTTACCAGGAGAGGGCGGAGCAGCTGCTCAGAGAGCAGGATTCAGGAGGATTACTTAGAACTGCGTGAATGAAGCCAAAAACCGCTCTGGGGGTGTTTTTGATAAGGAAATAGCATAACAACATGGCTGAAAGCTCCAAAAAGTCGATTTTGCACTAAAGCACGGTGCACGTTAAAATGTTATCACACGGTGCGTTGTTATTGTAAAGTGCGCCTCTGCCAGCCCTTTGCGTGCTGGTGAAACAGATGCGCCGGTGGACTACAGTTGGCTGGATGCGCGCCGCCATCGCGCCCCTGGTTTCAGCCAAAAAATCTCTGCTCTTTTACCCAGAGCTGGAGGCTGTGCCAACTTCAGAAGGCAAGGGCAACGGCAGCAGACAGTACCTGCTTTATTTAGATGGATAAGCCTTTCTGCTGCGTCTGACTCCGCTCTGCTGAAAGTGTAAAGCCTCTATCTGACACTGCCCGAGTGATGAATCTGTTTGGAACCTTTTGAGTTTTATGTTAATCATGATTTACTTGCTGCTGCAGACGCGGTGCAGGCCGTGTGCTGCAGTATGCTTTGCTCGTAACAATGAGGTATTAGTTTGGGAGAATTACAAACTGAATTTAGGGAACACTGTAACATGCTTGGCCACTAATGCCGTATATTAAAAACTGTATCTACCATTTTGACAACTTTGCTTCAATAGGAAACTGGAAAGGGCTTGCACAAACATGTAGTGAAATGAATTGTGGTTCTGATGCTCATTTGGCGGTTATCCTCCGTGTACTTGTACCAAGGACAAAGTCAACAACCAATCTGTCGGTCGGTAAGAGCCAGACCAACGGGCCCATTGACAGAGCGGGGGGAATGGGGTTATTAAGTTAAAATGAGTCTTTGGAGCCATGTTACAATGTTGTTCTCATCACAAACACCTGGAGCTGTGTTTGGACCCACTTTCGCAGCATTGAGGAATCTTTGAGTCTTCCCCAGAGACTGTTCTTGGCACCACGGCAAGTCCAGAATGATGCCCCCCTATACTTTTTTATTCACAAGGATATCAGTCTTGTTCACTTCTCAAGCCAGACTCGGGCGGATCCCTGCAATCAGTTTTGTTGATCTGCAGTCACGTGTTGTTTGCAAGCCCTGTTCTCAATAACAATCCACACGGAGAGCTGAGAGCTCATAACTGTTTTAGTAATCCACGATAATGACCAAAAACACAACAGCAGTGGGTTTTGTTATTCATGATAACCTTGTTTGGTAGAACAGCCAACAACATTGTAACATCAACACATGTTCTCCCTTCACTAATTAAATGGTTCGCTCCGATTCCCAGGCGGCACGGTAGCACAGCGGTTAGCGCTTAACAACAAGAAGGTCCAGGGTTTGATTCCCACCAGGACGGGGCCTTTCTGTGTGGAGTTTGCGTGTTCTCCCCGTGTCTGCGTAGGTTCCCACCGGGTACTCTGGTTTCCCCTACCACTAAAAACATGTATAATAGGTAAATCCTCCAGCCAGGTGATTCTGACCATCAGCCTGGCTCCACATCATGGAGCTGGGTCCCCGGGCGCGGTACTGCTCACTGATCCTTACGGATTGCCCCATCGGCATCGAAGGATGGGTCAAATGCAGAGGACAAATTTCCCTACGGGGACAATAAAGTAAACAAACACTGGTACAGTCTGGATTATTCCATGTGACTGAAACAGCTCCTCCTGAGATCCTACATATCCAGGAAATGTGGTCCTCACCTCTCCCATCTCTTGCAAAGCTTAATCATTTAAACCAGGGATAGGCAACATCAGGCCCGGGGGCCAAAACCGGCCCTCCATTGTAGAACCTCTTGTCCTGAAAATGATATTATTACACAAATCAGAGATCAAATGCCTGTTAAAAAATGTGAATAATAAATAATAATAATAATAATAATGCATCGGTTTTATATAGCGCTTTTCTGGACACTCAAAGACGCTTTACATTGCACTATTCATTCACTCCATACTTGATGGTGGTAAGCTACTATTGTAGCCACAGCTGCCCTGGGGTAGACTGACAGAAGCGAGGCTACCAGTCTGCGCCATCGGCCCCTCCGACCACCACCAACCACTCACTCACTCACTACATTCGCCAGGCTTCCTGGTGTTACCAAACGGTCTCCCATCCAAGTACCGACCAGGCCCTTCCCTGCTTAGCTTCCAAGGTCTGACGGGATTAGGCATAGCAAAGGCGGTATGGCCACCACTACTAATACTGTAAAGTTCTTTAAAATGTCTTTAAAGGCCATATATAATAATAATAATAATAATAAATTTTATTTGTAATGCACTTTACTTTTGACACCAAATCTCAAAGTGCTACAGTGGACAACATAGTTAAAAACAATACAATATATATACAGTATATATGTACAACACTGGCATTTGTAGAAAGTAATGCTTAACTTCAGCCTACAATTGAAGAATCCAGGCCTTGGTCTTTTGACAGAAAGAATAAAATTGGCTCTCCACCATGGTTTTTTAAAGAAAAGCACTATAGCTTCACTGTTGCTACTTTCCCCAAGTAAAACATTGTTATGTCTTTCAGTATTTTTTTTTTTTAACAAATGGCGCTATTGCTCTGAAAGTTGTGAAACATGTTTTTAAACTCATCCCTGTGTGTGAATATTTTAGATGTTGGAAAATGTGTTTGGAAAATTAGGGATGAGTTTAACCCCTTTCCATCGTCAAATCCAGTAAAGGGTCTTAAAATAAGCCTAAAGCCGTGATGTTAACAAAAGCTACTCGATAACAGTCATTTTAGCAGACTCAGGTAGTGTTTACTTTTTCAGGAGCAAAATATTGAACATTTTCTGTGAAAGACTGCTTTGTCTACTGTCTGCTTTCTTTTGTGCTGTTGAGCGTCTAATAACTCTAACGTGTATACAAACCTTCTGTCACATTTTTGAACCATGTTTTAATTAAAGCTAATACTGAGCAGACGTGTAACCGGACAGCAGACTCTCGTTCCTGACAAACTGTTTCATTAAAAGGCTTCACCTCCACATCCTTCACCTGTTCTCCTGCTCCTCTGTCATCACGAGGACGACTTAATGAACCTTCTCCGTCTTCACAATCTGAGAGTCATACTTTAAAAAAATTAAAAATAAAATGAATCTTTTCTTTTCCTTCGCAGTGCCGTCTTTCTGGGGTTTGGTCAACTCCGCGTGGAACCTGTGCGCCATCGGGAAGAGGCAGTCTCCCATCGACGTCGAGACCAGTCACATGATCTTCGACCCCTACTTGACCCCGATAAAGGTCAACACTGGCGGGCGCAAGGTAAGGAGCTCCTCGGTACAGACGCTTGATGAAGGTTTAGAAATCTAGATACAGTGCATAGGGGATTCAAATTTGAGAGAAGACGGAAAGTTGAGCTGCCAAACTAATGCAGGAATCAGCTGCATTTTAGAAGGTTTGTAAAGTTTAGTTTGTGTTGGCTGTGTTTTTCCCATTTTGAAAGTGTGCAGGTGCACTGTAAATGACACTCTCCCTAGGCATGGAATTGAAATCTTTGCCCATTGTTACAATTAGTAGATGCTAATTTAGAAGCGCATCTTATTGCGTTCATGAGATACAAACATTTCTCCTGCTCCTACTTTTTTCCGGAATGTATTTTACACACAGGGATATCAGTCTGGGATATTGTGTGAAAAAGCTTATATTGTACTTTGAATACTTGGTACTTATGTGGCTATACCGCCTTTGCTCTGCCCGATCCCGTCAGATCTTGGAAGCTAAGCAGGGAAGGGCCTGGTCAGTACTTGGATGGGAGACCGTTTGGTAACACCAGGAAGCCTAGCAAATGTATTTGTACTTTTGTATAAGTAATTAAATAGAGTACTATGAGTATGGAGTGATGGAATGATTGTGAAGTGCAACACTTGACTTCAAGGGGCTCTTTTTTCAGGACCTTCTTGAAATAGAGATGGTTTATCTCAATGGGGCTATCCTTGAAATAAATTGAAATTGACTCATGTCTGTGAAAAGCTCTATGGATGCGCCGATCCGATTTTATCAGATATTGGAGCTGATACTGGAAAAGGGGAAGGGAATCTTATTTGTATAGCGCTTTTTTTTATATGACACAAGTCACACCCAAAGCGCTTCACATGAAAGGGAGGGGGGTTCATTCACTCCATGCTGAAAAATACAATATTGGATATCGATTACAAATATCTGATACTGAACCGGCACCTGTTGTGGCTCTCAGCGTTTTAAAAAGTGAACTTTCACCAGCTTAATCTCTGTGAATAATATGGACATGCTGCACCTCAGTTCAAAGCTAGTTCTAACCTGTGCAAATGTATTTTGATTGCCGCGCATAACTCTGCGGCTAAGAACAATATGCTAATGCTAGCGGCAACTAATCAAGAAAGAAGCTATGAGTGGATCACAAGTAATAAATTAAAATCGGCCACTGCTGGAGTGGCCAAGTGTTTTTAATTGAGTTTATGAAATGCTGTTAAAGAATAATTGATCTCACAGAGGTATTTGTAATGCACAAGTTGTAATGACCAGATCACTTTATGTGAGTTGTTAATATTAATGTATCCGGTGTTATACACAAGGACATTTAGTTTAGAAAAGTCCAGTGATCCTTTTTTTTTTTTTACATTAGTTTATCAGTACATATAATTGATAATTGAGATGGAACAGCTCGTTTCAATCAATCAATCAATGGTTTTGTATAGCCCAATATAAGAACAGGAGTTGCCTCTCAGGGCTGCACAAACATGAAACAAAACAGTAAACAAGACAATGTAAAGTTCAGGCAAATGAAGTATCCAGGCAAACATACTCTCCAAATAAGCATCGGCAGCAGGTGGTGACGAGCCGCGTGGGTGTCCCCTGTTCTTAGACACTCAAACACGGCGAGGAATAAAACTCAATAACCCAGTGGGAGAAAAAAGGAAACTCGGGGAGAACCACAGGAGAGACCCACTCCCATGGACGCACAGGCTATAGATAGACCCAGGGCCGAAGACAAGACTTTATTGACCTCACATTGGAGAAAAGAGGATCATTCACTTTTAAGAAAGTCTCTTTGTGTCGGTTAATATCGGATTTCAGCAGATACTCAAACCCCCAGTATCGGTATCGGAAGAAAAAAGCACATTATAACCCAATTCGTGAACATTGTTACGAAACCTCTGGAAAAACTCTTTCTGCAGTTTAAAACACCACTTGACATCAGCAGGTGGAACGGGATTACTCAGACATGGAACAAACATAAGAAAAACTCCAGTTATTTTTGCCCGGGGAACAATATTACATCATTAAAAAAAAAAGTACATTTATCAAAGTACGGGCCTTCTGACAAGCTCATAACAAGCCCTAATCAGCTCCGCGCTGATGAGGATTTAGATTCATTTTCCCGCACAGCGTTTCCATCACAGTTCCATTAGGTACGGAGCGTCACGGTGTGTGTGGAGACCTGATAATGATCCCACTTCAAAGTTGTTTGATCAGGGAAACAAGGGAGCAGACACCCGTCCTTTCATCTGAACAAATAATGGGAGAAATCTAAATAATCAAAGGGGTACGAGACAGGGGTGTCGGAACTTAGACGGCTCAAGACGCGGTGTGCTGTGCATCTGTCGCTATGATGTACAAGACTTCGCCGACGGTTTGGATGCACGTGTAGACACAGGTGGCAAAATATGAACTCATTTACGAAAAACATAAAATATCGTGGAGAAGGAGATTTGGTTCGTCACGAGTCGCTTGCCGCCTTAATCAAGAAATGTCCCGCTGCTATTTTGATTTATCGGGCCTTCTTTCTGTATGCATCTACCTGGATATCGGAAAATTCCCATTTAATTGAACCAGAATTTGAGTTTGACTGCGACAGTGGCTAGGAACAATGTTTAACACCTGTGCACTGTTACGTGTCGACGCCAGTGCAATCTTGTGGGAATCCAGTTAACAACCTACGTCATTGAAAATGTATTTGGTTAATCACATCAATCAAGAAATGTCCAGCTGTATGGATTTATCGAACCTTGTTTTATAAAAATAAATAAATACAAATAAATAAGTAACCCATAAGATAATTCATTTTAGATTTAAACGCGATAGACGGATCGGTGCGGCGTCAGCAGTGATGCGGTCGCTGTATCGGACTGTTGTGGTGAAGAGGGAGCTGAGTCAGGGGGCAAAGCTCTCGATTTACCGATCGATCTACGTTCCCACCCTCACCTATGGTCATGAGATCTGGGTAATGACCGAAAGGACAAGATCGCGGATACAAGCGGCCGAAATGAGTTTCCTTCGCAGGGTGGCTGGGCGCACCCTCCGAGATCGGGTGAGGAGCTCAGTTACCCGGGAGGAGCTCGGAGTAGAGTCGCTGCTCCTTCACGTCGAAAGGAGCAGCTGAGGTGGCTAGCGCATCTGTTTCGGTCTCCCTCGGGAGGTGTTCCAGGCATGTCCTATTGGGAGGCCTCGTGGAAGGCCCAGGACACGCTGGTGGGACTATGTCTCCGAGCTGGCCTGGTGTCGCCTCGGGGTCCCCCAGAACAGCTGGAGGAGGTGTGCGTGGATCGGGAAGTCTGGGCATCTCTGCTGAGACTGCTGCCTCCGCGACCCGGCCCCGGATAAAGCGGAAGAAAATGAATGGATGGATTTAAATGTATTAAACTTTAATTCATTTTCATATGTCACTAGAAGTTTACAGATGTACTCACTGTGAAACGATAAACGAAGTGTTTAACTCATGCCAAGTAGGGACCTTAAAATTAATATTTGTCAATTAGAATGAAAAAAGTATTGTATGATAAAACTACACCAAGAAGTACAGTATGCTACCCACCTCTGCATATAAACGAGAATATTCTCATTATACAAGTAAATTAGTGATGCGTGGAACAGTTTTTTTTCCAGCCTGCGGGACCCGTGTGTAAGACAGTTTCTAACCCGACCCGCAACGCTTTGTCTATTTTTACCAACCGCCCCACGACCATTACAAATGACAGTTTTGAAATATGACTGGTCAGGATCATAGAGTGTAAAATTCAGAATGGACTGAGGGAGCGAGGCTTCACCCTTAGCGTTCAGCGCGGGCTAGCTGATGCTCATTCAGGCTGCAATTGGACTGGGTTTTTAGAGCCAGTTCTATTATCTAGAATCAGGGAAAAATAAAATGAGTAAAATGTTAAAATTAGGACAATGTTGCGCACGCAAGACAAACTGTGTTCAATATTGCCTTAAAGATGTACCACTTGTGCAACTTTTTATGTAAGTTGATATTTGTGCGTATATGACCTTGTAGTGACCCAGTAGCTGTATGAGTGGTCAGCATGGCACCTTTACTTTCCCTCCCAGTGGTCTCTAGGGAGCTCCAGGATCAATTGTTTTGTAGGTTTCCACTGCTTACGGAGCCTCTCACCAGAAAACCTACAAAGCAATTGACCCTGGAGCTCCCTAGAGACCACTGGGAGGGAAAGTAAAGGCGCCATGCTGAATGACCACTCATAGCCGCAAGGTCAAATACGCGTAAATATATATATACAGTATATATAAAAAAAAGAGGGACAAAAAAGTTTAAATGGAGCTTCCCTGAGCCAGGGAAGTAGTCGGCCACAATAAGTCCATTCTTAATTTTACAGTCTATGGTCTGAATGGACCTCGACTTTAATTCCGTCCAAGAAGGTGCTTGCCTATAACTATAGCAACAAGACGCAAATCTGCAAGAGGCAGCGATGAGATGTTATATATCATCCTTTTACTTCTACCGTCTCACCAGCAAAGCCTTCAGAATCACAAGAGTTCCCTCTGCCCCTTTGGAGAGAAAATCTATTTCCGTTCTTGTGAACAGACAATAAAGAATCTTTATCTCATCTTAAAAGCATATGTAAATAAGCTCGTTTTCCTAAGCTCAGAAACCTTTTGCAGTAGTTAGTTAGTTTGTGCTTAGTTTGTTCAAAAGAGACACATCATTTGGGATAAATGAGAACTTGTATACTTCTGAAGCTGTGTGCTCTTCAGCATTTTCTACCCCACAGAAGAGTTTCATTTCCATTCAGAGATCATTTTCAAGCTCTCTTCTCTCCTGAGCTTGAAAATGATCTCCTTCTTCTCTTGCTTTTGTTTTGAATTGTGCTGTTAGAGGTATATTATGTACAAGAGCAGCACTTTCTGGCAGCAAAACTGGTGGACAGCTTCAAGTACCAGGATGTTCACCTCAACAATAAACTGGACTGGTCCCACAACACCAACGCCCTGTACAAGAAGGGCCAAAATGGCCTCCACTTTCTGAGGAGACTGAGGCCCTTCATAGTGAGCAGGCCTCTGCTCAGGACTTTTTATGACTCTGTGGTAGCCTCTGCTCTCCACTACACTGCTGTGTGCTGGGCCCCGGGCAGCACAGAGCGGGACAAGAACAGACTGAACAAGCTGGTCAGGAGGGACAGCTCTGTGGAGGAGGTTAGGGACAGGAGGGTATTAGCTAAGCTCACCTCCATCATGGACAACACCTCCCACCCACTGCACGGGACTGTAGAGGAGCTGAGCAGCTCTTTCAGTGGAAGACTGAGACACCCTCAGTGCAAGAAGGAGCGCTACCACAAGGCCTTCATCCCCACTGCTGTCAGACTGTACAACAAGACTGTAAAGTAACATGTACAATAACCCCTTTGCAGAACACATGCAATAATCCCTGTATTTACATCACTTTATCAACCACTTACACTATGATGTAAACCTGCGCTGCTAATACTGACTATAACATTTTTTGTTAGTCTGTTTACTTATTATTATTTACTGTTTACACTTTTTGTCCCCACAAAGTCCTTGGTAGTCATTATATATAAGATACCACTATTTACTATTTATTAATTGTTTTGTTTTTTTCACATTTCCTTCCCTATTTGCACAAGCTGAGTGTTTCTAAGAGCTGAATGTAACAAGTAATTTCTCCATTGTGAGATCAATAATCTTATCTTATCTTATCTTATCTTTCCAACATGTGGGGATTACAGACTTAAAAATAAGCAAACTAAAAGTAAATTATGACAAAAATAATTATGAATATACCATGTTTTGACTCTTGAAAAAAATACATAAGGGGTTAAAGTGGGTCAGAACGTTTGGATTCTAAAAGTTGCATGTACTTATGTCTATCGTTCCTTATGCTTTAACTTTAGGCAGAAAAAACAAAGGCATGTAGGTCGGGCCGGACGGAGAGGATTAGTTTGGAATCACAGTGAGCCCAGAGCACGTCTCTAGAGAACAGCACTGACCTGAAATCACATTTAGAACGGGCAGGCTGCAGTGGACACAAGTTTGTAAAAACTGCAGTGAAATTCAGCTGAGCCTGATCGTTTGAAATGTTTTAAAGTGAGAATAACTGGACTGCTGCGGCTTGTCAAAGAGCGAGTCAAACCATATGTGGAGCAGTGCTTTATTTCCCTCACACACGCAGTCAGGGTAATCTCTGATTCTCCCTGCCTCGCTTTTGAGTAATTCTCTTCAGTTTGGTCATTTCTTCTTTTAGTCAAGTAGTCCCATCTGTACTTCCTGGATTTTATTGCGTCATACGCTGCATTCAAGGATCTGTATCATGCTATGTTAGCCATTCCAAAGTAAAGTATAGGCATTTATATGATATATTGTACCTCTACCACTATGGAGTACTCAATTTTGTATTTTCTGGAGGTATTCAAACCCGGAAGACAAGACGCTTGGATTCAGTTAACTCCGCCCCTCTCCCTGAGTTGATGCAGCCGATGCAACTTTAGCAGTAGTAGAAATATAAATTCTAAGCTTCATAAATGGCTCACACACACGCTAACACGCGTTTTGATTTACTCACCGGCCGCTCTGGCCTCTGCATCATCGCTGGTTGTAAGAGTTTACTCCACTTTGATTCTGGCCAAGGTCACAGACAAACACTATTTTGGCTGGTAGTCGCTGAGTCACGGAAAGAAATTCCAACTTCTGGCAAGTGCACTCTTCTTTAGGAAGGTTGAATAAAGTCCTGTCCTCTCGTACCCAAATGCGCATTTTCGCCATGACATTATCGCGAGGTAAGAAAAAAGAACAGGTGTCCAGAGTAGGTTAGAAAGAGCTCCTTCTTCACAACTTTCGGTGCAAACACGACATCTGTTCAGACGCTCAGGGGTGCGTTTGTTTACTCCACAGGGGCGGCGTGGTGCGGACATGTCCAGCTCTTCCTTTTTTTTCCCTTTTCTTTCTTTCTTTCTTACAACAGAAATAATGAAAAAGCAGTTTTAGAAATTAAAATCAGGCCGTAAGGCATTACATTACAGACGTCGAGCACTTCCGTTCCGTTCTGATGTCAGAATGGAACAACTCAGTGTTTTCCAGGAGAGGGCAGAGCAGCTGCTCAGAGAGCAGGATCAGGAGGATTACTTAGAACTGTGTGCCAAAAACACTCTGGGTGTTTTTGATAAGGAAATAGCATAACAACATATTAAAAGCTCTGATTTGCATGATATAGACCTTTCATATGGACTGGGGCGCTCGTTTTCCCGACACGTGACTTCATTGCCCCCAGTTGTTTTGTGTTCATGTGCTTTTTATGTGGGAAAGTGATTCTGATGTAAAATAAAATAAGATAAAAACATATTTTATCACTGGTTAGAGCTGAATTGAGCACACCATTGGAATTGGCCGTAAGCATTTCAAAAGCTAACGGCTAATTTTATAAAATATTACGTACATTTTCTTTTTGCTAGCATTGATGTTGCGCATTCCTCTCGCAATTATGTGACTCAGATGGATGGCAGTTCACACTAATCTCAAGAAAGTAGCAGAGTTACTAAAAACAACTCACACTAGACAATCAAAGAACAAATCAGTCGTTTTTCCTCAGTCAGGTGCGGGAAGCTCTTTTTTACTGAGTTTCCCAGGCCAGTTGTTTTACCCACTTGAGCGAGCAATAGATACAGACAGCAATGCGTCATGCAAATGGCCGTGGCCTAACCGAGGGGCGTGGGAATCCCAATTTTTCCCTCTCTTTAGCCGTTTTCTGTCGGACGATGAACATCATTTATCACACACAAATAAAGTCAAACCAAATTCGAGTCCGTATGGATGTTTTCACAACAAAGAAGCGAAAAACGACACTTGTTCCTAACGTTAGCATATGTAGCATGAAGCAAACGTGCGCTTCCTGGTTAGCATAGTCCATTTTTTTAAGTATTTATGGGCTGTTGAACCAATTTGCTCCTCTCCATGTCTCTGTATCTTATTTAGTAGAAAATATATTCATAATTCAGCGTTTGTTTGAAACCCTTAATCCATCGGTGTGTTCATCGTGGCGCCATGAAGTTTCTAAAACGCTAATCCAGACTAGCCCAGGGCCCCCCGCGTCTTATTTGAACTGTTGTTGGATTTTGTGGAGAGTAAAACTATACATTCTTTGGAAAACTCATAGTGTAAGCAATCAGAAATGCAATGTTCCATTTGCCCCGAGTCTCGAATGGCAGTCATCTTTGATTTCATTTTTTTTTTAAAGGCTTCGGTGAAAGTGTTTTTGTCAATATCGCGGCTTTTAAACAACCTAGAGCTTTCATTTTGACTGCTCCACTACCATTATTAGGGTCAAGGAATCCAGTGCTCTTAGTTTGAGATGTGTAAATGGGTGTTTTTTTAAGGCGTTTTCCGCAAATACTTACCAATTCTTGAGTCTTTTCACAAATATACAAACGTTTCAGCCTGGCGATCTTCAGATTGAAATGTTCAATGTTTATGTCTGAGTCACTCGGGTCTTATAAGCAGAGAGTACAGTACACCTTGGGCATATAGGACCAAGATGTTATTTCAACACAAAGACAGAATTAATTCCATTTCCGCCCAACACTTTACTATGTTGGCCTTGTGTCCGTAACTCGCTCATTTAGTTCTTGAAGAGAAATTACATCTGTAAATGTGACTTGTTATTTAGGAGCTGTTTCGCAAGGACAGTCTTCGAGCACAATGAGGCTGGAATCATAGAAATCATAAATAGAGTGATTATTTTTCTTTAATGAGGCATATGACCAACGAAAAACAGCCAGGATTTTTATCTCAGATGGGAAATATATATGTATGAAGATAGTAAATGATTCATGAGTTATCCATAATGGCTTTTCTATATTGCACGTGTACAAATGTATATTGTATAGTCCTGTAGTTCTGGGCATATGATGATCTTTCTTGGAGTTAATACCCTCTTTTTAAAGGCGAAAAGAGCCACACTAATACGGCATGTCCCCAAACTTGCAGCTGTGGTGTAACAGTCGTAATCTCAGTCTCATTTTTTAAAGTGGTAAGAGCACAACATGACACTCTTGACTTTGGGAATGACTGCGCTAACGATCCGTCAAAGCCTCCGTTCATCACATCACTGGCACTCCTGTAATTACAGGTCTAAAAAAGCCCAAGTAATCACTGTGATGGGTGATCTAATAAACCGGGCCATCTTATTAGCATTTTGACACTTACACATCTTTTTTTTTTTTTACCTCGTAGAATCCTCATCTACTGTCAAAGTTAAAGGGCAAATAGTACGCTAGCTAAACTGACTTTTTAAGATCAAAATGTGGTTATCTAATACCTAATCGAAAACATGTCTGCAGGCTTTTTATTTGTTGTATGTCATTTTAAGTTGTAAAGCATTACATCAAAATACATACCAGGGTTATCATCACTGAAGATATGTCGTTTTGAAGGCAATTAACTGTAAATAAGATGAAATATGTTGTTGTATTTTTAAGGTGAATCACTGGCAGCTGTCGTTGCTAGTCTTTCACTGTTAAAAAAACAGTAAGGTATGCATTTTAAGAGATCATGTTGTATTTTTAATGGTGAAACTGGAGCTGCCAGTGAATTACCAGTGAATTACCGTAATTTTGACAGGATTTTTAAAGTGTGGTTTGGTTTTCCACCTGATGATGTCATGAGGTGGTTCCCTTCAGTGCTTTTAAAGGAGCTATATCATGCAAAATCGACTTTTTGGAGCTTTTAGCCATGTTGTTATGCTATTTCCTTATCAAAAACACCCCAGAGCGGTTTTTGGCTTCATCCACGCAGTTCTAAGTAATCCTCCTGAATCCTGCTCTCTGAGCAGCTGTTCTGCCCTCTCCTGGTAAACCACTGAGCTGTTCAGTTGTGTCGTCACAAAGGAACGGAAGTGCTCTACGTCTGTAATGTAACGCCTTACGGCCTGATTTTAATTTATAAAACAGCTTTTTCATTATTTTTGTTGTAAGAGAGAAAAAAAAAAAAAAGGAACTCTCCGACACGTCTGTGCTGTCCCGGGAGAGTAAACAAACGCACCCCCGGAGGATCCAATCAGAAGTCATGTTTGTGAAGACTGAGCTCTTTCTAACCTACTCTGGACACGCCTGTTCTTTTTTCTTACCCAACGATAATGTCACGGATGCACATTTGGCTACGAGAGGAACAGGACTATTCAACCTTCCTAAAGAAGAGTGCACTCGCCAGAAGTTGGAAGTTCTTTCTGGGATTCAGCGACTATATCAACCAACCTGATGGATGCTTGGTGAACCTTGGCCAGAATCAAAGTGGATTATGTTTTATAACCAACGCGATCCCATAACCCGATGGGGAGGCCAGACTGAGCGGTGAGTCAATCAAAACGTGTGTTAGCATGTGTGTTAGCCATTTATGAAACTGTTGCACATGTCAACTCCTTATAACTGCATTATGTGAAGTAACTTCACTTTTTGCAGCGATATTTATATTTATAATAGAGGGGCGGAGTTAACTGAATCGAAGCGTCTTGTCTTCCGGGTAGGGAAAATACCCCCCAAAAATACTTATATTTCTCTCAAAATGAGTACTCCATAGTGATAGAGGTACAATATATCATATAATGCCTATACTTTACTTTGGAATGGCTAAAATAGCATGATACAGATCCTTTAAAGTGGCCACATCATATTCATTGTATCATTTCAGCAGCCAAATTGCCTTCAAAGTGTGTCTTTGATTTTTCACATAGTGGTCAATGTGTAGATTACTAGCTAGTTTTCTCCCTTAACTTCTTTTAAATTCAGAGTAAAAAGTAGACTAAACTTACCCTGTATGATGCTCATTTGATCTTGTTTTGGAAGGAAGTAACTACAACAAAAGCGGTCTTTCCACGCTTATTCATTCACAAATATTGACATATTTTGTATGCACGTCGTCCATGTACTGCCAAAGGCCACCGAGGTAATCCAAATATGGTCATTTCCTTTCTGGGAGACAGACGCTGCAAAACACCGGGGAAAGCTACTTGCACATGCTCAGAAGTTACAAACTTCAGGGCTGGTTTTCTCATTCCACTATTGCAACAGCAGCTCCACTTTAGAAGCTCCCACAGACTCCACACTTTACGGACTTGGACTCAACTATATTCGGAAGTTCACTATATCTAATTATGTCTAATTCTTGCCTGGTGGATTGAGCTTTGAACCCCAAAAAACAAGGCAGATTATTTTAAATCTATGTTACTAATATATCAACAAAATAAAACCATTCATTTAAACGCGGCTCCATCCGTTATATAGATTTCGTTGTTAAAAATATCAGCAATTTTTCGGCATTACATGTCTTATTTTTATATGAAAACAAAATCACAGAAAACTTTGTTCTCATATGTATATCAGTGATGTTCAGCAAAAGGTTTTAAATACAATTTTTCCCCCTGTTTGCCTGCAGTGTCTTGCCTTAAACAGCCTGACTCCAGTCCACTCGCCCCCTGCTGGCAATGGCAGTGTTTTGTACGCACAGAACAAAAGGCTAAACTAGTTTTCCTGACTTTAATATTATTGTTTTGTCAGAGGGGATTTTGTTTGTTTGGATTTTGTAGTTTCTGAAAAATCTGTAAAAAAAAAATCTAATTTAGGCTCTCTTATTCTTGGGGGTTCAAAGCTCAATAAATCAGACATGAACTAGAGATTGAAAAATACATCAAAGTATTGTTAATTCCAAGTCCGTAAAGTTTCAAGTCTGCAGGAGCGACTAAAGTGGAGCTTTGTTTTGCAAGTGTTGACAAAAACTCATGCCCAAAGGTTTTGTAACATCTGTGCATGTCTGTCTCCTGCTGTCTTCCACAAAGGAAATTACCATATTTGGATAGCAGAGTGCTGTCGGGGGGATTCCGCGCATCACCAAATATATTAATATCTGTGAATGGATACGCGTGGGAAATACGGCAGCCATGTTGGAGTGACTTCAGAAAAAATCCCAAGTCGACAAAACGTCATGAAGTAAACAAAGTAAAGGGAGAAAAACATTTCACTACCTGAAATAATATGTCAACCAAATATGAACCCATAAACGTCAAAGTCTCTGAAAATATAGAAAAGTTAACTTTGGCAATTTATAGGCAGAAAACACCCCCGTTTGAAAACATTAAAACATTTGAAACATTTATGTTGGCAAAGTTTCATTGTTTTTTTCTCTCTTCACCTGCAGTGTCTCACTTTAATGTACATGTAAAAGCTAGTGCTGGATATTTGGCATATTTCTTTCGCAGAATGCCCCATATTTTCTTTTGAAACCATTAGAATGTTCTGAGAGCACACAAACACAGACCGCAGTGACACACTTTCTGCAGTGGAATCTCCATAAGCTCTTTGCACATGCGGTCCCATGGGGGGTCTGTCCAAGCCGTCCCACCCAGAGCCTTTTATAGCCCTGTACAGCTAAGCACAGACACCAGGGCCAGGAACTGATCTAAGGGAAAGGGAGTGGTAAAAGCAAACCAGAGCACAGAAAACACGGGGCAAACTCATTTCAGATTGACTTTGTGTGGTGATTATAGCTGCAGGTACAATCTTTGACATGCAGTCCTCTGAAAAATTATAATTATTATTTGTTTATTTGATATGGACATAACTGCATTGGACAAACCATTGTTTTTAGTGTTATAGCAAAACTGCTCATTTGCAACACTTGTCCATAGGAGGCTACACATGTCACAAAACACAATGCAACACAGTACACATGACAGTATTTAAAAAGGTCAACAAATGTGCTCTATCAACACTGGGAACCTTTAGGGCCGATCTCACCGGAGAGAGTTACGGAGGCGCAACTTGAAATGACTGCGTGCATACAAAGGGTCTATCTAGTCTAACTAGTTGGAGACTAGTTGAAGACTAGAGTTGCGGAGATGTCTCCTATTATGTCCTCTGGCAACTTTGCAAACAATATTTGTTGTTGTCAACAAGTTTATGTGATGTCCCCAAGATGTCTCTGAGATCTCAGAGACATATGGAGTCTCTTTGAGATCTCCTTAAGTTAACAACAACAAATAGTATTCACGACACAACTGCTTAAAGCAATAGGCCACAGTTTTTTCCATACTGAGATATGTTCTTACCTTAGCTTAGACGAGTTCATTTGTACCTGTCTGGTCTCCACGTGTGCCTTCCATAACGTAAACACAGCACAGACGGCGTTAGCATTTAGCCTCTCTCTTCTCCTCTATAGCTCCAAACGAGGTGAAGATAGAAGCTACCAAACTCTTCCACGTTTTCCCTATTTAAATATGGTTACGTGAAGTGTTACACTATAAAGTATAATTACACAAAATTAAACAATGTGGATTTCTAAGCGGATAAAAAGGGGAACTATATTGTAAGGCGTAATAATACCAGGAGTAATTCGGCATCCGCACAGTAAAGTGAAGATATCACTGCGCGGATGCCCAATTACTCCTGGTATTATTACGCCTTACAATATAGTTCCCTTTTTATCCGCTTAGAAATCCACATTGTTTAATTTTGTGTAATTATACTTTGTAGTGTAACACTTCACGTAACCATATTTAAATAGGGAAAACGTGGAAGAGTTTGGTAGCTTCTATCTTCACCTGGTTTGGAGCTATAGAGGAGAAGAGAGAGGCTAAATGCTAACGCTGTCTGTGCTGTGTTTACGTTACTGAAGGCACACGTGCAGACCAGACAGGTACAGATGAACTCGTCTAAGCTAAGGTAAGAACATATCTCAGTATGGAAAAACGGTGGCCTATTCCTTTAAGACTGCGTAGACCTCTCGGAGACCATGTGGAGACCACATGGAGACCATGCAGAGACCAAATGGAGACCATACAGAGACCTCTTGGAGACCATACAGAGACCTCTTGGAGATCGTGCAGGGATCACATGGAGACTTTTTCAAGTCTCAGTGCAGTCTCTGAAATCGAACCTGTTCGGTTTCAGCGAGACTACCTGAAGACTAGTCAGGTAGACATTTCTGTGACCAGTGGGGTCGCGAATCTCCAACTAGTCTCCAGGCCAGTGAGATAGGCCCTTTAAATGTATAAAGACAGAAGGCTATATTAATGATAAAAAGTTCAATACTCATCACTTTAAACTATGAATGAACACATGGATTAGGTAGGAAACAATTATTATTATTATGTTTTACGTTTTTTCAATGAGCTTCATAAGGTCGTCCCTGAATTGGTTTAACAGTCTGTAATGTCAAGACCATTTCTGTGACGACGTTGTGAAGCTCACTGAGAAAATGTCAAGTGCAAATCAGTAATTAAAGCAGAAGGTGTCACTCTTGAAGAATTTATTTCACCTTTTCTTGTTTAAAGCGTAATCATATAATAATAGTAATCATATAATAATAGCAATCATATAATAATAGTCAGGAAAAAACAATACCTAAAAAAGCATTTCCAAACCTGTGACAGGTACTGTATATTTGAACTTTCTGGGTTAGATATCCTCCACCCTTTCCCTTTAAGTTACTTGTATATGTACTCACTTTCCACCGCCAACTGTGGCTGTGCAAACACAACCTGTCCCCGAGAGTGAATCAGGACAGACGCACGGCTAGCAAAATGAGTTTGTGCTAGCATCGCAGTGTTAGCCAAAGTCTTTCTTTCCAAATTCAGCAGGTGTGCCTTTTGTCTTCACTGTAGCCTGGGACTCTCTCCTGCTAAAGCAAAATGTTGATTTCAATCAGGAGCGAGTTACATAACGGAGACAAACGGGTCGAGGCGCGATGAGCAGTTTACCGAGAGGCTAAACTCCGCCGCGGTGAAGGGAGAGTCCATTCGTCATGGACAATACCTCCTGCTGGGTCTCAACTGGTGGGGCAGGGCACAAAAGTGAATCCATTCCCCCTCACTGGTGTGGCATGTCAAGATGCTGATTAGATGCAGGAATACTGCACAGGTGTGTCTTTGGCTGTCTACAATAAAAGGACATTCTGATATGTTCTGGTTTACTGGGGTTTAGTTTAGTTTATTTGAGCAGTTTACATTTCTAATTTACAAAATGAAGCATTAATCATAGATGCTCAAAAGGAGTAGGCTGAAGCATGAAAGCTTATGAGCGCCTATGCCCCACATTTGACGTAATAAATACTCGCACTTCCCAGTGATACAACATGAGGAACTGTATCCACAACAATTAAGGAATAGACTATTTGGTGCTAAATTCTTACATCAGAAAAAATAACATGTCTGGAATGCATGTACTCAGCTGCTTACATTATTATTTGCATTAATAGCAGCATCTTAACACAGTATTTCTTCTGTAAGAATCGGTCTATGATCAGGTAACACCGTGATATACATAACCAGGACAGCCACAGCAGCATGCCTCTGTTGAGAGTTGATTACTGTAATTTCCGTATTATGAGCTGCGACTAACAGTTTTAACTCACGGTGTGCTAAAAAGTAGTTTGGTGTCCATTTAATTACAAAGTAATTCCGTAAAATGCAGTGTATGGAAAATGCAGCGTGAGCGAGGAGGAGATGAGAATGAAACGGCAAAGAGGAGCAACACTTGTCTGTGTGTGCGTATAACCTGTGGGCCTTGTCCCGGTGCAGTGTGTGTGTGTATAACCTGTGGGCCTTGTCCCGGTGCAGTGTGTGCGTATAACCTGTGGGCCTTGTCCCGGTGCAGTGTGTGTGTGTATAACCTGTGGGCCTTGTCCCGGTGCAGTGTGTGCGTATAACCTGTGGGCCTTGTCCCGGTGCAGTGTGTGTGTGTATAACCTGTGGGCCTTGTCCCGGTGCAGTGTGTGTGTATAACCTGTGGGCCTTGTCCCGGTGCAGTGTGTGTGTATAACCTGTGGGCCTTGTCCCGGTGCAGTGTGTGTGTATAACCTGTGGGCCTTGTCCCGGTGCAGTGTGTGTGCGCTCTCATGTTACAACATGGACAGACCCCTGCGGCTTATCGACAAGTGTGGCCTATATGTACTTTGTCTTTTATATTTCTGAATTTAGTTGGTGCAGTTTATATTCAGGTGCTCAATAGTACAGATTTTACTTACCTTGCCAGCAAGCTGAATTTTCACGTTATTTGTGAGTTTACAAACATTTTGGACAGAACCAAAATTGGTTCTGACAAAAAATAACATTTTTCAAAACGAAACATTGAATGGATTTGCAGTGTTCTTGATCCAGTCAGCAGCAAATGCTTCTCCAAACGTGCGACCTCCCCCTGACTGGGCGCGGTCCCACATTGATGTCAGTGCAAATGTTATTGGCACTGGAATATCAATCTGGCTCTTGCCAGGTTAGGAATTTACGGTAGTTTGTTGATTGTGGCCTGTGGAAAATTGGTCCGCTCCTCTTCAATGGCTGAACAGATATTGGCAGGAACTGGAACACGCTGTTGTATACACCGATCCAGAGCATCCCAAACATCCCAAAAAGGCTCAATGGGGGACATAGATACTTTATTTTCACATACAGGAAATGTGTTTCCACAGCATCCCTCTCACTATAAGAGAATGCCCCACGTTTAACACATTTAAGACTCAATTAAAAAACTGGTTGAAATCCAATCAACGATGTGCTCATTAGACCCTATACAGATCTCCTCCTGCAGGACTGAGCCAAGTGTCCGGATCCTCTGCACAGATGTTGCTTTGTAAATAATAATTGTACATATTTATCCTTGTAATGTCTGTTTGAACTGTATGACCTGCCCTTGCACCAAAATCAACATTCTATTGTGCAAGTCACAGAACGAACAATCAGATGTTATTAATGTATGAATTGTATCAACATTTGTTATGTAAGTATGTAGCCTCAACTTTTAAATTGTTTTATGTTTTATATTGTTGTTGGCATTATACACCTTACCCAGGCTTTGCAGCTAATACTGACACATTTACAGAAATGTCCATTAATGTGCACTGTCCCTGTCAATTAAACTAATAATAATACTGTCATGTCAACACCACAATATTAAACATTCAACACAAAAAGTTGCACAGACAACAAAAGTAACATTAAACAAGGTGTGAGAAATTAATGAGTGAGCACTTGAATGGCAATGGCTGATGAAACAAAACTGGAATGTTTTCAGTTCCCAGGAATTCTGTTCAGATTGGGGTCATTTATGAAGAGGTGCTAAATAGCAGGTACACGCTATGCTATGTGTGTCGCTTATTGTGGACATGTTTCATCAAATTGCCTTTATTAAAGTATTAGGGCCCCAAATGAGATGTTTAAAGGCGAGAATGTGACGCGAGTAAACAAAACTGCATATACGTTTCTGCTAATGATCCACTTCTGCACCTGAGCAAACCTTTTTGCTCAGAGACCCCCGTTGTGTACTTTTCCTGTACTTCAAAATGTATACGACAGAACTACTTCGAACTGGTCATTAAAACGGCAACTGTTTTCATCGCTTGAAACCGTAGAAACCCACTATTTTAGGGGGAACTAGCAAACATTGTCAAACATTATCATCACTATTGTGGAACAACCCCGTTAGCTGGTTAAAAAGGAGGATGTTGAATTTTCATTTCAGTTTCTAATCTAATGAAGTCTACAGCAGTTCTATTTGACGAGAGCTCATCTCACTGGGATTTCCATTTGAATGTGCATAAAAAACGACCGGCGCACAATGTCATTTGCTTCGGCCAACACCGACTGCATCTCAGTGAACGAATGGAAGAAACGCAGAACTTTGTCCATTAAACCAAGCCGGGTCACCGGTGAAAACTGCAGCCTGGTTCAGGGAGATGTGTCGCAAAGTTAGATCTACTATTTGCAAATAAAGATTAATCATTTTGTTGACAAAGAATATTCTTGGAACTGAATAACTGCTCTCTTTTTGATTGATGCGCTCTACTACAGTAAGTAACATCACTGCATTTGACCCATCCTTTAATGCCAGAGCAATCGTTAACATAAAAGAGACACTTTGGGCTGTTTCAAACCAAAAGAAAGGCTCAAAGAGCGGCAACTGTATTTTTAACCACAAACAACAAAGCACAGGCTATATATTTTTTGTTATTGTATGATGAGAACAAATCCAGCGTATAACCCAGGGAAAATACTAAGGATGCACCGATCCGCTTTTTTGAACTCCCGATCCGATATTTTGACACTTCATCTGGCCGATACCAATCCGATACAGTCTTTTTGTATTATTATATTTTTATATAATATATATCATTACATATTATAGCCTATGGATATTACAGTAGTTTCACTAGTTTTTTTTTTTTTATAAACATGCAAGAGGTTTTGGCTTCAGTTTGAATTGTAAATTAGAAAGTTATTCAGAAGCAGGTGTTAGCGGCAGGGTAATGATAGTAGACAAATGAATGTACAGTATATCCTCCTGTGTGATGTGGACGTTGTTCTGTTATGATTGATGTACAGTTTCTGTGATTTTATTTTGGCAGCCATCTGAATTCTGTTTTGAAATGTGTCTTGTAAGCCCATGAGGGCTGGGCACTTACTTATGTGCAAGACACAATAATAAGAATAAATCAAATCAGTAGCCTAGCTTAGCGATAGCATGAAGGCCGTGAAACTGTGGTCCTGGATCTGCAGCAGCTCCAGTCTGCAGGTTACAACTGTGCTGCGATAAACCTCGAAGCACTGCGGTGTGGTAAACCTGCAGATCCATGACCGCCGATTCACGGCCGTCTTTTGTATCGGACCCGTCCAGTGATCAAATCCAATCCGATCCGATACTCTCAAAATGCCCGGATCGGTACATCCCTAGCAAATACAGCAATATATTCCTTGTTACTATCACAGTTACGTGCAACAATGGTGCGCACTGTGGGCACTAAATATCAGCGTGCACCGGGGCGTCTCGAGGCCGTCAGCACCGGGTCATTAGAACCCGCCCCTTCACCTCTCAGTGCGTCCCGTATAAACACTCTGCATCCCGCGGTTAGTTCGACTTGGACATTAAAAATAAACATGTCCTGTGACGTGTTCCTCTCTCATGTCATGGGTCGCTCCTCACTTTGCCGCTCTTCTCAGTCCCTGATGGTGACGATGATGATGATGAAAGTGTAAAAATGTTTTACATGGCTTTAAATCCTGCATGAAGCAGTTCTCTGTAAAGTGCAAGTGAAAGTCGACTTGGAGCAGTGGTTCTCAAAATGTGGGGAAGGAGTCCTTCAGTAAAGTTTGTTTCGCCTGTAAGGCTAAATTACAATAATAAAGATGGTGCAATTATACAAAAATATAACACCGTGTCATTTTTAACATTAGAATGAAGGACAACATTTGAGCCAGATTAAAGAGAAGATAATCCTTTATTGATCTCACAACAGAGAAATTCACTTGTTACATTCAGCACTTAATAAGATCACTCAGAGTGTGCAAAATAGACAGGAAATGTGCAAACAGTTAAGTAGTAAAAAAAAAGAGGTATCTTAAGTTTTAAAGCAGAAATATTAAGGGGCAGAAATATAAACAATAAGGAAATAAAGAATAAAAAAATATATAATACAAACTAGAACAGACTATAATGAGTAGAATATCAAGGTCGGCATCGGCAGTGCAAAGTTTAAGCTAAGTCTTTTTTATTTATGTTTTATTTATTGACATAAAACAAAGCTTACAAATAGCACAAAGACAAAGGAAGGATACACAAGGGTAAGGTATTAGATTGATACACATTTGATTCTTAGGGTCATTCTCGGGTTGTACATGACAAATAAGAAATAAAACATGGAAAATGATGATAGTAACAAATAATAGTAAAGAAACAATAATAATCGAGGTAAAGGTAAAGGTAAACTGAATAGGGTAGTGAACATGAGGACGGGTAAACATTCAAGATTGAAATCAAACAGACAATTAGGATTAGGAAGAAGAAACAAACAAGGAACAACAATAACCAAACAAACAAACAAACAAATAATAATAAATAAATAAATAGATTAATTGAACATTGAAAATACGAAAACATAATATAGGCGTAATAATAACAGTCGTAATAGTATCATTCACTTGGAATATAAATCTAATATACATATTTATACAATTTCATAATATAAAAGTTTACAGTCCTAGTGCAGGTTGTCAATAAGTAAATAAGCTGGTACAGGGAATAAAGCGGCGCTGCAAAAAGAATATTGCACGTAGTTTTGCAAAGGGGGGTTATTGCACATGTTACTTTACAGTCTTGTTGTACAGTCTGACAGCAGTGGGCATGACTTGCGGTAGCGCTCCTTCTTGCACTGAGGGTGTCTCAGTCTGCCACTGAAAGAGCTGCTTGAGAAAGTAATATGGAAAACAAGCATACTGCAATTTAGGCCCGAGCGCCATCAGCGTTCACTGACGGGCGCAAAGTCAGTGTGACCCTTAATTCCATTTGGTCGTTCCGATCCAAAAAGTCAATCACACCCATGCCAGAGCGAAACCTGTCTCTGAGTCTACAGTCAGTTCCTTTGACTTCAAGGCTTGGCTTCTGCTCTGACATGCATCTGTCAGCTTATAGAGAAGTGTGTGCACTTCCATATCAAGCCCAATCCATTTCATTTGACCACAGGTGCACTCTGGTCAGTTTTGTAGAAGCATCTCAAGGACGATCAGTGGAAACAGGATTCGCCTGAGCTCAGTTTTGAGTGTCAAAGCAAAGGGTGTGTATACTTACGCACATGCAATATTTCAGAGTTTTAAGTTTAATACATTCTAAAAAACTGTTTTCACTTTGTCATTATGGAGTATTGCGTGTAGATTGATGAGAGAAAAAACACAAATTTAATCCATTTTGGAATGACGCTGTAACATAGCAAAATGTAGGGAAAGTGTAGGGGTGCGTATAGACTTTCCCTAGGCACTGTACACTTAGATGGGTTTACCTTTTTCCAAGTGCATATGACACCATTTTTGCTAAAACGTAGTTAACACAATTATACTAAAGGTGCATTATGCAACTTTTAATGGAAAAATAAAAGTATCATATTGGTGCGTATTAGACCTGTCAGTGGCTGTATGGTGTGGTTAGCTTTCCATCCCGGTGGTCTCTAAAACGCTACAGGTACAACGCTACAATTTTATTTCTGGTGGGTTTTCTGGATGGAATGTATACGTAACCATGGAGACACTTCAATCAGCTGTGAAAAACTACCTAACAAACTATTTATTCTGGAGCATAGAGGCCACTGGGATGGAAAGTAAAGGCGCCACGCTGACCCATACAGCCACTGGATCACTGAAAGGTCAAATATGCACTCATTTGAACCTTTTCCCATAAAAAGTTCCATAATGCACCTTTAAGATTTTGCCAAAAAAATGTACCCAGTTTGACATTTTTTGTGATGTTCATTGCTTCACTTCCTTATTGGACGCTGAGAGGGAGTGACATACGTTTAAGTAAACATTTCTAAACCGTGCCGACCATGTTATATCCATGAGAAATGAGGAGAAGGCTCTGGAGGTGGACGTGAGTTGTCATTATCAGAACCCTAAATGCAACTATCCCATACTGATCTAGAGCATTGGGGGACCGCGGTAAAACACATGTCCAGATTTGGAGCGCGGTTTGGTCAGGACTATCATGCATGTTTTAGGTTTAAGCTCTGAGCCGGGTTTGAACCACCTGTAAGTGCAGAAAACTGGCCTCACAGAAGCACCGGGCTGAAGTATGCTGCTTTATCCTGGGCTGATCCCACACTGGCTTTAGTATTATGTGCTGCTGAGAGTGGAGATGTTAAAGCCTCTATAGCCCACAGGTTACCCTCTCTCCTGGAGATGTGCCATATCTACACACTGTTATTGGTTCTTCGTATAAAAGCTGCAGGACATCTGCTCTGGGTCTGCCATCTGTCTCTCTCTCTCTCTCTCTCTCTCTCTCTCTCTCTCTCTCTCTCTCTCTCTCTCTCTCTGTCTCTCTCTCTCGCTTTCTCTTACTCTCCAGCACTTAGTCTTTCTTTTTCCTTTTCATTATTTTCTTTCACTTTCAATGTCAACCTCCTCCTTTATTCTCTTAAACTCTCTCAATTCCTCTCTTCATCTATTTATTAAAACATATATATACACTTTTCTCTCTGCCTCTCCTTTTTTCTGTTTTCTCTCTTTTGTTCCTCTTTTTCACTCTCTTTCTACTTTCTCTCTCTTCCTCTCCCTCTCTTCTTCTGTCTTCATCTCTCTCTCTTCTCTCTCTTCCTCTCTTCTCTCTCTCTTCCTCTCTCTTTCTTCCTCTTCTTCCTCTCTTCTTATTCTCTCTCTTCCTCTCTCTCTCTTCTCTCTCTCTCTTCTCTCTGTTCCTCTCTCTCTCTTCCTCTCTCTCGCTCTTCTCTCTCTTCCTCTCTCTCTTCCTCTCTGTTTCTTCCTCTTCTTCCTCTCTTCTTATTCTCTCTCTTCCTCTCTCTCTCTTCCTCTCTCTCTCTTCTCTCTCTCTTCTCTCTCTCTCTTCCTCTCTCTCTCTTCTCTCTCTCTTCCTCTCTCTCTCTTCCTCTCTCTCTCTTCTCTCTCTCTTCTCTCTCTCTCTTCCTCTCTCTCTCTTCTCTCTCTCTCTCTTCTTCTCTTCTCTCTCTCTCTCTCTCTCTCTCTTCTCTCTCTCTTCCTCTCTCTCTTCCTCTCTCTCTCTTCTCTCTCTCTTCTCTCTCTCTCCTCTCTCTCTTCTCTCTCTCTTCCTCTCTCTCTCTTCTGTCTCTCTTCCTCTCTCTCTTCCTCTCTCTCTCTTCTCTCTCTCTTCCTCTCTCTCTTCCTCTCTCTCTCTTCTCTCTCTCTTCTCTCTCTCTTCCTCTCTCTCTCTTCCTCTCTCTCTCTTCTCTCTCTCTTCCTCTCTCTCTTCCTCTCTCTCTTCCTCTCTCTCTTCCTCTCTCTCTCTTCTCTCTCTCTTCCTCTCTCTCTTCCTCTCTCTCTCTTCTCTCTCTTCTCTCTCTCTTCCTCTCTCTCTCTTCTGTCTCTCTTCCTCTCTCTCGCTCTTCTCTCTCTTCCTCTCATCTTCTCTCTCTTCCTCTCTTCTCTCTCTCTTCTCTCTCTCTTCCTCTTCTTCCTCTCTTCTTATTCTCGCTCTTCCTCTCTCTCACCTCTTTCGCTCTCTTCTTCTCTCTCTCTCTTCTCTGTCTTCATCTCTCTCTCTCTTCTCTCTCTCTTCCTCTCTCTCTTCCTCTCTCTCGCTCTTCTCTCTCTTCCTCTCTCTCTTCTCTCTCTCTTCCTCTCTCTCTCTTCTGTCTCTCTTCCTCTCTCTCTCTCTCTTCTCTCTCTTCCTCTCCTCTTCTCTCTCTTCCTCTCTTCTCTCTCTCTTCCTCTCTGTTTCTTCCTCTTCTTCCTCTCTTCTTATTCTCGCTCTTCCTCTCTCTCACCTCTTTCGCTCTCTTCTTCTCTCTCTCTCTTCTCTGTCTTCATCTCTCTTCTCTCGCTCTTCCTCTCTATCTCTCTTCCTCTCTATTTCCATCCCTTTCCTCGCTCTCCCTCTTCATACAGCATGTGTCAGCCTCACTGTCCCTCTTTGGTGCAGTCTGGTGCCATCTAAAACTTCCCTTTGGTCTATAAATTCCACCAGTTCCTCAAAAGGTTCCTCAGTTCTTCTGGCGTCTTCAGCTTGGCATATTCCATGTTGAATACAGAAGTGTCCAAGCATTGTAAAGATAAAACCAGAGTGTTAAAGGGATTACTCTGAGGCGGACCGCTTGTGATTATGAACATTGAGAATAAGATAAGCCCCATAAGTCCGGATCATGTTATTGCTTAAAGACTGGTACAGGCACATGTGTAATGATACATGTATAGTATTAGTCTGCTACATTGACGTATAAATGAGAGTGTGAATGGGTGAGTGCCTTAGGTAGGTAAAAAAAAACACTTTATAAGTTAGTGCTATACAGTGCAGGCTGTATATACTGATCAAAAATATAAACACAACACTTTCTTTTGTTCCCATTTCTCATGCGCAATATTACACTTTTTCTATGAACTCAAGAGACCCATTTCTCTCAAATATTGTTCACAAATCTGTCTAGATTTGCGTAAGTGAGCACTTCTTCTTTATAAGGGTGTAGCAATGCACCACGGTGATAAAATGGTAAATGGTTTCAACTTATACAGCGCATTACCATCTACATTAGGCCCAAATGCGTTTTACAGCAAGGAATCACGCTCTCATTCACACACCAGTGTAGGCAGACACTGGAGGCAAGGTGGGTGAAGTGTCTTGCCCAATGACACAATGACAGTGTGCACCTGCAGGAGGTGGGATTCTCCGACTGACTTCCGATCATGATCATGCCATTGCAAAATGCAGTAAATTATCTGTGAACAAAAATAAGTTCAGATACCAAATAAGAGAGAGTAAAGTGTAAAGTGATTATAAAGTCAATTATAAAGGGGCCAGATACTGTAGAATAGGTAATTCCTGGGGCCAATTCACATGAAACAAAAACTGTCACAAAGTTCAAAGTCATATCTTCCAGCACATATGAACATATGTCTAATTATTTCCTCACAAAGGCGTCCAAAAGTGGAGACAATATTCAAAAACATGTGCTTGATGTAGGCCAGTAGAAAGGACTTTCAGCCATCAAATTCACATGTCAGGTTTGTGAATCCAATCACCATCACATGATGATCAAAGAAAACATTTGGACGTTTTCTTTTTGGAAATTTCTTTCAAAAACTGTTTCTCTCCCATAGAGTTGTATTGGCACCTGCCCTCCAACTGAAATAGAATTCTATAACGTGAACGCAACCTATAAGATCGCTCTTCTCTCTGCTCGTTTTCGTTCAAACAGCATTGTCTTGGCAGTTTTCTTGTGTATACTGTATTTGAATATCACTTTTAAATGAAATAAATAAATAGAATGATAAAATGCAAATAAAATATAGCGCCACATGAGCCCGTTCTGGCAGGCTATGGTTATGGTGTCTCTGATACACAGCTACACAATCGATCATGAAAATATACTGAAATATACTGTATATATATAAATCATGAAAAGAGTTTAGTATTATTTGTTATTAGGGCCGCAGTGTGCCGACCTCTGCACTAAAACTGAAGGCTTGTAGACACTCCAGACCTGCAAGGTGACATCCTCCCAAAAACACATGAAGCAGGCTTGTCTTTGTAAAGGTTTCTCCTGCTCATGGCCAGGCTGCAGTGAATAATAGATCCAGTGGACTGTGCATTGTCAGCGGCGCAGACAAATGTGTGACATCCAATCTTGGTTCTGCTCTTTACTTTTCAATTTTGTTCTATATTGTGAGCCCAGGGGCACGTTTTATTGTAAGCAGCTTTGACAAATTAGAAAGCATTGCCAATTTGATCATATTATAAATACTGCCTATGGCTTTACTTTATTTGGAGAAGCGCTGACCAACACAGATTTAAGTTGACAGATTTATGAACAATATTTGAGGGAAATGGCTGTGTTGCGCGCACGGAAAATGTTTTGTCTTCGAGTTCAGCGCATGTAAAATTGTTGCGTTTTAAATATTTTGGTTCTGCGTGTATCCATGTACCTGTAAACTTTGAAACACAGTCTTAGCCAGATTAAGGCATCATGTATATCTAACAACAAAGTGTACATGCAGTAATAAATAATGTACAATACTAGTGATCATTGGGCCTCATTCATGAACATCTTAAAAAACGGGATTAATTAGCAGAAGACAAGAAGTAACCTAACCTCAAATGATTTTCCCGTCTTAAAGGAACAGACCACCGTTTTTACATACTGAGATATGTTCTTACCTGAGCTTAGACGAGTTCATTTGTACCTGTCTGGTCTTCACGTGTGCCCCCCTCACGTAAACACAGCATAGACGGCGTTAGCATTTAGCCTCTCTCTTCTCCTCTATAGCTCCCGACGAGGTGAAGATAGAAGCTACCAAACTCTTCCACGTTTTCCCTATTTAAATATGGTTACGTGAAGTGTTACACTACAAAGTATAATTACACAAAATTAAACAATGTGGATTTTCTAAGCGGATAAAAGGGGAACTATATTGTAAGGCGTAATAATACCAGGAATACTTCCGCGTCCGCACAGTAAAGTGAAGATATTACTGCGCGGATACCGAACTATTCCTGGTATTATTACGCCTTACAATATAGTTCCCCTTTTTATCCGCTTAGAAAATCCACATTGTTTAATTTTGTCTGTGTTTACGTGAGGGGTGGCACGCGTGAAGACCAGACAGATACAAATGAACTCGTCTAAGCTAAGGTAAAAACATATCTCAGTATGTAAAAACGGTGGCCTATTCCTTTAAGAATGTGTCGTGATTGTGAATCTGGTACAGTTTTCTGATTGTGCCTAGTACGGATTTTAAAGGGGGGTATTATGTCAAATCGACTTTTTCAAGCTTTATATCATGTTATTATGTCATTCCCTCATCAAACACATGCTGGAGTGTTGCCTTGGCTCATTCACATATTTTGAGTAATCAGTAAAAACTTAGACGGCAGCCATTTTAGGTGTAGCTATGCCTCAGTCCTCCTAGGAACGCCCCCACCTCCTGGAGACGCCTCTGGACCTTTTGTCACCAGCCAAGCCACCAACCACTGCTCCTCAGCTCAGCAGAGGCCCCTCCCCGCACAGTAGTGTTGTTTAGATGCCACAGCAGTGTGCTGAAGGGGGCGTGTCGGAAAGCTTCTTAAAGAGACAGAGGCCTATTTCAAGACGTTCAGCACAGCCATTTTGAGAGAGCAATTTTATTCAAGGCAGTTATTTTAATTTACTGCATATACAGACCAACAGAAGGTTACGTCATCATTGTAGTATGCTATAGACTGGTGCTATGTGATTGAAAAAAGCATAATACCCCCTCTTTAAGTTCTTTTTTTTTGTTTTTTTTAAGATGTTCATGAATGAGGCTCATTATTTAGACTGGTTTGTGGTGGTGCTTCCAGGAGGCGACCAGCACAAGGCCGTTTCGCTTCTACAATAATGACATGTAAAGGAACATTTGGAGTCCATCCTAGGTGTTATTCCTGATAACCTCCCACGCTGTGACATGTTCAGTGATTTCAGCCGCAGTAGAAAGCGTTTTGCAGTAAGTGATTATTGTCTATGGTCATGTGACTCAATGTATATCTGGAAACGGCAGATGTAGGAATTAAAATTCTGCAGTTATATCCAGCCATATCGCAGCCAAATGCAGCAGAATTTGGAGTCTCTGTGTTTCTCCCTCCCTCCCTGTTTTGTCTCCCCCCCCCTCTCGGTCTGCAGCAGGTGGGGATACACCAGTCTGCTGTGCGGTGGATCAGAGAGACTGGGAGAGTGCTTAATCCCCGCTGAGCAGCAGATTTCTCATTCCTCTGCTGTCCACACATTCCGATGAGAATGACACCATTATTTGCGGAGTGGGTGTGGAGCGTGTCACCGTGATGGGGCTTTTATTAGATCATATTTCAGCCCAAACGCGCTCAGAATATTAATTTACAGGCCAGGTAGATTGCCCTGTGAGGCGTTTTTTGGGAGGGTGTTTGTGGTTTGTTTTGGGTTTTCCTGATTAACTCATTCACAAAGACAAGGTGTGTCTTTGTCAAGGACACAGTGAGTTTGAATCGAACCACCGGACTTCAGGGTATAAGATGACCACTCCACCGCCTGAGCCAAAATAAGCCACTCTAAAGATGGACAATAAATAAACAAAATAACATTTACTGAAGAATTATAGGAATAATACTGTAATATACATGCTGCATATCCCACTGTTACCAGCCGTGACCAGTAGTGCAGCAGAACAGGGTTCCCAAGCTGTTTCTGGATGCTATACAAACAACCAGAGCCTGACTATAAACAGGTATTGCCTCTGACATGGTTCATAAATTTGGCATAAATGTTGTCTGGGACCCTGTGTTTCAGAAAGGGCTTGTCGGCACAGTGGTGCAGCAGAGGATGCACTGATCCGATACTGGCATCGGATATCGGAGCCGAGACTGGGGAAAAAATACTGTTTTGGCTCTCACCGTTTTAAACACACAACTTTCACCAATGAAGACGTTTCCATGGTTACAAGGCAAAAATGACTTCTTGCAGCTCTCGGTATCTTATGAAGTATGAATGAGCCTTTATCAGGGGTGTCCAAACTATTTTCATCAAGGACGCGTTCATATTGTGGAGGGCCGCAGATCGGTGGTCAACGCAGTAACATTTTAACTGAACGCATTTCGCAGAGGTTTGGCATGGAATATAATGGCAGCTCTTTTTTGTATTTTTTTTGTTTTTTAATTATGCATAATAGGGAAACTTGCAGATAAAGTACCATCTTTGGAAAAGTGCACCAATTCAATAAGAAGACTGAGGGCTGAAGGCCGCATTTGTCCCCCGGGCCGCACTTTGGGCACCACTGAACCAAATCTAAGTGAATAAGGGCATGCTGTACCTCATTTTGAAGGAAGGTTTAACCTCTGCTATTTTTGACCACGCAAATGCCGCCACTAGCAACAGCATGCTAATGCTAGTAACTAAACAAAGCAGGGACAGAAACTATGATTGGATCACCTCAAGTGTAGCCTAATAAATTAAATAAGCCAGCGCTGAAGTGGCCAAGTATTTGTATTTTAGTTTATGAAATGCAGTCTAAAATAACTGATCTAACATAGGCTTAGTAAAGATCAATGTGTCTGTGTTACATCTGTAACCATAGTGTCTGACTAAATGAACCTTGAACGTTATACTACTGATATGACACATTTGTAATGCAAGTTATAATGATCAGATCATTTTTGGTTTATATTAGTGTGACCTAAAGCCTGTCATATACCCAAGGATTTTTAGTGTAGAAAAGTCGACTTATCCTTGTTTAATGTTTTTCCATTAGTTTAATAATAGATATAATTGATAATTGATCTGTAATGTCTCATTTGCAACAAAAGATGAGACTTTATTGATCTCACAATGGAACAAAGAGGTCAATTCACTTTTGGTAGGTAAGGTCTCACTTTTAGTTCTGCTGGACCTGAACGCTGCCTTTGACACAGTGGACCACGGGATCTTACTTCACAGGTTAGAAAACTGGGTGGGAATCTCTGGTACTGCTCTAAACTGGTTCAAGTCCTATCTCGAGGATAGGACGTACTTTGTCGAAATTGGCAACTGTGTCTCAGACAAAATTGCCCTGACCTGTGGAGTCCCCCAGGGGTCAATCTTGGGACCCCTCTTATTCAACGTGTACATGCTTCCATTGGGTCAGCTAATAAACAGCAACAATGTGTCGTACCACAACTACGCAGATGACACTCAGATCTATGTGTCACTGACGGCAGGTGAACATGGGCCTGTAGATACACTCTGTCACTGCATCCAACAGATCAGTTTGTGGATGCAAAACAACTTTCTCAGACAAAACTGAGATCATTGTTTTTTGGCCCACAGACACAAAGACAAAGTGTTATCAGTCACCTTGAGTCTCTCGCTCTGAAACCAAAAAATCAGGTTAGAAATCTAGGAGTAATCATGGACTCAGAACTGAACTTAAACAGCCACATCAAAGCAATAACATCATCAGCTTTTTACCATCTGAAAAACATTGCTAAGATCAGAGGAATAGTGTCAAAACCAGACTTAGAGAGACTCATCCATGCATTTGTCTACAGCAGGTTAGACTACTGTAAAGGCCTGCTCACTGGCCTTTCTAAACGAGCTGTTAGACAGCTGCAGAACATCCAGAACGCTGCTGCTCGAGTCCTGACAAGAACCAGGAAATACGACCACATTAGTCCAGTGCTCCGGTCTCTGCACTGGCTTCCTGTCACTCAGAGAATAGAAGTATTTTCATGGTTTAGCACCAAAGTACATCTCTGACATGTTAGAGCCGTATGAACCATCTCGGGCCCTGAGAACTTCAGGAGGGGTCTCCTGGTGGTTCCCAGAGTCAATAATAAACACGGTGAGGCTGCGTTTCAGTTTCATGCAGCTAAATCTGGAACAGTCTTCATGAGGATGTGAGACAGGCCTCAACTCTGACAATGTTCAAATCCAGGCTGAAAACAGCTCTTTTTACCCGTGCATATGAAAACTGAAAGTATTTTATCTGCACTCTTGCCTTTTACTGTAATTGATTAATTTTATGTTGATGTTCTATTGATTTATCTGTTTTCTTGTAATTTTATGCAACTGTGAAGCACTTTGAATTGCCTTGTGTATGAATTGTATGAATAAGCTCTCAAATGCAACCCTGTCCTGGAGGTATTTTCTCGACAAGTATATTAGTCGTAAGTTATACTGCAAGAAAAACCAAGGCTACGGTTTCCAAAGCACTTCAAAAAGCCTGCATAAATCATACTACAGAACCTTTTAAACCTGTAATTCATACCGCTGTAGAAGCACTCCTACAAAGGGAATCCTAATAGTCTTCCTAATCTGTCTCTATCCATCACCCTGACGCTAACGCTAACACACTAACGCTCTGCGCCATATCCTCCGCTGTGATAAATCATCTCACTTCTGAGCCGGGAAATAAAGCTGCACCAATCACGACAATCTCTTCCGTCAGAACTTTGGCCCCCGTCGTCTGGAAAGGCCACGCGCGTTAGCTTCACGGACCGCTAAGTGATGCTACGCTAACACGCGCTAACAGAATGACAAATGAGCGTACGCGCACTGCCATTTGGGTAATAGAGCCCTCACATGTGCGCTGTGTTCAAGTGACACAGGATCTGTCGTGCGCTCCGCGGTGCGTTCAGGTGACAGCCGATTCGTCATACTTGAAAGGCCGCGCGACGGGTTTCAGTGCATTAGCGGAGGGAGAGGAAAATGATTCGTTCAAAGCAGATATACAACTTTGAATTTTATTTGATTTTTTTGTAGGTAGGCAACTCGGTTTGCAAAATTTCAATGCAATGTGGGACATTTTCCAAAAGAATTAACAGGAATGTATGGGAATTAAAAGGAATATATGGGAATTAATGGGAATAAACACCAGTGAAGGTCACTTCTTTACAGAGAGACATCGACTGAGGCATAAAATGTTGATTTGATAGTTTTATACTGAAATATCTATCACAGCAGAGATGAAAAGTCTCAAAGAAATCATCTTCACCGTATCTGACACCAGGGTTTGAAGAGGAAACTGTTATAGGTTGTGGCCGATATGAAGAAGAGCTTTTGGAAACTTAACAAACTTATTCTCCAGAGTTTACATTTAGGAAAGGTGCTATATTTTGACCTTACAATAGGGTCGGGTTGTGACATCACTCAAATGCATGTTTTATGGTTCAAAAACACCATTAATAGCTAGCTAATAGTTCACCAATTGTTTATTCAAAAAAAAAAATCATGTTTATTTAAGCATTTTGGCAGTTTTTCATTTTGGAAAATTCACAAAATTTCCGAGCAAAAGTTCTCATTGAAAGTTGTTGGAAAATTTCCATAAATGTATTTGTCATTTTCCGCCCCTTTGCAACCCTAGTAATGACTGAAGTGATGGGCGATGCCACACTGTTTTTAAAAAATCAATGCGATACCGATACTTTGGGGTAAATTTTAGTTGGTATTAATGATGTCACGATTTTGATTGTTGAGTCCAAAAATACTGTGATTTTTTGATTGTTCACAAAATTAAGGAAGAAGATAGAGAGAATTTCTCCACTTTAGTTTTTACTGTGGCATAACAAACGCTGGGCTGCGCATGGTTCTTTTGGGACTCTTCCTTTGGCGACGTTATGCAGCCATCATGAAAAACCCAATGTTGTGTCAAAAGGTTTGCCCTTACCTGATCCATGGGAACAGGTCAATGCAAACATTAAAGGTAAAAAATGACAGTATAACTTATGGAAGACTATTGGCACCTTAATTCAATTGTCTATTCATTTGTCAAATGGCTATGCATTATGTTATTTTAGTATTTATTTTGGAATTGTGTTGGCAAAGTGTAATGTTATATCCAATTTTGACATTTAATGTTCTATTCCAAAAGTTCTAATGGCAATTCAATATGTAAAGTGTTGATACAATGTCTTTATATATTGCAAATTACAAGATTTTGAAATGAATAGCATATTGACATGGAAATTTGGCCTCTTTATTCATTGTTCTATTCATTCGTAAACTGGCATTTAGTTTCGAGTTGTATTTGACAAAGTTGCATGTTATATCCTATTTTGACATGTAATGTTCTATTCCAAAAGTTCTAATGGCAATTCAATATGTAAAGTGTCGATTCAATGTCTTTATATATTTCAAATTACAAGATTTTGAAATGAATGACATATTGACATGGAAATTTGGCCTCTTTATTCATTGTTCTATTCATTCTTAAAATGGCATTTAGTTTCGAGTTGTTTTTGGCAAAGTTGAATGTCATATCTTATCTTAACTTGTAATATTCTATTCTACTTTTGAGTAAGTTTCATTTAATGTGTTGTGAAACAGCACCTCCCTCTGGATTGCATTGCATATTGCATATTGCATTGCCACAAGGTTTGAGTGCAACTATTTTCAATATGCTATGCAGTTCTTGACCCCTGGGAAGGCGGCCCTGGTCCGCTCTCGGCCAATCAGAGACGAGTCTATATCCTCCTAGCTAGATGCTCTGTGTTGTTGTTTTTTGCTGGAAGTAAATGCTGTTATGACGGATTGGAAGTAACAGATCACCCTTCATGAAGATTCCAAGTTACTCTAAGGAGGTTCTATGTAAGTATAGAAGCGTGTTTGTTAAAATACCAGTACTGTTTAGTGTTTTTTTTCTTCTTTTGTTTATTAAACACTTGCTACCTAGTTCAGTCATGCTCAGCAGTCCCACAGAAAGTCAAACTCCACAGTGTTTCAGCTTCTTACATTTTATTTTGGCCCACAAAAAATATCTGTCTGTAAGTATTCAAATGATAGTGATCTTAGCTTCCATTAGATACCAAATTTAGTAATTTTAGCATGTTTCCTATTCGTAATTAGGAAGAAAATATTCGGCGCTAATACCGTTAGCATCCCTATGGCTTTTCCCATGTAAATTAGCCTCGTGCTAATAGCTCGCTAATACAATCGTTTTTTGAAGGTTTTAGTTAACTCTAAGCTACTTATTTTCTATCTGCATTGTATATTTACCCAATTGAGATTGTAATATGCATTATTTGTGTAACTGTATGTTACAGTTTTAAAGTACTTCAGTAAATCACACAAATACAGCAAGACGCTTCTTGGTTTTCATTAGAGACTGTTCTATCTGCAAAGCTGGTTCTCACACACTAGTAAAGACAGAATACTTACACTAAACCAAACGTGGTGGCACGTGTTTTTGTTTTAATGATTAAGCACTTATAGGCCTACTTTATTGTACGCCCATGTTAATTTCTATTCTCACAATCTTCAGCGCAGTTATCCTCTTACTCAATTATATCTTTATGCGTGGTGAAACCTCATTCCTGTCAATTTGGTTCACATTTCAGAACAAGAAAAACTAATTAAGCCAGGGTGATACATTTTTCAAACCACCAGGTGCCGCCGTTTAGTAGGGCTGCGAATTACAGTATGATACATTTGATTTTGAATATGTCTATTTCCGTCTCCATCTTCATCACGGACTTCTTCCTCACTTTCCTTGTCTAAAACACGCTGTGGGCAAGAACTGAAAACTGATATCTTCGGTACTGGGTGGTGCAACCATTTGACATCACTACCCAGAATGCATTGCGATGTAAATAACAATGGTGACCTACGTGCAAAAAATGTTTCTAAAAATATAAAACTAGCGAATGTTTTAAAAAAATGTTTGTTTTTGAATTATCTTATAGATATGTTACTGACAGTGAAATTATTAAATTATGATCTATTTCATATAGATCAAACATGTTTGATCTGCTATTTCAGTTTGTTGTAAGATAAGAAAGGCTGTATTTATCCCATACAAGGAAATGGTATGTTTGAAATAGCTAAGTACAAAAGAGCAACTGAATAAGGAAGCAAATGTCAAAAAGACCTTGTGTTAAATATTAACTAAATAACAAAACTATTCAAACATAAACTGTGTACTTCACTATATAAGGTACCAAATTAAATGAAACTAGAACAAAGCGATGACTATGTAGCAAGAGGTCAGGGGACTGTATGTACATGAATGTGAACAGCGTGTGAATATTTGTTAACATTTCGCATAGTGATAAGATAATGCAGATCTAATTCTGTTCTATCCTTAGCATCCAACAGTAATCAATATCCTTTTTTGTTGTGGTCAGTCACTCTAGTTTTCTTCCTTTGTTCATTAGGGCCCAGAGAAACCTGTAAAGACAGACCACCTGTGCGGACAACAGCCTGCTGCCATCTTCATCCAGTCACCTCAGCGCTGTTGACATGATCACATTCATAATTTTTCCACAAATTCTAACAAATTAGTTATTAATTAAATGCAGACTATCTTTGCATCTCTCAGTGTAATATTTATTTACAAGAAGCTCCTGACAACACAAACGGGTTCAACCCAGCTCCTCTGCGACATTCTCCTAGCCTTCGTTCTTCTGAACCGCTCCTGTACCACACAGCTGCTTCTTGGGGTTGCAGAGAAGAATGATTCCACCATACAAGAAGAATCTTATTGGCCAGTCTAAAAATGTTCTACCGTCTCTTGATATTCAGATGTTGTACGGTCTCTTCATAGCGGCATCTGGAATGTAGATGGTTATAAATGATTAAATAAATAAATAAAACAATGTGTTGTGATGTGTGTGCTTATCAGCACAAACATGCTCCGGCTGTCCAGGTGCCTGGGTAAGACAGAGTTTGTGCCTGAATAACTTAGGTATTACTGATGTACTGTGAAATCTCATGATGCTTTCTAGATGCTGTTAGTACCACTATTATAATCACCCCTGCCTGTATCCGGAATGTAAACTAATTTTGAATATGGGGGTAGGCACTTATAAGCTTTCTTGCTTCGGCCTACTCCTTTTGAGTTTATGTTACTTTATTTATTTTCTGCACTGCAACAAGGTTAATGTAAATAATTACTCAAATAAATCCAATCAATCAACATGGTAGTAACAGATTAGATTTGTTACACAACTCTGATCTAAAATACAGAATAGTACTTAGCCTCATGTTTTTACAAATGTAGGAGTATTTTGTCGTCACGTTATTTAATCTGATCATCAGGATCACTGCACTGAAGAGTGTGAGAATAGAAATTAACATGAGCATACAATAAAGTATAGTTTAATAATTAAAACAAAAACACGTGCCACCACGTTTGGTTAGTGTAAGTATTCTGCCTTTACTAGTGTGTGAGAACCAGCTTTGCAGATAGAACAGTCTCTAATGAAAACCAAGAAGCGTCTTGCTGTATTTGTGTGATTTACTGAAGTACTTTAAAACTGTAACATACAGTTACACAAAGAATGCATATTACAATCTCAATTGGGTAAATATACAATGCAAATAGAAAATAAGTAGCTTAGAGTTAACTAAAACCTTCAAAAAACGATTGTATTAGCGAGCTATTAGCACGAGGCTAATTTACATGGGAAAAGCCATAGGGATGCTAACGGTATTAGCGCCGAATATTTTCTTCCTAATTACGAATAGGAAACATGCTAAAAATTACTAAATTTGGTATCTAATGGAAGCTAAGATCACTATCATTTGAATACTTACAGACAGATATTTTGTGGGCCAAAATAAAATGTAAGAAGCTGAAACACTGGAGTTGACTTTCTGTGGGACTGCTGAGCATGACTGAACTATGTAGCAAGTGTTTAATAAACAAAAGAGAGAAAAAACACTAAACAGTACTGGTATTTTAACAAACACGCTTCTATACTTACATAGAACCTCCTTAGAGTAACTTGGAATCTTCATGAAGGGTGATCTGTTACTTCCAATCCGTCATAACAGCATTTACTTCCAGCAAAAAACAACAACACAGCGCATCTAGCTAGGAGGATATAGACTCGTCTCTGATTGGCCGAGAGCGGACCAGGGCCCGCCTTCCCAGGGGTCAAGAACTGCATAGCATATTGAAAATAGTTGCACTCAAACCTTGTGGCAATGCAATATGCAATATGCAATGCAATCCAGAGGGAGGTGCTGTTTCACAACACATTAAATGAAACTTACTCAAAAGTAGAATAGAATATTACAAGTTAAGATAAGATATGACATTCAACTTTGCCAAAAACAACTCGAAACTAAATGCCATTTTAAGAATGAATAGAACAATGAATAAAGAGGCCAAATTTCCATGTCAATATGTTATTCATTTCAAAATCTTGTAATTTGAAATATATAAAGACATTGAATCGACACTTTACATATTGAATTGCCATTAGAACTTTTGGAATAGAACATTACATGTCAAAATAGGATATAACATGCAACTTTGTCAAATACAACTCGAAACTAAATGCCATTTTAAGAATGAATAGAACAATGAATAAAGAGGCCAAATTTCCATGTCAATATGCTATTCATTTCAAAATCTTGTAATTTGCAATATATAAAGACATTGTATCGACACTTTACATATTGAATTGCCATTAGAACTTTTGGAATAGAACATTAAATGTCAAAATTGGATATAACATTACACTTTGCCAAACACAATTCCAAAATAAATACTAAAATAACATAATGCATAGCCATTTGACAAATGAATAGACAATTGAATTAAGGTGCCAATAGTCTTCCATAATAACTCCGCGTTTATGCGCTGCTCTGGAACTGGGAAAACATTTTCCCCTCGCACAACTGGGGAACTCGGGTCAGGACAAGCTCCTCGACTTCCGCACCTGACTGTAGAAATCAGCTCAAGCTGTGTCCTCTGTCCAGAAAGGATATATATAGAATTGCAATCTGCACTCTGCATTGTTATGAGGTGTTCAAATGTGCTCTGGGCACATTCAGATCCAAGCGCCATATGCCACTTGAGGAACTTTAGTGGAACTCCCTATAGGACAAACTATTCTCCCACACTCTTCAGACAGTGTGGGAGAATAGAACACTTTCAGAGGTTTTAATAGGTCTTGTCAGAATATTGGAAAAGACGAGACAAAAATACAAAAAATCATGTTTAAGGCGAGACATGGCAGGGGAAAATATTGATTTTCTCGCAGTAGTCAATGTTGAGATTTTTAGTTTTCTCCCTTAACATCTCAGCTTAATGTCAGACTGTCAACTTACCCTTTATGATGCTTATTTAATGATGTTTTGCTGCTCGTGAGCTGGAGATTTCCAGGAAGTAACTACAACATTGTTCCGCACCGGCTGGTTTCCCACTCCATCTCACCGGCCGGGAGACTAATTGGAGACTCGAGTCGTCACTGGTCACGACGTACTCTAGAGATAGGGCGAGACGTCAGGGAGTCACCGTGAGAGACCACGCAGAGACTTTTTCAACTGTTTGTTGTCTGCAACCTGTGAGACGATTCTGTGAGGTCCCTGCAACCTGTCGGCTTTGAAGCAAACTTGCATCATTTCATGGGATGATTGTCTTTATTCCCTTTGCATTTCATGTGCTAATGGAAAATGCTTTTTGTCTGAAATAAAAACATAAGCGCTGTGTGATGATGTCATCAGGCCGTGCAGCTCAGTGTCCTTGGGCAAGTGTCACACAGATCATTAGTTTAAAAACGTTTTTGTTAAATTAATAGAAAAATAAATAAAATAAACGTTTTTTTTAAACGTTTTTTTAAATAATTGAATAATGAATAATCGTGATTTCAATTATAACTAAAAATAATCGTGATAACATTTTTTTCTATAATCGAGCAGCCCTTTTTCCTCCAGCCGTTCTAGGGGACCCAAGGCGACACCAGACCTAGAGCAAAGATCGGGCCCAAAAAAATCAAGCCCGACCCGAGCTTGAGCAATTAACTTGAATTGTCGGCTCGAGCCCGAAAAAAAACAGACGTAAAGATTTATTATTCTTAAGGCCAGGTCAGAGCCTCTGTGCAGTGCATTCAGCAGCAGCACTGAGGGAGCGCGCGCGTGTGTGAGAGGTACACGCACGGCGCACGTGCACGCAGCAGGGTTGCGCACATACCTGGGCAGGCCGAGAGACGTGCGCAGTAGAGTGTCCCTCCTCTCTGCCGTCTCTCTCGTTTCTCCTCCTCCTCCTCCTCGCTGTTTATAAACATCGTGCTGCATTTGCAAAGGCCTACTTTTTACGCACAAACAGGAACCAAACTGTACCACTATAAATGAAACGCTGTCCTGAGAGAAAGAGTGAATAGCAATGTTCTCTGTGTAGCGCCGGTATTAAAGCTTTTGCAACGTGACAACAATCAACACGTGCAGCCGCTGTTCACCTCCCTCCCCTCCAAGCGCCGCAGGAATAAGTATAATCATATTTTGTATCCAATAGTCTAAGTCTGTAGCTTAGATTTATTAGAATATAAATGACATTCATAATAAAACACATACAAAAATCATAATAAAATCCAAAAAATATTTTTTTTAATTCTTGAAGCCAGACCCGACCCAAATCCGACTGTCATGAGTGATATCTGGGCCTGACCCAGCCCGAATTTCAGGCCTAAAATCTTACCTCTACAGGCCTACTCAGAGATATGGCAAGGCAAGGCAACTTTATTTATACCGCGCATTTCGTACACAAGGCAACTCAATGCGCCTTACAAAAGAAGATATGCGAAATTACAATCAGGGTAAGTTAAGCAAAGCACATAATAGAAACATGAAGACATGGGAAATACACGATGACTGGCCATTGACCAGGGGCGAGGCTGAAGAAACGTGTTGAGGCAGACGCAGAACGACGGGGGCGTGGTAAGGGAGGGGTATGTGTGTGCAGTTATTACAGTCTGAAAGTCAGTGTTATGCAAATATGACCCAGAGAGCTCAGTCCTTATCAGGTTTAGCTCCGTGCTTGGCCTTGAAGAGAAGTGTTGACGGCGTAGGAGAGATAAAGAGATCCTACTGCCTCAAACCTTCTCTCTCAGGAGGAAGAGAATATTCCAGCAATAGTTTAGTTTAGTTTAGTTTATTGTTTATTTGAGCAGCAAACACTCTGCTCAAAAGGAGTGGGCTGAAGCAAGAGCTTATAAGCGCCCACCCCCAAAATCAATACAATTAAAATATCATTTCACAAGAACATAGTGGAACAACAAAGGAACAGAATAGCAACAAGGAAACAACAGCAAAATAGACCCTACACACCCGCAGCATCCGACCATACCCCAAAACGGAGCAATACTGATTATGTAACAACTAATTACAAACAACTATGATAATGCTACATACTACAAACTATTTACAAAGAACTATAACTTACAAAACACTGTTTGAATGTTTGTACATCAACAGAAAAGAAGCATAACTACAACAACGTCTGTTTCATGTACGAAGTCTAGTACAAAGCGAGTAACAAAAGGCGATCATTACATTTCTTTCAGATGGTTACTGTTGGCTATTTCTATATGTGTTTTGTTATAATAGGCTTTAATGACTGCCTAACATTGTTAGCATTACCAAAAGTCACTAGTTTTATGTTTAAAGGACACATTAATATACATATTATACTCTGTGAATATTATTATGTACATTTATTATGTAAGCCCTACACAGTGTAGTGCGTTAAAAAGCCAGGTGTAGACCGGGCCAATTGTAGAGGGCAGTAGCTCCTCACAACAAACCCCTACGCAGCTGCCCTAACTAGCTGATTTGTAGATAATGTTCCTACGCTGTGTGGTGCGTTAAAAGACGAGGATTACGAGCCCGTTGGGTGTAGTTCATACATTTATAATGAATTAGCTTTTTTTGGTCTCAGCATTAGTTCAATTCTCCAGAGCAGGTAGTTCCCTTCACAGTTCAACCCTTTCCCTCTCCACAGCGAGCTGCCAGGTCGTACATAACAGTTCATATGGTCCCTCTAGCGTGTCCTGGGTCTTCCACGAGGCCTCCTCCCAATAGGACGTGCTTGGAACACCTCCCGAGGAGGCATCTGAAACAGAAGCCCGAGCCACCTCAGCTGCTCCTTTCAACATGAGGGAGCAGCGACTCTACTCCGAGCTCCACCCGAGTGACTGAGCTCCTCACCCTGAGTGCAGGGCGCCCAGCCACCCTGCGAAGGAAACTCATTTCGGCCGCCTTTAATATATCAACGAAGTAAACCCATACATTTAAATCTGCCTTAAAAGAATAATGTTTCATATGTTTCTATGTGGAATATATCGATGACCGCAGTATGGCATATCATGAAGTTATCGATATCGGCACGTATCGTGTATTGTTTTGTGTCGTATTGGGGGTTGTTTGTACGCAGTCCTGTTTGACAAGAGCCCGCCGGTGCAGCGCTGACGTGTGAGCCTCTTGAAACAGCGGTGTCACGCAGCAGATGCTACCGCTGTTAGAATGACTCTGTGAATACTGAGCGGTGGCAGATGTGTGATCAGCTGCCTCGCCGTTAGACAGAGGAGGAAGAAACAGTTCAAATCAGCGAGCTAACGGAGAAAGCACTTGTTCGTGCTGGAAATACATCATGTTGAAGTCAATACCTCCCACACGTCACCCTTTTTTTCTGCAAGATCAGACCTTTCTTTTTTTTCCTTTTTTTTTTTACAGTAGTTTAGGCACCGCGGATCGAAATTTCTATTAATGTGAACGATGAGGCGCGGGGAAGATGAAACGATCTCCAAAAGGCATGAAGTTACAGATGACACATTCCCATAACATTTCCAAAGTAGCAGGTTTTATTTGGATCTTTTACATTCTTCAAATGAATGCCTTACAGCCCCACAATATGGCAAGTATCGCAGCTTTAAACGATGTTCTAGGCAGCCAAGAGTTTTACAGTTGTAGTTTGAGGGATTTTTGCCCTTTCTTCCTTACAAAACTCTTTCAGAACAGAGAGATGTCTGGGCTGTACTGTCCGGAGGTCCATCCACAGATCTTCTCTGATGTTTAAGGTCAGGAAACTCGGGAAAACCTTCCGACTGTTTTGGATTTTGTTGGAGTTTGAGACGAGACACGGCAGGTGAAAGTATAGATTTTTTCCACAGATGTGGAGACTTTTTAATAGTTTCCTCCCTTAAAATGATAAAACTTACCCTGTACGATGCTCATGTTATGACATTTTGTCATTAGCAAGGCGGAGATATCCAGGAAGTAGCTACAACGTTGCCTCGCAAAGCCAGCTTTCCCTCGAGCATTCATGCACAAATATTGACATATTTATATCCACATGTCCTGAAGGGTCCCCGAGATGACACTATAACCCAAATATGTGACCCATCACGAGAATGGGGGACACAACTCGGTTTTGGGGCATTTTGAGTAGGACATAGATTATGAAAGTGTAGTCTCCAAAGTTTCCAACAATGTGTAACACATGGAAATCTGATAATATTTGAGAAGATGTGGCAATTTGAATGTAGGAACTCAAAATATCTCAAACATGAGAAACGGCCTGTAAAGTTTGGGCTGTTCTCGCCTCTCTGCTCGAGTGACAATAGGGCTCATTTACATCTCATTTAGAAAAGCCACACCCCTGTAAAGATCCCCCTGTCGTGTCATGTGTGTGGGGTTTCAGTCCTCAGGCCTTGAGTTCACTCACTCAAACACATATAAACTGATGGACAATAGGCGTATGTATAAAACTGCCTTTTTTGCGTGGCATTTGTTCGCTAAAGGATTGTCAACAACACAAACCAAAGCAGCGGTGCCTCCTCCCCAAACAACAAAAGGAAACACACGACACATGACGGTGGAGACGAGCGTATTCTAACGTGGAAACAGGCGGATGTTTTGTTGACAGAGCGAGACATCAGAGATCAACTCAAACGCAAAATCCACCGTAATAAAAAGATACAAAACTTACTGTTTGGTGCCTTGGCGGGAAGCTTTTTTTAACGCTGGCGCGGCGAAGGTGTTCTTGTGTCCTGTCTGGGAGCAAAGCGTCTGTCCCGCTGTCGCTGCTTTGCTACCCAAGGCTCTTCATGAGGAAGCGGCGCCAAATATCCGTGATTAATAAATCCACTTTGCAGAGGTTCTTCCAAACATGTTTGTACGTCCACAGTTCAGCTCGTCAGCTCGTCTTTACGGCATCCATCTTCATCTTGAAGTTTTATATCAGATAGAACCGGCCAGAGCGCATGCTAAGTAGCCACGCTGGAGAGCGGGGCAATGACAAAAGAAACACGACCCGGTGTTTACCCAGTATGTAAATACACACAGACAAAGTCACGCCCCTACTGCGAGCTCCGAAATCTCCCAAAACAAGCCGGTTTGAACCTAAAAGTTTATGCTTTTAAATATACCAATACTGCTAGCTTAAAGGGACTAGATGCAAGTTGGTCATTTTATACTCGCTACTGAGTCACGCGTATCTGCAGTCTCTATATTAAGCTCGTGCATGACGGCACTTCATACCCGAATGAACACCTTTTTGAGCGACAGTGCAGGATTTTAGAGGCAGTTGTGGTAAACAGGTCTGGGCTCATTCTACACATTAGGACATGGCTGGAACATGTAGGGGGAGGAAAATACTTAATTTTAACATTTTTAAACTCTGTATAGTCCCTTTAAACATGGAGACACTTCTTCGTGATCTCAACTGACAGATTCTGCATAAAAGCAGAATTTTAAAAAAAATTGCTCAATTTGTGCGAATGTGAGTCAGCCGACTTGTGTCCCTCGTTCTGGTGACGGGTCACATGTGTTTATTTTTTTTCTGCGAGAGGCCCGGTACGGTAGAGCGGAGAAATGTGTTACAAAACTTTAGGGCTGGTTTTTGTTCCACTCATGTTAGCCACTATTGTAGTGCCCACAGACTCCAAACTTTACAGTCTTGGACTTGGTACTATTTTAAGATATTTTCAGAGGGATTTTTTAATATCTAATTCACAGCTTTGAACCCCAGAAAACAAGGCAAAATTTCAATTTAAATCTGGGTCTATCTATATCTCCTGGTTACACTCCCTGATGAAGGCCCCTAGCCGAAACGCGTTGGAGCACTTTTTTACCTTTTCTAGCCATGTGATTCAATAAAGGCTTTTTAATATTTCTAGATGAGTGCCTTGGCCATTTTTTTCCTTTTGTTGCCTAAGGACTTAGCCCTTTACCAAAGAGCACCATCGATTAACAGAATAAGATAAGTAAACATTCCAAGCACACTCCTACCTTCAGTTTTTCACTGGGTCTATCTATTATTTAGATTCCGTTCCTGAAAATATCTGCAATTTGGACAATTTTTTTAATATGAAAACAGAAAATGACAGAAAAATTACAATACATCGTTTTCTCATATTTATATCCGTAATGTTCAGCAAAAGTTTCAAATGTATTCTCTTTCCCTGTTCAACTGCAGCGTCCATTAACCCATTTAGGCCGGGAAAGCATTGCCGCATTTCTACCATTAAAGCCGGGGGCGCTCTTGTGCTATTCTACCATTGAGGCCGGGAAAGCATATATGTCAATTTTCGAGTATAAGGGTGTTTTTGCACCAATTGTCGGCCTTTGAGCCAATGAAATGCAACAGAATAGAGGCGCGGGAGCGTCAGCAACACTTTTTGTTTTGTGTAATTTGGTGAAATATTTGCGGAGATATTCACTTTTTCGGATTACAACCCAGCTACAGTCCCTTTATAGAGCTTACAGGTAAATGCGGCGACCTTGTTGAACTGCAAACCCGTTCACCCACACTCCGTGAGTCACTGAACAATGATGGGATTTTCTCTTGTGCTGCATCCCTGTGTCGCTAGTATTTGCTTTGAATGCAAGGATCGGAAGGAGTGAAATAAACAATCCACCAGATATTAAAGCCACACCTCATAACATTTTCCCCCAATAAATAGAATCAAATACAAGCATTTATTTGATCACAGATACTTTTTTTATTGAAAAATCCCTAAACAAAAAAACAACCAAACAAACCTGTGTGTTTGCTGACCGGATCACCTCTCCTCAGACATGACTGTAACTTTACTGGGAAAGGGACATCTCCAGTTCGTCTCCATGGGGATGCCGACTAAAGGCAGCTAAATATGAGATTTAAACAGGTTAAGTCCTCATCTAAATCCATTCTTTGATTACCCGCTGCGAAAACAGCATCATCTGCGTCTAGCTGGTCTTTATGAGCATGTTTTGTATTGGCAACAGTATGATCCAAAATGTGTGCCTTGACAGTCGGTGTGTGTGGTTCTGTGGTGGAGGGATCAAGTTGCAGGGCTATGGGTTTAACCTCTGCCCGGGTGATTATCCTGTGGGTTGCAGTAATATAGTACAATTTTCATTTCCAAAAAAAAACCCCAAAAAAACCACATTGTACATCGGGCTGCTTTGTGTTCACTAACTTTTACCCACCTGCTACACACTTGATTAAGAGCATCTAGTGTCTGTTATGAAATCCACAACCTCCAGATTGCGGATAGTACACTTTACCAAATGAGCCTTCTATCCACTTGGCTAATGTTTGAAGTTTGGAGCCTTTTGTATGAAAACTCAGTACGTTTACATGTGAAGTCTAATCCGACTAGGCTAAAGATTTGACTCCGATCAGTTGTTCCACTAAAACCTGTCAAACCAGTCTTGTCCCATTAGACGTGACAGCCACCGATCCGAATGTAGTTTGGGAGCAGCAGAGGAGCGGCACAACTCCCTGCCAGCAGGGGATGGATTGCTATGGGTACTATTTCGGGTTGCCCTTAGGTTTCTTTGTTGTTGTTAGCAAACAGTTTGCCCCGTTTAGCCCAAGATGCTTTCAGACTGAACAGCTGTTCAGAGGTTAACTGCGATGTCCTACGGACCTTTAACTAGGTCATACACCAATGGTCTACACCAGGCTCTCCCCCAGTGTTTAAGCTCAAATCCACCTAAAACTCTTAAACAGATGCTAACTAGCAGCTAACTAAAGGCTAATTTAATATGCTACGATGTCTACGGCTCTCTGTTGATGAGAATTGTGAAATAAACTATACATTAAATAAGTGCAGCACAACTTTAAAAGCTGCTTTAAATGTAGCGAACAGTTAGTGACATTATTGGTGCTTATTTCATTGTTTTCATACGATAGATCAGTGCTAATGTTAGCTGTAGGAGCTCCACTGCACCAGTGAAGTGAACGTTACTTTTGGTCCTAGCCTTCAATAGAATGTTATGTAGCATGTTTTAAATTATATATTTGTGGAGAAACATTAATGTAATGTTAGCATCTTATTAGCTAACTGTTACAGCATTAGCCGTTTTATTTACAACAAGTTTGTTCAGCTGGAACGCTCTGAGGTCATGAACTGTAATTTTCAAGTGGGAAAAATACCATTCGCCAGTTACATGGAATGCACCATTAGTTCTTCTGTCATTCGTTTAATAGTAGTACACAGCTTTGTGAACAACGGCAGCAGTCCACAAGAAATAGCTAACGCAATGCTATTTGACAATGTTGTTTTTGCGTTTGGAAGCCTGACAGTTTTTGGGGCAGGGACAGCATTTGCAGTTAGTTTGTGCTTTTTGGGCTTTGATTTGAGTCTGCAGTTACTTGCTGCTCCAATCCGACCACAATCGCCCCAGGCAGGTCGCTGCTCGGCCCAGGGGAAAGTCAGAACGACAAAGGCCTGTTTGAGGGGGCGCTATCGAGCCATCTTTCAATATTTTTCTCACTGATACCACCTAATATTAGAGCTCACGAAGTACTCATTTCTGATCAGTGTTAACTTGCATATCCGTGAATTTTTGTCACGTGACATCTCCAACATTTAATTTTTGTTCCTACAGATCGGCGGCACCATGTACAACACTGGGAAGCACGTGTCCCTGCGCCCGGACAAGGCCCACCTGGTGAACATATCCGGGGGCCCGCTGGGGTACTCCTACAGGCTGGAGGAGCTGCGGGTGCACTTCGGCAGCGAGGACGACAGCGGCTCCGAACACACGCTCAACGGACAGGGCTTCCCCGGAGAGGTACGGCCGCCGTGCGCTTGAGGCTAGGCTAGGCAAGGCTAAAGCTAATCTGGACACCAATTTATCATTGGAAGAAATTATGTATCGTATGTGTGTCCTGGAAACACCTCTAGGTCGTTGTCTAGTTGTGAAGTCTTGACGTGTTGTTATATAGTAAGTCCACAGGAGAGCACTAGATTCTGTCTGCAGCACAAGCTCAAAACAAAGGATGCTAGTTGCTAATGTGATTAAGACAGTGGCTTGATCCGAACACGGCTAAGAAGTTGAGGGCAAACCCGGGCATGCGTCAGCGTCCGCCTTGATAAGAAGTGTCCAAATAGTGCCGTCAGTAACAAAGGAACAAGGGAAAGGAGCCTGTACTCTCCCCGACCTCTGGAGGGTCCTCACCAGCAGTTTGTGTTTCCAAAAATTGCCGATCTCTGCACGACCACTGTTGATGATTGACAGCCGCTTTTTTATATCTGTGACTGAGGGTTGTAGCTGCGAAGGGTGAGTCTGAAACATCTCTTTATCATTGTTTGTTTTCTGTGTGGCTTCATATCGTTACGGTGGTTCTTGTTTGACACTTTCAGAGCTAGTGCATATGTGGCTACAGTCTGTGCAGTTTGTAAAGTGTTTTTTATTGAACACAGCAGCAGTTCGACTTCATGGAACTCACACAGAAGATTAGGATTATGCACAATCATTACAGTCAGGTGGAGGGGTGTTGTTGTTGGCGTGACGACAATGGGCAAGTCACTTCACCTTGCCTCCAGTGTCTGCGTACATTGATGTATGAATGAGAGTGAGAATGGGTGAGTGGTTCCTTGCTGTACAGCGCTTTGAGTGCCTAAAGCCGGCTGCACACTGCGCAATTTTGGCTGTCTGCGACAAACGATCAATCGTCGTGGGGAAAATCTTTGGTCGTAGCTCAAAATCGCAGGTCGTAGGCTATACAGTGAGACAGGGACAAAGGTTTAAAATAGAACCGTCGTATGACCAAAGATGAGCTGCGACCGACATGAGGCCGCGTCTGATATTTTGGAATGCTAGTCGCAGAGTGAGCCATCATCTCGCTGCAACTCGGATCTCTGTCAGTCGTCTCGCCAACAGAATACAACCCATTGGTGCCTCACCGCCACCAGAGTCTCAAGCAGCAGAGGCCAGGCATGAGCAACTCCGCATTTTACAGGACTTTCCCTGATCTTTTTCCGCAGAAATAAACCCCGCTAACATTTGGCACTTGCCTCAGCTAAACTCACGCCTTACGGTTAACTTCATCAGGTGGTAAAGGAACAGGAGCTAAGATCAGGAACCAGGAGCTTTAATTTGAGCATTTCGGAAAGAGCCTGTGTTCAAATTGCACTCTAAAGTGACCCTTTTTACGATTGTTTTTGTTTGGACAAAGTGCTGGAAGCCTTGGACTGCGAGCTGGAAGCCTTCCTCAGAAGTGTCTCTGTGCTGTGACTGGGTGTTTAAGCCGCTGTCCTTCTGAGGTGGACCAGACTGTCCACACCATACATGACCTGGATGTGACCTGACTGTCTCCAGAATTATTGGGCATCTCCACATGAAAACCCCCAAAAACATAACTTTTATTGCCTTTATTTATTAGCTAAAAAGAGCAAAACATATAGGTGTTATTTTCAATTGAAAGGACTAAAATTTTGTGAATCCAATCCCTAACAATCAGTGATAAAGTTCTTTGTTAAAGTTAACACAGTGACATGTCACTGCTGGCATGTGTGCTGTACCGCGGATACAGGTTTGTTCTTATTATTTTCCTCAACAAGAGCTAAGCATTCAATTAATCAAAGGTCAGCAACAAGTTTAAATCCAAGCTAATCGTGACCAATCTTTTTCAGACTTTGTCTGACTCTGTCCTTTCAGAGTGGTGTTTCCTTCTGCCTAGTGCCTTCAGCTGTATTTTATTATGTAGTCTGTATAGCTTGAATAGCGTTAATGAAAAAGAAAAACTTAACTTGGGTGAAGAGCTTTGTGAAGCACTTTGAATTGCCTTGTGTACAAATTGTGCTCTACAGATACCTTGCCTTTGGGCATCTTGTGAAAAGCGCCACATAAATAAGATTCCCGTAACATATGATCGCCATCAAACTGAAATGGTCAGTTTTTCGCCCAATTGAGATTCTGTCCTTGTACAGTTATTCTTACAACTTTAGTAATGGGTTAATGGATCTCTGGTTTATAAAAGCGACTTTTTTTTTCAAGTGAGTGTGTGGAGTGTTTTGTTCACTGTTAATGTCATAAATAAGATGTGTCTGTGTCTCAGGACAATTATCTAGTGATGTGCAAAAAGCACCGTGCTCCGGAGCTTGTATTGCTCTACCTGAAGCAGATTGCTTCGAAACACTGCGTTGGAGCCTGTTTGGTAACCGCTGGTCACGAGACTAAAGTGTCAATTGTCTCGAAAAGTGCTTTACTTTGCGAGTTACGTATCAGTGTCTCAAAGAAGTTCATCAGCTCAGAGCGTTTCACTGTGGTGCCTTGGACAGCTTTGAGCAGAGACGCCCTAAACCACAGATATTGTCTGGTCCAAACAATAGAGATAAAAATCATCAGTGATAAATAAATGTGCTTCATTTTCCCCATTTCCCATTTAACCGCATTCATGAGGCGCAAGTTGTCTGCGCCAGGCTGTGAGCCAGCCTGAATACACGCTTTTATTAACAAAGTACTGCTTTTGAAGGGATACAAAACCACACGGGGAAGGATGGCCAGGCGAGGGAAACGTAATGAGCACTATCTACAGCAATTAGCTCTGGCTGAATGAGATCATGAAGATCACGCATTGATGTCCTGTCTCGGAGCAGCAGAGCTGCAGGTGACTGAGTCGCCTCCGCCCACTGGACCCAGACCCACGTTACAAAGAAAATGACTCTTATTTATCGGCCTGTGATAGATCTGATCATTCAAACATAAATAGCAGGCTATTTGTGCAAATAATGGAAATGCCACACGTCTGTTTGAGGGTGTTTTCACACATGTTGGAGCGCTTTATGAGTTGCCCCGGGACCGCCCTAATTTCAACTGCATTTACTTCAAAGTTAGTTTTCACTTTCAAAGTCAGTGTTCACACGCACTCGCCCCAAGCGTGGCATCATCACCCACATAACAACGATCAGCAGTTCAACTAACTTATTCCCATGACAACGGGCATCAACCTGTCAATGCGCCGACACGCACATGCACACTTCCCTGATGTTACACTGTGGTCATTTCTCTCTCTCGGGTTAAATACAGTGAGACTGATATGCACTTTATTCTCATGGAGAGGAAAGTTTTACGGCACAGCAGAAAGGGAAAGACAGGCAGAAGAGACACTTGGCCTACCTTGATGATGTCTTCGCCTTCACACCAGACCCGCTCCGACTCACAGTGCCGCTCTGAGACCCCCTGTTTAAGCGGCTGTTTAGACCAGCTTAAAGTGCTGCGGTTGGATTCACACTGACCTAAAAGTACCGCTCTCGGGTCGAGAACTAGATCCTGTGTGAAAACGCCCTGAAAATTCTCTTGCACTCATGATTGATTGTGTTGGTGCTTCACTCGTGTTTATGGGAAGTCGCAATAATAAAGTTTGTCCACAAGACATCAGTGTTCAAACAGAATGAAGTGTAGGAAAGCCTTGAAGCGTTACAAGGCTTCACTCGCCCATCACTACAATTTTTAAAAAATCAGATGAAGAATGAGCCCCAGATCCTGTAGTTAAAACCAGTTTGGAAAAAAACTTCCTCAATCCCAGCTCCTGGCCCTGATAAAGTCCTAGCCAGTGCCTGTGCAGCCTCCAGTCATTAAATCTCAGCAGCTGAACTCTGGAGGTTCTTAGCTTTCAAAGACTCACACATACTCATGCTTGTGTTCAAGTGCAGCTTTGAGCAATCCATGTTCAGCTGTAGTGACTTTTTTTTTAAGCACCAAGCACCTACAAACATTCACTTTATGTTTACTCTGTCGACACATCCTCAAGCGGCGCCACTTTAGCTTTAGGTGGGGAAAAAACATTCACAGACAACAATTAATCATGAAAATAATCTGCAGATTACCAAAATAGTCGTTAGTTGCAGCCCTATGTTTAGTGTAGGTATAGAAAAAAAAGTTTTGTTCAGGTGTCAGTATCGTAAACTAAGTATCGTTAAAGCACCGGTATCAGAAGAAATGTAACGCTACCCAGCTTTACTTTTCACTTTTACTCAAGTCGCTTAGGTGAGGTTTTTGGACAGTTTTATTTTAAACCTGAGATTAATTCATCTACACAAAGACTCTGAAACTGCCGATGCACATTCATATATATTCAAACATCTCAGATTTTAACATGGACATTTACGAAATCATTTTTATACATGTTTTACATCTGTATTTGTAGAATTATCAGAAACTCTTCAAGAACATTTTGTTACTCTTAAGACCAACAAAAGAGGACATTGTGGCTTCATTTTTTCATTTCTGTTGTAGCCACTTATGAAATAAAGTCAAATTTAGGACAAATACTTCAAAACATGAAGCTGTTTTTGAAAAGAGAGAAAAAGAAAACTATGTAAACATTCTTGAAATATGTCGCATTTTCTGGCAGTTATAAGCCTTTCACACAGATTTAACTGCTGGATGTTTGACTAATATGTTTCTTCTCTGTGTGTTTTCCTGTGGAGATTTAAATGACTTTTATCGGCGAATGCTTTGTCACAGATAGAACAGCAGTAGGGTTTCTCCCGAGTGTGTAATCGCATATGTGTGACGAGGTTAGATCGTTGGACAAAGGTTTGGTCACAGGTAGAACAGCTATAAGGTTTCTCTCCAGTGTGTGTTCTTCTGTGTTGAACTAAATTACTTTTATGGGTGAATGCTTTCTTACAGATAGAACAGCTATAAGGTTTCTCTCTAGTGTGTGTTCTTCTGTGTTGAACTAAATTACTTTTTTGGGTGAATGCTTTCTTACAGATAGAACAGCTATAAGGTTTCTCTCCAGTGTGTGTTCTTCTGTGTTTACCTAAATCACTTTTTTGGGTGAATGCTCTCTTACAGATAGAACAGCTATAAGGTTTCTCTCCAGTGTGAACTCTTGTGTGTACTTGTAGATGGTCTTTTCTCCCAAATGTCTTTCGACAAACTGTGCACCCGTGCTTCGTCCTCGCAGCTCCTCTGGCGGTTCCTGACATGCCTCCATGGTTCACACGGTCACACTGGTCTCTGGTGCAGACTGGTTTGGGGACAGTTTGGCGCCTCTCTCTCTGATTTGGACTTGGTCATTGTGGTCTCCATCAGCCTCTGCCTCCATCGGTGCAGAGTAACAGCTGTTGTCATCATTGTCAGCGTCAGAAGTGTCTGGGCTGATGTCCTCTACCTTTGCTTCCGCTCGGTGATCAATTTGCCTGTGTTGAAGAAGAGAAGACCCAGAGACGCCCCTGAAAAAATGATTTTAAAATACTTGCATTAATCTGGTCTCAGTATTTGCTGATGTAAAGCCTGTTCTGTTTGAAAGAGATGGATCTTACTCTGACAGCTGTGTGACGCTCTGTTCCTCGGGCTCCTCTTTGATCCGTGGCGTCTCTGCGATGTCCAGACCTTGGTTCAGACCAGGACCCAGTCTGTGCAGCAGGACTCTGGGGCCCAGAGCCTGGTCCAAGAGCCGCTGTTTTCTCTGGTTCTCCTCTTCAGAGCGCTGCAGATCCTCCTCGTACGTCGCTGTTATTCTTTCAAACAGCGCACGTGTCTCTCCGGCCGCCGCAGCCAGCCGCTCTTTCACAAAAGCACTGAACGCTTGGACTTCAGACATTTTTACCAAGTCACAAACAGGTGGTGATCGCCTCAGCCCTAAACAGTGATGACAGAGAAAACAGTGAGATTCTAGCTCTGACAGAGTCATTACAGAGTCAAATGTAAGACCTTTTAAAGACATTAAGACTTTGTGCTACATTAAATGCACTTTTAGCTCCTCGTTGTGCTTTTTAAAGTGCCCAAATTACGACATTTATTCATGTACACTGGGCCTAGTAAATGTGAATGAATATAGTTTTTGTGGCGTTCGTTCCTGTGGGATTAGCTTTTGATGTGTTTATGATACATGAGGATGCTGTAGCTAATGCTAATGATAGAGACGCCTGTGCTGCCTTTGATATGCCTGCTCATTGCTCAATACATGCGTTTCCAATGACATCACGCATAGTTCCGGCCGCCATTTTGAAAACAAAAGTAGAATGTACTACAACATGTAACAATATATCTACTCAGGATGAAAATAAAAGACAACTGTTTGACAGTGGCATTTTTATGTACTCGTAATCATTGCTCATGAAGAAAACACGAACATTTATGTGATATAACCAGCAAATGTGGCACCGACGTAGCAGCTCTGTCTGTCGAGCTACAGCAGGATTTAGATCTGCTTCACTCCTCAGACTAAATCAAAGAGGAAACAGAAAACCTTTCTCTGTGATTTTTACAGTTTGTCATGTCAACAGAGTCTCAGTCTGAGTCAGTGTTTAAGCCGCTCAAGACCTTAGCATGAGACCGGTGAGCAACTGTCATCAACTGTCAATGACTTCAACACGATAAACACATGTGTGGTTCACATCTATGAACACTGAGGAAATACTACAGTAACAGCTCAGCTCTGACCTCTGTCATATGTTGTATCCAAGGCTAGATGTTTGTGGTTCAGGGCTTTCTCTTGGAGAGGTCAGAGCTGAGCTGTTGAAGCTAAATGCTAACCGGTAGCATGCTAACATCTTGACTAGCTTAAACACTGACTTACTGGTTTCCTCACACAAACGTGCGTCTCTGGGGCCGTGTTTTTACTGTTATCTTCTTAAGCAATGATTAGGAATACATCTAATGCCACTGTCAATCAGTTGTCTTTCATTTATATCCTGAGTAGAGATAAAGTTATATTGTTACATGTTGTATTACTGCATAATTCTACTTCGGTATTCAAATAACAACAAAGTCACATGACTGAAAGGCATGTATAAGACGTAGCCTCATAAATTATCTGATAGTGATGTTTTTATGTGTGTATTTTGTAAAATACTGATTTGAGCAAAAGTACATGTCCTAAGACCTGCTAAATCTAGACTTTGTAAGACTTTATAAAGACCTTAAGTCGTTTTAAGACTTTGAAAGACCCTGCGGATGCCCAGTCTGACATTTGTGAGCCACACAAGGGAAACTCCTGTCAATTTTCTGAAGCCAAATCATTAAAAGCTGAATTATTTTTTTAGTTTGAAATGTTTGTGTGTAGACTGACCGTAAAGTGTCAGTCCAGGCAACTGGTAACTGAATTTGTCCCACTTGAAAATGACGACTTACGACCTCAGAGCGTTTCAGCTGAATAAACTCGTATGTAAACAACACGGCTAATGCTACAACAGTTAGCATCTTATTAGCTAGCCAACTGCTAACGTTACATGAACGTTTCTTCACACCAGATATATTTCCATACATGCTAAACAACGTATGTTGTAGGCTCTGTCCAAAAGTAACGTTCACTTCACTGAGTGGTTTTGTTACAGTTTTATCATTAGCTGCACTTCTCCACTGGGGGGAGCCGTTGCTGACTTCATCTCTTACCTGAACTCAGACGTCTCTGATCACCTCTGAGTTTATATGTTGTGATGACAGTTACAGTTTGAGCGGCGTTCAAAGGTATTTTTTTAAATGGGAATTCAGAAATGTATTAGTTCCCAGTTGTCTTGAACATAGCATTAAAGAGTACAGATCTCTGTGGCAGTTACTCTCTTAACTGTCAAGCTAACTGCCGATCAGCCATTACTCCTGAGATATTATAACTTTATCAAATATCAACTTTAAGTGCAACAATAATGAAGCTATTTCTTTATCTCTTAAAACATGTAGAATAAATCAAACTTACCTGTTCCATATCCTAAATAATATAACGTTAATCACAGACACAACAGCAGCACAAGCTTCAAAGAGCAAAGACAGGGATGTTCCACGGTAACGCTCTGTTTAGCCCAGTGCAAGGTTGCCAGGTACAAGAATCCAAATCCACCCAAAAGCCTCTCAACAACTTCAATTTTTAATAACAGTCAGCGTTGTGCTTGGAATGTTGAATAGAAATATGATGCTAACGACTGTTTCCTGTCTTTATTTATTCTTTTGGAGAGTTAGCCCAGTCTTGTTGGATTAAATACATGTTTAAACAGTTGACTACATGGCAGAAAAACAAGCAGCTGTTGGATAGCCACTTAAAACATATTAAAAACTTTATTCAGGATGTAAATACTTCACCAGACTTAGGTGAAAGGGTGAAAGTGAAAGGGTTTTAGCCCTGAAGCTAAAGGCTAACGTTAATTTGATGCTAAATAATGCTAAAATAGCACCACTGTCTGAACAAATTTTCATGAAAAACAGCTGGACATTTAATTAATGTGTTTCTGTTTTTGTAAATCTTATTTTACGGTACAGTAGCGCAGCGGTTAGCACTCGTGCTTCACAGCAAGAAGGTCCTGGGTTCGATTCCCACCTGGACGGGGCTTTTCTGTGTGGAGTTTGAATGTTCTCCTCGTGTCTGCATAGGTTTCCTCCAAGTACTTTGGTTTCCCCTACCACTAAAAACATGTACAATAGGCCAGGATGAATGATGTGTGAACTGCGTGAACTACATACGTAGCTTAGCACCACCGAGTGTGGGGTGATTGTGTAATTGTCTCATGTAAAGCGCTTTGTGATCATGTCTGTGAAAGGCACTATACAAATAAAGCTCTTCTTCTACTATTTTTAATTCATGTGAAAATGTAGACAGAAAGTAGACTTTACCCTACACTGGCCAACAGGAAATGACCCTGAACACAGAGCCTGTCACTGACCTTTCACCGGCGACTGCGCGGTTGGGCGGCAAAAACCATAACTGCACATCACCATGCTTCCAGACTCTTTTTCTCGAAGCAGTCTTGTTTTCTGCTAAGGTTCTATTGACAGCCTATAGAGTGAATGTGACCATTTACCATTCCTGCATGTTTCAACCCTTTCTCAGTGTTTTTCGTGGTCTACTGAAATAACAGCATGTCATCCGTTTCCCTGGCTCCATCATCTGACACACACTCCCGGTGGAATTTTGTCCTGTCCCGTCCCAATCACAGGATCAGTAGAGAAATTCACTGCCGTCCCGTGGGAACCCAAATGATCATCCTCTAATTTAGAACAGTATATTTAAACAGCTGTTTCATAAGAAGGCAACACAACAAAAGCAGCTCTGTTCAACACACCAAATCAAACATACGCGAAAACCTTGAAAAACACAATTGGAAAACAAATTATTATTGACTTGCTTGATAATATTATTCCAAGATTGAGTCAACAAAATGTAAGCCAGGAAACGGTAAAGAGAATATTCTCCAATTATAATTGAAAAGAGAAACCGCAATTCAGACGAGCGTATTGACTTGTTGGGCTCCACCAAACAGTTCAATATTTTGTTACTCTTATTCTTCAATACTCATTTCCTTTCTGCTCCCAGGAGGTCATAGAGGGCAAACCTTTTTTTTTTTTTAAATAAACGACATTTGAAACTTTCTCGAAAACCAACTGCTTCCCAAAAAAAAAGATTTTCTTACCACTTAAACCTATTCATCTTATTTTTTCCTTATATTCCAATTAGGACAGAGCATTGTTTTTCAGTTCATTTGTAGCTATACGCGTAAAAAAAACTCTAAAAAAGTACAAAAAAATAAATAAAACCTCATAATTAGTTCATGTAGTTTCAAGCCTTCAGTAATGGCTAAGATACGCAACTTAATATAACCTACATAATCAATACGAGTAAGCCTTAATAAATGTCATTACATGCTATCAACCCAACTTACTTCAGTTCACATGAAGAAAATTATTTTCTTAAGAATTACTTACTTACTCAAGTTGAGGACTTCCTATTGAATATTTCTACATACAAAGTACTTTAACATATTTGTAAAAATGAAGAAACTGCTCCTCTTGATCTTGACTTAATCAAGATCACTAAAGCTCACTAAACAAAAAAACAAACATGTACAGTGGTCCCTCGCTATAACGCGGTTCACCTTTCGCGGCCTTTAGCACAATTGTATATGCTTTTTTACAGCGTATGAACGTCCTGATTGGCTAGTTGCAGAGTGAGCCTCCTCTCACTGCAGAGAGGATCTTTGTGTGTCCCGTCAACACATCAGCGCACACACTGCACGCCGTAGAGTCACAGCAGCACAGGCCGGGCATGAGCGGGTCCGACTCTACATTCACTTTCTCTGAACTTTTCTGTGAAAATAAACACCGCTAGCATGCGGCGCTCGCCTCAGCTAAACACCCACACCTTCTGAAGCCTGAAACTGCTACGATAAAACTTTGGTCGTAGCTACGATTGTCTCTTAGTTCGAACAATCGCACAGCGGAGACGAGAGCAGCTCACAGTGACACCAGGCATAAGGCAGAACCCGTATGAACTAGTGAGAAAAGTGTATAAAGTGTGTGGTGAGGGGTTTTACAGTCTTAAAACATATATAATAATTGTAAAAAATAAAGCTGACTACTTTGCGGATTTCGTTTATTACGGGTTATTTTTAGAATGTAATCCCCGCGATAAACGAGGGACCACTGTACAGCCGCTGTATAAACCGTAAAACTGTTTTGAAATGTTAACAGCTTGTTACATTTCAAACACATTTCAGTATTTGCACTTCACATTTTTTTCTATCAAGTCTCATCAGAACCTTCAGAGAGAAATGAAAAATGCTCTTTAGATCATAAGAGTGTTATTTAAACAAGAAGGGCTCTTAACAGCATTTTCTAAAGACAGGTGCAAGTCCCAAAGTTAAGGAAATCTTAGCTGTCTTGTTTGTCTAAAACATTATGCCTGAAGACAGATTTGGAATCTTTTGTGTTTATCCGTCATTTAGCACAAAACATGACAACAAAGTTTAGCTTGACCATTCAGCCAAATCAATGCCTTTTCTTGTCATTGTTTGAATTAGCATTTGTTTAAGTGTATAAAAAATGTTCAGGGCCATCTCAGTCTCTGTTATTTTTTAATGGATTTATTCTATTCATTCATTCAGTAACAGTAATAGTAATAGTAACAGACAAAATTAGAACAATTTTCTAATATCTAATGCAAATGCTGACTCGCACAGAGGTAGCCTGATAAACCACACCAGCTTCTTTTCTGTGCGAAAGAAGGCGGGTCTGGACATACACGGTAAACAAGTGGCTGATTGGTGGCTGAGGCCGAACCAATCACGACCGTCACAGAGAACTGACAAGGTTACTCGCTGCACCACTATGTTGTTGTTCAATCAACATTAACATTAGCCAAAACTAATCATGGGTGAAGGATTCTCTTGTGAGTTTTTATTCAGTTCATATTTTGTGAATTGGACTAAGGCCATTGTCACGTCCACTAATTGGTTTATTTCACTGACAATCTGTGCATGTTAGGCCAAACTGCTCCAATTGCTCTGTGACCAGACTAATTTCCCTGTGTGGAATGGACAGGAATGGATGTAGCAACTCCTTGATGATGTCAGCAGTAAACACTATTCATTTGTGTTGGGTTTTTGTAGTGGCTCACTGTCCCAGAAATAGGAGAATTACCTGGAAGATGGACCGGAAATTAAGAATGTTTTCTGTCTTTCCAGGTGCAGTTGATCCACTACAACCAGGACCTGTACGCCAACTACACCGAGGCCGCCAAGAGTCCGCACGGCATCGCGGTGGTCTCCCTCTTCGTCAAGGTGCAAACTCTTTTCCACTGTCGGCTAAAATAAAATAAAGTTATTTACTGCAGAACCTCAAAAAGTAGTTTAAAATGTTGCAGTCTTTGGTGTCTAGACAAACACAAGTACATTGTGACACTGGACGTTAACTTAAGATGGATCAAACTCCCAGCCACAAAAAGAGCAATGTGGTTCACTCAGTTCCTTGTAAAGACGAAGACTGTGTTTGCAAAATAACTAAGCAACAACTGCACAAGAGGCTTATGGTTTGGGAAACACAAAAAGGGTTTGTAAATCTATTGCCATTTTAAAACGTCACACAGACAGAGGTCCATAATATGATTCCATAATTAATAATCTCACATTCGTATGAAGCCACAATCGTGACAAATGTATGATGCGAGACCACACATAAATGTTTGCACCACATGCGAGACCCAGGCCCTAAATAAACATGTCAGATACTGGGTTGGGGGGGCAGCCAAATTGGCAAAACTGCGCCGTTACCGTGTGTGCAGAAAGTTCAGGGACAGAGCAGATGAGATCCAGTCTGCCGAGTCTCTATATTGCATTTAAGTGGCTGAACGCGTTTGAGCTCACGGTGTAATATTATTGGCAGACTACTGTTTTGTGCGTAAGGTGAGAGAGCGCACCTCTTCTCCTTCCTGGTATGGCGTACCACCGGCAAATCTTTTAACGGGACGCAGTACCGGACCGTACCGGCTTACTTTCACCCCTGCTAATATTTATGTCAATGTTCGAGAGCAAAAGTTTATCTCCAAATTATTATTGTTTCCCCTATTCACCTGCAGCGTCTGGCCTGGACAAGCAGATTCCATGTCAGTGTGACCAGAGTTGCTGATAGAGAGCAGCAAAGCTTTTACAATCATGATGGGTGTTACCAATAACAAGCTAAACCTTATGCTGTTAGATCAGTATACAGTATTAAGCCGGACGAGACCATTAGTTGCTGACGAAGCCTGGTGACTAAAACAATACTAAAATAACCCAAGACCAATGACGGCTTAAGAACTTTTGTCTATGATAATGAAAAAGTGACTGTTTGATTGTGAACATGCTCTTAGATCTACACATCTACAATCTTTGTTATGTATCCAGTATATAACACGCTAACCTTTTTGCTTAGACCTCTACAAGCATGATCTAATTTACATGTGATACTTGTATTGTTCTATTCTCATTATTTAGTCATATTTCAGACTTCACTCCAAACACAGGAGAGAGACCGGAGTGTGTCACCGGCATTTTAAGCCCTTTAAACCCCACAGCAGCGGCAGCAGATGCCGTATTGTAACTCTCACTGTGACAGATATTTTACTTCTGTTGGCGTCTAAAGGCCTACCCTATTGTGTTAGGCCTGAGAGGCACCCAGAGCATTTGGTTACTTAATATGCGTAAATAAAAGTACTTCAGCGCTCCCGATCACAGCTGTTGGACTCGATTCTACCAGAGTTCTGATTCTACTATAAAGGCGACAGGGAAGCACCGCAAAGCTAATTCTTTCTGTACAATATCTATGTTTTTAGCGGGCGCAGAGCCTCCTCAGTGAGTGGACGTTAGCACTATCTCCAATAGCATTAGCTAGCGCATTGTGATTAGCCTATTTATTTAATATGCTAATTTAAATGAGTGATTGAGTGATAGGGATGGGCTAAATGAGCCGAGGTATCAACACACGTATTAAGCAAAGAAAGCGACACCCTGGCGAGCTGTGTCACGACAAGCATATCTTTTTTAAGAGGGAGCAGTTAGAAAGAAGAAATCAAAATGTTAACGGCTGCTGTGACAGGAACATAAACTTATTTGTGTGGTATTTTATAACCAGAAGTGGCTGTAGTAAGATGTTACTATCCATGTTTTATGTGACAGTTGACTTCCCAAAGTGTTGCTAGGGCAATAAGCAGAATACCAGCTCTCAATTTGGTGGAAAACCAAGTCAGTACGGAACCAAGCCGGCACCAGCACCAGCTCCGAACCAGCACCTTGGTGGAAAAGCCCTCTGTGATACAGTGTGACACACACTTTGAGGTATCATCTGCCCATCACTACTGAGTGGTACTGACAGTCACAGTGACTTACCTGCAAACCAACAAACAGGCTTAGCTTAGCTTTTTCTTCTCCGAGCTCAGCGTTTCTCTTTTCCACTGCCTCGATTAGGTTTTTGAATTGTACTTTACGATGCTTTTCGACAGTGATTTCCCTGTACCAGGGAAAACGCATTTGCAGCTCGACTCGACATTTACCTAGCATTTTGGAAGTAAGGAATTGCGGGCTGTCAAATTCCAATTGCGATTGCAGTTAGACATTTGACCCAATGCTTATTTACGCTCTGATAATGTGTATCCTTTCCACATACTGTATCATCCATACGTAGCTCACCATACAGCTACAGTGGCATATATAGAGCGATGAATATTTGATGGATTTTCTCCCTGTGGTTGCAGCTCTCGGAGAACTCCAACTCGTTCCTGAACCGCATGCTCAACAGGGACACCATCACGCGTATCAACTACAAACGTGAGTCTAACACAACAGCAATGCGCCGTCTCGTCATGAGGAGGGGGTCATGCTTGTCAGTTCACATAGAGGAGAACATGCATTTCAGACTGACGGCGTGTTCACATTTCTTGGTCTGTCCGCTTGGGTAAGCTCTTCATCCAGTAGCTTGGAGACTTTTCCATTTCAACATAACCTTGATGATTTACAGACCCGTTAGGATTTGTGAACGCATTTAACACAATCCGCTAACATGTAGCTAAATGAAGTGAAGAGTAAGCTAAACAAATTGTCTTTCTTTGTGTCAAAATATCATCTTATTACTAACTGAAAAGTAAAATGAAAGTAGCTCATGGGGGAAAAAAGATTTGGGACCCCTCATCTAGGGTGGCCATATGGACATGGCTACGCTAATTCGGCTACCCTGATTTCCAAGCTCTAGTACTTCCTGCCCCGCATTAGTTTTGACTTGTTTAAAATACATATTTGTGGGGGAGTCACGTGATGCGCCGAGCCGAATAGTCGCCAGTTTTCGGTCTCCGCACTGGATTTGTTTTAAATACTGTTTTTAGGCTCATTTTGCCTCAAACCTGCCTCGTGTGTGTGTATGATGTCGTTGGAAGACTTTTTCATGCAGTCTGGAACCGGCAAAAAGAAAGAAAAGGGTAAAAGAGGAGCAAAAGCTAAAGCTAGCTGTAACAACACGTTAGCAAGCGGTAACAACGAGGAAGAATCCATGGCGAGGCCGAGGATGCTGGCCTACCAGGTGGCCAACATGTCAATGAAAATGACTCGATTGTGGATAAGGTGACAGCCAACATATCCAAAATGCTTGACGACAAGCTAAAACCTCCGAATGAGCTCTCTGGGAAATTCGATAATTTAATAAAGCGTATGGACACGGTCGAGCAGAGGGTGTCGGATTTGGAAGATGCTGCGGTGAGTGAGCCTCGCATTAGCGCACTGGAGTCACAACTTCAAAGAGCTCTGGACAGGCTGGAATCGATTGAAATCAAAGCAGGAGGAATAACGTTAAAATCGTGGGTCTCAAAGAGGGTCTTGAGGGACCTTCTGCAGTGGACTTCTTTCAAAAGTGGATTCCGGAGGTCCTGGGTCTACAGCGGGACATTGTCATCGACAGGGCGCACCGCAGCGGACCACAGCTGAGACTCGCGGGTGCGTTGGGCCCGCGAGCGGTATTGGTCCGGCTGCACTACTATACTGATGCCCAGAGGATTCTGCGAGCTGCGAGGGCAAAAGGCACAGTGGTCACCGCAACAGGTACGGTGCATTTTTACCAGGATTTCTCTGCGGCGGTGGTGAAGAAGAGACAGGAGTCCTCTGGTGCACGCAGAGCGCTCCGTGACCCGGGGATCAGATACTCCTTCTTATACCCAGCTACTATCAAGATATCCAGACCCGATGGAACCAGTCTCCTTCTCAAGACCACGAAGGATGTAAATGACTACGTGGAGAAGCTACCGGGAGCCAAATAAACCGAGATGCAACGACTCAACTATTACGTAGGTGAACTATTTGAGGCTTCGTGTTACTGTGGTATTTGACTGAAAAAACTTGAGCCATTATGTAAATATCTTGATTAATCCAGTGCGGGGACGTTTTGGGACTTCCCTTTGGCTGTGCTTTTGAGTAGAGCACATCTAGTGCATTATTTTTGCTTTATTTTATTCTTTCTTTATTTTTATTTGCCGCTCTCATTTGTAATGAGAGGGCTGGGTGGTCCAGGCCTTGTGTGTTGGTTTTGCCTGGAACCAGTTTTTTGGAGTTGGTGTTGTTTGTGTTTACGGACTGGCCTATTTGTCTTATTTACTGAATTTAAAAATAGTGTTGTGAGAAATACACTTAAAGTTGAAGTATGTCATTTAAGATAAGTACTTGGAATGTTAAAGGGTCCAACAGTGTGGTTAAGAAAAAGTCCATTCTAAATTCGCTGAAAAAGGATTCGATCCATATAGCCTTTCTGCAGGAAACTCATTTAACTGATGATGAGCATAAGAAATATTGCAGAGAATGGGTAGGTCAAGTTTTCTACTCATCTTATGCTACAAACAAGAGAGGAGTTATTACTCTAATACATAAAAATCTCCCTCTTACTGTTATTTCCACCCATAAGGACAAGGAAGGGAGATATATTTTTGTCAAAGGGGTGTTACATGGTGAAAATGTTCTTCTTGGCAATGTTTATGCCCCAAATTTACAAGATGATGAGTTTTATGCAGAATTGCTTGGTGCATTAGTGGACATGGAATGTGGTAACGTGATACTAGCTGGTGACTTTAATTGCGTCTTATGTCCTGAGTTGGATAGGCTTCCCCCACACTCGGTTCTCACCAAGAACTCTAAAGCACTCCTACAGATACTTAGTGAACTTAATCTTGTTGACGTTTGGAGACACTATAATCCACTCGTGAAACATTTTACTTTCCACTCAAATCCCCATTTATCTGCATCTCGTATTGATTATATCTTCATCTCTAAAAATATATGTCAACTTGCAGAACAGGTGAATATAGGCCCTATAGGTTTATCTGATCATGCTCCTGTGTCTCTTAGTATGAAGCCCTTACGTGCTATTGAGCGCTCTAGGTCTTGGAGAATGAGTATGATGTCTCTTTTAGATGATAAATTTATAAATTTTATAACAGAGCAAACAACGGTATTTTTAGAATGTAATGACACTGAGGAGATTGACCCAAGAATTTTGTGGGATTGTTATAAGGCCTACATGAGAGGTATGATTCTCTCTTATACAGCTCACAAGAAAAAGGAAAGATTAACAAAGCAATTAGAATTGGAAGGCAACCTTAAAAAACTGGAGATACAGTATTATAAAACTCAGGCTTCTGAAACTCTTAGTGAACTAAAACATGCAAGGGCAGCATTGAATAACTTGATAACACATAAAGCTGAAAAAGATATTTTATTTGCCAACAAAGACTTTTTGAATCCGCTAACAAACCTAATCGTTTTTTGGCTCGTATTGCTAAAAATGCTCCATCAAATACTTTTATAACATCAATTATGGACTCTGGTGGTATAAGGCGTGTAGAAAACAGAGAAATCAACCGATGTTTCAGAGACTTCTATACTAATTTATACAGTTCTCAGATTGACATCTCAAGACTACACTCTGGTCTTTTTCTGAGTGATCTGGAGTTCCCTAAGCTATCTGAAGCTCAAGCTAATTTGTTGCTATAACTCAGCTAGAGGTGGACAAAGCAATTGGTACACTTCAGTCTGGGAAATGTCCCGGCCCGGACGGCTTTCCTGTTGAGTTTTTTAAGGTTATGAAGGGAAAAATAAACAGCTTATTACTTAAAGTGTTTAATAAATCTTTTGAAGGAGGTACACTTTCTAAATCTATGTATCAAGCAAACATTACACTTATAGCTAAAAAGGATAAAAATTCTGAATTATGTGCATCATATAGGCCTATCAGCCTTCTTGGTGTTGATAATAAGATACTTTCAAAAATACTGGCTATCAGGTTGGAGAAAGTAATGTGCTCAATAGTGGATACAGATCAAACCGGCTTTATTAAGGGCCGTAATTCTTATTATAACACCAGACGCCTGTTTAATATTATTCACTTTCTCATTCTACTCGGATGACAGGGGCAGTGGTTTCTATGGATGCCGAAAAGGCGTTTGATAGAGTTGAATGGGAGTATATGTTTGAAATATTGAGGAGATTCGGCTTTGGTCAAAATTTTGTAAATTGGATCAGACTGTTATATAAAGCACCTACGGCATCTGTCCTAACCAATGGTCTGCTGTCCCCACCTATTGATTTGGGAAGAGGAACTGCTCAGGGCAGTCCTCTGTCACCATTGTTGTTTGCTCTGGCCATCGAGCCTTTGGCTATGGCCATCAGACAAAATCCAAATGTTCATGGAGTTAAGATTGGAGAGAAAGAACATAAGATACTGCTCTATGCAGATGACACCCTCCTGACGCTGACGGATCCCTCTAATTCTCTGCCAGCTGTGATCAAATGCATAAAAGAGTTTGGTGTTATTTCCGGGTACAAAGTTAATTTTGACAAATCAGTTACTATGACTTTAGGGGAATCGGGAAATGCAGAACCTGCATATGTTAAGCCTTTTCGCTGGGAGCCGTCAGGATTTATGTACCTGGGAGTCAAGGTTACGCCGCAAGTGAGCCAATATACAGTGAGAATATAACTGGGATGATTGTGGGGCTTCGTGAAACAATGGCAAGGTGGAAGTCTCTTCCTATATCATTTTTGGGTCGAATTAATCTTATAAAAATGGTCTTCCTTCCTAAAATATTGTACCCCACATGTATGCTCTTTGTCATTTTGAAATCTGAAGATGTTAAAACTATTAACAAAGCCATGGTGGACTTTATCTGGTCAGGAAGGAAGCCAAAAATTAAATTGGAGACACTTCAACTGCCTAAAGAACAGGGTGGATGGAGCCTACCTAATATAGAACATTACGTCCTTTCCATTCAAGCTCGGATCCTATCTGCCTGGATACATGGAAATTCAGATTCACCATGGTTGAACATTGAAACTGTTTTGTGTAAACCTTCATCACCTGTCAACTTGCTAGGGGTTAAGATGAGTGGACTATCGAATACAGTTAAAAATAACCCTCTGCTGTATAATGCCTTATGGGCTTGGGATAGATTGAGAAAACTTTCAAAAGCAGCCAATCATTTCATATTCTGTCCACACTTGTAAACAACCCACATCTTTTTTCTGAAATTAAGGGAACAAGTTTTGCGAAATGGTACAAGGCTGGGATCAACAGGTTTTTTGACCTTTTTTTTCAAGGACAATTCAAATCTTTCGAAACTTTAAAGTCTCAGTATAATATACCGAACAAGGATTTTTATAAATATTTACAACTAAGGCACTATGTGCAGCAGAAGGCAAAATCTCTAAAATTTTACCCAGATTCATATCAATTGGAGAGTTTTCTTATCAAAATAAGGATCACAAACATTTCATCTCAAAGTTTTATCTGGAAATATACTCTCTTAATCTGGACAAACTGGCAGGGTTAAGAAAATCTTGGGGAGTTCTGCTTAAGTGTGAAATAGATGCAAAGGAATGGGATAAAATACTCACTTTGCCATCAAAAATTTCAATTTGTAATCGGTTTAAAGAATTGCAGTACAATATTTTACACAATGTTTTTATCTCTCCTAATATTTACAGCAAATACAATGTAGGTTCATCACCAAACTGCCCTAAGTGTAAAGATCATATTGGCACGAGGTACCATTGCTTATGGGAATGTGTTCACATTCAAACATTTTGGAATGGGGTTTGTGCCAATATCAGTAAAGCCATAGGTCAGCAGGTTATGGGAAATCCAATGATGTGTCTACTTGGTAGCATCCCTGTATCAGTTAAACAAAACGAGCATGTGGTTCAGCCATTGCTAATGATAGCCAGGAAGAGTATTAAGGTAAAGTGGGTAGGTGATGATCCTCCTTCAATTTCTCTGTGGAAGTCGCTGATTGTAGATCTTGTAACAATGATTAAACTTGGACATTATGTTAATGGTACTTTTCAGCTTTTTATAGACAATTGGAAGAAGCCACTGGACGCAATTGGTATTAAGAGTCAAACAGACTCAAACGGACACTCACTTTGGACTTGAGCTATTTAAAATGTCTTGGAACCGTGGTTTGTCAAATATCAATGTTTTTCAGGCCAGTCTGTAGTGTTGTTGTTATTGTCGTTGTAACTATAAAAAGTTATAAATAAACATTGAAGAAAAAAAATAAAAAATAAAAAAATACATATTTGTTTAAAGATTATGGGGTGGAAAGTGAGTTCCTGGTAGATGATCACTGACTGTTAAGAACTTGATGTAAGATGTAAGTACTACTGATAATGGTGGGCAGGTTTGTCTTGAAGCTAATTGCTAACACCGTTTGCATAATAATAAGTTTAAAAAGTGATACAATTCTAACAAATCTGCCTAAAAACTGTTGATCAAACCAGTTTTTATGCAGAGCTTAAGTAGAAACAAGTGGGACGTGAAGTATTGACACTCGTACGTTCAGGGCGGCCATGTCATGCAACAACCCAATTGACTCAAGCTACTGAGTCATTTTCAGTTCCTGACCAACAGGTCCTTGCTTCTTCACAAGAATAATATAATAAAATATGCAGATTTTAAGTCAGTGTTATGCCAACAAGACACATGTAGGCTAGCTAAAGCTAAAGCTTTACAATATGAACAAGTCTTTTCAGAGCTAGAGGAGCATGTTTGTTTGTGGTTTCCATTTGTTGCAGTGTGAACAAGTTAAACAGAGTCAAGTTTGAGGGATTAATCACCAGAAAAGCACTCTAATATTTAGAAAGATGCACGAATGAACTCGTGTGCTAATGCAGCAACAGCTTTGAGAAGGGTCTGAACACAGCCGATAGAGGGACACGTGATCAGTGGAGCTCCACTTCTCCACAGGAAATGATGTCACCTTCACAGGATGCTAGCTTTCAAACCATAGACATACGAAATAGTAGACTCCTTCTGCTCAGTCCACCCTGTATACATTAATGATAGTTGTTCGAGGGGGAGTCCATGATGAATTTAAAGACTCCTCTTACCCAGCTCTGATCGAGCATGTTCCTAAAAAGGATCTTCACTGTGGACTGGGCCCTCGCAGTGTAGTTTGGTCGTAACCGCGGCCATGTCTTTAGCTCTGATGCTAATGGCTTGTCAATCAAAGACGGGCCCTCATTAATATACAAAAACTCGAAAATGTACCTTGCCCTGGTGTCTTTAATTGTACCTAACCCAGTGTTTTCACAGGAGCAATATCTAGCTGTAGAAAGTTAAACATGATTGGAAACCAGCCAAAATAGTTGTTTAATGTATGTAAAGAGCAATGCTTTCTAGTGCAAAACTAAGTTTTTCTGCCGCCACTAGATGGAGGTACTGCAGCAATGGCGGCCCCCTGCATAGGTGTCACAAAACTGTCCTACCCGCGGCCATAGGCTTAAACTAATCCAAATGAACCCTGAACCTCATCCTAACCTTAATAAGGATAGGATGAGCAAAAAAAGTAGCGGGGGGAAAAGTGTAATCCGATGGAGAGTCATGTGGGTAACATGACTCCATCAGCTGTATTCAGACCCTCTTGCCAGCTTTAGGGGCATTTGCGCTTGCAGCATAGCTAAAGTTAGCCTTTGATCTGTAGTGCAAAAACACCATATCTTAGAAAAGTGTTACGCTGTTATCAATGCATGGGATAAAGGGGCAACATTTTTTATAAAAGTTCCAAGACTTTTACCATCACTTCACCCCGGGCTCTGCTTTTGAGATGAGGCGAATAAACTTTTTTGAAAACAGTTGCGTTTTCTGTGTTAATAGGTAGTCAGCTTTATTCTAACATTGTGCACAGTCGATTGCTATGATAAAAAAACAACAACTTTGTAACCAGGGAAGTTTAGCTGTTTCAATAAAATACTGTGAAGGTGTACCCATTGTAGTCTTTAAACCAAACACATTCACCTGTTTTGTTCAGATGACGCGTTCCTACTGATGGGGCTGAACATCGCGGAGCTGTATCCAGACACGACCCGCTACATCACCTACGAGGGCTCCATCACCGTACCCCCTTGCTACGAGACGGTCACATGGATCCTCATCAATAAGCCCATCTACGTCACTCAGATGCAGGTATTTAACGTCACCTCCGCATGTCTCCGTGAGAACTTCTTGGCATGAGTATTTGTGTATAGTGCACAAAATACCTCTCTAGGGGTTTTGACTTGAAGTTTAGTTTATTCATGAACTCGTCAGTCTTTGGTAGTACAAAAAGGGAAACTGCTCAAAAACTAGATAAAAACAATGTTAGCTACTGTAGCATCTGAATGGCTCTGGTTTATGGACTTTAAAAGAAAGAAAAAACGTAATGGATTACAACACTGTTACGTGTATTGAATAGAGACAGATATCGACCAATGAGTGAAGAGTAAAAAGTAAAAAGAGGAAACTTACCCTTTACAATACTTATTTTATAATGTTTTTTTGCTAGCAAGCTGGATATGTCCAGGAAGCGAAACTTTTTTCGTAGGTACGTTCTGCCACTGTGTACATTTCTCATCCAATCAGAGATGTATTAAGATTAGGCACCAGCCCACTATCCTTAAGGTTAGTGGCTAGGGCAGGGTCAGGGTTAAGCTGATTGGTTGATGACGTTTCACATTCATGACTTGTGATTGGTTGATGGCAGAACATACCTACGAAAAATATATTTCCATCCAGGAAGTATCTACAACATGGCGCCGCAAAGGCCTTTTTCCCACACTTATTCATTCACAAATATTAGCATATTTGTATCCATATTTGATGACGCTGTTATGCAAATATGGTCATTTCCTTTCTGGGAGACAGCCGCGGTTAAAGACTGGAGAGATGTACTCATGCATGTGCAGACGTTACAAAGCCCTATAGGGCCTGTTTTCTCCAAATGAGGTTTTCGTTCAACTCTTGCAACACAATATCCACTTTAGTAGCTCCACTAAAGCTTAATTTATTGTTAAAAAAAAGTTTGGACTTTTTGAAGGGATTTTTTAAATATTTAAAGGTGCATTATGCAACTTTTTGTGTGGAAACAAATTTTGATGTCTGTGCATATTTGACCTTGTAGTGACCTAGCGGATGTATGATGTGTGGTCAGCTTAGCACCTTTATTTATTTATTGATTTACTTATTTGACAGGGACACTGTACATTAATTAAAATTTCTGTAAATGCACCGGAATTTGCCAAAAGGCTATTTTTCATCCGTAGTCCCTGGACAGATGTAAATAGTCTCCCTAAGACAATAAAAACAAGGTCAGTGCAATAAAATACAAAGTAGGACACAGTCACCACACTATACAGGTAAATACAAATACAAAACAGTGCAAACAATAAAAGAGTTATATTATACATAATACAGGCAGGTGTTAATGACTGCATGACTGTTGTGTAATGAACCAGTTCTTCAGATGTTTTTGAAACAGTATGTATGTGGACAGCTGTCTTGATGTTTGCTGGGATGGAGTGCCGCAGTTATAGAAAAGGCGTTCTGACTAAAGGCACTTTTCTGATGCTGACAAACTGACTGAGTGGAGGAGATGATTGGTTGTGGATTATTTTATGTATGAGGCAGAGGTTTGAATACTTAATGAGATTTTCCCAGTTTAAAAGGTTGTGCTTTTGGAGGACGTTGCAGAGATGATACCTGATTGTTTTGTTGTCCAGAATTTTTATTGTCTGTCTGTAAAGTGACAGGGTGTTAGCACTGTTCTGTTCGCTTGAGACCAAGTTGTTAAACGGTAGGTTATGTGTGATAGGACCACGGAATGCATGGAATTTCTTCCGATTACAGTGGTCTCTACAACATTCCAGGATCACGGTGGTAGTTGAGACCGCCGTGATCGGAAGTAGTGCCATACTGACAATTCATCCTGCCGCTGGGTCACTACAATGTCATAATACACACAAATATCAAATTCTTTTCCTAATGCACCTTTAAAGTGCATATGACACATTAGACACATTTTTTGCTAATACATAGTTAACACAATTATATTTAAGATTTTGCTAAAGATTGTACCCAGCTTTCTTTAGTTTGGCCATTTTAGTGATCTTTATAGTTTGACTTCCTTATTGGACACCGACAGGAAGTGACATAAAAGAAGGTAAACAATTTTAAACTGTTGCCGTGCAACCATGTTAAGTCAATGGGAAATAAATGAGTCAAACTGCTATGGAATGTTACCTTCTTTTATGTCACTTCCTGTCATAGAAATAAAAAGGAGAAGCGTCATTCAATCCCCACGCATGCGGACAGTTAGCAAAGAAGCTACTCCGGTATACTTTTCACATTCCATTAGCCTCCTTAATGTATTTTCCCTATAGCCGTTAGCATTAGCCACCAAACATCTCCAATTATGAACGATTCAGATGTTTTCAGCTGTTGGCAACCCATCGACCACATTTAGGGGAGGCCAAAGCCTAGTTAGAAATCGTTAATAAATGTACAGACCTTTGGATAATTTATTTTAGATAGAAATTAGCGTCTAAAAGTGTCCTCCGAGTTACATGCTAAATCACGTTCAAGTTTCGGCTTTTCATGGGTCTGATTCACAAATACGCATCTAATGGACATTAAACATCATCTTATGACATGTACATGATAAAGAAAGCACAGAAAAGTATATAAATACTGTGAAATATGTCACACTTAGCCGTACTGTAGCTGCCTTCACTTTTCATATGTAGTTAGCATCGTTACCATGGTGTTTGAAGCAGGTTACGGCTCACGGAGCAAACGTTCCTGTGCAGTTTGGGACTGTTTTAATCAAAGAACAGTCACTACGAAACAGCAGAGAATTACCTTTCTCAGGTATGAATTAAAACTTTAAAGTTTATATTGTTATTTTGGTCACTTCATTTGATTGTTACAATCAGTCTGACAAAACGTTAATGGCAGTTTGTGTTGCTGGTGTGTTTACTGATAATCAAAATTAGCCCATTAGGAAATAGGAATAATTATTGCCATAAAACATCAATTAAGTTAAAATATAAATAATATAATATGATCCATCGATGAAAAAACAGAACGTAACGCAAGTCATGTTGATGTCAAGGCTGCCATCTGCTGTTTGTTTGTATAGGTCAATTATGGGCTGCTCGATCAAAACTTCATCAAATATTATATAAGTTTTAAATGTGGCAAGAATATCAAACTGTGATTAGTAGCAATCCTTAATCCTTATGGTCACACTTGCATTTGTTGTTATGATGGGTTTTATCAGAAAAATGCCAACAGTTCCATTACATTACATTGGTTGGCATAATAACATATGCCGGACCAAGATGGCGGCGTGGCGTCCGTATTGCGACAATGGAACGAAGCCACTAAGGACATTTCTCCTTTTTATTTCTATGACTTCCTGTCAGCAGCTTAAAAATTCAAATAAAATAACTTTTCTGCCCAACATTTCTAAAATTGCTGCTTCACTGAAAAATAATGATAATTATGCAAATACAGTAAGTCATATTTTCAAAAGCATTAAAACCTGTCATATGCACTTTAAGTCCTGCCTGATTTATTGAGCCAGACATGTAACTAAATGATATCCACAATATTTTTTTTCCTAATGTTTTATGTCAATAGTTGTAATTTTCAAGGCACGTTTTTTTTTTTATATATTAGTTTTTTTCTTTCCTCATATTGTGCAGCTAATCTGCTGCATCTGACGGGTCATTGTTGTAATTATTACCAAGGCACAGTCATAACATTGTTGACGCCGGCCAAAACAAAACCCCATCGAGTTTATCTTTGAGTCTGAACTAGCATGAGCTTTGAACATTGCACTTTCGTAATTCAGCGCATGTGCGAATTCCTAATGGAATAAATGAAAGCACTGCTCTCCAGCTGGTGCGCAGCGGTCCGTGGACACAAGCAAACGGATTAAAACATGAGCACTGCTGCTACACACAGGTCTATAGGATTCATGATACTGCTCAAAGTCCATCCATTTACATAAGACAAACAGTGGGGCTTACAGACGCTCCTGTAACGACTACAACACGCTTTTCATGGATTAGCTGATGCACAGAATTTGAAACTCAAACATAGTCACTGTTCTCTGTGTTTGAGCTGGAAGAAACTGGGGCTGTAACAAAAGCCACGATCCAGTCGAGTATGCAGTTTTTATTGTCAGAAATAAACTTCTGTTCTCCTCCGAATGCTATTTTGATAACTCACAAAAACAAAAATAGCATTGTCGGTGCCTATTTGATCATTGGGAGCAGGTTTTGGTGATAATGGCATGTTCTGATCAGCAACAAATCAATGGCGGCGTCAAGAAGGCAGCTTTTAGCTTCCGGGTTTTGTCTGTTACGCGGCAAAGTCCAGGGAGAATAGATAGAAGCGCTTCAGTGGTAGAAGAAGAACCAAAGTGAAGAGGATTACTGGGAACAATGTTATAACATGGTTAAAATTAAATAAAAAAAGAGGAGAAAAAAAAGACGATTTTTCATGATGTGTGTCCTGATGATATAGAAAAGATTTTGTTCACCAGCATTTTGTGACAGTTCAGCCATGATCATTTCAGCCCTCAAATGACCTACGCTGTGCAGTTTAAGGCAAAACCCTGCAGGTGAGGGTGCAACATACCGTATATACAGAAAAGAAACCGCTATTCAAATTCTTTCATTCCGACTGCTGTCAGGATTTTAAATGATACTAGTTAGGAAGGCAGTGTTTATCTTTTTTCCTCATCTTTACTGGTCCACTTGTGTCCTGATGCACTTACAGTTCATGACGTATTGAATGTGGTTGTATGTGTCTCCTTTTTATTGTTTTTTATGACCAGAGAACAGCGAACAGAATTGCCCTTTGGAATAAATAAAGTTGTTTTGATTTGATTTTGATTTGATTTGATAAATATAGAGGTATCAGTTTGAAACTTATGCAGTAAATTAATGGCATAAATAGGCGAAAATATGTTCTAAAGATGTTCTTTCATTTAATGCTATTATATATAAATATGGCAGTCTATGCACAAAAATGTAATATCATTTTGGAAACTAACTCTGAATAATTAAATATTGTAAATCCTTCTGAAAAAGACATATTATAATATGTCTTTTATCAAGTACAAGACTAAAAGTTTGGGAGTCTGTAGGAGCCACTGAAGTGATGTTCTAATTTAGAGTAAACAAGCTATTCACTTTTAGAATGTAATAGGCACAAATCTGCAGCAGAAATGACCACATTTGGATTACATCGCATTTAGGATGAGGGTGCGCATGTTTCCACAATGCCAAGCATTCTAGGAAACTTTCAATGGAAACTTTAGCTCAGACACTTTGGGAATTTTCAAACATAAAAATCTGTCAAAATGCTTAAAAAAACATAATATGTTTAAATTTTTGTTGAATAAACAATTGGTGAATTATTAGCTATCCATTAATTATGCTTTTGAACAATAAAACCCCCGACCCGTAGGAGAAGTGTGAGACCCCTATAGTCAGGTCAAAACATACTTTCCTAAAGTCCATTGTGCTTAATGCTCTTTCTAATGAGCGGTGGGACAAACAGCAAAGTTTTATGTGATGGTTTTGTTTCATCACACTGTGATTGGTTTAATTCACGTGTCTCTAACTCAGACCCCGACAGACACTGACCGCACTGACCACTGACAGTACGGGGAGTGGGCGCGGCCTGTGTCTGACACAGAGCTGCATTAAACAGAACGGACCTAAACTATAGACTTTTAAAACAGTATAATATTGTAATACTGCACATACTTGATGAATATACAGTGTGAGGAAAAAGTATGTGAACGCTTGGGTGATAAAATGTGGTCTGATCTTTATTAAAATCACAAGGATGAGTAAACAGTGTCTGCTTAAACTAATACCACCCAAACATTTACATTTTATCATATTTTTATTGGCCATAACATGTAAACATTCACAGGACAGGGAGGAATAAGTAAGTACACCTGAATCTGACTGAACTGCAGCAGTTTTGTAAAGTGAGCGTCTAAACTGCAACTCCAGAAAAGCAGTTATTGCTGCAAAAGAAGGATCAGGATTTAATACAAGGGTTCACTTACTTATTCTATGCTGTTGTGAATGTTTTTTCTGCAAAATATCTTGATAAACTTGTGAATTAATTTCTCTATTGATGATATTGCGTTGTCCAGGCCCTGAAGAAACAAAACAGCCCTACACCATGATTCTCCTGCTCCATACTTCACAGTGAGGATAGGGTTTTGATGTTGGTGTGCTGTTCCATTTTTCCTTCACACATGACGTTGTGTGTTTCGCCCAAACTAGTCAACTTTGGTTTGCGAAGGAGCTGTTGGACGCTCCACAGCACTACTGGATAAATATACTGTGGACTGATGGACTCAAAGTTGCACGATGCTAATCGCGAGTGGTATTTTTCTGTTTGAAAGCAATGTAAACACTATTTTTGGTTAAGATATAGCGCTATATAAGACTAATGCATTATTATTATTATTACTATTATTATTATTATTATTATTATTATTATATGGTTTCGACCAAATTTTATTTTAGTTCATAACAATGCAAGGAAGCACGTGTGGTTATTTTTGCACTATTTTTGGTCAAATGTAATAATTATTTTGAGGTTAATTGTACATTTTGGTTGTTTACTATATGAAAGTGTACAGTAATTCTTCTGTAATGCTAAACCCAGTAGCAGAGATAAGGTTTAACGATAGAGGTGTTGATTTAAATCTCCATTAAGGACATGTACTCCACCCGTCTATTGGGTAAAAGTCTATGCGGTGTGGCTTTAAAAACATGCATGTAAAAATTACAGTATAATTTGTAATATGTTATTATGAGGAAAGAGAAAGCTATAGCAGTGAGAAGAGATAGGATAATGGACTTTTATTTAGCGGTAAACAATAATTCCATTATTGTTGTGCAGGCTAGTTTTTCATGGTTAAGAAAACCCTTGATGGATTTCCTGGATTCTCTCCGGACGGAGATGGCGAGTCTGTGCCCAGAACTGAACTGAACTTTGTAGAACAACCTTCTTTCCTAAAGTGCCGAGTGGTAACACCTTAAACTACTACTTACCGGAAAACGAACTGAACAATAAAGACAATTGACTTGACTTACAACTTACAAAAGACAAAGTGAGCGCAATAGGACTGGGGATATTTTTGTTGCATATGCTTTCTGTCAATACTGTGATGTTCTAACAGTTTCATTTTTATTTTGTTTTCTAAATAATACTCATTTTTCTTGCTTACTCCTTCCCTCCAGCCATTTCATTACGCATTCATCTCAGTTCCTATTGTAATCCTGTCAAACCTAGCAACTGGTCTATACTTTTAAATATTCCTTACCTTCTTGACGTGACGTGAGTCAGAGGTTACAACTGCATGGTAGACAATAAAGTTTTTCTATTCTATTCTATTCTATTCTATTCTATTCTATTCTATTCTATTCTACTCTATTCTATTCTAAACCCAAACCCTATCCCCACTCTGAAGTCTGGAGCAGGAGAATCATGGTGTGGGGCTGTGTTGTTGCCTCAGGGCCTGGACAACGTGATATCATCAATAGAAAAATGAATTCACAAGTTTATCAAGATATTTTGCAGAAAAACTGAGACGTTCACAACAGCATGTGAGTAAGTAAGTGAACCACTGTATTAAATATCTGCAGATTAGATGTTCACAACGATCAGGATGAATCTTGGACCATTCCTCTTTACAAAACTGCTGCAGTTCAGGAAGATTTCTGGGTTCACTTACTTTTTCCTCCCTCTCCTGTTATGGACCTTCATCAGGCTTGAGGCCTGATGAAGGTCCTTTTGACCGAAACGTTGCAGCAATAATATCTTAAGAGTGAGACAGTGTGCGGGAGCTTTTGTTCATTTTTGCATCTATTCCACGTCCTAAAACACTTTCCTCTTCAAACTCTGGTGCTCAGTCATGATAAAGATGATTTTGTTGAGACTTTGTATCTCTGCTGTGATATACAATTTTCACTTGTGTTAATTCCCTGTTATTTCCCATAAATTCCCGCTAATTCCATTGGAAAATGTTCAACGTTGAAAATTCCCAGAATTTTGCAACCCTGCTCCTAGCTTTACGAAAGCATTCATCTGCACGCTTTTTTATAACTTTCAGGGAGTAATACAGTCACTGTGGTGTAATCGACAATAACGAGCCGCTAAGCTAGTTTACTATTGATTAAAAGGCTTTAGTGCACACAACACAAAGGTCTGGAAATGGAATGAAGACTGACGAATGATTGGGGGAACGCCAAACTTTGCTTAATTTGCTGGAGTTGAAAACAGGCTCTGCTCACCTCTCGGGCAGGGCAGGGGTCTGCAAACTTTTGGATCCAAAGAGCCGATTCACTCTGATAATACTACATTTGTTTCTGTCAATCGATCAAACCGCTTAATTCATCCCTTGGTATAAATGACTAGTATTTGATTGTACACGTCACATTTGTAGTAAAAAGAAGTGAGACTGTTCAAATATGGCACACTTTGTTGTAGGCCTTGTTTACTCAGTTGTGTATTCATTTACCTCGCAGCTCAATACTGTCATTAATTTACAATTTGCTTTTCAAAATAAAGATATGACAGTACATTAAAATGACGAAAGGACAACAATCAGCTCATTCAGCACAATTTCAACAGTGGAATAACAATCACAGTACAACAGAATGTGTTACACATTAAGGCCACAATGTTGCCCAGAGTTTCATCAAGGCGATAGAGAACATAAAAGACCAGACAGTTACGCACCGACTCGTCTAAGCTAATTTAAGAATATATCTCAGTATGGAAAAACAGTGGCCTTTAAGAAGAGCTACCGATACAGGAATAAAGACTGTTTGTACTGGTTGCTTGTGGCTCTTACAGCCCGATATCGTTTCCCCGATGGCAGAAGCTCATATTCATTAAAGAGCACATGAGAAGGTTCTCTGAGAATGTTTTTTGCCTGTGCCAGGGCCGAGGATTCAAAGAGTGTTTGTAAAGAAGGATACTCTTTCCTGCCAATAATCTTCATGGCAGTTCAGACCAATTTCTCAATTTTGGTTTTACACAGAACAGTAGGAGGGCCAAACCAGGCAGCCATGCCTTTCCAGAACAGCATTATAAAACAAAGACGTTCTTTCTGTGCTCACACCAAACACTCTAAGTCTTCTTAAAAAATGAAGCCTCTGAGATCATTTGTGACACAGATTTTCTACATGCACATTCCACTTGAGTAGGTTGTCAACATAAACACCAAGATATTTGAAGGACTCAACTTTCAACTATCTCGCTGCCACCAGTAAGGATTGGGTCATGTGACATAAGTTATTTAAAGACCATCTCTTTGGTTTTACCTACGCACCAGGTTTTTCCAAATGCGGTTTATTTACCCACACCTAAACGATTTCTGAAACCTATACTAAAATATTTGTCAGAGAGAGCCAGAAACAGAACAATAATGGGAAGATCTGCACAACATCGGATTCATCTCCACTGTCAAGAAATGTGTGAAATTGTTGGGGAAAATTGGGAGAAATTGTGAATATTAGTAATAAAAAATGGGCAAAAAGTACACCAGTGAAAAAGTACCCGTAGTAGCCAAAACAGAATATAACAGCACATGTCAGATATCGTGTGCTTAATAATGGTGTCACTGACCTGAGCGTAAAACTGTATTTAATCTCCAGTAAATCCATCTCGGAGCCTGCGCAGTAGCCGCTCTCCTGCTGTGGGAATCCTCTGGCACATTCTGTCTGTGAACACAGCACAGACGGCTTTGAAATGTAAATCTCCCCTTCACGGGCTGCACCTGAATGCCCCGTCTGCTTTAGAGCAGAATAATAGCGCGAGCCCATCACCTGTCACCAGAGTGCGCTCGGAGACAGGGGGGTGAGATGCCCTATTTGCTCTGCATTTTATGATGTAACAGATGCAGTATAATCCATAACTGAACGCCCCTCACTCTGGACGAGGGTCTGGTTCTGTGCAGTGAGAGTGAAAAGGTCTAGACTTTTGAATCAAAGCCAGGAAGTGACACATTCGAACGCACACAGACGAGCGGCTGGTAGGGAGGAGGGAGACAGAGCCCAGAAGGTTTTGAAATAAAGTCGACTCACTCACTGTCACGGCCACAGCAGCGCAGGGAGCAGTGGAGGCTGAACCTGGGGGTCAAAGCATTTATAAACACTCCTTAGTGGGCTTATAGCTCTGTTACATTCATTACATCACTGTTTCTTGTATCTGTTTGGTTAAAACAGATTGTTCAGTTTCCTCTGCGTTGATAAGGCGTGCTCCGGCTGTTAGGCCAATGGTAGAAGTAGCTCCAGGTGCAAGTAGTAGTAGTTTATTCGGTCATTTCATTCCTTTAAACATTAAACAAACATTTCCATTATTCATGTACAACACGACGAAGGGTTTAGGCTGAAGTGAAAACTTATGCCTAACCCACTTTACATACTTCCACGAGAAAACAAACACAAACATTTATAGTAAACAATATCAAGTGTCAAACAGAAGAGAAATAAGCATGTATTTAGAATTGATTTCAACATAAATTTCAAATATTCCAACACATATGTGACCAGTCACTAGAATCAAAGACACAAGTCTGGGGCATTTTGAGATTTTCACAGATTATTAAAGTGTAGTCTCCAAGCTTTCCAACGATGTGTAAGTCATGGAAATCTGATATTATTTGGAGGCGTAGCTGTGATTTGAAGTTAACAATTCCCAAAGGCCAAAGGGCTGAAAAAGCTTTTGGGCCATTGTCACCTCTCTCTGCTGTTGGGAGTGACAATAGGGCTCATTTACATCTCAAAGTATTAAGTCATGCTGTATGAATACTTGTGCACGCCCCACTTTTCACTTTTCTATTTTTTGAAAAATAACAGAATCATGTATCATTTTGCTTTCACTTCACAGTTGTTTGTTACTTGTGTGTGAACTTTCAGTAAAAATTAAAAATAAAATCTTTGTTTAGGGTTGTTTATTTATTGTCAAAATCCTGCATGCTTCTCCCAAAGCTTCTCCGCAGTCCCTCCCTGTGTCAGCTCCAGCCTCAGGCTGAGAGAGTTACAGACTCCGGACATAACTGAAGTTATAACTTTAGAAAAGACTCCTGTACTGTTTTAGTAATGCACATACATTGTCATACATGAGAGGAAAAGGCCGACATCGGCGTATCGCGATGTCGCCGTGTCGATGTCGTGGTCAAATTGTGTTTATGTTTCACTGCACAAACCCAGTAACTTTATCTGGCATAAAACCGAAAATATGAAGCGGATCTCTCTCAAATAAGAAGTGGCTGAAAGCTAGGGATGCGCTGACTACATTTATGGAGTAGTTTAAGTTTGTAGAGATCTTGATTTTGTGTAAATAGCAGGTTAATTCCTCGTGACTGCATGACTGTCTCCCATGCTAACACCATGTTAGCTAACAACAGCACAACGATAGCCTCATCAAACAACCATTAGCACAGCAGCCACCAGCGATAAAAAAACAAACTTTCACTCACCGTCTGAAGTAACCTTTGCGTGGTAAATCCATTTTGCTGCGTAAGTAGCGGCAGCTTCTGAGAGCAACATAGCATTGCGTTGCATAGTCATGAAGCCACACAGACAAAACACGCCCCTACTGCAAGCTCCGAAACTAGTCGGTTTGAACATAAAGTTTACGCTTTTAAATATACCAATACTGGTAGCTTAAACATGGAGAGGCTTCTTTGTGACTTAAACTGAACGATTCTGCAAAAAAGTGAAAATCACCATTTTCAAAAAAATACCTTTGTTCACGTTTTTCTAGAGACATGGGCTGCCGACTTGTGTCTTTGGAATCCAGGGCGGGTCACATATGTATATATACATTTTGTGTTATGTTAATTTATTTTAAACTAAATCATGTCATATTTAAATTCATTCATTATGGATCTATTAAAGTCTTTTCATTAGTTTCTTACTTTATTCATCCTAAGCTTATATATTTTTGAATGATAGTAGATTTATACAACTTTTGAAAGCTTTGACTGTTTCAGACTGTTTTAACTGAACTTCCAGATCGTTCCACAGATTAACACCTCTGACAGAAATACATCGATTTTTTTTATTCTTTCTTGCTTTTGCTTTTTTGAAAATGGCAGTTCCTCTGAGGTTATACTGACTTTTCCTGTGTTCAAAAAGCTGCTGGATGTTTGAGGGAGAAGATTATTATGTGCTTTGTACACTATTACTAAAGTATTAAGATCAACAAGATCATGGATTTCAATAGATTTAGCAAAGTCTGATAGCTTGCACTGTAAGGAACATTATGTGAAAGCAAAACTGTGTGGATGAAACCAAAACACGTCAAATTTTAAGGTTCGGACCTTGGTGCGGACTCCAGAACAAACTGACTGAGGGTGCATCAGAGTCTGAAAGGGGTGACAATAGATCATAGACTGTTAAAAAGAATAGACAGCTCCTCCTCACTCCTCCCCGTTTACCATAATGACCACGTTCGAGGGGAAATCATGGTGGATTTACAGACTCCTCCTCCCCAGCTCTGACGAAGCATGTTCCTAATAAGGGCATAAGGGCGGGATCTTCACTGTAGACTCGGCCCTTGCGTGACGTGTAGCTCGGCAGCTCCAATGCCAACAGTCCGACCTCCGTTAAGTAGGAGATTAAACACATTTTTATTTCGAAAACCAGCCTGGTTTCTTTTTTTGTGAGTAACCCAGCGTTATCTCAGGAGGAATATGTAGCCATAGAAAGTGTTAAAAAATTTAAACCAGGCATTAAAGTTGTTTTTAACGTGTCTAAAGTCCAATGCTTTTCAATGGGGGCCTAGCGATGATATGGAGGTACTACAGCAATGGCGGCCTCCAGTGTTACGGTCATAAAGCAGAGCAGCTAGCGGCCATTGCAATAGATACATTCAAATATAGAGAGGCATCCAAAACTGAGGGTGCAAACATTATAAAATAAGGTCACAATGCATCCTTTTGCACCCCTGTAGATCCAGGCCTGACTTTCAGTGGTGAAAACGTGTTGATCTCATTGCATTTATTGATTTGTTAGCATGTCGGTCAAAATTGGTAGCTTGTATAGATAAAGACGGCACAGTTTTTCACTCTTTTTAGCCCTTTTTGGCCGGCTACAAACATATTCGTCCTACACCAATACAGTCAAGTCAAAATCGGGTCCATATGATTGTTTTTATCACAGCCGATTGTTCAGTAGAAGCGGAAAAAACGGCAATCGTAGCTAGCGTTAGCATATGTAGCTTTAATCTAACGTTAGCTTCCTGGTTAGCATTGTCCGTTTCTTCTGTATTTATGGGCTGTTGAACCACTTTGCTCCTCTTCTCTACTTCTTTGTTGATAAAACATGACATATCACTGCTGAGGAGCACGACAGCAGGTCAACGAGGCGCAATCACGCACCATTGAGCTAAACTGATTGAAATCGTGACACGAGTGCCTGTTTGTCTGTCCCCACAGATGCACTCTCTACGCCTGCTGAGCCTGAACGAGCCCTACAAGATCTTCTCCAGCATGAGCGACAACACGCGGCCCACCCAGCCCCTGCTCCAGCGCTGCATACGCACCAACATCAACTTCAGCAAGCAGGGCCGGGACTGTCCCAACAACAGAGCGCTGCGGCCGCAGTACAGAGGTAACCACGCACCGGCCCAAATCATTTTTCACCAAAAAGTCATTCTAGGTAGAGGGGGTTTTGAATCTTGAAAGAATTTGCACTGCTGATATTTTTTTATAGTCTGCTCTAACTTTATTCTTTATTTGTATTATTTGCATTCATTGTATATAGATACCCGTACTTACTATTTTACTGATGCACAGTTCCTGTCTTTTTATTGCACACCCTGAGTGTTTTTCTGAGAGCTGATTTAAGTGAATTTCTCCATTGTGAGATCAGTAAAGGATTATTTTGTTCTATCTTATCTTAGCTAGTCATAAGTGAAAAAATGGGGTGGGGTTCAAAGCTCAAGAAATCAGGCTGGGAATGAGATATTAAAAATCCCTTTGGAAAGAACTTCATTATATTGTTATGCCCAAGACTTCTGTAGAAGCTACTAAATTGGAGAATTTGTTGCATGAGTGGAACAAAAACATCCTCTTGACTGACCCTGAAGTCTTGTATTGCACGTGCATGCGCGGCACATTACTCTTTCACAGTGGGTTCCCAGAAAAGAAGATACCTTATTTGGATTATAGCGTCTTCTCAAGCACCTTGCGGAGTACACATGGATTTAAAATATGTTACAAATTATTTGTAAATGAATATGTGTGGGAACCCGGGTTTTTGCGGCGCGATGTCTGAGTTACTTCCGGGATATCTCCAACAAAACATCTTAAATATGCATCCCAAGTTTTGTATTTTTCATATTCTGACATGAAAACTAAGGCCTTAAAGGAACAGGGCCACCGTTTTTCCATACTGAGATATGTTCTTACCTGAGCTTAGACGAGTTAATACTTACCTGTCTGGTTTTTGTGCGTGCCTATGGAAGAGCGTGGTCGCTTCCACCCCCGTTTGGAGCTATAGGACTACATTGGGAGAGGCCAAATGCTAACAACAACTTTGGTCTTTTGACTGAGCGCACGCACAAAGACCAGACAGGTACGCATCAACTCGTCTAAGCTCAGGTAAGAACATATCTCAGTATGGAAAAACGGTGACCTGTTCCTTTGAAGTGCATATGACACATTAGACACAATTTTTGCTAAAACACAGTTAACACGTTATTTAAGATTTTGCTAAAGATTGTACCCAGTTTTCTTTAGTTTGACCATTTTTGTGATGTTTATGTTTTCACTTCCTTATTGGACACTGACAGGAAGTGACATCGAAGAAGGTAAACAATTTTAAACTGATGCCGTGCAACCGTGTAAAGTCAGTGGGAAATGAATGAGTCAAACTGCTATGGAATGTTTCCTTCTTTTATGTCACTTCCTGTCAGCAGCTTAAAAATTCAAATAAGAATAACTTTTCTGCCCAACATTTCTTCATTAAAATTGCTGCTTCACTGAAAAAAATGATAACTATGCAACTGATGAACTTGCAACTGATGTAATCCATCTAAATAAGTCATATTTTCAAGAGCTTTAAAATCTGTCATATGCACTTTAAAGAGGGGGTATTATGCTTTTTTCAATCACATAGCACCAGTCTATAGCATACTACAATGATGACGTAACCTTCTGTTGGTCTGTATATGCAGTAAATTAAAATAACTGCCTTGAATAAAATTGCTCTCTCAAAATGGTGTACTGAACGTCTTGAAATAGGCCTCTGTCTTTTAAGCAGCTTTCCGACACGCCCCCTTCAGCAACTGCTGTGGCATCTAAACAACACTACTGTGCGGGGAGGGGGCTCTGCTGAGCTGAGGAGCAGTGGTTGGTGGCTTGGCTGGTGACAAAAGGTCCAGAGGCGTCTCCAGGAGGTGGGGGCGTTCCTAGGAGGACTGAGCATAGCTACACCTAAAATGGCTGCCGTCTAAGTTTTTACTGATTACTCAAAAATATGTGAATGAGCCAAGGCAACACTCCAGCATGTGTTAATGAGGGAATGACTAATAACATGATTAAAGCTTGAAAAAGTCGATTTTACATAATACCCCCCTTTAAGGGATAACAATTCTCCATGTTGACCTCTGCGTAAAAAAAATCAATACTTTCACCTGTCCCGCCTTAAACGTGCAGTAAAAAGTGCCATCTCTGGAGATGTGCGCCGATCCAACGTGAAGCCTGAGGGCCACCAGATATCGCTCCGAGGGCCGCACTTGGCCCAGGACCACGCTTTGTGCAACCCTGCTTGGCTTTATGTTCGTAGAGCGATTTTCAGACTGAAAGCGTGTCCCTGTAATTGGACAGCGTGAGGTAAAATAGTGTTTACGGTATTTGGACTGTATGCAAACATCTTTTATGCTTCTCCAGAAAGTGTTCTCTTCTGCACAGCTCTGATCTGAGACATGAAAGCTCAAGGCGAAGCTCTCAAGTTCTCTATTTACTCCAATTAATTTACCAAACACTGAAGTAGTCGCCCACAAAAATGTCAATGATCAATAACGTACCGTTAGTGAGACGCTGCGGCCTTTACCAAACAGACAGCAGTGTTGATCAAAGTTTGCTCCGCGTCTACTACACTTTTGCTAATACTGTATCCTTCCCCTCCCCACGCAGCAGCGTAAACCCAGCTTTATGTGATTAATAACTCGTGCTGCAACTAATTGGTCATGCATGGCCTCCCGTTAATTACAGGCTTCGTTTTTCATTTTTCAACCCCAGGATTAATTCATACCGACCCGTTGCACCACATTTGGTATTCAGCCTCGGTACTGCACGTAAACAAAACTGAGGAGAGAAATGTACGGTCTTGACCAGTTTACTCCTTTGGTTGAACATGGAACAAGGGAATAGTCAAATCTGTCCAAGAAAGCCTTTTATTTTCTGACTTCCTCCTTAAATGTATAATATGGGAGATTGTTAATTCAAAATGTATATTTCCTGGCGCACTCTAGAGCTGTGGTTCATAACTTTTCTTTTCTGGAAGCCCCTCTTGAGTGTGCTGGAGTCAGGCCTACACACAAATACTACTTGACATTTTCTGAAGTGTTCAGAATGTAAGTGCATTACTTCAGCAAAATGTAGATTTAACATGAAGTACTGTGTACCTGTTGCTGAAGAAATATCACATTTACATTTACATATGACCGCTTTAGAATTTCTCACATTTCAGCTTAAATTGGTCATAAAATGTGGTCTGATCTTCATCATAGTAATAAGAATGAGTAAACAGTGTCTGCTTAAACTAATACCACCCAAACAATTACATGTTATCCTATTTTTAATGGCCATAACATGTAAACATTCACAGGACAGGGAGGAAAAAGTAAGTGAACCCAGGATTCTCGCTGAACTGTAACAGTTTTGTATAACTGGCTGAGCCTTCTTTTGTAGCAATAACTGCTTTCCTGTCGTTGCAGATTAGACGCTCACAACGATCAGGATGAATCTTTGACCATTCCTCTTTACCAAACTGTTGCAGTTCAGCGAGATTCCTGGGTTCACTTACTTTTTCCTCCCTGTCCTGTGAATGTTTACATGTTATGGGTAATTGTTTAGGTGGTATTAGTTTAAGCAGACACTGTTTACTCATTCTTATGATTTTGATGATGATCAGACCACCTTTTATGACCAATTTAGGCAGAAATGTGAGAAATTCCAAAGCTTTTACATACTTTTTCTTCTCACTGTAAAACGTATTGAAAGTATTGATACTTTGATAAAGTATCAATACTTGATAATGCAATAAAACGATAACAAACGATAACATCATCTTTAATTGTCAGACTCAAGGTCCATATGAAAACACACAACACAATATATTGTCCCAGCCCTAAGCCCCATATAGCAATAAAAAGAAAGAAGAGAAGATATATCTGTCTGCCCATACAGATCAGTGCTCACACTGTTGGTTGTTCTTTAGTCTTTTAGGCCAGCAATTTTCATTAGCTGATTTATTTTAGTGAAAAGTACACTTTATTTAAAGACTAAATGATTTTATTTTCTTTTTCTTTTTTTTATGGATAAAATGCATCTGCAGGCAGTGCACTCTGCGACCTCTCTCCTCTCACACAGCCCGAGCAAACGTCAGTCGCTACATCTGCATCGCCGGGCTGCAAATAAACTCCCGACGCTTTTGACCAGTGATCCGCAGCTCGATTATGCTCCGACCCATTCATGACTCTTTACTGAAAGCGTTTGAAATCCGTTCAGTGTTAAGAGCAGCTCAAAAGACTGGCCCATGTGTCAGCCAAAAAAAAAAAGAAAAAAAACCCTAATATCTCAGACTCTGATCACTGACAGGCACAGTTTGATTCAAATGTTACGACTGGAGTGATTTCCACCCTTTTGAAAAGCGCGTACGTGGGTATCATTTTGTGCCACAGATAATGAAAGAGTTTGCCAAATTGTCGGCCAAATCCTTTTGGGTGCAGAAAGCTTTCACTTCATTGCCTACTCTGCTGTAATCTGTGTAAAATAGACTCTTGATTGTTTTGAATAAGGCTCTTAACCAATGTGACGCGCCAATATAGAGTTGGATTCCACACTTATAAGGTCTATTGGGAGTGGAAATGCTCTGCCTCTCTTCTTTCTGGTAAAGAATTGCTTTTATTCTTTTTGTTCGAAGCAGAGCGTTGGTTCAGGCTGGGTCGACAAGGGAATTCACGTCCGGCCAGGCTAGTCCGAACCGCCTATAGCTCACGATCTGGAGACGTGTCCCCGGGTACTGCGGCTGTTCGCTGCCTCCGACAGGTTTATACAATTCCCCCACGGACACCATAAAGTAAACCTTAAATACTATCTTTCATCCCTACATAGTGTATGGATATATCTTTGAAAATAGTCCATTCCAGCAGGCTGTAATTTATTAATGCGCAGGTGCAGAAAGAGGCTCTTGAACATTTTATATGTTTGTTTTCTGATATAAATAATTGAGTAATGATACGACGAGTAGAGTAAGTATTGACGGAACTTATTTCTCCTGATCCGTCTGTCCTCTCCATCTCTGCGCTCATGAATAATAATAAACCCATGTTGGCGGTTGGGCCCAGTCTGGAGATAATTTTGAAACCTGTTTGACTAAATCTCCCGGCTCTGTGTGGGCTTTCCAAAAAATAAAAACCCCCCAAAAAATCCCCCGACAATTCCAAAGTGAGAAGGGTAGAATCAGCCACAGGAGCAGCGCCGACTCTAATTGGACAGGAGAGTTTTCAGATTTGGAGCTGGGCCAGGCCAAGGTCCTCATAATCCATAATAATAAGAGGAGCCATTTTAATGAGTGAAGAAATCCCTCTCTAATGTGGGGCTGGATAGTGATCCCTCTGCTCTACGGCGGTGGTTTTAAACCGTTTCTGTCTTTTCTGGCAATGTTTGTCAAACTGTAATAGGCAGGTCTAGTCTTTGTTTAACTAAGGCCAACGCGCAGCACGCCGGAGCGTCTCACGGGGCACTTGGAAGGGCTTTTCACAAACGGTGGGGTTCGTTGAAACCGATTTATCAGCTCATCGTGGACAAAAATTAGACGTGTAGCTCGTGGCTCGTTTCTGCATGTTAAAACTAGCGCCCAACCGACATTTTTTGGGGTCCAATAACAATACCGATGTGAAGTGGGTTGGAAAGGCCAATAGTCAATATATCGGTCGGTGTGTTTAGTCATTTCATTTCACATATCAAAGCGGGGCCAGTGAACATGAATACTGTCAGTAGCTCTTTGAGAGAATAAGTTGTTTATGTAGCTTGAGGAGCTACAAGCTAACACTTAAATAACAAACAAATCCATGCGTCCATTGGCCTTTTTTGCTTGACCCTTCCATGTGCCTCCTCCATTTTGACATTGATTCAGCTCCATACACCTGCTACATTTTATGATGGTAATATCACTCTTTACATTGGCAACACTAATGACTCCCCATGGATTTTTTTCCCCCCACCATGCTCTATGTAAACACAGAACAAGATGGCAGCTGACCAAAATACGCATAATACGTATTCATCTAGCATGGTTTGGAATGCCTGGGCGACTGGAACAGCAGTTCTGTAAAAGTAGGGAGCACTTTTGGACACAAATCTTCAAGGGGCACTAACACAGATTTATAGATCAATGGTGAACTACTGGGATGCTGTCAGGACCCACTATAATTCTAGGATGCCAAGCTGCGACCTAAAGAATAATGAAATACTGTGTTTTCTTCACAAATTAATGTTGGATGAACACGAAAGACTGAAATTATTACCAACACAACAGTCATTTCAAAATATCCTGATGTTTCTATGCTTTTATTGAAATAGTCAAAGAAATGTACTCTGGAAAAGGCTTGCGACCCACAGATAATGGTTACGTGACCCACTTTTGGGCCTCGACTACGCCTCTTTGGTTAAAACTGCTGTAAAAGGCAAAGAAAGGCGGGATTTCATTGTAAAATATATTGTTTTAAAGTGACAGTCTGTAAGATTGCAAAGTGAGGAGAGAGTGAGAGTGAAATTTGAAAGTAAACAATCAAGTTCCGCCTGTTCTGATTGGACCAAAAGCCACCCCTAATTTGCAAAATGAGGAGCGCAGGAACAAACTTTAAAAAGGTCAATAATCAAGCCCCCTCCCCTCCTGATTGGACCTGACAGGCTGGTTCACAGGAAAACTCGTCTCATTGGTCAAAGTGATAGCCCGTTGATTCTGATTATTATCTAATAGTACTTACAGTGCCTCTCGAAAGTACTAATACACCTTTTGCACATTTTGTCATGTTTACAACCATAAACATAAAGATTTTATTTTGAATTTTTTACTGAAAGTTCACACACAAGTAACAGACAACTGTGAAGTGAAAGCAAAATGATACATGATTCTGTTATTTTTCAAAAATAGAAAAGTGAGGCGTGCATAAGTATTCATACAGCATTTTTCTGAGTGCATTAAATTGCCTTTATAACATTCCTAATGACTGCAGAATGTTCACACCTTGCCCTAACCATTAAATAGAGGCCACCTGTGTGTAATCTACTCTCAGTATAATTTAAAGCTGTTCTGTGAGGGCCTCAGAGCTATGGTCAGAGTGTATTGGTCACTAAACAACATCATGAAGGCCAAGGAGCACACCAGAGAGGTCAGGGATAAAGCTGTGGAGAAGTTTAAAGCAGCGTTAAGTTATACAAAGATTTCCCAAGATTTGAACATCTCACGGAGCACTGTTCAATCCATCATTCGGAAATGCAAAGAGTATAGCACCACTGCGAACTTACCAAGACACGGGCGTTATTGCAGCAAAAGGTGGTTCCACATAGTATTAAGTCATGCTGTATGAATACTTATGCACGCCCGACTTTTCGGTTTTCTATTTTTTGTAAAATAACAGAATCATGCATCATTTGCTTTCACTTCACAGTTGTCTGTTACTTGTGTGTGAACTTTCAGTAAAAAATTCAAAATAAAATCTTTATGTTTAGGGTTGTAACATGACAAAATGTGCAAAAGTTCAAGGTGTATTAGTACTTTCGAGAGGCACTGTTGCGTCAAATTTCAGACTCAGGCAGTTAATTATGCACAATCTGTTGAATTTGTAAAACGTTTAAACTCAGACTTTAAGCAGAAAAACGTTTCATTGCAACTTCTGGAGAAATGGCCCGCGGAGACAGGCGTTTTAACCCGCGACAATCACAGAAATTGCCCGCGAAATCCTGTAGGGACTGGATAATAGCTCCCTAGCGATTCAGCTGTTCCACATCGAGCTGCAGGTTCGAGCGTGAGCACGTACATTGACTAGTTGGGAAGTTTAACATGTAATTGGTCACACACTGCTCGGTTGCTAAGCCAAAGGCAAGGAGTTGAATTCCCAAACCCACCTCTGCAGTTCTCCTGTGGGAACAAGTCAGATGAAAGATGAAGGAACATACTGTATATATTCCTCTCTTGGATCCGTCTAACACATCAACACTTACTGTATATCCTAGACCAGGGGTGCCCAAACTTTTTGTCTCCGAGGGCCAAAAAGAAAATGTGCCTGTGGGCCAAACACGGCGATGTCAAGCTTGAAACACATATAAGTGCAAATGATAATAGTTACTTTATTTTATTTTTTGGTATATATTTGTATTTGATTATATCTATGCAAATAACATGCTATATTAAAACAAATGTTAACTATGGCAAAAGCCCAGTTTTAGTGGAACAAAATCAACAATTGTAGCAATATGTAAAATATAAAAAACAACACCTGTATCTACATTACCTACAGTGACTTTACCTCATTAATTTGTTAACTCAAACAAAATGCCATATTAGATCATTTGAAAGTGTCAGTTCAGCATCAATTCTTTTATAAGTCAATTTTTTAACATGACCTATGCTGATATCAACAAACTTTGCAATAAAAGTTGGAAAACTGGGAAAGTTGATGCTACAGCACTCTGTGATAAACACCAAGACACCACAACAGTGTTTCCTAAACTTTGCCAAAGGAGTGAAACAGCGCCCCCAATGCTGGTGGCCAAAAAGTGCACTGCATCCATATTTACCATTGAGAATGAATGGGAGAGAGTTAGTATTAACCATACTGCCGAAAAGTAGGTCACTCTTTGGCGGGCCAACAGAATTGTTTCGGCGGGCCAAATTTGGCCCACGGGCCCCACTTTGGGCACCCCTGTCCTAGATCATACTAATGGCATGTTGGTAAGACTGTGCATTTTGGGAAACCTTTCCTCTTGTACCCCAGAAAAAGAAGTTCTCTCATTATTACGAATGGAGCCAATTATAGCGGAGGTAAACTGTCTGAGCCGTCCCAGAGCTTTACAGCCGAGAGTGGGGGCAGCAGGTTGAGTCTGACAGTGTGTATCTGCGAGTACAAATAGTATACTGCGTGTGCGGCGGGAGGAGGGAGGAGGAATTGCGGAGGAGACGGGTCGATCGTTTAGCACACAGCAGTCTATTCTTACTCGCTCGAGGAGGCTGCGTTCATTCCCAAATCTGACGTCTAAATCTCTGACGGAGGGCAGGAGCCAATAATACTGTATCGGTTAGGCCAGAGATGCGGCGTTCCCACATGCAAAGACACGGGAAATAACTCATAAAAATCACAAGAAAGACAGCACCATCTTCTGCCGAGTCGAACCGCTAGATTCTTTTACTTGCAGGTGAGAGGAGTTAGAACGTTTGCGCCGGATTAATGAGAGCCTTCTGCATTGGAGTTTTTTTAAAGGAAAGCTGTGACTACAATTGCAGTATTCTCATCTGTTGATGAAAACAGGAACCTGAAAGGAAGTATCAATCTTCTGAATTGGACAATTGACGACAACGAAGGGTATCAAGAACTTTCTAAACACATTTCCACAGTCATTGTAGTCAAACGGGGGGCACACACTGAAAGCGTATTTAGTGCGGTTTTCTTGCGAACTGTCACTTACATTGAGTACAGTTATGTCTGTGTATGTGGGGATGGACATTGAAAAAATACTTGGGAACAGCTTATTTATATGTAAAAACAGACCGTTCCAACTCACCTCCCAGAAGTCCAGCTAATCCACTCCATACCACTTCCTTTCTGCTGCTGCCAATTCTCCATGTTTTTTTATTGTGTTTTTTTGTTTTGTTTTTTGTTTTGTTGTTTCAATTTTCACATGTAAAAGTAGAGAATGAGGTGCAGGTGTGAGGTCAGTGTGTGTATTCTTCTTTCTAATGAACCCCTGCCGTGAAACACAATGTGACATGGGGATCTGTGCTGCTGAGTGAGACGGAGAACAGGAAGTTAGGAAGGAATACATAGATATACAAATCCCATGTGCAAATCTCCTTCCCGCCATACCCTTACCTTGGAAAAATTAAACTTTGGAAAAATAATTTAAAAAAACAAATGTGCAAACTCCTGGTCTCTGGTGTTCACATTCGCTCAGATGTTTTCTCTAAGGTTATAAGTATTGAGTGTGAACTGTTCAATTGCTTGCCAGAAAGATATAAGTAAAAATATTTCATAACAACACGTCTTGATCACCTTGTTGATCTGTGTCTCTTGTTTCTTTTTCTTAGTGAACCAGTGGCTTCTGAAGTAAGGACTACAAACTTGTCTGCCGTCTGTGGCTTCAGAAATCAGGACTACAAAAATGTCCGCCTTCTTTGGCTTTGGAATTCACAACTACAAAAATGTCCGCCTTCTTTGGCTTTGGAATTCACAACTACAAAAATGTCCGCCTTCTTTGGCTTTGGAAATTAGGACTACAAATATGTGCATTTTCTATTGCTTTGGAAGGTAGGACTACAAACATGTCCGCCTTCTTTAACTTTTGAAGTTAGGACTACAAACGCATCTGTGTTCCGTGGTTTTAGAAGTGAGGCGGCAAACATGTCCGCTTCGGCAGTAAGGACAGATTATTTTCCGTGGCCTGCAGGACTACGAACATTTCTGTCTCCTGTGGCTTCAAAAGTGAGGACTACAAACATGGCTGCCTCCATACTTTGGACGGATTTGAGCCCTGCCAACTGTCACCTACAACAACAATAATCTACGATGGACTACAAAAACGACAAAGATGGAGCTAGCTTGTGCAGAGCCACTTATTTCTCTACAGGTCTTTGAGGACCTCTGCTCGTTCTCGGACTCTCGAGTTTAACTTAACTCCAAAAGACCAATTTACTTTTAACAGCTAATTTATATGAATGTGTTATATGTACTGTCAAAGAAAAGTGGGTTCAAACTGTGTCCACAATAAGATTTTCATTGATAATAAAAAAGTTTATTTGTACGATTCCGCGTTTTCCATCAGCTACAGTGGGAATGCTAACGGCGTAATGCTGTCTCTGAGCCGTTTTCCCCCCCAAATATCAATATCAAACAGCCTGCCAGTTTAATTATTCATGATCAGCCGCTACAATTAAGTGGCATATGAACTTTACTTATTTATGAAGACGATGTTTTATTACAGTCGGCGGTAGAGAGTGGGAGAAAAAATCAACAACAGAGTATAATAGAGCTCTTAATGACTGCAGAGGCACTCACCCCTCACTCAATTATACAGTATAAGCTATCGCACAAACAAATTACGTGCGTCACAGCCATGATCGACGTTTTCACGATACTGCTCCCGATTCGTAAGCCGTACCCTCGACAGTGACGACGAGGTGGAAATTATGCGGCACACATTTGTCCTCAGAGGGACTTAGAGGTTGTACAGGTCTTCTACGGGGGTGCTCTCAAAAAAAGGAAGGAAAGGCGTTAGGAGCCGGTAGAACTGTTGCGTATAGTGGACGAGGATGCGCTTTTGATGGATCAGTAGGCTAATATTCCAGTTAGATATTACTAACAAGCAAAGGTATCACTCATGTTTAAAAGGTGCATTATGGAACTCTTCATGCAACAAAAAACCTTGATATTTATACGTAATCCATGTTTTTGTGACCCAATGGCTGTATGGGTGGTTAGCATATAGCGCCATTACTTTCAATCACGGTGGCCTTTACAAAGCTCCAGGATCAATTGTTTTGGAGGTTTTCTGGCGAGAGGGTCCGTCAGCAGTGAAAACCTGCCAGTGACTCTCAAAACAATTGATGCTGGAGCGTCCTAGAAGAAAGTAAAGGCGCCGTGCTAACCACTCATACATAGGGATCTCACGGTATGAAAATCTTACCTCACGGTTATTGTGACCAAAATTATCACGGTTTTCGGTATTATCGCGGTATTTTTTTAATGTGTGTTAATAAGTTCAGAAAGCATTGATAGTCCTACCCAAACTGAAATAGTTTAAAAAAAAAGTGTAACAGTGTTTGTTATATTTAAAACATACAGACGAAGCCATATCAAAAGTGCAACTTTTTACATGAAAATAAATGAACTATAACTATGAATTGGTGATCGTTTGGAGGTTATTACATGTACTATTTATAGCGCCAGAACTGTGTTAGAATATTTTTAACTAGATAAACCCTCTATATCAGGAATATTGTTCTCAGTTTGCTTTCGCTCTGCAGATTTGGGAAAATGCCATCAGACAGTAATCATTGTTAAACTCATATTCAACTTTATTACGGACTCAAAGAGACAGAGTGACATCATAAACAAACACCAAAATAAAATAATAATAATAATAATAATAATGTAATAATAATAATAATGCGGCGAGAGTGAATCTATTACATTGGCGACCAACTTTAATCTGCCCTCCAGGAGCCCTGTAAGGCATTGTGCCGCGACATGGCCAGCATATAAGCCATATGCTGGCGGTGTCGCTGCTGCTGCACTATGGGGCGACTGGTTACCTTCTCCCTCAACCCAAAGTCCCACATCCTGCATTTCTGCTAAAACGCTAACGTTAACTTACTTGCATTGGCTATAGAGTTGTGGTGACAGTCACACAGGTGAGTCATGAGGTTCGAAGTATTGCTGCCTTTAGCAGACACTTTTTCCTGCACGTTCCGCTAACAGGATAACTGTCTTCTATCAACCGTCCTTTGGCTTTCTTAAAATACCCAAAATATACCCAGACTTCAGACTTGGTCCTGTTTGAAGGCTGATAGACGTCCTGAGCGCTGTAGTCTCGGACTTGATTCCAGCTTCGAGAAAGTTTTGTTTTGGAGCTACGGCGGCCGTCTCATCTGCCTACACAGTGGGCGCGGTAATCCACCGAGATAATATAGTTTTTCAAAAACAAGACGTCAACATTTTTACCGGGGTTTACTGCTACAACTATGACATCCCTACTCATACAGCCGCTTCGTCACTGAATGGTTAAATACACACAAATTAAATGTTTTTCCCAACGTAAAAAGTTGCATAATGCACCTTTAACTGACTTCTATTCTTTAAAATATTGACGTTTTGAATCAAATCTATAGTATTAGTTGAACTCAACTTTCTCTGCTCATTTTTAATTGGTTAGAACAGTGTTTAATGTATAGCGTGTTAAGGCAGGTGAGCCACATGAGAGATTTCAAGGAATTAAAAAATCATGGCTTGATCGATATCGCAGCCCTTTAATCACAGCTTGACATAAGCCCCAGCCAATTAGCAGACCCGTGCTAATTTGATGTTTTTAGCTTGTTTTATCTTTGACCCGCACTAATCCCTTCCACCACTTGAGCTAAACATAACATTTCTATTTTTTTACGCCAAGCTATAGCTTAAACATAGACTTGTATTGTATTAAAATACACAGAAAGTTATTACTAATTACTAGGGCTGGGACTTTTCTTCGATTAATTCCGATTAATTAATTTCATACGTTTAGTGCAATTGAAAAATATTAACCGAAATGAATCACACTTTACTTTAGCGGCACAGACACTTTTTCAGTTTCCTTTTTCCTGCAGATGTTGCTTTTGCGTATTTCTATCATTGCTACCGAGAGAGCCCCCCAAAATTAAGATATTAGTTTTTGTTGATATTGCCCACTCTTAGTAAGTGCTCTTCCCCCCAATCGCCCAAAACTGGACCAACAGGCCTGACCCCATTGCAAAAGTGACCCTTGTGGCTTGGACCTCGCTTTGCTCTATCCTGCCCCTTCCACTCCTACCGACAGGGTTGCCAGGTGAGTAAAGTTGTCAACAGGTTTTGCTTTTGCTGTGTTCTATGTGCAATAGGCAATATTTAGTTTATTTCCTGATTTTGTTTTGAAAAGGGGGGATCCTGCATCATCAGAGGAGCATGTGATATTTCAGATATTTGGTCAAATGCAGAGAACGAATTTCCCTACGGGGATTAATAAAGTATACTTTATTTATGGGCAGGTTTGGTTGCTGAGACCTGGCTACCTGCCTACCAAAAGGTGGCTTAAAATCACTGTTATCGTCCACCCCATACATGCTTTTCATTCACGTACCTTTTGTTGTTTTGGACGCCATCAGTTTTGCATCCTAAAAAAAGAGCACCTCACGCCCATGAACAGAGCTGATATTTTTAAGAAAACAACAACCTTAAAGGAACAGGCCACCGTTTTTCCATACTGAGATATGTTCTTACCTGAGCTTAGACGAGTGGATGGGTACCTGTCTGGTCTTTGTGTGTGCCCTCAGTCACGCAAAAAGACCAAAGATGTTGTTAGCATTTAGCCTCTCCTCCTCTTCTCTATGGGGCCAAACGGGGGTGAAGTTAGAAGCGACCAAGCTCTTCCACGTTTTCCATAATTAAATACAGTTACGTGAGCAGTTACACGATCCAAGTCTAGTCAAAATGAAACATGTCGATTTTCTAAGCGGATCAAAAGGGGTTCTATATTGTAAGGCGTACCTTATTTTTCGGACTTTAAGTCGCACCAGACTATAAGTCGCACCAGCCAAAAATGCATAATGAAGAAGAAAAAACATATATTAGTCGCTCTGGAGTATAAGTCGCACCAGCCTTGGCAACTACCTGGGCAGTGAAGAGTAACTGCACCGTTTACAAGCCTCTCCCGGCATCACATTATTCAAGCAACCATTTGCAAAGAGTAACCTCTGCTTTTCAACAGTCCCTTACAAGTTTCTCGCTCACTCCAAACTTTACTGTTTTTATTTTTATTTTCAGTGGTACAGTAAAGTAAGTGCGTGCTTATTTGTCATTGTACAACCGCGCTCTAGGCTTGATGCACAAGCCTAGAGCGCCCTCTAGCAGCTGTGAGTGTGAAAATAACACAATGTAAAATTATATATTTTATATATAAGTTGCACCTGAGTATAAGTCGCACCCCCAGCCAAACTATGAAAAAAAAGTGCGACTTATAGTCCGGAAAATACGGTAATAACATCTTAGGAGCACTTCGACATCGAAATGCTCACCGCCTGAAGAGTTAGTGGATAACATTTTGTGACATTAGATACAGCTCCTCAGCTATCCAACTCAAAACTTGGAAGGCTTGGAAACAACATGTGACAGAGTTAAAGATGTGAAGAAAGATGTGAGCCGCACATGTGTTTATGGTGTAGGGGCTAAATTGTAACCGGTGGTAGAATGCTAATGTCTTAAGCAGTTTAAAACCGGACTCTGTCTGAGCCTTGTTAACACAGAGTGTAAAGGTCACAGAAGAAGGTTTCTTTTACGTTTTGGATGCGGTCCTTTAGTCTTACGAGTGGAAGCAGCAAATCCTGCACTAGCTAGACTGATAGCACTGCTACTTCTCAACAAAACCATGTGCTCTTATGTTTTTGACATTTATAATGACCAGGATTACATATACCAGGTGTTCTCATACTTTACATCAAAAGGTTTGAAAGATAAAATGTACAGAAGTCAAAGGTCTGAAAAATGTTTTAGGGTTCCAAAATCAAAAGTGGTCATTGCAGTAAATATTTGCATTATAACATGAGCAAAAAATGCATAGTATTTGAAATGTATTCAAGATAAAATTATAAGTAAAAAGTAACTCTCAGAGTTATCTGTAAGCTGCTAAAGTGTGGTACAAAGGATGTTGTTGCAACACAAAGGGACTGATCTAAACGTACATCACTCAGACAGCTGTGAATGGAGTTCTTTATCACGTTCATGGTTGAGAATGCACAGTCACGATGATAAAGTTATTTCCAAAAGTATTTCCCTTTTAATTTAGCCAGATCATTGCTGTAATTTCTTAGGCACTTACCAATTTTTACAGTAAAAGCTACATATTTTTCCCAAACTAAACCTCTTGCTGAGCCTTATGTCGGTGGAGTTGGATCAGTATGTCCATTTCTTGTTTAACATCACTATGTTTCTAAAGAGAGGTATTCATTTTCCAATAAGAGCAGCTTCATGTCTACAGTATAAGATATATAAACAGTTACAGCTCTACGAGTTAAGGGCAAGGAAAGAATTATTATGCTATCTTTATTCAGGGATTTTAATACAAGCCATTAATCTGGACGGGACCTCAAGAGCCCATTGTTAGCAGCTGTGTTTAAAGACCTCTTTTTATGACGCTGCCCATACAGGCCAACGCTGCAACAAGCTCTGCTCTGGCAATAAAATTCACAGCACAGAGACACCATCGGGGCCCGGACCAAATAACCTGGAGGTTGGAGAAGGCCTGACATATACAAATGCTGCAGTCGATCCGTTGTCCTTTATCTTCATCCTGAGTAGCGATATCATTACATGTTATAGTACATTATAATTCCACTTCTGTCTTCAAAATGGCCGTATGAACTATGCCTGACTTCACTGAGGAGATCCCCAGTGCATGTCTGGACTCCTGACAAGTTGTTCTATAGGATCTGAAGGATTCACAGAATACATTTCCCGAGGGTCCGTGTATTCGAGCCAGCATGTTAATAATCATGTGCTCATTTGGGCACAGTATCTGCTACATCTTATGAACTTTCCATGCCGTATCTTCTGACTCTCCCAGAAGCTTGTTCGTAATAAGATCTCCAGTCTCTAAACGGCCCTCACCGCCGCCCTGGGTGCACTACACAGCGTTATAGTCCACAGATAAAGCTGCAGCCTCCTCATTAGTTCACATGTACCGCGGTTTCAGGGGAAGTATCAGCTGTAAACACAAATGCGCTTTGTTAGGTGTCCGCCAGTGCTGTTTCCTGCTGTTTGAATATTTCCCCAAAGTCGTATCCTCAGCTCTCTTTGTAAAACATAAAAGAGCTAAACGATCTTATATACGAGGAGAGAGTGTTGTTGTTGTAGTGTTTCCCTGGCTTTGGGCGAATGAATAATAGGCCTCGAATCAAAATGGAAGTCGGGTTAATCCAATACTGGACCTGGTATCAGACTTTATGCGTATGATCAGATACCATGCTATACGCTTAAAGAATACCATCCGTTTAGTCCTTGGGGCTAATGCTACCACTAACACCGCTGGATTTAAGTTCCAGCTGGACCTGCAGTTGAGTTAAGGGATGGAAATGTTATTTCTATAGTGCTGCTCACATAACACAAGTCATCTAAAGTTTTGTTCCCGCCCATTCACTCTTTACAGTGAGGCTACATTATGAAGCAGAACTCTCTCGCGAATGAGATTTCCATCTCAGTGGGACTTGATGAAATAAAGTTGTACCAATGAAAATGAGTCACAGTTCTCTCCCTCTTCCGAGGTCACAACCGTTCAAGTGCTTCTCTAACTTTTCATAATAAGTACTAAGCCTGCTCGGATTATAGAAAAAATAATACTCACAATTATTTTCATGATAATTGAAATCAGGATCATTTCAATGATTATTTGTTAGCTTATTCATTTTCTTTTCTTTTTTTAACAAAACAATGCAAAATACATTATTTGGATAATTTGAGTGTAAAGTATATCAATTATGTTCACTTTGTAAACAAATCCTCTGTGCCCTCACACCTGCCTCCTGCTGGCCTGTACCAACACCTGCAAGTCGCAGGATGATGATGTCATCAAGGCCATTTGTTGTCTCCTGTCGGGCTAAAGGTGCGTTCAGACCGAACGTGCGTCCACGCTCCGTCAGCCTCTAGTTGGACGCCAAACATTGCCGCTTCACACTCGCGAGAAACGCCCGTTTGCTGCGCGTGAAGTTTTGCAAGCGTCATAATTAGGAGGCGTGTCATACAACTCAGGCCGAGCGCAAACCGCGATGATCAACTTCTGCTCCATGCTGCAGGTCAGGGGCGCAACTACCCCCCCTCACACACACAAATACACACATGGCTCTTTGATGGTTGTTTCTTTTATTTTAAAGAAAATAAATACCCTCTGAATTGACTTTATTTTAACGAAAATGTCACTATTTCACACAATATAACATCGATATTTCCCTCTATGGAGTTTGTTATCACAAAAAAACAATCACACGGCCCGATTAAGCTTCTGCTGCTTCATTCACGTAACTTTTCCTCCTCTCCCTCTCTCTCCCTCGCGCAAGAGGGGAGAAAACAACGCAAGCTTCAACGCGATCTCCTCTGTAACCGTGTTTATTATTTCATTAGGACTTTTATTTCTCAAACTTGTTGCCTTATGCTCACTTTGAGCTCCTCATGGGGCTGCAGGCTGCAGCAGCAGCGGTGGAGATGACAGTCCCTCTACACTCCTCTGCCCCACTCCAGCAGTGACTTTTGTTTCGCAAAATAAGCACAACTAAAGTGACGCCCCTCCCCCAAAGAGGAATAAAAAAAAAAAACTTCACCACCGCGAACCTGTTCATATCGTTCACTGTAAAGACTCGTTCAAAAGAGCCGGATCGTTCACGACCGACACACAGACTGTTAAAAGAACACATCACTATTGGCGCCCCTATGAAAGGCATATATTGCGTTTGCCCTTTTGCACCACTGCTGCAGGTAACAGGTGATGCTTGTGCTCACTATTTGAGCCCAGTCCCTGATTGGTTAACAAGGCGTAAATGAACGCACGTGTAGATTGTGATTACTTGAGTGCATGAAGCAGTGGGCGCGGCATCGCTGCTCTGTACCGCGCTGTTCTCACTGGTTTTGACGCGCGTTAATCCTCATCTGCTCGCATTTGGAACGCTTCATACGCGCGGACATCTTTGCTTACATTTCGACGCGCGTCGAAGCACGTCTACATAGGGTTAACATGGAAGTTGGTGGCGTGTCAGCGTTTGGTCTGTATGCACCATTAGAGTTAAAGCAGTAGCTTTGCGAAGGAATAGAAACAATAATCCTGACAGCATGAAATAATGTGTTTTCCTTGATCTGCGTTGGTGGGATTCTCTCTGTTGAGTTTTGGACTTATCTACTACACACAGGGAGCAGCTAAGAAAAAGGATATAAGAAGCTTCAAAATACAGCCACGCCCATTAGGGCTGCACCATTTTAAAAACATCGAGTCTCGAAGCACTTGCTGTTGAGGTGCCTTGTGTACGAAATGCGCGGTATAAATAAAGTTGCCTTGCCTTACTAGCGGTGAGAATAGTTTGCAGTTGGACAGACGAGGAGTTTGTTTTCAGCGACAGCGGCGCAGACAAACATGATCCTCCTGCAGCCACTTCTGCCTGACAGCAGCCAAAGGAAGCGAGGCTTGATCATTATGATTGACGAATCATGTCTTTCACTCAAAAGCCGGAGGCGGAAAAAACCCAGAAAAAACCTTAGGCTCTTGAGGTTAGGTTATCACAGTAGCTAAAACCTCCATTTCGATTCGATGAAAGTAAATCATGCAGCCCTATGCCACGCTTATGCTGAATGCAAACAAACTGCGCTATAGGGTTGTTATGCACTCCAATGGACAACTGTGAGGAGGATCCTTAATTATCATTGTCTCGATTACAATATATTTGTAAACTTGTTGTGTAATCGAAATCTTAATTGAGTTTCGATTAAACGCACAGCCGTACTGCGCTCTACCCCATAAAAATGGATTGAACACTGTTTCAATGAGCTTCTGATATGTCAAAAGGTCCAGTGTTGTGAGTGTGACCACTTGCACAAAACCTTCTCCATCACATCCCAAAGATCCTCAATAGACTCTGTGGCGGAAGACCCATGTGTGAAAATGATGCCTCATTCTCCCTGAACCGCTCTTTCACAATGCTTTGTTTGTGACCCAACACTCGCTTGTTTTCAGTGAAAGCCATAACTTAATCATCCACATAAAACAGTGCAGTGGGAAACCGAACGTTCAGGGTGAAAATGTTGTTTTTCTGAGCCGCACATATTTACTGCAGTCATTAAGCCCTGCATCTATCATTAATGCAATACTCCGAGCGCACGACTCTAACCCGGAGCAGAGAAAGGACAGATTCGGGGAACTGGGGTTTTTTTATACTTCATTGCTGTATTCTGTATAATGTTTGTATGAATACACAAATTGGGGTGGAAAAACTGGGACACAACAGGAATTCGCTGCGTGTGTGTGTGTGTGTGTGTGTGTGTGTGTGTGTGTGTGGTGTGTGTGTGTGTGTGTGTGTGTGTGTGTGTGTGTGTGTGTGTGTAGAGTAAGGGTGCATTTTGAGCTGTTTAATTGGTTATACTTTATGATTGACATTGTTATTTTATTCCCCCTTCAGCTAAATCAGCTCATATGTAAACAACACAGCAAGGCTAAAGAATCGCTAATGTTTTTATATCATAGAAATAAAAAGGAGAAGCGGCCTTTGATATGCAGACAGTTAGCAAGCTGAAAAGTCTGGGAAAACTACGCAATGTGTTCTTCCTATAGCCATGAAACATCCTAAAAATCCAGATGTTTCCTGCAGTTGTCAACCCAAGGACCACATTTAAACTGAGGGCAGACTTTTTTTTTGTCATTATATTAGAGAATTTGTGAAGAATGTTAAAATGCACTTCCAATAACGTGAGTGTTGGCAAAACTGGTTGTGATTGCATTTTGAGGTGATGGAGGTGATGTCGGCAGCGGATGAATGTAACTAATAAAGTAACTTGTAATCTAACTTAGTTACTTTTAAAATCAAGTAATCAGTAAAGTAACTAATGTCAGCGTGTTCGTTATTGGATTGAACAGAAGACGGAGGCTCAATCGATTAAAATCCATCATTGTTTTATTCCCTCATATACAATCTTAAAAACACAAGTTATCTGAGCGCTGTCTGCCAAAGAGAGAGAGCACTTCATGTGCTCGAGGAACAGGAAGTAGTAGGCGTGTCCTTGTCGTTGAACCAATCGGCGCTCTTGGAATGTTGTTGTCACGTCCTCTGCAAACTGACTCCACCTATTATATTGTATACATTGTCCTTCAGTTCAGCTCCTGCCCCCCAGTCATTTTGCCAGTACTTTTCCACATAGAACAATGGGGCTTTAAAATGGAGAATGTCCGCCCAGTTGTAAAGTCAGGCTTCAAACCACAGTTTCAAATGAACCTTAAAGCACAGGTTACATTACCACAGTTTTATATATATAATCCCTAAAGCCTAGTATGATAAAAAATATGTATAAAAATATTTCCACATTGTATAATATTATTTCCACACTAAGTTACTTTTTAAGGGAGTAAATTGCCACAGATTACTTTTTCAAGTAATCTGTAGCAACACTGCTCACTCCAGATACTGACAGGTTTTCTGACCTCCCCGCCACTCCTGTGATGGGCATGGATTCTCTTGACAAAGGAGAAGTGCTCACTAACAGATTTAGACAGATTTGTGAGCAATATTTGAGAGAAAAGGGTCCATTGGGTTTACAGAAAATAGTTTTGTCTTTGAGTTCACCCCATGAAAATTTTGCGTAAAAACAAAAGTGCTGCATTTCACCACCACCGCCACAAATGGTCTCACACCAAGCAGTGATCAAAACTCGAGTGTCCAGCAAAGAGCCACAATCCACTGGAAAAAAGAAAATAGTCCCATGACTCGCTTTTGGGTCCTGACCCGTCAGTTGAGAGCCAGCAGGATCTCTCAAATGGAAATTAAAAGTTGGCGATGCGAGAAAGCGGGATGTATTTCCAGTGGATTTAATAAGAAAAGAAGATCACACAGACATCAACCCCCTGATGGCGGAGAGAAGCAGCTGCATTATCCGAACACAGTGAGTGCTGCGGTTGAAATGTGGCTGGAAAAAGTGGTTCTTGTGAACCTTTGGTGATGTAATGTGCTGTTTGGCCTGTGGGCTCTGTATGGGGCTGTGACACTGGTGTATGAATGAGAGTGTGAATGGCTGAGTGGTTCCCAGAGGTGGGTACAGTCGCCAAAAAAATCCACTCAAGTAAACTTTACTCTACTTTACAATAATACTCAAGTGAGTCATTACAGTTTTTGCCTGTTGCTTGAGCACATTTTGCAAAACTTCGCTCATTGTTCCAAAATTCTACACACAAGTAAACATGACACAACACTGGGAAATATACCATTCACATCTGTGTCAAATTGAAACTCTACTTTTAAAACCTAAACTCTACTTTCAAAACCTAAACTCTACTTTCAAAACCTAAACTCTACTTTCAAAACCTAAACTCTACTATCAAAACCTAAACTCTACTATCAAAACCTAAACTCTACTTTCAAAACCTAAACTCTACTATCAAAACCTAACACTCCTTTGTCAAAATGTAACTCAAAATGACAAAATGACACATACTTGCATCATATGCATACACTTTCAGATCAGGGGGAACACACTAGTCTACTTTATATAAAACACTGCAGTCTTTGATTTTCACTGTTTATTCAGAAGGCATATTTTCAAACAACCAAAGAAGCAAATAGGCCAACTCAATATTGTACATTGCAGCACTGTACATTGCAGTAACAAGAACTCAGATAAAGCAAAAAAAATACATAAAAATAATAATATGAATAAAAAACACTATACTGTAAACACAGTATAGTATAGCATCAACATCGCAAGCAATGTCTTCTCCCGCTAGGCACCGGGGAAAATATCCCCTTGCATGTCGAAACCATCAATGCTTGCAAAGTTCTTGAAATGGCTAAACTGAGGGCTTTTTGTAGCTGGCTGATTGGTGTTCAGTTTTGCAAGTCAGTGCCTTCAGGTGTGTATTTGAGTGGTTGCAATTACCCGATGTGTTTTGTATTTTGGATACATGTGTTTTCCAAATGGCACTCTGAGATTTCATTTTTGAACGAAGTGTCTTACGTATAAAATAGAGTGTAGTATGCAGGACCAAGTGTGTTGCATAAAGGAGTAAGTGTGTTGCAGAATTGCAACTAGAGTGCAAAGCAACGCTTTTGTTTACGGTATTGGTACATGTGTTTAAGGTATGGGTACATGTGTTTGAGGTATGGGTACATGTGTTTGAGGTATGGTACATGTGTTTAGGTATGGTACATGTGTTTAAGGTATGGGTACATGTGTTTGAGGTATGGTACATGTGTTTAAGGTATGGGTACATGTGTTTAAGGTATGGGTACATGTGTTTGAGGTATGGGTACATGTGTTTGAGGTATGGGTACATGTGTTTAAGGTATGGGTACATGTGTTTGAGGTATGGTACATGTGTTTAAGGTATGGGTACATGTGTTTGAGGTATGGTACATGTGTTTAAGGTATGGGTACATGTGTTTAAGGTATGGGTACATGTGTTTGAGGTATGGGTACATGTGTTTAAGGTATGGGTACATGTGTTTGAGGTATGGGTACATGTGTTTAAGGTATGGTAACAAAGCTTCAAGTTGTGTTACTTTAGTCTAAGCATGGGTCTATAGTGTTCAAGCAACGGGCAAAAACTGTAACTGGAAAATACAACTTGAGTACTGTGAGTATTAGTAAGTGTTTGAGTGTAATAATCTGATTTACGATTCAGTCGTGACATGAATTTTGAGAAAGAAATGAAATGTATTTGTTTATTTGGTCGGTGCATGTTAATGAACATGGGACTCACGCATTGCAGCCTTGGGCTATTTTCCATCCGTTGTCCCCCACTCCCACTCTCAAACACACTCTCATTCATCCTGGCCTATTGTACATGTGTTTAGTGGTAGAGTAAACCAGAGTACCTGGAGGAAACCTACGCAGACATGGGAAGAACATGCAAACTCCACAGAGAAACTGAAAAATCAAACCCAGGACCTTCTTGCTGTGAAGCACGATCGCTCTGCTGCGGCTAATGATGTAAAACACCTTCAAAACTACAGCTATTTATGTGTCAACCTCAATCTTTTGCCGCTTAAAGATTTAGTAATGATTATCTTAACTCAAATAAGAGTACAGATACTTCATAATATTACTCAAGTGGAAGTAAAAAGTACCATATGGTAAAACTAAGAAGTACAATTACTTCAAAAAGTTACTCATGTACTGTTGTAGTCCATCATAATTGACTCATATCTGAAAAGACCACACTCATACTGTAGCCCCTGAGTAATAACCAGTTTGATTGGTCACTTTTCCAAGAAGTTAATGTGCCAATGTTTCAGAACACAAACAAAAACAAAGTGAGTCACTACTTGGCCAGTTCTGAATAATCCCTGAGGAAATGTCGCTAATGCTGTGCACTCTATTTGTTTATGTCTAATCTTCTGTGTATTTATAGGGCACATGGGGATTTTTCAGCGTCTCTTGAAGGTACGCAAACATTGCCTTTTTTAGCCTCGAGCAAAGCAGCGAGACGCGCACAGCGGGGTGGAAATCGAAATGTGCAGTCTCTCTGAGGGCGCTAATCAAAACTACGGTGAGTAATGAGGACCAAACCGGATAAACGCAGGATATGTGGCCAATTGGAAGCAATCGCAGCAGGAGGGATTTTTTCAAAGGCGAGGTGTCTGTGTTAACTGTGGTCAAACACTCCAATTTAAAACTGTGGGGATCGAAATAATTGAGCTTTATTGGTTATCCAAAATGACTAAGACTAAGATCTTTGAGTAGGGTCTGTCTGCGGCCTGCGAGACAGAGGCGTGTCGTGAAGTGGGCGTGTCGTGAAGTGACGTCACTACACGACACGCCCACTACACAAAGGGAAATCACGTTATGCTTTACCCTAACACAACCCCAAGATTCCCGGTAACTCGATCGGTCCGTCAAGGCTGTCCCGTGGCTCCATTTCTGTTCCTACTAGCGGTAGAACCTTTATCCATCTATATTCAAAATAATCTTGAAATCAAAGGCTTACAAATCTTTGGAAAAGAAATCAAAATAACGCAACTTGCAGACGATACTGCACTCTTTTTACAAGATAAACAGCAGGTTGAGAAGACAATGGTAGCTGTCCAAAGGTTTTCAGATGCATCAGGGTTGAGACTTAATATGTCCGAGTGTGAAATATGTTTGTTTGAGAGTAATGATACTGTAATGCATAATGTGATGGTGAAAGAAAAAGTTAAATATCTGGGTATTGAGATTTGCCGAAATGAAAAGGAACGCCAACAGTTACATTTCTTTCCCAAATTGAAAACAACAAAAACTATCTTCAACTTATGGTCTCAAAGAGATATCTCAATTTGGGGAAGGATTTTATAAACCAAAGCGGAAGGGATTTCAAGATTTGTTTCTCCAGCTTTGTCTTTAAGTGTGGATGACAAGGTGTGTAGCGAGATTAACAAAATGATGACAGACTTTGTCTGGCTAAATAAAGCGCCCAAGGTAAAAAGGGGTGTGTTTACTAGCCCCAAAGAGGAGGGCGGCCTAGAGCTGCTCGACTTCATTGAACTAAATTTGACCTTTAAGATGAAGTGGATAAAGCAATGTCTGATCAACCCTGACTCCATTTGGTTTTTAATTCCGAGGAATATTTTCAAAAATGTTGGTGGTCTCCCTTTTCTTTTGAAATGTAACTACAGCATTGCCAAGCTGCCCATCAAATGATGCGCCTTTTATCAAGCTTTGTTAGCGTGGAAGATTTGTTATAAACACAATTTCTCACCGCATAAAACTGTCATATGGAATAATCAAAATATCATTAAAGGTAATAAGTCATTATATATGACAAAATGGATAGAAAGAAACATTATACTAATGCAGGATTTATTTGATGGAAGTGGGCAGCTCTTGACATACGAAGCTTTTATGAATTACCATAATTTTCCTGTTGCCTCAAAGGACTTCAACCTTGTTACGAAAAGTATTTGTATACTTTATTGTCCCCGTAGGGAAATTTGTCTTCTGCATTTAACCCATCCTTCGATGCCGCTGAGGCAACCCGTAAGGAGCAGTGGTGGACGGCAGTGCCGCGCCCGGGGACCCATCTCCATGATGTGGGGCCAGGTTGATGGTCAGAATCACCTGGCTGGAGGATTCACCTATTGCACATGTTTTTAGTGGTAGGGGAAACCGGAGTGCCCGGAGGAAACCTACGCAGACACAGGGAGAACATGCAAACTCCACACAGAAAGGCGCCATCCAGGTGGGAATCGAACCCGGGACCTTCTAGCTGTGAAGCACGAGCGCTAACCGCTGTACTACCGTGCCACCCAGTGGCTTGATGGAACTGATGAGGTCACATCGCAGTACGGCACCGCATGTAGTTACAGATCGATTATTTATTAATGGTATAGATATAAAAAGCTATAAGTGCTCCAACAGGCATATCCGGAATTGTCTATAAAAAAATAAAGAAAACTATACCAGCCTGAAAAGCACGGTGGAATGCAATATTTTCCAGTATAATGTGGAAAACACCTGGCTGATTCCGTTTAGATACTGTGTTAACAACAAAGTGAGAGAGCTACACTGGAAAATATTGCATAGAATCTATCCAACAAATTTGCATATCGCCAAATTCAAAGATGTGGAAACAAAATGTTCCTTTTGTAACCAAGATGAAGAATCCTTAACTCATCTTTTTTTAGAATGTTCATTCACCAACAAAATGTGGATTGAGCTCGAGTTAATACATCAGAAAACATCTTTCAGAATACACTTTCTATGTGGCGACATAATAACTTACTTCAATCACAGAAATCGCAACTTGGAATATATTCTGAATTTATTTATACTATTGGGCAAAAATCACATACATAGATCTAAATTCGGAGACGGTAAGCCTCGCTTCAACTTGCTGAGATTGGAACTCAATCAGTATATGAACCTGTAAAGTTCTGAATTCGTATGTACGCCTCATGCTGTTTTTATGTTGTTTCATTTCTGTCTTATTAACTGCGTTTCCATCACAGGATTTTAATGCGCATTTTGAAGTTTCGCATTTGTAAGGAGTGATGGAAACACCAAATTTCGCATTTAAACTCTTAATTCCCATAAAAAGTTTATCTGCTCGCTTGAGGTGGTTTTTGATTTGAGCGCATAAGTGTAAATGTGCATTTTGGAAGACGGAAACAGTTTTTTCGCATAAAGTTTGACGTAGCGAATAAAACGTACACGTGGCTGTTGGCGTAGCCGACCTGTGGACAGAAGTGGACAGGATTGAAGAGGAAAAGTAATCCATCAGTAGCAGGTCGTGTCTAGTCCAAAAATATTTCCCAGATGCAGAGGTTCAAACATCGCTGTCTCTGCCGCAGCATTTATGCTAACAACACTGTCTGCAACTATGGACCAAGTTAGAAACAAAAAACTTGCCCAGAGACGCAGACGCCGCCTGATCCTCATTAGAAAACGTATTAAACTCACTCTGGGATAGTTTTTGTTTGTCCAGCCTTTACAGGTCATGCGAGACTTCAGAGTAGTAGCAGCTAGTTAGGTAAGATACTTTTGCTTAGCTTTAGTGTGTAGGTCGCCTATATTAACATTTATTCATGGAATTACGAGTAAAAACAAGCAGCTAATTCCAACATGGTAAATTAATTTGGCCAAAAACTATACTAAAAATCTCGTACTTCAAGTTACATCAAAAACGTACAGTGCGCCCTCTGCTGGGTAAAGGCTGGAATTGCGTCATGCAGCCGCCTGCTGTAACCAGGTAACCAAAGCCACGATTCGCAAAAATTCTTGGATGGAAACGCGTGAAAATTCGCTTTTGTTATACGCATTTATTATGCACATTTTAGACAGATGCGCATTTTCTCTGATGGAAACACAATTAGCGTCTGTTTATTGTTTTTGATTATATACTAAATAAAAAAATTAAGGGAAATCATGCATGATTAAGCTGTCGAAAACTGGAAGAAAGATGGCCGACAGTATGCAAACAGTAAGTGACGACGTGTTTTATTTATTTTTAATCAGTCACACAAGTTACAGTGTATTAATGAATACATGCACATCACCCTGAACTCTACATTGCAGAGAAAGCAATTTGTATGGGTTTCTCCTGAGAGTCATGTGCCATCAACATGTTTCTTGTCACAGTAACAGAAGTTACTGACCATAGTTACTGGTTGATGTGGTTACATGACCTGTGTGTTTTTGATGGCGTGTGCACACATGTATGTTTATGCCAACCCTTTACTTCGAGGATGAGCAACTCGCTGAGGTTGTCTCATTCTTGTTTGCAATCATCAGGGAGACCCCAAGAGCAAGACTACTCAAATGTTTTGTAGGTACAGCACAATTACTGTTATTACTGACACTACTAGTCTGCTACTAATACTACACAACTTCTCTGTAGGTATAAAACTATTAGATCAACTATTTTGGTAACTTCCAAATATGATTATTTTATGGCTTGTTTCAGTGAAGTTTGTACAACATGCACGGACAGTCGGACACCGTTGTTTTGAAGCATCAACAACACTTTTCCCCAAGTATTTAGTCATAATTTCTTACCTTTCAAGCAAAAATAAGCTGCGGGTCTTTTGAGAGATTCTCTCAACATTTTCCGATGTTTACTCTGGTTCTTTGCCTACGCCGATCAGACTCGACTTTCACCTTTTTGTCACACTCGAATAAACTCTTCGTTTCTTTTTGTTATTTGGGGTCTGGGCTGGAGTTTCGATGGTGCTTGAAGCCGGTCTCCTCTTATTCTCCGCTAAATCCATCCTTCTGAAGTTACCACTCGCTCTGCAGCGTCAGTATAGAGGAGATACAGCTGAGCGTGAACGCGCATGACGTCATTACGCTGTTTGCTTGTTCGACCCGAGCATAAACTATTTAAGTGACTTTACAGGCATATAGAGGCAATCGCGGTGAAAAGGCCAGGGCTCATTCTACTCACCAGGGCATTGCTGGAGCATGTATGAGGAAGACATTTTAAATTTGTATACATTTATTTGTGGTTAAACTTATGTATAGTCCCTTTAAGGCTACATTCGGTTCTGCGAATTTTTGTTGTTGTTGAATTTAACAAATGTCAATCTTATCTAGGTGACAGTTCACACCCTGGCTGAGACATTTCAGCTGCCATTGCAAGAAGCCCTTAGGAATTGTTAAGAATTGATGGACATATTTCAATGTGCACTGCAACATCTAATCTGTGTTTATACTTTTTGGACAGTGAATTGAAAATGATGGAGGAGGCACTGGTGAGACACTTACCAGAGGAGGCAGCAGTGAAGCTCCAAGCTTTCAAAGATAAAATGAGAAAAGCGCTCTCCTCTGAAGCCTTTCTCTGCAGGCTGTAATGGCCACACCGCCAACAATTTTGAAATACATTATTTTTTTGTATTTATTTCTTTTCTTTTTTTTAACATATTTATTGTGTGTTCAGTATTCAGTATTCAGTAACATATTCAGTGTCTACATTTCACAGAGCCATTCACATAACATGAATTCATAAAAAAGCATGTAGATAAAATACCAGATAACAATTTAATGTTATAAGATCTCCCTCTTCACTACATACATATTCGACAGACAAAACACAATAGTAATGAATGTCTGCTTGTCACAAAGGAGGGAGATGGGCACAAAGTGTTTATGGTGTGTGGTCTTTATGATCAGTAATGTGAGAGCATGGGTGTAGGAGTGTGTTTATGGTGGTGTAATAACGGCTTTAATTTGTCATGTGCTTTTCAAGCCTGTGTTGAAAAGTTTCTCAAAACGCCATACTGTAGTCTTTATTCATTCACTCCACACTGGGTCTAACTGCTGTTGTAGCCACAGCTGGGGTAGAGTAATGGGAGCCAGGCTGCCAATCTGTGCCATCGGCCCCTCCGACCACCACCAACCAGTCACTCACTACGTTCACACAGGCAATGTGGTTGAAGTGTCTTGCTCAAGAACATACCAGACTGCACTTGTGGCAGCCAGGATTCGAACCACCAACCATAGGCCCCCTTTTTAAATGAACATACCCATTACACACAAGCGCTGACATTATTATTTAACTCATTAACTCTTGTCCTGAGTGTTTTTTTCTCGTGGCAGTCAAAAACATTTTCAACTTCAAATCCCTCTTGATTAATTGTTCTTTTTTTCTAAGTCTGAAGTAATGCCAGCTTTTGTAGGCTAATTTGCTACTTTAATATTCATAAAATTCGCCCTTAAAAAGTATTTTCCCACTAAAATAATGATTGCCCCATAAAATTCATTACTGGGCAAAGAATGTGCAGCAAACCGATGAATCAAACTATCAAATGTATTAGTAGCTACTTGGGCTCACACCCCTTTAAGAAACGTGTAGTGGGCGTGTCGTGTAGTGACGTCACTTCACGACACTCCCACTTCACGACACGCCTCTGTCTTGCAGGCCGCAGACAGATACACTTGATACACTAAAATCTCGAAAAGACTCTGAAGATAAGGTGAAAAAACAAACTGTTTATTTGGACTGTGTTCATTAAAAAAGAAACACAACATTCACTAGAACTGTGTCAGTGCCCTAAATGGGTCACTAACACAGTCCAAGTCCAAAATTAAGAGAAAACGGCGAACAAAACAAAAACTATGCCATAAATCTCCCATTTTAGCCAGGAAACAACCATACTTTACCCCTCTTTCCCGCTGTCCTCCCACAGTGTTATGCGTTCTCTATCACTAGCTAGCCTGGGTGGCAGCTGTCGTGAGGTTAGCCTAGCTGTCAAGTCTTTAGTTTTGGCTGGGAAACTACCATATTTTGCACCTCTTTCCAGCTATCCTCCCCTATTAGTATTATCCCGTAAATATCCTGTATTACAGGTGCTCGTCATATAATTAGAATAATGTAAAAGTGCATTCACTTCTGTTATTCAATTTAAACTGTGAAACTTATATATGATAGACTCATGACGTGCAAAGTAAGATATGTACAGCCTTTGTTATAGCTGATTATTGCTCAGCTTGTAAAAAACCCATAAAAAATCTCATAAAATTAGAATATTTTTGAAAATGGACTGTAAGCCATAATCATCAAAATTATAACAAATTCACTTTGCATGTAATGAGTCTATATTATATATTAGTTTCACATTTTAAGTTGAATTACAAAAATAAATGAACTTTTTCATGATATTCTAATTCTATGACGAGCACTTATAATAAAATAAAAATAAAAAAAACTCTCCAAACTGAAATCCATCTCTAGCTAACCCCAGCCTAGCTGTCAAGTCTCTCATTATGGCTGGGAAACTATGTTTCCGCTCTCGGAGCTTGGTTGGGACGGTGGGACAGCTCGCAGCCGGCTTTCTTCTATTTTCAAATGCAAAACTTGATAGGTAGCCCATGCCGCGGAGTAACAGAACGGATCCAGAGAGCGCTGGAAAAAAGCACCAAATGAATACAGGGCAGGCAGGCTAACTGCAAACCATAGTAAATGTATTTCGTGCTGCAATACCCACAGGATACAGTACATTCCTTTGATTGCGATTGGGATCGTGGATGTAAAAGATAGGGATGCAGCCAGAGCAGTGGCGTTGTTTGTTTAGCGGGATAGAGGAGATTGTGGCTCTTAAAGGAACCGTAACTGTTAGAGAATAACATTAGATTGTTATTTATCATATTGGGTCATGCTGTACGGTGGTACCATCTCTGTACTATTGTAATAACTGATGCTGTCAGGCACTGAATGTTTTAGCTTGCATATCAGTATGACACACAGCAGAGGGTATCTATCCCTCTTCATGTGGAAGCGAAGGCAGACTTCAATGGTGTCTGATCATTCAAGCGCGTGATGTCTCAAGTTCATGTCTCCGGGTCCTGCACTGATGATAAATAACCTTCTCCTTCGTAAGACATCCAGACTCCTGCTTATTTTTCATCTATTCTGTCAGACACTTTTGTTTTTTTTAACAGTAACTTTTTGCTGCCTGTCAATTTGGAAACCAGGCCACGGGGGTCTTTGAATGAGTCGTTTCGATAAATGAGGTATTTTCTAATCTACAAAATGCAAGATAGTGATTAAGATGTGTTATGTGTGTTGATATTAATACTAAGTACCAATGATAAGTACAATATCCCCACTTTAAAGTTTAAATAATGTACTTTTCAGTTAAAGAGAATATTTGGTTAGTTTGGTTTGATTTGATTTGATTTATGGAATACAAGTTCTGCTTAATATACCTTATACAGTAGTTGTAACGTATGGGAGAAATCTGTACCACCAGTTATTGAAATTAAATTTTGGCTTCCAATTATTATTATTAGTTTATTTGATATGGACATAACAACTGCATTGGACAAACCAGATACATTGTTTTTAGTGTTATAGCAAAACTGCTAATTTGCAACACCTGTCCATAGGAGGCGACACATTTCACAAAACACAATACAGTACACATTACAATATTTAAAAAGGTAAACAATAAACAATTACACATCATCAGTATACATTTCATACAGTGTTACCATGTGAGCAGTTTTGACTTGACTTCAGCCATTGTTTCAGACCTCTGTAAAAACTGTTCATGTCAGTCTGCAGTTTTAAATCAGTGGGCAGAGAGTTCCACAGTCTGGATCCATTAAAAGAGAAACTGGACTGTCCAAAATATTTTGTAAATTTTGGGAGAACACAGTCCCCACTCACCGAGGTTCTGGTGGAGGTTCTGCGGGAGTCCTGACGCCGGATAATGAGAGCGGAAAACAGCGGCGACACATGACTGTTCAAACATTTAAAGACCAATTTCAGAATACTAAAATGTATAAAGTTTTCGCAGTGATGCCATCTCATAGGTTTTCTGTCAAATACCATGACTGCCTGTTTGTACAATGAAACAACCGGCTTGAGTGTTTTCAGTTCAATTCAGTTTTCACTTTCAAATACATTGTGGCATCCTGGTGGCACAGATGACCCCATAGTAACATATTTCTGTGTCTTCCTCTGATTCGTCTAATCCTGATCCGGAATGAATCAAACGTTATCTATAAAGCGCTTTTCATACCGAAGGGTATCACAAAGTGCTTTACAGATTACGACATTTAAAACAATACGCCTGGCACACCCTCCCATCCCTCCGAATATATACAAACGTTACACATGCACTCAAACCTTTACCCCACTGTCTACGCACACACCCCCTCAATCAAGATAAACTTTGGGTGACATTTGAGCTCCTTTCTGGGCCAATTCTTCTCAACTCTTCCAATCTGATTTTAAAAAGTATTTAACTGAAAGTATTTATTTTATTCCCAATACATCCATAAGTTAACCTCCCTCGAGCTCAGGCCAGCTCATGGTTTGATTGAGAACTCGCAAGTGAACAGAAGGCAGCCTCCATTCCTGTGATATTTCCCATTATGTGAGCGTGATGGGACTGGCAGGGCGGCCCAATGTGGCGAAGCAATCACCGGCGACTTGCACTCCGGAAAAAAGTCATTTATCAAAAGCACGGCAGCGCGACCGTCAGCGGAGCGACCGTACCGAGGGATTAGCAATATTCCTTCAGTCGTCATGTGACCAATCAAATGAAAACAAAAGCTCATGTAAACGCTTATATTAAAAACGGCTGTCAAAGCTTTTTGACAGTAACACAAGTTTTTTTTTCTTTTTTTACCAAACATTGTTATACGAGGAGACGCTCCTCTCCAGTCAATCCAATCCAAGTTTAATGAGTTTCTCTGCTAATAAAGGCAGTTCAGAGCCAGCCAGGACTTCAGGTGGTGCTCAGACGGACTTCATTGCATATAGACAGACCCAGCAGCAACAAAGTACTACTTCTCTACCCACACCCTGAGCTTGGTTCAAACTGACTCTTGTGTTTGTGTGCAGAGCCAATCCAACCAAGGAGTCCTGCAGAGTTACTTCATTTCAGCTTTCAAAAAGTTACTGCATGACCCCCACTCAATCCAGATTATAATGTTGATACGTCACAATAACGACAATGAACTGTTGCAGAACTTAAAGAGGGAGCTCTGCTGGTCACATTTATATAGCGCTTTTCTACCTACATTATTATTATTCAAGCAAAGAAGTTTACAATACCCGTGAAAAGTTTGAAAACATTTATAATTGGCATTTGGTTTTTTCCCAACATGATTTACATACATCTTGCAGCTCCAGACCCGGCGCGTTAAAGGCTCTTTTCCACATGCAGGCGCGTGTCAGCCGAATGGCTCTTTCACCCGCTTTGTCGAGCTTTTCCATAACAAAAGGCCAGGGCCAAACCGGTCTGATCAGGTATAGGTTTTGGGCCCGACCTCTGGCTGTGGCCAAAGCGCTGACCCGTGTCTGATGTGATGTGAACAGACTGCTGGCCTCTGATTGGCAACGAGAGAGTGGACAGCCCTCACTATTGACCCACAGGTCATGTCACAGGTTAAAATGGCAATGGGAGCCTACGTTGTGGTGCAATCAATAAAACAAAGGCGGGTTAAAGGATAAAATACAATTTATTTAAAAAGGCCTGTATAAAAGTCAATAAAACATTAAAAAGGACTAAAACACTAAAAGGAAAGTCTAAAAGCGGTAAAACCCTGTTGAAGGCCCAGACCAGCCCTCTCTCTGGGGGTAGGCTACGCCTCTGTAGGTCCAGCGTGTGCCTCTCCGCCGGTGGGTCCTGCTGGCTCCGCCGCGTCCGCTGTCGGTGCACCTCAGCTGGCTTTCCTCGCCGCGTCTCGCTACCCCGATGGGTCCCGCTGGCTGCCACATTCTCTCAACACCGTGGAGGAGTCACGCTGGCCCCGCTGCGTCCGCACTGGCTCCCCGGGCGCCGGTCGTCCTCAGTGCTGGTTTGGTCCGTCCCTCGTATCACGGCCAGGTGCAGCCGCCACCCGGCCGGGCCCGTCTTACATGCGTCACGTAGTCCTCCTGGGCGCCATAGCCACGGCCGCCCATGCCGTGCTTCTTCCTCCGCGCCCTTTCCTTATGGTTGCGGCGTGCGTGTTATCCGTGCGTCCTCTTCTTGCTCCTTCTCCGCCGCCCGGCGGCCCATGGTGGCCTGCGCCTCTCTGCGCCCCACCTCCCTCGGTTCAGTCCTCTTTCTTTCTGTCCTCCTCATGTGCCTCAGGCTGCATCCGAAACCATTAAATTGTAGCCTCTAAGTACTAACACTAGCTAATAATCCTTAACCTTTCATGGGGTCAACTGTTAGATCTCTATCCAGTTAGTGAACTAGAGCTTCAGCAGCATTTGCCCAATTCGACCGTCCTTACCCAGGGGAAGGGGAAGTGACATCACCAACAGCTGTTTTTCTTCTTTAAAGTTCAGTGCAAGCCAAACAAAAGCGCATACCGCCACCTACTGTATATTGTCCAACAACAACATAGTGTCCAAATAAAGACATTTAAGGCGGAAAAAAAAAGAAAAGAAAGAAAGAGAAACATCCAAATGATCCTTCACATTTCCTTTATTTTATCTCAACAGCTGTTTCATAAAGCTACAGTATGCAAATTAACCATGTGGCTTAAGTTTCTACTAAATGAAAACAAAAGCACAAACTACTTACTTACTGAGAAGGCTCTTTAAAACCATGTGACTGTGCTGTGGTGACTCTAACATGTATTTTGTCACTTTTATAAAGTTTGGCTTGTGCAGAATCTTATTTTTTATTTTTTATCAAATGTGCACCTGTCAATCAACAGTGGTTGCGCATGAATCACTCGAGGGTGGGGGCGAGGGGGTGGGGAGACTGCCGCAGTGGCTTATGGGATGGCACATAGCTCCTAATCGCCAGTAAGTTAGCATCAGAGGTCCCTATGCTAAAGTGGCTATGATAGTTAGCAAACAGGCCACTTCCCCTAACTCCTTCCTAACTGGCAGACCAATTCGGACGCATCTTATCATGGCGGACGCTGACGCACATCCGGTTTGGCGTAAGACCTCTTACCAATTTAGTGGTTTCGGATGCAGCAAAAGTCTCTTCTTAAAAAACCCTTGTCGCAGGTGTGCCCAGTTAATCAATCAACACCTGGGCGGGGCTACCAGGGGCACACGCTTGGGTGGTTAAAACATGCATAAAAGCAACCTTAAAAACATGCACAATAAAACACACTAAAAACTTAAAACCAGTCCACCCATACCCGTGACAGTCGTACGGATTTAATATTTCACAGCATTATACGGCTGTGCTAAAAAGGGATTTTGCCGATAATAACATTTAGCCGCTGTTAGCGCAGCTTTAGCTGGTGTTAGCATAACATTATGCTTTTATCCCAGCACACAACACATTAAAAGCCAACATGCAGCACATCCCATGCCCAAGATTAGTCTATTGGTGATTCCTCAGGTAATCAACTGTTCTTACTGGGGGTTATAACTGAAGAGTAGGGATGGCCATCTTGAAGCACGGGATTCGACACCATGTCGAAGTCTCATGGCGCATGCGTTTCAAAACACTGCTTCAAAACACGGATGTCACGTGACTCAGACTTAAGTGTTTCATGAAACGCGACAGTTTCAAAACACTTCACTAGAGGACGTCTGTGTCGAACCTTGATCAAACCAAAGGGCTTTGAAAATCTTTCTCCATGTTTATGTAGTGTTAGTGCCGCGCGTGAGTGTGTTCAGATGGCACAGTTGGTAAAGTTGCTGCGCTTAAACTACTGCTCATCTGAGTAGCGTGAGTACGAATCCCAGCTCTGACAGATTGCTAGGTGTCAATCTGAATTACAGACCTCTACGCTTTTGTTAAAATAATTGTTAATACTACCATGTCTTTTATAAAAATCGATTAGCAAAAAGAAGCATTGAGTTGGAGGAAAAATGTGGAACATTTGAGAATTGCTTCATTGGTTTATTTTTCTAGTACCACTGTGAACAATAACACTCAGGAAGAGTCCATGTTTTAATGGCAAATAAAATCAAACAGAATGTGGTTTTATTTCACTCACAGATGAATCAATAACATATGGTTGAATCCGGAAACACTGTAAATGCGGTTGTAATGACACTTTGCCACTAGATGTGACTGTGGAGTGATTGTTTCGAACTGTGATTCAAGGCTCCGGCACAATCGCTTCAAATGCTTTGGAGTTTCATGAAGCTTGACTTTGCCCATCCCTACTGAAGAGTTTGTGGCTGCATGGCAATATTTTAGGTTTTTTAGGTTTATGTGCACCTTTTGTGCCTTTGTTCCTGTGCACCGTCTGTGGGTTCTTGGACAGTGAGCAGAGGAAGTGGGTGTTATATGTAGCACACCAGGTGAGTGCTTCCACCTGGCATGCTCCTGGGGTGTGGAGAGGAGGGGCTAGGATGTTGGGAGAATGGGGCTGGCAGGCAGCTCAACAAAACACTGTCATTGCACCAGGCGGATGATCGGGCCCATGGGATTATGTAGTAATTATGTAACAAAAAAGGGTGAAATAACTGATAATATGTTTTATATTTTATCCATCCATCCATTTTCCTTCCGCTTTATCCAGGGCTGGGTCGCGGAGGCAACAGTCACAGCAGAGATGCCCAGACTTCCCGATCCACGCACACCTCCTTCAGCTGTTCAGGGGAGACTCTGAGGTGGTACCAGGCCAGCTCGGATCATAGTCTTTCCAGCGGCCCCCTCCCAATAGGACATGCCTGGAACACTTCCCGATGGAGGCGTCTATTGATCTCACGCTCCATCCGTCCCTCACTCGTGAACAAGACCCCGAGATACTTGAACTCCTCCACTTGAGGTAAGGACTCTCCACCGACCTGAAGAGGGAAAGCCACCTTTTTCCGGTGGAGAACCATGACCTCGGATTTTGGAGGTGCTGATCCTCATCCCGGCCGCTCCACACTCGGCTGCAAACCGCCCCAGTGCACGCTGGAGGTCCTGATTTGATGAAGCCAACAGAACAACATCGTCTGCAAACAGCAGAGATGAGATCCTGAGGTTCCCAAACCGGACACACTCCGGCCCCTGGCTGCGCCTAGAAATTCTGTCCATAAAGGTAATGAACAGAACCGGTGACAAAGGGCAGCCCTGGCAGAGACCAACAGGCACCGGGAACAGGCCTGACTTACTGCCGGCAATGCGAACCAAGCTCCTGCTACGGTCATACAGGGAACAGACAGCCCTTAGTAGAGGGCCCCGGACCCCATACTCTCGAAGCACCCCCCACAGGGCACCACGAGGGACACGGTCGAAAGCTTTCTCCAGATCCACAAAGCACATGTGGGCTGATTGGGTGAACTCCCACAAACCCTCGAGCACCCGATGAAGGGTATAGAGCTGGTCCAGTGTGCCACGACCGGGACGAAAACCGCATTGTTCCTCCTGGATCCAAGGTTCGACTATCGGCCGGATCCTCCTCTCCGGCACCCTGGAGTAGTCCTTACCGTTTTATATTTTATATTATTCAAAATGGCCACCGTTTATTCTTGGCATTTTCCCAATGAGCTTCATAAGGTCGTACTCTGAAATTGTTTTCAACAATCTGTGAAGTCAAAGCGATTTCTGGTGAACACATCATGAAGCCCATTGAGAAAATGTCAAAAGTGCAAAGCAGTAATCAAATAAAAAGGCGGCAATTTTGAAGAATTTATTTCACGTTCTCTTGTTTAAACATAATTCCATATGCGTTCATTCATAAATTAATGCCTTCAGTGAGAATCTACTGTATAATGGAAATGGTCTTGAAATAAAAGAAACACCAAAACATAAAAAAGCTGTACTGTACTGTACATACACCGGTGTCAGAAAATGGCCTTTGATTTGACAGTTTTCCATATAAATCTATGAAGACATGTTGAATAAGTGCAACAATTAAACAATCTAGTGTGAATATTAAGCCTGTTACTAGGTTTAACCTCATATGTCAAAAGAGAAGACTTTTCCCGCAGTGTCTCCCCAATGCTTGTATTTTATTCTCTGTATAGGATGAAATGTTGATAAAAAATTTGCTTGCAGGCAAGAAAATATCCAGTTTCATTTATAAAAGCTGCTAACCCTGTAGTGTCAACCTCTTTAACAGTTCATATTTCAGTCTTCGCCCAAATGTTTCTGCTCTTGGGGATTTTTCAAATGAATCTCGATTTTTCGAACGTGAACCGCAAATCCAAGCGCTGCACAACGTCTGAAGATCGCTTTTCTGACGACGACAAAAGCGACTTGGTTAAGCGGAGCGAGATGGGGACAGGCTTCTTGACTATGTTTCAAATGACTTCTGTGGCGGTGGAATGAGCAAAATGGCGAGATGTCCTCAAACGCCCCGTAGGTATTACTCAGCCTGTAGCCGAGAGGACCCTCCAGGGGGTTTTCAGACAAACTTTTTCAGACAGATAATGGACACTTTTTCAAAGGAGTTGAGTTACTGGCAAAACTTGTGAAAGATGGATTCTCAAGAAAAACTAAACAAAAAAACAGTGTGGTTTGTTGGGAATCGAAGACCTTCCATGTTTATTGAACCTTTTTCGACGATGGAAAAGTATGTACGACCGAAAGCTGATCAAAACCTTTAAAGTCAGAGAGCGAGGTCTGCGACACCTGGCTCCTGAGATTGCAGAGGTAACTGGAGATGGGAATAGAGATCACTGAGTGCAGGATAAAGTGCAGACACGAGCTCTCCTGGAGAATGGGCCCTATCACTTTTTGATTTGCGGTGGAGTAGTGCTTTCTCGTGGTACTGGCCCCGAAATGGACCTCCACTATGCTGCTGGATGCATATCAAATTGTCAGCGTTTCACAATACAGTTGGTATGCGTGTATGTATTTCAAAATGTCAAGTTCAATTAAATCGCACTGGCATGGAGTAAGCATGTCAAGATTAACCGGTTAGAAAAGCTCACGGTAGGTCAACCCCCTCACGTCTCATGAGCCGCAGCACATGTTATTTGTGTGCCTCACCGGCAAAGGCTGAAGAAACAGCGTCCTGTGCTTAAATCCAGCCCAAAACACATGAAGTCAGTGGCAGGCTAAAAAATCCAATGTGCTGAGCGAATCTGATCCATTTTCGCACGATGATTGCCTAACGTTGCCAAAGGAAGAGTCCCAAAAGAACCATTTGGAGCACTGTGTTTCATATGTTGCGGTAAAAAAAAATGAAAGTGAAACTACACGAGCGCTGGGAAATCAGGTAATAGGGTATTTTCTTAATAAACTTTTTTTTTTAAATGATAGTGAATTCATGAAACAAAGATCAGAGAGGGTATACGTTATTATATACTGTAATATATTGCCTATTTACTATTTAAAAATCTTACATAATAGTAAAAGCATAATGATAAAAGATAACGTAAACAACCCTTTAAAGTACTGTAAAAGATTTGATAAATCCTCTGTGACAAGAATCTTCTGGTTTTCCCAGCACAGGATATCATCCTGCTGACATTGCCAAAATGTTGGGGAAATTTGAACACAATACAGACACAACCTGAACATTTTGGTTTGAATGGTATACTCTTCCTTGCAAGAGAAAAAAATATCAATTTACATACAGACCCTGACTGAAAACCGGGACATAAACATTAACCTGTAACCAGGTATATAAATGTATGCAGAAATTTCCCATTATTGTATCAATTCGTAATTGCCAAACACAAGCAATTTCCTGCATTCTGGGCCGTTCTTAGCCTGGCTAACGCCAGACTGAAATCACAAGTGATGTTTAGTCTGGGGACCACCAATTCATTTTCTCGTAGGAGAGGTGTGGTTTACGATTGTCCCTAGACGTTTATTGGGCGCTACAAATGTCTATCATGCGTCTGCACGTAGCCATAGCCAATCGTATCATGGTATCAGATGACGTATGACGTACCCACTGTAAACGTTTGAGTTAAACTATTTAGAACACGGTCTAAAGCTTGATCGAAAGATGGCGTCTTGTCTGCTGCTGTCATGTTGGATCCGTAAATATATATATATATTTTTTTTATTCCTAAACAAACTACAAGTTTCCGTCTGTCGAATAGTGCGTCATCGTCTGGCCGTCCCTCCTCGTTCTGTGATTGGTCCCCAAATCCATGCGAAAATGTCGGCCATGGTCCCCAGGCTGTTGTGCGCACACAGCAGTCTGGCGTTAGCCAGGCTAGGTCATTCTAGCACCTGGAGAGTGATAACCATTAATAAAAGAGACTGTTGGACAAAACTATATAGAATAAAGAACAAGCGGTTAATTTAAATCAAGCCCTTTTGGTTCCAGACAGGGCTTTATGTCTGAAAAGAACAGTTTCAATAAGATTATAGACTAATATCATCCAAAGGTTATCACTTAACATAAGGGTATAATGTTATAGTATCGTTAATTCATTATAAGGCAAAGTACAGTCCACTCAGTCCCACTGACAGAGGAGTGAAACCATGAAAACTGGGGTCATTTAGGTGAAACTCAGAAAATTAGAACATCGTTCATTTATTTCTGTAATTCAACTTAAAATGTGAAAGTAATATATGATATAGACTCATTGTATGCAAAGTGACATATGTCAAGCCTTTATTTGTTTTAATTTTTAAAATTAAAAACCCCAAATCAAAATCTCAGAAAATTAAAATATTGTGAAAGGGGACTATAATATTGTGGCTCAAAGTGTTTCCTTTCATCAGCTCCAAAATCCAAATCCAAAACATCTGCAAAATGGTCTCTCAGTGGTTCAGTAGAATTCACCATCATGGGAAGACTGCTGACCTGACAGTTGTGCAGAAACCTGGTTAAATGACCATCGGATTACAGCACTTGACTGGCCAGCAAACTCTATAATAGCCAAAATAATGATGAGAGCTATGAGACCGAACAATGCAGGAGAGCTGAAGGAGCTACTGAAGCATCCTGGTCTTCCATAACACCTCAGCAGCGCCACAGGCTGATAGCATCCATGCAGCGCCCCATTAAGGCAGTAATTCAAGCAAAAGGCCCAAACCAAGTACTAAGTACATAATATGCTATGATTATAGTTTTCAGAGGACTGACATTTCTCTGTTTAAGATTTTTAATTGGGTTTTTTACAAGCTGTAAGCCAAAAACATCACAATTATAACAAATAAAGGCTTGACATACCTCATTTTGCATGCAATGAGTCTATATGATTAGTTTCACATTTTAAAGCAGAACTAAGTAACTTGTTTACCTTAATAAATCCTTTTCATAGTCCCTCGGGGGGTAATACAAGTATTAATGGGATGATTTGAGGGTCTTTCATCTCCCCTCAGTGTCTTTGGCCAGAAAAGCACAATTGCAACTTCGCTGTCTCCAGGTCAGAGGAGCAATACACACTAACAGAATCACAAAGAAGAAGCTAACGGGCAAAGCTAACGGCGGGCTAGCGCCACTTTAGCAGTGTTTACAGCCAAGTTTGAGTGAAAACAATGATCTCCATTGTGTAATTGGATGTACAACATCCCTGTCTCCATTTGTCTTTTCTGTCAGCGTAGTATTTACTCTCACTGACAATTCATGAGTAAAAAAAACGTAACATGCTACGACATTTGCAGTGCCGCTTATGACCTCTAGGGGCATGAGTTACTTAGTTCTACTTTAAGTTGAATTACAGAAATACACTTTTTCACAATATTCTAATTTTGGGGGTTGTAACGCCTATGGTGACATGTGATACCAGCTTTTACATTGAGACTAGGCGTCCCTTCTTTCCACTATCCATCCATCCTGGTTTAAAAATGACGGTGCGCTTTACACTAGTTTCAATTGCTAGGGTATGGTACATCAACACAGACAATAGACGTTCAACTGAGGTCAATACCACACACGTCGCCTGAACGCACCGTGCAGCATGACAGATCCTGTGTCACTTGAACACAGCGCACATGTGAGGGCTCTATTACCCAAATGCCAGCGTGCGTACGCTCATTTGTCATTCTGTTAGCGCGGGTTAGCGTAGCATCACTTAGCCGCGTAGCTGTCCATGAAGCCAACGCGCGTGGCCTTTTCAGACGACAGGGGAGAGGCGCAGGGTCAGGGCGGCCGATTGGACGAAGTTTTGACATGAGGTATGAGAAAGAAAACGTGATTGGTCCGTTTTATTTCCATAGGCAGGACATGAGATGATTTATAACGCGGAGTATGGCAGAGAGCGCTGTGTGTTAAGTGTTGTCAGGGTGATGGATAGAGACAGATTAGGAAGACTATCAGGATTCCCTTTGTCGAGCCATGTAAAAGGGTATAGCAGAAATGGTGGCAAGGTTCTTACTGTCTTCCTATTTATTGGCTTTTAAGTCTTAATAAGTTTTGATAAAGTACATCTATCTATCTTTCAGAGTTTGTTGCTTTTCGCTCAATTTGTAACGTACTGCAGAAATAGTATTCACCGAGTTAAGGTGACTATTCTACAGTAGACCTATTTAGTTAAGGTTGCATTCACGTGTCAACACAAAATTCTTATTAATATTATTAATACGCTATCATTCAAAAGTTTGGGGTCACTTAAAAGGTCCTTTTTTTCAATGAGGAGAACATTAAACTAATCAGGAATACAGTCTAGACATTGTTAATGTGGTAAAAGACTTTTCTAGCTGGAAACTGGTGTTTTTAATAGAATACCTACAGTAGGTGACGGAAGCACATTTCCAGCACCATTACTCAAGTGTTCTAATGGTATATTGTGTTAGCTAATCGTGTTTACTAATGGGTGATTAGAAAAACCCTCATGCAATTATGTTACTCGCCGTCCTTTGAACTAGTGGAGTATCCAGAGCATTAGCATTTGTGAGTTCAATTATACTCTCCAAATGGCCAGAAAGAGGGAACTTTCTTCTAAAGCTCAGCAGTTTATTCCTGTTCTTAGATGTGAAGGCTATTCCATACAAGATTTTATAAAATTGTTTGGGTGACCCCAAACCTTTGAACAGTAGTGTATATACAGTGGGAGGAAAAAGTGAGTACACCATGTGAAATTTCTTAAATTTCTGCCTAAATTGGTCATAAAATGTGGTCTGATCTTCATTAAAATCACAAGAATGATTAAACAGTGTCTGCTTGAACTAACACCACCCAAATATTTACATTTGATCATATTTTTATTGGCCGTAACATGATTCGCAGGAGAGCGTGGAATCACACCGCCTGAATCTCACTGAACTACAGCAGTTTTGTAAAGAGGAATGGTCTAAGATCCTGGTCGTTGTGAACGTCTAATCTGCAATACAGAAAAGCAGTTATTGCTGCAAAAGAAGGATCAGCCAGCTATTTAATACAAGGGTTCACTTACTTATTCACATGCTGTTGTGAATGTCTTAGGTTTTTCTGCAAAATATTTTGATCAGCTTGTGAATTCATTTTTCTATTGCTGATAGCACGTTGTCCAGGCCCTGAGGCAACAACACAGCCCCACACTATGGTTCTCCTGCTCCATACTCACATTGAGGATAGGGTTTTGATGTTGATAAGGTTTTGATGTTGGTGTGCTGTTCCATTTTTCCTCCACACATGGCGTTGTGTGTTCCTCCCAAACTGTTCAACTTTGGTTTGCGAAAGAGCACTTGGATGCTCCACAGCACTACTGGAAAAATATTCAGTGGAGCCAAAGTGGAATAGTTTGGGAGGAACACACAACGTCATGTGTGGTGGGAAAATGGAACAGCACATCAACAAACTCTATCCTCACTGTGAAGTATGGAGCAGGAGAATCATGGTGTGAGGCCGTTTTGTTGCCTCAGGACCTGGACAACGTGATATCATCAATAGAAAATTAATTTACAGTTTATCATGATATTTTGCAGAGAAACCTGAGACGTTCACAACATGCATGGAATAAGTAAGTGAACCTTGTATTAAATAGCTGCCTGACCCTTCTTTTGCAGCAATAACTGCTTTTCTGTAGTTGCAGAACGATCAGGATGAATCTTGAACCATTCCTCTTTACAAAACTGCTGCAGTTCAGTGAGATTCAGGTGGTGTACTTACTTATTCCACGATCTCTTGTGAATATTTACACATATTTATGGCCAATAAAATATGATAAAATGTAAATGTTTAGGTGGTGTTGTTCAAGCAGACACTGTTTAATCATTCTTGTGATTTTAATGAAGATCAGACCACATTTTATCATTAAGAAATTCCACACGGTGTACTCACTTTTTCCTCCCACTGTGTAAAAATACCCCAATGATTTATATATACAGTATAAGTAGGGGACCCAGAATACTGCCTTGTGGAACTCCCAATGCCCCAGTGGTATGAGACAAAGACAGCGTTCTATATTCTAAACACTTTGCAAACAAGAGCTGCGTTGTTTTCAAAATGAGAAACTACACAAGAAACAGATGTTGCTAATAAGCTAACATGTCTCTACCACCCCCCTCCCCAAACTAGTCCAACAAAGCAAACCCCGGGACTGAAGTAGTGTGGGTTCTGAGTGGCTTGGACCTCCGTTTGGGCTTGGAGTGGTTCAGTTTTGGCTGTGGAACCACCTGCCAAATACCCTGTAGAGAGAGGGAAGATTGAGGAAAGTGGAAGCTGATATTTGTATACAGAGCGAGAGCGAGATGGGGAGGGAGCGAAAGAGAGCGAAGGAGAGATGAGTGACACCTGATGTTTGTATGCAGAGAGATAGAAGGTAGACGGGAGACGATAGAGAGGGAGAGACAGATGGCTGGCTCAAAGCACATGTCCTGTAGCTTTAATACGAAGACTGTGACTGTGTCTCATCTAACAGAAAATGCATTATCCGTGTCCACATTAGCAGCATCTCCAAGAGGGGCCTCAGAAATATGTACTGTATTCAAATGCACCAAGAGTTTTCTCTACTTGCTCAGCCATCTATCTATGTGATAAATGTTTGATTTAACTAAAGGTTGTCAAAGTTTGCCTGGTGAACGTGATCGATTAACATACCTGGGCCACCTCCCACTTTAAAATCTTGTGGGAAACTTGGTCACCAACTTTGGCACTGAAGAGATTGACCATAAATATCATAAAGTTCGAAACTGTTTAAATGTTTTACTAGATTTTGCTTATTAGGTACAAGCATGCACTGCAAATATCGAACAGGATTTGAGCGGAGTTGTGATTCCTGTTTTGGACCGAAGAGTTGTCTTCTAGGCTTTGGACTCATGTGGGAGCGGCTTGATCATTAACCGTTGTTTTGATTTGAGATAGTCATATGGCATGGCAGCGTCAGGCCCTTGCTAGGTTTTGAGTTTTTTTGACCAGACCACGACCCACATTTTCAGACAGATCCGGATCCGCATCTTTGGTCCAGAACCTTTTTGAGTAAGCCGTTGTAGACAATACAGCATTTTCTAACCAAAGTGTAAGAATGTGTTTGATTCAGTGTCATTTTTTTTTTCAAGGAAGACGATAACAATATCATTTCGTTGCCACACTTTGTTTTAATGACAATAACGTGACGGTGACAAGCTCGTTGCAAACTAAAACATGATGAAAGTAGTTTGTTGGACTTCGCAACCGGGGCTTGAGCGTGGAGCCGCAGAACACACCCAACTCGAAACTAAACCTTTTGAGTTTTCGTCGACTAAAACTAGACTAAAACTATCACATTTGCCACTAGGGGGCACAATAGGATCAAACTTTATTAATTAAGGAAGAATGTTGTTGCTCTCAACGGTTGTCATTCTATTGCTCAAAATTACAAATAGAGAATTAGGGTAGGCGAGCTATGGATCTGTTGAGAGGGATCCTGCCAACGGGCTCGTAATCCTCGTCTTTTAACGCACCACACAGCATAGGAACATTATCTACAAAATCAGCTAGTTAGGGCAGCTGCGTAGGGGTTTGCTGATGAGGAGCTACTGCCCTCTACAATTGGCCCGGTCTACACCTGGCTTTTTAATGCACTACACTGTGTAGGGCTTACATAATAAATGTACATAATAATATTCACTGAGTATAATATGTATATTAACTGTCTTTTTAACATAAAACTAGTGACTTTTGGTAATGTTAACAATGTTACCATGGTAACCATCTGAAAGAAATGTAATGATCGCCTTTTGTTGCTTGCTTTGTACTAGACTTCGTACATGAAACTAGACCGTTGTTATAATTGTGCTTCTTTTCTGTTGATGTACGAACACTTCAAACAGTGTTTTGTAAGTTATAGTTCTTTGTAAATAGTTTGTAGGTGGTAGCATTATCATAGTTGTTTTGTAATTAGTTGTTACATAATCAGTATTGCTCCGTTTTGGGTATGGTCGGATGCTGCGGGTGTGTAGGGTCTATTTTGTTTGCTGTTGTTTCCTTGTTGCTATTTTGTTACTTTGTTGTTCCACTTTGTTCTTGTGAAATGATGATTTTAATTGTATTGATTTTGGGGGTGGGCGCTTATAAGCTCTTGCTTCGGCCCACTCCTTTTGAGCAGAGTGTTTGCTGCTCAAATAAACAAATAAACTAAACTAAACATTTAGAAATGGCTAAAATGGGATGAGAACAGCATTTTCGTCCAAAAGACTAAGACTAAAAAAAACAAGGGCTACCAAAAAAACACCGGTTTGAGACACCCTCTCTTTTAGTCTCTGACGTCTTCACCTGCCGAGGTCTATGTGCCAAAGTGTATGCATTCAGTAAACTATCCATCACGCCTCGCACTCATTTGTCTGTGTAACACTCTCCTGACTGAAAGAAATATTTGCTTCAGCAGAAAAAAGGATTCCAAGCTAACAAAGACAAAAGGCACACCTGGTGAATTTGGAATGAAAGATTGGCGAACACAGCGATGCTACCACAGTTTGTTTGCTGCGTGTCTGTAAACAAGCTTTTTTTTCCTGATTCACTTTCAGAGGTTGTTTGTGTTTGAACAGGCACGGTGCGCTCCAGGCTCATTAACCCTTCGGAAAAATCTGACTTTTATCAAGTATTTCTGCGGAGAATATAGTCTATTGAACAGTTCTAAGTGATTCCAAATGAGATCCATTGTGCACTGTGGTAGATTTATAGTTTATTATCTGCAAAATTCAGGCACAATGAAAAGTCAAAGCTGCTGGATACAAGATTGATTAACACGTGACTGACTACTACTACTAATTTTATTGGAGTAAATAGTAGCTTAATACGTTTTTTAGCTTATACTTCCCTACCTTTTAGAGCAGGCATCTGTACTTTCTACTACCAGTATTTTCATTGGTTTCAGGCAAGGACATTTCACAGGGAACACAAAGGAAGCCCACAGTCAGTGTCACACAGTATTCAACTTATTCCCGGCCCACTTTTGTGGTGTAAGCATTTGCGATTAGTGGTAGCACTTCTTGTGAGCAGGGATTAAAAATTGTCAAAAAGCATGACGAAAATTAAATGGGGATAAACGGAAAACTTGCAACAAAGCTCAAAGGAAATAAGTTTGCGTGGCCTCAGGCGGATCACAGAGCGAGAAGACGACATGAAAAAGTTAGTGAATACTTTTGGCCTCTCTTGCGCTGTTATTTCCAATCAAAGACATGTTTTTGTTGTTTTTTAATGAATTAGGAGCGTAAGTTTCAATATAGGGCACCGACATTAAGTTTCGTAGACATCCATAATGAAAAGAGCTCTGACACTCTCAAACTTCGGAAACAGCCTGGAGGGACGTCTTTTCTTCTCAAATGATTGCGTCTGAAAAGTTCCAAGTCAGTGTCTCCTCTGACCGCAGTGAGGACATGTTCACGGTGCTGACAGTGCGAAATGAAAAGGCAGTTCAGATCTCTCACTCCAACTCCCATGTCCTCTTTCATTTCATCCATAAATCTCTGTGGTCTTCCTCGAGGCCTCGTGTTTCCTGGCAGCTCTAACCTCATGTCACCCCGGGAGTTTTAGGTTTTAGACCGGCCCACATTCGGCCAGTCAGCACAAGTTAATAGAGACAGACAGGCGTGAGTTTGGCTCAAAGTAGCTGAAGTATGAAACAGACGAGGCGAATTCGCCGGAAAAATTGGGTGTTTCTCAATTTCCAGGATCTTTCCTCCCTCCTGCCTTCCTTGGGAATCCCCTCCTCCAAAGCCTTGATCCCAATTTTCAATATTTATTATCAATACTTATCTACCTAAATTACCTTGTTAAAATACTGAATAAACTTTAGCTTAGTTTTAGTGTAACTAAAACTAAACTAAATCAACTAAATCATTTAGAAACACTAACACTTATGTTTAGTTTTAGTCTGACTAAAACAAGACTATAATTTACTAAAACCTTTTGAGTTTTCATTGACTAAAACTAGACTAAAACCTTTTAAGTTTCCATTGACTAAAACTAGACTAAAACATGACTAAAATCTTTTAACTTCAATGAAGGTACTTGAGTCATCTTCTGTACTCGGTAGTTGAAGTCTCCAAACGTTTCGCCTCTCATCCAAAAGGCTTCGTCAGTGTACGAAATCCCGCTCAGCACGCAGCTTAGATAAAGACCATGAGGAGGAGTTGGAGTTGGCCCTAAAGAGGTGCACTGGTAGGCACCTCTTTAGCTCTATGTCTGAGTGTCCTAATGACCCCTAGTTTGTGCTGGAGTGGATGGTTTGAGTCAAACATCAAATATTGGTCAGTATGAGTTGCCTTCCTGTAAACCTCTGTCTGAAGTCGTCCGTTTTCCCCTATCATAACTTTACAATCTAAAAAGGCAAGTTGTTTCTCCTTAGCGTCCTCCCGAGTGAATTTAGGGTGCTTTCACACCTGTTGGTCCGGTAAGTGTTCGGTTGGCCCAAATTGTTACAATGTTGCAATTCTCAACTTGCTCGGTTCTCATTCACACCAGAGTTTTTGCAAACGAACCAACCACTGTGGATGTTATATATCCCCCACTCATGTGGCGGCGCTGTTTACAAAATACCGTGTTCTGGGTGACGTAGGTGAAAGCTGATTGGTGCAGCATATGAAGAGGGAAAAATCCCGGAAGAAAAGACTTTGTTTATTTCTTAACAATGCTCTCCTGTTTGTGTTTGTTGCGATTTATTATCATCAGTTCTTTGTGCAGCAAGCACAAATACTGCTGTTGTTCTATCATGTATCGCGCATTCGGCACGAGAACACTCTGCAGCTGTTTTTGGAGCGGAGATAAACTCGTGCAGATGAAAATTTGCGCTTCCCTAAACACACCGCGCGGCTTGCTAAGGAAGCTTCGTTGGACCAAAAAGGCTGCTACGTAACAGAGCCGGTCAGCGTTCACACCAGCAGCGAACCACACTGGAGTCCACATGGAACTGCACCGAGACCACTCCAGAAGGTGGTCTCGGTGCGGTACTTTAGTCCGGACCAAATTAAACTGGTCCGCTTTCACACCAGCCCAACGAACCGTACTTGCAGGTGTTCGGACTCCAGTCCGTTTAAGTGGACCAATGATGTAGGTGTGAAAGCACCTAGGGTGTATTCAGACCTGCACTGTTTGGTCCACTTTAAACGGACCAGGGTTCGTTTCGAACGCTGGTCCGGACTTTTATGCAGGTGTGAATACAACAAACGAATCCTGGTGCGGATCAAAGAACCGGACCGAGACCACTTTTTCAGGTGGTCTCGGTCCGCTTCCAAATGGACTCTGGTGCGGTTCGCTTCAGGTGTGAATATAAACCACTGTTGATCCGAAACAACGCCAGGATACATGTGCCTTTTTGGACTTAACAAGCCACCGTAGCAAGGCACCGTGGGAAAAAGTAGCCCTCCGCGGCCGCTAATGCTAATACTGGATGGATGCTACAAACAATGAGCCGTGGACAGACCTGGGGCAACGAGGAGACATTGTACCCCCTGGATATTTGGGCAGATGTGCACTTAACCCAACTGCTAGAAAAGACACACAAACATGCGTTCATGTTTAGCGAGAAAATGAAGGAGAGGGGCTTCAAGCACTCTCCTGAACAGCCGCAGCGTCAAAGTGGAAAAAACTTCGCCAAACTTAAATGGAAGTACGAGACGTGTTGAAGAGTGGAGGAACAAGACCAACAGTTTGTCCTGTGGACATAATAGAAACAAACAGCTCAGCAGACGACCCTTGATCCGCACAAAAGACCTCTTCCTCCAGCTACTCCGGTGAAGCTGAGGTTAATGGTAAGTGGTTTAGTCTCTTACGTTTCTTTAATTATCATAGTAAGCGTCAAATATTCATTTTTATTTCATTTGTTGTGGTCAATGCTGTCCAATGGGAGCATCGATCGTCACACACGTGTATGTGTTTACAAAATATAGTTCACTTGCAAAAAGTACAGTCTGAATGCGAACTGCACCAAACGAAAAAAGAAGTCCAATTTTGATCCGGAACAAACAAGCGGACCAAAGGACTTTTCTGGTCTGAATACACCCTTAATGCTGGGGTCCACAGCATTGATGTGATCTGTAAAAGGTGCCACTTCCTTCTCTTTAATTTTGATCCATGTGTCATCCACATATCTGAGCCAATGGCTGGGTTTGTTTCCTGGGTATGGGTAACCTTTTAAGTTTTCATTGACTAAAACATGACTTAAACCTTTTGAGTTTTTGTTCACTAACACTAGACAAAACATGACTAAAACCTTTTGAGTTTTTGTTCACTAACACTAGACAAAAACATGACTAAAACCTTTTGAGTTTTTGTTCACTAACACTAGACAAAAACATGACTAAAACCTTTTGAGTTTTCATTGACTAAAACTAGACTAAAACATGACTAAAAACATGATTAAAAACTAGACAAAAACTATGATGTATAGAAATGACTAAACATGGTTTATAGCTAAAAAAAAAAAAAGATCTCCTATCATTTCTTTTTGTTAACAGTAGTCTGGGCTATTGCTGAAGTCAGCTGATAATTGGCCGACTGTGGGAACCTGTTATTTATGCTTTTTTTTTTCTGGCGGCCCAAGAGCAAGTTGTGGCCAACCAGGAAAATTCACGATTCTGCCAAATACCCAGCATGCAACTGCCTCTGTACATTCAAATCCCCTTATGGTTAAGCTGCGAGGCATTTCATGTCTGATCATAACTTACCCACTCTATCTTCTGCCTGAAGGCGTGGGAGTTAAGACAACATTATGCTCGCAGACTAGACGGACTTAATGACAGCGCTTGCCATTTCAACCCTGGACTTAAGTACCCTGTTAACCCTGCCATTTTCTTGCACGGATACAAAAGCCGGGCGTTTCATGCTCCATCTCATCTGTATGTAAACAGCTTTGAGGTCAGTAATGGCTCTGCAGACACACTCAGGTCTGCACCTTCCAACTCCTTATGCAGGTCGTGTTAGACCGCCGGCAAGAAAAGAAGCATCAAAGCAATTTGCAGAGAACATTAGACTCTGGTATATATATATATATTTTATCATTAAAAGGAATAAAATGTTAGAACTGGTCCATATACAGTACGTACATTTGATATTAAAGTGGTGTGTGTTGCCATTTTACCAGAACATAGTGATGTGACAAAATGTCATAATGGATTGTGACTTTGGAGCAATAAACCTTAAGAAGAAACTTTTTTTTATTTTGTCTCCTCCTCTCTGGACAAGACAAAATGACAATCAAATGCAAGAATTTAATTGTTACTATATTTTAACAGTGGAAATAGGTCTTGAGCAGCTCATAATAGTAAAAACAATATTAGGATGTGACCTTCAATGAAGGTGCTTGAGTCATCTTCTGTACTCAGTAGTTTAAGTCTTGAACGTTTCGCCTCTCATCCAAAAGGCTTCGTCAGCAGACTAAAGTCCTGCTCAGCACGCAGCTAGATAAAGACCATGGGGAGGAGTTGGGGTAGGCCTGGTTCCTCCCCTACCCCAACTGTACGACTGAGAGCTTACACAGACATTAGGACATTGTGACATAATTGTTCTTACAAGAATACTGATGCTGCATCTTCTTTACGAGGATTTGTTGTTTTTTGTCTCGTTCCAAACGTTGATTGAAACCGCCGTTAAACATTTGTGTTGAATTCTCCTACGTTCAGGATCTGAACCAAGTTGCTAATGACTCCTCGGGCCAGATCTTGTGCCTGGCGCATGGACAGCGCAAGCTCCAAACACGATGGCTATCTTCCATGAGAGGCCATTGCTTATAAAAAGAGAAGAGGTCGACTGAGGCGTTTATTACAAGCAGCACAGACATCAATCGTTCACACTTGTCTAGGCTCTTCTGACCGATGCTTCGTAAACCGCTAACGTCTCCGCATGCCGTTTGCATCATATCTGTTGTTAATACGCTCGTCAATCAAGGCCATCGGTAATTAGAAGAAAACTCCCCATATCCCAGATGCATGTCTCTGTTAAGAATAGGAAAAGCATGTTTTCTGGTTGGACAGGCTAGCACAGACGTTGATTTGTTAGACTCTCCTATCATAACACTTTGAATTAGGGTAGGGCTTGTCCGTCGTGTCGGCGGCTTGCAATCTCCTTCGCCGACTCACACCGACATCAACACTTTGATGCTCGACAGACGGTGTAATGTTTGTGGGAGACACGATGAGATGAAATTTCAGCACGTATTTTATTTCCTGAGGCGTTTCTGTGAATTCATTTGTAATTCCTCTAAACTCTTCGGCCGAGTTGTTGATTGCGTGGATTGTTTACCTCCCCAACAGTCCTCAACAAGGACTGTTGGGGAGGCTCTGCATGTGCGGGAGGTTGTGCAGTAGAAGCTCTCTCTCCAGGATCCTCCTCCGCTCCTGCAGACTGGGATCATACAACGTGGTTTTGTCTATCGCATCACAAATTAATTGCTTAATAAACGTATTTGCTCACGTTGCTCCGCCGCGTCTCCATCCTCCATCTGAAACTGTGTTACAGAAACTGTCCCCAAAATTACTGTGGTTGCCTCTCAAACACTGGGTTCCCCTCCAGAGCCGGGGTCGGCCCATTAGTCCGACAACCCATTAGTCCGACGTCTCATTATTCCGAAAATGTATATGTAAAACTGAAATTGTCCTTCCGAAAATTAGGTTCAGGCAAGAGTCCACTGACCTTAAGGTTAGGGCCAATGGTTGTATATGGCTCTCTAATCCACAACACAACTGGGTTAAACATTTCGGACTAATGGCACCTCTGCTCAATGGTCATTTTCGAATAATTAGGCGTCGGACTTATGGGCCGTGGACTAATGGCATGGCACCCCAGGGCCTGATTTACAAAAAGTGTGTGCTGAAGTGGTGCAAAAAGTAAATCAGGCCCTTAGTCTGTATTCCACCTCGAGACACACATTTTAAATTAATAACATAATCTGCTCTCCATGAAATTTCCACAGACAAACATGTTGATATACCCTATGAACTTACCTTGGGATCTGACCACTTTTTTATTCAGTTCAGGGACAGTCCACCACTTCCTGCTTATTTCATTCACTGCAGCAGCAACAATGACGTGCGGTGAGGTTTGTTGCTGGTGAGGCACATGCTATTGACTCAAATATAAAGTAAACAAAACGGCAGGAAAAAATGCAACTTGCTGTCTCTGGTATTCTCTTACTTTGAAATAGCATTCAATAGCAACACGTTTAAACATAAAAAACATTCTCACGATATTGCAAATAAAAATTAAAAGATAATATAGTGAACGTGTCCAGGACTCGTACCCCTCTCGTCCAAATGATAAGTTATTGACAATCCTGATGCTCCACGCGGGAGCAGTACGTGATAGTGTCGACATTTTCAGCATAAAGACTCGTCTACAGCATTTCATCCATAAAATGTCAGTCTAATCAGTTTTCCCTTTTACTTACTTTTATTACTCTCCTGAACCGTGCAGAATAATAAAACAGACTGGTTTTTCACTTGTAGTCCACATGTTTTGTAGAAATGTGTAGCGCTGACACAGCGCCCCCCTCGTATCGTCAGGGCAGTGCATTGGAGGCGAGCCACACTTCAGGCCTATCAAAACTCGGTTTGATGTCAAATGAACAGGTTAAACAAGTCGTTCTTATGCCTGATTCTTTCCAGGTGATAGAAAACCAACGCGCCCAACAAAAACCCATTTACAAATGTATTTTACTTTTAGGGGCGGAAAAAGCCCCGAATGGGACAGAGCGCTGAGCGAATGAGCCGAGCTCAAGTGTGTGCAGGACGCTGGAGGCTCGCCGCAGCTCCGCCCTCTTTACACGATATCGACAACTGATAAAACATTCGGGCATTTTTTATCCACGAGATTGATTCAAATCATAGGAAATCCCTATCACCTTAAGAGAAGGGACTTGTTTTTACAAAGTTTATTGTATTTTATAATTTTTGTTTTTTTTTCCATAATGACTGGTGAGGCCTGGCCTCCCCTGCCTCCCGTCACTGAGCAGCAACGTGTAACAGTTCACCTATTTTCCCCTGTTCGTCATGCCACAACTGTGGCCTCCAAATTTATGTTTGCAGCTTTCAACTTATGCAATTAAAAAAGTGTATTTCTATTTCACTGCACTTTTTGCTGGCTGTCCTTCCTTTTCTTCCATTCTCACCATGCCATTAAACCTCTTAAATACACAAATGGCATTTCACTAAAGGCATGTTGTATCAAAACCTGAGATGTTTACAGCAGGTTCAGAAAGTATTGGGGCTAATTGAGCATCAGTGGTGTCTAGTTTACATGCAAAGTCTGGAGATCCCATGGAGTGCTGGGAGTATCCGAGCCAGAGCATTCTCCAAAAGAAGAAACAGTCACGGGGAATTAGCTCCTTACGTGTGTTATGAACCTGAGCTACATTACAGCAGCTCTGTTACTTTTACAAAGACACATGCATATTTCTTTCTCCTAAACACCCAGAATCAAGAAATGAGCACTAATAAAGTCAATAAAACTATTAACTAGATAAAAAGCAGTCTTTAACATGATCACACAATGGACTGTGTTTGATAACTTTGTAGTTTATTACACACGAGAAAGGCACTCCGCACACCTTGCTCTGTGGCTGATTGGTGATGGTTGGAAAGTCGCTGCCACTTGTTTGTCAGTCTGCCCCATGGCTGCCGCGCCACATGGAGCACAGACAGGAATATACAGAGCGCCAGGCGTGGGCTGGACTTGTGTTATTGTCATGCTTATGCAATAGTCGGTATACAGGAGGTGTATAGGAGAACTGTGAGCGAGGAAAATAACACATCGTGCTGGTCGGTACATGTTCAGTAGGAACATGTTGTAGCTTCTCCTCGACCTACTTCTGTATATGTCTGGGATTATAGTCCAGTAGTCACAAAGGGAATTTACTTAAAGGGAGGGTATGTACATGTTTGATATTGATATTAACTATTTGAGTTAATATTGTATTACAAGAGAAAAAAACATTAAATTACAGTTCTGATATATCCAAGTAATACGCCTTGCAAATTGGATAAAATAAATGATTCTTAGGATAAAATACTAGAAAATGAATGAAGTTAAATAAACATTAATCAAACTTTTATTAAATTCAAACATGAACCATTCATCGCTGGCTCTTCGTCATAAATGGGTCACTGTGGAGATAAAAGTGTTTCAAACCACAATTCACACTGCTTTCACTTTAACTACAGTCGAAAAATGTAGTGGAGTAGAAAATACAGACACCCGCTTCTAAATGTGTGGAGTAAACGTTAAAATTTGTACTTGTACCACCGGGACACATGAGAGGATTTGAAACGTTTTCATGATTTGCGGAATATTAAATGGACAGTTCAGACAGAAGTACATTTGTCCCACTTAATAATCTCACACATGTCTAAAGCAGACTAACCCTACACACTAACCCAATCTGTAGGGTGACCAGGTGTCCCAGTTTACCTGTAGATTTCTCCAAAACCATTGATTTGTCCCAGCTTTACACAAGCTCTGTCCCATGTGTCCCAGTTAGGGTTTTTACGAGAAACCTAATAAATCTTTTGGTCATGTGTACGACAAACATAACGTTTCCATAGTGACTGCACCAATTGAATAGCTTCAAGTCTATGCTGACTGTCCTCCCCAGAAGAGTCACATGTCAGCACTGGCAGGGGGTTCACTGACCTGCATATACAGTACCTGTGTACCAACATTGTACCCTGCATTTTTACACACAGCCTTTTGAGCACACAGGATATATTTAGACTGTTGACTCATAGTTAAAATCAAAATGTTAAAATTCAACATTTGATTTAGGCCTAATAGGCGTAATTGAAAATGGGTGTAAATGAAAACAGGAGGCAGGAGTCTGGATGTCTTATGCAGTACGGGACCCCTATACATGTACTCAAGACATTGTACTAGTCTGACCATTCAAGTCTGGTGAGGCTTTCACATGAAGAGGAATACTTACAGTAGCTGGTTTTGCGTCATACTGATAAGCAAGCCAAACAAACCGTGCTTAAGACTTAGTGTTATGGTTATTATACAGAGATGGTATAACCGTGCAGTATGAAAAATAACATTTCCTGCATTCTCGTGAATTTGAATAGGTCTTGAATAGAAATTGAGACCTGAATATTTTTTCACTTGATCATGTGAATTAATAGTTTTTGTTGGGGCCAGACTTACAAGCCTATAATTGCAAGTGCTACTTAAAATGAGCACATGCAGTTTTGTAGCTTGTTGCATTCAATTTATTTATTGAAACTGTCTGTGTTTTACTGTATGTGACACAAATCTGATATATAAATGAGTATGCGCTGTGGCTTTTTTGCACTTATGAGAGACACAAAACTCAACTACACCTGTCGTTTGCACCAATTCAGCATGCACTAACACTTCCGGCCCTAGGCCTGTATTAATTTCTATATCTAATATTCATGAAGGCATTACAAGAGTGCTTTTAGGGATGGGCACTGGAGTGGGAGAGCCAAACAGTTGTACCTGACAGATACTGACGTTTCAACCAATATTTATTACTTTGAATAATTACTGCCTCCTTTAGACAATGATAAATTCCCATTTCCCATCATCCTTACTTATGTCCATAGCACTGCTATCTCCTGATCTGATTTTCTATGGCTGTGTTCTGCTGATGCTTTAGTGTTCACACATTAAAACCTATGATAAAAATAGATATTGGAATACAAATTTTGAAAAGGTTTTTAGAAAATATAATACTTGTTGAAACATGGAAACCCACTGTGATGCTTTGATGGTCTATGTGCTGCTCTGCTCTGGCTGTCTCTTGCTCACATATCTAAAACGCGTGAAAATACATAGTAAAAAGAAAAAGGTTGACATTAGTAGTATTAGTTTATCTGAGCAATTTACATTATTCATTTATTTATTATGGTTTTAAAGAATGGAAACTCACTGTGATGCTCTGCTCTGATGGACTGTGTTCTGCCCACTGCTTCATGCACTCAAGTAAACCAATCTACACGTGCGTTCATTTACGCCCTGTTAACCAATCAGGGACTGGGCTTAAATAGTGAGCACAAGCGTCACCGGTTACCTGCAGCATGGAGGACAAGTTGATCATGGCGGTTTGCGCTCGGCCTGAGTTGTATGACACGCCTCCTTATTATGACGCTTGCAAAACTTCACGCGCCGCAAACAGGCGTTTCTCGCGAGTGTGAAGCGGCAATGTTTGGCGTCCAACTAGAGGCGCATGTTTGGTCTGTATGCACCTTTACTGATGCCGAGGCGGCCTGCGCAGACTGGCCGAGGGAAGCTCCTCTAAACCCGGCCACTGTCCCAGGAAGAGGGACAGTGTGTCAGTCTGACTGAACACACAGAGTTTACAGAATATCCTAATCGAATTCATTAGCTGTTGAGTTCTTAACACACTTTTTAAAGGATCTGTATCATGCTATTTTAGCCATTCCAAAGTAAAGTATAGGCATATATATGATATATTGTACCTCCATCACTATGGAGTACTCATTTTTGAGAGAAATATAAGTATTTTGGGGGGTATTTTCCCTACCCGGAAGATAAGACGCTTCGATTCAGTTAACTCCGCCCCTCTCTCTGCTCATTCCACATTTACAGTATTATAAATATAAATATCGCTGCAAAAAGTGAAGTTACTTCACATAATGCAGTTATAAGGAGTTGACATGTGCAAAGCAGTTTCATAAATGGCTAACACACATGCTAACACACACGCTAACATGCGTTTTGATTGACTCACCGCTCAGTTTGGACTCCCATGAGATCGCGTTGGTTATAAAAGTTATAAAAGTTAATCCACTTTGATTCTGGCCAAGGTTCACCAAGCATCCATCAGGTTGGTTGATATAGTAGCTAGCTTAATCCCGGAAAGAAATTCCAACTTCTGGCGAGTGCACTCTTCTTTAGGAAGGTTGAATAGACCTGTTCCTCTCGTAGCCAAACGCGCATCCGTGGCATTATCGGTAAGAAAAAAGAGCAGGCGGTGTCCAGAGTAGGTTAGAAAGAGCTCAGTCTTCAAAAACAACACTTATGCTCGATCCATGGCTCCTCCAGCCGTGGGTGCGCTTGATTAGCGTCGTGGGACAGCACAGACGCTTCGGAGGGTTGCTGTTTTTTTTTTTGTTTTTTTTCAAAAAAAAAAAGAAAAAAAAAAGAAAAAAAAGCTGTTTTATAAATAAAAATCAGGCCGTAAGGCATTACATTACAGACGTAGAGCACTTCCGTTCCGCTGTGACGACACAACTGAACAGCTCAGTCGTTTACCAGGAGAGGGTGGAGCAGCTGCTCAGAGAGCAGGATTCAGGAGGATTACTTAGAACTGCGTGAATGAAGCCAAAAACCGCTCTGGGGGTGTTTTTGATAAGGAAATAGCATAACAACATGGCTAAAAGCTCCAAAAAGTCGATTTTGCATGATATAGGACCTTTAAAAAGTAAATGTACCTGTAGTTTGCCGTTTTCTTGGAAAATGTGACGAAGCGCGAATAATACGCGTTACATATCCAGAGAGCGATGATGACGCTTCTACTGCAAACCCGAAACCCTGCTACGCGGTTATGTTTTTTTTATTTAGAGTGTTAATATTGCCGTGTCAGTAAGTTTATTGCAGTAGTATTTGTACAGTATTTATGTAGTAGGGATGTCACGATTGTACATTTTTGAGTCACGATTATTGTGAAGAAAAATATTGCGGTTTTACGATTATCCACGATTATCAAAATTAAGGAAGAAAATACTGAGAATTTCTCAAAATCTTTACAGTCCTGTCTGAATCTTCACAAAAACAAACAAGACATTATATGTACATTCTTATATTTTTTTAAGGATTGTTTTGATTGGAAACCTATTGAACTTTGAGCCTAAGTTATCTTTTATCTTATGCTTATACCCTGGCAAAAATAAACAAATAAATAAATTTACTATTTTAATAATTAACAGGTAAAAAAAAAAAAAAATAAGATATTTGCCCTCTCTAAAGGAAGCAAATTGGTGTGAATCAATATAACAAAAGAGTTCCTAAACAAATGAACCAGCTGATTTCCATGCTCTGCCTCACACAGTTTCACTTTGATTTTTACCGCGACACAAACGCAGCTGCACGTGGTTCTTTGGGACTCTTCCTTTGGATCAGATTTGTTCTCTACACTTTGGATTATTGAGCTTTCCACTGACTTCATGTTTTTGGGGTAGATTTAACACTGGACGATGTTTCTTCAGGCTTTACCGGTGACCGTGCGACTCAGGAGACGTGACAGTGGTTTACCGTATGTCCTAAAATTCTTGCGATTAACCTTCCGTGAGCTTTTATAACCGCGGTAATTGTAAAACCGGTTAATCTTGACATCCCTATTATGTAGAGATTGCTATATCAATATTTTATGTTTTAGAACCCCACTGGCATCAAAGGACAAACTACAAATTCAAGCTCAGGTACTATTTTTCATTCTGCTCTGATAGACTCTGCTCTGTTGCAGCTTTGCTGCTAAAATAATTCTTTTTGAGAGGGTGGAACAACGTAGCCTGGGAACCAGGCTCACTTGCTGCTACAGCGAGTGAGTCTGGTCACCGCTGCGTTGATTCCATTTCCACAGTGGTAGATACGCAAGCAAACAGGAAGCGGAGTAAACCAATCAGGAAAGGCCTGGCGTCTGCCGTTGATGTGGTGTTTTTAGCTGTTTTAGGTTAATATTTGCGCAGGATTATGAATCATGAAACTCACCTACTGTTGATGTGTTTTTGGTCATTTACTGTCGATTGGAGACACGCTCTTTCTCGTGCGCCATTTGTAGATTGTTATTGAGGGATGGTTGGGCAGGGTGTCCATACTGATCCCCTCTGTATTGATATTATAAGGGCTTCTTTGTAGATGTTTCCTGCAGTCTCGTTACTCCTCATCTCTTGAAGTGTTTCGAGGACTGCGTCTTTGTTCAAAGTAGCTTGAGCCAAGTCCACATCACTCTTCTGAAGGTACTTTTGGAGTTTGTAACTTCCAGAAAAAGAAGACAGTTTTGAGAGAACTGCATGTGCAGTGCCTATGTCTGCAAAACATCTCAACAGTGCTGGAAAATTTGCTATCACAGCTTTAACTGCGTGAAACATTACAGGCCCAACGTATTTTTGAAAGCTGCACCAAAAAAAAAAAGAATAAATACTTTCAAGTGTATTGAAAAGATCTGTGGCTTCAGATGGCCCTGCATGAGGCACTAGATGTAATTCATGTATAACAGTGCACATACAGGGCCTCAGGAAGTTTCTCCCGAAAGCGAGCTTGAACACCACTTATATTTCTGCTCATTACAGAGGCGCCATCATAAGCTTGGGCAACACAACGGAGGTTGTTGAGTCCCAAAGTGTCAAGAACATTCTGAAGGGCTGCAGTAATAGGCTTTGCATCGAAAGCAGTTAAGTTAACCAGTCCCAGTTTAATAAATCGTTCTTTGACCACTTTGTCTAATCCAACATATCTTACACAGACAGCTAGCTGCTCTTTGAGACCATCTCTTTCCTCATCAGCCAAAAGAGAGTACATGCCTGCATCTTTCATTTCTTGCATGATCCTGAATGTTATCGAGGCAGCACAAGACTCAATCCACTCATTTTGTGAGGAAGTGGATAAATAGGTTGAATGAGCAGGTGGATGATAATTCTGTAGAAAAGGGTTGAATTCTTTTAGAAGGCTCATCATTTCAATAAAATCTCCCTGATTGTCGCTGGATTGCTTTTCATCATGGCCCCGAAAGACAAGTCCCTGTCTCCCAGAAATGTGGTGACAGCTACAATGCGACGTAGATATTATTCTCTTCTTTCAATAATTTGGTCGACACTGGCTATATTCCTCTGGTCAATCACATCACCATCCAACTTCTGGTCTTGTAATCCTTCCACATCATCACTGAATTTTTGGGCCCAGCGCTTCCCTCATGCTCCCTAAAGCTATCCAAAGCTCTTTTCCAGTTTTTGAACCCTGTTGTGCTACTCAGGTGTTCTTTATTGTTTCTGCACATAATGTTTCCCAAAATGTCTGAAGGAGAAGCAGAATGCAGCATCTCTGCCAACAGAGTATTCAAGCCACTCAAACATCTCGTACCATTTTTACTGAAATGACCTTCTTTGCAATCCAAAGCTTGTGAAGGGTTAGGGAGTTTTTGGACCTGTCTCTCTGGTTCCTAACCTCTTTCCATTCCATTCCACTCTCAACACGTTCAACCTCCTCCTCATCTGTGACAGAATATACAAAAAATATGTTGTTAAGACTTTTTTTTTTGCTTTTATTATGTTAGTCATGTTCGTACCCATGTTAGTAGCATCTGCTGATGAGTCATCTGGCTGTATGTCATTCTTGCTACTCTCTGTAAATTAGAAACAGCATATTCTTATTGAAAGATGATGTGTTGTTATTTTAATTAAAAATAAATACATGAAAAAGTATGCTTATTCAAAAATAGTGATTTGGAAGGTCTAATTCTTTAGCCTGACCTGCATCATTTATCTTAGTAGTTTATTTATTTGACAGGGACATTGCAATTCAACATAGTACAAAACAAGCTTGTATTTTTATCATTGGCATTATTTATTATTATTGTTTGGCTATTGTATTAATTACTAATTGTGAGTGTTGAAATAAACCTTGTCATAAAATCCACATAACATTTACCATTTCTCCAGTCTCCATTTCAGCTCAGTGTTATTATACCGTTGTAGTGGGTGTGGCAAAGCTTCCGGCCTTACAGTCTTCATTCAAATGAGTGGAAGCAATCGATTGTCAATCATCCGTATTGAACGCTAACACGTTTTCGTCACATCCCTCTCTCTGAAGTGCAGCGTGGATTTGGTTGCAAAGAGAAAATTTGCGGCAGCAGACAGATCGAGTTTATGGATTAAATTCTTTGTTGATTCTATTTTCCTTGAAGGGATTTATTCGCGTTTATCGGGACCATTTCTCGGGATTTATCGATCAGCTGGAGAGGACAGGTACTACTTACCAATTACTTCTCTGGTAAGTCTAAATCACGTCCTTTTTCCCCCGCAGTTTTTGCTTTGTGTTTTGGTTTCGCCTGCAACATTTCAGCCTAATATCAGAGCTTTTTACACCAAGAAATAATTGTGCTTGTAGCTAAAGAAAAAGAACGAAGGAGCGCTGCATGGTTCCGTGCGTAAAAATGTCTAAAAATACAACAGGTGCTCAATTGGGAAATGGGGTTGCTTCCTAAGACTTTAAAAGAGGTTTGTTCTTTGTCAGTGAAGTGCACTACAGGAATAAAGAATACGTGTAGTTTAAACTTTGGTTGTGTTAAGGTAATCATAGACTAGCTTAACAGAACAAACTGGGCTTGTGTTAAAAAGGCATTAAAATTTCATTTGACATTGTTGGATTGTTTACTTACCAACCCATCCATCCATCCATTTTCTTCCACTTGTCCGTTGCTGGGTCGTGGGGGCAGCTGTTGGAGCTGCCCAAATCACATTGCACCAGCCCCTATGGCTCCTCCTGCAGGTGGTGGGTCCACAGAAGGACGGCCTCATGTATCTAACGGGGCCTGTTGGTCTCTCATAAGGAGCTTCTGAACCGCTCTTTGTCTGACCCGTCACCTAGGACCTGTTTGCCATGGTAGACCCTACCAGGGGCACGAAGCCCCCGACAACAGAGCTCCAGGATCATTCGGGCGGTCAAACCCCTCCACCACGTTAAGGTGGCGGTTCCAGGAGGACCAACCATCTGATCAGAAATGTTCATGGGCCAATGGATATCCTAGCTAAATTGTCCTATTTTAACAACTAAACTACCGGTAACCAGAGTAAACACGGGCCACGGGATCAGACGCTGAATTTGATCTAGGGCTAAATCAGAGCAGACTTCGCCAACAAAAATACAATAAGCTTACCCTTATTCCCTCTCTTAAAGAAACCCCAAAAGTGTAATTGTTCTTTCTTTCAATGTTTACCATCCATTCTTCAAGATTTTCGCACGTAGCTACGTCGCGGCTCCGTACACGTCCCCCGAAACCTCTTGTCCAGTTACGGTGATTCCGTGGCGTGGTACAATGAAAACAACCGATTATAATCATCCAGACCATACCGCTGTGTGCTCTGAGTCAAACAGATATGTAAACTAAGCAATATATTGAGTTGAGGAAAAAAAAAATCTGGGCATCAAATTTGATTCTGGGCTAGACCAAAAACATTCGGGGCTAGATCGGGGATTGGCTCGCCATCAACCCAGGTTCAACAACGTACAAAAAAACCTGACCAATCTCTCACGGGTACAAGGCAGGAGCACAAGATGGTGCCACCTCGAAGCCCTGAATACTGTATCTCGATCTCAAAAGAGGACAACGCAGGGGCTCAATAGGGCGCTGCCTCAAAGCCCTGACTTTCAACAGCTTTTTCTGTGGATATTCCTGTCCCGTTTTCAGTTTGTGTGCTGTTGGGGGGCAGGACAATGCGCCGTTTTGCAGCAGCTTATTGGCTAAGACGTTAACCCTTAGATTGCTGAGAGTTTATTTTGTTTACATAATAAACAAGGTGTAACTGCTAAAATGAATATGTTGATCATGTTTATGAAAGATAAGCATATTTTCTTAAGCCATATTTAAATGTGGGTTACATTTAGATTTTTCTTCAAATTGTTTTCCCCCTTGACTGTTTCAAACATGACCATATATGGACGATTCCAGAGACGCGGTCTTTATCTATAGAGCATACACTCCGTCACATTAATACATGTACAGACCTTTAGAGAATTCACTTAATTGTCTATTTCATGCAATGTCTAACCTGGCAGGCACGTGTGATGGCTCCCCCGAATTGGAGGTTTTGGCAGTGGCTCCCGAACTGCCAAGAAGACGGTTGAAACAGACAAGCAAGAGCAGCTCCGCCCCCCGAGGAGCAGGAACACCGGCCATAGACTGTAAAAAATAATAGACGACTCCTCCTCACTCCTTCCCGTTTACCATAATGACCACGTTCGAGGGGGAAATCTCCTCCCCAGCTCTGACGAAGCATGTTCCTAATAAGGGCATAACCAAGCGAACCAAGCCACGGGAGGCCCCGCCCTAGGAGTGAAAGAAGGCGCCAGAACAGAAGCCCACCACCACGGGAGCAGGTACCAGTGGTCATTCTGGTCATCATAATGCTGCCATATCAAGCGCCACCTGCTGAACCGGCAAGGGATGAAAATGTGCGTCAATCAGAACACCCTGCCCCAGAGGGACCCCTCCCCGGAGCAGCAGCCTTGGAGGTTAACCCTGTGCAGCCATCTCAGCTGAGAATAAGAAAGCCACTTCAATAAAAGGATTGGCAGTAGAATAACAATGAAATAATAATAGTAAAGTTACCGCACCTTAAAAGCTTGAGATAAATGATTGCAATGCAATGAATGAGAATCAGAATCAGAATCGTTTTTGTTGCCATGGTTTGAGAACAGGTTCACAAACTACAACAAACATATAACACAACCTAGATAAAAATAAGCTTTAAACTTTAAACTATAAAGCTCGTGGTCACTTGGGGTCATTTATGACTCCATTTTGTTTCTCTAATATTTCACTCATAAAATATCATTTTAAAATATATGTGGGTTCTATCTTTAGTTACTTCATAAAAATGCACTGATAGTAAATTTGTGTAAAAAAAGTCACATTTTGAGCCAATAATGGCCCTATAACACTGAAATTCCTACTCCAAGTATTTGGTGAATTGGGCACTGGTAGAGGCTCAAAGGTAGAGCAGGTGCTGTTTTTGAAAAATACTTTATTTTTGAGTGAGAGCAAATAGTTACACTGGTGGTCTTTGGGGTCATTTATGACCCTGGCAAAATCCCATTCATTTCAATGGACATGATCCGATCCTGCATGTTTTTCTGTCTTTGACCTCATTTGACTTCATTTGTGCTTCAGATATGAAACCATTATTATGTATCCATCCCAGAGGACCTCCTTGACATGCACATTCACCAGATTTTGAATTCACATATTTTTACAATAGTTATAGGGCCTAAAGCCTGAAAACAGCAGCAGCTCTCCATTCATTTCAATGGCAGTGTCCTCCATGTCTGTGAATCCAGTTATATTTTTGTCTTCAGCCTTTCATACCAACTTAATTTTAACTCTAAATCCATAACTTTTTTAGATATACACTACAAAGGGCCTCCTCCACACGCACATTTACCAAATTTTGAATTCATACATTTTTTCATAGTTTTAGGACCAAAAAAACAGTGCCATAACCCTGTTTTGTAATATACAGTAGTCAAACTGAGATTCTCTCTCTCTTATTTCAGGAACATCCTCTATTTTCATCAAGAAATCTGCTCAAAGCAGAGTTTACATCTTAATTCATGAACTTTTATCAAATTTTTGAATGTTCAGTTCAGTTTGACAGTGAAAGTAAACTACAATAGAGCAGAACTTGTTTGGAAAAACAAAGCTGTAAAAGTTACAACTGACATTCTATAAACACCAGACAAATGCATGTTTATTTATTCAAAATCATATTTTTTGATCATGATCTCTTCCAAAACTACTCAAAGCACTGATATGCATCAGATTTTATGATCTGTGATGGAAGTTTTGAGTGTTCACAGCCTTTTGCCTCTGCAGGTCAACAGCATGTTCATCTAAACCTGTACAGACTCTCAGACTGAATACAGCCTCAGAATGTGGAAATATGGTCAAATTCAGCAAAAAAAACCATAATGAAAACATTATGAATATTCACAAAATAACAAAATATAAAATGGAATATAAATAAGTGTTTCTAAGAGCAGCTGATGCAGATGTGGACTGTGACTGACCTGAGAGAAAGTGAAAGTGACAGAGGAACGTCTGTGTTTGATAATGTAGCTGTGTTTGAATTGTATTTTTATTTGTTCTAAAGGTCCAGGAACATGCTTACTGTGATATTTTGAAGCTGTATTTAGTACAGTTTAGTTTGCGTGTTTATAAACGTTACATGAGCCGAACATGAGCTGCTCTCCTGTTCACCTGCAGAGGCAAAAGGCTGTGAATCGTGTTTGGGAACCCCGGGCCTAGATGGTATGGGGCGCTGTCCCTTGCACGCCGACTATATTTAAATATGTTTTTCTTTCTATCGTATTGGTGCCCCGTCCTTTCGGCGCCCTATGCAAGGCCTTTTTGCGCCAAAGTATTTACCTTTAGGTGGGCCTGTCGCTGCTGTCTTGCTTTCTCTTTTTCTTTTGTTTGATCTACGTTAATGTGCTCTGGACTGGTAACTCAATGTTTACCAACAGTGTCAACTGAAAAGCAAATGTGAACTGAGTTATGTGTACAAACTGAGCTAACCGAAAGCTAATGTGAGCTAACAAAAATAAACTAAATGATATAAGGAACATATCGCCTCTGTCCTTTTGGGTCCAACCTGTCAGTGTGCCTTAAAGCACATTTATTTTCCAGTTATACTGGATGGCATTGTCTGGCTTTTACCACTACCACTCGTCACACAAAGAAAACCAGGGACTTAACCAGAACTAAACTAGGTCCAAACTAAACAAACAGACATGCAAACACATATATAGTGAAAAAGGTGACAGTTCATGGGGCCGCGGCAGAACGCGCGGTTTGCGGGAATTTTTGAGAGGGGTCTGGCTGCAGACCTCCACTCTCAGGACCCTGCCTTGCAGACCTCCACTGTCAGGTCCCCTCCGCTGTCAGGACCGGACCGGAAGTGCATATTGAACGGAAGAGGGCAGCATAACGTGTACAGCCTGCCGGAAACCATTAGAAGTGCAATATTTATTAGAAGTGCATATTTATTAGTTTCCCATACTATATTTTTTCTTATCTTTTTTAAGCAGGGGCGTGCTGGGACCTAATTTCAGCCCGGGAATGTGGAGAAGACCGGCCCGGAATTATGGCTCCGTAATAGTGCGCTGGTCTCAAGTGCAAGAGGTTGCTGGATCAAATACCACACATTGACAATTTTCTAACAATTTCTCTTTTCACATGGGCCGCTGCACACACAGTCTGAGCCTGATACAAACCCACAATCAGCACAAGTTATGTAGATAAAAACATTTATTTGACCACTTTTCTACCTTTCACTGCCTTTTAGTCTCTTAACTCGCGCAGACACTTGTCTCCGCTGGATTGGACTGCACCAACTTGAACTAAAGCGGAGGGGTGTTCCACTTAAACACCCCTCTGAGTTAGTTCAATATCAAATGGTATCTCCCCGCCGCAAGAATGAAAAGTTCGATGCGAATATTTTTCAGATTTTCATTCATCAGTCGTTATTTTGATAGATTTCCATGACAATTACGCTTGTGTTACTTCATTTATATCTGGAACAGCAGCTCATGCTCCTGCTGCAGCCCAGTTAAAGCCTTTAGGCCTGGAATAGTGAGTTATTATTTCATTATTTTATTCTGATGGCCCCTCTGTTTTTAAGTCAACGTGATTACACGTAAATAATACTTACATATTTAGACATAAATGAATGCGCCAAGAGCTAAAGTGTGCTCACATAGAAAACTAAACAAAAATTGAAATGTCATCTTGTTCAGCGCTGGTATAGAACTTATGTGGTTTGCACTGGGAGGCGCCCGACTTACCCACATGACTACCAGACAAGTATCTGTACTGTAATCATTGTGTATTATGAAGCGTAGAGGAGTGAGATTTACCTAACGTACTTCTGGAAGCCAAGCAGCCTCCGTTACATAGGCTACTCCTGGAATACTTGCTTTTGAATCATATTTACATTATATACATAAAATATGGCCCCAATAAATAAAGTATATTCACATGGGGAACGACAAATACGTCCTCCGGTATGCCTGCTTTTCATTTTGGAAGGGGAGTGTGGAGGTCTGCAGCCAAACATGAAGGCTACTACTTATAGTTGCTTTTATATCATATTTTATACATATATTATACATTTTTATATCATATTATCATATTACATGAAATAAAGCCCAAGGAACAACGACAAATACGTGCTTCCAGTATATCCGGTTTTATTTTGAAAGGCTTCGAATAAACTTCCGGTCCTGACAGCGGAGGGGACCTGACAGTGGAGGTCTGCAAGGCAGGGTCCTGAGAGTGGAGGTCTGCAGCCAGACTCTCTTGGAATTTTTTGGACAACTATATTGATTCAACTCTGAACTTATTAGGCTTTCATTTTGTTTTAGAACTGTTCTACTAATGGCTTCAGTTTCATCACAGAGTGGACAGAGAGAGTAAAATGGTAAATGGTCTCAACATATAGCGCTTTTCCACCTACATTAGGCACTCAAGCGCTTTACAGCAAGGATCCACTCACCCATTCATACACAAATGTACACAGACACTGCAGTCAAGGTGGGTGAAGAGTCTTGCCCAAGGACACAACAACAGCATGCCCCTTCAGGAGGCGGGATTCGAACCCCCGACCTTCCGATCAACCCGCTCTACCATCTGCACCACCATCACCCCAGGAAAGGATTTGTACATAATGTGAAACTCAAAGTCAGGTTCTGTACACCAGAACATACTGTCTTCTATTTTAATTATATATTTTTTTTAAATAGCAGAATATGCCACCTTATACTTAGGGATGGGACGATAACCGGTCTCAAAGTATACCACGGTATTAAAATGCTACGGTATCGGGTCACTTCCGGGTCACAAAGGGATGGCAGCTTAGAACGTGATCTCCCGACCAAAAGAGCGAAATTACCCCGAAAAAGTCAAGTAATACGGATAAAAACTACTGTTGCGATCCTTTAGAAAGGGGAAGAGATGCCACCTCCGAGAAGACGAGGAAAACCAATAAATCCTGCAGCGAACGCAAACGCAGAAGAGTCGTATGACGAAGAAGCTAATGCTAACCCCACTGCGGCTAACTCGGGACAAGAAGAGGAAAACATGGATGAAGAAGAGGTGACGAATAGCACGATACTGAAAGAAATACGTGAATACAGGCAAGAGATTAAGACAGAATTTGCAAAGACAAATTCTAGGCTGGACGAAGCGGAGAAAAGAATTGTGGGGAACGAAGAAAGGCTACAAGACGTGGAAGAAGTGATCACAGGAATGCTTAAAATTCAAGAGCAACTCCAGGAGAAATTAACAGACCAAGAATGTCGGTCGCGAAGAGACAATATCAGAATATATGGCATTCCCGAACAAGAACCAAAAGACACGTCTTCCAAGGCAATGATAACGTTCGTTGAGAAAGTGCTACGAGAAAACATTGGCATACCCGCCTCAGTAGACCTGCAGATAGAGAGGGCTCATAGAGCGCTCGCTCCCAAGCCCCCTCCTGATGCCAAACCAAGATCTATCCTGGTCAAATTTCAGAGCTTTCGAGTGAAAGAAGAAGTAATCCGGCTGGCGTGGCAAAAGAAAGGCCTTAACTTGGATGGCCACAGGATAAGTTTGGATCACGACTACGCACCAGCCATTCTACGCAAACGGAAAGCATACGCTGAGGCGCGACGAGTCCTAAAGGCAAACAACATACGTTTCCAAACTCTGTACCCATCCCGCTTGAGAGTTCATTACGAAGAAGGGCAGATAACGTATGAAACAGTGGAAGAGGCAACAGCGGACATGGCAAGCCGAGGTCTACCAGTCACGGTGATTGAAATGCCGGCGACGCTGTGGGAGAGGGTCCAGCAAGCAGCCTGGCACCCAGTGCGGACCAAGAGGAGCGTCGTGGCTGGGAAAACGCAGAGCTTCAAGCAAAAGCTGCAAGTATATCGACGCACTTCTCCGGAGGACGTTGGTTGAGGCTCGTTTTTGTTTTACTACAATCATTTTAGAAGTGGGGCGACAGTGGCGCAGATGGTAGAGCGGGTCGTCTCATGATCGGAAGGTCGTGGGTTCGAATCCCGCCTCCTGACTGTGCACATTGTCGTTGTGTCCTTGGGCAAGGCACTTCACCCACATTGCCTCCAGTGTCTGCCTACACTGGTAGCCCCCTAGGAGAGACCAACAGGCCCGGTTTGAACCGTGAGGCCGTCCTTCCGTGGACCCACCACCTGCAGAAGGAGCCATGGGGGGCTGGTGCAATGTGATATGGGCAGCTCCGGCGGCTGCCCCCACGACCCGGCAACGGACAAGTGGAAGAAAATGGATGGATGGATGGATGCATTTTAGAAGTGGAGAAATAAACGAGCCAATTACAACTAAAGAAATAGGAAACTTTTGGTCGGACGAAGGAGGACAAGAAAGACACTACTTGCACAGCGGCTGTCATAGTGGAGGGCCCTCTGACACACTCGGGGTGTAGAGGCTATCCCTCTAAACAGCAACAGGACGGCAAATGGTCCTTAGGTTGGGAAGTTAGAGTTGGATTTTGTTCAGTGTTTATAAGGTTTGTTCTTTGTTTTTCATCTTTTTTTTTTTTTTTTTTCTTTTTTTTTTTTTTTCTTCTTTTTTTAAGGGAGTGTCTTCAGGAAATGGAGTACAAATTTATTACATATCTGTATGCTAGGAGAATCTGTTGAAATTGTTTCTTTCAATGTAAATGGAGTACTAAACCCTATAAAAAGGAGTAAAATTTTGACAAAATTAAAACGAGAAAAGGCACAGATCGCGTTTCTCCAAGAAACTCACCTGAGTCAATCTGAACATGCAAAATTAAAAAGGCAGGGTTTCAAATTTGTGTTCTCCTCCTCCTATAAAGCAGGTCATCGGAGGGGTGTTGCTATACTTATTTCAAATTCGCTAAATTACGAACATGTGTCAGAAGTGCATGACGAGGAGGGAAGATTTATAAAAATTTATGGAAAAATAGAGGGGTTTGAGATAACGCTTATTAATGCTTATATTCCACCCGGAAGTGACTGGAACGTCTACAAACATGCATTTGACTTAATGGTGAACTCTCAGGGGGTTGTTATTTGTGGAGGAGACTTCAATATCAGGTTGAATCCTAAAGTGGATGCATCAAGTACATTGACCAGAGAAAATGCACTAATTAAAAAGGTAAATACATTGATGAAAGAACTGGGAATCTGCGACATTTGGAGAGAGTTACACCCTAGGAACAGGGATTATACACACTACTCGAACCCACATAGTGTCTATTCAAGAATTGACTACTTCTTTATGTTCAACAATGATTGTCACAGAGTGAGAGACAGCAGAATTAAGACAATTGACCTTTCTGATCACAGTCCCATTTCATTGTCGATCGTACTGGTAAAAAAGATAAGAAAGTATTATGGAAGCTAAATTCAAATATCTTAAATGATCCTAAATTGAGAGAAAAATTTAAGGGAGACATCAAGAGTTATTTGGAATTGAACGACACAGGCGATGTGTCCCCGATCATGCTGTGGGATGCTTTAAAAGCCGTAATGAGAGGAAAGATTATTTCAGTAACTTCACACTTGAAAAAATTAAAGGGGCAAAATTAGCTGATCTCCAAGGCAAATTAAAACAGTTACAGCATGTTGATAGTAGTAGTTGTAAACCCAAAGTAAAAGAGGAAATCAAATTAATTAGGAGAGAAATTGATAACATTTATTTACAGGATACGCAGAAAAAAATGGTTTTCCTCAGACAGAAATATTATGAAATTGGGGGCAAGTCCACTAAATTGCTAGCATATAAATTGCGTAAACAGAGAGTAGAAAGCACAATTTACAAAATAAAACACCCATATACTAAAATAGTAGAAAATGAACTTGGAAAAATCCAGGAGAGTTTCGAACTATTTTACAAAGAATTATATTCTCAACCCCAATTGTCTAACGAGACACAAATAGAAGATTTTTTTAAAACATTAAATCTACCAAGGCTAACAAATTTACAAAATGGAAAATTAATACAACATATAACGATCAATGAACTAAATCTGGCTATCTCAAAATTAAAGGTGGGGAAATCACCGGGCTCAGATGGTTACACCACCGAATGGTATAAAACTTTTAAAGAAGAATTGGCACCTGTCCTACTCAATACTTTTAATTGGATTATACAAAATGGTGAAATCCCCCCATCTTGGAATGAGGCTGTTATTTCGGTCATACCCAAGGAGGGTAAAGACAAACAGGAGTGCGGCAGCTACCGTCCCATTAGTGTCCTCAATTTAGATTATAAAATTTTCACAGCAATAATGGCTAGAAGGCTAGAAAAAGTTTTACCTGAACTAATACACCTAGACCAGTGTGGATTCATCCAGCAAAGACAGACTTTAGACAACATAAGACGTTCTTTACATGTGATAGGACAAATAAATAAGGATAAGACAAAGGCCGTAATTATCGGATTGGATGCCGAAAAGGCGTTTGACTCGGTCAGATGGGAATTCCTCTACAAAGCATTGGATAAATTTGGTTTTGAAGATCATTTTATCACTTTAATACAATCCCTCTACAGTAGACCAAGGGCCCGTGTAAAGATCAATGGGGATCTCTCTGACTCCTTCCCCCTGGAGCGGGGGACAAGGCAGGGATGTCCGATTTCGCCCCTGCTTTTTGCCCTTTATATTGAGCCTCTTGGCCAATGGATAAGACAGACTGAGTGGATTAAGGGGTTATGGTGGCTGGGAAGGAACAAAAAGTAGCAATGTTTGCAGACGATGTCTTAGTCTTTCTGGAGGAGCCTGAGGAATCATTTGTGAAGCTGATGTCTTTATTAAATAGTTTTGGGAAGATGTCCGGTTATAAGTTAAATATATCTAAAACTCAGGTAATGTCCCTTAATTATAACGTTTCAAAATCTCTCAAGGATAAATACAACCTTGATTGGGAGGCCGTCTCTCTAAAATATTTAGGAATAAATCTCACTAAAGACACCTCTAAATTGTTCCAATCGAACTATGGTCCATTATCATCAGCAATAAAATCAGACATTCAAAGGTGGAACCTTGTCCCCTTTCTTAATTTAAACTCAAGGATTATTGCAGTGAAAATGAATATACTCCCACGACTATTGTATTTGTTCAGAACACTTCCTATTGAAGTTAGTGATAATCAGTTCAAGGAATGGGACAAATGGATTTCCCGTTTTATATGGCAGGGGAAAAAACCAAGAATCCGCTATAGTGTCCTACAGCTACAAAAGTGAAGGGTGGAGCATCACTCCCATGTCTACAATATTATTACTACGCCTCTCAAGTGATCCCTCTATTACAATGGTGCAATCCACATTATCTAGCCAAATGGAAGATAATAGAACTCAGTTTATCCTCTAATATCCCACTACAAGCTGCAATTGCAGACAAAAGCTTGGCCGATCAATTGGAAGATTTAAATCCATGGATCTTCCACACTCTAAAGATATGGCATAAAATAGTCAGAACTAGCGATATCAGCAATATGGTGAAAAACTTTCGATGGGTTGCCTTCGACACTGATTTTCTACCAAACAGAAGTGATAAAACATTCCACACTTGGATTAAGAAGGGACTAACGTCATACCTTTCTTTTACACATAAAGGTGTACTACACAGTTTTCAATCTCTGCAAACTAACTTTGGTCTGGATCAGGCAGATTTCTTCAGGTTCCTCCAGATGAGGGACTATTTCATCAAACATTGCAAAAGCTCAAATTTATCTTCAGTGGAGGCAGACTTCTTCAAAATTCTAAAATCAGCACACAATACTACGATAAAAAAGGCAATTTCAAAATTATACAATGGGTTGTTAAATGCAAGAAAGGATAATACTGTACACATTAAGAATAAGTGGGAGCATGAAGCTGGAATAATCATCTCTGATGGGGATTGGGAAGAGGTCTGCATCTTTCATTGGACTTCCACTAATTCATTGAGCTGGAGAGAACACTGCTGGAAAAACGTTATTAGATTCTTCTTATCCCCCCACCAAGGCAAATTTAGGAATAAATCGGCAGAGTGTTGGAGGAAATGTGGTTCTATGGAGGCACACCACTTTCATATATTCTGGGAATGTCCCTCACTACAACATTACTGGTCTGGAGTTCACAAAACTTTAAATGAGGTGTTTAAGGTACAAATTATGAATGACTTTTCAAGTTTATACTTGGGTTTGGCTCCAAACTTGGTTAGGAGGGGGGATATAAAGCTGTATCAGGCTCTTTTAGCTGCCAGCAAAAATCCATCACTAGGAGATGGTTGAATTTAACCCCACCGTCACTGGACGATTGGTATGGAACAATTCTGGAAATATTCAAAATGGAAAAATTAACATATTCTTTAAGAACACAAATGGATACATTTTACTCAATCTGGAACAAATGGATCAGTTTTGTTTCCCCCATCCGAAATGACTTTACATAACCCCAAATGTAACAGATAAATAATAATTATATGGATGTGAAAGGATAACTTTGTTGTTGCCATGACTGTAAGCTCCTGGTTTATTTTATTTTATTTTATTTCTGTTTTAATAATGTTTTTTTTTTTTTTTTTTTTTTTTTTTTTTTTTTTTTTTTCCATTATTACTATATTTTTCATTTCTGTCTTGTTCTTCATTTGTACATATACATACAAAATAAGAGAAGGACTACGATATAAATACACAGGATGGTACAATTTTGTAATGTTGTAACCCTTGTTCAATAAAAATTTAAAAAAAAATAAATAAAAAAATGCTACGGTATCGCTACTGTGAGGATTCCCTGTCTAACGGTGTTAAAAATGCTTGTTTTATATGCTATTCTCCGTGCAAACTCCGCTGTCCCCTTCTGCTCCGCTGCTCCTCACCTGACCCCGCGGTGCAGTCCCTCTCTCTCTCTCGGCCGTCGGCCTGTTGAACACGGCCCGTAGCAGCAGAGTAAAAAGTCACTGTCCTCCGTGAACATGAACGCTGCCGCTGAGATGAAGCTTTGTTTGGATCTGTCGCGATAAAACCTGCCAAGTGCGGCTGAGAAGCAGCTGTTTAGCTCTGTAGCTCGCGTTACGCTAACCTGTTAGCTTTGTGGTTTGGATTGTTCATCATCCAGTCCATCGTTCATCAGACACGCTTTAGACCACACTGTATTATGTTTTATTTTTCAGAAGACGCTCCTTTGCCAAATGCTCATCAAAGACTCACTGATTTTCATTTAGCTACAAACTCCGCTCGCTGTCACACGCCGCCAGGGCTACTACTACTAGCTACTATGTGATGTAAACAAACCTACGCATACTCCATTAAAGTCTCCTCAAACAATAATCTGATGCATCGCATAGGCAGATAACATGGTTATTCTTTACCCTCTAGGCGTCACTGCAAGATAAGGGTTAGACATAGGTGGAACCTTTACCTGATGCAGTTTGCTAGTCGGTCAATTATTAGACAAGCACTCACAAGCTTGATGCAACACTTTTTGTAGCCAATACTAATAGGATTATTTTTTTATATGAAATTGAAAGCACAGACTACTTTAGTAAGAAATCAGGCAGAAAATTATAATGGCAAGCCTGCCTTTGGAAGTTTTTGGGCAGACATCGAACAAACAGTGACTAGAGCATCAGCGAACATGCTCCGTCTGTGACTAATGTGATTAAGGTAAAAATATCCCTTTGTTTAAGGTGTTATTTTGGATAATAAGTCATAATAGTACACTTTATTGATTCTTACCAACATGTAAAGTCATAACCAATTACAAATGTACCATAAACAAACCCTGTTTTTACTTTTTAAATATAAAACAGGCAATTTCACGGTGTTTTTTGTCAAGGTTATCATACCGTGGAAATCTCATACCGTCCCATCCCTACTTATACTATAGCTTTGTAGGTTAGCTTGTAGATGCTCTCACGTTTCACGCGGCTATTGTCTAGGGTGACCAGATGTCCCAGTTTACCCGGGACAGTCCCAGTTTTTAATCCTCTGTCCCATGTCCCCACACATTCCTCCAAAACCATTCATTTGTCCCAGTTTTACACCGTATCTGTCCCAAGTGTCCCAGTTTTTGGCCAATATGATCCACAAAGTAACAAACTTCGCTTGAAAATTCATGTCTTTGGTCCATTACAAAGTAGAAACCAATAAAGAATATCAAGTCACGTTAATGCTGATTGGTGCACGGTGTAAGACATTAACAAGCAGATTTACCATTTAGCGTGGGGAAAAACAGTCAATAAATGGCTCCCTGGTTGATGATGCAACTAAATCCCAAATAGTGTCCCAGTTTTTTAGTCAGAAAATCTGGTCACCCTACTATTGTCAAATATGAAAGCTACAGTCATCGCAAAACTTAGATTAGTTTAGTGCACAGTCTCATGTACAGCTGCGGCGTAACTTTGTTGTTGTTGTGCAGACTGATGCATTAGCCGCTGCCGCTAGCTACTAAGTAAAAGCAGTAAAAGTTGACATGTCGTAAAGTACAACGGTATAACTTTCACCTCAACGTCAGTGCGATGTCTCATTTGGGTTCATCCCCTCAGTGGTGCGTCTGTTGGAGCGCGGTTAGCGAGTAGACAGTCAGCCGGTGGATGGGCGGCTGTTGCGCTGCCCAGGTGAAGTGAGCGAGTGCGGGGCAGCGGAGCTCACTCAGCCTGGAGCTGGAGGCTTCTACGGCTGCAGCCACGGGGAAAGTGGCATATTAGGCGTAACAGCACCAGTGAACTTTCCAAGCCTCAGCCAGTGCATAGTTTATTTACGCATTACACGCCATACCCCCCATTGTTTTCCGCGCGGAGCGTCCGCATAGTAAGGAATTTTTTCAGGACACCGATGCGGAAAACTGAGCCGCACGAAGGGGCGTGTCTGAGAAAATGACACAATTTCACGGACCACGCGGACATGTCTAGTATAATCCAACCTTAACTATATGTGGCTAATAGCAGCTAAAGCAGGAGGAGCTAATGTCTGAAAACAATTCTGACTCTCCACCGAAGTCTCTTATCCACAAAAGTACATTCTTATCAAAGCTTCCACAAAACATGTCGTCCATGACTGAAATAAACACCATTACTGTCATGTTGGCCTCAGCAGCTTCAGTTTCCTCTTCTAGCTTCACAGTGACAGCAGCTAATGCTAATGCTGCTCTCACAGACAGACAGAATCACAATAATTTAACATGCTTAAAAGCTAAAAAGCATCCTTTACCTCTTCTGTGATTTATGTCCATTTTAAGTTGTCCAAACCTCAGGAAGGCACTACAAAGACGGTAACAACCTCTAAAGTTTCGGAAGTCTTTCTCTGAACTTGTAATGATACAGTGAGAGTTGAGTTCATTAAATTGCGCGCGGTGATTATCTCAGAGAGAGAAGTGACTTTTTTATGTCCTTGCGATGACAGAGGAGCAGGAGAACAGGTGCGTACGAACGTTACGAAAGACTTTTAATAAGGAACGCAGTGAAAAACTGTCCTGTCTCATGTCTGCGCAGGTTTAGTTGTTAAAAGTGAAAGGAAGATCGTGCTGGAAATGACAGAAGTCGTTATTCAGACTGTGTTGGCCCACTATTAAACCAATTAATGCCGCTCAGCAGTCAGAAGCCGCGGGCGACTACAGCACTCTGGAGAACCTATGGCCCAGGGAGCATGTGGAGTTGGCATGTTCTTAGAGTGTTTTTCCTATCAACCCTGGACATGTAAAATTAGGGTGACCGCCTCGGAAAGTGGTCAAAGTGGGACATGTTAAGCAATGTGGAGGCTTGAGAAATGAACCCTTTTCAAAAGGTAAAGATTTCCATAAAACCTTTTAATTTTCTGTTTCAACCACAAAGCATACCAAGAGATAGCCAAAGGTCACAACAGGTCCTAAAACAGAACGTCAGGGCACCATAGTTATGTCCTCCTATGTAAATCTATATGGGCCAGATCTTGTGTTTCTAAATGCAGGTTTTAGAAATGAGGTTAGAAATCTAAGAGTAATCATGGACTCAGACCTGAACTTAAACAGCCACATCAAAGCAATAACATCATCAGCTTTTTACCATCTGAAAAACATTGCTAAGATCAGAGGAATAGTGTCAAACCAGACTTAGAGAGACTCATCCATGCATTTGTCTCCAGCAGGTTAGACTACTGTAACGGCCTGCTCACTGTTAGACAGCTGCAGTACATCCAGAACGCTGCTGCTCGAGTCCTGACAAGAACCAGGAAATACGACCACATTAGTCCAGTGCTCCGGTCTCTGCACTGGCTTCCTGTCACTCAGAGAATAGAATTTAAAACAGCTCTGCTTGTGTACAAGTCTTTTCATGGTTTAGCACCAAAGTACATCTCTGACATGTTAGAGCCGTATGAACCATCTCGGGCCCTGAGAACTTCAGGGAGGGGTCTCCTGGTGGTTCCCAGAGTCAATAATAAACACGGTGAGGCTGCGTTTCAGTTTCATGCAGCTAAAATCTGGAACAGTCTTCATGAGGATGTGAGACAGGCCTCAACTCTGACAATGTTCAAATCCAGGCTGAAAACAGCTCTTTTTACCCGTGCATATGAAAACTGAAAGTATTTTATCTGCACTCTTGCCTTTTACTGTAACTGATTAACTCTATGTTGATGTTTTATTGATTGATTTTATCTGTTTTCTTGTAATTTTCTGCAACTGTGAAGCACTTTGAATTGCCTTGTGTATGAATTGTGCTCTACAAATAAACTTGCCTTGCCTTACATTTACTCAAGTGCATGTACTTGAGTAACTTTTTTGAAGAAATTGTACTTGAGTTGATTTGTCATACGGTACTTTTTACTTCTACTTGAGTAAGACTAATGAAGTATCTGTACTCTTATTTGAGTAAAAATAAGTGTTACTTTTTCCACCGTGAGTAAATATTTAAGTTTGATCTATAAAATAGATGTAATTTAGATGCATTAAACAGACCTAAATGATGACTTTTAGAACAATATAATAATACTAGATGGACACAAACATTTCCAAGGGCTCTTCTTTGTATCGGCCACAACCTGAAACAATTTCCTCTTCAAACCCTGGCACTCAGATATGACGAAGATGATATCTTTGAGACTTTTCATCTCTGCTGTGATAGATATTTCAGTGTATAATCAAATCAATTTAATGCTCCAGTTTATATCTATCTGTAAAGAAGCAACATTTACCTGTGTTCATTCCTTGTTTATTGAGGAAAGAGGAGCAACGCACACCAAAAGTTGTGTCAGAAGTGCAGATGTTGAGGGCAATCTTCAAAAATCAAAAAAGCAAATTGAGTGTGCGATGCTGTTTTTGTTGTTGTTGTTGTTGTTTTTAATCATTCCCTGTTTATTCCCATTAATTCCCTTGGAAAATGTTCAATGTTGAAAATTATCAGAATTTTGTAACCCTAACTTTACTGCATAAAAGTCGCATAATGCACCTTCAATAATGTTCAAACTATCAAAATGGAATGAGGACTGACGAATGATTGGGGGATCATCAACATCAAACTAGATTTGGTTAATTTGCTGGAGTTGGCAGCAGGCTCTGTGCTTATATAGTTGGGTAGCATCGTGATGCTAACCTTCTCGGGACAGGGTCTGCAAACATTGGATCAGATCCAGAAAAGCCGATTCACCGTTGGAAAACTCAATTATTTCTGTAGCTTAATTGACCCTTTGTATAATTACGAGTGTTGATTGTAGCAACACGTCAGGTTTGTAGTAAAAAGAAAGTTACACTGTTCATGTTCAATAAGTACACTTTGTTGTAGGGTTTTGTTTTACCCAGTTGTGTATTTATTACCTCACAGCTCAATACTGTCAACCAATTTACAATATTTTCAAAATTAAATTGCCACATCCTCAGTAGATTAGAAACAATCAGAGAGAGAGACGACAGAGAACGACAGAGAGAAAGAGACAGAGAGAGAAAAGAGAGAGAAAGGATTGACCAGAGAAAAAGAAGAGAGAGAAAGTTTGGAAAAAAGAGAGAAGAAGAGACCAGAAAGAACAGGAAAGAGAAAGAGAAAATGAGAAGGAGCCAAAAAAGAGAGAGAAAGAGTGAGTGAGAGAAAGAGAGAAGGGGACAACATTGTATGAACAGACTACAGATAAAGGAAATATTGTATCATAATTAAAAGACAAAGTAAATGCAGTAAGAGCTAGAGGATAGGGCTCAGTGTATATACAGTATATACTGTATATACTTCTATACTTCCCACAGCAGTGTTCCTTCTAAGGCAGCTTTGCTTTAGGCTGTGGGTTAGAGCTTTACCTCTGACATGACCATAAGCTGATTCCAAGAGGTACAAATTTAAAAGCCGCACAGCATTGAAAAAGGCATTTCACATATTACACACTTGTAATCACAACATAGGGAGATTGCTTCATTCAGAAACAGACTTTAAGATGTAGTTGATATTGATATGGTTTTGTAGTTGGTAAACTGTCTCTACCAGGGCCTGTGAATGGCTGCAAATAACTCTTTGGCTCACTCTGGCATAGTTTAACCAAAATTGCACTTCCCCTTTTCAAATGGACTAACCCGACAATCCAATACTGATGATGCTGCGACCCTCACTGTCTAATCCCACCCACGGCGACGCAAAACAAAACAAGAAGAGCAGCGTCTCACCTGAAACAGATGCATGCCACATCTTTGAAACCCCTGACCTCATGCTAGATCAGACAAACGTCATTCTGCTTTGACACAAGCAGCTAGCTACATCTGTCCCGCGCAAAAGTCATGGTCCCAATGCAACAGTCACCTGTGTGGGGACAGGTGCGACGAAGACCCCAAATCAAAACAAGGAACAAAATCTCACCTGAAAGAAACAGGTGCATGCCACGTGTTTGAACGCGACAGTCACCTGTGTGGATATCAGCTGCGACTCTGCCCCTGTGCTTTAAAATGCCTCATCTAGTTTATTTACCCGTATGTGTGCCCCGGGCTGTGTACGTATGTGTTCCCCCCTGTCTTAGAATGTGGGTTCGCCCCCAAACAAAGTCTCACCTGAAGTAGATGCATGCACCATCTTTTAACCTGACCTCACCATGGATCAGACAAACACCATTCTGATATTTAAAGTGCAACTAAAGACCAAACCAACCCTTAGAAAACATTTAATAGATGTTAACACTGCGATCCTCTCTGTCCAATCCAAACCCAAATCAAAACACGGAACTAAATCTCCTGAAAGAACCGGAGCATGCCACGCCTTTGAACGCGACAGTCACCTGTGTGGCAATCAGGTACGACTGTGTTCCGTAAGGGCGCATTCACACTTGGTCCATTTGAAGCGAGTCCTGGTGCGCTTCTTGGGAACCGACCTGCACAAAAGAGGACGTTCCCGGGAAGTACATCGCTTCCAAATGGACCAAGTGTGAACGCACCCTTGGACGCGCCTCTTTCCTCCTGGATCCCAGACGAGGACGATAAAGACTCTAGCAATAACGCCAGACTGAAGCTGTGGTAAAAGCCACCTGATAGAGACCGTGTAACATTTCACAAATACCACAATCAAGTCCAATTCTCCCTGAACCCTTCTGTGAACCACTACAGCTCTGCTTATAGGGTCGACATCCACTCTGTTCCACTTTTTATCTTTTCTCTGAGGGTTGGACATTGGGACTGTATCCTGCTTGGCTAATTGTGAAGCCTTATAATCTAACACTATCACACTGTCCGGACTGTGTAATAACGCAGCTGTTACAGCTGTTATAATGCTATGGCCGCATTTTTCTGAAGAGCTATTCGGTTTAGGAATTTTGGAAGGGGTTTCAGCTCTGCCATCTCAATTATTTCGATGTTGCGGCCCAAGCCTCTTGATCCACAGCCCTCCTTAATGTCAGGAGACTCAATCTGCTCCATGATAGAGGCCCAGTCACCAGAGAGTAGCCCCTCGCCTGATGAGACGTCCGTGATGTGTGAATCTCCACTCTCGGACCTGGCGGCCTGGAGAGGCAGACTTTGGAGAGCTGAGGTCTTTGATTCCCCACGTCTGTTACATTTCTCTTGGAGGCTGTGTCCTGGATCTGACATGTTTCTATTATTGATTAGAATGGCCTCTTGCAATCTTTCTTTGCCTTTGAGTTTGCGGCTGGACTAAAGGGGATTTGTTTAAGAGATGAAACTACACTACTTGGTCTAATATTATCTAAAGTTGGACTCTGGTGGATGTTGACCCCAAGACCTGAATCCACATCAATCGCTTTGACAGGTAAACTGACTACATTCAAGTCTTTGACAAAGAGCGGCAAAACAAATTGGTTTGCAGCAGTCTCCCAAGCTCTAGATTAAGTAACCTGGCATTGAGTGAGACGTCTAAGTCTGCACCGAAGTCTGCATCTCCTCTCCAGGAGCTGGAGGCATGCGCCTGGGATGTACCTGGGACTTCATTTTTAAAAACACCTGAACTGTCCACATCAGCAGCATGAGGGGGCCGTCCTTCAGAGGAACTGAAGTCCAAATTCAAATGTTGAATGTCCAGTAAGTCACGTCTCTGATGAAAGGCCTGGTCAAAGTTCGTGCTCCGCTGACTTAAAGGTTGTTCTTCTGAGCTGGTAGAGCTGGTAGAGCTTTCCTGAGCGAATGGTTCCGCAGCTCTGGCAGAAGTCCTGTCAGACTCCTCAGCAGGCTGAGAAGAAATTGAACTTGAAGATGTTGTAGCTTGTTCTCCTTGATCGCTGTCAGACTGAGTGGAGATAACTCGCCGCATCAAGGACCTGGTCTCCATTGAACTGAAAATAGATCAATGTATAAATTAATAATAATTCATGAAATGCAACAATCAGAACTATTAATATGTAATTATAGTAAAGCAACAATGTTCAGGCTTTGGTTAAAACCAGATTGTAAAATTAAGACTGATTTTCATGGCTTTCAAATTTAGTCAAGTTGTGCAAAGAGGATGAGATTGTATGCAATAGAAAAAAGATTTTTTTTTCTAAAATTGAGTTAAAATTGAAAAAATGGGAAAGGAAAAATTTGAATTCAGCCTGAAATGATTGTAGGTCAATGCTGCTTTAAACTGTAGTAACATTTGATTGAAATGTGACACTTACTAGAGACTGTCCTGACTCAGGTGAGTCATGGTGATGAAAGGGTGCTGTAACGCCTGCACTGGGGTCACTCTGAGTCTGGGATCGACAGACAGAAGACGTTTGAGGAGGTCCATGCACATCCTGAGGTCTTCAGCCTGCTCTTCGTCCTGGCACACGAAAGACTGTAACAAGACAAGAAGCGTTAGAGTTAGACATGTTAGATTTTCAAACATGAATCTAGCTCCATAATGCTCTAACATTTACTACAACAATATATTATCAAGTAGAAATGTCAGAGCTGAGACAAGTGACTGTCCTCCTGGCTTAGAGCACTTACATTGAGCAAATCGTCCAACGTCGTCAGGTCATTCTGGAGTGGACCGGGCTCTCCAGGTTCTTGGCGGTTAACACGACTGTATTCATTAGGCGTCAGGAGCCTCCATCTGGGATTCGGTTGGCCGTCTTCTTCTTTGGTGAAATAGAACTTTGTATACCTTCCATTATTAAGCATGTCGTCAGGAGGCATCCCCAGCAGGTCAACCATCATCTTTATTGATTGATATCCACAGCAAGGAAACAGGTTTGTCCCTACAATAGATGGACCAAAGTACAGCCCAGTCCCCACATGTCGATGGGAAAGTCGTACACACATCCCAGAGTCACCTCTGGAGCCCTGAATGCAGCAGGCTGCATGATAACTCCCTGCTCTACCTCCGAGGTGGTGAGGGCCAGGCCGAAGTCGATCAGTTTGACCCTGTAAGGCTGGTAGGTTAACATGACGTTATCCGGCTTTAGGTCAGTGTGGATCACATCGATGTCTTTCAGGGCGTGGAAGGCAACTAGCAGCTGCTGGGCAATCGGCCGGAGCTCACTTAAAGTAGGCACAGGCCCATGCTCCTTGAGGAGGTCACATAGACTGATATTAGCATCTCAAAGACGAGACACATGAGGCCCATGTACTGGAAACACTCTTTGAACTGCACCACGTTACAGCGTTCACTGTCCAGCTGTTCGATTATCTCCAACATCTGCACCTGTAACAAGAAAACACGGTTACACATGTCCTGGGTTGTTTAAAAATTATCATGAGAAATGAAAACAATCTTACCTCCTCCTCGGCCTCTCTGATGGCTGCAGGATTCTTCAGCATTTTCACTGCCACTCTCTCGTGGTGTCCATTTTCAGGCACTCCACTACGATCCCAAAAGAGCCTTCACCGAGGAACCTCAGCACAGTGTAAGTGGCAGTTTGTCCGTGAAGGATGTCACCCTCGCATAGTTCTGCAATAAGAGAAAGAATGTTAACAACCAAACAAACTTTGCACACACACAAAACAGTAATATCTAAAACCAGAACAACATTTAAACCTGTCCGCTTCATCAATTCAAGTTAAAAAAGAAAATGGCTTTACATCTTTCAATTTTGAAACACAAGGTATTTTAGGAGTCCTGAAGTTGGAATATGAAACCAATTCCACAAACATTTGTTAAAATTAAATTAGAAAAAAATAAGTAAATGCCATTTTTACAAATGTTACTTACCAGACACATCTAGATGTGTAGTCTCTTCGTCAACATTTTGCTGGATGTCCAAGGGGTCACATGTGCTGGCCACATAGTCTTCATTTGGTTGTGAAACCAGCGGTATCACAGGAGAGAGTCAGGGGAGTCAGATGTTTCTACAAGACAAGAAACATGTCCACTGTCCTGGTCTGTCCTCTCTGCTTTGTCATGAGTTCTGTTTTGGAGCTTCGTTGTGGAAGTTCTCCTTCAGAGGAACGGATTTCACCTCCCTCTTCCACCTCCTCAGCCTGCGATGGCATCTGTATCGAAGGAGGTTGATCTGTAGAGTCAGGTCTGACCTCGTGGCCTGCACCATGTGAAGCATGTTCTTCTGAGCTGGTAACGCTCTCAGCTGCATGTAACCCATCGGCCTGAGGGAATGGTTCCACAGCTCGGGCTGAAACCACTTCAGGCGCCGCAGCAGCAGAGTCCAAGGAAACCAGGCTTGAAACTTTGGATGGGGCGTCGTCTGGAGACACCGGCAGTTGTCCTTCTTCATGGGCGTCAGACTCCGTTGGATTAACATGCTGCATCATGGATCTACAGAAAGTTGCGCTGAAAAGAAAAAAAGGAAACATTAATAACTCACTTTAAAGCAGGTGGACTTAACACATGTCATAATTAACTTAAGCAACATTGCACAATGTGTTTTTTTTTTAAATCATGTACAGGTCATCCAGTAGTTAAACAAACAAAATTGTCTAATACCCAAAAAATTATTTCTGTAGATTTCAGTTTGAGCTGCAGCGGCTAAAAAGAGGTCATGTGTTTGGGAATGCCAACAAGAACCACCTTGCTAACTTTCGAGGCAATGTTGCTTAAAGGGATTATACAGAGTTAAAAAATGTTAATACTATGTATTTTCCTCCCCCTACATGTTCCAGCAATGTCCTAATGTGTAGAATGAGCCCAGACCTATTCACCACAACTGCCACTAAAAGCCTGCACTGTCACTCAAAAAGTTGTTCATTCGGGTCCGAATTGTCGCAGGCACGAGCTTAACATAGAAACTGCAATTACACGTAAGACCTGAGGTGGCAGTAGTGAGTATGAAAATGACCAACTTGCCTCTAGTCCCTTTAAAGATTTGATTAAAATGTGACACTTACTAGTGGCTGTCCTGACTCAGGTGGTCATGGTGATGAAAGGGTGCTGTAACGCCTGCACTGGGGTCACTCTGAGTCTGGGATCGACAGACAGAAGACTTTTGAGGAGGTCCATGCACATCCTGAGGTCTTCAGCCTGCTCTTCGTCCTGGCACACGAAAGACTGTAACAAGATAAGAAGCGTTAGAGTTAGACATGTTAGATTTTCAAATGCACATTGATTAAACATGAATCTAGCTCCATAATGCTCTAACATTTACTACAACAATATATTATCAAGTAGAAATGTCAGAGCTGAGACAAGTGACTGTCCTCCTGGCTTAGAGCACTTACATTGAGCAAATCGTCCAACGTCGTCAGGTCATTCTGGAGTGGACCAGGTTCTCCAGGTTCTTGGCGGTTAACACGACTGTATTCATCTGGCGTCAGGAGCCTCCATCTGGGATTCGGTTGGCCGTCTTCTTCTTTGGTGAAATAGAACTTTGTATACCTTCCATTATTAAGCATGTCGTCAGGAGGCATCCCCAGCAGGTCCACCATCATCTTTATTGATTGATATCCACAGCAAGGAAACAGGTTTGTCCCTACAAGTAGATGGACCAAAGTACAGCCCAGTCCCCACATGTCGATGGGAAAGTCGTACACACATCCCAGAGTCACCTCTGGAGCCCTGAATGCAGCAGGCTGCATGATAACTCCCTGCTCTACCTCCGAGGTGGTGAGGGCCAGGCCGAAGTCGATCAGTTTGACCCTGTAAGGCTGGTAGGTTAACATGACGTTATCCGGCTTTAGGTCAGTGTGGATCACATCGATGTCTTTCAGGGCGTGGAAGGCAACTAGCAGCTGCTGGGCAATCGGCCGGAGCTCACTTAAAGTAGGCACAGGCCCATGCTCCTTGAGGAGGTCACATAGACTGATATTCAGCATCTCAAAGACGAGACACATGAGGCCATGTACTGGAAACACTCTTTGAACTGCACCACGTTACAGCGTTCACTGTCCAGCTGTTCGATTATCTCCAACATCTGCACCTGTACAAGAAAACACGGTTACACATGTCCTGGGTTGTTTAAAAATTATCATGAGAAATGAAAACAATCTTACCTCCTCCTCTGCCTCTCTGATGGCTGCAGGATTCTTCAGCATTTTCACTGCCACTCTCTCGTTGGTGTCCATTTTCAGGCACTCCACTACGATCCCAAAAGAGCCTTCACCGAGGAACCTCAGCACAGTGTAAGTGGCAGTTTGTCCATGAAGGATGTCACCCTCGCATAGTTCTGCAATAAGAGAAAAGAATGTTAACAACCAAACAAACTTTGCACACACACAAAAACAGTAATATCTAAAACCAGAACAACATTTAAACCTGTCCGCTTCATCAAATTCAAGTTAAAAAGAAAATGGCTTTACATCTTTCTATTTGAAAACACAAGATATTTAGGAGTCCTGAAGTTGGAATGTGAAACCAATTCCACAAACATTTGTTAAAATTAAATTAGAAAAAAATAAGTAAATGCCATTTTTACAAATGTACTTACCAGACACATCTAGATGTGTAGTCTCTTCGTCAACATTTTGCTGGATGTCCAAGGGGTCACATGTGCTGGCCACATAGGCTTCATTTGGTTGTGACACCAGCGGTATCACAGGAGAGAGGTCAGGGGAGTCAGATGTTTCTACAAGACAAGAAACATGTCCACTGTCCTGGTCTGTCCTCTCTGCTTTGTCATGAGTTCTGTTTTGGAGCTTCGTTTGTGGAAGTTCTCCTTCAGAGGAACGGATTTCACCTCCCTCTTCCACCTCCTCAGCCTGCGATGGCATCTGTATCGAAGGAGGTTGATCTGTAGAGTCAGGTCTGACCTCGTGGCCTGCACCATGTGAAGCATGTTCTTCTGAGCTGGTAACGCTCTCAGCTGCATGTAACCATCGGCCTGAGGGAATGGTTCCACAGCTCGGGCTGAAACCACTTCAGGCGCCGCAGCAGCAGAGTCCAAGGAAACCAGGCTTGAAACTTTGGATGGGGCGTCGTCTGGAGACACCGGCAGTTGTCCTTCTTCATGGGCGTCAGACTCCGTTGGATTAACATGCTGCATCATGGATCTACAGAAAGTTGCGCTGAAAAGAAAAAAGGAAGCATTATAACTCACTTTAAAGCAGGTGGGACTTCAAACATGTCATAATTAACTTAAGCAACATTGCACAATGTGTGTTTTTTTTAAATCATGTACAGGTCATCCAGTAGTTAAACAAACAAAATTGTCTAATACCCAAAAAATAATTTCTGTAGATTTCAGTTTGAGCTGCAGCGGCTAAAAAGAGGTCATGTGTTTGGGAATGCCAACAAGAACCACCTTGCTAACTTTCGAGGCAATGTTGCTTAAAGGGACTATACAGAGTTAAAAAATGTTAATACTATGTATTTTCCTCCCCTTACATGTTCCAGCAATGTCCTAATGTGTAGAATGAGCCCAGACCTATTCACCACAACTGCCACTAAATCCTGCACTGTCACTCAAAAAGTGTTCATTCGGGTCCGAATTGTCGTCAGGCACGAGCTTAACATAGAAACTGCAATTACACGTAAGACCTGAGGTGGCAGTAGTGAGTATGAAAATGACCAACTTGCCTCTAGCCCTTTAAAGATTTGATTAAATGTGACACTTACTAGTGGCTGTCCTGACTCAGGTGGGTCATGGTGATGAAAGGGTGCTGTAACGCCTGCACTGGGGTCACTCTGAGTCTGGGGTCGACAGACAGAAGACTTTGAGGAGGTCCATGCACATCCTGAGGTCTTCAGCCTGCTCTTCGTCCTGGCACACGAAAGACTGTAACAAGACAAGAAGCGTTAGAGTTAGACATGTTAGATTTTCAAACATGAATCTAGCTCCATAATGCTCTAACATTTACTATAACATATATTATCAGTAGAAATGTCAGAGCTGAGACAAGTGACTGTCCTCCTGGCTTAGAGCACTTACATTGAGCAAATCGTCCAATGTCGTCAGGTCATTCTGGAGTGGACCAGGTTCTCCAGGTTCTTGGCGTTAACACGACTGTATTCATCAGGCGTCAGGAGCCTCCATCTGGGATTCGGTTGGCCGTCTTCTTTTGGTGAAATAGAACTTTGTATACTTTCCATTATTAAGCATGTCGTCAGGAGGCATCCCCAGCAGGTCCACCATCATCTTTATTGATTGATATCCACAGCAAGGAAACAGGTTTTTCCCTGCAAATAGACGGACCAAAGTACAGCCCAGTCCCCACATGTCGATGGGAAAGTCGTACACACATCCCAAAGTCACCTCTGGAGCCCTGTACGCAGAGGGCTGCATGATAACTCCCTGCTCTACCTCCGAGGTGGTGAGGGCCATGCCAAAGTCGATCAGTTTGACCCTGTAAGGCTGGTAGGTTAACATGACGTTATCCGGCTTTAGGTCAGCGTGGATCACATCGATGTCTTTCAGGGCGTGGAAGGCAACTAGCAGCTGCTGGGCGATCGGCCGAAGTTCACTGATAGATAGCACAGGCCTATGGTTCTTGAGGAGGTCCCACAGACTCATATTCAGCATCTCAAAGACGAGACACGTGAGGCCCATGTACTGGAAACACTCTTTGAACTGCACCACGTTACAGCGTTCACTGTCCAGCTGTCCGATGATCTCCAACATCTGCAGCTGTAACAAGAAAACACAGTTACACATGTCCTGGGTCGTTTAAACATGATTATGAAAAAATGAAAACGATCTTACCTCCTCCTCGGCCGCTCTGATGGCTGCAGGATTCTTCAGCATTTTCACTGCCACTCTCTCGTTGGTGTCCATTTTCAGGCACTCCACTACCATCCCAAAAGAGCCTTCACCGAGGAACCTCAGCACAGTGTAAGTGGCAGTTTGTCCGTGAAGGATGTCACCCTCGCATAGCTCTGCAATAAGAGAAAAACAAATAAAGTTAACAACCAAACTATTCTATGGGTGCGCCACAATAAATAAATACATATATATACACAGTGGGAGGAAAAAGTGAGTACACCGTTTGGAATTTCTCATATTTATGCCTAAATTGGTCATAAAATGTGGTCTGATCTTTATTAAAATCATAAGAATGAATAAACAGTGTCTCCTCGAACCAATACCACATTTGATCATAATATTTATTCGCCATAACATGTAAACTTTCACCACCTGAATCTCACTGAACTACAGCAGTTTTGTAAAGAGGAATGGTCTAAGATTCATCCTAAACGTTATGAGCGAAAAGCAGTTATTGCTACAAAAGAAGGATCAGCCAGCTTTTTAATATAAGGGATCACACTGTTTTGAATGTCTTGATTAACATTTTTCTATTGATGATAGCAGTTGTCCAGGCCCTGAGGCACACCACGATTCTCCCTGCACCATAGCATGGCCGAACATCAGCCTTTCCCAAACTCTAGGACTTATTGAATCTCAGGGCTCCCCAATAATAAAATATGAACTCTATTCAAAGGTCAACAGTTAGTAATTTTACAGGAAAATTACATAAAAAGCAACATCTCTTAATGACGGTAGGCTATATGCTGGTTAAAAGTGATACATTTTAGCAAATACATGTATTTTACCTCTTAAATATTTTCTTTTCAATGCACTGTTTTGTAGACAAGCTTTTAGCCCCTCCCCAAGATTTCACGACATTGCAATCACTACTATTAACGCAATTAACGCAACTATTCCTTAACTCTGCAACGTATGCACAGCTAAAGTGAGTTTCTGACCAGTTAAATCCATTACGTTATTATCTTTGCGTGTCAATAGTCAAGACAGTTCATAAAAAAGCTTCTCTGGAAAGCACAAAGACTCAGCAGAGCATTAGCAAACAAGAAACTGTACGGCTTAAACCAACTCCAAAACCACAAAACAATTCTAAAAGTTGTCACACACAAAGATACTTACCAGAGAGATCCATGTTTGTTGTAGTGTCCATTAGGTTAAAGTTGAGATCCGCTGTGTAGATGTAAGACGTTCAGGAGCAAAAATAATGCGTCTTTCCTGGCAAAAGCGTTGAGCAAAATGGCGAATCTTGGCATCACTTGCTACATGTAACATACCTGACCAATCCCATCCAATCAGAAAGGCCTTCTGGAACATGAGGGACTAATATTGCCATGACGATGATGGCTGGTCTAAATGACAGAGATTCTGTTTTGATTTGAAATGAAATGGAACCTCAAATAGATACAGTAGAATGCATCTTATGAATTGCCAAAGGACCGTATATCGCCCCAGCAGAGCTCTCCAGTCTGCCGATCAAATGGTTCTGGACGGGCCCAGGTCCCGGTACAAACAGTGGGGCGATCGTTCCTTTAGGGTTGCAGCGCCTAAACTGTGGAACAGCCTGCCCCTCAGTCTGCTTCTTCTCACAGATCAGTCTCTTTTACGTCCAGATTAAAGACTCATCTCTTCAAGCTAGCTTTTAACACCTAGAACGCACTGATTTATGTCTAGGATGTAATAATTGACTCTGTGCATGACTTCAAATCATAACGACGCTGCCCAAGAAGTGACTTCCTGTTTCGATCCAGCACGCCAAAATAAAGCGCACAGCTCGTCTCACTGATTAGTTCAGCAGGTACTTGCAACATTACAAGAATATAATTAAATACACAAGTTAAGTGTTTTGTCTGCTAATAGTTAGCCAGAAAGAAAGTTGAACCAATGAGCTGCTGAACTAATTAATAAGATGGTGCTTTTATTTTGGCGTGCTGGATCGAAATAGGAAGTCACTTCTTGGACGGCGTTGTTATGATTTTAAGTTATGCACAGAGTCAATTTTGTGTTTTTAAATTGTTTTATCTTTCTGTGAAGCACTTTGGCCTTCCTTGTGTTGTTGTAAAGTGCTTTAGAAATCAACTTTGATTGATTGATGATTGATTGATTGATTGATTGATTGATTGATTGATTGAAAGATGCGATAAGAGAGAAATGTAACTTTCTCCCACTTCACCACCATTATTTTAACAAATGCTGAATTATGAATATTTTTCTACTAAAGACACAGCAAATAAAAAATGTATAACAAAAAATTGGCAATGCTAACAAGCAAACTATGTTAGCTTCAAGCTATGGATGCTAACGATAGCGAAGCAATGCTAACAAGTGCCGTTTTTTGCTTCTACTGAACAATTTGCTGTGAAAAAAACATCCATACAGACCTAATTTTAGCTTGGCTTTGTTGGTGTGTGATAAATATGTTTAGAGCCCATAGTGCTTTATCTTTTAATGGAACATTTGTTTGTAAGGCACATTGAGTCGCCTTGTGTAGGAAATGTGCAGTATAAATAAGTATGCCTTGCCTTACTGGACAATAGCTAAAAAGAGAGAGAGAAAAAGTGTGATTCCTAAATTGAGTTACAAACAAGAATAACATTGCCTATAGCCATATTCACACGGCAATAGAATGACCTCGAGACCACTGGTAAAAAGTGAATATTGCTGACGTCCTCGGAGTTTCTATTCCCGTGCGAATCTGCCATATCGGTAATTTTGAAGCTAACAATTGAGTAATTCTGCAAAGTTTGTAAAGTAAATAAATATTGGTCATGTGGTGTTAAAAAGTACAGAAATACTGTTTTAAAGTAGAAAACAAATGTTATATTTGATATAAATAGAAATGAATGATTTGAGGAGTTTGACAGAGGAAAATCCATGAACACATGTAGCTAAAGTCTGTGCCTCGTATAAAACTGAAATAACATTTAAAAAACTGCAAAACGAACCTTTATTTTCTTGCCAGATATGACATAAGGTCAGTCACTATCAAAGAGTCATGAAATAACTAAGATAAAAACCATATCAAAGAAATAAGTGGTGTTTCCATTTGATTACATTGCCCTGGGTTAGAAGGGCCAGTCACAAGATGGCCGCCAGAATTGCCATTGGTTACAATGTATTACTATGACCATGTCCTATCTAGAGTTTAATTAAAGATCTTTGGATATAACAGTGATTTAACTTGCCGGACTACGTATGCGGTTATACGAAAATAATGCATGCCAGTTAGCTTTACAATTCTCACTGACCACTGTATAAAGCCCAATAATAAATGAACTCTGGAGGTTCTTAGCTTTCACTTAAGGTATGGCATGTTCACATAAACGCGCGCTTGTGTCCGCGCGACTTGAGACGACCCAGTTGCGGCGCTTTTTTTCCAAGCCTCTCCGATCCGAGCACGTCCTTCAAAAACATTTACATTTAACTTTAAATCAAGACGTGAAAGAACTTCAAGAAGAGTGTTACGTGTTGGATCGCAGACTGACCGGTAAAAGATCCTTCTCTCCCTCGTATACCCGATTCCAGAGCTCCTCCATCAGCGGGTCTTTGTAAAGTAAACTAACTCTCCCTCTGAAGTGCAGGGCCAGAGCGGGCTCCTCTTTGACGGACAGCTCAGACTGACAGCTCTCGTCTGTTTGATCCACATTTTCTACCCCGAGTGCGCCGCCAGAGCCTGCACAGCGTCAGCATAAGGTTTATTTACTATAATTAGGGCGGCTCAAGTGAGAATGCATAAACCTGTCTGGATGGTGTGAAAAACAGCTTTTAGTAATAGTCCTCACACAAACAAACGCACTTAGCAGATATGGGCCATTTGAGCGGTGGAACAGTGGAAAGTTTTCTGAGAGGTGTTTTGGGCTCTTACGTAAAAAGAGCGAGGTGCTTTGATGATCATTAAGCACTAAGAGCCTGTCGACGTGAGGAAATAGGCAAGTGACGAAAGCTTCTCGTGACATATGAAAATGTATCAAAGTGAAATGACCTTTTTGATGGTGTATTATATATCATATTTTTCCTGTTACTTTATATGTCTGTCCCATTACATCAACACTAAAACATCAGAAACACCTGACCAGTCGAATCGTGCTACCACTTCGACTTCAGGAAGAGCGCTCTCCCACATGACGTAACATATACAAAGGGACAACCAGTGGAGTGTGTGGAGTCCTACAAATATCTTGGAACAATTATAGATTGTAAACTGAATTTAATGAAAACTGTGCTGTTGTTTGTAAAAAGGGTCACCAACGACTGTATTGTCTTCGGAAACTGTCCTTCTTTCATGTAGATAAAACTGTGATGACACTTTTTTTATCGGGCATTCATCGAAACGACCCTAACTTCTGCCTGGTCGCCTGGTATGGGAGCTCCTCTGTTAGAAACAAAAACGCCTGAATCAGCTGGTCAAGTGGTCAAGTAAAGTCATCGGCCAGCTTCAGACCAGTTTGGACTTTCTGTATGATAGACAGTTAGAGAGGATGGCACGAAGCATCCTAAAAGACACTGCGCATCCTTTGCATTCAGAGTTTCGATTGCTTCCATCTGGGCGTAGGTTTTTAAGGCCAATAAGCCATACGAATCGTTTTAGTAAAAGCTTTGTTCCCGCTGCCCTTTCCTTGATGAACAAGTAGAGATCTAATCGCCCCTGACACGGCTTCTTATCTTTGTTACTGTCCAGTGGCTTAAATTTCTGTTGTATCTTTAGGCACATCCTGTTAGTATCTGGAGCACTTACAAGTTTTATATTTAAACATGTAAATGTGGTGTTTTATCTTTGTATAATGTGTTTTAATGTTGACTAGTTCTCAGAATTGCAAGACAAATTTACCTATAAAGTAACCTAACTAACCTAACCTAACCTACCACTTCTATTTGGTCTCTTGCATGGGTTCACTTCAGGAGGAGCCGCTGCTTGATTCTGAAAAAATAACTAAACTCTGAGTTTGCAAGTTGTGAATGAAAATTGTTTCCTGATTCTTTGCTTGTGCTTTGGTGATAGTGGAACAGTTTTACTACCTTTCTCTGACACGTGACACTTAATGCAGCAGACCTCGCCTCTTTCCTCCCTACTGTCTCTCCCAGATACTATTTCAATCTGTGTGGTTTGAGTGTGCAGTACCTGTCTATCCAGCCTCGTGTCTAGGGCTGGGTACCGTACTTTACTCTCCAGATGTCAATATAGGACCTCCAGTGAACATGAACATGCGCAGATAATTATCGGCTTCAGCACAAATGCAGCTGTATTCTTAAAGCGAAGCAAGGCTATAATTAGAACTTTAGTATTAGAGATGGCAGTGCCGCAGACTTGCCCCGAATTGAGAGTCAGTGACAGGACGTTACGCACGCGGCGCGTTTTTACGTGCGTATTTTTAAAGCGCCAATTACACAGACAACGTCAGGGCCGCTTCAACTGTGCAAATATGTTCACTTCATACAGTGTGCACTGGTAAAATGCCGGACATTTCCGCGTAGAAGTTTGCGCTCGGCCTGAGTTGTATGACAACATGTCATATTATTATCGAGACAGGAATAGACGGAGACTTGCTTGGAGAGAAATAAGTCAGGAACTTGGCGTGACAGGTAACATCTTGTACTACCTAAGCATTTTTTGTGCCAATTTTAATCTAGCTGCCCTGTGTTCCATGCCAATTGGCATGGAACACAGGGCAGGTTAATTTAAAAAAAACAAAACTAAATGTTCAACTAAATGTGAGAAACATGTTCACTTGTGTGTGATGGGGAATTATAGACTTAATTCGCCCTCACATATTTCCCTTATCATATCGTACTGCTAAATCAGTACATTTGGGTACAATTGGTATAATTGTGATGTTTCCATTGATGTGAATTCAACTCACTTATATTTATTTTTATTTTGTAGGTTAAGGAGAAGAGCAGTGCGGAGGCGATCCTGGGAGCCATCAACGGCGGTGTTATTTCATGAAAACCTTGATGTCAGATTTAAATTTTAAAAGGTTAATGAGAATACATGTGCAAGGCAAAGGGTTGTCATAAATGTAATTTATAGAATACCATATAGCCCCAGTCTGTTTGGCAGTTTTGTCTTAACATGTACAAGCCCTTCTGTATGCATGTTCCTATGTGAGGGTTGTCAATTATAGTAATGCATTACATGAATAGTAACTGTTATAGTTCAGAAGCCTTGTGTGTTATGAAACATGAGAATGCTACATCACAATGGGAACATGCCATTATATAATATCAAATTGCAGCATTGAATGGAAACATGTATTTGTAGTATCTTGACAATAGTGGCAGCTGAAGCACAGTAGAGTACCCTCCACTTCCATACTGGCCAGATGATTTGCGCAGGCAAATGGCAGCAATGGGGAGGAGGGTGAGTCCAACACTAAAAAAAGAGCAACATGTTAAACAGATGACATTGCAACTCAACAAAGTTGGTTTGAACCGTGGTGAGTGGTGTAGATAGAGCGTCTGTGTATGACGTTCAGGATGGAGAGCACTGTCCCATATGCAGGTCACACAGCAGCAGCAGAGGACCTTCTCTACCCTCAATGTGACTTTCTTCAAGATGTAGTCATATTCTGCTAACAGAGGAAGTCCAATACAACAAAAATATACTTTACTGTTCATTATGTTAACACAGGTGAACAGTTAATGTCGAAATGAAAGACGTCAGGCTCCTTTATGATTAGTGGGTGGCTCTTAAAAGAGCCGTTGTGGGTTTAGGCGTTGGGCTGCCATGGCACCGCTCCCTCTGCCATGAAGTGGTCTTTGAAGACGTCTCTCACACGCCTTGCTTCTACAGAGGGGGTGACACCACCAAGACTGGCAGTGGCGGCTCGTCTGCAGGCGGGTTCCAGACAGCAGGTTACTCGTCTCCTGCAGCAGCCCTCAGGTAGTTTTGGAGGACACAAGTTGACTTCACACACTGCTCCACTACCTCAATGCGGACCTCAATGAGGCCGCGATAGAACCTCCACTGTGAGGTCAGGATGCCAAATGCGTCCTCAACTACCAGCCGAGCCCGGGATAGGCGGTAATTAAAGACGCGCTCCTCAATCGGAAGGACATCACTTCCGGGAAGGGCCGCAGCATGTTCCTCTGCAGCGGGAACGCCTCATCAGCCACAAAGACATGGGGCTGGGGCCTCGGTGCTCAGGTGACCAACACCTGCCTGGGGCAGGGTCAGGAGGAAGATGAAGTCTTCCATCCCGCAGAGCCTGACCAAAGGCAGAGTTGGCCAGAATACCCCCGTCGCTGGTCCTACCGTACCCCCCAACATCAATCGTCCACAACAGCCAGAAGGACAATTGAAAAGTCCTTCTGGGATCCTGAGTTGGGGGGGCCTTGATCTGGACGTGCTTCCCGTCCACTGCTCCACAGCACAGAGTGAAGTTCCACCGCTGTTCAAACTCTTCCTTAAACTCCCGCCAGTCTTCAGTTAAGGGTACAGGAATGAACTCCCCCACAAAGCAGTCCCAGATGGCAGCCGCCATCTGAGGGACAATATTGCCGACAGTGGAAACGGCCACCCGGTAACTGTCAGCAATTGTCCGGTACGAGTCCCCCGTGGCAAGATACCTACACTTAGGAATAAAGCAGAATGACATGTAATTAGAATTGAGGTTTAGTGATGATAGAGGCATTATTGGAATTATATACGGCCTCCAGTGTCTTTGTACACTGGTGTATGAATGAGTGTGAATGGGTGACTGGTTACTTACTGTAAAGCGCTTTAGGCCTGATAAAGGTAGAAAAGCGCTATATAAGTTGAGTCCATTTACCATATACTGTAGGTTACCAAATATGATATGTTAACGAAATGCATTACAATAATGAAGCTTGTGGCCTTTTCCCCTTGTATTCTTTTTGTTTCTGTAGTTGTTTGCATTTACTTAATAATAATAATAATAATAATAATAAACATTATTTGTATAGCACAGCAGTTACAAAGTGCTTTACAGAAAAACATCACAAAGTCACTGTAGGCTTTCCAAGCCTGAGGCCTAGAAAAAGTTGTATATGAATGAAGCATCACATTTGCCTAATTTATGATGCTTATTGTGTACATACATTGGAGATGAAAATTAACTGCAGATCATTTGTCAGATCAAGATACTTCATCCACAGCACTACCTCTGGCCTAACACTAGGGGGCGCTAACCCAACATTATAGACGAAGCTGATATTTTCATATAGACATTGTTTATTACTTTATTTCACGCTAGCCATGTAAATAACAGAGATGGGTAACGCAGCCATTATTTACGTGGAAGTTACATGATTTAAACATAAATTGTCCACAAGTATTAGCAAATATAGTAACCCAAATTATTAATCAAGACTGAACAATTTCTTGAAGATCCTACTTGAGTAGACACAGTCACTACTATGACTATTATTGAATAACTGTTTAAGTGATCGGGTCACATTTATTTTGAGTTATCAGTATCACTTACTAAAAACAATACAGTGTAACCTAATATTTCCAAAGGTAATGCCATGAATATGAATTACAAAAGTAATGTGTCACGAATTACAAACAAATGACTAGTTTCTTTACTCAAGTATATATTATAATATTCCTTAGCCGTCTGGTATGAACTTTATCTAGGCCACATTCATATGAACTAACATGAACCTGTGTAAATATATAGCCTATAGGACGTAAGTCTGAAAGTGCCTGTAGTTGGTGTCCAGGAGAGTAATCTGTGCCCCAATGCATGACAGCAGGTCATCGGAAGTGCCACTGAAAGGCGCCGTCATCCAGCCGTAGCTCCTGACCACATGGGTACCCAACTGGGAGCGCCAGCTGGAGGATTGGGCGGACCCATATACGTCTATGGCTGCGATGGCGCCGCAGATCGCCTCTCCACAGTGCAGCGAGTGTCAACAACCGGCGGCCAGACACGCCTCCTAATTATGACGCTTGCAAAACTTCGCGCGCCAGCAAACAGGCGTTTCTCGCAAGTGTGAAGCGGCAATGTTTGGCGTCCAACTAGAGGCGGATGGGGCGTGGACGCACGTTTGGTCTGAACGCACCTTAAGTTGAAGAGTAGCATAAATACGGGCGCCCAGCGTGCGTAAAACACTGCTAGTGCAGATTGCCTGACTGCTTAAAATAGAAAGCTATCTCACGCGCATGTTGCTTAGCTGTGCTTACGTGTTGTAACGCCTCCGGTGTAAATTCGGGGTTAGACCCTGTCCACACGAAGTCAAGCTGAGGACTAAACGCAAAGATATTTTATCATTTGAGTGCATCATCCATACGAACCCGGCGTTTTGTTTTGGGGGGGTGTAAATGAACATTTTCCAAACCATGCCCCAGAGTGGAAAGATCTCAAAACACCGTTTACGTTCTGTTCTGTTCCATCTCAGAAATTTTTCCTAAAACGATGACGTCACAGAGCCAGTGTTGTGTCTGTTGTCCATAATCGACTGACCTTATAATGACTTTTACTCCGCTCCTCTTTGCTCCACCACAGCCCACGAGCCACAGGTGACAAGTAGAAAAACACGGCAGAGTTTCAGTCTGTGTTTCTGGACTGACAGTCAAAGTCCGGTCACTGACTGTTTTTCTGCTTTAGTCTCGTTTCATCTGAAGAATAAACTCGCCTCCTCATCGCTTCTGTAAATCGTAAATCCATGAATCTGTTTCAGTTTCACTGTTTACATTCCACTAAAGTTTACTCCTCTACTTCTTGTTCTATTATCTGTGTTAGTGTCACAGCGCCACACACAGGCCTGGCAGATGAATCACGCTGTTTTCACAGACCTGAGTCAACCCATGTGGACGCACACATTTACCAAGCTGGTTTGTGCTTACAAAGAAAGTTTCTGAAAATATAAGCGTTTTGTCTTTGTGTTAGAGTTACAGCCTTAGAGTAAACCGGTTATAAACCAGGACTAAACTAGCCTGGCTAACACCAGACTGCTGTGTGCGCTCGAATCTTTTCGAACTTCACAACAGCCTGGGGACCATGGCCGACATTTTTCCATGATTTGGGCACCAATCACAGAACGAGGAGGGACAGTAAGACGATGACGCGCTATTTGACATAAAGCTTGTAGTTTGTTTAGGGATAAAAAATATATATATATATATTTACGGATCCAACATGACAGCAGCAGACGCGATGCCATCTTTTGAACGTGTTCTAAATAGTTTAGCTCAAAAGTTTACAGCAGGTACGTCATATGTCATCTGATACCATGATACGATTGGCTATGGCTACGTGCAGACGCATGAGAGACATTCGTAGCGCCCAATAAACGGCTATGGACAATCGTAAACCACACCTCTCCTACGAGAAAATGAATTGGTGGTCCCCAGACTAAATATCACTTGTGATTTTAGTCTGGCGTTAGCCAGGCTAGGACTAAACCAGGACTGAATAAGAAACGTGAGTTTTTAGGTAAATTGAAAAGCATAACTGAGCAATGATAACAAGAAAGACATGTTTAGCTTTAGCAACAGACCCACGGAGGCTGTTGTTTAACGCTGTAGCGAGGGGAATATTAAAGTGAGCGCTCACTCTGTATTAGACAGTTTCAGTAAATGATTAGTGCCAGAGTGAGCGCTCACTGTGTAAAGATTTTTGACGTGTTTACTACTTTCGTTTTGTCATCAAAAAGCGCATCTCGTGTTTAGGAAAGTTCAGCTGAAAGAAAACCGATGACTTTATTTGTGTAGTGAAACACATGAATATACAGTCTTTTGTTGTTGGAAATGTCTGTATTTGTATCAGGATGTTCTCGTTGTCCGTGCGTTGCAGTTTGGATTACAGTGACCATGTAACAGGAGTACCTGTGTCTGCTCACGCATGTAAATAGGTTATTCCAAATGTTTCAGAAACCCTAATATTGACCTCTCCCAAACCCAAACATCGACGGCATGTAAACGTAGTCACTATAAATGTGTCCGAACTGTACAAATATTTGCGGCACAGGAGAATCCCAGTCCAAAACCATTGTCAAGTTGAGTTGAAAAACCTGGTTGAAATCCAATATCAGCAAATGAATGAACAAGAAACACAAACTGTGCCTTAAATTTGTTTTTGCTCTTCGGCTTTAGTGACGGGACAGCTCAGGGTCACTGATGAAACACTGTTCTGCCGTATGTGCAGCAGCTTCAACCACTAGACAATCGGCTGCACACTTGGCTTTCTCTTCGAACAAAATTGGGATTCAGATCAGTAAAGTTTTTTGTTGAACCAACTTTAACCTGTTAAGGACCACATATTTTGATGTACTCTCGCCTGGCTAAATTAAACAGTAACCTCTCCATGTTAAAATTACTATTAAAACAACATACTTTGTCCAAATTGCTTATGTGAACCATCATTGGAATCAGAACAAAAAAATAGCGTCTATGTAAATTTAGAAGGACATTGAGACAAAAACATGTAAAAAGGTTCTGCAGTTCTAAAATATATATATATATATATATAATATAATATATATATTGAAAATTACACATAAACAGAAATGTAACCTTACTGGTACTCAGAATGTGTGCAAAATTTCAGAAGTCTAGGTCCAAGTAGGTTGGATTTGCAAACTTTTCAATGTTTTGGTTGTATATCTTATTAGCATTGTGCACAAACCTCCCCAAAGTGCCAAATGTTATAACAGCAAAAATATTTTCACAAATGTGTCAAACAAAGTAACAACAAATCTCCATAAAAATGGACCAAATCAAAGCAAAATGGAGTAGGGAATTTAATTTCAATATTTACCGATGCGCCCAACGGTGCGTCAGTCACACCCTTCCACCGTAGCAAAACGGCCGCCTTGTTTATTCAGAAAAGAGCCCTTTACACGTCTTCATTCACTGTTGATATGGACTATGGCATATTGTTGGACAGAGACAATGGACCTCTACTCAGATGTACTGTCAACTGTGAAATCAATGGCCCTGTGGACATTTTCAACAAGTTTGTGCCTAAATGCTAATGTGGCACATGGCTAACGTGCTTCTGGCATGCACTGAGCACTTCCAGCACAAATAGCATTCGATTTATTTGGGAAATGGCTCATTTTGAAGAGAATAGTATTAGGAAAAAGGGAACAGAACTGGAATTGCCTAAAAGTTTGTTCACAAGAAGATTTTCTCATTTGTGGAGTAATTTTAGGTCATTTCTTACGGTGAAAATTGATAATAATGAGCCAATTTTTTCAATTTTCCCCAAAAGAGTGTTTTGTTGAAATTTTTGTTGAATTATATTTTACTTGATTATTTTGGACCAATTATATATATATATATAATATATATATATATATATATATATATATATATATATATATAGAGAGAGAGAGAGAGAGAGAGAGAGAGAGAGAGAGAGAGAGAAAATAAAAATACCAGGGGCTCAGAGAAGAGCTAGAGAAGGCCTGGAGAGTGAAGGCATCAGTGGTGCCTGTGGTCGTTGGGGCACTCGGGGCAGTGACCCCCAAACTGGAGGAGTAGCTCCAGCAGATCCCAGGAAATACATCAGACATCTCGGTCCAGAAAAGTGCAGCTCTAGGAACTGCAAAGCTACTGCGCAGAACCCTCAAGCTCCCAGGCCTCTGGTAGAGGACCCGAGCTTGGAGGAAAAAGAGACCGCCCGCGGAGGGTGAGGAAGAGTTTTTTAAATATATATATACTACCAGAAAAATACAACAAACGGGCAGAATGATGTAACAAAGACGAAAATAAATAAATAAATAATAGAGATGCGCTATGTTTAGTGTCATGTTACTGTTGCTCATGGTGTTTGGTTAAAAGTGCGAAGAGCAAATTAAGTTGGTTTGCTGTTTCTTTTTGAGTTACAGTTAAAGCAGCCAATTGGATTAAATCAAATTACTATTTAAATCAAATTTGACTTTCAAATGTCAGTCTGTTAAACATTAGAAGATAAGTTAAATAGATTTTTTGTTCAGGACCGTTGTCCCTGGTCAGGGACTGACTCCAGTTCCATTTACTTTCATACAGTATTTAGGAAAATTATATTTCAACCAATATAGACATGTGGCACAGATTTTTAAACAGCCCCTTCTCCCCAAAACATCTATTCCAGTCATAGAACACCATTACTTAAATCAAAACATTAATTAAGGACAGAATAATACAAAAATATGCAAATCGAGCATTTAGATGAAGCATTTCTTATCCATATCACATTATTTGTATTATCCATATTACATTGTATATATTTATTTTCAGACATAAATCTGACACTGAAAGACAGAATTTACTGCAGCACAATAGGCACATGTGGGCGACGTGCAGAATCAGAGTCTGAAATACACGAACGTTCATTGAAACTAGACTGCGAAACAGCATGTTCCTGATTATACAGCATGTTGGGACATTACGAGCAAGCTGGAAATGTATGGAATTTTAAAGAAATATATTTCAGTATTTCTTGATCGATTCACTGTCCTTGGCTATTCACCATTCACCACCCTCTCTCTCCCTACAATGGCTCCATGCGCACAGAAGGAAGTGAGTGAAAGGAGGAGAACACGCCTGGAGGCTTCTGAATTATGATCGGACTGTGTGTACGGAGCGGAAGCTGGATAAACAGTACATTCTGAGAGGGAGAAGGCTGGAGACGAGATGTCTTATTTTATACAAGGCCATTAAAAGCGCAGAGGTCGGGGAGGTGTGCTATTGAGTTCACTGTCAATGTAAGACAATAGAGCAGAAAACAAATCGGGAATATGCTTGAAACACAGTTGGCAGTTTTTGGTTCATCTTCTGCGGGAATCTGTCCGAGTAACGGGCCTCAACTGGTGTGTCGGGGGCCAAAGTCATTCCAAGGGAACATTTCTTTCGACATGTATCTGCTATAAAGTATCTTTTGATCATCCTTTTAGTTTTGTTGGTTTATTTAATGCTTATGCAACTGTGACATGACGAGTGGTATATATAAATAAATAAAAGCCAGACAACGCCATCCAGTAAAACTGGAAATGAATGTGCTTTAAAGCACACAGGTTCGACCCATAAGGACAGAGGCAGCATGTTCCTTTAACACAGTTTATTTTATTTTATTTCTATGTTTTACTTTTGTTGCATCTTTCTGTTCGGATTTCATACTTTCTTTACACAGGTTATCACAGTTCTCGTTATATTCAGTTGTACACTTAAGCTCTCAGTTGGTTCACAGATGTTGTTCACATTTGTTAGTCCATTAGCTTTACAGTTTGTACAAAACAAAATAAAGACAAAACAAGGAGAAAGCAAGACAGCAGCGTGGTTAGGTCCACCGTCGCACGCCCACATCTAGCCCTTCTCGGCCGGCTCGGTGCTTCGCTAGCCCCCGAGTTCCGTCACAGGAGGGCCCCAGCAGACCCCGAGCCACCATGCACCGAGAGCAAGCAATGGACGCCAAGGAGTGGTGCGCGTTGAGGCTCTCAACCACCCGTGACGCTGGACCCATGGAACAGCACACACAACCCTGGGCCCAGCCCAACCAGGCCGGAAGACGCCAGTGAGGGAGACAGAGGAAGTGCGTGTGAACGAGGGTGGGCTTTTATACTTATTTTGAGTGACGGCGCCCCCAGCTGACGGGCGGAGTAATACCACCGACGGCTCCTACTATTACACAACACTCATTCGTGGATATATAACCCAAGGTTACAATCCGGTGTGGCTTCTTCATTAACATGCACTGTACCTACATCTTACTTTAGCATTATAGACTTTTATATGCACTATCAGGTCAAACTAAATCTACTTTATTTATCCCATCGTGAGTTAGTTGTCCGTGTCCGGTGTCTCAAGAGAAAGAGATGTACAGCCCCCAGGTCTGCACTCGGCCGAAACAAAAGCACATGTTAACTTTTTTCCATAAAAATCTGTAATCGGCCAAAACCTGCGGCTCCTGTCATGATGATATTCTTCTGTCTGACTCTTTCACAGTAAAACTCTCCCAGCTCTAGGACACACTTTAAAACCAGAGAAGACTTGTCCTTTGAAGCTGTAGCTCCTAAATTGTGGAATGACCTTCCTCTGTCACTACGTATAGCTGACTCTGACTCTTTAAAAAGCTGCTGAAGACACGGCTGTTCAGACGTGCTTTTAGTTGACAAGGCTGTGATTGTGATTGTTTCTATGTTAGTTTTCTGTAATACTTGTTTTTGTGAAGCACTTTGTGATTGTATCTGTGAGAGGTGCTATATAAATAAAGTTTATTCTTCTTCTTCAGCTGCTGGAACATTGACGGCTTTTATTTTGTAAGGACAACAGGAAGGGTTCCACTGCTATTGGCGGAACATGGACATTGACGTCACTGGAGGTTTCTGTACTTTCTCTTTGCTGCGGACTTGGATTATGTGTTGTTATCTGGAGTAAAAGGCGAGTTTAGACAAAGCTTTTGTGTTGGTGATCTGTCACAAAGCAGAAGACAAGACGCTTGCGCCTAGCGGGGGAGTTATTTTGAGGCTTGGGACTTACCTGCACACGGAGAGCAGCTTTGAGAAAACTTCCAGGACGCGATGGTGATTTTATTTATTTTTCCAAAAATAGTCACAGGAGGTTTGGAGCAGCTCCACTCTTTCCCTTTCGGCCTACGGTCCAGTTTGTTTACATCTTGTAATTTGTCTCATACCGGTGTAAATGATATAATTTACACCGGTATGAGACAAATTATTATCATAGGGAATATTTTTACTGGTACTGTATACCGGGGTTGACCCGTCATTCCGACAACCCTCTATTGCGACACTTTTTTATACCCCTATTCCGACAGTAGTTTTGAGCGTAGCCTGTTCAGTTTGTAAACTCCACTATCCTTAAGGTTAGGGCTAAGGTAAGGTTAGGGTTAGCTTGTAAACTCCACTATCCTTAAGGTTAGGGCTAAGGTTAGCCTGGCTAACGCCAGACTAAAATCACAAGTGATATTTAGTCTGGGGACCACCAATTCATTTTCTCGTAGGAGAGGTGTGGTTTACGATTGTCCATAGCCGTTTATTGGGCGCTACGAATGTCTCTCATGCGTCTGCACGTAGCCATAGCCAATCGTATCATGGTATCAGATGACGTATGACGTACCTGCTGTACTAACTTTTGAGCTAAACTATTTAGAACACGTTCTAAAGCTTGATCGAAAGATGTCATCGCGTCTGCTGCTGTCATGTTAGATCCGTAAATATTTATTTATTTATTTTTTATCCCTAAACAAACTACAAGCTTCCGTATGTCAAATAGCGCGTCATCGTCTTACTGTCCCTCCTCGTTCTGTGATTGGTGCCCAAATCCAAGGAAAAATGTTGGCCATGGTCCCCAGACTGTTGTGAAGTTCGAAAGGATTCGAGCGCACACAGCAGTCTGGGGTTAGCCAGGCTAGGCTAAGGTTAGGGTTAGCTTGTAAACAACACTATCCTTAAGGTTAGGGATAAGGTAAGGTTAGGGTTAGCTTGTAAACTCCACTATCCTTAAGGTTAGGGCTAAAGTAAGGTTAGGGTTAGCTTGTAAACTACACTATCCTTAAGGTTAGGGCTAAGATAAGGTTAGGGTTAGCTTGTAAACTCCACTATCCTTAAGGTTAGGGCTAAGGTTAGGGTTAGCTTGTAAACAACACTATCCTTAAGGTTAGGGCTAAGGTAAGGTTAGGGTTAGTTCTAGTAGGCCTACGTATTTTAATAATTATCTTGTGTGTCGGAATGTCAGGACGTTGCACAAAAGATAAAAGTGTCGTCACTCCGACAAAGGGGGAAACAAAATGTCGTAGTGTCGGCAAAATGGAAATACATTGAGGTCTAATTGTCGGAATGGCGGGGTGTAATCTCCCTCGAAATCCCACGGCCCACACGGAACTAGGAAGCATTTTTCTTACCTTCCTATCTTATGCGAAGCTTATCCCTCCATCGCAGAGCACCAACGGGCAAAACCATCTACCAACGCCTCTCTGCTTGTTTTGTGTCAAAGGGGGCCAGGGAGGGAGAGCAGCTAAGGGAGACTTTGAATACGCAATGCAGCATTTTCAAACCAAGAAAGTTTAAGAAAGTGATCAAGATGTGTTTGAAAGTATTATGAAATAACAATAGTACAAATCTACAGTTGGAATGAGATCTTCTTGGGCTTCCGTAGACAGACGTGCCCCGAGGAGCATGGCCCTTTAATATTTATACTTCAAACAATGGCACTGAAGTGAAGGGAGCAGCACACATCAAGGTTATAGAGTGGGGAGATATTCATAATATGGCACAAATGGGGACTTGGGGGACTCCAAGACTCCACCAGGCATGAATTTAACAAAAGACACTGCTCCAAATGTAAAACGCTTCAAAAAGGCGATAGACGGCAGATCCAGGCAGACAATGGTGAGAAGACTTTGGAGGGAAGACGTGTTAAATTAATTTTAGAAGTGTCCAATTTCAATGTAATCCATATTCCAAATTTTAAAAAAAGATAAAAGCTATGAAATACCTTTGGACAACAGAGCAAAAGGAATCGGAATATTTGATTTGAAAAATGAAGTTAGCATCTGGATAGGACTGTCAATCTTAAAGGTGTAACATTTTGTGGATTTGTCAGTTTGGTGAATTTTGGTGTGGTGCTGTGGCGCATGAGGCGATATCTTTCTTTTCAGAGGGCTACCGGTGCTGTTACCCCATGAAACAATCCCACACGGGTGAAAAATAATAAGAAACACACACAGTCAGTGAGTGATTATTTAACCCTGGAGTCAAAGTTTAGTTGTAAAGTATGGTGGTATGGGCGGTGCTACAGCCCCAGGCCTCCAGCTCCTCCATTTTTATTTCTTTTTTACTCCGTGGTCACCTTTTGTGTGTATCAGAATCTGTGTGTGTATCAGGACTGTGCCCTGTCCAGACGTAGTCAAGCTCAGGACTAAAAGCAAAAATATGTTATCAATCTCACGTATCACCATACAAAACCAGCGTTTTGGTGGTCTGTAAACGAATATTCTCCAAACCAGGTCCCAGGGCGGAAAGTTCACCCCGCCATTCCGACACCCCCCCCCCACTCCGACATTGATGTCTAATTGTCCCAGCACTCCGACATTTTTTTCCCCCCTTTGTCGGAGTGGTGACACTTTTATCTTTTGTGCAACGTCCCGCCATTCCGACACACGTTAGTTTGTTAGTTTACGAACCGTAACCTTACCTTAGCCCTAACCTTAAGGATAGTGGAGTTTACAAGCTAACCCTAACCTTACCTTATCCCTAACCTTAAGGATAGTGGAGTTTACAAGCTAACCCTAACCTTACCTTATCCCTAACCTTAAGGATAGTGGAGTTTACAAGCTAACCCTAACCTTACCTTAGCCCTAACCTTAAGGATAGTGTGTTTACAAGCTAACCCTAACCTTACCTTATTCCTAACCTTAAGGATATTGGAGTTTACAAGCTAACCCTAACCTTACCTTAGTTACGCTCCTAACCTTAGCTAACCTTAAAGAGTAACTAAACACCAAATCAAGTTTTTTTTACTGATAAACTGTCTCAATGGGTGTCTCATAGTGTTGTCCACTGGTCCCTGACATTATTCTGACATTATAGCGTAAACATGTGTAAAATCCTAACTTTGGCCTGAAAACGAATGGGTTGCGCCCCCTTCAGGGTTAACTCTGCTACTAATTTAGAATTTCCTGATTGGCTGGAGAATGTCCACGGCCTCCACACATCGTCATCAGGTGCTGCCAATTGTCCTGCCCCTGTACCTGTGGTTTATAACCAAGTCCCTCCCACGTAATCTGTCTGCTGTGATTGTGCCAATGCAAAGGCCCACACACTCACCCCCCGCATGTCACCCCCCAACTTCAGAGACCGCCTCTTTCACAGCAATTTTTGACTTTTGTTTGTGGGTGGGGAAAGGCTTTGACACGCCCGTTTAGGTACTCTTTAAGGACCTATTGTCGGAATAGAGGTGTCAAAAAGTGTCGGATTGGCGGTATGTAGCAATGGAGGGGTATCAGAAGGACGGGTCGACCCCGGAAAGTTCTCAAAACGCTGTGTACATGTTTCCATCGTCACGTTGTCTCTGCAATTTTTGCTAAAACGCTGACATCACAGCGCCAGCGTAGTGTACATTACCCATGATCTACTGATCTTATAATTCCCTTTACTGCGCAATCCTCCGCTCCTCTGCCTCACGGCGAGCCACAGGTGACACAGAGAAAATCACAGCAGAGTTCGCCTCGATCCAGTCTGTGTTTTTGGACTGACAGTAAAAGCCCGCTCACTGACAGGCTTTCTGCTTTAGTCTCGTGACTCTGAAGAATAAATTCACCTCCTCGTCTCTTCTGAAGATCGTAAATCCATGCGAGAGTGTTATATGCATAGACATAATTGTATTACTAGACCGTCATTCCTCACTCCTCCCCGTTTACCACAATGACCACGTTCGAGGGGGAAATCATGGCGGATTTACAGGCTCCTCCTCCCCAGCTCTGACGAAGCATGTTCCTAATAAGGGCATAAGGGCGGGATCTTCACTGTAGACTCGGCCCTTGCGCAGCCCTCATTAGTAAGAGATTTCTAAAAAAAATCCTACGAACACTAGCCTGGTTTCTTAAATTGTAACTAACCCAGTGTAATCACAGGAGGAGTATCTAGCTGTAGAAACTTGCAAAAAATTAGAAACCAGGCTTTAAAGTAGTTTTTAACGTATCTAAAGTGCAATACCTTCCAATGGGAGTCTAGCGGCTATATGGAGGTACTACAGCAATGGCGGCCCCAGTATCGTCGTCAAAAAGCAGAGCAGCCAGCGGCTATCGGTTATATATCACACGCTGTTATTGTTTTAATTCCAAGGCGCCATCTACGGTATTTTCTTTGGTAGCACCACAGCGCCTTAGACAGGCCTGGCGTTTTCACGGATCTGAGGCAATCCATGCAGAAACTTCCGAGAAAGGCTTGCCGAGACTGCCACCTAATGGTATACCCGCAAAAGTGTATAATTGGACACAAATGCAGGAATAACATTCAAATACCACGTTGTGATTAAATGCCGAGATGAAATGTCCAGATCGTGACTTTTCACAAGTTTTTGATCATCATTTATTTCAGTTCTGTTCATCACAGAGCTCCCAAAATCACACATAAGGTGTATTAGAGTGTCTGGACTTCAAATTTAAAAGTGACTCACATTCTGTTCTTCTATCTGTTCATCAAAAGTTCTTCTAGACAGTCTCATATGCTCTAGTATTTGATCATGACCAGCGTGAAAAAAATAAATGCAGTGTGAATCCAGTTTTGCAAAAAAAAAGGCTCCCACATGCTCACAGCCTTAGTAACTTCAACGGCAGCCTCCGAGTTTACGCTTCCAAAGTCGTACACAGTCATTACCTTATGACATGACACAGACAGCGGGAGGAAGGAACTCGGTCGTGAAGAGTACGGTCTTTACGCCAGACTAATGTGTTCCGTGCACTCACACCCTCAGGCGGACAGTAGGGGGCGCTGAAATCACCACTCACAGTACACACCTCCCGCTGCCTTCCATTCAGCTCAAAGAGATAGAGAGACGTTTCTACTGTAAATGCTGCCTTTCATCCCACTCAGAACCACGCTCACAATACCTCAAATAGGTGGACATCATCTCCGCAGCAGTTAGACGCCAACGGAACTGCGGAAATCCACGGTGCAGAGGGAAACGTCTCCCTTCAGAAAGTTGTTTTTCATTTCACTTTCACAGCGAGTGCTTGGATCTGGTGTCTCTGTCATCCTCTGCTTATAAGAGTTGGGAGTGTGATATGCTGAACCGGCTAATTACCACTTGAACATGGTGCTGACAGATGCTGAGCTTTCTACCATGTCTAAAACACATCCAACGACACAATGCACATTTTCAGATAAATGGTAACATTTATATAGTACCTTTCTACCTGCTTTTAGGCACTCAAAGCGCTTTACATCAAGGAACTAGTCACCCATTCACATTCATACACCAGTGTACACAGACACTGGAGGCATAGTGTGTGAAGTGTCTTGCCCAAGCCCTATGTTCCCCCGTCAATAGAAGTGTGGGAACATAGATGCATTAACATCCGAGGGCTATATTTTGAGATTCTCGCCTGTATTTTATCCCACTTAATTGCAGATTTTGTCCATTATTTCAATATTATACATCACTTGTTATACCTTGTTTTTTTCAGGACACCCTGGGCTTTTTAGATCTGTAGGACTTGTTAGGTTCAGATGCATCTAATTGAAATTATTTTAACCATTATATAAGGGAATAATTCAGGCGAAAATCATTTTAGACACTTTTGTTCATCAAAATAAACCCCCCCAAAAAATGACTGAATATGGGTATAAACATTAGAAAAATGTTGTATGTGGTCCAATTGGTCAAAACAAAAGAGCCCAAAGTTGTAACTATTTTATAAGTGTCTTTTTGTAACAAAATCTTCAAAAAGTCCTATTTCTATGATTTAGAAGAAAAACTGTTGTTCCAAAAAAGAGTTCACAGACAGCTACAATATCACATTTAGGGCATATGTTTCTTTTCAATCACCCAGTTGTAAACAGAGGACCTCACATGTGAGTACCATTGACGGTATACCGCCTGTATCTGTAGCCTATGTGCGTCTGGCTCAAAATAGCATTTTGCACGGGTATTAGCGCAGAATTCCTACTTACCTTCTGATGTGTGATCCTTTCCGGGCCTACGACGTATTATTACAGTCAAATAAACTTTGAAAACAACTTCGAATGTGCGCAATCCACGTAGTAAAGTTTTTTATCCAGATTCCACGCGTAAAATTTACAAAGACCGCATTTGTTTTGGCGATAGGGATGGGTGCATACCTATGTTCCCCGGGTCCTATGTTCCCCGGGTCCTACAGTATGTTCTCCGGGTGTGATTTTTCTTTTCCGTAGGTGAGTTGGTACTTCAACCAATCACAAGTCATGAGAGTGAAATGTCATACATATCAAGCAGCTTAACCCTGACCCTGCCCTTGCCACTAACCTTAAGGATAGTAGGCTGGTGCCTAATCTTAATCAATAGAAGTGGGGGAACATAGGTACTGGGGAACATAGGTACCGGGGAACATAGGGCTGACCCCGATTGGGATAATACCTTTCCACTTCTCCATTTTGTTGCCTCTGTGTCTGATCATTTCCAGGTCAAGGAGTGTTGCACACGGACGACATAATTATCTTGAGCCAGCTCACACTCTTTGGTAGAAGTTTCCCTGCGTTACAATTGGAGAACCGCGGCCATGTGCCAAAAGGAGATGCTACCATTGGACAGTTTGCCGCGACGTCATTCTGTAGTTTCTTAGTGCATTTCAAGACGGCGGACTGTCAACTCGCGATCATCAGAATCATATGGTTTTGGTGCAAAAAAAAGTAAGTATCATTTACGGATTAAAATTGACACACAATAATGTAAAACATTGTCTCAGATGGCACAGACGACATGGCCGCGGGGTTAGAGTTAAAATTAGGCACCAGCCCACTATCCTTAAGGTTAGTGGCTAGAGCTGATTGATATGTATGACGTTTCACTCTCATGACTTGTGATCGGTTGATGTACCAACTCACCTAAAAATTGCAAGCTGGGAACATAGGTACGCATAGGTACGTTCCTCCGATCACAAGACGACCCGTTCTACTCTCAGATAGATGACAATGTTTCGCCCTCCATCCGGAAATCTTCCTCCAGGCAGTTTTCCAGTTATGCATATACAGCCTGTTTCAAAGACGCATCACACAGCAAGCAATACAAATGACCTCAGACCACACACACCCTGCTCACTAGCCTGGCCAGTCCAGAGTGATACCCTTCTGTAGTTTTTTTTTTTTAATACATAGGGACATCAGTCTGGGCACATGTGTTAATTCGCTGTCATGCGTTGTGCGTGAGCAGTGTCACTCTTTGGACGCAATGTCGCCCTCAATAACAAAGCACAGATGGCGCACCCTTCACCAAGAGTTTTTTTCCTATCGTGGTAAATGACCAAAATCCCATCAGCAGTAGTTTCATGATTTATAATCCTAAGCAGTCCTTTATAATAACAACGCAACAACAACAACACATGTCCGCCCGTCACCCGCTCCACTTAAGAACGTGATAGTGATGGGATCTAAGACACCATCAATAAAAAGGACCACTTTTATACTTAAATAATCTTAAAAGGACAACAGAGCTGATATTTACGCTTTGAAAAAACGTGTTTGTGAATCAAATCTTGTGCTATAACTGATAAAAAGAGGGTGCAACTGAAAGCACAAAGCTTTCACTTGTGTGGCCTGCCCCGTTGTTGGGCTGATTCTTGTGTACGTTCGGGGGAGTTCCGAGTAAAATTGACTGAAAAAAGATCGGACTCTTTTCGATCCGGTTTGAACCGCTCACCTATAAAGAGCCGTTCAAAAGAGCTGCTTGGTCAAGAACGTCAGATCACTAGAACGTGTTTGATGCCACGGTCAACAGACTCAATCGCAGTAGTTAGTCTCGCTTATCAGGCAACCTGTCCACCACATGTTCACACTCATGATCTCTGAGAGGAGCTACAGGTCTTCGCCATTGTTGAATATTTCTATGTATGTTTTTGTCATAATAGGCTTTAATGATTATATGAAACTGTGTTGATTGTAATCTGTGCTTTTGGGGTTGATTTGAATTGGGCTGCCATTTTGCTGTATCGTTGTTGTCTTTATTCTGATATCCACTGGGGGGCAGTGTGTTATAATGCGGAGTCAGATCGCGCAGAAGAAGAATATTCTAAAGGCACTGATTGGTTCTTCAACAAGGAGACGCCTACTTCCTGTGTTTATAAAAGGCCAGGCACGGGGCCGCTCCTCCCTCTCTCCCCCACCTGGCTGGCCGGTCAACATGCCCAGATGTACCTCTCTGTGCTTAGATTGTAATCTTAGGGAATAAACAATGATTTTGATTTTAATAGAGCGAGCCTACGTATTCTTTTTCATCCATTTTTTGAACACACCAGCCATCAGTCTGATTTAAAAACACTAAAACGCTTTTTTTTTTCTCCCATAGCCAAACAGACTCTAAACCAATTAAGTAACCTGTCTGTATTCATCATTTGTCTTGAAATGTGGTGTATTGTTTGTTCATCTGTAAGTGACACATGGAGTTGAGATCATGATGTGCGTACTGGAAGTAAGCTCCACCAACTCTAATTAAAGATTCTGATACCCCTCACAACAGAGCTAGAGTTACAACCACACTTGAGCCCCGAAATAAAAAAACAATAAAAAACAATGTGTCTGTCAAATTATGACCAGATAGCCAAGCTGGACAACCCCAAACCAAATTTGCGAAAGCTGTGCTCATCTGATGTGCATGCCAGAAACTCAACCACAATTACTGACTCATTAACTGGCTCTATGGCCTTTATCAAGAAAAAAACAACAAACCCCCAAACTGTTACGTCCCACGGCTGTCTAGGGAGGATTAGATGCAGACATTGTTGTAAAGGGGACGTAAAACAAGAAAACGGTAAGTGTGCGTAAACAAGAAGGATAATTTGCTGAGGGCTGAGTGCAATGGTACCTCATACATTTGCCTCTCTCTCAAACCGTCCAACAGGCACGTGTCCTCAAAAGTGTGGGTAGTTTTCTACTTTCATCCTTGGCGTGTGCTAGCCGGGAGTGTATGGTGTTGAAGAGCTTCAGTGACGCTATGTTTTGTATCAAATGAAGCGGTTCTGGGACTTTGTCGTTCCTTGGTTATTACTGGATCCCCAAAAGTTTCAATATTTGGCCAAATTTCAACGGTCCCTTCTAGGGCTGGAGGGGAACGATCGCCGCAAAAGAGGCGTGGGAATAATTTCCAGTTTGTGAGTGGAATGAAGCCTGTTTTCTTCGCATGATGACAAGTCAAATACTTTGGGAAACATATGTAAACCCTTATCGACATCCCAGATTGAAAATTCTTCCCACAATTTCCAATAAAGCTCCTGCACACTGATCTCTCATCTGATCTCGCGACAGTTCTGCAAACTTCCAGTTGACATTTGGGCCCATCCATTGAAAGGGAGTTCATGTGGGTTTGAACCAAGTCCTAACACTGTACTGGAATTGCATACAAAAATACAACACCGGTGAAGAAGTAATTATCAGTTGGTGTTATTTAATTTAAGAAGGTGCTACGAAACAAAAACTTACATTAAGATGATGCAACAGGTCCTCGGTTCCAGAGTAAGTGCTGGCCCATAATGAAGGGACATCTTGTTTTGTTGTAGCTTTCATCGAGCAAAATCACTAAGAGCCTTTTGTTGGTCTTTCAAAGAGAAGGCTTTTTGAAAGAAGCCAATCCAAATGTAGCCGAATATGTGGTCGTGTCCTCTTCAGTTGAACAATTTAATATAATCAGAGTCTAGAAACATGGCGAACAAAAGCTCACTGATTCCCTCTTTGGACCTAAATGACTGATGAGTGAGTCCACAGTACTTTTTGGCATTCATGGCTGCAGCACATACTGTCGACTGTTTAGAGGCCACTACGATGAGTTGTTGTCTGCTTTGTTGCATAAATGCAAACTATTGCTAGCAGCCTCTGTGCTAAAGCTAATGTTTTGCCGACCTCAAGTGTGACTCCAATCCCTTTTACCACCATTATTCCCAATGACTCCTATAGCCATCCCCCAAAACCGTTCCTCTTATAACCAAGCTTCTCTGAATTCGCATCGCCTCATGCAAGTCGCAAGCCACAAGTGCGGAACCAGATGAAAGTCAGTAAAGACGTGATCATTCCAAACTGTTCCCACAAATTTGGGTTGTGGAATTGTCCCAAACCTATTCCACGAAACTCTTAACGCACTTTTCATGAGCTAGGCCCCATGAAGTTTGGAGGTCTGTAGCGATTGATGACCGTAGCACACTGTGGGAGACCGAATACTTTGGGTAATATAGTGACCATTTACAAATTGAAAGCTATTGTTTACCCCAGATTAAATGGTGTCATTATACTCCATTATTGGGAGGAGGCCTCGTGGAAGACCCAGGACACGCTGGTGGGACTATGTCACTGAGCTGGCCTGGTGTCGCCTCGTGGTCCCCCCAGAACAGCTGGAGGAGGTGTGGGAGGATCGGGAAGTTTGGGCATCTCTGCTGAGACTGCTGCCTCTGCGACCCGGCCCCGGATAAAGCGGAAGAAAATGGATGGATGGATTATACTCCTATTTGTAAAAGGTAGCATCCTATCTTTGACAAATTGCATTCTTGATTCTTGTCTGAGCAGAGATGCCTATCAATGCACACTTCCTCCATCTTGAACATTTCTCAAGCCCTATAGTGTAAAAGGGGAAAACCTGAGCTGGAACTCACTCCAGAGAGAAGGCCATTTCATTGGCCACTTTGCTTGGGATAAATCTAAAACCCGGCACGCAATGTTGTCATAGATTGAATCTTTAACCTCTTAACCCCCGCTGTAACCAAGCACATGTTATGGCTCAAAATGGAGAACCCAAAAAATAGACACAAGAATAAAAAAGGCAACTGGTTTATTGTCAGCACGTCTGGAGTCTTCGGAGCGGAGCAGGTGGTGAACTGAAAAAACAGGTAACGGAGAAAAGTAATGAGTTCAAGCAGGTAAATCTTCAAGTAGCCGATTGACAAAATCACCTTGAATCAGCTTGATTGAAGATCTGTTGCAGGTGCTCCCAGAAAACTCTGCACACACTTACACATACACACACACAAATACTTGTAAATCGTGACAAATGGGGCCTCAAGAAAAACTGCTCCATATGGGGACCCCATTTTTTTAAGGGAATATTGCCACTCAGATTAAGTTCTCTTTTTTAAGTTTTGTCTGGTGATTGGTGAATTCTGGGGACATGTCTATTATGTAGTACCTCAAACAACCACCAGATGGCAATAGTAGGGAAAACTGTATTTCTTGTATTTTTTATTATTCAAGTTATTTTTGAATGTTGGTAGATAGGTTAGGAAAAACTGACCAGGTTTAAAACCAAAAAATATTAATGCCAAACAAATGTTCATTAACAATAAAATATTAATAAAAAAAGTGAACATGGATCTGTCACCCAACAAATGTTCATCAATAAAATAAAAAAAGTGAACATGGGTCGGTCGCCCAACAGATGTTCATCAATAAAATAAAAAAAGTGAACATGGGTCTGTCGCCCAACAAATGTTCAGAAGCAATTAAATATCTATTAAAAAAAGTGAACATAAGTCTGTCGCAATAACTGACAGAAATCAAATACCAAATGTATCTATTACAAAGAAAAATACCATATTTGGATTATAGCGTCATCTCCTGGACACTTCAGGACAACTGACATAAAATATGTCAATTTGTGAAGACGCGAGGGAACCCGGCTTTCGCTGGGCGATGTTACTACTTATGGAATATCTCTGCCTCACTCGCATCAAAACATAAAATAAGCATCATACGGGGTAAGTTTTGCCATTTCTTATTCTCTGACATGAAAACTAAGTTGTTAAGTTAGCCACTTCTCCACTTCGACCACAGTGTGAAAAAATACTTTCACCACAGTTATTATTATTATGTTCTACAACATGAGTAAGTTGGAGGGAATGTTCAATAGAACTCTTGACTAGAGACCTGCATACAGCCTTAGGCGGGAACAGATGGTCAGACCAAAACATTTCACAAAATCCATTCCCGTACAGGTCTCCACTTTAGACTACATAATTTTACGATTTCACAACAGTATGAAAACTCTACCTCTAGCTTTTACTTCCTGTATTAAAGGAACAGGCCACCGTTTTTCCATACTGAGGTGTTCTTACCCGAGCTTAGATGAGTTGATGCATACCTGTCTGATCTTTGTGCGTAGATGTTGTTAGCATTTAGCCTCTCCTCCTCTCCTCTATGGGGCCAAAAGGGGTGAAGTTAGAAGCGACCAAGCTCTTCCACGTTTTCTCTATTTAAAGTGTTATTACGCCTTACCATATAGTTCCCCTTTTTATCCTCTTAGAAAATTGACATGTTTAATTTTGCGTAACTAGACTTGGATCATATTACATACTCACATAACCATATAGGGGAACATGGAGGAGCTTGGTTGCTTCTAACTTGACCCCCGTTTGGCCCCATATAATATGCTTAGAGAGGTTAAATGCTAACGTCTTTGGTCTTTTAGCCTGACTGAGCGCACGCACAAAGACCAGACAGGTATGCATCAACTCGTCTAAACTCAGGTAAGAACATATCTCTAAGAACAGAAAAACAGTTGCCTGTTCCTTTTAAGGATCAAAGCATAAAAAAAACTATACAACTGGACAACTTTCTTTTTAGCTAACTCTTACAATAACGGTTTCTGTAATCTTGCCTAATGTGGCATAAGCACTTGTAATCTTGACATGCAAAGGATTAAGTAAATATAGTTCTTACACTAGGAGGAAAGAGTGTCCTACCATTAATACTGTCTTTTACAACTTTGTTGTCTCCCAGCGTCAATTCGGTTTTTGACGTAAAATTTGACACCCTCCCATGTCCTTGTTTGAAGTGCCCCAGAAGACTCTTCAATACATTGAATGCACTGGGCCTTATCAGGGACCTTCCCAGACTGAATGTTATCCATGAGGGTTTTCTCTACTGCATTTACTTCCTGCACTGTCCATGGTCTCTTTTTTTCCTTTAGATCCTGGAAAATATTTGAGAACAGGTTCAAAAACTAGGAATATGTCTCAGTACAATCATGCAAAAAACATAAAACAGAATTTAGATAAAAATGAGCTATACAAACTTTAAAACTATAAGGCCATTAGGGCATGCATAAAGACAATGAAAAACAAAAAGACGACAACAAAGACATGACTTACTGTGACTTGACAGACAATAACCAATTGTGTTGTAGTTCTAATGAGCTTTACCTGTGGAAGTAGACACGATTTCTTCTGTTAGAAAAATTTGTATATTGCTAATAATTTTACATAACTCACTCACTCACCTGGTTGGGTGTTTTGTGATGGTCTAGCTCTTTTCCTTGTTTCTATGGGCATAAAGAAATGAAAGTGAAAATTCACTCACCAACATGAAATGGATTTTTTAATGCATTACATTTTGTCTTGTTGCTTTATGTAATTACAGCTTCAGCTTATTTCTGTCCCTTTTATATTAAATGAAATGTATGCAGGCAGCCTATGGTGTTTTTTATATTGTGAGAGCAATATATAGTACATGGTTCACACAGTAACTAATGCCAACGCTAATGTGTGTTTAAAGACCAAGAGAATAATTAAGACGCAACGCTGAGCACGTTTAAGAAGTCTAAAATGTACTGATTAAAAAGATCAAAAGGAAGTGATACACGGCCACCATTTCCCCAATAATGAGCTCTGACTGATAGTAACAATCGATAAACTCGCTCATATTTTTCCCATACAAAATACAAATGAACTGATGTGTCCGTGAGAATGGCCATTTTCCTGTGGCTGACACTGGTGCGGAATATTTAATCCCCAAAACAGAAATGATCCGAGATCTCCAATACGCACCCAGGTTATTCTTGGCTTTATTTTTACCCAGAGGGGCCGGGGACTCAGCACAAGTTCCTGGATGTTCCTGTATTACCTCTATTCTGCAACACTATCAGACATTTCTGACCAGTATCAATCCTTACCCCAATAAAGGCTTCTTGAAAAAAGCGTCAAAACAAGCAACCAAAACAAGGATGAAAATGAAACAAAAGAGTGACAAAAACATGAAGAAGTGATGGAAAAAGCATTAAAAAAACATTGAAAAAGTGGCAAAAATGTGACTAAAATGAAGATGAAAACGCAACAAAAAAGCCAGAGTGTGACAAAAATGTGACAAGGTGGCAACAACTCGATCCATTCAGATTAGTTTCGTAGGTCTTGGCTTACAGCCTAAAGGCCAGAGTAACACCTCACTTGGGTAATTTGAACTGGAGAAAATGTGCTTGGTTAAAACAAAATATAGGAAATAATTGGATTGTTTCCTGTTCCCCTCCCCTTTGTGTCCTCACATCTCGTGTCCATCCTGGATGTTTCTCCCATAAAATGTATTATCTGTTCTGCAACACTAGCAGACATTTCTGACCAGTATCAATCCTTCTGCTCTTCCTTCTGTTTCTCTTGTGTTGCTCGCTCCTCTGTCTGCCCCCTCTACTCCATCCCTGTCCTGTTTCTCCTTTGTCTCCCCAGTCGCCCTTTCTCTTCTGTCCTGAATCTCTTCTTCCTGAGTCTAACAGCCCAACTCTCTCCCCTCTGTTGATTGTTCAAAATACCTGGAGATCTCAAAGAAGTAGTGATATGATCTTCACTTCCTGGTTGAATGTTTTGGAGTGCAGGCTCTCCCCTCTTCCTGGTTTCTGTGGGCATAATGGAATTAATCTAAAAATATAGGAAATAATTGGCTTGTTTTCTATTCCTCGTGTCCTCCCTTTGTGTCCATCCGCCTCCTCTCACTCTCCCCCACATGTGTGAAGTGTTACTTGTTCAAATACCTGGAGATTTTGAAGATGACGAATCTGGGGCTGAGATTGGATCAGTTTCATCATCTGATGCATCTGTGTCTTCCATGACTTCCTCTAAAAGGACACTTAATAGTTAACAGGAAGTAACAGTACATGACAGTGTGAAACTTACCTTGTGGATCTATATTTATTTGATCCAGATTCTTTCCTTTGAAATCCGAGATCTTGCCTTGCTCTAGCGCCATGAGGACCTTACTGATCTTGGCCAGTTGCAGCGTTCCTTCCGGGAAGTCTATAATATGCCCTGTGAACTCTGATGTCATGGCCAAGGAAGTTTGCTAGCTCATCCATTTCGTTATCATTTAAATTTAAAACTTTTGACATGGTGGCGGCATGTTTGCGTAGTTTAGTTGAGGATAAGGCGGTCGGATTTTTGGCTCCACAACTTGCGATTTGCCTAATAACGTCACAGCCTCTGTAATAACTGCTAAGAGCTTGAGGTCTTGTGAACATATATGGAACTCCTCTAACACGTGACATTCATCTCGAGCTTTGACAAGTATATTCATTTACCTGAGCCCCCCCCAAGAGTCAAGGCCCCTCATGGGGCAAGGAAGGTCCCAAAGGCGGGGGGTCCGGAGGGCCTCGGGAACGTCGAAGCCGGCGTAACCGAACGCGGCCGGCCCGGGACCACGGGGCAGCCGGTCTGGGGGCCGCGGAGGCGGCCGACTGGGGACCTCCGAGGGTCGACAGTCCGGGAGGCCCCCAAGGAGGTCGGGCAGAGGACCCCGAGGACGGCCCGCAAAACCCGAAGGAAGCGGCCCTTGAAGGCAGCCAGTCCGGTGGGTCCCACAGGGGCAGCGGGTCCGGTGGAACCGGGTCCGGGGGCCATGGCGGAGACTGGGCCGGGAACAGCTGTGGAGACCGGGCCGGGGACGGCCGCGGAGACCGGGACGGCCGCGGAGACCGGGCCGGGGACAGCCGCGGAGACCGGGCCGGGGACAGCCGCGGAGACCGGGCCGGGGACAGCCGGGGAGACCGGGCCGGGGACAGCCGGGGAGACCGGGCCGGGGACAGCCGGGGAGACCGGGCCGGGGACAGCCGGGGAGAACGGACCGGGGACAGCTGGGGAGACAGCGGAGTGAGCCGGTCCGCGGGCTCAGACAAAGGCAGCTGCGGAGACCGGGCCGGGAACAGCTGTGGAGACCGGGCCGGGAACAGCTGTGGAGACCGGGCCGGGAACAGCTGTGGAGACCGGGCCGGGGACAGCCGCGGAGACCGGGCCGGGGACGGCTGCGAAGACCGGGCCGGGGACGGCTGCGGAGAACGGACCGGGGACGGCTGCGAAGACCGGGCCGGGGACAGCTGCGGAGACAGCGGAGTGAGCCGGTCCATGGGCTCAGGTGCTGGATGGCCCCCCCGACGCCCCCGCCGTGGGTCTGGAGATGGCCAACCCAGGGCCAGCCGAGGCGCGGGGACAAGCAGGCGAGGGTCCCGGGGCGCTGGCGGAGAAAACGAAGGCCAGTCCCGGGGCGCCGGCTGAGAAGACGAAGGGCGGTCCTGGGGCTCCGGCGTAGAACACCACGCGGGAAACGCCTCCGGACGGGACCGTCCACCCAGTACACGGTACAACGCATACCAAGCGCTGTCTGCTGGGTCTTCACTTGGTCGTTCCATTCTGTTAGGGTTCGAGTATGGTGTGGAGGAAACAGACCCAAACGCAGAGCAGCTCCCAGGTTCAAACTTAAATTTAATGGTAGATACAGTACCAAGAGTACAAGAGGTGCACAAACCAAAAATACAGCGGCACTCACACAGAGAATCCCGGCAGGACATGCACAGGAATGTAACCACACTGGATAAACGAGACATAGACAATGGAACGACAAAGACAGGGGAGAACACCAGGGTATAAATACACAAGGAACAGGGAACAGGTGAAACACATTAGGGCGGGGCAGGTAATCAGGGAGAAGGAAGGGAAAGCACAATCACAAGACAAGACTAAAATGCCAAAACAAACACAAGACCAAGACAAAACTAATGAACAAAACCCCGAACCGTGACAAGAACAAAGGAATGAACATACATTTTGGAGACTTCTCCTCTTCTGTGATTGAAAAGGATGACTTCACAAAGAGTCATTTTTGCCAAGTCTGCCCAGGCGTTTTTGCTTGGCTGATCTAGTTTTCTCTGCAGCTCAGCCCTTTGCAATTCCAGATGCCGGTGCATAATGTGGATGTCGTCAGCTACAGGAAGTAGTAGCGGAGCATTCCATTTACTTTCTTGCAAGTTACGGAGGGCTTGGGATGACACACATTCACTCCCCTTAGTATCACATCATTTCTTGAAAGCAGAGGCATTGTTTTGGAGCACTGCATTGCCAGCCATCATGGCGTCACATTCAACTATACTTGCTATTTTTAAGCGCTAATGTTCATTTTCATTCATTCATTAATTTCAGGCAGACAATGGTAACAAAAGAAAAATATACAGTATATAAATAAAATTATCCATTTCTACCTGAAAGGGAGTGGGAAGAAGATAACTTATTCAATCCCACCCCCAGTTCCCCATTCAGAGCTTAATACAATCAGCTTCACTGTTACTTTGTTCAAGGATTATTTTACAAATGTTATATCATGATGGCATTACCACAGGTAACAATAATTATCACATTGTAACAAAAAGTATACCAACAATATAAAGAAAATTTACAATACCAACAATGGTAATGGACAATATACCAATAATGGTAAAGACAAATTAAACCAACGATGGTAGAGAAACATTGAGCACTTGTAACACTATGAGACAACAGCAATTTAAATTAAAGACCCTCATCTCTATATTTTGACCAGACCCAATGTTTATATAACAGTTTGAATCGATGGACAGTTTGGCATTGCTTGTGTTGTAAGTCCAGTTTGTTCCAGAGTTTCACTCCACATACAGACACACAGAAACGTTTACGAGTGTTTTGAGCTGAAAAATATCCAAAACCTCTCAAGTCATAAGCTCGCACTGGAGTTATAAAAAAACGTTGTAGGTTAGGCGGTAATAATTTGTTGAATGCTTTTTATAAAACTATAGCTGTACTATATTTTACAAGATCATCAACATTTAACAACTTTGACTGCATAAACAGATTATGAGTATGGTCTAGGAAACCAATCTTGGGAATGATCCGCACTGCTCTTTTCTGTAATATGACATCTGTTGGTGTCCTGAAGGTGCTTGTCTCCTCATTTTGTCCTGCTAAATTTCTGACAGCTGTGACTACGTGTGGAAAATTAGCTGGTACAACGAAATCTGTTAAAGTCTTTATGTTGCCATCCTTTTGGCCTTGAAGAATTCGCCTTCCAGTCTCAAGCATTCTTTGTCTAATGCATTCATGCTGGGTTTTATCGTGGCCATTTTTATTATGAAGATGCTAGCTAAAGTACTAGCTTCAGGATGTACTTTTCTTTACGATTGACATTTGTGACCTCATCGTCCCACAGGTCTGTAATTTCCAAAACTGTGCATTGACATGGTCTGGAACAGGCTCGGCGTACTTGCATAGCCCTTGAACTCTTGAAGTGCCCCTCTTCAACCTTTTGACTTTCTGATTTAAACAACACCTCTTCATATGTCTCCATAAACTTTTTCTTTTATAATATCCTTCACAGTTGATACAGTGCTTTAGCTGGTTGACTGGGTTGTCTTCGTGGCACAACAGTTCCTTTTCTTCCCTTCACGACTGTATTATTATGGACACGGTTGCCTTTATTTAAAAGCAAGGAGAGCTGCATTTTGCGTTCACTGGAATGTTTAGGACATGAGAGGGCTTTTTCCACATCTAGTTCATTTTTACGCATGGACTTTAAATGCTGAGCCATTTTGCTCACAGGTTTTTCACAATAGAAACATTAAAACCACTTATCATAGAGCCTACTGTACCACCACCTAGTTTTCTCTCCAGTGTTTTAACACCGACTTTTGACACACACACACACACACACACACACACTCTCTGAGGGAGGAAGGCTCAGCCACAGAGGGAGGCGTGACAGCACACTTTCTTCAGTTCAGTTCTACCCAAATCTAAAAGCTTCTGGACTGGAGCTTACAGGGTCAGCCCTATATTCCCCGGGACCTATGTTCCCCGGTACCTATGTTCCCCCACCGGTATTGATTAAGATTAGGTACCAGCCCACTATCCTTAAGGTTAGTGGCTAGGGCAGGGTCAGGGTTAAGCTGCTTGATATATGTATGACATTTCACTCTCATGACTTGTGATTGGTTGAAGTACCAACTCACCTACGGAAAAAAAAAATTGGACCCGGGGAACATAGGACCCGGGAAACATAGGTACGCACCCGAGCTTACAGCCTATGGTAGCACATCTAATTTGACAGCCTACAAAACGGATCTAAGATTTTTCCTCGCATTGTCACTGCGCTGTTGTCACTTTTTCATTGTATTTTTGTTGCTTTTTTGTCGCCTGTGTAACCGAGCGCCCAGGGCAGCGTCAAAATAATTAGCTACCTGGTTAATAAGTTAACCTATTTGTTGCCACAACGCCATCCTGCGTATAAAGCAGGAAAAAGTATCGCCCACGGCAGACACAGGTTCGCACTGATTCGGACAAGAGAGAGTAATAAAATATGTATAACATTTATTTAATTTTACATTTTATGGATGATCCATTTGAGTAATTCATTATTTTCTATTCACTAGGCAGAATACATGTGCGTAGACATTCACCATTCAACCATTTGTTCCCTTGAGCCTTTGAACAAAGTGTCCGGAGTGTCAGGCCAAACCCGCCACCACAAAGGCATGGCCAAACACCTGAGGCCGTCACTGCATGGTTGTAGAAGGGTAGAAGAAAGGTGAGGTATGAAGAGGGGTCCGGCGCCAGCGCTGGCCTCTACGAAACTTCACCCCCGCACTACAAAAATTGACAGGTTTAGCTACAACTTATAGTAAATAAAAACAAGGTAAACAGTTTAGATGAACGCCTACCGGGCTTTGACAGCTGTACGTGCGTACGCGTTGAGCAAGGGCGAGTCCTAACCTGAGTCACGCACATACCGGCAGCCTACAAACAATCGTGTGTTAGCTCCACATGGCTACACAACAGAAATTAAAACTAACGCGCTACTCACCGATGAATACTACAGATGCACATCACCGGAGCTTGACGCTTTTCACGGAGATTCTGAGCTTAGCAGTCGGCTAACCCATAGTTGCTTCTTCCAGACACACGGGTGACGTCAGAGGTGGGAGAGGTCAACGCACGTAAAAGACCTCCCTTTTATGGGACCTGGTCTACATTGATTGGCTATGCATGGGTGCGTTAAGCGTACCCCACTATACCTGTTTTACTGCAATGTTTCCGGCTTTTTTTGGTGCATTTTTTGTTGCTTTTTTTGTAACCGTTTGGTTGCTTTTTCATCCTTATTTACGTCTCGCTTTTGTAGCTATTTTTTTATGCTTTTTTTCACTAAGCTTTTTAGATTTGGGTAAAGTCGAGCTGGAGATAATGTCTCGGTTAAGGCGAGGGTTAAAACAAAGCCTTTTTGGAAAATGTGAATTGCGAAATTTAATTCAGGAAGGGTGGCTTGTTTTTATTTTTCTTCTATTCTTTCATAAGTTTGAGAGCAAAGAGCAGCTTCACCACACTCTTATTCAACCAAAACTTCCGAGAATTTGGTATCCGACTTTTTCGAATCAGTAACAAACCAGTGCCTTTGTTGGACCCCTTCTGCTTCCACTCCCGACTTCTCTGGCCCTTTGTAAATCCTTCTGTGAGCCTCGCCTTCAGGTTGGTCTAGGTGATTGCTTCAGAATCCCTCATCAGGAGCAGTGCGTCAGAAGCCTGCACTTTCACCACTCTGAGACTCTCTGTGCTCCGCAGTCCTGTAAATGTTTTTTTTCTTCTTTTTTTTCATCCCCCTGCTCTTTCCACGTGAGCCGCATTAGCCCCAGTGTGGCGGAATCCTCCCGGTCATTTGAGCAATCATTTTGTCCCCAACAGAAAATTCATTTCCATCTCCAAATCGCTCGGATTCTGTCTGCAGTGTGTGTGTGTGTGATTACGGACTAAATCCACAGGTTTTTTTTAAAGCTCAACTCGCAGGTCTCTCCAAACCCTCCCTCCCCTCCCTTCTTCTCTCTTAGTCTCTGGTTTCATGTGTGCAAATCATGTTGCTTTTGAACATTAAATCGGTGACATTAGCAATTTTTTACCCTTAAAAAACATTGCCAAAATCAATGGCGCAGAGCAAATGTGCCCAAAGTTCAAACTAATTTTTCTTTATCACATTGCCAGATATGTTTTCTAGTAGCTTAATATTCCTCCGTGATCATGACCTTGTTAACAAACACTGCTGGCATTAAGCTTCCAAGCCAAATAAATATGGTTCCACAGTTAAAACATCTCAGTTGAATAATTCACTGACTATTAAACCAGTCTGTGACCTTCCATGCTGTATACACCTCTGATACAGACCTAAAGAGACTGTAGGTTATCTCCTGCAGGTTAAACAGTTGCTGAAGTACATCCAGAACGCTACTGCTCCATATTAGTCCAGTGCTCAGGTGTCATATCCTGGCTGTCCTCCTCTCCCACTCCCCTTCTGTGTGTGTGTGTGTGTGTGTGTGTGTGTGTGTGTGTGTGTGTGTGTGTGTGTGTGTGTGTGTGTACCTGGGCGGAGTCCTTCTCTCCCAGCTGCTGGCTGATCTTCGCTCACCTGCAAGCCATCTCCAATCCAACAGTCTTCTTATACTCCGGTTCTCCTTCCACACCTTGCCAGTTCGTCATACTACGAAGGTGGTAACTAGACTACGGCTCCTGAGACTTTTTGCAATCAGTTTTGGTGTCTTTTCCGTTGTCCAGTTTTTGATAGTTTCCTTCGTTTTTTCAGAGGTTTTCAGCCTAAGACTCCAGCCCAGCCAGACACTTCTGCTCCACCGGCCCCAACCCTTACCTACCTGCTTCTCCCTGGACCTCCGGCCCGATACCTACCTGCTTCTCCCTGGACCTCCGGCCCGATACCTACCGCTTCTCCCTGGACCTCCGCCCGATACCTACCTGCTTCTCCCTGGACCTCCGGCCCGATACCTACCTGCTTCTCCCTGGACCTCCGGCCCGATACCTACCTGCTTCTCCCTGGACCTCCGCCTCCTCCCCTGGACCTCCGGCCCGATACCTACCTGCTTCTCCCTGGACCTCCGGCCCGATACCTACCGCTTCTCCCTGGACCTCCGGCCCGATACCTACCGGCTTCTCCCTGGACCTCCGGCCCGATACTACCGCTTCTCCTGGACCTCCGCCCGATACCTACCTGCTTCTCCCTGGACCTCCGGCCCGATACCTACCTGCTTCTCCCTGGACCTCCGGCCCGATACCTACCTGCTCACCCTGCTTGTTTAAAATAAATATTCTTAAACCTTTATCTTGGTTCTGCTCTTGAGTTCAACCCGGCTTTCATAACATCAGGTCTCTGCACTGGTTTCACGTTGCTCAGAGAATATAATTCAAAACAGCTCTGCTTGTTTCAAGTTTCTTCATGGCCTAGCATCAAAGTACATCTCTGACATCCATCCATTTTCTTCCGCTTTATCTGGGGCCAGGTTGCGGAAGCAGCAGTCTGAGCAGAGATGCCCAGACTTCCCGATCCACTCACACCTCCTCCAGCTGTTCTGGGGGGACCCCGAGGCGACACCAGGCCAGCTCGGAGACATAGTCCAATCACAGAGTTTGTCCAACCAGTTCCGAGAACCTTGGATTTGAGATTTTGTCATTCGAAATAGTGATTTTTCAAGAAATAAGCCAAAATTGCCTACTTTACATAGAAAACAGTATGACCAAAACCGCCAGCACCCTTGGTATGAGTTAAAGAGCCGCCCAATTCGCATCCATGCCAGCTGTGAGAACCTCTGCTCTCTGCTTAATGCAATTTTCATGATAATTTCACATAGTTTATTGATTACATCTGCCTTGTTATTTTCTGCCACTGTAAAACACTTGTGCTGTCCTTTCCTCTCCTTTCCCTCCTCCCTCCCTCTGTCAGTGATGTAACCCAGGTCACACAGCGCGGTGCTTTATGGATTTAGGAAACAAAGCTGTTGTTTAACAAGAACAAAGCTGACAGATGGTGGAGTTCAGCCAAACAAAACAGCCACAAACAGATAGACTTCAGTTGTTAATTCTTAATCACGGAACACATTTTTAAGCTCCCATATCTCTATTGTGTGATGCATTTACTACGACAGGCAGGCTAATATATATGTGCTCAAAAGTTTACATACCCTGGCAGTATTTTTGATTTTTTTTTTGTGTGACTATTTTTCAAAGACTATGAAAGATGACACAAAAGGGATTTTTTTCACTCATAGTTAGTGGTTAGCAATAATGAAATCATAATGAAAAAAGAAAATACCAAAATGACCCTGATCAAAAGTTTACATACCCAGTTTTTAATACAGTGTATTGCCCGCTTTAACATCAATGACAGCTTGGATTCTGTTGTGGTAGTTGTGGTTGGGCCTCTTCACTTCCTCGGATGCTCGAAAGCTGACCATTATTTTTGGCAAAAAGCCTCCAGTTCCTGTAAATTCCTGGGCTGTCTTGCATGAACTTAATGAACTTGATGCATATTGAGGTCAGAAGACTGAGATGTTGAATTTCACACTGAATTTCTACTGTTGAATTTAAGGGCTCGATTTCTTAAATATTGAATATTTTAAGGGTGAATTTTTTCATTAGAATTTTTTTTCTACTGCAAAAGTTTCAACCGTTGAATTATTATTATTTTTACATTGAATGTATTTGAATTTTTTATTGGAAATTTTACTCTCTGAATTTAGACTGTTGAATTGGATGTGTTGAAAAATAATACAGTGAATATTTAAAAGGTGAATGTGACGGCCCCGCGGCGATCGAGCAGTGTATAAACAAGACCAGATAAGTTTTGAGCAAACAGATTTTATTTTGAAATAAACCGGATCTGGATCAGGACCGAACCCGGACCGTAAATGTGAGCCGAGGATGGGATGGACACTCCAGAACCCTCACTTTATTCTGCTGTAGCCAATGAGAGGTCGACATGGCCTTGTGCTTTGGATCGTTGGAACGTCCAAGTGCGTCCCGTGTGCAGCTTCCAGGCTGATGAGTGACACTTTGCCTCCAGTATTCTCGAATAACATGCTGCGTTCATCCTGAAATATGTTTTGACCAAGTTCCCTGAAGCTCACACATCCCCAAAACATCAGTGATCCACCTCTGTGTTCCACCGTAGGAATGGTGCACCGTTCATCACAGGCCTTGTTGACGCCTCTAAATGTAACGTTTATGGTTATGGTCAAAAAGTCCCATTTTAGTGTCATCATTCCAAATGACATTGTTTCAGAAATGTTGAGGCTTGTCTCTGTGCTGTTTGGCATATTGTAAGCGGATACTTTGTGGCATTTGTGAAGTAATGGCTTTGTTCTGGCGAGTCGACCATGCTGCCCATGTTTCTTCAAGTGCCTCCTCATTGTGCATCTCGCAACAGCTACACAACTTTTTTTTTCAGAGAGTCCTGTATTTCAGCTGAAGTTATTTGAGGGTTTTTCTTTACATCCCGAACAATTTTCCTGCTAGTCGTTGCTGAATTTTTTGTTGGTAGACCTGAAAGTGGTTTGATTTCAACAGAATCCCTAATTTTCCACTTCTTAATTAGAGTTTAAACACTGCTGACTGATACTCTCAGTAGTTTGGATATCTTTGTATATCCCTTTCCTGTTTAATACAGTTCAACTACCTTTTCTCGCAGATCCTTTGACAATTCCTTTGCTTTCCTCATGACTCAGAAACCAGAAACGCCAGCGCAGCACTGGATGACAGACGCAAGGGTCTGTCACAGGGGTCTGCAACCTACAACATCAAAAGAGCCATTTCGGACCATTTCAAACCAAACAAAAGCCTCAAGGAGCCGCAATACTATAGTTTTAACGCTCAACCGACCGTACAAACTTACTATTAATATTATTGTTATGTTTTTTTAAAAGTACGAATTAATTCACAATATAGATTGAAATGATTAATTATGTTTTGTTTGTTTATGTAATACTTATTTGTAGAATTTTTTTATCAATGTATTAATACCATTGATAATTTATCTAATCAATTCATTAAAAAATAGGCTATAAATTATAATATTTAAACAGGAGAGATAATAAATTGACCTATTTTGACATAAACTTCCTATCATACGAAGCATTTTTATAAAGGCTATTGTAAAATGGTTATTAAATTAACGGGATTTAAAGCTATTTCAGTGGGGCAGACACTCCTTTCCCTAAAACGTTGGTTTGACTGATTCATCTTGTAACAGCCAGTGTTAACCATGGCGCGCAGAGGAGGAGCTGTACATTAACAGGTTGTTAGTGATTTTCTTACCTTTCTCTCCATTTCTCTATTTGTATGAACGAGGGTCGAAGGATATTCTTGTCAGCCCTTCAGCACCGTAGTTTCGGAATGATACCAAGTGCGCAAAAGCACATGTTTCAGCACGTGCGCTTTGTTTTGGTTCCTAAAAACGTAGCAGCTGCACGTATAAGTGTATATAAAGAGAACAGATTTAGATGGACTCATTACAACGTGTAGCGCGGATCCTAAAACAGACGTTTGGGATGAAGTGCAAGTGTGCGTGTATCTGCAGCGGCTCCGCGCCTGCAGGTTTATAGTATAAAGAGGCTGCGGCGCAAAGCGGCATCAATAAGAGGCATCGTTAATGAAGGAGTCACACTATTCCGATGGATAACTCAATCAGAACCAGTTCTCCTTGTAGATATACTCGTGGCTGCTCCAGTGGGACAAAGAGCCACTACAAGGAGGCTGAAGAGCCGCATGCGGCTCCGGAGCCGCGGGTTGCCGACCCCTAGTCTGTCAGGAGCCATTTTAGTAGCCATTCAGACCCATTGGTGTCAACTTGTGTGCATTTATCAGGCCAAGATCACCAGGATATCTAAACATTTGATCTGGGTCTTTTAGTACCTTTTTCCCCTTGATGATTTAAAAAAAAAAAAAAAGGCAAACTCAGTTGTTTCACCATGAATGGCTTCACACAACCACTAACTATGAAATTCTGCCACGGTATGCAAACCTTTTGAGCACAACTGTATATGCTGCACAATTTGAGTACAATTAGCTGTGAGTCTGGAGGACGATCACTTATTTCTCAATAGAAGTTTTATTCAAAACCCAAATCTAAAAAATGTAAATGCATTCTTTGCAAACACGACTAATGAGGCACTAAATGGGACTGAGATGTTCAAATGTTGCGAGTCCCTGTCTGCCGCTGCCTTCCTAAATGACTGACAGGAGATTTTATCCTGTAATTGAGGGATTCTTATGAGCGACATGAAAGTTGATTGGAAAAATACCACTGACAGGCGACGGAATGAGCAGATACAGGGAGAAGATGGCTTTTCATACCGATTTAAAGACTAAATGAATGTCTGAGTGTCTTCTACGCTGCTGTTTTGCCGTCACGTGTGTCTGATGTGGACAATACTGAGGACACTAATAAGGCAACAAGTAAAAACACGATCTGTTCAGAGAAGAAAGTGCTGTGAGCCCTTGGTTACTAGCCCTGAATTACTTTCTTAATGATCCTTGTTACACAAATGGCGTAATTATCCCTTAAGGAGGAAACGGTAAAGAGAATCAGTCGCCTAATTGTCTGCGGCTTTTGGCTGTGGGAAAAATAATCCCATTCATAGTGGATTTCTGACTAAAATATCCCTTCTTTGAATGACAAATGCTCAAATGCTTCTTCTGTCAGGAGGAAAAGCAGATGTGCAGTGGCTTCATCCAGCACAACGGTTCCCAAAGTGGTGTCCTCAGAGCCACCGTTACAGTTTACTTTAAAGGAGACATATCATTTAAAACAAAATCTACGTATTAGAGGTTTTAAACCACCGTATAAAGTTTCCTGGTCAAAAACCTGGAGTAGCATTTCACTACATGCACGCAGTTGTGACGACTCCTCGGATTCTTTCTGTTTTTAATTTAGTGGTTTCGGTGCTTCATTCTGTACTCTGTAGATACAACAGTTGTTAAAACCCAAAAATGTCCTCCACATTTTTAAAGCCCACACTACAAAAGGTAAATATCAAGCACAGGCTTAAATGACTTGAATTGAGGAAATGTATCTTGTTTTGAACGGTTTTCACTCATTTACACTTTTTCCTGATCTGACCAAGTTTACGTTGTTAGTTTGATGACATTTCTGGCCGGTTCTAAGGTCAGCTTGCTTGAAAGTAAAATTGCCAATGGGATAGGACCAATTTTCTTACCCCTTTGGAAAATTAACCTGTAATAAAGACAAACTGTATTTATCTTTTTATTTGAGAGGGACCATGTACAGGATCAGCAAATGAAAAGATGCTTTGTACCAGACTTTAGCTCCTGGAGTTTATTTCCATCCTCAGTCCCCGAGACAGACAATTACGAACACCTTACAAAAGGCTTAAAACAATACACTTCATAATATTTACAGACAGTGCTATTATACATTTCATCAACAGGAAAGAAGTTAGAAACATCTCAGAACAAGTGTTCAGTCAAGCCTAAGTCCTCCCAGCACAGCGACTCATCCTGAAACGTCACATTATGGTGTACTTATAGATTATTAAAAAAAAAATTCATTCTCTCAATTATTTCACTTTTGGATCCAGCATGCAAGCCTCACCTACTTCTGGATGTGCGTGTCTTTTTCTATTCAGCACAATATTCAGTTTGACCATGAAAATCTATAAATTAAATTAGTTGTATAAACCGAAAAAATAATGGCTTATAGTCCAGAAATTACAGTTTTATATATATATATATATATATAGGTAGATAGATCAATAGCCCTTTTACTCATCACTTAGATTTTTTTATTTTAAGCCATAAAAGACCAATAGTGAGGATTGAGTTACCCATATCTTAAACTCGATTCATAATCTGAGTTTTATTGCGTTCTATCCTCAAACATTTTGACAGAGTTCACTGTGATTGACGCCGTCTTCTTTGAAACGTAACTCCACACAGGCCCAAAGGGGCATGGTTTAGGCATGGTGCGGTTGGTTAGAGGAGGCTGTCAGGAGGGAAACGAATTGGCGCACATTCTCTGTATCAGTGTCACATTTCGTTTCTACATTTTATATTGTTCTCAATTTTATTAATGCTTATACTTTTATGCATTGAATTTTTTTTAATTCATTGTTATCCGTTCGGTCCATAAATATTGGGACTCATTCTCATCGTTTTTTGGCTCTATAAACACCACAAAGATTTGAATCCTCGCATCTGATAAGTATTTCTATTTATTATTATTGTTAAATAATTTGCTGGTTTTGTTTTGTTTTTTTGTCTATGTGTTCTTCATGCTTAGGTAAGTTTCTGTACTGCAACGAGGACCCCCCTTTGTCTTTTTGCCTGTCTGTCTGTCTGTCTTGTCTAATGAAATGACCAAGATGTGTTTTTGTAAAGGACAAAAGTATTGGGGACAAGCAACAATTATGAATCCAAAACTTTCTTTTTAATATTTGGTTGCAAATCCTTTGCAGTCAATTACAGCCTGAAGTCTAGAAGGCATAGACGTCACCAGACGCTGGGTTTCATCCCTGGTGATGCTCTGCCAGGCCTCTACTGCAAATGTCTTCAGTTCCTGCTTGTTCTTGGGGCATTTTCCCTTCAGTTTGGTCTTCAGCAAGTGAAATGCAGCTCAATTGGATTCATGTCAGGTGATTGACTTGGCCATTGAATAAATTCCACTTTTTTGCCTTATATTAAAAAGCTCTTTGGGGGCTTTGGCAGTAGCTTTAGGTCGTTGTCCATCTGCACTGTGAAGCGACGTCCAAGCATTTGGCTGAATATGAGCTCATAATATTGCCCCAAACCCTTCAGAATTCATCCTGCTGCTTTTGTCAACATCATCAATAAATACAAGGGAACCAGTTCCTTGGCCCATACAAGCCCATGCCATGAAGCTGCACCACCATGTTTCACTGATGAGGTGGGATGTTTTGAATCACGAGCAGATCCTTTATTTCTTCATATTTTTCTCTTCCCATCACTCTGGTACAAGTCTATCTTTGTCTCATCTGTCCTAGGATGTTGTTTCAGAACTGTAAAGGCTTTTTAAGATGTTTTTTTGGCTCCTGTTTTTGAGGCTCACCAGTGGTTTACACCTTATGGTTAATGGTCTGTATTCTCTCTGGTCAAGTCTTCTCTTCATTGTTGACTTTGACACACATACACCCACCTCCTGGAGAGTGTTTTTGACCTGACCTATTGTTGTGAAGGGGTTTTCTTCACCAGGGAAAGAATTCTTTGATCATCCACCACATTTGTCATTTGTCATCCGTGGTCTTCCAGGTCTTTTTTTTTTTAGCTCAACGGTGTGTCCTTTCTTTTTTATAATGTTCCAAACTGTTGATTTAGCCATGCCTAATATGTTTGCTATCTCTCTGATGGGTTTGTTTTGATTTTTCAGCCTAATAATGGCGTGCTTCATTAATTAACAGAATAAATGCCCCCCCAACCCCTTGTTGATGGAACAAGTGTATTTCTCCATTGTGAGATCAATAAAGGCTTATCTTATCTCTTATCTTAACAACATGTATCAAAGGTTTGCCAGAGGAAAGTCACCTGTTGCTGTTTTTCTCTCTCTGCAACAAGGGCAAACAGATGCATCAGGAATGCAAGCGAGGGTTAGGGAAAAGTTATAAATGGGGGACACGCTATTGTTGTTAATTAATGACAGTTATATGTTTAGCCATTAAAATTGAGAATATGAGCGACGCACCTCGCTGCTCAGCCTCAGTCTGACTCTGCAGAGTCCTGTTCAATGTGTTATCCACAAACCAATCTGACAGATCAGCATTGGCCAAACCATGTTCAGCTGTAGTTTCGTCCAGTGTAGGGAAAGTTACTTTAATATTGTATATTCTATATTCGTAAATACAACTTTAAAAATTTAATATGTTTGTGTTACAGATTACTGTTTCACTACTTTGAGTTACTTTTGGTAAAATATAAACTGAAAATAGTAATAAAGCCACCGAGCAAAAGTGCAGTCAAATGGAAATTAGCCCAAGGCTTGTTTACATGCATGAGACCCATGTATGTTCATTAACATGCACTGTCCCAACCAAATACACCAATAAATAAAATTTACTTTTCCTTCACTATCCCCCATTCTCTCGTGTTTTGTTTTGACAACATTAACTACACACAACTGCAGATCTAATAATAATAATAATAATTATATATTATTATTATTATTATTATTATTATTATTATTATTATTATTAATAATGCATCGGTTTTATATAGCACCCAAAGACGCTTTACATTGCACTATTCATTCACTCCATACGTGGTGGTAAGCTACTGTTGTAGCCACAGCTGCCCTGGGGTAGACTGACAGGAGCGAGGCAACCAGTCTCCGACCACCACCAACCACTCACTCACTCACTACATTCACCCAGGCTTCCTGGTGTTTCCAAACGGTCTCCCATCCAAGTACCGACCAGGCCCTTAGCTTCCAAGATCTGATGGGATCGGGCAGAGCAAAGGCGGTACACACCAGTATCCAACTTGATTTGGTGCTGCATTTTATTTGGGGAAGTTTGGCATTTTTTATTCATATATTTAAATGCACTTGTAATGCATTTAAATGCGTTACAAGTGCATTTATTACTTGAATTGTAATGACAAATATATTCCTGTATTTTCTGTAAGTTATATTCCTCAGTTTCTGAAAAAAGTAATATATTTTTGTGACTCACTACTTTACCCCCAACACTGGTTACGGTGTTTGTGCATGTCCTTTTCATTGAATTATTAATGCTATAAATGATGAGGATACTTTAACAGCATGCAACTGATAAAAAAACAATTAAAATGAAAATAAATAAATAAATCATTCAGAAAAGCTCCTAGGCTTTTGAAAACATTCCTGGCTTAAGCCCCAAAACCACCCCCAGGCTCCACCACTGAAGTACAGTGCTATTTGATATTCTTAAAATAGCTTTCAGTTGTACACTTAATCATTTGAATGAAGTGAATTTGTTTTATGGGGGGTGAGGCGTGGGATCTCCAGATTAATAAGGTAGCTGTTACACTCTGAACATTTGGAATCTAGCAAAATCCCTGAGAAATGATGGTTGTGCTTTGTGTCCGCAGGTTTGGGCCGGTTTTAGTGAGGCCTTTAGGGTTTAGATGCTGATACTTAACAAACTCTGCACCCTATCTCCATCACATGTCTTTATGCCCTCTCTGTCGCCTCCGTGTCCTCCCAGTCCTCCTCCACCCCCTCCGTGTCCTCGCGTGTCCTCTTCTGCCGCCCAGAATGAGTCGAGAGTGAATTCTAACGGCGCAGAACACATTGGCGCCTGTCCATTACCTGCTGAGACCCCGGGGCCCGACTAAACCAGAACAAATAGAGCCTCGGCTGTAATCACCGCCGCATTAGCACTCTGACATCGTTAGCCAAAGCGCCGCTAGCTCATTTGTCGTTAGCCGCGGCGCTGTTAGCTCTAATGTCGTTAGCGTTGTTAGCGCGCTGAGTGATAGCGAGGAAGGCGGCGGGCGTCTCGGCAGAGGGGAGAATGCGCCGTGATGATTATGGAGATGATTGAGATGAAGTAGAAGTGCTTGTGCGCTCGTGCCCCAGTGCATTGTGGGGGGCGTAGTCTCTGCCCACTCACTCCCGATGCTCATTCTTCTCCGTCTCCTGAGGCTGTGGGGAATGGAACACCTCCATTTTCAAAGTCATACAGCCGATATGAGCAGGTCCAACCATTTAGCCTCGACTGAGCGTATCGCTGACAGATTAAGGTTGTGTATTCTGCTAAAGTGACTTTTTTTAGGAGCTTTTAACCATGTTGCTGAAGTGTTTTTGTTTTTGTCCTCATAAGAAACAAATACCTGTGGGGCTATTTTGTTTAGTTTTGGTGCATTTCATCAGCAGGAGACACGCTGAAAACTGCAAAGTCATATAGGGAAACAGAGGATGAGTAAGTGACTGTTATTTGGGGAAATTGGTCTTTTGCCGAAACTAGATCAGCGGTGCCACACCTGCCGACAGTCGAGGCGATCCTAGCTCATTACGTGCACTTACCAGACACTTGTCCCATAACTCATTAGTCAGATTTTGGCAGCATGGAGAGTCAAAGTAATAACAAAGTCCTACATGGAAACACTGAATCTGAATAAGAGGCCATTATTTGGTGATATGATCTCAAATTAACAAAGATATATTTGTGTTTGCCTCTATCTATGTTACTTCCTGTCAGTGTCCAATAATGAAGTGAAACTGTAAACATCACAAAAATGGTCAAACTAAAGAAAGCCGGGTAAAACTTTTAGCAAAATCTTAAATATACTTGCCCAATGTGTCATCTGCACTTTAATGAACATACATGCATGTAAACACGCCACACCAGATTGTAGCCTTAAGCTAATTTGCATCCGGTGTCCCACACTCACAGTCATTCCGGCCTATTGTACATGTTTTTAGTGGTAGGGGGAACTGGAGTACCCGGAAGAAACCAAAGCAGACACGGGGAGAACATGCAAACTCCACACAGAAAGGCCCCATCCAGGTGGGAATTGAACCCGGGACCTTCTTGTTGTGAAGCACAAGCGTTAACCGCTGTACCACCCTGACCTTGAATTTCTTCTTTCCTCCAGTCGGGTATGACGTTGTGTGGAGTTAACCAATTCCTCTCTTCCAATGTACGTGCTAGGTCAATGTTGAGTCGAGTTGCGCAAACAAGAGTCAGAGACAGACAGCAACTTAGGACATAAACATGGAAGTATTTACAGAGTAGCTCTATGGAGGCAAAAGAAATGTACATTATATCAAATGTCATCTTTTGTTTTAAAATAGTCCAAAGTAGGACAGTCCCACACTTCCAGAATATTATTAAGTACCTTTGTGCCTCAGAAGAATGGAGTGGGCCAGTGCTCGAGTTGGGGGCAGAACATTGTCACTGCAGATGATTCGGTTAAATGGAATAGTGTTAGATTGTGGTGCGAATGGATACGGTGGGATTTAAAGGTGTATTATGCAACTTTTTATCTGGAAAACAAAGTTGATATTTGTCAGTATTTGACCTTGTGGTAACCCAGTGGTCAGCATGGCGCCTTTACTTGCCATCACAGTGGTCTCTGTAACACTCCAGGATCAATTGTTTGGAATTGTGTCACTGCTGACGGACCCTCTTACCAGAAAACTTATAAAACAACTGATCATGGAGCGTTATAGAGACCACCTTGATTAAAGTAAAGGGCCATGATAACCACTGGGTCACTATAAGGTTGAATACAAAAATATTATACAAACATAAACTTTTTATTTTGCATAAAACGTTGCATAATGCAAATAAGCTTGTGAAGAATCGTATATTCTCACCAAAAAGGTGTACCCAGTTATGTTGTGTTTTTTAGCATACTGGTACTCAGAGCAAACAGTGCAAATAAAATGGGGGAACAGTGTATCTACCGCTTTTAAAGTGAGCAATGGGGTCGACAGGGGGGTGTTCTGTCCCCAGTGTTATTTAACCTGTATCTAGACGAACTGTCGACTAAACTCAAAGCCTGTCACACTGGCTGTGTCTCTGGAAGAACTGTTATGAATCATTTTTTGTACGTAGATGATTTAGTCGTGTTTAGTCCAAGTACGGCTGGTCCACAGCAGCTCCTCAATATCTGTTTGAAGAGTATGGTTATGATTTTTAAAACCAAGGAAGATAAGAACTTGACATTTCCAAACTTTTGTTTGTGTAACGATGTTTTGCATGTTGTGAACAAAATCAAGTACCTTGGGCACATCATCACTGAGGACTTGTCTGATGATGATGACATTTATAGACTATGCAGAGTGTTGTATGCCCAGGCTAATACCCTGGCACGGAGTTTGGCTGTTGTACAGAGAGAGTGAAGCTGACTTTATTTAAAGCGTACTGTACTCCCTTGTACGCAGCTTATCTCTGGTCTCATTATAAGAAAGCTCCAGGTGGCCTATAATGATGCTTTGCGTGTGGCATTGACAAACATTTCTGTGGCACTTGACCATCTCGGCTTCTTCAAAAGCAGAGTGAACACTTTACAGGCCGTGCTACGAACTTTGATGTACAGCTTTATGTGTCGATTGAACATGTCTGAAAATGAAATAATAGTGTCCCTCACGAATATAAAATGGAGTGCGACACGTTATCAATCTGACTTGTGGAGACATTGGCATGATTGTCTTTTTAAAATGCCATCTTAATTGTTTGTCTTGTCCTTTTATCTTAATTTTTATGGACTACGAGTCCGGAATAGGTTGAATTGAATTATATGTTGGTTTGTGAGAGATAGCCGTGGTCCCTACTCGTTTCTATCAGTTTGAATTCAACCTACTCCCACTTTTGCCGTTTGCTGTATCACACTTCTAGCCCACTTTATGATCAAATTTTGCATTGAGTAAACTCTGTGAATACTCTCTAGCTTTCGGAATAAATGTTGGTATTGCAGCCTGAGTATTTGCCACTAGACGTATCTGTGAAAACACCAGGACATGTTGCCCCATAATTTATACACTGGGAAACTGCAGTAACTAAAAATAATGGAGCGAGGAGAATGTTGTGAACCTTTTAAAAGTGTGAGCCGCAAAGTGCAGCGAGTGTGTCCTATCTCCTGTGTCCTAGTTCCTCCCGGCATCCTCACAAGCTCCTATCTCTCCTAGCACGCACGCGCACACACACACACACACACACACACACACACACACACACACACACACAAAGCACGGCAAAGACTTGGCTTTCTCATTCCTCCACTGCTCTCTGATGGCGTTTCCTACATCTCCCACAATCCTCTCTATCGGGGGAACGGGGGACCAGGGGAGAACAGGTGCTTTGATATGCTGGCACCAGACACAGGCGTGGGATCGAGGACGCTGACTTTAGAGAGACCGATCTGAGGTGATATGAGGAAACTTCTCACTGTCCTCCCACTGCAGTGTATAAGCAAACCTTTCGACCTGAAGTGCCAGATTGGGTTTTAAAGGACTATTAACGCTCCATTTCGCACATAAACAGATCGTAGTCATCGTTGTTTCAATCAATTATCCCTCATCAACGTTGCTGATAAGTGGATCTAGAAGTGAGTCACCTTTACCACGTGTCCTCTTCACATTTAGAGAGATTGTTCTGTGTGCACCACATGGCCAGACTGCTCACCTCACTCCTGTAGTTTGACTTAGGGCTGCACGATTAACCTTTATCGCATCTATATTGAGGTTTTAACTCCTGCGATAACCTAACCTCAGGAGGCTGAGGTTTTTTTCCCCGCCCCTGACATTTGATTGACAAACCTATTAGCCAATCAAAATGGTCGAATCTCGCGTTCCTGGCTTGGTGGCCAATCAGAAATGGCAATGGAAACAAGCTTGTATGCAGTACACCGGCTTTCTCTGTCAGCAGCAAAGCAGCTAACACACACGACATGGATGCGCACGGAGGGCACTTCTCAGAACCGTGCGTAATGTTTCTTCATCCCGTTTGTCAATATGTAGCTATTGTAAAACGCGCAGGATTGCACACATGTCTGGGGGCATTAGCGCACCTGATGCGCGGGTTGCGGGTTCCCCCGCGGTCTCCGCGAGCATGGCTGCGAGACGCGAGAGGCGAGAGCGCGGTCATAAATTCTCCTTGATGGCGGGTCTGGTTGTGGCGGGTCTAACAATCTCGGCCTGCTGCTGCGCACCGCCGCCGTACGCGCGTCCACTGTATTCAGCCACGACTCATTCTACCATCTTTACAGCAGGTGTTTGACGTCAATATGCGGCGGATTTTCATAGAATAAGCAGCGTTTTGTTGCTTGTGATCCAGAGAACGCTTTTGTGGAACCAAATGTCTCGTATTTCCCACGGCATGTGCGTCTGTGCACCACTCGTCTCAACATTCACGTTGAGTTTTTGATGGAAATCTCGAAATGTAAAATCCACAGATCTATTAGTTTTGTAATTATTTATTTTAAAATGTGTGCAATATAACAGTTTCATGTTTAGTAAATGGCACTGGAATGCAGAATTATTTTGTTTTCTAATTGTAAATCTAAATCTAATAAGAATTAATTTTCTATTTTTCAGTGTTTAAGATGGTTAAATTTAAAAACAAATGACCTATTTAAGTTAATTTCCATTATGTCTACTTATTCTTTGGTATTTGGGTTCAGGTATTTAATAATCATGAAGCATCGAACAATCTCATTACCTTAATCACTATGTATGTAGTTTATTTAACCCTTTGTTTCATAAAAGTAACAACATATTTTATTCATAATTTTAGTTTTACACACTTAAAGTATTGAACGGAAAAATCGAAAATCGCATCGCAATCGCAATATTTGTCAGAAAAACCGCAATTAGGTTTTTTCTCAAAATCGTGCAGCCCTAGTTTGACTCGTCTCTGTTGCTGATGAGACCCACCACTGTTGTGTCGTCTGCAAACTTGATGAAGAGGTTTGAGTCGTACTTTGGAGCGCAGTCATGGGTAAGGCTGAAAGATATATCGTTATCATATCGATATCGAGATATGAACATTCAAGATATCAATATCGCAAAAGAAAAATATATTATCGTATTTATATCGAGATATGAACATTCAAAATATTAAAATCGAAAAAGCAAGATATAAACGATATAGATTTTCATCAATAAAACTGCACTCTTTTGTATTATGATTTTATTTTTCTGAAAAAATGCTTAGTTTTCACCTAATCCATAGTTATATCGTATCGTATTGATATCAAGATATCTGGCATGAATATCGAGATATGAAATTTGTCCATATCGTTCAGCCCTAGTCATGGGTCAGCAGAGTGAACAGGAGGGGGCTCAGCACACAGCCTTGGGGAGCCCCCGTGTTCAAAATGATGGTTTTAGAGGACTTTCCGCCGACACGTACAGCCCTCTGATGAAGATCACAGGATGTGATCGAAACTAGTAAAACAGGTAAACAAACCTTTTGTCTTACTAAAAGAATAATCTTTAATTGTTTAAACTAAGAGCCAGTTGCACGGTGACATGTTGATCCCCAGGTGGAGCAATTTGTTATTGCTCTTTTTCCTAACTAAGGTTACTTTAATTCCGGACTAAGCGTACCTTAATAATAATTTAAAAAAACAATATATATAATTTGGAATATAAATATTACTTTTAAAGAAAAAGAATAATATTATCGTACCAAATCAGTCTCTATCTAAATCTTAGAGTTTGTGATTTGTTGCCTTCAGATATTTTATCGTGTATGTGTAGGCACAGGGAAAATCAAACACATAAAAGAAGCCTTTATGCCCTCTGCACTCCTCTATTGCCGGATGGTTCGAGCAGCATTTCTCGAAGGTGCTGTGCACAGGCCACGGCCATGAAAAACTTTCATGAAAAGGTAACCAGCGCTGCCGAATGTGTGTCCGTATTAGTAGGATTATTAGGAAGATTATGAGGATTTGATCATGGACTGAAATGGGAAATGACACTCGGCTCGCACACTGGAGACACCCCGGGATGAAAGAAACAGGTGAGCAGCAGAATATACATGTCTGTCTGCCTCACTATCATCAGTACGCCGTGCACAGACCAAGCGGTTTGCATAAGGACTTCATAAGGATGTGGGACAGACTCCTGAAGCTCTTTGATGGACAGCTGCTGTGAAAGTTCAACATTATATGGACGAGAGCGAAGGGGAAAAGTGGCATGTGAAGTGCATTTTCTGTGTAACCCCGTCCACCATCAAAACAACCCAATTGTTGTTTTATCTGTGTAAATGAGCCAGATACAAACATCTCAAAATGTTTCGAATCCCTTTTTGGTGCGAAAACTGCATCGTACTGTTCTACGCAAACGTTCACCTGCTTCTCCAACGTACTCATTTCTTGCGCAGTTTTATTTCACATAGTGGTGATAAATACGACATCGCTCGCTAATGGAAAGTAGCAAATTAGCATCTATCTTTGGGTCAATGACGTATAAATATATCTTGGACCATCTTTCTCCTCTGAACATTTCATCTGTAATTTGTAACTGACTGATGCTGTAATCAGCAATAAAACAGGAGGACCAGGGACTGAGTGCTCGTTGTCAGCCCAAAACAGTTTCGGTTCAGTATCGGATATTTGAAACCAATATCAGATTTTTTTTTTCTAGTATTGACTCTGATAACTTATACCAGTATTGGATCAGTGCATCCCTATAGTTTTTAGATGGTAATTTGACATTTTTTGCAGTTGCACCACTTGACTGTCTGGTTGCACCACCTGACATTAGCAACTAATTTCAAATTAAATGGTCTTTTATGTGGACTCTTACATTAGCTTTAGCATTTGTAAGCATGGGTAAACATTTACTTTTAAAACAAATCACGACTTTTATAATAAAATAATATTTTCCAACATTTACATCGGTTGTACCACCTGACACCAAAAGTGTGACAGTTTACCTTAGGGCGTGAACGACTACTGATTTTTAGAAGTCGACTTTATAGTCAAGAAAGTCGACGTAGAGTCGACTAGTCGTGTGATGACGTCATCATATTAAGAGTGGAGGGATAACGCCTAATTAACAACAAGTACAATATGTTCACGTCCAAATCCGTAATGTAGGCTCACATGTAAGCAGGTTTTACAGCGTATTTTTGAGTTAATATACAATATAGTGGCTTATTACCATTTCCTAGGTTTTAACTTAATTTTTAGGCAATGCTCAGTGTTTACCTGCGCCTCCAGAAACAAACAGATCCGCGTCCTCTCCCCTCTCTCCTCCTGGCCTCATCTGGCCTCTCATCTTCCTTGTAAATCCAAGGTCTGAAGTAAACAAGCTTTCGGTCCAGAGTGTTAGATCGTAGTTGATTCCACGTGAATAAGTCCGTGAGAGAGAAAAGTTTGCGTGTGCGCGTAAGGCCGCGGTGTGCGCTGATGGTGGAGACTGTCCCGATTTCAGCTGAGCGCAAGTGATTACGCGGGTGAAACTCTATATAGAGCACTAAAAAGTGAACGCTAACCGGTAAAAACAACTAGCCGCTGGTCTGCTATGGTGTAACGCTGTTTATTGTCCCACCGAAACACGGAGTAGAGGTTCTGCCTTGACATTAATGTTGAAATTAGGCAGAGAGGAGGAGGGAGGGAGAAAGAGATAAACACACGACTAGTCGACTCTCTAAAATAGGTCGACTCTTGCCGCAAAAGTCGACCTCATGTTCATGCCCTATTACCTATGAGTCAGAAAAAAGCTGTTTTTTCTCAATTCTTGATAGAGATCAAACCTTTTCACTCAGCCATAAAGACAACTTGTTCTTCTGGCTGATGTCATATCCTGTTTGCTGATACTGTTCTTTATTTCAAAATAAAAGCCCTGTTCTTACGGTTGTGCCACACTGATATTTTAAGATTACAAATTGTCGGACAAAAGTTTTTTAGTGATCTCAAAAGCTTTAAAACTATTAATATTCACAAATGATGGCTTATTTACAATATATTTAACATACAATTATGCCATGATGTTTTATTTTTAAATTGTTACCCTGAAAATACAATTTTCAGAAGCTTTATTAGTCTAATCATTTGCTCGGACGGTTGCACCAACTGACATTTTAGGGGTTTGAGGTGTGAAAACATAAACAAATATTTATTATTGAAATGTGATGAAAATGTGTTTAAACTAAATAGGTTTTGTAGAATAAAGTGATACATGTAATGAAAAGATGAAATTATTTTAAAAAGAAATATATATTATATATATTATATATATACACTCGGACACAAAAATATGCACGTCATGTCAATCACCCCTTTACAAAATGTAGATTAAGAGGTCATGGCCGCATGTGAAACTAGTTGCTAAAAGTTCTATTACAACCTCAGTTTAAATGTCATGTTTCGTGTTTTGTTTTCCAATCTACAAGAAAAAAAAAAAAAAACATAAAATATACTTCCCCAACCTAGAAAGGCGTGTCAGGGCTCTATTGCCTGTTAGTCTATTTGAAGGTGTGTAGACTTCAAAAACATGATCAAAAATAGGCGAAGAAATGTCATCCCTTATTGTGTTTCTGTGCCAGCCATGGTTCCTCTTCTTCTCCTCCTCCGGGGTGTTGGAAAAGAGGTGGGTCGGTGACATCATCATCATCATCATCATCAATCAGCAGCAGCAGGTCTTTGGTTAAGGAGCTGGTGTGACAAACCGCCAAGCTCAAATCTGTTTCCAAAGCCGCCCCCATGAAGCGTCTGCGTCATCGCCGTGCAAGTGAATCCACGCATATGTTTTCACGCAGAGCCGGTGTGAATAAGGCTTTTCCCGAAACGTGAGTCAGAAAACAAAGGACCATTCTATTTTTTGTTTGTTTTTGTGCTCTTTAGAAAGCTGTAACCGCCGCACATTAACAACGATCTATTCTCGAAGCCCAGGCCGGAAATCTCCTTGAAAGAAGTGGTCTGAACCTGGGATTAAGACTGTCCTGTACGTGTCCAAGTTAAGCCCGGCTGTGTAACGGAGCGAGACGTCTCCAAGTCCCAGAGGGGCAGAGTGAAAGGCCAGCGCTGGAGACCTTGATATCGAACACTGGACGTTGCCGAAGGGGAGAGGAAAAGGCCAGGTCCCCGAAGAGCCACCCTACAACAGTCAGGCACAGGCACTGAAGTCGTTCAGAATGGAAGCAGCAGTTTTCAACTTTATTCTAATTGGAGATAGGTAGGTATTTGTCTGATTTCATTCAACAAGGCCTACAGCCAGTTTCGACTTCATTATGATAACCACAAGCACATCTTTATCACTATCTAACACTTTCTTGGTTAAAAATGCAATAATTGTTTTCAAAGAGAAAACGAATACATGCGTGTCCGTGCGGCTGTAGTGAAGCTATGGCGAGTATGTTTTACTTTGGGATGAGGGGATAATATAAGAGAACGAGTCACGCTGCTAAGACTAGCCTAGCTTCTGGGGAAGATTCTATGATTACTCAAAGATGCGCGAACAGGTCGAAACACAGCTCCAGGTCAAGTTTCTAAGTACAAAAACAAAACAAACACAAATAAATACCAACAACAATGTCCTGCTCAGTTTTGGTTAAAAGCCTTTGCAAACATGTGGGTCTTCAACATAGACTTCAAAATGTCTAAAGACTGGGCTGCTCTAATATTTAAGAGAAGAAAGTTCCAAAGCGCCGGAGCTGCGACGGCAAAAGCCCGGTCTCCTCTGGTCGACAGTCGCGACCTCGGTACGTCTAACAGAAATTTGTTCGCTGACCTCAATGTTCTGCTCGGAGTATGAACAGTCAGAAGCTCAGAAAGGTACGGAGGAGCCGTCCCATTCAAACACTTGCACACCACAACAACATTTTTAAATGAATTCTGTGTTTTACAGGAAGCCAATGTATAGTGATGATAATAATAAATATGTGCGCTAGTAATGTATGTGTATTGTGTATGTATATATATGTATACATATGTCTAAAACACTATGATTACTTAAAGTGCATATGACACATTAGACACAATTTTTGCTCAAACACAGTTAACACGATTATATTTAAGATTTCGCTAAAGATTATACCCAGTTTTCTTTAGTTTGACCATTTTTGTGATGTTTATGTTTTCACTTCCTTATTGGACACCGACAGGAAGTGACATCGAAGAAGGTAAACAATTTTAAACTGTTGCCGTGCAACCGTGTTAAGTCAATGGGAAATGAATGAGTCAAACTGCTACGGAATGTTACCTTCTTTTATGTCACTTCCTGTCAGCGTCAGCAGCTTAAAAATTCAAATAAAAATAACTTTTCTGCCCAACATTTCTTCATTAAAATTGCTGCTTCACTGAAAAAATGATAACTATGCAACTGATGTAATCCATCTAAATAAGTCATATTTTCAAGAGCATTCAAATCTGCCATATGCACTTTAAACAGCAAGAAAATCAATAGAATGATGACCAGAATGGTAATATAAGAAATTATAAAAATAAGAGAAAATTATAAAACTAAGTAAATACACTCAGAAATCACAAACTTTTTTATTTGTATTGTATTTTATTGTATTGTATTTTGAAATTGGGGTAAGCACTTAGAAGCTTTCTTGCTTCGGCCTACTCCTTTTGAGATATTATTTATTTTAATTTTTCTTGGGTTTTTTTTGTGATAATTTAAATGAAATGATGTAAATATTGTAAATAATAACCCCCTGTAAATAATAGCTCAAATAAATCAAATCAAATCAAATCAAATGTAAAGAGGCCAACACAAGGGGTTATGTGTTGCAGCATTCTGCAGCATTCTGTACCAACAGCAGGCGATGGATCAAGCTTTGGTCCAGCCCACAGTACAAAGAGTTACAATCATTCATTCAGCACGTTATAAAGGCATGGATCACACGCTCCAGATCTGTGTGTGGTAAATACGGCTTGATTTTACTCAAAAGGTAAAACCTTGATTTTACGACTGAGCTTATTTGATTGTCCAACTTAAAAGATCCATCTAGAACCGCACCAAAGTTCCTAGCTGACTGGTGACAGTAGCTTTTTAGTGGGCCAAGAACTGAAGAATCAAAAGAAATGTCCAAAAAACGACAATTTCCGTTTTAGATTCATTAAGTTTTAAAAGATTTTGGGCCATCCAGTCCTTTCCATCCTGAATTCAACATAACAGGGCTTGGATGCTGTCTGAACCTGGTTTCAATGGCAGATAGACTTGCCCTCAGTCACGCAAAATGACCAAAGATGTTATCCAGGAAGGGGAGTTGCGCGTCTTCAAATGTTCCGAGTGCTAAACCCCAAAAAGTGATAAACTTTAGAAAAAATGTAAAACACATCGATGTAGTTCATATATCCAAACAGAGATACTCACATAGTTCTTTATTTGGTTACAACATAGACTAAACACTAACGTGTTTCGGCATAAGCCTTCCTCAGAGCGTTTACAATCAGGCTGGTTGCTTAGACTTATATAGCCTTAGTGTCTACCAGGTGGATCTGTGACCCAATTACAGTTGAACAAATCAACTCACAATGTCCTGTAATTCACAGTGCTCTGTACATAGACGGTAAGAACATGCATATTTAACCCAGAAAACATTTTAAACTAAAATCCTCATTCAGTCCATGGGGTGCCATAGTGTTCAAAGTATGAATCCAAAACATTTCTCTTTGGTACAGCTTTTTAAGAATATTGCCCCCTCTTGTGTACGAGCACTGTGAATTACAGGACATTGTGAGTTGATTTTTTCAACTGTAATTGGGTCACATATCCACCTGGTAGACACTAAGGCTATATAAGTCTAAGCAACCAGCCTGATTGTAAACACTCTGAGGAAGGCTTATGCCATAATGCGTTAGCGTTTATTTTATGCTGTAACCAAATAAAGAACTATGTGAGACCAAAGATGTTGTTAGCATTTGGCCTCTCCCAGCATATTCCTATAGCTCCAAACGCGGGTGAATTTGGAAGCGTCCACGCTATTCCACGGGCACAAACACCAGACAGGTACGTATCAACTTTGTCTATGCTCAGGTAAGAACATGTCTAAGTATGGAAAAACAGTGGCCTGTTCCTTTAAGGTTAGGGACAGTGGTTGTATATGGCTTTCTAATCCACAACACACCTGGGTAAGAGATTTCGGACTAATGGCACCTCTGCTCAATGATACATTTTCGGAATAATGAGACGTCGGACTAATGGGTTGTCGGACCAATGGCATGGCACCCTGCAAAACAATGGAAAGACATCTTATGTTTTTTGAAAACATAAGAGGGCAACATTGTAACAAGCATGGCCTAAAGCTCTTCAAACAGGCGATTTTGCATAATACATCCCGGTTTGACCGTGATCTATTCTAGGCCTACAGTGTAGTCCTTGGTGTGGAAAAAATGTAGACCCACTTGATCCAGGCTACAGGCTGCAGTTTGCGGACCACTTATCCACCCGCTGTGTCACTACAAGGTCAAATACACACTAATAACAACTGAATTCCCAACTAAAAAGTTGCATAACGCACTCTTAAACTGCTTCACTGCTGTGGTTTTCTGTGTATGTTTAGTTTTGTTTCCGTTCTCTTCATATGATGACATTGTTTATTTTTTGTTGTTTTTTTTAGCTCAGTGTTTGACTAATTTGGGCTTTTGTGAATGAGCGTCGGATGCCTCGTTCTCCGTCAACGCGCCTGTGATGCGGTTCGATTAAAAACAAGCCGCCCTGAGCGAAACATTAGCGAGGACGATAAACGGTAATGGAGGTGCTATCTGCTCGTGAAGGAGATTGTAGCTTCGGGGCATACGCAGTTTAACACTTCTGCAGCGCCCAAAAACTTTTTAATCATCAGACAACAAGTTTCTGAGGGAGGTTTGACGATGACACTGGCATCACCTAAAGGACACAGGGATATTATTGTGATTTTTTCTTACTGACGTGTGCGTGTTATTGCTGGTAAAATACGTGTTTTGTTACCTTCTCGCCGCAGATTGCTGTCGTCCCTTCTCCTCGTGCGCGGCTGCAGAAATGGGTTTGTTAAAATTCACTCTCGACTAGCGGTGCGCCGTGCTCCGGAGCTTCCCGGGGGCGGTGGCCTCTGGTGGCGAATATAAATGTGTTTGCAGTGACTCCCACCTCTCGGGTTTCTTTCTCTGTCACAAAAGATGAGTTCGTATTCACTCGCAGCAGCTTGATGTGTCTCAGCCCCTCAGGTCCGACAGAATTAACAGGGTTACCCAAAAGATTATGTTACGTTTTGGGGACCCTGGCTCCATGGTCAGAAAATCAGATAACTGGAGTAATCAGATAACACAAATAATCAATCAAATTAATCAAATAATTAAAGGTCTTATATCATGCAAAATCGTAGCCATGTTGTTATGCTATTTCCTTATCAAAAACACCCAAAGAGTGTTTTTTTGTCTTCATTTACGCAGTTCTCAGTAATCCTCCTGAATCCTGCTCTCTGAGCAGCTGTTCCGCCCTCTCCTGGTAAACCACTGAGCTGTTCTATTGTGTCGTCAGAAAAGAACGGAAGTGCTCTACGTCTGTAATGTAATGCCTTACGGCCTGATATTAAAGCAGTACTAAGTAACTCTTGCCCCTAAGGCCATAAGCGCAACTGCAGGTGTCTTAGCAAGTTACGATTTTTTAACTTATTAAATGTCTTGGAGAGTAAATACTACGCTGATAGAAAAGGTAAGGGAGAGAGGGGTGTTGTACATCCAGTTATACAATGGGAATATTTTTTTCACTCAAACTTGGCTGTAAATACTGTTTAAAGTGGCGCTATCCCGCAGTTAGCTTTGCCCGTTAGCCTGTTAGCTTCTTCTCCGTGATTCTATTAGTGTGTATTGGTTGCTCCGCCCCGGTGGCAGTCAAGTTGCAAGCATGGTTTTCTACCAGAGACACCAGGGGGAGATGAAAGACCCTCCAATCATCCCATTAACACTTGTATTACCCCCACAGGGACTACGGAAAGGATTTATTAAGGTAAACACGTTACTTAGTACTGCTTTAATTTATAAAACAGCTTTTTCATTATTTTTGTTATAAGAGAAAAATAAAGAAAAAAGGAAAAGGAACTCTCCGACGCGTCTGTGCTGTCCCGGGAGAGTAAACAAACGCACCCCCGGAGGATCCGATCAGAAGTCATGTTTGTGAAGACGGAGCTTTTTCTAACCTACTCTGGACACGCCTGTTGTTTTTTGACGATAATGTCACGGATGCCCGTTTGGCTCTATTAGATCCATGGTTTGGCTACGAGAGGACTATTCAGCCTTCCTAAAGAAGAGTGCACTCGCCAGAAGTTGGAATTTCTTTCTGGGTTCAGCGACTATATCAACCAACCTGATGGATGCTTGGTGAACCTTGGCCAGAATCAAAGTGGATTAACTTTTATAACCAACGCGAGTGCCATAACGTAAACACCCGATGATGGGGAGGCCAGGCTGAGCGGTGAGTCAATCAAAACGCGTGTTAGCGTGTGTGTTAGCGTGGTGTTAGCGTGTGTTAGCGTGGTGTTAGCCATTTATGAAACTGTGTTGCACATGTCAACTCCTTATAACTGCATTATGTGAAGTAACTTCACTTTTTGCAGCGATATTTATATTTATAATACTGCAAATGTGGAATGAGCGGAGAGAGGGGCGGAGTTAACTGAATCAAAGCGTCTTGTCTTCCGGGTTTGAAAAATACCCCCAGAAAATACTTCTATTTCTCTCAAAAATGAGTACTCCATAGTGATAGAGGTACAATATATCATATAAATGCCTATACTTTACTTTGGAATGGCTAAAATAGCAGGATACAGCTCCTTTAAAACTAACTTTCCTTTGAAATTAGTATTGAAATTCTACTCAGCCTTATTTTCTTTTTGAATCTGAAGTAATCACAAGTAACCCCTGCTGAGTGCTCGAGTACCCCTGGTTGGGAAACACTGTGGTAGAGGATTAAAGTGGACACGAGCCTCGAGGAGGGGCGGAGGAGGGTCGGAGCACAGCTGAAAAACGTCCGAAAGCAGTGGATGAGGAAATTCAAGAGGGCAATCCTGGGCGATGGTTAGCTGAATCAGGAACGTGCTGCTGCGGTGATTGGCTGTTGCACAAGGCTGGCTTGAGGTGGGGTTATGATTGGATGATTGGTGAGGAGCAGGTCTTCCAGGTTGAATTCACGCTGAAGCTTCATTCGTGGATTATCTCCCTGCCCCTCCCTTACAGGCCCTTTCACACCAACACGGTGAGGTCCAGGCAGCAGTGGTCGGGTAGGTTTTGGCCGTCGGGACAAGTGTGTTTGGTGTGACAGCACCGTCTGTGGAGGTCGGGGAAACCCGTTTTGGCCGATTACGTTTGCTAAATTGGCGTCTCTAGTCGCTGCACTAGGAGCGCTGTGATTGGCCTAGTGTTACAAGCCATTTAGCGAATTAGCTGGATATTAAAAGGAGAGCTTTTCTGCTGTCTTTTTAAATTATTAAACTCTCTTAATATGGGTTTATCCCTCATGCTAATTTTGCCGTTTTAATAACGAACCGGAAAAAATGTATTCAGGGTTCAGCTCGCTTCAGTGCAGATGTTGCTCTTAGCAGAGGAGACGGGGCAGTCCAGAGGAGACCTGAGAGGAACAAATAGTCGCCCTGCCCCCAAACAGCGACAGCGCGTCAGGTTGGTGTGAGTCCTTCTTTTGTGTGATGATCTCAGCAAATTAAAACACAAATAGCTCAAACTGTGCTTTAAATCAGCACTAAGTAACTCATGCCCCTAGAGGCCATGAGCACCACTGCAGGTGTCGTTGCATGTTGCATTTTTTTTAATCATTAAAGAGACTAGATGCAAGTTGGTCATTTTATGCTCACTACTGCCACTTCAGGTCTTATGCGTAACTGCAGTCTCTATATTAAGCTCGTGCATGACGGCACTAAGGACCCAAAGTAACAACTTTTTGAGTGACAGTGCAGGATTTTAGAGGCAGTTGTGGTGAACTGGTCTGGGCTCATTCTACACATTAGAACATGGCTGTAACATGTAGGGGAGTGAAAATAGTTCGTTTTAATATTTTTAAACTCTGTATAGTCCCTTTAATTGTCTGTGAGAGTAAATACTATGCTGACAGAAAAGACAAAGGGAGAGAGAGATTGTACCTTGTGCAAAAACCCAATTACACAATGGGGATACATTTTTTCACTCAAACTTGTAAATACTGCTAAAGTGGCGCCAGCCCACAGTTAGCTTTGCTCGTTAGCCTGTTAGCTTCTTCTTCGTGATTCTATTGTTGTGTATTTGGCCTCCAACCCAGAGGCAAGAGGAAAGGTGCAATTGTGGTTTTTTGGCCAGAGACACCCGGGGAGATGAAAGACCCTCCAATCATCCCATTAACACTTGTATTACCCCCAGAGGAAAGGATTTATTAAGGTAAGTTACTGAGTTCTTTTTTAACTTCCATTAAAAATGTAAGGGTGAAGAGAAGGGAGAGACAGTTCAGTAAACAATCAGATCTGGGACTCGGACTCATAGCTATAAGGATGTGTTCTGCCATATGCAGCAGTCTAAACCAGTGGTTTCCAACCAGAGGTACGGGGACCCCTGTGGGTACTTAAGCACTTAGTACAATTTTCAAATTTACTTTCAAAGAAAAGTTTGGTTTTGTGTTTATAAATAATACTCAATTAAATACGGAATAATCTGTGGCGCAGTTGGTAGATCTGCATGACCGGAAGATGCACAGTGCACACTGTTCACCCTCCTCACCTCCAGTGTCTGCGTACACTGCTGTATGAATGAGAGTGTGAATGGCTGAGTGGATCCTTGCTGTAAAGTGCTTTGGGCACCGGCGGCGCCAGACATTTGTCCCAGGGGGTGCTGAAGGGGTGCTGAGGGCTTTCTTGGGGGTGCTCACAAAAAAATACATTTTGGGGCAATTGGACAACATAACACACATAATAAACGCGTGTGCACCCGCAAATGCGTAATTTTCAGCGTCCGAGTGAACGGAACAGCAGTGTTTGGGCTGCAAAGGCGTTGTGAGCGGTAAAAGTGCTGTATGGAGAAGGAGGACGCTCTGGACCTTTAACCCCAGCGGCACCGAGGAGTCCTTGGGCAAGACACTTCACCCAATGCCTATGTGTGAGTGGTTGGTGGTGGTCGGAGGGACCGTTGGCACAGATGTGTGCAGCCTCGCTTCTGTCAGTCTACCCCAGGGGAAACTGTGGCTACAAAATGTAGCTTACCACCATCAGCATGGAGTGAATGAACCCCCCTCCCTTTCATGTGTGAAGCGTTTTGGGTGTGACTTGTGTCATATAAAAAGCGCTATACAAATAAGATTCCCTTCCCTTCCCTCCGTGAGACGGTTTTATGTCGACCCCAGGAGGACGTGGGTCCAGAGGATCCTCGTGAATGTGTGGCTCTGCTCTTTACGTCGTAATCTTTACGTCGTAATCTCCCCTCACACTGTATCAAAAGTGCACAATAATAACCTCTGATTTGTGTTCAGAGCCAGAGGAGCAGAGTCTGACTTTATAACATCAGTCTAACTTCAGCTCATTGATCAAATTCAGTGAACGACTGTAATAATGACCCTGGAGTCAGACTCCTGCTGTGGCCCAGCGTGCGCTCTGACGCACGGCCGCATTAACATCACACTGGGCCTCGGACAAAGCCCCGTCCTTTAGTTGGAATTAAACCTGTCCTACTCATCCTTTTCATGTTAAACGTCTGAGGAATGTTTCTATAGATAACTAGTGCTCCTTTGATTTAGTGGCCAAAATCTTTGGGGCCCCCTCCCTCACTTTAACCCTCACTTTAACAAAGTTGCTCACTTTGTTAAAGTTAGCAATAAACTACTAAACAAGGTTCAAAGCGTGTGAAAAAGTAGTGGCTTATAGTCCAGAAATTACGGAAGTTGTGACGCCTGTTGAGTCCCAACTAAAATAAATGGAATGGTTTCATGGAATAAATAAACTTTACATTTCTCTTTCACAGCTCTACTGTAGATAATGAATAAGACAGTAAAGGCACCGGAAAAAATCTTGTATTGTTTTTTACCAAACTTTGTCGCTAACAGTAAATATTCCACTACATATCCACTCTATCCTAAATCAGCCACAGTCGCCCCTTGAACATGTCCAAACAAACTCCCTTTCCACACAAAAGAAACATCCGCACCAACCTGCCCGTCGGGGTGGGTGTGACGGCCCTAACTGATATGGATGGAGTGTAGTGTGGCCTGATGCTGCGTGTTTATGCCCGTGATTATCCGCGCGCCTCGTGATAGATGACATGTGACAGCCGCCTCCCTCTCCTAAACTCATTTTCTCTGGCCGTGTACACCGCGCTCACCTCTCACCCCCGACGAGGACACTTCATTCCACCGTCATTTTTTTCCCCACAAGCGCCCCAAAGGTTACGCAGGCACGGCGCGCATGCATTTCCATCTACTTTGTGTCATATTACATTTGGGGGTTGCGAGTTTGAGTTCCTCGCCTTCCTTAAACTACCCGAGCAGCTCCCCGAAAGACTTGATAAGTCAAAAAGTGAGGTGCGATTAAATGTTTAGTGAATTTATACCGGTACTTTAACGATACATGGTTTATGATGCCGATGCCTAAATGATACTTTGTGTTAGACAAGGCCGGATTTATGAAGGGGCTTACAGGGGCTAAGCCCAGGGGCCCGGCAGGTTGAAGGCCCCATGGGCATAAGGAGAAAAGGAGAGAGTTCCCTCTCTCTTTGCAGAGAGATATCATTAATATCATTTAATGATAAATATATTAGTGATCACCTGCCAGTTTTTGTATTGTACAAACATGGATATTTAAATATTGATGATGAAAAAATGTATTGGTTTAGAAGGGTAAAAACAGAAAAAACTATGGATGCATTTAAAAAGGAACTATTAGCTCAAGACTGGAGTATTGTATACAGAGAGAATGATACTAATAAGGCATATGATGAGTTTACGCAAATATTTCATAAAGTATATGACAAAATTGCCCAATGAAAAACATTGTAAAAACAGAAAGTGTAAAGAAAACCCATGGATGTCTAAGGGATTACTAAATGCATGCAAGAAAAAAATTCACTCTACAAAAAATGTATAAATGATAGAACAAAAGAAGCTGAGGATAAATATAAGAAATATAAAAATAAACTGACAGGTATCATTAGAAAATGTAAACAGGATTATTATAATAAGTTGTTAGATAGCAATAAGAATAATATTAAAGGTTTATGGAATATCTTAAATAGTATAATTAGAAATAAACCAAGATCGATTAATTATCCAAAATATTTCAAAGATGAGGATAACACTTTAAATAATATGAATGAAGTAGTCGATACATTTAATAAATTCTTTGTAGATGTTGGACCGAATCTTGCTGCAAAAATTACAAATGTTGAGAACTTTAATTGTGAACTGATAGACACAAATCCTCTGTCCATGTTCCTCAAACCTGTGGAGGAAAAGGAGATACTGGACATTGTTAAAGGGTGTAAAAATAAAACCTCGACAGATTACCATGACATGGATATGAAAACTTTAAAAACTGTTATTGAAAGTATCTCTAAGCCGTTAACATACATCTGTAACCTATCGCTGCAAACTGGACAATTTCCTGATGGTATGAAAGTAGCAAAAGTGATTCCTCTGTTCAAGGCAGGAGATAAACATCTCTTCACAAACTACAGGCCTGTTTCCCTTTTACCGCAATTCTCAAAAATCTTAGAGAAGGTTTATAACTCTAGACTTGACAGCTTTATTGAAAGGTGTAATTTACTCTCGGACAATCAATTTGGTTTTAGGAATAATCACTCAACCTCACATGCTCTCTTTGATATAATTGAAGAAATAACTAATGCTGTAGATAACAGGAAATATGCAATAGGGTTATTTATTGACCTGAGTAAAGCGTTTGATACAATAAACTATGATATACTAATTAATAAACTAGAACATTATGGGATTAGGGGGGTAGCTCTACAGTGGGTTACCAGTTATTTAAAAAATAGAAAACAATGTGTGAAAATAGGTGATTATCAGTCGAGTTGTCGACAAATTGTGTGTGGTTTACCTCAAGGTTCCATTCTGGGCCCAAAATTGTTTAATATGTACATCAACGACATTTGTAAAACGTCTCAAGTACTTAAATTTATCTTGTTTGCTGACGATACAAATATTTTTGCATCAGGTGACGACTTACAGCAACTGTGTCGGATTGTTAACTTGGAACTCAAAAGTGTCAATAAGTGGTTCAAACAAAATAAATTATCTCTAAATCTGAGTAAAGCAAAATGATGATATTTGGCAACTGTAATTCCAATGCTCAGGAAGCAATTCAGATAGAGGGTGTTGTCATAGAGCGAGTGCATGAAATCAAATTCCTTGGTGTTATTATAGATGACAGAATTACTTGGAAAGCTCATATTAAATATATATCTACGAAAATTTCTAGAAGCATTTCAGTAATAGCAAAAGCAAAGCACATTTTAAACATCAAAGCTCTACATATCTTATACTGTTCTCTGATTTTGCCATATTTATATTATTGTACTGTGGTTTGGGGTAGTACTTATAAAAACACATTAAAACCAATAGTATTGTTGCAAAAAAGAGCTATCCGAGTAATTCATAAAGTTAGGTTTTTGGACCACACAAACTCATTATTTTTAAATCAAAGATCATGAAGTTTTGTGACATTGTTGAGTTCCAAACTGTACAGATGTTATACAAAGCAAGATACAAACTGTTACCAGGCCAAATACAAAGAAGGTTCCAAGAACGTACTGGTTGTTATGAATTACGTGACGAATTAAACTTTAGGACTCAGAAACATAGCTCAACTTTGAAAAGTTTTAGCCCAACAGTTAATGGTGTACAATTGTGGAATAAACTGGAAATGGAGTTGAAACGAAGTCCAAATATCAACCTGTTCAAATATAAATACAAACAAAAGACTTTTGAAATATACAGAGAACAAGAAATGTGTTGCCACTAGGAGGCGCAGTAGGATCAATTATCTATAATCAAGGAAGAGTGTTGCTGCTTGGAACGGTTGTCATTCTATTGCTCAAATTTACAAATTGAGAATTAGGGTAGGCAAGTTATGAATCTGTTGAGAGGGACCCTCCCAACGGGCTCAAAACCTTGTCTTTTAATGCACCACTCAGCATAGGAACATCATCTACAAAATCAGCTGTTAGGGCAGCTGGGTGGGGGTTTGTTGAGGGGGAGTTACTGCCTCTTCAACTGGCCCGTTCTACACCCTGGCTTTTTAATGCACCACATTATGCAGGGCTTACATCATACTTCACATATAACTCAATTAAACAAATATAATAATAATGATAAATAAACCCGAATTAAATTATATTAAGGATGGTATTGACAACTGGGAAGTAGCAAGATCTCAGAATATAATATGTATTAATGCACCTTTAATAATGATAATTAATGATAATTAAACCCAAATTAAATTATATTGAGGATAGTAATGACAACTGGGAAGTAGCAAGATCTCAGAGTATAATATGTATGAATGCACCTTTATAACATAAAAGTAGCACATTCTTTTGTTCTTTATTTTGCTGTTGTTTTTGTCTTATTCTTCATCATTTATTGTTACTTTGCCCTATGTTCCTTTGTTTATGATTTGCTACCTTGTAAATATTAAATGTAATGTTACTATTTTTATTTTGGGGTGGGCGCTTATAAGCCTTTGGCTTCAGCCCACTCCCTTTGAGCAGGTTAACTGCTCAAACAAATAAAAATAAAAAATAAATAAATAATAATAAACAAGCAGACTCCCTCACATGTAAGGCTTAATCAGATGACTTTATACCCGAGACTAAACCAGGTCTAAACCAGGTCCGAGCCATTTTAATTGAGTTGACACTATGAAAACATATGTACCTATTGGTCTGTTAAAGGAATAGGCCACCGTTTTTACATACTGAGATATGTTCTTACCTTAGACGAGTTCATCTGTACCTGTCTGGTCTCCACGTGTGCCTTCCATAATGTAAACACAGCACAGACGGCGTTAGCATTTAGCCTCTCTCTTCTCCTCTATAGCTCCAAACAAGGTGCAGATAGAAGCTACCAAACTCTTCCATGTTTTCCCTATTTAAATATGGTTACTTGAAGTGTTACACCATAAAGTATAATTACACAAAATTAAACAATGTGGATTTTCTAAGCGGATAAAAGGGGAACTATATTGTAAGGCGTAATAATACCAGGAGTAATTAGGCATCCGCACAGTAAAGTGAAGATATCACTGCGCGGATGCCGAATGCAAGAGTTTGGTAGCTTCTATCTTCACCTCGTTTGGAGTTATTGAGGAGAAGAGAGAGGCTAAATGCTAACGCCGGCTGTGCTGTGTTTACGTTACGGAAGGCACATGTGAAGACCAGACAGGTACAGATGAACTCGTCAAAGCTAAGGTAAGAACATATCTCAGTATGTAAAAACGGTGGCCTATTCCTTTAAAATGCATGAGAATGCACCAAATTCCACCATTAAAATAAATAAAAAATCTTTGTGGGAGGACCCCCGGACCCCCTTTTAAATATGTTCTCCCCCCCCCCCCATCAGTCTGGCAGTAGCAGAGGTTGTTCCGCGAGGGCCATGGAGCTCAAATTGGGGTCATTATGTTAAACTGCTTTTTCACAAATTTGCCATTTTTTTAAACTACTACCATGTTTAAGAAGTTGCTTCTGCATGTTCAAATAAAAAAAATTATCTTTTCCTTGTAGAGAGAGAGAGAAATCCGACAGACAGACATACAGTATATGGGGGCCCCTGAAAAAAACTATAGCCCCGGGGCCCATTTTACTTAAATCCGGCCCTGGCGATACTTATGCTAAGACATTTGTCATCTAGAACCAGAAAAAGAACAATAATGTGTAGAAGATCTGCAAATTTACAATATCGGGTTCATCTCCAATGTCAAGAAACGTGTGGAAAATGGGGAATCATTTGGTAAGAAAATGGGGGAAATTGGGAGAAATTGTGGCAAAAAGAATGTGTAAAAAATGGGGGGGGAAACAGTGATTAAATTGGGTAAGAAATGGGGAATAATGGGGGAGAGAGGGAAATATTAGTAATAAAGATAAGCAGAAATGAGGGGAATAAGTGTGAAAACGAGAAAAAATTGGGACAAAAATAGAGTGTAAAAACAGTTTGGTAAAATTGTCCAAATAGTGGGGGGAATATGTTATTTGAGCAGAAACAACCAAGTCCTTCCTTTTTAATGCTGTCCCTGGACCAACAGCATCAACACTTGGATCTAAGATAGAAGATTTTTTTCAAACTTTCGATACTTACATTTTTCCAATACCGCTAGTACTTCAACTTTTTTCCGATACCACAGTGGTATCGTTTAACGGTACCCAGCCCTAGTAGTGAACGGGTAAACGTTGGCACTGAGTGATTTCTAAAGTAGACACAGAGGTGATGTGTGTGTACATTTTGACAAGGAAACCCATTTAAACTCTAATCAACCTGGCAAAGTGAGACCAGAGCGGAGGAACCATGCGGCAGAGTGATTTCAGATTAGTACTGAATGTTTGCTGATTGCTGCAGGTGTCATTGTTGATACACTTTGCTCCAACATTCTCCCTCAGTTGTATCTCCTTATTTTCCTATTTCATCACTTTAATGCTGTCCATTCCAGTCAGTGCAGCTTTACTCTGGAGGAAAGTTGTCTTTTTTCACGTTTCTCATTGATTTTCCCTTTCATGGACGACAATTCCTACCCTTTCTTCTTCATAGTGTCAGGAAAAAGTGTAATTGTTGTGTCTGAAAATGTTTGAAACACATTTCATTAACTTTATTAAAGGCATGTCTCTCGCTGAACACACCCGGTGCAGTATTTTTGCCTCATTCACACAGTTTTGATTAAACCTATCCCTTTGGTTGTTTCTTCTTCTACTTTTGAAGCGCTCCAATCCTGGTCTTTGTGCCCGTGGAAGAGCGTGGTCACTTCTAACTTCACCCCCGTTTGGGGCCATAGGAATACATTGGGAGAGGCCAAATGCTAACAACATCTTTGGTTGTTTTGGGTGACTGAGCGCACGCGTAAAGACCAGACAGTTACGCATCAACTCATCTAAGCTCAGGTAAGAACATATCTCTGTATGGAAAAACGTAGGCATGTTCCTTTAAACTGTACTTACTTGGTACGGACCGAAAAGCTCTGGTGGGGGCGGTATCGAAAAACAGCAAAATAACTTACTAAACTTTTGTAATTATTAGAGATGGCAGAGCCGCAGTCTGCAGCAGGTCAGAGTACGGTTGAACGATTTTGGAAAATAATCGAATTGCGATTTTTTTCTTCAATATTGCGATTGCGATTAATTATGTGATTATTGTTGCAAGGTCCTCTTATGTATTTTCACCTAACACAAGCACTACATCAGTCTGTGTTACGACCCCGGCTCGTGAGGCCGCAACAAAGAAGATGGCAGGACACACACGGAGTTTAAGCCCGTGCTGGGCGTTTATTTCTCAAAGATTAAAGCGTCTGCATGTCATCAGTGTACATGATCATGTGCTATTGGTGCAAATGGGTGTAGTGCGAATGAGTATCAGTTTGACAACAGGTGTAATGCATGTGTGGTGCTGAGGTGCGTGAGTGCAAAAAAAGAAACAAACAATGATAAAGGTTAGCGTGGCGATGGCGTTGGCTGGACCCAGGATGGTGGATGATAACTGTCGAAGGCAGCAGCCCGGGCCTGCCGGCGTAAGCCCAGGAGCCGCAGATGAGAGACAGAGTGAGCGCAGCGGATGCCCCTTTTATAGCCATCCGGTCCACAGCTCCAAGGATCCCCGGGCGCCTCCTACTGTCCACACCTCAAAAGACAGCCACAACAGTTAGCTGCCACAACACCAGCGAAGGAGCCGTCACAGTCTGTTTCATAACAAACAATATTAGATTAATTTGAAGTGAAAATTGCAACAATTAAGCAAACAAAATTGTTGCCTGACCTATTCAAAATGTGTGTCTGCAGCTCAGGAGGGAATAATGTCCTTTCTCTCTTTTTTTCGCTGCTTAAAGGGGGGGTATTATGTAAAATGGACTTTTTCAAGCTTTATATCATGTTATTATGTCATTCCCTCATTAAACACATGCCTGGAGTGTTGCCTTGGCTCATTCACATATTTTTGACTAATCAGTAAAAACTTAGACGGCAGCCATTTTAGGTGTAGCTATGCCTCAGTCCTCCTAGGAACGCCCCCACCTCCTGGAGACGCCTCTGGACCTTTTGTCACCAGCCAAGCCACCAACCACTGCTCCTCAGCTCAGCAGAGCCCCCTCCCCGCACAGTAGTGTTGTTTAGATGCCACAGCAGTGTGCTGAAGGGGGCGTGTCGGAAAGCTTCTTAAAGAGACAGAGGCCTATTTCAAGACGTTCAGTACAACCATTTTGAGAGAGCAATTTTATTCAAGGCAGTTATTGCCACGTTGTTTTGGGGATTTAGATGTAGAGTGCCAACAATCCAGACCATTTTCATGATATTTGTAGCACCACAGCGTATTCTGTGTTATACGGACACATGCATTGTGAAATGGTGAAAACCATTTCTACAGCCTCGGTTCCTGAGAAATCCTAAGCCAAACAGAGGCTAGTTTTGATTTTTTTTTCTAGAAATGGAGATATTGTGTTTTTTATGAAACACTCTCCTTTCTGATTAACTTCTCCTCTCTCCTCCTCTCTGGACTGGCACTACCGTTATGGGAAGAGGCAAATGCCTAAATATCTCAGTTTCAAGTCCATTTTCAAGGACAACATTGTTGACAGGTTTTGAAACACCGTGTGCTGTCGCAGATCCATGGCTTTCTCTAATGATCGCGTGTGCATTTAAACAGCCTGGTTCTCAGATTGAAGACTTTAACAGGATGTTTCTCAGCCGTCCTTGGACCGATTGTAACCATTTAAAAACTCAGAGAAATGTTAAAATCTCAACTGTTTCGATCTTTCCGTGGGAAGCCGCTTTGCTTTGTCAAACGTGCTCCAGAGAGCAAGAGAGAAGTGTTGGCTTTACAGCTGTTTGCTGTGCAACCCCACGCCCCCTCGGACTAAAAAAAGAAAGAAAAGAAAGCAATAATATATGAAATGTCCATATCGTGACTTTTCACAAGTTTTTGATCATCATTTATTTCAGTTCTGTTCATCACAGAGCTACCAAAATCACACATAAGGTGTATTAGAGTGTCTAGTTTTGTAATAAATAAATAAAAAAACAGCAAAAACGAGTTTTTCTGTTTTGGCACTCAATGTGTTAAGTGGAAATTCTGCTAAAAACATGAAGTTACAAGTGATGGTGGGGCTTGTGCTGCTTTCTGTTCTGTTAAGTACATCCTGGACAATACTTTTTCATACACACAATATTTTAATGCAATTAAAATAACGTAGGTATCAAAACAAGTATCGTCAATGCACCGGTACCAAATGTTAAACGAACGACTCATAAAATGAAGAACTACATTGGACAAGGTCAGGGCAAAAACAGGGCAATGTTAGGGCTTTAGCGAGACTACATCCAAATCGGGCGCTACTTCAGGAAAACATGAGAAACTCGATCAGCTCAGCAGCGCCCCTCCTCCTCGCAGCTGGGTGGACATATAGGGCTAACCAAACAACTGTGGAGCCGCTGTTCTCCTGTCCCAGAGTCCTGCACGGGTCCATTTTTGGAGACCCGCACCCACCCGCACCCACACTCTACAGCACCGTAAACCCGTGATTATATCAGACTTTAAACCCGGACCCGCCCAGACCCATTAACATTCCACCCGTTACCCACCCGTGCCCGTGATAAATCACACAAATGAAACGCATGCGGTGAAGCACTTTATTTTTTCGATGCGCACGTAACGAAACAACGTGGCGTTAATGAGTGTTGAATGCTTAAACAGGTAATAGATACACTACTTTTATTTCTTTTATTTCAACTTTCATAGTAATTACTGGCAAACTTGTGGCCTAAACATTTAACCGGTCCGGAGCCCTAAATAGCTCAATAACAACGGAAAATGAAGAGAAAAAACAAAACAAAAAACGACGTCGGTTGAACAGGGCCGCTTCACGTCTAGCAGCCTAAACCCAAAACAATATTCACTCTTTAAAAATTCAGCTCGGTGTCATCGCTGGAATCCTCCACATTGGATAAATGATCAGTTGGGACCAAATGGGGCCTCTTCGCCGCGGATTGGTTCAATAATAATAATAATAATAATAATAACAAAAATAATCCTACAGTAAAACAAATGTGAGTAAATAACAGCCTACACTATATCTCACCTTCCACAAGATGCCGAGCTTCGTTGTGAACTCCCATTATGTCAGCGTCATTGGACAGCAGCTTCAGGCTTTTCAATTTTGGATGTAAAAACATTGCCAGTTTGTGCAGGGGGTGCAGTTGAAATTTGTCATTAAGAATCTTGAGACATTTTTCCTTCAGCGATGACAAAATCATGGTGTCAGTCGAACACTGCTGAAGGTGACGTCTGAGGCGCTCCAACCACACAGCTGGCAAGTGAATGGTGGGAGTTTTGGAGGCTTCTAAGGCTTTGGTTGCTTCTTTGAATCGTGCTAAAAAAGCCACAATGTCTTGCAAAGTCTCCATGCTAATGAGGGTCAAACGATCTTCTCCTCGCTCCTCCAGGAGAACACGGATGGCCTGGTACTGGCTGTTGATAGAGTCAACATTGTGTGAAGTGAGTTCCACCGTGTCTCCACAGATGCTTTCAGTGTTTTCTCCAGGCGACTCTGGAGATGTGACTGCTTAAAGTCAGTCACGAGCGCTTTGGCAGACTCAATGAGTCCAGATACTTCTTCACCAAACTGATCTTCAGTGTGTTTTCCAAGTGTGGTATGCAATACTGTGTTCAGGTTATGAGCTGCACAATTCAACCTTATGACTGTACGAAGCGCAGCGACAATGTTTGAGCCTTTGTCAGTTACATACACCAGTTTAGGAAAAACTCCTCAAGCCCGAATTTACGAAGCGCCTGGATTAAAGCTGGTCTAATGTTGGTCTAAAGTGCTGTCCCGTTCCGCGGTGCAAAGCAGGCGCTCCTTCAGCTCCCAGTCTATGTTAATGTAATGCATTGTCACACAGAGATAGCCTACTTTTCCAAAATCATCAGTCCAGGAATCAAGCGTAACAGCTGCGTTACAGTCGGTCATCTGTGACTGTAGCTCAGGAATTATACTCTGTCTGGTGTCCTCACACTTCTTCACTCTACGAGAGACAGTGGTTGGGTCGGGCAAAAGTTGCCGTACATCCACTCTATCTGCCCGTGCTCCAACGTCACTTAAACCCTGAGCCAAGTCCAGAAGTCCAACGCCACTCACGGTCTCAAAGGATCTAATGTCCCGACTCACAAACTTCACAGCCAACTGCGCTATGGTCTCCTTATCCTCCCGCCTTGGAGGATTGTAGCTTTTGGGGAAGAACCGGTCGATTATTGAGCTGGCGGCACCTGGTGCTGGTGGTTCTGTGGCTGCCACTGCTGTGCTCCTCTTGCAGATCTCTGCATGTTTCCTCAGGGACGACGTCCCCAGTTTCTGACTGTCATATGCCAGAATTTTGCAACGTGATTTACATGCTGCATATCCACTTACTGTGTTGTTGTCTTCGTCAGCTAATAAACCACATTTCTTCCAGATGTCAGACGTTGCCCTGGAAGAGTCATTGTTTACTATTTTATATGCACCGCTTGCTAACTTCAGTTTTATCTCGTCCGTCATGGTGGCGATTAGGGTTGCTAACTTGAGAACAGAAAATAAGGGACACTTTTGGGCGACCAGGGTGAGGGGGCGACAACGACATCAATAGACGACTTTAGAGCTTGTGATTTGTAATTACAGATAATTTTTTTCATTTAATGTAACCAGGTTTTTAACATGCATCAAAACAATGTTGGATCTTTTTATTTGTTATATATTATATATTTTATGGGTTAAGCACATTCTTTCTGTAAGGTTAGGTATTGCATGCTTATTAGCAGTGGTTAAAATGGACTTTGGGAGGTGGTGGGACTAATCTAGACGACTCAGAACGATATATGAAAGGATGTGTGTAGATTACATGTAACAGAAGGTGTTTTATATTACTTTTTATTCATTTATTTTAGAAATAAGTTTTAAACCATTTTACAGAATAACTCTTCTTTATATGTGCGTGTGTTTGAAATACTCTAAGAAAGTTAGAGCAACAGCCAGTCCTCCCCAGGAACATTTTGATTAATCAGATACAACTTTGTGCAATCTGGTGTATTTTAGGCAAACATCTGCTGTTTAAATTCGCCTTATACCAGTGGCGGCTGGTGATGTAAACTCTAGGTGGGGCTGTTACACAAGGTGTTGTGCTTTGTTTATTTTTACTATCAGATCTACTAAACGCATTTGCCACCACTTGTCAGACTAAAAAGAAGCATGTAACCACATATCAGCAAATACCCACGGAACAAGCATTACAAACAACGCTTATTCCCAGAGCATCAGACCATCATTAAGGCAAAAGTTTACTCTATAGACGGCAGTCAAACAGCTCCAAAACATCATTTAAACAGCAGACTATGAAACAGCAGATTACCTAACAATAGACCTTTTTCACACTTCCGCATTTGAAACCGGAAGTAACGCGCAACAACATCCGGTGGCTATAGTTTAGCATTAGACCTCGAAGAAAATGGCTCAGTTTTCGGTGCCGTTGCTTTGGTTCTGTTCCCGTTTGCTCTCGTGGGGCAAGAAAACAACCATACCTCTCTCTTATCACGCTTTTCCGACAGACTCGGACCAAAGGAGGCAGTGAATTGAAGCAGTTAGAGGGTCCAGACATCTGCATAAAGCCAGGGACTTTTGTATGAAGCCAGCACTTCACTAATCGCAGGGGGAGACTTCGGCTCAAATCAACAACTCTTTCAACAATTCCACGGACACAAACACACCTCATGAAGGTACACTTGTTACTTATTTCATGTAATTTATCCCAAAAGCCTTAATTACCACCATTGCAGTGGCACAATCGTAGCTGATTTACAGTTGCTAGTACTAGCCTTTCCCCCCTCTTTCATCTTCCCATAGAAATAATGAAATCTGTGTATTTATTAATCTACTGACATGTCTTTAATTTAAAAAAAATTATATTGTACTATTGGTAATTAGATTGAAATAGACACGACAGTTCATTGATCTTAGACAACACCTCACATTGGACAGTTTTTTCACATAGATAGTACTTAAAGTTGTGATCATATACACCCACTACTACCTTAATCATGGTTTAAGCTGAAGTCATGTGGACAATTCCAAAAAGATTTACCATCAAAGTAAAAGAATAAGAATATAGCTATAATAGTTATTAGTTGACATTACATTTGAGTTTTTTCCCCAACATTAAATTCCATGTTATTCCCTTTGTTTGTGTACAGGTTATGCATTCAAAGACTGACTGAGCGAGGATTGAACGTGTCCATTGTGTGACCAGAGACACCTGCACCAATGGTTCATCTCTTTTCTTCAAAGTAGAAGCCAAAGTTGTGTGTCTGAAACATGAAGACTATCAGACTGCAGTAGACTTGTTTTTATCTGGGTTTAATTTGAACCTAAACATTGACTATAAATGAGTGAGTACAAATCTTCAACTGCTCACAAGAAGCCTCTGTACTATAAAAACAACAGCATTTCCATTGAAGCCAACTATGAGAAGACTTGTATCAAAAACTCTGCCAGCTAAATGGAAGGACCCTGGCTCATAAACGCTGCTAAAACACTGGGTTTGTCAAGAATGAAAATATATCACAGTTTTAGAGGTGTTCAATTTCTCTGTGAATCTTTCTACTTAAATATGTAATGCTAGTATACGTTTAACATTGAATTACATCCAGAACTTCATTTGAAATATTTAGATGAATGAGACTCTTTACAAATGTTTTATTAAGCTTTTCTTTTTTGCACAAATGTCATCCTGTATTTAAAAGTACGACTTCCATTTTCTTCAACACAGTCTTGTCCACAGCCTTCACCACTTGCTGGTGTAGGTCTTCCCCATGGCCTTTGCATCTCTCGTCCTTCTGCTGTGGCCTCGCCTTCATGCTCTGCAACTCCATCTTAAAAGTCTGTTAAGAAAACATTTACAATGCAATTAAATCCTACACGACGACAATTGACACATTTTTTCTAAATGTACTAAATAAACCCGAAGCAATAAAACATTGTATTGGTTCTTCTGATACATCACCATGTTGTCACAACACTGTCAGGCAGTGATAACAGAAGTACACAATTGGTTTCCTTAATCATTTTGATGCTGCTCAGTTAAGTTACCAGATGAAAATCATGAGATTTGTTGTTGGGAGTTTTTAGTTTCTGATCAAAACTACTTTAAGCTTTTTATTTTGTTCCACCTTTGTCTACAAATAATAGTGCAACCAGCTTAAAAGATACTTTTACATTAAAAATTTCAGTTTGACAATAATACAGTACACTGTACAGATATTTGCTTGAAATGTTGCAGAGTAAAAATGGTAAAAGCACATAAAAATTGCACTGTTACATTATTTTCACCACTGCAGTTAGATCATTGGTTAACAAAAATGTCACTGTGTGTAATTAAAGTACACATGGTAAATGTTGAGGCCTCAAATAATATTAAAACATATATATTTGATTGAATGGTGTCAATATGTGGTACCGGTGGTGACAGACTTACGATTTAGTGTTTAACATTGTGTTGCTCTCCACTTCTGCTCTTCAAAGTGACCCCAAATGCATCGATTTCCTTTGCTGATTGACCTGCAAGAATAACAAATAATTATTACCTTAGTAAGAATAACCTGCATCTTATACTGATTAAGAAACAACTGGTTATTTCAATACAAAACTGTTTTCAAACAGGAAAAAATATGCCTGCGAGTAGTAAACGGTGAGGAGGCTCTGGATCTATACAGGTGCTAAAACTAAACCTCTAAACATGGTTGAGGACATACTTGAGTTATCTTTGTGATTCCTTCATTTAGGATAAATGTACAATTGACTGGAAGCAGGACTTTGACGGAATGGAGCAGCTAGTGACTTAGCACGGACTTTGTCATTATGCATAATTAGCCATGTGTTCTGTGGCTTAACTTATTTTTTTTTCTCTCAATACTGTCTCAAAAAAATGATAGTTACGTGAGTCACCGTGAGACAAAGATTTGGAGTGATAGATTGAGGAACAGTATGTATTAAATGTCACGTAGCCTGAAGCTAACAGCCTTAGCCTTAGCAGCTGTTGACATGAGCAAAACAAGGGCTGAAAACAAGGCCTAAACATGAAATACACATCTGAACTAAAACTGCAAAACAGCTGTCAGGCACTTACCAGTACAACAATGAGTGAGCCATTACTTGAGGACATCTGTGGGTGTGCTGAGCAATTATATCGGCCCATCTCACTGACGCAGTTCAGGCTAGCTGTATCGCTTTAGTCAGTCCAACACCAGCGCCTTTTACGTTGTTTCCAGGTACAAAACATGAATATAATTAGAGCCCATTCTCACAGCCTGCCCACCTGACTGTGACTGCGATTACCTCCGCATCAGCGAACGAAAAGTGGGCAAATTAAGCGACTTTGTTGAAAAAACAGGTGCTATTTTCCCTTTAGACCCGCGAAGACAGGAAGTGACTGGGCGCTTGTACGCGCTACTTCCGGTTGTCGTGAAAAAGGTCTATGCATTCACCCAAATGATATGAGAGCATAAAGGAGTCGTTTATGTCCTGCTAAAGTTAACAACAGCGCTGAACCTGGACAGATGTAAACCGTGGTGTAAACATGGACGCACCCGCGTTGAGGAGCATTGCGTCCTCCTTACGTACATAAACGCACGGCGAGGAGTCGTCCAAAAACCGAAGAATATCAGAGTATTCCACCGGTATTAGCTAGTTCTTCATAGTGTTTACAGAGACCACGTGTGAAACTTTCAACACTCAATATAAGGGACAAAAGACATCCCGTACGGGACAATCCTATTTAGATAAATATACGGGATGTCCCGGCTAATACGGGACAGTTGGCAACCTTAGTGGCGATCTAATTAAATACTAATGCTGCCGGGGTAAATTGCCGCAAATTTCGGTCGCTGTTAAGTGACGTGGGATATTTAAATATATTGCAGGTAGCGGCTACCCGTGGCCCCGCCCGTATGTAATCACTACCCACCCGCAAACCCGCGGGTAAAATTCCAGGATGTAAAACCCGCCCGTTTCAGCAACTTTTGCGGGTACCCATCGGATACCCACGGGTACCCGACCCGGTGCAGGACTCTGTCCTGCAGCCCTGGCTTTATGACGCTTTGGGAAAAAACTCAGTGAATTAAGCGTTCTTATGAGATGGCGCATTTGTGTTTGCATCCACGTTTATTCAGCTTCAGCCACAGCCGTTAACTCCTGCCGTCACAAAGAAACATCTCAACGCTTGTATCTTCACATTTCCCACAAACGCAGATCAAATTGAGTCAAGGGGTAAAGGAAGAAAACATTTATCCGTCAAATGAATAATCCAGATATTACTTGGTTAAGTTAGACTCCAGACAGCGAAGTTTAACAAGCATATTGACCGGTTGAACACTCGTGCTAGCTCGGTGCAGTTTCCCCAAAAAAAGTCCTGCTCCTCTATGTGATAATCCGAGCAAACTCCAAAGACACGATGCACGAGTGTCCTTGTGCTTTGGTTTGGTCAAATCTGTCAGTCCATCCAACGATAAGCCTCCAGTATTCTAACTTTAGCCGTTTTTCTGCGGTTTTCAGAGCCATGTTTACATTTTGGGTGACGGTGGCACAGATGGTAGAGCGGGTCGTCTCATGATCGGAAGGTTGGGGGTTCGAATCCCCAACCTTCCGATCAATTGCAGCTGATGACGATATGTGGAGCTGGTGCGGCTTATGACGTTCTGTGGAGGCCGTGGACACTCTCCAGCCAAACTAAACACCAAATCAAGTTTTTTTTTACTGATAAACTGTCTCAGTGGGTGTCTCATAGTGTTGTCCACTGGTCCCTGACATTATTCTGACATTATAGCGCAAACATGTGTCAAATCCTAACTTTGGCCTGAAAACGAATGGGTTGCGCCCCCTTCAGGGTAAACTCTGCTACTAAATTAGAATTTCCTGATTAGCTAGAGACGTGTCCACGGCCTCCACAGAACGTCATAAGCCGCACCAGCTCCACACATTGTCATCAGCTGCCCATGTACCTGTGGTTTATAACCAAGTCCCTCCCACGTAATCTGTCTGCTGTGATTGTGCCAATGCAAATGTCGAGGCCAATCAAGGCCCACACACTCACCCCCTGCATGTCACCCCCAAACTTCAGAGACCGCCTCTTTCGTGGCAATTTTTGACTTTTGTTTGTGGGTGGGGAATGGCTTTGGCACGCCCGTTTAGGTACTCTTTAAAGAGACTAGATGCAAGTTGGTCATTTTATGCTCACTACTGCCACCTAAGGTCTTACGCGTAACTGCAGTCTCTATATTGAGCTCGTGCATGACGGCAATTCGGACCTGAATGAAGACTTTTTGAGTGACAGTGCAGGATTTTAGTGGCAGTTATGGTGAACAGGTCTGTGCTCATTCTCCACATTAGGACATGGCTGGAACGTGTAGGGGGGATGAAAATACTTAGTTTTAAAAATAATAATAATCTGTATAGTCCCTTTTAAACAGAACTAAACCAGGTCCAAACTAGGACTAAACAAAGAGACCAGGTCCACATTTGGAGGAGTGCAGCTAATGAGAAAACTTTGGTTATGAAGCACTTTGAATTGCCTTGTGTATGAATTGTGCTCTACAAATAAACTTGCCTTGCCTTGCCTTCTAAAGTGTTACCAAAACTTTTACAAAACCACTGCATCCGTGAAGTGAACTTTAAAGCACTTTGCATTACAGCTTTGTCTGAAAAGCGCTCTATAAACTTGCGACTGACTGATACTTTTGGTCATAGACTTCATTGTAATATTATGTATTACAATGTGTTTTGAATGTTTTGAATCATATGTTTGTGACAAGGAACGCACAATTAATATCTAAATTTGCTAAATATGGCAATGCTGAGGAGCCAACACTGCTCCGATCTATAGTTCCTGGATTTTACTACGACATAGATGGAACAACAAACTCCACATTTTTGAAGCTCTTAATCCATCACTGGACTGATGGTGGATGCAGTTCTGTGCTCAAAGTGCTGGATGAAAATTAAAGTTTTTTTTCACTGTATGTATTGCAGTCATTTTCACTGGTCAAGGGAAGAATGGATTCAATTAAATTCCAACAATTCTGGTAGACAACATAACTTCTTGTATAATTGGGAGGAGAGAATGGCTTTGACAAATTGAAAATGATCCTAAAACACGTGTCAAAATCCACGCTGGATGACCTCAAGAGGCGCAGGCTGAAGGTCTTACTGCAGCAGTCTCTTGACCTAAACATAATAGGGGATCTATAAAGACTAAAAGACTCTTGGCAGCCTACAAAAAGCATTTTCAAGGTATGAATCATGATACTTGTCAAAGGAAGGGGAGCGGGTTAGGTATTAACTCTGCAGGGTGCCCAAACTTCCACAGTAGTTCCAACATTATACTCCGAGCACCTCAATGTGCAGAACCCATCTACCAAGCTCAGCAATAAGCCTCTGTCTCGCTCACTAAAGGAATTGTGTTTTCCCCTCAGGGTATACAGCCAGCTCCCCGTCCCGCTCGCTCCCTCCTCCTCTGTACCTGTCATCCTGTAAGCCTCTCGGTTATTCTAATGCGAGGGATCAAGACGGTTCGGAAATAGCATTCTGACAGCGCCGCTATCAGGATGTCACAAAAAGACTGGGGAACAGGGAGGAAAACGGTAATATAGTCAGCCAGTGGACCGGCTCATTTGGTCGTAATGCGTTGTCCACTGGAGCTATATGTTGCCAACTAGTGTGTCGTCAGACGTATAGCACTGAAAGTGTGAGGAAGACATTTGGGATATGAGACCAGCTTTAAGAAAATATATTTGCTTTATTACATCAGCTTTGTATAAAAAATAATGCTACTTTACTTTTTCTTTTACCAATAATCCATGCTTTGGGTCAGCGGCGTTTCTTGAGGTTGGCCAGGTTTGACCCGGGCTCCAGGTCCCACCCCACTGAGGGGCGCTGCATGAGGAAGAACATATGTTGCAGTGTTTCCTCTACCATGCCATTAAGTTATCAAATCCGACTCTCCGTCAGAAAGTCCTGTACAAATTGAAATCCATGCACTTAAACTATTCCACGTTCTTCTTTCTATGCTAGCCACCGGTTAATTCGATTTAAAATTTGACATAGGGCACACATTTCTAAGGCCAAGTCCATTTTGGGGCGACGGTGGTGCAGAGAGTACAGCGGGCCGTCTTGTGATCGGAGGATTGCAGGTTCACAATGTCGTTGTGTCCTTGGACAAGACACTTCACCCACCTTGCCTCCAGTGTCTGCGTACACTGGTGAGTGAATGGGTGACTGGTTCCTTGAAGTAAAGCGCTTTGAGGGGTCTAAAGCAGGTAGAAAGGCGCTATATAAATGTGACCATTTATTTACCATTTTCATGTACCTCGAGATTAGCCCAATGTGCAACAGATTTTGCCGGATGGAGGCCTCCCTTAGCCACATGTTCTGGTCCTTTTGGGGGAACAGCACATTATCTTGGTTATTGAACTTTAGGCTTGGACCAAATCCTGTCGTAGCCCTCTTAGGGGCTTTTGAAAGTCAAACGCATCTCAATGCCAACAAAATGACAATAGCTGCGTTTCCATCACAGGATTTTAATGCGCATTTTGATGGAAACACCAAATTTCGCATTTAAACTATGAATTTGCATACAATGTTTATCCGCTCGCTTGAGGTGGTTTCTGTTTGACGTAGCGAATAAAACGTACACGTGGCTGTTGGCGTAGCCGACCTGTGGACAGGAGTGGACAGAAGTGAAGAGGAAAAGTAATCCATCAGTAGCAGGTCGTCTCTAGTCCAAAAATATTTCCCAGATGCAGAGGTTCAAACATCGCTGTCTCTGCCGCAGCATTTATGCTAACAACAGTGCACTGTCTGCAACTATGGACCAAGTTAGCAACAAAAAACTTGCCCAGAGACGCAGACGCCGCCTGATCCTCATTAGAAAACGTATTAAACTCATAGTTTTGTTTGTCCAGCCTTTACAGGTCATACAAGACTTCAGAGTAGTAGCAACTAGTTAGTTACTTAGATACTTTTGCTTAGCTTTAGTGTGTAGGTCGCCTAAAATGTATTCATGACATTACGAGTAAAAACAAGCAGCTAATTCCAACATGGTAAATTAATTTGACCAAAAACTATACTAAAAATCTCGTACTTCAAGAGAAATCAAAAACGTACAGTACGCCCTCTGCTGGGTAAATGCTGCAATTGCATCACGCAGCTGCCTGCTGTAACCAGGTAACCAAAGCCACGATTCGCAAACACTCTTGGATGGAAACGTGTGAAAATTCGCTTTTGTTATACGCATTTATTGCGTGCATTTTCTCTGATGGAAACACAGTTATTGACAATGACATTTGGCACAAAAGCAGAGGGTAACCACAAGATAGTGGAGCCACACGCAGCTAACAACTTAAAATCAGAGCTAACACTCTATTAGCTCTGATGGTAGCATAATAAACTGAATTGATAGAACTTTTACCATACACTCAACAAGTAGGATTACAACTGGGCACGTGGCCACAGGGTTCACGCAAGAACAGTGACTTCCCAAAGTTTCCAAAGTCATCACTTCTGCGTCCTGAGAGTGGTCCGCAAACGGGTGCCAGGCTATATGGATTTGTCTCTACCTCATCCTCTTCCTCTCCTCCGCTCTGCTCACACGCTGCTCTGGCTCTAGTCCACTGTGACCATCCATGACTGTCTGGCTCTGAGTAATATAGGCCTCGCTAATTTAACGCTATATTAGAGCGCTAAAGGTACAGATTTCATAGCGCTGACATTGTCCGGACCGCACAGTCTGACATCCTCGTCCTGTTGGCCAGTGCCGTGCTGGGTAATCGGGAGAGTCGGGAGGTTTTCCCGGTGGGCCGCTCGGTGGCGGTGCTTTTGGGCTGACAGAATAAAATAATGAATTAATAACAGACGCGCAGTTGTGCCATTCCAGGCCTAAAGGCTTTAACTGGGCTGCAGCAGGAGCCTGGGCTGCTGTTCCAGATATAAATGAAGTAACACAAGCGTAACTGTCAGGTAAATCTATCAAAAATAACGAGTAATGTGTCAAAATCTGAAAAAAAATTTGCATCGAACTTTTCATCCTTGTGGCGGGGAGATACCATTTGACGTTGAACTAACTCAGAGGGTGTTTAAGGGTGTTTAAGTGGAACACCCCTCCGCTTTAGTTGAAGTTGGTGCAGTCCAATCCAGGGAGACAAGTGTCCGAGCGAGTGAGAAAAAAGGAAGGCAGTGAAAGGTAGGTGGACAAATAAATATTTTTATCTTCATAACTTGGGGCTGATTGTGGAGTTGTCTCAGGCGCAGACTGTGTGTGCAGCGGCCCATGTGAAAAGAGAAAGCGTTAGAAAAGTGTCGAAGCCGTACTTGAACCGGGGACCTCCTGCACCAGAGACTAGCGCGCTATCACTGAGCTATAAACCCACACCAAATCACCCGCATCGCCTATTCCACCTCAGAAACATCCGCCGGCTCCGCCCTTCTCTCTCCCCTCACACCACTGCCATACTTGTACACAGCCTCGTCACCTCCCGTCCCGACTATTGTAATTCCCTGATGTTTGTCTCCATAAACTCCAGCTGGTCCAAAACGCAGCCGCCCGCATCATCACACACACCCCCTCCATAAAGCACATCACTCCTGTCCTTCAACAGCTCCACTGGCTCCCCATCACCCACCGCATCCAATATAAAATCCTGCTTCTCACATTCAAACTAATAAATAAAATAAAATAAAGCAATTCACAAGCTCGCCCCTCGATACCTGACTGACCTCCTCCATGTCTCCATACCTGCCTGCTCTCTCCGCTCCTCCTCCTCCTCCTCTCTCCGGCTCACTGACCTCCCTCCCGCCCATCCCGTCACCATGGGGAGTAGAGCCTTCAGCTGCTCTGCTCCCCAGCTCTGGAACACTCTCCCCCCCTGACCTCCGTAACACCGACTCACTCCCACACTTCAAATCATCCTCAAAACTCATCTGTTTAGACAAGCCTACTCACTGTGACCACAACCGCATCGTCCTTTTTTATTCATGCTGTTTTAACATTGTATTTTAACTGTCTTAATTGTTGATGTTAATTTATATGTGGATGTGAGGCGACCTTGAGTGTCTAGAAAGGCGCCTAAGAAATAATAGGTATTATTACGATTAAAACTGAAAGTGAATACCTTATTCTATTCTCCCGCGACTTACAGGGATGGGATAAACCACTTTCTCAAACAGGAAAACACGGTATTTTCAGCAGATGTTGGCTTAGTGGGGCAAAATGAAGTGCTCAAGACAAAGGAGGAGGTGCCAGAGCGGGTTCCCAAACTTTTTCAGCCGCGACCCCAAAAATGGCCTGTCAAATATCTCGGAACCCCACTGTCAAAAGGCCTGGCACATTTTTGAAGTTTCACGTCAGTAACAAGTGATGGAAACACCAGATTTTGCAATTAGAACCCTTGTCCTTTTGCAAGACCCCGCCCCCAAACCGGTCATTGTCCAGTTACACTTCATAGCTGCCGTTGTTGCCCGTCATTCTCCAGATCTCAAAGTAATGGAGTGCATCTGCTAACTTGTTAGCCAAGGTAAGACTCGCTCACCTTGTCGTTTTGTCCACACAACAGCGCTGGTTGAATTTAAGGCAGCTCCAGGATCTTTTTCTCGTTACATATTTTGAATGTATTCATACACTGAAGCAACCCCTTTTGCCTCATCTGAAGGATATTGCGCTGGTATTGCACCAAAATGTCACTAAGACACTCTTCTCCCCCCCCCCATTTCTCCTCACTTCATGACGGAGCTAGCTAACATTTGTTAAGGAGGTAGGGCTCTTGCGAAAGGTCAGTTCCCATAATAAGTTAATCTGCTCGCTTGAGGTGTTTTTTTGGTTTGGTTTTGTGAATAAGCGTTAAAGGAACAGGCCACCGTTTTTCCATACTGATATGTTCTTACCTGAGCTTAGAGGAGTTGATACGTACCTGTCTGGTCTTTGTGCCCGTGGAAGAGCGTGGTAGCTTCCAACTTCACCCACGTTTGGAGCTATAGGAATACATTGGGAGAGGCCAAATGCTAACAACATCTTTGGTCATTTTACGTGACTGAGCGCACGCACAAAGACCAGACAGGTATGCATCCACTCGTCTGAGCTCAGGTAAGAACATATCTCAGTATGGAAAAACGGTGGCCTGTTCCTTAAAGTGCATATGACACATTAGATACAATTTTTGCTAAAACAAAGTTTTATTATTAAATATAATTGTTTTTTATTATTAAAACAATTATACTTGAGCTTTAGCTAAAAATGTTATCCAGCTTTCTTTGGTTAGATAGACGCAAACAATTTTAAACTCTTACCATGCCAACCATGTTATGTCAACGGGAAATGAGAGAGTCAAACTGCTGTGGAACTTTACCACTTATCTTAAAAATGAAAATGAAAATAATTTTCTGTCCAACATTTCTTCATCAAAATGGCTGCTTCACTGACATCAATCAATCAAAGTTTATTTTTTAAACACAAACAACACCCGGCAGACCAAAGTGCTTTACATAAAAACACAGGGAAAAAACATTCTGTATAAAATGACATAAAATATAAAAACACTGGCACACAAACTAGATCAGTGTTAGGTGTTCTGGAAGGCCTGTCTAAATAAGTCTATAATGAGGTAGGTCGCAGGTAACGGTGTGAAAGCCAGAGATAATTACTCCGTGAGTCTTTAGTCTGGACTTGAACAGTGGCAGGTCTGTGATGACTCACAGCTCCACTGGGAGCGAGTTCCACAGTTTAGGCCCTGCCAGGCAAAAGCACGATCGCCCCTCTGCCTGGACATAAAATTATAATTATTTATTTATTATTTATTTGTTTATTTGGTCGGGACAGTGCCTGTTAATGAACATACAGCACATGGGTCTCATGCATGTCAACATGCCACACCGGATTGTCTCCATGGGTTAATTTTTATTCTTCGTCTCCCATGCGCACTCTCAAACACACTCTCATTCATCCTGGCCTATTGTACATGTTTTTAGTGGTAGGGGAAACTGGAGTACCCAGTTGAAACCTACGCAGACACAGGGAGACCTTTGAGCTGTGAAGCGCTAACCGCTGCGTTACCATGCCGCCCACACTTTCAACAGATGTTTTCCATCTAAATAAGTGACATTTACAGCAGCATTAAAAGCTGTCATATGCACTTTAAGGTACATTTTGGAAATGGCTGATTTATCACATAAAGTAAGCACATAACTGTTGTCGGATCTTTTGACTGGAGTGGACAGTAGTGAAGAAGGAAAGTCGTCCCATCAGTCAGCGGTTGAGAAAACTGCCCAATAATGCCAAGATCAATTATTGCTTAGCTATTTCAATTACTTGTTTTCTTTTTTCATGACCAGATGAAGCTGTAAATTCATAGAGCAGCTGAGTAATGGTGACGCAGTAAACCAAGGCTCCGCTCCTTTCTCTGGTGGAGCACTAATGCACAGGCGTGTTCCGTGATACAATATGCATGAATCATCGGCGGCTTTTCAGTGTTGCCATGTGTGCGAGGAAACATGATGTACATCCAAGTAAATAGACTGAAGGTATAAATAAATAATATATTGCGGCATTGACGATTGACGCATGCTCTGCGTTCAGATAGAAAAAACTTTGTATTTCAGGAACATGTTGCATTAGCCCACATTTCCACTGCGAGGTTTTGAAGATGTTTTGAACTGGAATCAAGCGTGTGGGCGTTCCCTTGTTGTTTTATTTTGTTTTTATATCATACTCTTTGGGCAAAATTCTATTATTTATGTTGCCTGGCTTCAAGGACCTACAGTATTAGCTCATTACTGAAACAACCAAAACTGATCTTATTTTTTTTGTCACATTTGTCATGTTTTCGTAGTTTTGTTGTTGTTGTGTTTTGTCATTTATTGTTGCTTTAACATCACTGTTTTTCGTTTCTTTTTTTTAAAGTGCATAGGACACATTCGACACAGTTTTTGCTAAAACATAGTTAGCACAATTATATTTAAGAGTTTGCTAAAGACTAGCTAAAGCTTTCTTTACTTTGACCATTTTTATGATGTTTATACATGCGTTTCCAATGACATCACGCATAGTTCTGGCCGCCATTTTGAATACGGAAGTAGAATTATGCAGTACGACAACCAGGAGTTAAAGTGGGCGGGAACGGTCGCACCTTCACGTGGCAAAAAAAAAAAAGAAAGATGAAGTTAATGACTGCGACTTTGTCATTTTCGTACAACAAAAGTCTGCCTGTGAGATAAATCAGTGCAATAAAAATACTACGTCAGGCCAGGGGTAGGAACCCGGCACCTTGGGTTGTTTAATTGTTAATTTGCTAAATGTGCGCTGGACAAAAGTCCACTCTTCAGAGAGAAACTGGAGAAATAAGTTGAGCAACAGGTCCGTCCTCTCCTCATGCGCACGGGTTTAATGCGCCTCAATATAACAGCATTTATCATGAAATCATCAACTTTAAACATAAACTAATTCATAAACGGAGTCTACTCTTCCCAAGCTTTAGCCCACTTTTTATTTCATATTAATCAGCCTCATATTTTCGGTTTTACAGATACATTTAGGAAGCATAACAGAAAAGACGATAAAACAGTGCAGTGTTACGGCGCTCGTTTATGGCACAATGTCAGCCTTTTTCACAAAGTATTTGCTCTGATCAGAGCCTCCGAATTTGTCTGCAGTTCAAAAGTAACAATAGAGTCATGAATCCAGGCTAAAGTTGAGCCTATAGACTCGTGTGTAGCCTGTGTCTCCTCCTCACTGATCAGTGCGATGAGCAGCTATAGACAGAGGAAGAACAGGGGCGGAGCTGACACGGGCAGCAGAGGGACTGGGGCCACAGCAGAGGGGCCCCACAGGGAAACACTTACACAGGATTTTGACAGTACATAAAAACAATTAGGTATAGGTATAAAAAAAATCCCTTTTTAGCAAAGTAATCATAAAGTAGCGCTGATTTTCATCACTGTATAAGGCTAATTTAAACAGCATATGTTTGCCTAAAATACACCAGATTGTATGTGTATCTGATTATTCAGATAATTTCCTGGGTAGGACTGGCTGTTGCTCTAACTTTCTGGGAGTATCTCAAACAAGAACACACATAAAGAAGAGTTATTCTGTTAAATGAATTAAAAGTAATCTAAAACACCTTCTGTTACATGTAATATACACACAGCCTTTCAAATATCGACCTAATGTAGCATTCTGAGTCTTTGAGATTAGAGTTCCGCCACCTCCCAAAGTCCACTTTAACCACTGACTACAACATGTAATAGTATCTACTCAGGATGAAAATGAAAGACAACTGATTGACAGTGGTATTTTTATGTACTCGTAATCATTGCTCATGAAGATAACAGTTAAAACACGGAACCAGAGACGCACATTTATGTGATATAACCAGCAAATGTGGCACAGACGTAGCAGCTCTGTCTGTCGAGCTACAGCAGGAGTTACTAAAGATCTGCTTCACTCCTCAGACTAAATTAACTCATCAAAGAGGAAACAGAAACCTTTCTCTGTGATTGTTACAGTTTGTCATGTCAACAGAGTCTCAGTCTGAGTCAGTGTTTAAGCTGCTCAAGACGTTAGCATGAGACCGGTTAGCAACTGTCAACCAACTGTCAATGGCTTCAACACAATAAACACATGTGTGGTTCACATCTATGAACACTGAGGAAATACTACAGTAACAGCTCAGCTCTGACCTCTGTCACATATTGTATCCAAGGATCGATGTTTGTGGTTCAGGGCTTTCTCTTGGAGAGGTCAGAGCTGAGTTGTTGAAGCTAAATGCTAACCGGTAGCATGCTAACATCTTGACTAGCTTAAACACTGACTTACTGGTTTCATCAAATAAACGATTGCTCTCTGAGGCCGTGTTTTTACTGTTATATTCTTGAGCAATGCTTACGAGTAAATAAAAATGCCACTGTCAGTCAGTTGTCTTTCATTTATATCCTGAATAGAGATATTGTTACATGTTGCAGGACTGCATAATTCTACTTCGGTATTCAAAATGGCCACCATAACAACAAAAGTCACATGACTCCAAGGCATATAGTTTCACTTCCTTATTGGACACTGACAGGAAGTGACATAGAAGAAGGTAAACAATTTTTAACTGTTGCCGTGCAACCATGTTAAGTCAATGGGAAATGAGTGAGTCAAACTGCTATACGTTTGTTAAGTGTGACGTCACGACTTCCGCTTCCGGGTCCTGGCAGACGGGCAAAATATGCGAGAAAAAAACATAAAAATCTTGTAAAAACATTTCTGTTTTTACGTAATATTTAAAAGTAATATTTACTAAAGTCGCTACTTCCAGGTTTAGCATTTTTCTCGGCTAACCAGGATGTAGCGATTTTGGTAAATATTACTTTTATTGCAGTAGGTACAGCATTTTTGGCTAATGGGCCTGATAAATAAGTATGTTCAGTAACTCTCTGTCGAGTTTCAGAAATATTGATTGTGGTATTGAAGAGTTTTTTGTAGTTTCTCGCACATCTGCCGGACCCGGAAGTAGAGCTGTGACGTCACCACTTAACAAACATAATAGAATGTTACCTTCTTCTATGTCACTTCCTGTCAGCAACTTAAAAATTCAAATAAAAATAACTATTCTGCCCAACATTTCTTCATTAAAATTGCTGTTTCACTGAAATAAAATGATAATTATGCAACTGATGAACTTGCAACTGATGTAATCCTTCTAAATAAGTCTTATTTTCAAAAACTTTTTGTCACTTTTTGTGGCATTTTGGTTGCTTTTTCATCACTCTTTAGTTGTTTTTTTTTTTTTTGCCTTTTCTTTTTCCTTTGTGTTATTGTTTCTTTTCCAGCCCATTTTTGTCGCTCTTTTGCCGCTTTTTATGTCACTTTTTTGTTGCATTTTCATCCTCGTTTTCGTCGCCTTTTTGACACTTTTTTTTTCCAAGAAGCTTTTAGATTTGTGTAAAGCCAAACTGGAGAGATCTGCAAAGGTGTCCAAACTAATATTAGTGTGGGTAATTTTTGGTCTGGCAGAATACTTTTAAAAACTTGAAGTACATTTCTCAAAACCTAAAACAATTTATTTAAACAGCAAAACACAATGTAATATTTAGAAATCTTGTGTTTTTCTGTAATTTATGCCATTTTCTTGGAATTTTCTTTGGAACTATTACAATTTCCATTTGATTTTATGTTCTGTTTCACACAAGTTATGTCGTCATTAAAAATAAATCAAACTTTTCGATTTGGGTAAAGCCTAACTGGGGAAAATGTGCTCGGTTAAGGCGGGGGTTAAGAGGTTAAAAGCCGTGTGGTTTTGGTTTGCCGGGTGAGAAACAAGCTGGACTGAAACTTTTCAAATCATGCACCATAAAAAACACCAAAAAACCTGCAGGATCAAATAAAAGCAAACTTCAAATCCCACCGGTGCCCTGTGACATTTGCTCTGTGAGATTTGTGTGCCCGAGATGTTTCTGAGGAGGAGTAGGCCAACCAAGTTTCTAAGGCCATTTACTGACTCTATTTACACTGTACTATTTTTAATCTGCCGCTTTGCTGAAGCAGAATAGTAGACACATCTCTTTCTCCTGATGAAGCACAAACACCAGTTGACTTTTGTCAGACGCATACAGTAGACACATCACCAGGTACAGTGGGAGGAAAATGTATGTGAACGCTTTGGAATTTCTTCCATTTCTGCCTAAATTGGTCATAAAATGTGGTCTGATCTTTATTAACACAAGAATGAGTAAACTGTGTCTGCTTAAACTAACACCACCCAAACATTTACATTTTATCATGCTTTTACTGGCAATAAATGTAAATATTCACAGGACAGAGTGGAATAAGTAAGTACACCACCTGGCTAAAAATTCTCCAAGAGAAAATTAGACAAATTTATGCAGACATTTAGAGTCAGGTGTGGCTTAAAGCTGCCCTGGGCACTGAAAAACACACACTGGTTAAGAATTGTCCCTTGTTGAGAAGCATTGTCTGATGTGCATCATGCCTCACTTCAGAAAACTCTCTGAGGACCTACGATCAAGAATTGTTGATTTGTATAAAGGTGGAAAAGGTCACAGAACCATCTCTAAGAGTCTTGATGTTCATAAATCCACGGTTAGAAACATTGTCTATAAATGGAGACAGTTTGGCTTCACTTCCAAGGAGTGGACGTCCTGTAAAGATGACTCTAAGAGCTAGAGCCCTGCACGGGCCTGATTTCTGGGCCCGAGCCCGGCCTGGGCCTGTGAGGTTCGGGTCCGAGCCTGGCCCGACCCGACAGATTTTCAGAATTAGCAGGCTTGAGCCCGGGAGAAACATGCATGCATTTGTTTCCTGGAAGCACTGCGAAAACATACCGTCGATAGAAGCCCTCTGAACGTTAACCGCTCGGTCCTCTCTCTCAATACGAACGCGTTGCAGAGCTGTACGCACAGTGAGGAAACCCCCACGCCACGGCCCACGGGGACGGCAGGTACATGTTTGTGTTGAGTTGGCGGGTCAAGACGGGGTGAGAGAGAGCAGGTTGGGCAGGGAGAGAGGGAGTGAGGAGAGCGGGTGCTGCATTTAATGTCGACATTGTTGGTTAAAAAAAAATCAGCACAACGCATCGCTTTAATTGGCAGGGAAAAACTAAGCCCGAGCCCGGCCCTTGTCCGATGCAATGATAAGGTAATGGGCCCGAAGCCCGGCCCGCGGGCTGTCGGGCCCCTCGGGCTCAAATGCAGGGCTCTACTAAGAGCACAGTGCAGAATACTCAATGAGGTAGAAAAAAGAACTCTAGAGTATCAGAGAAAGACTTACAGAGATCACCGGCACATACCAACATCTCTGTTGACACGTCTACAATACGTAAAACATTGAACAAGAATGGGGTTCATGGGAGAACGCCACGGAGGAAGCTACTGCTGTCTAAAAAACATAAAACATTTCTGCACATTTTAAATTTGTGAAAAAGCACTTGGATGCTGGATTCAGTGGACTGATCAACCCAAAGTTGAATAGTTTGGTAGGAACACACAACGTCATGTGTGAAGGAAAAATGGAACAGCACATCAACATGGGGCTGTTTTGTTGCCTCAGAACCAGAGGGCTATTTCATAAAACACGCTCAGTAAAGCTAGGCTTAGGCTCCAAATCCTGGCACAACAATTCAAGCTGTGATTACTGGGTTTCACCAAAGGGACACCGAGCTTGGCTGATCTCACTAATTCAAGACAGGTTCAACTAATTAGCACTTTGAGATATCATGGCCAAGCGTGAACGCGCAGCATACTTCACAGGCCGCCAGCTTTGTTCTGCTACGTTAGCTCCATAGGTAGAGCGCAGGGCTCCCATCTATGAAGCTGCGAGATCGATCTCAGCCTCGACTTATTTATTTTTTTGACTGGGCACCCACTGGGAAGAACATAAATTGGCGCTTATGAATTTAAACACTTTTCTTTTTTCCCAGGAATTTAAACACATGATAAAAAAAAGGAAACACTGTTGACACAGGTCATGAGGGTGGATCCTCCTGTGGGTTAAGGTTCCTTTTATTGGACAAGCTTTTTGATGCCACATAATGTCATTAATGTGTCACGCAACTTTTGTATTTCACAGGTGAGAGACAAAGACAATGCAATAAATTATATTTATAATTTATTGCATAAAGTAATTGATTTTGTGATGTCATGTTTTCTTTTTCACATTATTTAGGCCAACATACATTTTGGCCAGATGATGGCACTAATACCCTGCTTGTGTCATTTACATTGCCCATTGGCGTTGGATTCCACGAAGAAGAAACATAGCTTATGCTCAGTCTACTCTTAGCCTGGTCCGTTCCAGGCTAAGTTCTTTGACTATATTTCCATAGTAACTGAGCCAGACTCAGAGTGAGCCTGGTTTATGAAACCGAAAAGACAACACAATAAGCCAGACTTGGCCAAATAAGCCTAGCTTACAGAGTAAGCCAGCTTTATGAAACAGCCCTCTGGACAGCTTGCTATCATCAATAGAAAAATTAATTCAGGTTTATCATGATATTTTGCAGAAAAATGTGAGACATTCACAACAGCATGGAATAAGTAAGTGAACCCCTGTATTAAATAGTTGGCTGATCCTTCTTTTGCAGCAATAACTGCTTTTCTGTCATTGCAGACTAGATGCTCACAACGATCAGGATGAATCTTGGACCATTCCTCTTTACAAAACTGCTGCAGTTCAGTGAGATTCAGGTGGTGTACTTACTTATTCCTCCCTCTCCTGTGAATGTTTATGTCTTTATGTTTATGGCCATTAAAAATATGATCAAATGTAAATGTTTGGGTGGTATTAGTTTAAGCAGACACTGTTTAATCATTCCTGTGATTTTGATGAAGATCAGACCACATTTTATCACCTTTTTAGGCAGAAATGTGAGAAATTCCAAAGCGTTCACATACTTTTCCCTCCCACGGTAAGATCATATGTGGCGACCAACAGTTGTTATACTGGGGGTTGTGACTATAAAAGTTTGAGAACACCTGCTTTAAATAAACACAAGTCACAGGATCTTCAGATAAACCAATATTCCCCACAACTTTCTGACCTAAACAATCCCAAACTTTCATGTGTTCTTTTTTTTTGTACCACTGCTCCCCGAATCCAAAATCCACCTTTACAACGGTGAGCTCCCACTCATCTCAGCGCCCTCTGTCAAGGCGTGACCCGCGCTCGCCCCGGGGTCAAATGCGCGGACAATTACCACCACAACCTTCTGGCCGCCATTACCAAAACGACAAAGGTCAGGGAGTAATTATCTCTGGCTTTCACGCCGTTACCTGCTCTCATTATGGGCACTGAGCTTTGTTCGGGTTTTTGGAAAAGTAGCGTCGGTGTTTGATGTTCGAAAAACTTCACATTGTGTAAAACAGCTTTCAGAAAAGGATGTGTCGGGGATTATACGGTGAAACCATCAGCGTCTGAAGAACAAATCAAAACTATCAAGACCAAATAAAACAATGAACAAACACTTTAACCTCGTCACCACCGCCTTAACTGAGTGCATTTGCTCCAGCTCAGCCTTACCCAAATCTAAACGCTTACAGCCTACAGGCCAATGTGAAGACTCATTTGAAAGCTAAGACCTACAAAACTCTATCTGAACCATTTTACTTCCCCTAGCGTTGTTGCTGCATGCATTGTCGTCACTTTTTGGCCATTTTCTTCATCGCATTTTTGTTGCTTTTGTCACATTTTCAAAGAGCAACACTATATATTTTCTGTTGCGTTTTCGTAGCCACATTTTCCCCACATTTTTATCCTCTTTTTCCTCTAAAGGCTCTTTTCCACATGCAGGCGCGTGTCAGCCGAATGGCTCTTTCACCCGCTTTGTCGAGATTTTCCATAACAAAGGCCAGGGCCAAACCGGTCTGACCAGGTATAGGTTTTGGGATCGACCTCTGGCTGTGGCCAAAGCGCTAACCCGTGTCTGATGTGACGTGAACAGACTGCTGGCCTCTGATTGGCAACGAGAGAGCCAATCAGAGGCCAGCAGCCCTCACTATTGACATGCAGGTCATATGGATTTAATATTTCACAACATCATAACGCTGTGCTAAAAGGGGATTTTGCCGATAATAGCATTTAGCCGCTGTTAGCACAGTTTTAGCTGGTGTTAGCATAACATTTGCATGTAGCTTACCTTCATAGTTGTATTTAGTGGTTTCTTTTCTGTTTTAATACAGCTTGCCACCTCTGAATGATTGTATAACTCCCACAACAAATGCATGTGTGTGTGTGTGTGTGGTGGAAATAGAAAGGTCTGCGGGGTTGTGTCGATACGTGCAAGTAGATCGTGTCGTGCGCGGCCGGTTCGCGCTATGTGGAACGACGGCTTAATTTTTGTCGCTCTTTGGAAGCTTTAAGATTTGGGTAAAGCCAAACTGGAGAAAAGCCCTGCCTTAACCGAGCACATTAAGAGGTTAAACCACACAGATGTGTCATTGTTTATTTGTTTATTTTTCTTCTTTTACATTTATTTAACCCAGGAAAGGTGAACCGGTATGTTTCCTGACATTTAAAACAGGCCATTATTAAAACACTTATTAACGGTCCTTAGTCCACGGTTATTATTGTATTTGTTTCTTATAATGAAGTGTTTTCTTTACACTGCTAACACACAAATTCCCACATGTCCTGCGGTTTGACTGCTCAGTTTTCATTGCTCAATGAATCCTTTAACCGGAACCGAGCACATTTTCTCCAGTTTGTCATTAACCAAATCTGAAAGCGTCAAAAACAAGGATGAAAACGCAAAAAAAATATAATAAGAGCGGCAAAAAGTGACAAAAACGTGATAAACGTGATACTTCTGAGACGACAACACAGCCACAACGGAGGGAAAACCTGAGATCAAGTTTTGTAGGTCTTAGCTTTATGGCTTTATAGGCTATTGCTTTGTTCTCACTTTAACTCACTATGTCAAAGCTCTTAAGAAGGACAAGCTACAAATTTCTTTTCAGATACTTCAAGAAAGCTGGTGCACTTATCAAAAAACTGTAAGCATTTTTTCAACATAATTCTATCAAACAGTCAAAATCCTCGTATTTTGTGTAAGACTATTGACGGTGTGCTCAATGCTTCCAGACCATCTTTTATGTACCTCAGGTGAATTTGAAAAGTCAGAAAATACTAGGGCTTCTATTGCACTGCCCACTTCTGACCCATCCATCGCTTTTTCTTGTACTGCTGTTTTTAATCATTTTGAGCGTGTTAGGCTGCCCTTTTTGAGCGATTTAGTTGGTCATATGAAACCCTCTGGTTCTCCATCCGATGCACTTCCACCCAGACTTCTTAAGGAAGCTTTTCCCACTATAGCACCATTTGTTGTTGACATTATCAATGGTAGTTTAACTAGTGGGATGGTCCCCATTTGTTTTAAACATGCTGCTGTTCAACCCCTGATTAAGAAGCCTGGCCTTGATTCATCCTCTTTAACAAATGTTAGGCCCATTTCAAAACTCCCCTTTCTTTCCAAGGTGTTGGAGAAAGTGGTCTACGGCCAAATAAAAACATTTTTGGAGGAGTCCAACATTCTTGAGACGTTCCAGTCAGGGTTTAAAAATCATCACAGCACCAAGACAGCCCTGTTAATTAATGATGTATTTTTAGCCACAGACTACCTTGATGTGAAGCTGGACAGTGCTCTGAAGCTTGACGCCCAGATCAGCTCTGTTGTAAAGTCCAGCTTTTATCAGCTCAGGCAACTGTCCAAGGCAAAACCGTTTGTTCCCCAGCATTTATTTGAGATTTTAAATCATGCTTTTATCACAAATCGTTTAGATTACTGCAATGCACTTTATGTGCGGCTCAATCAGTCGTCTCTCGCTCGACTTCAACTTGTACAAAACGCTGCTGCTCAGCTTTTAACTGGCACCAAAAAGCAAGAGCACGTTACACCTATTTTGAGGTCATTGCACTCTTTTGCTGTCACTGGTCCTAAACTGTGGGACGCACTGCCCCTGCACCTTAGATTTAGTCTCTTGTTCTTTGTAAATCCTCCTTTTTTTTTCTTGCAAGAAGTGCATATTTACAAAAAGGTACAGAGATAAGACATTAAGAAAAGAAAAAAAGAAAGAGAAAGAAAGACATAACAATACAACACACATGAGGTGTAACATAGGACAAAAAACAGAACAAAAAAAACAACTGTATATTAAACAGTTAAATAAATAAAGTATCGCTGCCTCTATAACCACCACTACAACCACTACCACCACTAGCACCACCATCCGTACTACAACCATCAACAGCACCACCATTCGCACCAGTACCACTACTACCACTACTACCACTAATAAAAACAAAACAAAAATGATAAGAGATTTAGTGTGGTGTTCTTAATTCAGTGTGGTGTTCTTCTCATCCATGGCCAGTTAGTCATGTCAATGAGGGCAATGTCCACACACCGTTCCCCGCGCCTGCGACACATCCCCGGCCAGCACCCCAGGCCACACACTGCTAGCACCCCACCAATCCTAATTCTTATTTTGTCCCTTTAATTCCCAGTATGTCCCTAAATAGGATGAGGTGCATTTAAATTGAGCATCAAACTCGCCCTATTCTTTGTGTTTTGTCCCTTAACAGTATTTCCCAATATGTCCCTAAGTAAAGTGAGGTGCATTAAAAGAAGCATTGAGCTTGCCCTATTTTATTTGATTTTTTCCTACTTTGTGAGCCTAACCTTATATGATGCATTAAAACAGTGGCAGGGTGTCTAGGCGAGCTACCCCTTAAAATGCACCTTTTTTCCTTGGCTTTTAACACAGCCTGAGAAGTTTGACTTTTGAATGTTTGTATTATTTTTACTGTTATTAATGTAATTTTTCCTGCTGTGTTCAGCATTTTGATCGACGTTGTTTTTAAAAAGTGCTCTATAAATAAAGTTGGATTGGACTGGATTGCTGGGTTTCAGGTGACATCACAGCGTTCTAAAGGCCTATAATATTATATAGAGGTAAAATTATTTTTGTTTTTGAGGACATTTTTGGTCATGGATCATGGACCCAGTGACTGATATTAACATTTTTGTAATTCATACATTTTCTTTTCAGACACGACTTGTGAAAGTGTAATGCCGTGTTCAGACCGAACGCCTCCTGGGCGTCAAAGACGCGCCTCAAGTCCGTAGTTGGACGCTTGTGCTTACTGAAGTCAGACGCTTGTCACAAATGTCACAGAGCGTCAAGACGTCAGCTCAGAGTGCGTTCGTAGCCATCTTGGAAACAGCTCGTGCCTGAAAACTACAGTTGTTCAGAGGCTAACTACTGTAGTCTCCCTCTTTGCTCCTGCCATGTCCTATGGATCTTTAACTAATGCCCCATGGTCTACGCAGGATCTCCCCAGTATTTAAGCTCATATCCAGCCCATACGGTTGAAGGGACATTGGTGGCAAGTGGCTATAAGCTAGGTTAGCCCGGTTAGCTTTTTGCGATCGCATACAGCTCATTGTTGATAAAAAAAAATTTTTTAAAGTGTGTGCAATAAACCACAAATGCGTCAAGCCCATCTCAGTGTGTGACCATCATAAAGGCTGTTCTGTGTAGTTAAGGGCTTTATTGACGTGATTAGTGCATAAAACTTGTTTTCATGGGGTCAATGCGAGCTATCTGTTTGCTGCTAAGCGGCTAGCATAGATATAATTTATTTCTATGCGCAGCTAACTCGGGGAGAAAACTACGGCCCGTTGTAGATAAAATGTGAGCAATAAACTTAAAAATCAACAAACCTGAATCAGTGTGTGATCATTGTTACATGGTTGCTTTATGTAGATGGGGCTTAATAGACTTTATTTGTGCATATTTCTCGTTTTCACATCGATTGGCTTGTAGCAGCTTTGGGAATGCTCTGTGCATCATCAAGGCCCAAACACATTCCCAGCGCAGATCCAGCCACTCAAATACGTTTTCTTGTCGCCGCTTTTAATCCTGGGTGTTTAGGTAAATGAAACACTGTATGTCTGCTGTAGCCCCGGTTCACAACAGGATAATCCTCCATGACTGTTTACATCTGCGGGCCGGCAGAGGATCTGCCCCAGACCGACGGTGGCTCAGCTACAGCTTACGTCACTGTTGGAGAAAGCTCCTGATTGGTCGACGCTCGCGAATTTCTCCAAAAAGTCCCAATCCCAACTCTAGCGTCGGCGCGAAAATCTTCAAAACGCGCTGCACAGGAGGCGCGTCACGCGCTGCACAGGAGGCGCGTCACACGCTGCACAGGAGGCGCGTCACGCGCTGCACAGGAGGCGCGTCACGCGCTGCACAGGAGGCGCGTCACGCGCCTCGGGGCCTCTCGACGCTCCCGGAGGCGCGTCCCCCATGTATTTTCAATGTAAACCTGACGCTTTGGAGGCGCCGGAGGCGTTTGGTGTGAACACACCATAATGCTGTTAATAGGAAAAACTGGCTCCTGCCCCTCACTGGGTCCTGTGGCATCATCACATTCTAGAACCTGCAACCCAGCAATAGAGGCGTTACACTGGCTTGTAGGCTGTAAGATTTCAGATTTGGGTAAAGCTGAACTGGGGTTAAGGCGGGGGTTAAGAGGTGAAAGGCTTTAATAAACTTCTACAAATGTCAAAAAAATGTTTCTCCAATTAACTCTTTATGTCTTTGAAATATTCATTTATTTCATCACACACATTATTTGAATATATTTTTTCCGATGTTTTGGATGACTAAAGATAAAACAAGAAGGTATCAAAATGACAAAGAAGTCGGGCTCAAAAAGATCCTCGGAGTACGTTTAGCTGTTACTATTCCAAACCAAATTAAAGATGGCAAAAACAATTACCACTCAAGTTTCATTTAAAAAAGACGAACAAGGCATATTATTTCCCTGTTTAGACGGATGTGAGAGAAGACGGAAATCCTAGCTTTCATTCTGTTTCATATTTTGCTGTGTTTTCCAAAATTATGTATCATCGTTGCATCCAAATATGGCCTATAAGCCTCTCCCATTAGCTATGATTGGGTGATTTTGCAGCGAAAACATCCCAGTGATCACAGAGCGCCTCAGATGTTGTGTTTAGAGGATGTTTTCAGTGTAGGACGTCTCAGTGTTCTTGATGATGATGACCAAAAACGGAGTCTGCATGCTACAACAACAAAATGTGGTGTTTTATTCTTTTATTTCTTTCGTTCTGTCTCGGAACAAATGTACGTCATTGGATAATCCCAAGTTACTGAGCGAGAGGACGGGAAAGAAAGGATGATGTTTTGTGAATCCTCATCGCAACAGGGTTATGATTTTGAGCACAGAGGCCGGAAAATACCGATACTGTACAAGGAAGCCCCCTCAGTAAACTTTGTTTATTTGTTTATTTGAGCAGCAAACAAAAGGAGTGGGCCGAAGCAAGAGCTTATAAGCGCCCACCCCCAAAATCAATACAATTAAAATCATCATTTCACAAGAACATAGTGGAACAACAAAGTAACAAAATAGCGACAAGGAAACGACAGCAAAACAAAATCACAACAAAACAAAAATAGACCCTACACACCCGCAGCATCTGACCATACCCCAAAACGGAGCAATACTGATTATGTAACAACTAATTACGAAACAACTATGATAATGCTACATACTTACAAACTATTTACAAAGAACTATAACTTACAAACCACTGTTTGAATGTTTGTACATCAACAGAAAAGAAGCACAATTATAACAACGGTCTAGTTTCATGTACGACGTCTAGTACAAAGCAAGCAACAAAAGGCGATCATTACATTTCTTTCAGATGGTTACCATGGTAACATTGTTAGCATTACCAAAAGTCACTAGTTTTATGTTAAAAAGACACATTAATATACATATTATACTCTGTGAATATTATTATGTACATTTATTATGTAAGCCCTACACAGTGTAGTGCGTTAAAAAGCCAGGTGTAGAGCGGGCCAGTTGTAGAGGGCAGTAGCTCCTCAACAACAAACCTCTACGCAGCTGCCCTAACTAGCTGATTTTGTAGATGATGTTCCTATGCTGTGTGGTGCGTTAAAAGACGAGGATTACGAGCAGGATCCCTCTCAACAGATCCATAGCTCGCCTACCCTAATTCTCTATTTGTAATTTTGAGCAATAGAATGACACCCGTTGAGAGCAACAACACTCTTCCTTAATTTATAAAAAGCAATTTGATCATATTGCGCCCCTAGTGGCAACTCATTTCTTCTTCTCTATACTTTGCAAAAATCTTTTGCTTGAATTTATATTTGAACAGGTTGATGTTTGAACCTCGTTTCATCGCCATCTCCAGTTTATTCCACAATTGTACCTCATTAACTGTTGGACTAAAACGTTTCAAAGTTGAGCTATGTTTCTGAGGCCTGAAGTTTAATTCATCACGTAATTCATAACGACCAGTACGTTCTTGGAACCTTATTTGTATTTGGCCTGGTAACAGTTTGTACCTTGCTTTGTTTAACATCTGTACTGTTTGGAACTCAACAATGTCACAAAACTTCATGATCTTTGATTTTAAAAATTATGAGTGTGTGGTCCAAAAACCCAACTTTATGAATTACTCGGATAGCTCTTTTTTGCAGCATTACTATTGCATTTAATGTGTTTTTGTAAGTACAACCCCAACTTTAAAACTGCTGACATGCTAGACACATACAGTATGAACCACTTCAGGCTCTGAGGAGTTAGGACTAAACACGGTGAGGCTGCATTTAAGTTTTACGCTGCAAAAAAACTGTTCTTGTCTCCCCGAGGGCAGGTTTAAACTCTGACCATGATTAAGTCCAGGCTGAACACGTTGTTGTTCACCTGTGCCTATAACAAGTGAAAGTATTTTAAAGAGGAGGAAAGCGAGATCATTCAAATTGTTTCAAAATGTAAGAATAAAACTTCAAATGACTATAACAATATTGATAATATGACGGTGGTGAGAAATGTTATTGACGCCATTTCAAAACCTCTTACCTATATTTGCAACTCATCATTTCAATCTGGCACATTTCCCAATCGTATGAAAATAGCAAAGGTCATTCCACTCTATAAATCTGGAGACAAACATCAATTTACAAACTATAGACCAGTCTCTCTGCTTCCACAATTCTCAAAAATTCTAGAAAAACTTTTTATTACTCGTCTTGACAACTTTTTGGGGGAAAAAGTAATATACTTAATGAATGCCAGTATGGATTTAGAGCAAAAAGGGCAACATCACTCGCATTGGTAGACTCTATAGAAGAAATATCAAGTTCAGTAGATGACAAAAGGCATACTATTGGAATATTTATTGATCTTCAGAAGGCGTTTGATACGATCAATCATGACATTTTACTAGGAAAATTAGAGTGATATGGGATCCGAGGAAAGGCACTAGACTGGATCAAAAGTTATTTGACTCAGCGAAAGCAGTTTGTGAAACTGGGAGATTACTTTTCTGAATGCCTGGAAATTTCTTGTGGTGTCCCACAGGGGGCAGTGTTGGGCCCGAAATTGTTTATACTTTTTATTAATGATTTATGCCAAGTGTCAGAAGTATTTAAATTAGTGTTGTTTGCTGATGACACCAATATCTTTTGTTCAGGCAGTGATTTACAGTTACTAGTGCAGGAGACAAACAAGGAATTAGGGAAGACGAGGTTTGATACAAACAAATTATCACTAAATTTAAAGAAAACAAAATTATTGATGTGTGGTAATGGTCGAAAAAATTTGCAAATTGAAATTAAGCTGGATGGAGTGAATATTGAAAAGGTTTATGAATTAAAATTTTAAGGAGTCATAATCGATAATAAAGTGAACTGGAAATCTCAGATTAGTCATGTTAGAAGCAAGGTTTCTAGGAGTATAGCAATAATTAGTAGAGCAAGTCAAGTCTTAAATCAGAAATCCTTACGAATGCTCTATTGTTCACTAGTCTTGCCATATTTTACTTATTGTGCTGAGGTGTGGGGAAACAATTATACAACAACAGTTCAACCACTTGTCATTTTACAGAAGAGAGTTTTAAGGATCATCCATGGGGCAGGTTATAGGGAACATACAAATATATATTTTTATGGCGTCCAAATTATTAAAATATAAAGATCTTGTGGATTTGCAGACTGTACAAATTCCATATAGGGCAAAGCAAAATGATTTACCTCAAAACGTACAAAAATGGTTTACTCAAAGGGAAGGAGGGTGTGTGTTGAGAAGAAAACTGAATTTCATACCAATAGTAAACAGTAGGAGGAAAAGTTTTTGTGTTTCCGTAAAATGGGTAAAACTGTGGAACAGCTTAAATGAGCAGCTTAAGGAATGTCCAAATATAAAACAATTCAGGAAAAGATTTAAAGAAATAATTTTTGAACGTTATAAGAATGAAGGAAAGTGAAGTTGGTTTAGCCAAGAACTTTGTTGTTAACATATTGTATAAAAACGATATATGTGCTTGTGTTTTGTAAGAAAATGGATATAACAAGTAAACTATTGTATTAAGATTTTGGAAGAGGGGGTAGGAATTGATACGTGTTAAACTTCAGCCCACTCCTTTTCAAGCAGCGGTGAATTTCTTTGTTTGACTATCAATGTTCTTTGGATTATTGTCTTATGTTGTACATACTGTACACTTTTTCATTGTGTGCTTGAAATAAAAACTAAACTAAAGAGTGGGTATTATGCGTTTGCAGGTATTTGGTAATAATCTCAAACACATCTTTATCACTATCTTACATTTTGTTGGTTAGAACAGTGGTTCCCAAAGTGGGGGTTACGGGACAGTGAAGTTGTAAATGTTTTGCAATTTAAATTATTCTAAATTACGTTTTACAGAAGATGGTCCCGGCCTCAAAGGTTTGCGTTAGAAAATGCAAGATTGATCTAAAGCAAACTAAATATGGCTTAAAAATTAAATAAATATTACCGATCCTCCTCTTGTTCCCCTTCACTGCACAGCTGTTCCACCAAAGAGAAAAAAATGAAAGAAAGAAAATCCCCTGCTCGGCCGTATGGCTGTAGCGAAGCTATGGCGAGTGTTTTTGATTAACCTCTTAACCATACCCTAACCCTGCATTGTCTCCAGTTCAGCTTTACCCAAATGTAAAAGCTTCTCAACTGGAGCTTACAGCCTAGGCCAGTGTAACGCCTCATTTGAAAGCTAAGACCTGTTCTAAGAATTGATCGTAACTTTTTGGTCTTGTTTTCATCTCTTTTTTTGTCACTTTTTTTGTCGCCTATTTTTATTGTGTTATTGTCGCTTGTTCTGCATGTTTTTGTTGCTCTTTTGTCACTTTATTGTTGCGTTTTCATCCTCGTTTTTGTCGCTCTTTGACTATTTGAAGCTTTTAGATTTGGGTAATAACAAACTCGGTTTAGGTGGGAGTTAAGGGGTTAAGCTTAGCAAGAGCTGGACTGGTGAGGAAATCATTTTCTGGATACGTAGAACCTGAGGAGGAGCTTTTAGGGAGCTGCTACCGCAGTGCTGAAGGTTGTGCTAAGTGTGTCAAATTCAATGGGTTTTGGCGGGTCACAGGCCACATAGAACGTGAACAGGAGAAATACTGTTGAGAAAACATTTTGTTCAATAAATGAATGACATTGGATAATAATAACAGCTTACACTGCATTTTAGAAGCCTGTGTTACAAGTTACTTTTTTTTTTCATTTACCACGTGGCTATACTGTGCTGTTTCTATCCTGATCTCTAATGTCAGTGCCCTCTGCTGGACACGTGTGGAATTGTTTACCCCCTCTTTTTTTTGTGGCTGCCCTCCAGTGGGTGGAGTGAGCATTATAGTTCAGAACGCCGCACAGGAATGGACAAGAGACTTCCTTTTTTTTTTTTTTACATATGCTCTACAAGTCGCGGTTTGGGTTAAATCATCTTAAATCAAATCCGGCCTGCAGGTCTTGTATTTGACACATGTGTGTTGTTACATTGTAACATAGTGAAAAGCTCTAAAACATACCCCCTTTAACAGATTTGTACATATTTGTTTTAAAGGTTCTGTATCATGCTATTTTAGCCATTCCAAAGTAAAGTGTAGGCATTTATATGATATATTGTACCTCTATCACTATGGAGTACTCATTTTTGAGAGAAATATAAGTATTTTCTGGGGGTATTTTTCAAACCCGGAAGACAAGACGCTTCGATTCAGTTAACTCCGCCCCTCTCTCATTCCACATTTGCAGTATTATAAATATAAATATCGCTTACTTTACATAATGCAGTTATAAGGAGTTGACATGTGCAACAGTTTCATAAATGGCTAACACGCGTTTGATTGACTCACCGCTCAGTCTGGCCTCCCATCATCGGGTGTTTATGTTATGGGATCGTGTTGGTTATAAAACATAATCCACTTTGATTCTGGCCAAGGTTCACCAAGCATCCATCAGGTTGGTTGATATAGTAGCTGAATCCCAGAAAGAAATTCCAACTTCTGGCGAGTGCACTCTTCTTTAGGAAGGTTGACTAGTCCTGTTCCTCTCGTAGCCAAACGCACATCCGTGACATTATCGTTGGGTAAGAAAAAAGAACAGGCGTGTCCAGAGTAGGTTAGAAAGAGCTCAGTTTTCACAAACATGACTTCTGATCGGATCCTCCGGGGGTGCGTTTGTTTACTCTCCCGGGACAGCACAGATGCGTCGGAGAGTTCCTTTTTTTTAATTTCTTTATTGCTCTCTTACAACAACAACAACAAAAAAGCTGTTTTATAAATTAAATTCAGGCCGTAAGGCATTACATTACAGACGTAGAGCACTTCCGTTCCTTTGTGACGACACAACTGAACAACTCAGTGGTTTACCAGGAGAGGGCGGAGCAGCTGCTCAGAGAGCAGGATTCAGGAGGATTACTTAGAACTGCGTGAATGAAGCCAAAAACCACTCCGGGGGTGTTTTTGATAAGGAAATAGCATAACAACATGGCTAAAAGCTCCAAAAAGTCGATTTTGCATGATATAGGACTTTTAATCAATTAATTTTGACTTGTTTTATTGTATTGTGTGTTTTATTGTGTTTCGGTGCTGCTGTGAGGCACATTGAGTTGTCTTTGACATGAAATGTTCTGTACAAATAAACTTGCCTTCTCATACCATGGTTAAAACCTCAAATAAATCATCTTTCATGACGCTAACAAAATCACAGAGAATGTAAAATAAAAGTGCCTTTGTTAAATACACACATGTGGCTTGGCCCCTGTGCAAAACTGAAAGAAAGGTTACCATTACCACACAGTTTTTAAAAGACCCTCCATTTGCACAGACCCTCGCACAAACCCGGCTTGCATTTCCCAAAAAAAATGAGATGGTTTTTATGCAGAGGTGTGCAGAGAATAAAAATGGCTGACCGGTCCTCTCCCATTGTCCTCTCCTCAGCCTAATATGCTCCTGTTTCTGCTCAAAGATAATACACCAAAATCGCATTCATCAAGAACAATCTGTCCGCTGCCAATTGTGTTTTTCTCCTAAAAAAAAAAATAGAGAGCTGTCCTCACTGCTACCCGCTCTCTCACTCCCACAATCTCATCTCAGCAGACAAAACACAATGTCCAAATGCTGTCCAATTCACTCAGTCTGTAACTTATGCATCCTTGGCATTTTACAGAGCGCAAAATAAGATTGAGTGGAGAAAGAAAGTTTCCGATTCTTCAAAACGGCACCAGAACGTATTAAATGTGCAGACCTTTTTTAGTTCGGAAATGCAATTTATTCATCACATCATTTCATCATTTTCCTCCTGAAAAACACTTCAATATTACTGCAATTCCTGCCCTTTGTTTCTCTGGGCATTTCAGGTTAGTCAAGTCGGTGCTTCATTATTCTGTGAGAATTGAACTGAGCCGTCCATATTATTTTAGTTTATATTCTGTTTGTCATGAAAATAAACATTTCAAACTTTGTTTATGTACTTGATTACACATTGACATTGTTTAAACCAGTTAAAGTACAATCAGGGACAATGGCCGCTGGCTGCTCTGCTTTGCAACGACGACACTGGAGGCCGCTGTAGTACCACCATATACCCGCTAGTCCCCCATTGGAATGCATTGCACTTTAGACACGTTAAAACAACTTTAATGCCCGGTGCCTAATTGTTTGGAACTGTCTACAGCTAGATATTCCTCCTGTGATTACGCTGGGTTAGACACAATCAGAGGCACCGGGCTGGTTATCGTAGCATAAATTTTAGAAATCTCGTACTTAACGGGGGTCGGACTGTTAGCATTGGAGCTGCGCGAGCTACACGTCACACAAGGGCCAAGTCTACAGGGAAGACCCCGCCCTTATGCCCTTATTAGGAACATGCTTCGTCAGAGCAGGGGAGGAGGAGTCTGTAAATCTGCCATGATTTCCCTCTCGAACGTGTTCATTGCGGTAAACGGGGAGGAGTGAGGAATGACGGTTTATTATTAATATGTCTATGATCAGGGAGTGTGTGTGTGTGGGGGGGATCGCCTTTTTTGATTCAGTTATTTACCGTAAATCCTCTAATACTGGCCTGTATTCCATTACCGGCTGGGTCTCTAACAGTGGCCAGGTTCGTAGCTGGCGGAGGCAAATAAAAGCCGGTCTCTAAAACAGGCCGGGGCTATTATTAGAAACTATAGCGGTAGAAATATTTCCCATGTTCGGAATTTGTCTCATACTCGTGTAAACGATAACTCACGTGCAGGAAGTAAACGAACGGGAACCCAGGAGAGAGGGAACGCTGCTGCGGAGCGGAGCTGATCCAAGCGTAACTTTGACACAGATTTGGCCACTTTTCAAACCTTCTGTGACTATTTTTGGAAACGGGGCAAACAACAAATGTTGTGTGACCCTCCAGGGTTTTAATAAAGTCACCATCACGTCCTCAAAGCACGTCCAGCGGCTCCGTGTGCAGGTAAGTCCCACACCTCAAAATAACTCCTCCGATCGGCGCGAGCGTCTCGTCTTCTCTCGGGTCTGTTTTATGATCGATCACAAACACAAACGCTCCGTCTAAACTCGCCTTTACACCAGATAACAACAAATAATCCAAGTCCGCGGTAAAAAAAAAGAAAAAAAAGAAAGAGAAACCTGGCGTGACATTGATGTCAACGTTCCGCTAACAGCAACGAAACACTTCCTGTTGTCCCTACAAAATAAAAAGTGTCAATGTTCCAGCCGCTGGGAGAGTGTTTGCAATGTTAATTAATAAATGAACCTAATATTTTGGGTTCAAATGGACACAAATCTCCTTTTTCTTCATTTTCCTGGTAGTCCGTTTTGCTCAAATAAAAATAAAGGCCTGTCTCTAATTTTGGCCTGGTTCCAATAAAGGCCTGGTCCTCGATGTGCTTGAGTAAATAAAGGCCCCGGCCTATATTAGAGGATTTACGGTAAGCTAATTATATAGCTAGATTTTTTTTTTATGTAATGGACCAGTTTTCTTTCAAGGGACGCTGCAGTCCCTTATTCCCCACCCAGCTCCCCCTCTGCAGCTCTCAGAGCCTTAACCTGACTGCCCTGTGCAGAGAGAAAACACAGACTTAAGCCCTATTCACACGGGATTAGTTTTACCTAGGGACCACATGCGATTTGTAATAATGACGGAGAATGTCTGTGCTGTTAATCCCGTGCGAATGCGCCGTGTCAGTGATTTGCCAAGTAAAATCCCCCCGCGAATTATTATACTATATTTTGCTGAACTCCGAGGTCCTGTGATACTAATCCAATGCGAATAGGCATGTCTGTGATTTGGACAGAAGTGGGCAGGATCCGACACGTGATAGGGCTTTTTTGTTTCCTCTGCCCATTTTTATTTACTTTAGATGACGAATGGAGGCTGCATTAGAGAGTTTAAACCAGTGGTTTTGTTAGATAATAATTTTACTCATTTCGTCGTAAAAACCCCGCCCTGAGCTGTTTTTATCTGTCATTAATTCACCTCTCATTACATTTGTTTTTGTTGAGATTTATGCCAGTTATTTGAGTGGTTCCGTCGTGCGTTTTTGATGCTCCCCAGTCCCGCTCCGTGGCTTACCTTCACCTCTCTGTCTCCTCTCCCTCTGCTCTCTGTGCTTCATGTATTTTATCCAAAGTCCATGCGCTCTCAGCTACGACATTAGCTCCATCATGTTGGCCTTTTAGCAGCAGTAACAGGCTGTTTTAAAGGTGAAATGTAAAGAGAAACCACAAGTTATTCTGCATGTATAGATGTGCTTTAGAGAGAGCCAGTCAGTTTATGTCACTCCAACAGCACATTTACAACCAACAGCGGTTAAACACCTTTTACAGACAATTGTTCAGGGTAAAAGACTAAAACAGGCTTCACAAATTCATTCAGGTGAAAGTTAATTTTACAAATGAACTCAGAAAGGAGCACTTTGACATCATATCCAGGAGAGGTCTGTAAATTTCAACAAGACAAGGCTGAGGTTATCTCGTGCGAATGTGCTACATAAAACCCAGATGTCGGGGGGTAATTTTTTTATTATATGGGGTCCCTAGATAATGCTTATCCCGTGCGAATAGGGCTTAAGTTTCTCACCTCTTATAGGGCGAGAGAGGGAGAGCAAGGGGAGATATGAAGAGCAGTGGCGGTGCAGTATTGTCGGAGAGTGTTGATGAGCAAACAACACCGACACTCTGGAGCTTGTATCGCTCTTCCTGAGGCAGACTGCTTGGAGGCACTGCGCCGCAGCGTGTATGAAAACAGCCGGTCACGGGACAAACATGTCAGAGTCGCGGCCGCTGCTTCAGTTTGCGTGTCAATTGTGTCAGTGTTTCGAAGCGTTTCATTGGCTCAATGAGTTTCCTGGCTTTGCATTGGTTCAACGTGCTTCCTTGGTTTGTCAGCTTTGAGTGGATAGGCCCTAACTAGCTACAGTATACAGTAGGGCTGCAACGATTAATCGATTAAATCGATTAACTCGATTAGTAAAATGCTTCGAATATTATTTTCCCGCTTCGATGATTCGTTTAATTAATATATCTCATTAAAACCGCGTGAAACAGGGCCGCTTACGCGCCCGGAACTTTAAGCGGCGCTTGTTTCCGTACGACCGCTTCTGAAGAGCACAGCTCAGCTTAGTCTAGTGGTAGTAAACAACAGAGCGGAGCTAGTTGTGCTAATACTCGTAGCCGGGTAGAACCAGGTAGCAGAGCGGAGAACCAGGCCGTCATAATCATCAAAACACGGCTCAAAGAAGAAGATAGGTGAAGATAGGACGGAGGCTAACGAGGCGAAAGGACACGGCTCTCCCCGCTATCGCTACAACAATGCTAACAGCTGCATCAATGATGAGTTACCATCAGGACAGACGATCTACACATTCATCCACTGTTCAAAGTGTGACATAAGGTAAGGTATGATGACGAACTTATCTCCTTTCCCCCCTCACCAAACGCAGACTTTAACATCCTACTCTGTCTACTTCTCCCTTGCTGCAAAGTTTTTTGCGCTAAATATCTTTACGTTGCATCTACGATTTAAATTAAGATAAATAAATCCACAGATTTAAATATAGTGACCACCTCTTTTGTTTGTACTGCAGAGCCATGTCGTTCTCTGTCTCTCCTGGTGCTTAAGATGTCCCACTTTTTCATTGAAACCTACCTCGTGATTGTATTTATTTTTTTAACGTCTAACTGCTTTATAATATATTGTGATAGTGTGTGTCATTCTTTAGTGGGATGAAAATGCCTGATCTATAAAAAAAACAAAAAACAAATTCCTCTGTACTTCAAAGTTCTGCCAAATTGTCCCACTGGTCTCTGTTTAAACTATTTGAGGTGGTCACACTATTTCAAAAGCAAAATAAACTCCAACAGTCATACTATTTCATATGTACTTAAAGGTTTCTCATATCCATCCTTTCATTGCTCACAACAAATACATTTATGAACCATGCAAATTGACACATTATCCCCTGTTAAATAGAAATACTATGACAAAAATAATTAAAATGTTTTCCCTCTTTTAGGAAACCCCTCTGGTTGAGATCCTGGGAAAGAAATGAATCACCTGAGCTTCAGCAGAACATTTCAAGATTATGTCTCCAGTCAGGACCTACTTCACTTGAATAAGAGTAAAAGTACTGATATAAAAGACTATGAAGGTGCTCTCTCTCCTCATCATCATGGACATAAGGACAGGTGTCTCTTTATGAGAGTCAAATGTTGCTGCTTTTGGGACAAACTGATAAGAAAATGAAGAATAAATGATGTTATTTTATAATCTGCTCTAAAGTCATGGAATTTAGTTTTTCAATATAAATAAAATACTTATCAGATTAATCGATTAATCGATGTAAATAATCAATAGATAGTTGCAGCCCTAGGTGAGTGTATATGATGCATGTTGGGCTGAGGAGAGAGAGTTGTAAATTTAGTGTTGGTGACTTTGGTGATTATTGCCGACTCTGATGGCATCTACAAGTGGAAAACAGAGATCCATGGTTTGGGATCATATTAATGTTATTCCACCTAACAAGGTATTGTCTCATCAAATTAATATGCTTTTTTTTTTACTATTAGGTCTAAGTGTTGTTTATCATTTATGTTTCATGGTTACACTTAAGTATTGTCTTACAGCAACAATACTTCATCCATGTTGAGACATGTGTGTGCCAAGCACAATGTCTGTCAGCAGCAAACTACAGGCCCTAAAAACAATGGACATCCAGACAGTAAGCAATATCTTTATTCTAGTAATAGCTTAACATTATATATACTATATATGTGTTATTTATAGCCCTACTCATGAACACGCTTATTTTTCAGAGTTCAAAAAGAAGATGCTGGATGATGCAATAGTGGACATCAGAGATGGCCAACCTTTCTCACTGGTTGAGGGGGAAGGTTTTACAAACTTAATGAATATCTTGGACCCTCTATACAAACTTTCAAGTCAGAAAATTGTAAAGGCCATGGTGGAGGAATGCTAACAACAAACCAAAAGAAGGCTGCTGAAGATTTAAAGAAGGCTTCTGCTGTTAGCTTGACAGCAGACACATGTACATCCAGAAATATAGATGCATACCTGGGTGTAACTTGTCATTACTTGTCGGACAGCCTGGACTGCCTGGACTTAACCACTGTACTTTTAGGGGTACAGTATTTTATCTGATCACAAAAGTGTTGACGCATGTAATTAGAGTTGAATGTGACCAAATGCTACACTTGCCAAACACCTTAAAAATAATATGAGGGAAAAGTAAGTGGATTAGAAAAGATAACCACCCTGTCTCTGGCTACAATTCTGGATCCACATTTCAAATAAAGTTGCATTTTGTAACCCGTCCAATGCACAAGCTGATGTGGAGAATCTGTCACATGAGTGTGCCAGTTTAACTGAACTGGAAACTCCGGATAAAATACCTCCACAACCTGCAGCAGCATCCTCAAGTGAAAATGTATGGGCTGGACTAGACAAGCATGTTCAGAGCCGTTTTTTCCTATACGCAGACAACGCTAGTTGCGTAGGGCCCCCGCAGCCGCAAGGGCCCCGCCTCTCGGTCAAATGACGGTGTTGTTTCGCTGATTAATGAACGCGTTGTGACGGCAACAGGCTCTGACAGCGCTCACTCACTGTCCGCCTACTTCGCCACATAAAACACGCTTCACGCACAGCTTTCTCCCGCATGGCCTCCCGTCGCCTGCACACTGCTCGTCTCATGTTTTCTCTGCGTGGACTCGGGGCTGCATCAGCCACACACTCATTTAAACTATCTTCTTGTCTCTAGCAGAGTATCAGGACAGTCGTTCGGTGAGTTGAAGAGAGAAAAACGTTATAGTAGCTTCTGTATTTGTTTCAAAGGAGAGTTGAATCCACACGGTTCTCATGAGTGCAATTACTTTTAGTAACTCCAGTTCTCTGAATGTGCTTGGTGTAAAACGAATTCCTGTCAGGCTTATTCTCAGTGGTAAGACAGAAAAAACTGTCAGGAGCAGGTGTAAGTTAGTTTTAAATCAGGGATTCCCAAACTGTGGGTCAGGGACCAGAGGTGAAACAACATGACCATTTACCATTTTAAAAAGTGGGGGAAATAGCCTAGTGTCGTCCTAAACCCCAGTCTGACGGTGGCATATGGTTAGTGGTTCTTACACAGTGGGGCAGGGCCCAACTTGAGGTCATTATATTCCACTTCTGCCCTGCACTACTGCGTGTAACTGTTTATGACAGTAAATGGGTTTGCTCTTCGTCGAATGGCCTTGGGGTGCGTACTGTAGGGCCCTCGAGTGGACTTTTGCTTAGGGCTTCAGAAGGGCCAGCATCAGCTCTGACCATGTTGCTTGTCTAGTAAAGTCTTGCTCTCAACATCAAAGCAGACCTGCATCTGCCAGTGCCACTGTGGAAATCCAAAGGTTGGTATTACATTTTATTTAAAAAGTGATTTAATATACCAATGTAATACATTTGATCTTTTATAGGTACTTGAAGGAACAACATTTGCCCAGATCGGAGGATCCCTTGACATACTGTGAATCACGCAAAACGCACGATCCTATACTGCGTAAACTTGCTCAAAATATCTCTGTATTCTGGCATCCTCTGTCCCATGTGAGAGAATTTGTTCTAAAGCTGGTGAGCCAAAAAAGAAGCAGACTAAAACCGTTGTTTTTAAATAAAATTAATTGTTTTTAGATGTAAATATACATTTATTCAATTTAAGGATTCCTTTTAAATAGATTAACAACAACAATAGGCCTGTGTTTTTCGACTCTCTTGTCATAGTTATGTGAGGAAATGAAATGGTATGAAATTAAAACCACAACACAATTGTTTTGAAGTTTTACTGATGGCGGAACAATGATACAACTGCGCGAGTTTTGCTATTCAGAAGCTGCAATGATTAAATTCTTCCACTAGATGTTACAAGCTAGACTGAGTTTAGAAGCTTCGATTCATTTGAAACAATCTCAGAAAGCCTCATTACGGGCTCCACCCGCCCATCACTACAAATTAGCCATGTGGACTTTAGTTTTGTTTATAACCAACAACAAATCTATGCAAAGCTGCCTGATGTAATATTGTTCCAATCATATTTAAATATTGTGCTGGTACATGATTTTGCTCCGATCTGTATTTCTTGAATATTTTGTATGCGTCTTAGAGGGGACAAACAGCGGTCCTACACGTCTTCTAAAGCCCGTAATCCATCCGCGCCCAGTCCTTGAAGTGCTCTCCAGACTACAGCGCCACTTCTCCAACTCCAATTCCCTTCAGACATATCCCTCGACAGGCCGCGGCAAAGTTCTCATTATTCCGAGTGCAGATCTATCCACCCACGGCTCTAGATCTACCGCACAACAGAGCGATGAATATTTGATAGAGCTTCTCTTTGTGGCGAGAAATCCAACTCGTTTCCTGAACCACGCGCTCAACGGGGACACCATCGCACGCAGCCGCTAAGAAGGAGGAAATCTGCTTGTCTCTTCATATCGGGGAATTTAGTGAAAAGTAACATGGGCAAGTCATGGGACAAGAAAAAGTAGATTTGGTTGGAAACTTTAGGAGCTGTAATGAAAGAAATGCTTGTATTCTAATCTCTGTGCTCGTCTCTAATGCGTGATGGTTCCTTAGAGTGAATGGTAGCTACGATGAAAGTTGGTGTAGCCATTTTAAGGCCGTTTTCAGACTCTGGTTTGGTCGAGCAAAAGGTACACTTCACACTGACCCAAGAGCTGTGCTTGTGGGTCAGTGTGAATCCAACCGCAGCAACCAGTGTGATGTGAAGGCGGACGACCTCGAGACAACTAGTTTTGGTTTCATTCCTCTTTTGGGCAAAGAAAGGATGGAGGAGGTAGTGGGCAGTAACGTCGCAAGGGCTGTGCGAACTGTGCAACCTCACAGGACCTCGCGCCACTAGAGGGCCTCGCAATCCTGCTGTTTTGTTTTAGTTTTTCATTGTTTTAGTTTAGTTTAGTTTAGTTTAGTTTATTTATTGTTTGAGCAGTTAACCTGCTCAAAGGGAGTGGGCTGAAGCCAAAGGCTTATAAGCGCCCACCCCAAATAAAAATAATAACATTACATTAATATTTACAAGGTATCAATCATAAACAAAGGAACATAGGGCAAAGTAACAATAAATGATGAACCAGAACAAATAAACAACAGCAAATAAAGAACAAAGAATGTGCTACTTTTATGTTATAAGGTGCATTAATACATATTATATTCTGAGATCTTGCTACTTCCCAGTTGTCATTACCATCCTCAATATAATTTAATTTGGGTTTAATTATCATTATTATTATATTTGTTTAATTGAGTTATTTGTGAAGTGTGATGTATGTAAGTGTGGTGCATTAAAAAGCCAGGGTGTAGAGCGGGCCAGTTGAAGAGGGCAGTAACTCCCCTCAACAAACCCCCACCCAGCTGCCCTAACAGCTGATTTGTAGATGATGTTCCTATGCTGAGTGGTGCATTAAAAGACAAGGTTTTGAGCCCGTTGGGAGGGTCCCTCTCAACAGATTCATAACTTGCCTACCCTAATTCTCAATTTGTAAATTTGAGCAATAGAATGACAACCGTTCCAAGCAGCAACACTCTTCCTTAATTATAGAGGAAATACACATAATTGATCCTACTGCGCCTCCTACTGGCAACACATTTCTTGTTCTTTGTATATTTCAAAAGTCTTTTGTTTGTATTTATATTTGAACAGGTTGATGTTTGGACTTCGTTTCAACTCCATTTCCAGTTTATTCCACAATTGTACACCATTAACTGTTGGGCTAAAACTTTTCAAAGTTGAGCTATGTTTCTGAGTCCTAAAGTTTAATTCGTCACGTAATTCATAACAACCAGTACGTTCTTGGAACCTTCTTTGTATTTGGCCTGGTAACAGTTTGTATCTTGCTTTGTATAACATCTGTACAGTTTGGAACTCAACAATGTCACAAAACTTCATGATCTTTGATTTAAAATAATGAGTTTGTGTGGTCCAAAACCCAACTTTATGAATTACTCGGATAGCTCTTTTTTGCAACAATACTATTGGTTTTAATGTGTTTTATAAGTACTACCCCAAACCACAGTACAATAATATAAATATGGCAAAATCAGAGAACAGTATAAGATATGTAGAGCTTTGATGTTTAAAATGTGCTTTGCTTTTGCTATTACTGAAATGCTTCTAGAAATTTTCGTAGATATATATTTAATATGAGCTTTCCAAGTAATTCTGTCATCTATAATAACACCAAGGAATTTGATTTCATGCACTCGCTCTATGACAACACCCTCTATCTGAATTGCTTCCTGAGCATTGGAATTACGGTTGCCAATATCATCATTTTACTTTTACTCAGATTTAGAGATAGTTTATTTTGTTTGAACCACTTATTGACACTTTTGAGTTCCAAGTTAACAATCCGACACAGTTGCTGTAAGTCGTCACCTGATGCAAAAATATTTGTATCGTCAGCAACAAGATAAATTTAAGAACTTGAGACGTTTTACAAATGTCGTTAATGTACATATTAAACAATTTTGGGCCCAGAATGGAACCTTGAGGTAAACCACACACAATTTGTCGACAACTCGACTGATAATCACCTATTTTCACACATTGTTTTCTATTTTTTAAATAACTGGTAACCCACTGTAGAGCTACCCCCTAATCCCATAATGTTCTAGTTTATTAATTAGTATATCATAGTTTATTGTATCAAATGCTTTACTCAGGTCAATAAATAACCCTATTGCATATTTCTTGTTATCTACTGCATTAGTTATTTCTTCAATTATATCAAAGAGAGCGTGTGAGGTTGAGTGATTATTCCTAAACCAAACTGATTGTCTGAGAGTAAATTACACCTTTCAATAAAGCTGTCAAGTCTAGAGTTATAAACCTTCTCTAAGATTTTGAGAATTGCGGTAAAAGGGAAACAGGCCTGTAGTTTGTGAAGAGATGTTTATCTCCTGCCTTGAACAGAGGAATCACTTTTGCTACTTTCATACTTTCAGGAAATTGTCCAGTTTGCAGCGATAGGTTACAGATGTATGTTAACGGCTTAGAGATACTTTCAATAACACTTTTTAAAGTTTTCATATCCATGTCATGGTAATCTGTCGAGGTTTTATTTTTACACCCTTTAACAATGTCCAGTATCTCCTTTTCTTCCACAGGTTTGAGGAACATGGACAGAGGATTTGTGTCTATCAGTTCACAATTATAGTTCTCAACATTTGTAATTTTTGCAGCAAGATTCGGTCCAACATCTACAAAGAATTTATTAAATGTATCAACTACTTCATTCATATTATTTAAAGTGTTATCCTCATCTTTGAAATATTTTGGATAATTAATTGTTCTCGGTTTATTTCTAATTATACTATTTAAGATATTCCATAAACCTTTAATATTATTCTTATTGCTATCTAACAACTTATTATAATAATCCTGTTTACATTTTCTAATGATACCTGTCAGTTTATTTTTATATTTCTTATATTTATCCTCAGCTTCTTTTGTTCTATCATTTATAAATTTTTTGTAGAGTGAATTTTTTTCTTGCATGCATTTAGTAATCCCTTAGACATCCATGGGTTTTCTTTACCCTTTCTGTTTTTACAATATTTTTTCATTGGGCAATTTTTGTCATATACTTTATGAAATATTCGCGTAAACTCATCATATGCCTTATTAGTATCATTCTCTCTGTATACAATACTCCAGTCTTGAGCTAATAGTTCCTTTTTAAATGCATCAACAGTTTTTTCTGTTTTTACCCTTCTAAACCAATACATTTTTTCATCATCAATATTTAAATATCCATGTTTGTACAATACAAAAACTGGCAGGTGATCACTAATATCATTTATCATTAAACCACTGACTGTATCACTATCTATTTCATTTGAGAAATGTTATCAATCAAAGTCGCACTGTGGGTTGTGATTCTACTTGGTTTAGTTATTAGAGGAAACAGACCTATACTAAATAAAGTATTTATAAATTCATCCGTCTTTTATGTTTATATGGGTTTAACAGATCGATGTTAAGATCTCCCCCCACAAACATGACTTTATGATTTAAACCTGAAAAGTGCTCCTCCATCCAATTAGAAAAAACATCTATATCAGAGCCAGGTGTTCTATAAATACAACTTACAATAATATTTTCTTTTTTTGCCTTGTAATTTCTACAGTAAGGCATTCAAGTGCATCATCCACTGCCATAGTCTTATTTTCCATGACTTTATAACTATAGTTGGAGTCTACAAACATAGCTACACCCCCACCATGCTTGTTTCGTCTGTTCATACTTATAAATTCATAACCATCAATAGAAAACTCAATTTCTCTGTCATTATTAATCCATGTTTCTGTGATTAAAATTACACTAAATGGTTTAGAAAACTGTTTTAAGAAGCTTTTGATGTGGTTAAAGTTTGCATAGAGGCTTCGACTATTGAAGTGGATTACAGTGAATGCCTTAATGTTCTTAAGTTTACTATTGTAAAGATCCTCTGTATAATATTGACAGTCATTAGTAGCTCTATTAAAGAAGTTATTTTCAGGGTCGATGTCGATCTCAGTGTTCTGTAAGTCATATTGTGATAATGTAAAATCCTGGTTATTTGCTTCAGCAATTCTCCTTAATGAAAGGTCCAAGTCGATGCTTCCTATAGAACTATATGTATTACAGGACATGTGAAGTTATGTGCTTTTACATACCAAAATCCATACGCTTTTCCCGTGTTTATACTTGATTTGGTGTACTGGTGCGCGGACGTACAATGAGTTTATCATAGCGCAAGTAGGCAATCTCCCCCCTTTCCCTGGCAGCTCTCAGCTCCGGCATCAGTTCTTTTCGCTTCCTTTGGATGGATTCCGTGTAGTCCTCGTTTATGAAGATTTTGGTCCCTTTGAGGTGTTTAGCGCGCTGCAGGATTGCTTCGCGATCCTTCCAACGCAGCAGTCTGGCGATGATGGGTCTCGGCCGGTCTCTCCCGCCGTCGGGTTTCCCTACGCGGTGGGCCCTCTCCACCTCCACCGGGTGTTGTAGTTGTAACTTCTCCCTCAGTAGATGTTTAACTTTCTCCTCTGCGTCGGCCCAGGTCTCCCCAGGCGTCTCCAACACTCCCTCAAAGACCAGGTTGTTTCTGCGGCTCTGTCCCTCCAGATACTCCAGTTTGTCCGTGATAATATGCAGATTGTCACATACTTTATAAAAATCGTTTTGTATTGTGTTTGTGCGCTCAGTGAGTTTCAATGTTCCTTCTTTCAGAGTGTCCACCTCACCTTGCGTGAACTGTAGGCTTGTTTTTAGCTCTTGAATGTCCTTTATCTGTGAATCCATTCGGGTGTTTGTTGCTTCCATGATTATTTTAATGAATCCCTTGAAGTTCTCCTGTTGTTGTTGTATTATTTCCCTGAACATGTCCCTTTGCTGCTCCATGAGTTCCGTGACTCGACTGAGGCTCACGTAATCCTCATCCGCCGCCATTTCTGGCAGTTGCTTCGTCTCTGCTTTTGTCGGTTTAGGCATTTTGCTCTCTCTCAGCCGGACTCCGCAAAAATGTTAGCTGCCTCACTGCTCTCACACTGCTCACACTGCTCACAGCCTTCTCCCAGGGCCACGCCCGTAGATCCCCCTTGGTTAAAATAATTCACGAGCTAAATCACCCCACTCATTTTGCCTGTATTTACTGTATATAGAGCCTAGGGCTGGGCGATATGAACCAAAAGTCATATCCCGATATATTTAGGTTGAATAACGATATACGATATATATCCCGATATTTTTTCCACAAAGTGAGAGCTGTGAAATGAAATGTTAAGTCACTGCCAAATACGAGTGTTTTAATATTTAATATTGCGATTTAGATTTTAGTTGTTTTACCCCATTTGCTGTTAATAACTTTATGTTGCATATAACTAAACTAAAGCCTAAACTGAGACAATGAAATATGACTTATGAAAGTATTACTTACTTTTTAGTCCTTAATAATCATGAAATATAATTCAAAATAGTCCACATGCTCATTTACATAATTTACAATAAGCTTATACTGATTTTTTATTTTTTTGCAAATAGCCCAAATAATGTCTTGATATTTGCTCTTGATTTAACTGTGTTGTAGTCAGTGGTTGTGAGATAAGTTATTATCTTTATCCAAAGCATTCCCAAACATAAGCCTCTTAAAATGACCCACAAACGAATCTTTACTCTTTACAAGCGTATGCTCACCTTCATCTTTGTAGAGGGAGGCACAGACGGAGTTGAGGGAGTTTATGATCAGAGCATCAGAGCGGGTATCAGCGAGGAAATGGAGTGATTAGCGTTGCGGCTAACGTAATGCTAACGAAGAAAAGGCAATAGTCCTTCGCGGTGGCAGCATTATAAACGCTGATATTTTCACAGTACATCCACGATCTACCGCAAACCTTAACTAGACTGAGAAGTAAACAAAAGCACATGGTGCAGCGCACGTCGCCACCATATCTCACCGCTACATTCACTTCACCGTGGCCATCAGCCACATGGGCCAAAATTGTGTGCCTCCCTACATATAACGTGGTTTTGTTGCCATCTGATTGTTCTGGTTTTTGTTTTACCAACTAAGGGGCTCTCCTCCGCACGCTTCACAGACGTTGTTGCTTTCTCCATGTTTGTTGAAGAGTGTCTGAGTGTCTGAGGAGGGGCGGGCCGCGGCGCTGGGAGCAGTGCAGAGAGCTCCGCTCAGCAGCTTGCCCTGAGCAAGTATTACAGCGCAAATTTGGACTATATCGATATATACGATATGGTCTAATTCCATATCTCCTTTTAAAAATATCGATATATCTTAAATATCGATATATCGCCCAGCCCTAATAGAGCCTACAAAAACATTCACAAGAGCTTACCTTTGATACTAGCCCGAGCCCCGCCGTCAGACACCTGCTCCAAGCCCTGTGTGTGTGTGTGTATGTGTGTTCTTGTAATTACGACATTGTGAGGACCAGTTTGAGTTTTTAACCAACAGAGTGAGGACATTTTTGGAAAGTGAGGACATTTTGGGTGGTCCTCACTTATTTGAAGGACTGTTTGAGGGTCAAGATGTGGTTTTAGGGTTAAGGTTAGAATTGGGTTTAGATTAGGGTTAGGGTCTGGGTAATACATTATGTCTATGAGTGTCCTCACTAAGATAGAATTACAAACGTGTGTGTGTGTGCGTGTGTGTGCGCGCTCCGATGCTGCACTGGAGACAGACGCGAAGACATGGGGCTGAGCAACATCGACTTAAAACGTCTTTTTACCGATATATTTATGTCCACATTTAAGCTATGGTAATAATATCGTGCTATCAAAGCATTACTCCGACCTCCGTTTTTTTAAATACATTTAAAAAGTGTAAAAGATAAAAACTACAAAGTTACAGAGGTGAACCGGAAGTACAGCGCCGTTGTCATGGCAACGTCAGACAGGTCAACATGGAGACTCTGGGGAAAGTTTTGATTCATGCTTTTAGTGCAAAGTTTAGACGGAGGAGATTGTTTCAGAGCGAACGCATTAAAGGAGAAAGGAAACTGTTGTTTTATGAGAACAGCTGAATCCCACAGACCTGACGCTGATGTCGTTCGTCGTAGCGTGCGCCGTGCGGTAAGAAATAGCTTTTCTTGCTAACGCAAAGCTCATAAACAAACCTGAGAGTTAGCGCTCGCATCACGGATCAATACAAGGCTTGTTGTCATCCATCCATCATTTCCGCAAAAACATGTGAATTACTGACACTGCTGATCCCGTGCGAATGCGCATAAAAAATACCTAATGTCGTAGGGTAATTTCAGTTTTACCGATGTCCCCAGGTAATTCTAATTCCGCGCAAATAGGGCTCTGGTCTGGGGGGGAAAAGTCTAGTGGAACCTCTGGTAATGAATGACAAGTGTCAGAGCAGAGCCTCGCATTTCAAGTCTGCACAGGGGCTCGCACCCCCCCTGCGACGGTCCTGGTAGTGGGCGTTGATGTCGCTGCCGTTTGGAGGCAGCGAGGAGCGGAGTGGAGCTGAGCGAACAGGCGGAGGATGTGGAATCTCGGGGTAAGACATAACACCTGTTAGCCCTGATGAAACTCTGCTCACGAGGACCGCAACACTTTTCACCAAACACTCCCTGTGGCTGCAGCTCACAGGTCAGAAGGAGCACAGGAAAGCATCGCCTTTTATAAGTAAAATGGTCACTTTACCTTCATTAGGCACTGTTGGCTATTTCACTCAAAGCATTAAGGAACCACTCAACCATTTACTTAGACCTAGTTCACCCGACTGATTAAAATCGTTTGCCTCTGACAGATCCGAACTCTTTTGGTGAACATTTGGCTTCACCTGTCGATCGGCCAAAGCTGATCTGCTTAATTAAACTGTTCACGGCTCCTCACTCATTTGTATTCAAACTTCAGAAAAATAATTAGTGACTTTTTTTGCCTGCTGCTAGAGTGATTCGCCCACATGGAAACAGAGTCCACTCAGTCATTAATTTCTTGTCTCAGACTGCTTTGCATAAATCCCACCAATCTGTTGCAGGACAAAAGTTAAACAAAAGTGATCTTACACAACATTAAAATGCATAATACAAACTGTAGCTTTATAATATTGTCTGCCTCTGTCCAGGCCTGTGTGACCAGGTGTGAAAATAACAGGACTGTAGCCGACTTTGGTGGTTATTTACCGAGAGTTTGCTCATGTGCAAAATGAGCAGCCTATGCATTATTTAATAAAGCAGCACTTTCACATTCGCAGATCAGATTTGAAGGCCCTAAATGTGAAATATGTGAAGACCATTTCAAACTGAATTAGGTGCAACATGGTCACGGATAGCTCAAGGCTGTATACAAGGTTGTTATTTAGCACCTGCCTTGATAAATGACCACCTTTAAAGGAACAGGCCACCGTTTTAAAGTGAAGTGATGAAGCTTCAGCACAAATTCATCATGGCACTACATTTCCAGCAATAGTCCGGCTTAAGTCATTTGCGACTTGTAATAAAAGGTGTTTGCACTCGCTGCTTCCCCTTCGCTCTCCTCATCCTTATGCTAGGTTTACACATAATGACGATAAGTCACGAACGCCACGAATCCACATTCGTGACCGAAGATCACGAAATTGTCCCGCACTGTTGCGCGCTGCTACGGGCCGTTGGGAATAGTCGTGTCTTGTCAGGAATCTGTTAAGAATTTCAAGAATCGGGCAAATATGGTATACATAAATATAAATAAATTGCTCCTATTCTCGTCTGCACTATATTGTCAGAGTTTATGTGGATTTGTTTCGTTTATTAGCGAAAACAAAACTATGCAAAACTTCCTTCACTTAGGCCATATTATTACAATAATAGGCTATTTAAACATTGAGAGACTGTGACTGGAACAGGCTTTTGATTCTGATTGTCCGTCAGGCCGTAAGGCATTACATTACAGACGTAGAGCACTTCCGTTCCTTTGTGACGACACAACTGAACAGCTCAGTCGTTTACCAGGAGAGCGCGGAGCAGCTGCTCAGAGAGCAGGATTCAGGAGGATTACTTAGAGCTGCGTGAATGAAGCCAAAAACGCTCTGGGGGTGTTTTTGAGAAGGAAATAGCATAACAACATGGCTAAAACTCCAAAAAGTCGATTTTGCATGATATAGGACTTTTAAGTCATGTTACAAATGTCACAAACGATGGAATGGCTGTGTGTCCTGAAGAAAGAGAATATAGCGATCGTTCCACTCTGCGCTTGTATTGAAGAGCGCGGCACTGTGGAGATATTTTATATAATGTGGAAGTATTTCTATATTTTGTTATGTTAGACTTTAGTGATTTTTATATAACTGTGTGGTGTATTGCTCATGTGCTTTGTGCTGATACTAGTGGGCTCAAAGCTCTCTGCCTTTTTACAACTAGGTGTGACATTCCTATGGGGGGTTTACGGTCCATTGTTCTACTGTTTGAAGCCCTGGGAGCAGGGTGTGAAGGTGGAGAATTTTAGCAAGGACCTTCAGAGAAGCTGATCTGGATCTTGGCTAACCCTGGGAGCAGCATCATGGAGTCAGATTACAGACGAGGAGGGATGAGCCAGGACCTTCTGATTGGCTTGTTATTTCATGCATATTCATTGATTGTTTTGTGATATATATGTTCTCTGAGCATAGGGGGAGGCTGCGTTCGAACCGCCAAATGTAAGCCAGTGTGTGTGTTTTAGGGACAGAGTAGCGGATCAGATGAATTGTGTTAGAATTGTATCGCTCAGGAATAAACTTTTGATTGATTTTAATTAACCAAGCCTTTGTAGTCTTTCATCCATTTAAGAACACGACAGCGCTCTGCAAGTGGAAGAAAAGCGATCAAAACAACTGCACCGCCTCCCACTGTCCGCAGAAAATATTCAAGTCTGGAGGAAAGGCTTGGGGATGGACCACTGTTGTACATAACACACGCCAGGACGTTCTCAGTAGTCTTTGTCCTTGTTTGAATGAGTCTAAACCAGCCCTGTCAATGTATCCACCTTAACTTTACATTAAATAGCAGCCAATAAGTGGTAAACTATATTAGCCGCGACTTACGGGTGCTATAAACGGCTAATGCTCGAAATAAAACCTCAGGTAAAGGCCATGTCCAACGCTAACTGAATAATTCACAGCTCGCGTGGACGGCTCAATAGATTTGCAGAATGTGTACAAATCCTCTTTGGTGTGAGGAAAGGCATCCCCAGGAGCGAAGAAGAGCCGCGGCGCAGCTTAGGATTAGAACATCACTCCGGCAGCCGGTCTGAGAGGCAGCTGGATCGGCGAAAACCTGCTGTGGGCTTGTATAGGAACGCTCGCACAATGGAAACAAATCCTCAGGCTGAAAAGACTGCACAAGGAGGAGCGTGTCTGGGATTACCAAGGTGTGCAGCGTTTTGGCAAATACTATACCTGACTCGTGCAGGAAGAGGGGAATGGGTTTATTAGCAGTTATTCTATGGCCTTCAGACAGTTCAGTGTTGTGCCCAAATGACATGGTTTAAAACATGTTGAAAAAACAGCTTCTATGTAAATTGTGGACGATATTGTGAGGGAACTACATAAAAAGTGGATACATAATATAATGTTCATTTCCATAACTTAGTGCTGACTGTGGAGATGTCCAGGCCAAGAACATGTGTGTAGCATGTGTGTAGTAAAGTCCCAGAACTCCCTGGTTCCCCAAGTCTCATGCGTACTGATAATTACCATTCATAAAGCTTTAATTTGTTGACAATTTCTTCAACAGTGAAGCTTTACTTTACTGTAAATCACAATCTTGAAAGACATTTAAACAAGTAAGGGAATGAAAGTGATGAATCCGCATTGCTGGGCTTTATTTACAGCCATGGACGATGGTGTTGTTGGCACCTCTGATATTTTTCCATTAAATCTCATTCAAACGTCGACGGATGGTTCAGAGTGAAACCGATGTACCGTGAGCCTGCAGGACAACTGTGAGACAATGGCTGCTTATTCACATAAACATTGAGAGTCATCAGTTTTTCTCTTCCGTCCAAGTCCAGGGAGGTTCGCTGTAGTGCCATGGGTTGTAAAACGTCTTAATTATGTTGCGCACTGTGGACAAAGTAACACTAATGACCCGTCTCCACTGGCAGGCCCTACCCAGCCCAGCGGCTGGTCTACCATGTTAGGCGAGCGTCCCCTCTGCCCAGCATCAATCCGGGCTGACCAGGTTTAAGTTACAAGCCAGCCCTGGGCCAGAACAGACCGTAGAGTGTAAAATAAGAATGGACTGATTGTGGCCTACTTCTTCCTGTAACCATTAATGACGGCTGGCTCCAGAAGTTCCTGGCTCCTCTTAAGCCAGTATTGAGCACAGACTCGTCGTGACCTCCACATGTTCATCTTAACATGCACAACATCATCCTAATTTTATTCATTTACTATTGTTTATTTTCATATCCTAAACATAGGAGCTGGCTCCAAAAACCCAGCCAAATTGCTAGCATGATTGAGCTTCAGCTAGCCCGCTTTGAACGCAATAGCGCTCAACAGTCTGGGTCCGGGCGTAAAATATCCCTAGAATCGATTTTTGAAAAATTAAAATATTAATTTTAAAGTGATAGTCTGGAAGTCTAAATGTTGTACAAATATTATAACATGTGCAAATCAACCACCTAGTCTTGCATTTTGATGTAAAGTAATAATAATATGTATTTTTTTATTTTATTTTGTAAAGTCCCTCCTTCCTGGATCTCAGCAACTAGAGTCCTCCCGCATTGACCAATGAGACGAGCTTCTCCTGTGAACCAGCCTGTCAGGTCCAATCAGGAGGGAGGGGAGGAGCTTGATCTTTTACTTTAAAAAAATTCTGTTCCTGCTCTCCTGGCTTTCTGGTTAAGGAGGGGAGGGATTTGATTGTTCACTCTCGTCACTTTGCAAACTTACAGACTATCACTATCACAACAGCACGACCCCGGCTAATCAGGTCTGTGCTCTTGGACATAAAACACACAGCAAAGGTTAATTTGAAAATGTGTCTAAAAGTTATAAACTGAAAAGTGATAAAAAAACATTTTGCTTTTTTTTTTTTTTCCTTCATAGCTTGTCTTTTAGCTGCTTCTTTCCTCTAGTATTTGCCTTGGCACCTCTGAACCATTCCATAAACTCTACAGTCCTTTTGAAATGAAAATGCTGCGACCAAACACTGCTGTGTGGAAGCGCACTACGTGGGAACAAGGCATTCGATCTCCGGAGATACACTTGTAACCGTGTTGCTGTTGATGTTTTTCCAGTTCTCTTCTCCTCTTTGTGTTCTCCAAGTGTAGTATGGCAGGCACAGATACACAATCCTTCCTTTTTATCTGATTACAGGTGATTGTTTTCTTTTATATTGCCCACACTTGTTTAAATGAGCATCACACGCTTGAAACAAAGTTAATCACCCACCATTTTGAGATGGTGCCAACCATTCTGTCCGGCCAAATTTTCCTCTGCTTTTGTGTGTTGTTCCAGTACGCACAAAGGAAATTAACAGATTTATACCAAAACCGGCGTAATTCTACTAACTTTCTGGGAGAAGTACATTTCACACTTTCGTCTATGTCTGCATGATATACTCTGACAAACTAACAGCAACAGTCTGGAATACAGGGCAGCAGCGGCATGAAGAAGCTGATGGTTGGCTGAAATGAGCAAATTGGCCTTCGCAGAAATTGTCAACAAACATGGCAAAGATGGGAAAGGAAAATATACACATACATAAATAACAGCCAGAGTACAAAAAGCGCATGACTGACTACTTTTTTCAGTAACGAGTACTCTAACGCGTTACTATTTCCAAACTAGCAATCCGATTTGAGTTATTTATCCAATCACTGTGCGTTACTATTTGCCGTTTACCTCAGTAATCATCAAGCATTTTGAAGATGACAATATTAAGGTTTTTGTGTTATGTAGCTTCAAAAACACTAAGTAAGTAAGTAAGTAAAGGTTTTATTTGTCATTGCACAAGCATACAACGAAATAGTGTTCAGGTGTTGGTCCTACATATACAGCAAATTGAGGAAACATTTGGAATTGCAGCACGATGTCCGCGGTTATCTTACTGGCGGATCAACTTACTTCCAACTAGGGTTACAAAATTCCAGGAAATTTCAACGCTGGAAATGTTCAATGCTGGAAATGTTCAATGCTGGAAATTTTCCTGGGGAATGGAATGGTAATGGGAATGTTAATTAATGGGAATGGGAATAAACATGGAATTAACACAACTAAACGTCCACTCCTCCTATTGGTCAGGGTCTGTCATGATCTGAATTTCGCTTTCCTTCGCTCAGCTGGTTCTACTTCCTTTGCCAGCTCCCCTTGTGCAGGAGCACGTGGAGAGCACAGGTGTCTCTGTGTGTTATTAGTGTGGTTGGCGGTGATGGCTCTGTATTTGCATAAAGTTGGATTCATTTCAACTCTTTGCAAATGCAGACGTGGCTCGTATCGCACCGCTCTCCTTTTTATTTCCGGCGTTCGCTTTTCCGTTGCTTTTTCGGAAAGTTGTGTTACGTTTTGACCTGACGATATGGTCCTCGCTCTTCTATGGGTCTGGGTGTGACATCACTCCTTTGCAACCCTACTGCCAACTGCCTGCCAGCCAGCTGTCCCTGATTGTCAAAGTCAGTCACTGGCAGCTGCGCAGGTCGGCGTGACTTGGCGTAGTCTGGCTTCGACACACCGGTGTAAAACTGGTTTAAATGTAGTGTTTGGCGCATTTGAAAGTTGATTAGTTGTTGTTTTTTTTTCTATCTCAAAAGGATGTGTCCAAAACATGGGCTTGGCTGTTACAGTGTGTACGCGTTAGAGAGCACGTACAGCCTAATGGAACTGTCTGCAAGTTGATCTGCCAAAGCCAACGTGCTGCATGTTCGCTCATATGAAATGTTTATGCAGTGTTTGACAGTTCAATACTAGCCTTGATATGACTCGCATAAATCAAACACTTTTGGCTCATGGAATTATACTTGTAGATCTGAATCTGCCGCAATTGTGGCTTCCTCAGCACAAGGGCTGAAGACCGCGGAGGTGAAAGTGGCCCTGATGAGGATTATTGGGTATGTTCAAAATGGATGTCTATCTGTGTATGTCATTTCTAGGTTTGATGACTTGTTTCTATCCCTTTCAGATTGGTGCAGCATGTGCCTCAGATGGTGTCATAAGTGTACAGGCTATCCCTTCACAGAAGGAGGTGTATTTTATAGAAGATGATCTGTTTTTGACACGGTTTGACTTTGGACCCAAAAGCAAAGCACACCTACAGTGGTACAGGTGCTCATCATATAATTAGATAATCATGAAAAGTTGATTTTATTTCAGTAATTGCATTCAAAAAGTGAAACTTTTATAATGTATACATTCATTCCACACAGACTGATATATTTCAAGTGTTTGTTTTTAATGTTGATGTTTATAGCTGAAAATTAATGAAACCCCCAAATCAGTATCTCAGAAAATCAGAATATTGTGAAAAGGTTCAATAGTGAAGACACCTGGTGCCACACTCTTATCAGATAATTGACTCAAAAAACCTGCAAAAGCCTTTAAATGGTCTCTCAGTAGTTCTGTAGGCGACACAATCATGGGGAAGACTGCTGATTTGACAGTTGTCCAAAAGACGACCATTTACATCTTGCACAAGGACGGCATGCCACAAAAGGTCATTGCTCAAGAGGCTGGCTGTTCACAGAGCTCTGTGTCCAAGCACATTAATAGAGAGGCCAAGGGAAGGAAAAGATGTGGTAGAAAAAGTGTACAAGCAAAAGGGATAACCGCGCCCTGGAGAGGATTGTGAAACAAACCCATTCAAAAATGAGGCGGAGATTCACAAGGAGTGGACTGCAGCTGGAGTCAGTGCTTCAATAACCACCACGCACAGACGTGCGTCGCATTCCTTGTGTCAAGCCACTCTTGAACAAGAGACAGGGTCAGAAGCGTCTCACCTGGGCTAAAGATAAAAAGGACTGGACTACTGCATTTCCTTTGGAAATCAAGGTTCCAGAGACTGGAGGAAGAGTGGAGAGGCACAGAATCCACGTTGCTTGAAGTCCAGTGTAAATCAGTGATGGTTTGGGGTGCTATGTCATCTACTGGGCTTGGTCCACTGTGTTTTCTGAGGTCCAGGGTCAACGCAGCCATCTACCAGGAAGATACAGATGGAGATACAGATTTCATTTTCCAACTGGACTTGGCACCTGCACACAGTGCCAAAGCTACCAGTACCTGGTTTAAGGACCATGGTACTGTATCCCTGTTCTTGATTGGCCAGAAAACTCGCCTGACCTTAACCCCATAGAAAATCTATGGAGTATTGTGAAGAGGAAGATGCGATATGCCAGACCCAACAATGCAGAAGAGCTGAAGGCCACTAGCAGAGCAACCTGGGCTCTCATAACACCTGAGCAGTGCCACAGACTGATCGATTCCATGCATTGCAGCTGTAATTCAGGCAAAAGGAGCTCCAACTAAGTATTGAGTGCTGTACATGCTCATACTTTCCATGTTTATACTTTTCAGTTGGCCGACATTTCTATAAAAAACAACCTTTGTTTGTACTGGTCTCAAGTAATATTCTAATTTTCTGAGATAATGAATTTGGGATTTTCATTAGTTTTCAGCTATAAACATCAAAATAAAAGAAACCTAAACAAGGACGTAAGGGACCATTATTTGGTAAAATTATCCCAAATGAAGACCCTGTCCATACGAAGTCAAGCTCAGGACTAAACACAAAAGTAATATTTGATCAATCCTTCATATCAGCCATACGAAGGATCTGTGAACGAACATTTTACAAACCAGGTCCCGGAGTGGAAAGATCTGAAAACACTGTTTACGTGCCTCAGTTGTCTCCGCAACTTTTATTAAAATGATGACGTCACAGCACCAGTGCTTTGTATGTTATCCATAATCTACTGACCTTATGAGTTTTACTCCGCTCCTCTTTGCTCCACCGCGGTCCGTGAGCCACAGGTGACAAGTAGAAAAACGCGGCAGAGTTAGCCTCCATTCAGTCTGTGTTTTGGACTGACAGTAAAAGTCCAGTCACTGACAGGTTGTTCTGCTTTAGTCCTGTAACGTTGTCAGAATAAACTCACTGCCTTGTCTCTTTTGTACATCATACATTTAATCCATGAATCAGTTTAATTTCCACTGTGTACATTCTATAAATGTTTACTCCGCATGCGCTATCTACAGCTTAAACTATAATCTGTGGAAGTGTCACAGCGCCACACACAGGCCTGGTGGATGAATTGCAGCGGGCTTCTAGTGGATGCACACATTTACTGAGCTAAACTTTACCCGTTTTGTCTTCGTGTGGATATAGCCTAATAATGAAGATCCTAATGAGATCCTGGATGCTAAGGTGTGGAAGTCGGATCCAAATATGCTTCCACCGACGACAACTGTGGAAAATGTGTAACTACCTTGTGTTAAGCGTTAGGTTTCGGTGTATTCTTTGGTCCAAATTGCTATAACAACCTTTCACGCAACAACTGTTCACCATTCTCTTCTGTTTAGCGGTAGCTAACGTAAATAATCACTCAGCGTCCCACGAAGAACACGGGCAATGATGTCTATCTTCTACAATGGCGATTGTGACGTACAATTTTTGACCGATTGTGTGTGTATTCAGTTTAAGACTGGCATTAAACACATGGCATTGGATTTTCCTGTTGTCTGTGTATTTGTTCTCTTGCATATTTTCCTATATTTCCAAATTCTCTGTAAAACAATTGGAAATACGCTTATGATTCCAGGTGCCAAACATTCCTAATTTGTTTCTAGGTTCACTGTGAAAATTCATATCTACATGTGTAATTCCATTAGGCAAATGAAGAGGGTGCAGTGTATTGACAGTTTGATATTAGCCTTGATATGACTCGCATGAATCATTGAACATAAACATTTCATATGAGTGAACATGCAGCATGTTGGCTTTGGCAGATCAACTTGCAGACAGTTCCATTAGTCTGTGCTCACTAAAGTGTAGCTGTCTTCCGTAATGGGAGTTGATCCGCCAGTAAGAAAAAAACTCAGACACTGGCGCAGTCAAACTCACAGAGAAAGTCCTACCAGGTGATGGCAGCAGAGAGCTAATGCCGGAGGAGGCGGTGGAGGTTTTGTCAGTGTCATAATATGAGGTTAGGATCATAATCTTAATGCAAACAGCACGACGTGAACATGAGCGGCGCATTCACCAGATTCGATCAATAGCAGTAATGTAGTGCCCTCTAGTGGTTAGCGTACAAAAGACTAATAATCTGTCTGATACATGTGGCATTGTAACACACACTGAAGCCCGCTGCGTCACAGCACTTTAAAGGCTTTTCTCAAAACATGCAGAGCTTTAAACACGTGTTTTATCACTTCATCATAATTCATCAATATAAACTTTATTTATAAAGCGCTTTTCATACCGAAAGGTATTACAGAATACAATATTTAAAACAATACGCCTGGCACACCCTCCTATCCCTCCGAATACACACAGATCTCTCAATCACACTCTCGACTTTTACCCCACTGTCGACGCACACACCCCTTCACTCACTAACACACACGCACACACACACACACACACACACACACACACACACACACACACACACAGACACACACACGTTTGTAATTCTATTTTAGTGAGGACACTCATAGATATAATGTATTACCCAGACCCTAACCCTGATTCCCTAAGCCCCTAACCCTAACCTTAATCCTAACCCTAATCTAAACCCAATTCTAACCCTAACCCTAAAACCACATCTTGACCCTCAAACAGTCCTTCAAATAAGAGAGGACCACCCAAAATGTCCTCACTTTCCAAAAATGTCCTCACTCTGTTGGTTAAAAACTCAAACTGGTCCTCACAATGTCGTAATTACAAGAACACACACACACACACACACACACACACACACAGAATAAAATAAATAGATATATAAGGCTGGGTACAGATGGACAAGTGTGGAAACCCCATTTGAGGAGCCGTCTGCGCCGGGAGCAGCAGCACAGCTACAGGGCACTGGTCCAAGAGACACCACACCTCCACCTGAGCACCCACAGGACAGAGACACCACACCTCCACCTGAGCACCCACAGGACAGAGGACACCACACCTCCACCTGAGCACCCACAGGACAGAGACACCACACCTCCACCTGAGCACCCACTGGACAGAGGACACCACACCTCCACCTGAGCACCCACAGAGACACCCACCTCCACTGAGCACCCACAGGACAGAGACACCACACCTCCACCTGAGCACCACAGACAGAGACCCCACCTCCACCTGAGCACCCACAGGACAGAGACACCACACCTCCACCTGAGCACCCACAGGACAGAGACACCACACCTCCACCTGAGCACCCACAGGACAGAGACACCACACCTCCACCTGAGCACCCACAGGACAGAGACACCACACCTCCACCTGAGCACCCACAGGACAGAGGACACCACACCTCCACCTGAGCACCCACAGGACAGAGACACCACACCTCCACCTGAGCACCCACAGGACAGAGACACCACACCTCCACCTGAGCACCCACAGGACAGAGACACCACACCTCCACCTGAGCACCCACAGGACAGAGACACCACACCTCCACCTGAGCACCCACAGGACAGAGGACACCACACCTCCACCTGAGCACCCACAGGACAGAGACACCACACCTCCACCTGAGCACCACAGGACAGAGACACCACACCTCCACCTGAGCACCCACAGGACAGAGGACACACACCTCCACCTGAGCACCCACAGGACAGAGACACCACACCTCCACCTGAGCACCCACAGGACAGAGACACCACACCTCCACCTGAGCACCCACAGGACAGAGACACCACACCTCCACCTGAGCACCCACAGGACAGAGACACCACACCTCCACCTGAGCACCCACAGGACAGAAGGACACCACACCTCCACCTGAGCACCCACAGGACAGAGACACCACACCTCCACCTGAGCACCCACTGGACAGAGACACCACACCTCCACCTGAGCACCCACAGGACAGAGACACCACACCTCCACCTGAGCACCCACAGGACAGAGGACACCACACCTCCACCTGAGCACCCACAGGACAGAAGACATCACACCTCCACCTGAGCACCCACAGGACAGAGACACCACACCTCCACCTGAGCACCCACAGGACAGAGACACCACACCTCCACCTGAGCACCCACAGGACAGAGGACACCACACCTCCACCTGAGCACCCACAGGACAGAGGACACCACACCTCCACCTGAGCACCCACAGGACAGAGGACACCACACCTCCACCTGAGCACCCACAGGACAGAGACACCACACCTCCACCTGAGCACCCACAGGACAGAGACACCACACCTCCACCTGAGCACCCACAGGACAGAGACACCACACCTCCACCTGAGCACCCACAGGACAGAGACACCACACCTCCACCTGAGCACCCACAGGACAGAGACACCACACCTCCACTGAGCACCCACAGGACAGAGACACACACCTCCACCTGAGCACCCACAGGACAGAGGACACCACACCTCCACCTGAGCACCCACAGGACAGAGGACACCACACCTCCACCTGAGCACCCACAGGACAGAGGACACCACACCTCCACCTGAGCACCCACAGGACAGAGACACCACACCTCCACCTGAGCACCCACAGGACAGAGACACCACACCTCCACCTGAGCACCCACAGGACAGAGGACACCACACCTCCACCTGAGCACCCACAGGACAGAGACACCACACCTCCACCTGAGCACCCACAGGACAGAGACACCACACCTCCACCTGAGCACCCACAGGACAGAGACACCACACCTCCACTGACACCCACAGACAAGACACCACACCTCCACCTGAGCACCCACAGGACAGAGACACCACACCTCCACCTGAGCACCCACAGGACAGAGACACCACACCTCCACCTGAGCACCCACAGGACAGAGACACACACCTCCACCTGAGCACCCACAGGACAGAGGACACCACACCTCCACCTGAGCACCACAGGACAAGGACCACACCCCACCTGAGCACCCACAGGACAGAGACACCACACCTCCACCTGAGCACCCACGACAGAGACACCACACCTCCACTGAGCACCCACAGGACAGAGGACACCACACCTCCACTGAGCACCCACAAAGAACTTTAAAATCGATACATACATAAAATATGAGAGAGCAAACGTAGGTTAGGTTAGTAGCGAATTGGCGACAGAGAGGAGTTTACCTGCTCAGACTGATGCAGGAGTTCAGACGATGCCTTCTCTTACTCCGCCGCTCGTCTAATCCCTCCAGAGAAAGCTTACAGCGGTCTCCCTGTCTGTCACAGCCCAGAGACCGTCTGTGCCTCTGCAGAATGGTTTAAAAGTGTGTGTTTTCCTATACGGCACAACGTCTGAAATCAGCAGATCCAAATCGTGGTGTGTGCGAGGTGGAGCAGAGCCGCAGCCTCGGTGTGCGTTCTCTCATAGAAAATAACTGAGGAGGCTTTTGGCCACACGTCAAAGTGTGGTGTGCGTTGGCCTTAATTTAGTTACTTTTAAAAATCAATTAATCAATAAAGAAATTAAAGCCCTATTCGCACGGGATAAGCATTATCTAGGGACCCCATATAATAAAAAAATAACTGAAGCCTGAGATTCTTGTTGAAATTTACAGACCTCTCCTGGATATGACGTCAAAGCGCTCCTTTATGAGTTCATTTGTAAATTAACTTTCACCTGAATGAATTTGTGAAGCCTGGCTCTCTCTAAAGCACATCTACGTGCAGAATACCTTGTGGTTTCTCTTTGCATTTCGCCTTTAAAACAGTTACTGCCGCTAAAGGCCAACATGATGCAGCTAACGTCGTAGCTGAGAGCGCATGGACTTTGGATAAATACACGAAGCACAGAGAGCAGAGGGAGAGGAGAGAGACGAAGGTAAGCATGGAGCGGGACTGGGAGCATCAAAACGCACGACGGAACCGCTGAATATGTTCTTACGCATTAAGTTGAAAATGAGGAATTGCAAATAATAAGCTATTATTTCTAATATTTAAATCTGAGGCTCAATATTGAGGAGCAGATGCTCTGAATAATTCGTCCTCAATTGAGACTTTTACGCACGAGTTTTAAAATGCATGAGTTGCAATATTGGTGTTCTATGATCTGAAATTATGTTTAGTTTAGCTCAATTTATTCTGCAATCTCTTGATTATTCCTAATTCATATAACTGGCATCAATCTCAATAAAAACGAATGTAATGAGAGGTGAATTAATGACGGGCGACGGTGGTGCAGATGGTAGAGCGGGTCGTCTCATGATCGGAAGGTCCAGGGGTTCGGATCCCGCCTCCTGAAAATGCCCACTGTCGTTGTGTCTTTGGGCAAGACACTTCACCCTCCTTGCCTCCTCCGCGTACACTGGTGTATGGATGAGAGTGTGAATGGGTGAGTGGATTCTTGCTGTAAAGCGCTTTGAGTGCCTAATGTAGGTGGAAAAGCGCTATATAAGTTGAGACCATTTACCATGACAGATAAAAACAGCTCAGGGCGGGGTTTTTTTTATGACGCTGTTTGTCAAAATGACGGGGTAAAATTATTATCTAATTATCTAATGCAGCCTCCATTCGTCATCTAAAGTAAATAAAAATGGAAACAAGAAAAGGAAACAAAAAAAGCCCAATCACGTGTCGGATCCTGCCTATTTCTATCCAAATCACAGACATGCCTATTCGCATTGGATTAGTATCACAGGACCTCGGAGTTCAGCAAAATATAGTAGGTAATTCGCGGGGGATTTTTACTTGGCAAATCACTGACACGGCGCATTCGCACGGGATTAACAGCACAGACATTCTCCGTCATTATTACAAATCACATGTGGTCCCTAGGTATAACTAATCCCGTGTGAATAGGGCTTAAGACAACCCTGTCACCTAGTGCAGCCGCTCCCTATACTCTAATAATGAGCATAAAGTCTCCGAGGGCCACCAGATTGAGGCCAGTGAGCTGAAGTTCGCCCCGGCTGCAGGGGCGGAGCAGAGAAACTCTGGTTCTGGGGGGAGGGAGCACCGACTATTAAACTGTTACATCTAAACTCAATGATTGTAACTCTACAAGTATTATTGTTGTAGTGTGTTTAATTTGAATGTGCTCCTCCGCACCCTGATTCTTATTTTTTAGTAGGGGGATGCATACTATATTTTGGGAGGAAAGGGTTAAACTGTGAAGGGAACTACCTGCTCTGGAGAACTGAACTAATGCTGAGACAAGTAAAAGCTAATTCATTATACATTTATGAACTATTCTGTAATAATTCTCTTCCTCTTGAGAGAGGAGGTTTGAAGCAGCTGAACCGCTTATCTCTCCTACGCCGTCAACACTTCCCTTCAAGGCCAAGCCACGGAGCTAAACCTGATAAGGACAGAGCTCTCTGGGTCATATTTTGCATAACACTGACTTTCAGACTGGAAATAACCGCACGTGACCTTGTGTGCTGTGTATTTCCCATGTCTTGATGTTTCTATATGTGCTTTAACTCAACCTGATTGCAATTTCGCATATCTTCTTTTGTAAGGCGCATTGAGTTGCCATGTGTACGAAATGCGCGGTATAAATAAAGTTGCCTTGCCTTGCCTTGCATACAACATTTCTCCTTAGGGCACCAAAATGTCTTGGCCCTGCTGTTACTGATACATCTCATGTTTAATCGTAATCGTAAAGTTATAAATATTGATTCTATTTGGAATGTGATCCATGCCGGAGCTCTTTTCCCTCGATCCGTCTGTCCTCTCCATCTCTGCGCTCATGAATAATAATGAACCCATGTTGGCGGTTGGGCCCAGTCTGAAGATCATTTTGAAACCTGTTTGACTAAATCTCCCGGGTCTCTGTGTGGGCTTTCCACAAAAACGCGATACAATTCCAAAGTGAGAAAGGTAGACCGTCCTTTCCTGGGCCCACAGGAGCCGCGCCGACTCTAATTAGTGAAGAGCGTGGAGCTGTGCCAGGCCAAGGTTTTCATAATCCATAATAATGAGAAGAATAACGTGTGAAGAAATCCCTCACCGCGGCCTTGATTTGGACTTAACTTCTTTCTCGCTTTTAACAGTCTTATAAAGCTGTTCCTGGTGAAAAAGAAAACCAGACCCGTAGTCGCGTTTCTTTTCACGCGTACTCAGCCTGACTCCTGACTCCCCCCCCCCCCCCCCAGCTACTCCAAGCATTATGTAGTTACACAATGTGGAATAGCTCGAAGGCGTCACAAAAGATTTAGAAAAACGAGAAAGAGAAAAAAAACATGTCTCCTGATTCTTGTGAATAGGAATTACAAGTCTTTGCTGAAAGTTACATGAAGTTCGACCTTTCCCCTGTTTCAAATGCATGTCAGCGGGAGCAGTTCAAAGACAAAGCAGTTCAAAGACACACACAAAAAAAAAAGACTTTCTGTTTGCCAGTGGGTTCGCGTCAGGGCTGTAATCCATTTTCTGTCATTTTTCTCGCCCGGTTTTCATTTTCAACGCGTCGTGATGCACCATTTAGTTTCACAAGTCTTTAGTTTGAGTGAAAGTTGCATTTTCCTCCTATGGTCACGTAACTGAAAGATTTATGATAGGAACAGGAAAAACAAGCAGAGAATGAGAGCAAGAAACACAGTTCTCACACAATCATATGATAAAGTTGCTAATCATCTCATCTTTCTCTCTATGTTGCACTTTGTTGGTGAGACAATGCTATCAAAACGGCGGAAACACCCAGTAAGTTTACTCAAAGGTGTGCTCGATGGCTCCAGGTCTGTTTTCTGATGAGAGATCAACTTTGTAACATGGTGAAAGAAAAAGAAAAAAGCTCTAAAAAGTTGATTTTACATAATAGGGCTGTGTCTGGTTTCCTGATTGTGCTGAAAATAGCTGGACTGACCGCTCATGTCTGTATATCTCATTATATTCAGACAAACTCTGTGCGACTCCATTGATTTCTACTGCGCTCGCTACAGTCAACTAGCATTTCCATGTCAACAAAGCACTTGTAGCTGTGGTTTGTGTCGGAGCGATTCAAAGATACTCTGATGAGGTGGAAAGTCAAAGGAATTATATTCAATGCAGGATTTGTTTATTGAAAATGTGTCAGAAATATCAAATTGCTAATGCAGAATTTTTCACAACACTTTGTTAAATCAATGTTCCCGTCTTTTTCTCGTCAGCCCCCAGTTCAGACATGAATACTATACTTTTAAAAGATCCGTAAAAAAAAAAAGGCTCAATTTCCAAAATGTGAAGTGAAATGAAATTAATACATGATTATGATTTTTTGTTTTGTTTTTAATAAATAAAAAACTGAAAAGTGGGATGTGCATAAGTACCGGCCCCCTTTCCTTTTGGTGCAACCAATTGCCTTCAGAATTTGAATGAAGATTTCTGAATGATCACATGTCTAAATAGAGTGTACCTGTGTATAATCTAATGTCACTTCAAATACAGCTGATCTGTGATGGTCTCAGAGGTCTGTTAAGAGACTATTGGGGAGCAGACAGCATTATGAAGTCCAAGAACACACCAGACAAGTCCGGGATAAAGTTATTGAGAAGTATAAAGCTGGGTTAGGTTATAAAAGATTACCAAAGATTTGAACATCTCTCAAAGTACAGTTAAATACATCATCCAGGAATAGAAAGGGTGTGGCATCACTGCAAACCTACCAAGACCCGGCTATCCTCCTAAACTTACTGACCGAACAAGGACAGCACTGACCAGAGCTGTTACCAAGAATCCTATGATGACCCTGGATGAACTGCAGAGAGCTACAGCTCAGGTGGGGGAAACCGTACACAGAAACCGTACACAGAACAGTGGCATTTTTAAAAGAAAACTATAAGAAGTTCCGTTTGGACTATTTGCGTGGATAATTCAGAGATTTTGATGGTTTGAGTGAAGTCGCTGTTACTTGCTCATTAGTTTGCGTTGGTATTTGCCCCTTCAGTAACACGGGGCTGACCGATAAAGTAGTGTGGGCTTATAAACTCAGTGGGATTTTGTTGTCAGTGGAGCTGCACATGGATATTGACGCGGTCTTCACTCTTGAACTATTTTGTGACATCGCTAATCCTTATTGGGAAAATGGCGAGAGAGGAAGAACAGCAGCGTCCAGAGATCGCCCTTTGAAATCATGTGTCACTCGCGTGAATAGAGGCATGTACAGTGAGAACCATATGTTTACATACACTTCTCACTGTCTGACATGAAACAAGAATTTATTTATTTTTCTTAGGTCAATAACTATTTTAAAAAATATGTCTATTTGTCAAATTCCAGAAGAATGAGAGATATAATTTTCTACACAATTTGTTATTACTTTTTACAAAACAAAAGGTTTACATACATTAATTAATATTTGGTAGCATTGCCTTTAAACTGTATATTTTGAGTCAAACGTTTTGGATTTCCTTCCTCAAGCTTCTCACAATAGTAGGCAGGAGTTTTGGTCCATTCCTCCAAACAGAATTGGTATAACTTTTGTAGGCCATCTTGCACATGCCTTTTCAGCTCTGCCCACACATTTACAACTGGATTGAGATCAGGACTTTGTGACGGCCACTTCAGAACATTGACTTTGTTATCCTTAAGCCACTTTGTCACCAGTATTGACCATATGCTTTGAGAATTGTCCATTTGGAAGACCCATCTGCGCCCAAGCTTTAACTTCCTGGCTGATGTCTTGAGATGTTGCTCCAATATTTCCACATAGTGTTCTTTCTTCATGATGTCATCTATTTTGTAAAGTGCACCAGTCCCTCCCTCAGCAAAACAACCCCACAGCATGATGCTGCCTCCCCCATATTTCACAGTTGGGATGGTGTTCTCAGGCCTTCTCAGTCTTTATCCTTTTTTTAAATTTGCAAACTCTAAACTGTCATATTGATGTTTGTTTTGGAGTAAGGGCTTCTTCCTGGCAGAGTTCCCTCTCAGCCCATGTCGGTACAGTACTTGTTTCACTCTGGATAATGACAAACTCTTATCAGGTTCAGCATCTTCACCAGGTCTTTTACATTTGTAGTAATCTTAGTATATGTAAACTTCTGACTTTGTAAAAAAGTAATTAAAAAAAATTGTGTAGAAAATTATATGTCTCATTCTCAATTTGACAAATAAAATTCTAATTGACCTAAAAAAAACAAAAAAGGTTAATTCTGGTTTCATGTCTGACAGTGAGAAAAAAATGCAAATATGTCTTTTTATGAAGTGTATGTAAACATCTGGTTCTCACTGTGTATTAGAGCAGCTGCCAAGGAAAGATTATTAGTTGCCGACAAAGCTTTTTGAGTCCGAGTCAACACATCCAACAATTGAGCTAGTAAGTACAGATTGATGTGTTTATTTGGACAATTATTATGTTGTCTGTTTGTTTTTCCAGGAAGGTAATAAGGATCTGAGCCAAACTAGCTCTCTGCATTTCCATTTTTGGTGCAGATGCGAGTTGAGGCTTGTCGAGCGTTTGATCAGATTATGGAACAGTGCGCAGGGGAGAGTAATTGCCAAGAAAATGCCAAATCTCAGAACGCCTTCATTTGACAACACTGCTGCCGCCTGGAGAGACACGGGGATTGTGCCTGAATTACACTTTTTTTTTTAATACCGACAAAAAAAAAAGGAATTTTGTTTTTGTTCCAAATATCAAACGGATACCTCCATGATTCACTTCCTCTGGTGGCCTTTAGAGGACATCTATTTAGGCTGCTATAAACAAACGTCCGGGTTCAGGAGGTGTTTTATCTTTCCTCTTCAAGGGCAAAAATGTAAAGATATAAAGGTATTTGGAATGTCAAGCATTTCATTATCCAGTCTATGAATATTTTCAAATCTCTTTGAAGCCCCTTTTGTTTGCGCTGGCCTTTAACACCAGCTGAGCAGGATTTTTTGGGGTGATTCGTGTTATTACCATAACTGTCTGTAGCCTTGATTGTCATTGTGTGATTTTATTTCACTTTGTATTGCCTGTTGCACTGCACTTTGGCGACGGTTGTTTTAAGGAGAGACACTTTTTTTCTTTTTCCAGGTTTTGGGCCTGATTGGTCTCTTAACATATAAACTTTCACCTGGAAACCAAAAAAACCCAAACCTAATCTTCCCAATTACGTGTTCAATTATTGCACTGATTCAATGTTTCTCCATAGATTTCTATGGGTCATTTTCCCAAAGGGCAATTTTCTCGCATTGTGGCGACAACATCTCCACGTCAGGAGCACCTACACACTTCAAACAATAATATTTTTTTCAGAGGGATTTTTTACATCTAATCCCTAACCTGAATTATTGAGTTTTGAATTTTAATAAACACGTCAAAATATACATTTTTACAGATTTTTTCACTAATAACCAGCGTATTTTAATTATATATTCTGGGTGATGTATGCAATTCTACGGGCCTTTTGACCTTCCAAGAACTGCAGAAGAAATATAACTTACCTGGAACATCCTTTTTCTTTTATTTACAATTACGAACCGCAATGCGCACATACAGTATGGTGTCCCGTGGGATACCTTACCTCCTGTTCACCCAGCGCACAACGTGATAAAAAATCTAATAAAGGTTCTTTCTAGAATTTATGCCCTTATACAGGAAGCCCAAGATCTTTTGGCGCGAGTTATTAAGCTGTGGGAAACAGACTGTGATTGCTCAAAATTAGACTGGAAAACGATTTTTCAAAACATAAAACTTTCTTCAAGAAATCCAAATCACCAGGCGATTCATTTTAACTTTATACATAAAACTTATTTTACACCCTATACTCTACACAAAATAGGAGCCCTTCCTTCACCTAATGCTATGTGATAGTAATGCAGTTGGATCATTTTTCCATCTAGTATGGGAATGCCCAAATTCTAATTCTTTGTGACAGGGAGTATCAAACACACTCTCTCAAATTTTATCTAAACCAATACCATGCTTGCCAGAAAATTGCTTCTTAATGATAGTTCCACTTTGAAACTCACATTCCCAGAGCAACGAATATTGTTGGCTGGTCTAACAGCTGCAAAACGTCTTCTAGCGTGCAGATGGAAGACCCCATGGCAGGTGAATCAACAAAAGTGGCTCCTGGATTTCCTGGATATAGCAATGCTAGAGCAATGGGTCTCAAATGCATGGAGCTAAAATTAAGAATGTCCAAAGCTGGGATAAAGTAATAGCAACATTGAAACATTTCTTATCATGCTAACAGCCCAGAGGAAAATTTTACTTCTCAAACATGTCTATTCTTAAACTTCTGGAGACAAAAATGTGATTCTCATCTGTTGCTCCTAAAACATTTTAGGAGCAACAGATGAGATCAGAGATTGAGACATAATTGAAACATACCTGAGACATGAGAGAGAAACAGTTTCTATGGCTTATTTTGTTTCTCCTAAAATGCCTTTTAGACCAAAAAGCTCCAGATGAGACCTACTTGAGGCATTTTTTATTTGGTAGGGACAGGACATGTTAATGAACATACATGTAAACAAGCCACACTGGATTGTAGCCTTGGGGTAATTTCCATCCATCATCCCCCATGCACACTCTCAAACACACTCACCCTGGCCTATTGTACATGTTTTTAGTGGTAGGGGAAACCGGAGGAAACGCAGGTTTCAAGTACTATTAAAAATGGGTACTTTTGTACTTTTACTTATGTACAGTTTTAATCTACTTTTACATTTGTTGTTCATGTATCTGGGTTTTTACTGAAGAATATTGAGAACTTCCAGCACATGAGAAAAATATGAGCGAAAAATAGACAACCTTAAAATGAGATTAGTTTAAGTTTAATGTGAAATCTCTCTTGTGTCAATGATTGAGACAAATAGAAGACATTTAATGTGGAGACAATTTGAGATTTCTACAAGGACAAAATGAGATCCTTTTTAAATCTTAACCAGAGTCTAATCTGAGCTTTTGTACAGTCTTTTGCTCAGGAGAAAAAATTGAGAAACAGGAGCAATAATCTGTCAGCTCAGATTGGTCTGAAACAATGCTCAATTTGCTCTAGGAGAAAGAAATGAGTGATTATTGAGATCTCTTTTTGAAATACCCTTTCCTCTGGGAGTGGTCATGGTAATAATGTTGACAATAAGTATTGTTACAATGATTATCTGTAATGTATTATTATCTGTATTATTTATGATTATTATATACTATATGGCCACCAGGCACGTGTATGGAGATGTGTGTAGTAATAAATATATTTATATGTATTTATGTGGTGTTTTTTCAATATGTATGTGTTGGGATGGGAGGGGGGCGGTAGGGGGCTGGGTGGGGGTGTGGTCTGGGGAGGGGGGTGGCTTGGGGGGCTGGGGTGGTGTAGGTCCTGTAGCGAGGGAGGGTGTGGGTGGATTTATTGGTGAGTGTATTTACATACACATGTTTCTGTTGTTTTTATGAATATACTGTTAAAATGTATGTTTATTGCCGTGCTGGAGAGTCTAAGGACAGGGGACACCCGCGCCGCTCGTCGCCACCTACTGCTGACGCTTATTTGGACATTATGTTTGCTTGGATACTTGATTTAAATGTTGTAATCTGTAAAGCACTTTGTGATGCCTTCGGTATGAAAAGCGCTTTATAAATAAAGTTTGATTGAAGTTTGATTGATTTATTCTTAACAATAACAATGTATACACTCACAAACTTACAGAAAAAATCCTAATAAAAAGTTGATCACAAAAAAAAAAAAACATGACTTCCAGTGCGTTTATCAATCATAGCAAATTGTATTTTATTTGTGTAGCACCTTACAACAGCCAGAAGGTGCACAAGGCGCTTTCCAGTAAAAACATCAATAGACAACAGTAATTAAAAACACAAATGCACATAAAAACAGAAGTCGAGTCGAAGGCTACGTGTTAAAAGCTTGTCTGAATAGATGTGTCTTCAACTGTGATTTAAAAACACTCAACTCGGTGATGCTTCGAAGGTGAGCTGGAAGTGCGTTCCACAGCTTCGGGCCTTGGACGACAAATGACCGGCCTCCAAACTTTTTATATTCAAACTTTGGAGTGACGAGTGAGGTGTGTTCAGAGGAGCGCAGAGTTCTGACTGGTTGGTAGACCGTTACTAAGAGGATAAACTAAACTGATCAGAATAGATTTTTGTGCAGTTGCTATTCTTTCAAGTTTCTGGAAGTATTTTAAAGATAAAGATTAGTTTAGCTTGTGGTAGAAATAAAGCCTCTGTTTATGTGCTGCTATGTGTTTGGAAGCATTTTACAGGCTTACAGCCTAGTGTAACGCCTCATTTGAACGCTAAGGACTGTGAAACTCATCAAAGCTTCTTCCTTGTTTTTGTTGTCACGTTTTAGTTGTTTTTGTCGCTTTTTTAAAATCACATATTCATTGCTTTTTTTGTAGCGTTTTGGCCGCATTTGGTTTTTTTGTGTGTGTAATGCAACTGTGATCAAAATGTGACCAAAACATCTGAAAAAAGCAACAAACACGTGATGAAAATGTGACAATCATATCGAGGAAGAAGCTTAGATAGGCTTTCAAATGAAAGGCCTATAGTCTGTAAGCTCCAGTCGAGAAGCTTTTAGATTTGGGTAAAGCCGAACTGGAGAAAATGCACTGGGTGAAAGTGGGGGTTAAGAGGTTAAAGGAGGTGAAAGTTTCTCCTCCTACAGCCAGGAAATGCCTTCCTTACCTTCCGATCTCTTGCAAAGCTTATCCCTCCATCGCCGAGCACCGTTAGGCAAAAAAAAACATCTGCCAGAGCTTCACCATAGTTTTCTTGTTTTTAAAGCAACCTTACCTCATCTTTGTCAACATTTTTTTTCTCTTTTTCTATCTTCCATGTTTAGTCTGAGGAAGCGTGTGTGTTGAGTCTGACCCTGACAAACTGTACTCCTTTGGCCACACTCTCTTTCCCCGTTCTCAAAAAGCCCTGAACAGACCCCCGTTGGCTCTTGTTCTTCAGGCGCTACATTCTCAGAAAACCATATTTACTTTCACAAAAACCCTCGGTCAAGGTTGTTGAAAAAAAAAAAAAAAAAAAATCCATCATCGATTTGAAAAGCGGAGAAAAAGCTTTTACCCATTGAAAAGAAACAAGGTAACACCGCTGACCCCTGCGGCGTGTGACTTAATTGACTTTTTTTTCTCCACTTCGTTTTATTATCAAAACGCCGGTCTTTCTCTGCAGTAATGTGTTTGAACGGGTTTGAGAGTCGTGCTGTGGGTAAATGGTGTCGCTCGGTGTGAAGCGTGTCAACCTGTTCCCAAAGCCGGGATCTCCAGCCTGATGGTCTCCAAACCCTTTTCCGAGTAGCACCTCAAAGGCTTTCTGCGATTCTACAAATGCTCAATGAGGTAAATGGCTACAGTAAAGTTTAGATGGGAGCAACATTCGGGCACTTTTGCTAAGTCCCCGCCCCCTCTGGGTGAAAACAAAAGCAGAGTTAATATGGCGGCAGATGGTTATAATGTATTCCAAGGCCAGTGATCAGAAAGACAGGAAAATGGCCAGTCTTGCTCAAGAACACATCAGACGATTGGGAACTGTTTTACTTTGAATAGGAAAATGTAAGAGCTAGTTTATCGATCAGCATTAGGCCTAATTTAGGGTGACCCCGGTGTCCCAGTTTACCCAGGACAGTCCCAGTTTTGAGCCCTCTGTCCCAATTTGGGAATTTCTCCAAAACCATTGATATGCCCCAGTTTTACTCAACTTCTGTCCCAGGTGTCCCAGTTTTTCGCCAGTGCCGGGCCTTTTTGTCGAAAACATGACTTTTGGCCTCATGTGCATCCAACACGATGTTTCTGTAGCGACTGAACCAATTAAAAACTCAAAAGTCTTTCACCTCAAGGCTGATCTGTCCATTTAACTGACAGACTTTTAAAAACAGTTTTTCCATTCAACATTGGGTGAAAACATCTAAAATGTCCATTTATCTCCCATTTTTTAACGTGGGATATAATCTGGTAATCTGGTCACCCTAGCCTAATGTATTATTCTCTAATTTATTATTCTCTCAGTCTTAAAACGCATAGAAATCACAGAAATGCCGTTCGCTATCTGAGCCTGTTCCTATAAATGTGTACATTTTGTTATTGAACCGATTTAAATTGAAAGTTCCATCCCCATACAAATGAATATTGAAAGATGGTGTGGTACGTTTTGTCCTTTTCTTGGCATTTATATCATTTCTGTGGTTTCTTTATCAGTAACATTCTGTTAGATGATGTTTAGTGGCCACTGGAGGTGTATCTGACCCACAAAAAGCAGAAACTTAACTGAATTTGAGTTAGCATTTAGCTCAGAGGACACTTTTATATCATAATTTGTATCTAATGTAAAATCTCTGTCTGTGATTTGTCACACGGCTTTGACCTAAATGTGGTCAGTGGGTTAACAGCAGCTGAAAACATCTGTATCGTTCGTAATTTGTGATGTTTGATGGCTAATGCTAACAGGAAAGATGCTAATGCTAATGCTAACGAACTCTGAAATGTTCCCCAGACTACCCGACTTGCTAACTGTCCACATACGTTAGGCTCGACCGCTGCTTCTCCTTTTTATTTCTATGCTAAAACACACATTAGCGTTAGCAATAGCAGCTAGCAGATTAGCTGCTGAATGAACCATGTTTATTTTGGCCTTAGGCAAGGCAAGGCAAGGCAAGTTTATTTGTATGGCACATTTCATGTACATGACAACTCAATGTGCCTCACAGCAACACCAAACACAATAAAAAATACAATAATAACCTTAAAAACACAATAAAAAGCATTAAAAACACAATCAAAATCAATAAAACAAATCAATCGATACAATTACATTAAAAAAATATGTATATGTATATACTACAATTTGTTAAAATACAATCAATCTCCATAGGCAGCAGTAAAAAGGTGTCCATTCAGCCTGGACTTAAAAATACTCAGAGTTGAGGCCTGTCTCACGTCCTCACTGAGGCTGTTCCAGACTTTTGCTGCATGAAACTGAAACGCAGCCTCACCATGTTTGGTGGTGACTCTGGGAACCACCAGGAGACCCCTCCCTGAGGATCTCAGGGCCCGAGGTGGTTCATACGGCTGTAACATGTTAGAGACTTTGGTACCCGACAATTAAGGGACTTATACATAAGCAGGGCGGTTTTAAACTCTATTCTCTGAGCAACAGGAAGCCAGTGCAGAGACCGGAGCACTGGACTAATATGGTCGTATTTCCTGGTTCTTGTCAGGACTCGAGCAGCAGCGTTCTGGATGTTCTGCAGCTCTAACAGCTCGTTTAGAAAGGCCAGTGAGCAGGCCGTTACAGTAGTCTAACCCAGTGGTTCCCAAAGTGGGGGTCAGGACCCCTCAGGGGGTCGCAAGGCCAAGGGTGGGGGTCCCCAGATGATTTAAAGATGAAACAAAAAGAAAAATGCTACTGTTTTTAGCATATTTTTGAGTGTTAAACAGCCTATAATTAGTTAAATCCATTATTATTCAAAATAAACAGTTTAAATACATATTAACTTGATGTTTTTCTGGCCAAAAGTAGCATAAGAGGCAATAACGTTATGTAATGGGGGTCCCCAGAATGTATATGTGTCAATTTTTGGGGTCCCAGCCAAAAACGTTTGGGAACCCCTGGTCTAACCTGCTGGAGACAAATGCATGGATGAGTCTCTCCAAGTCTGGTTTTGACACTATGTTTTTTATTTTGGCAATGTTTTTTAGATGGTAATCAAGACAATCAAGAAAACTATCAAACATGGACTGAATAAAGGCTGTAGCTGTAATTATATCATGAACCAACAAGAGAAGAAGTTACACGAGCAAATGTTACAGATGAATGATCACATGAGTTCAGCTGCTCAGTTTAAAAGCGTTAACCGTCTTCTCTATGAAATACCTGAAGCAACAGATCACGTCCTTTGCCTAATCAAATTCGACAAATAAAACATGTTTTTCAGACGTAATTCAGACTAATAAAGGCACCACAGCTGATCTCAGGTTGCCCTTTACATCGTTTCATTTCTTTCAAGGATAGCCCAGTTGAAACGAGCCATCTTCAACACATCACTCAAGCATGAAGAGACGGCTAATGACATTTACCTGGCTGTACAGAGATGTTTTGAATAGATGCGAGATTTTATTGTTAGTTCTGTTGAAAAATTGTTCTCATCAAATGGAAATGATTTGATTTTGATTTGATTTGAATATTTTATTTCGAGCTGGCACAAAAGCGAAAGAAAAAACAAAAACAAAACAAAAATAACCTCCTAGCTCGAAAAGGAGTGGAAAGAAGACAAGCTTATTGACTCTCACCCCCATTCATATACTTAAATAATAATAATGCGGTTGCAACAATAACAATGTTTAGTCCTTATTGTCTTACTAAACAATTAAGTTGGTTACATATTTACAACAAATGCAACAATGCATTACATTAAGTCAATATTTACAGTATGTTACACTTTATAACAAGTGTATAATTTTTATTTCTTATACCTTATTACCATGTTAGTGTTATTGTTATTCATCATCATCATCATCATCATCATCATAACAACCCATATAGCATTACTTTGTATCGAAGTGCTTGAATGATACAAAACATAATACACATTTATTCATGAAAATATAGTATTAATAGATTGATGCTCATGATAACAAGATTAATCTTAATGATGTATGTTAAAAAAGAATCGAGGTTCTTCTTTTTTCTTTCCTGTGTCTGGAAATGCAAACTGAACTTTTGATCAAATCCCTCGCTCCAAGCGAATATGATGAGAGGAATCACATATTGCGTCAACTGTAAGAGTTTATACGTATATTGTACACATTACAGAACAAAAGTATTCCAGTGGAGCTATCTCCTGTCTTTCTGTTGTACCCAGTTGAGGAAACAGTGCACAGGCATGAGTAAAACAATACCAACTTTCTTTATAAAGACAGCCAAAGGCCCGTACACAAAATATATACAGTATGCTGAAATATATATACATAATCCATAATATATGAGATCAAACCTTTTCAAAAGCAGGAGAAAAAACAATGGTAACTATGGACACACAATGTTGAGCATCTGCTCTGTCAGCGTGTATAAACTAGGTTCCAGTTATTTGCTCCAGTGGTGACAATACCCAAAAACATTTGCCTGATGTTTATGAATCCAATCTCTTTCAAATAATGATCAATTTCATACATTTGTCAATTTTCTTTTTGGAGATTTCTTTAAAAAAAAAAAAAAATCTTTCTTTCCCATAGGGGTTCCCTTTATTATTATAATGATGACATCACCGAATTCTAGAACGTGAACGCGCAAACATCCAAGCACAAATGGATGTAATTGACGTTCATTTTCAGACTGGTTTTAGCCGTAGGATGTGGCCACTTTCTGCTTGGATAATCATCTCGCCAAAAACCAAACAAAAATGTGAAACCTTTCCAAAATTGTACATCACCTGGGGACAAGTAGATCCCTCAAGCATATGGCTCTAGTCACCAGTGAAACCTTACCGAAATTATGCAAAGAAAATGAAATCCTATTACTGATTGCCCTCATGTTTTACCTTTTTATTTTGTTTGTTATTTATTTGCTATCACTCATAAACTTGTTCCTGAGTATTCTCCTAATCCTTTCATATAAACGGAAAAGGGACCCAGCGGAGAGACAATATGAATGACAATAAGAGCTTTTATTGCATTTAATGCTATCGCGTTGGCATTTGGCGAGTCCCAAAATAGCTCAATATTCCCCGGTGACTTGGCGTGACCTATGCTGTCTGCAGGAATGGCTGCAGATGTCCATAGGAGATGTGCTTTAGCAGAGTTCGCACCCAATGAAAGCTCCAAATGAGACCGAGGCAAACAAACAAACTTGGCATCATCCATTACACCCATGGCGAGACATTAGATATCATAGGGCCTTAATTAATGTTTCATTTAGACAGATTTGGTCCTGCAAAGTACTCATAATTGAGAAGTAGCCGGGAAAACTCGTTGGGCTTCATTTGCATGCAGGACGCCGCAGCAGAAGCTTGATTAAAAAGTGTTCAAATTGCCTAGTCAGTACAATAAGTGCAATTCTGTGGTAATCAGCTGCTTTGATAAAAACTACATTTGAATTTTGAACAGAAGTGCAACGATAATGGAACACATGTCCTCATCTTTTCTCTTTTCATCTAAAGTTGTGAGGGCCCTTTTTCTTTCTTTTTTTTACCAATGTCACGACATAACGCAGCTTGGCTCTGCTCGGTGCGCACCAAACCCGACTTTTCCACTTGAACCAGGTGACCTTGTATTTACGTACCCCTGGGCCAAAGCGGGCAGATCATGTCAACAGACGGTCAGCTGCTGATCTGCCTTTGAAACAAACATAGTCAACGTGATTCTCCATAACACGGACTGAAGCCATGATTAGTTATGTTTCTAGTACCATATATGTTCCCCAGTACCATTATTCTTTTATTTTTACAAGGGAACTGGACTTGTCCCTTCACCTACAGTGGTCATCAGTGATGTGTGGTCAGGGGAGCAGTCATCACGAATGGAAGAACTGAATAAATAAATATATGTAAACTTTATAAAAAAAAACAAGTTCTTCTTCTGATGAGGATTGTGATTTCCTATGATTTTAACCTGTATCGTAGTTGTTTTATCAGTTCTTGATAACGTGTAAGCCTCTGCTGCTCTCTCTCATTCTGTGCCCTTTTCTCCACAAAAAAAATGAAATACTTTTGTACATGTTGTTTTGTTGGGGGCTTTTAAACCGCGTTTAAAGACTGGAGTTGCAGCTAGCACAATGGGCGAGGAAAACGCTTTTCTTTGGTCCTCAAGTGGGGAGCTGACATGGTTTTCTTTTTTCTAAATATCGCTGGGCAGGGTATCATATTTAACTACACTGCTTTTGAAAGAGTTTGAGCTGCTTTCATTGACAGGCCCTGGAGCACTGTAGGGGCTCGTAGTCGGTCCGCCCACCCTGCGAGGGCGGAGCTTCTCGCCTTTTTAGGAACATGCTCTAGGCGGAATGGTGATAATGCATCTCGAAATATTATGGGCTCGCCGCCATTGCACTGCTCCTGTTGGTGCGAGGGGGGCGAGGTTTAAAACCAGCCATTTTTAACATAAAGAGATGTTTAAAAGTTAAAACTTTATGGACTAAACCGGCATTTTGAGGATGACATGCAATAGGCAAATCTCTATAGTGCAAATGGTGAGGGGGGGCGGTGGTGAGGCCCCGACTGAAGAAGAGCAATTTGGACTGTAATGATTTAAACAATTTCAGACCGGTATCCAACTTACCATTTTTAAGCAAAATGTTAGAAAAACGTGTCTTTATCCAACTTAATGATTTTATTACTGCACATAACGTCCTTGAGAAATTCCAGTCTGGCTTTAGGGTAAACCACAGCACCGAGACGGCCCTTTTAAAGATTTTAAATGATCTTAGATTAAATTATGACTCACAGAAGGTCACAGTGTTGGTTCTACTGGATCTGAGCGCTGCCTTTGATACAGTCGACCTCACTATTCTTCTAACTCGTTTAAAACACATCGGCCTCTCTGGTGCTGTCCACAAATGGTTTACATCCTACCTCACAGACAGGACATTCATGGTAAGTGTTGATACCTGCTCCTCTAAGGTCCATAAAATTACATGTGGTGTGCCCAAGGGTTCGATTTTAGGGCCAGTGCTTTTTAACCTGTATATGCTCCCTCTTGGTGATGTCATCAGGAGACATGGAGTCAACTTTCATAGTTACGCTGATGATACACAGTTGTACATCTCCATGTCTCCTGATGACACCAGGCCAATGGATGCACTTTTTAACTGCATTTTAGATATCAAATCCTGGATGGCAGAAAACTTTCTCCAGCTTAACCAGGACAAAACTGAAGTTTTAGTCATCGGTCCTGAGGCCCAGAGAAAGAAACCTTTACCCAAACTACAGTCATTGTCTTTTAATCCTTCCTCACAGGTGAAGAACCTGGGTGTGATTTTTGACTCTGAGCTGACTTTTATTCCACACATTAAGAATATCACAAAGATAGGTTTTTACCATCTAAAGAACATAGCCAGAGTCCGCCCCATTCTCTCTCGGGCCAACACGGAGACGCTGATGCATGCTTTTATCACCAGTCGTATCGACTACTGTAATGCCCTGCTCTCTGGTCTTCCTAAAAAGAGTATCTCAGGTTTACAACTTTTACAAAATTCAGCAGCTCGTGTCCTGACAAAGACCAGGAGGCGGGACCACATTACACCGGTTTTAAAGTCGCTGCATTGGCTCCCCGTGTGTTTCAGGATCGATTTTAAAGTTCTTTTATTGGTTTTTAAATGTCTTAATGGTCTTGGTCCTTCTTATCTTTCAGAACTGCTTTTACCTTATGAACCTTCACGGCCCCTTCGCTCCTCTGGCAGGGGTCTCCTAGTTATTCCTAAAGTCAACAGAAAGACTCATGGCGAGGCGTCTTTCCAATATTATGGCCCTCGCCTCTGGAACGACCTGCAGGAGGAGCTCAGGACCGCAGAGAACATTCATGTTTTTAAGAGCAGGCTCAAGACCCAAGACCCACCTTTTTAGCTTTTGAAGAGGGTTTAGACAGACACGCACATCCCAGGTCAGTTAAGTAGCGTGCAAGAGTTCAATAGTACGTGAAATCAAAGAATAAAAACTCTCCACCGCTATTGCGCTCCCAAGAAATTTATTTTAGGCACCACAAGGTAACGTTTCGGGCGTCGCTTAGCCAAGGGCTAAATTTCTTGGGAGCGCAATAGCGGTGCAGAGTTTTTATTCTTTGATTCCACCTTTTTAGCTTAGCTTTTAACTCACATCTATTCCTAATTATCTATTGTATATTGTGTGTGTACGTATGTATGTGTGTGTGTGTATATGATGCGGGGCGTATTGTTTTAAATGGTGTAATCTGTAAAGCACTTTGTGATACCTTTCAGTATGAAAAGCGCTTTACAGTGGGGGAAAAAAGTATTTAGTCAGCCAACAATTGTTTAAGTTCTCCCACTTAAAAAGAGAGAGAGGCCTGTAATTTTCATCATAGGTAAACCTCAACTATGAGAGACAAAATGAGAAAAAAAATCCAGAAAATCACACTGTCTGATTTTTAATGAATTTATTTCCAAATTATGGTGGAAAATAAGTATTTGGTCAATAACAAAAGTTCATCTCAATACTTTGTTATATACCCTTTGTTGGCAATGACAGAGGTCAAACGTTTTCTGTAAGTCTTCACAAGGTTTTCACACACTGTTGCTGGTATTTTGGCCCATTCCTCCATGCAGATCTCCTCTAGAGCAGTGATGTTTTGGGGCAGGCGCTGGGCAACACGGACTTTCAACTCCCTCCAAAGATTTTCTATGGGGTTGAGATCTGAAGACTGGCTAGGCCATTCATTCTTTCCTTTACACGGATCAGTCGTCCTGGTCCCTTTGCAGAAAAACAGCCCCAAAGCATGATGTTTCCACCCCCATGCTTCACAGTAGGTATGGTGTTCTTTGGATGCAACTCAGCATTCTTTCTCCTCCAAACACGATGAGTTGAGTTTTTACCAAAAAGTTCCATTTTGGTTTGATCTGACCATATGACATTCTCCCAGTCCTCTTCTGGATCATCCAGATGCTCTCTAGCAAACTTCAGACGGGCCGGGACATGTACTGGCTTAAGCAGGGGGACACGTCTGGCACTGCAGGAATTGAGTCCCTGGCGGCGTAGTGTGTTACTGACGGTAGCCTTTGTTACTTTGGTCCCAGCTCTCTGCAGGTCATTCACTAGGTCCCTCCGTGTGGTTCTGGGATTTTTGCTCACCGTTCTTGTGATCATTTTGACCCCACGGGGTGAGATCTTATCCCGCACATGTCCTGTTGTTAGCTTTTTATCGGAAAGAGAGAATCTTCCTGCAGGTTTTTTTTTTTTACTTTATATTGGAGTTTTATTCAATATGTCCCTCACCAACTGAAAAACCTGTACCTGAAAAAAGCATAACCTTCGGATGCACACTCCAGAACAGTAGGTGGCGCCTTGCAGACGTTTGGTTAATACCACTGACTCATGACAAAGGTTTGTAAGTAAAGTAAATAAGTGCTTTATTTGTCATTGTACACATGTACAACGATAGTGTTCAGTTGTTAGTCCTCAGCCGCTGCGAATGAGCTGCGCTGCCACTGTGAGCCAACCTCACCAGCATGTTTTTGTTTTTCTTTATATGAGAAGCAGGAGCATCGGCTAAACACCACGTTTTTTGACTAACTTTCTGCAAAGACCATCTTTTCATCTCTAGCCGTTTCATTTCTTTTCAAGGATGCTACATGCTGATGCCTCTGCTGCTATAGTTGATTTTATTATTAGGATCCCCATTAGCTGTGTTAGACTTACTGCGGTCCTTCTTAAATAATAATAAAGCATTGGTTTTATATAGCGCTTTTCTGGGCACTCAAAGATGCTTTACTTTGCATTATTCATTCAGTCCGTACTCGGTGGTGGTAAGCTACTGTTGTAGCCACAGCTGCCCTGGGGTAGACTGACAGAAGCGAGGCAACCAGTCTGTGTCATCGGCCCCTCCGACGTTGCAATGCCATTAGTCCGACGTCTCATTATTCCGAAAAAATGTACCATTGTGCAGAGGTGTCATTAGTCCGACATCTGTAACCCAGTTGTGTTGTGGATTAGAGAGCCATATACAACCACTGGCCCTAACCTTAAAGGGATATTTCAAGATTTTTGACATAGGGCCTCATTTCCTAGTTATCCAGAGTGTTGTTGTCATCTTTTCATCTCTAGCCGTTTCATTTCTTTTCAAGGATGCTACATGCTGATGCCTCTGCTGCTATAGTTGATTTTATTATTAGGATCCCCATTAGCTGTGTTAGACTTACTGCGGTCCTTCTTAAATAATAATAAAGCATTGGTTTTATATAACGCTTTACTTTGCAATATTCATTCCGTCCATACTCGGTGGTGGTAAGCTACTGTTGTAGCCACAGCTGCCCTGGGGAAGACTGACAGAAGCGAGGCAACCAGTCTGTGCCATCGGCCCCTCCGACGGTGCAATGCCATTAGTCCTACGTCTCATTATTCCAAAAAAATGTACCATTGTGCAGAGGTGTCATTAGTCCGACATCTGTAACCCAGTTGTGTTGTGGATTAGAGAGCCATATACAACCATTGTTTTTGGAGGTAGAGGAAACCATAGCACTCGGAGGAAACCTGTCTCCTCTGATCCTCTGAAATGGTGCAGCGCCTCCTGGGTTTGTCCCTGTTTCAGAGCGTGGTGTCCTGCACTGGTTAGCTCCTCCTCCTCCTTCCTCTTCCTCCTGCGCAGCGCCCTCCGCTCCACAACAGACTTTCACCATCTTCTGGGAAGAGCTTAGCAGTTAATCTGTTTTATTCTCCAGTGAACTCCATTAGCCAGAACAATAGACGGCATGTGTGGCTTGCCCGGATACCTCCTCGTTTGTCCCTATTTAGTTTCCTGTAGCTCCTCTTGTGACCCCTCAACTGTGCTGCAGCTGTGGGGGCTCTTCGTGCCTCTTCAGTGTCTCAGAAGAAGAAATGTGTAGGTCTCAAATGGGTTTAGCTGATGAGCTAGCTGTTTACTTTTAAAAAGCTGCTTCTTCAGGACCATTATGGACTCTCCGAAGGCAAAAAAATTCACCGAACCCCACAAAAACACAGCAGTTTTGTCCCTGTTATGTGGTGAATTTGGACACACTCTTCTTGTTATTGAAGCCGCAAACTTATTATGTACATTTATTTTAATCAACTTATACTTTAATATGCATTTACTTCGGTACTTTAAAGCACTACTAAGTAACTTGTGCCCATAGAGGCATAAGCGCCACTGCAGGTGTCGTAGCATGTTGCGTTTGTATTAATTAATCTTATTAATTGTCCGTGAGAGTAAATACTACGCTGACAGAAAAGACAAAGCGAGAGAGGGATATTGTTCATCCAATTACACAATGGAGATCATTTTCACTCAAACTTGTTTAAGTGGCACTAGCCCACCGTTAGCTTTGCCCGTTAGCCTGTTAGCTTCTTCTTTGTGATTCCATTAGTGTGTATTGGTGACTCCGACCCGGTGGCAGCGAAGTTGCAATTGTGGTTTTCTGGCCAGAGACACCAGGGGGAGATGAAAGACCCCCCAATCATCCCATTAACACTTGTATTACCCCCAGAGGGACTACGGAAACATTTATTAAGGTAAACAGGTTACTTTCTCTTAGTAGTTACTGGAGAAAATGCACTCGGTTAAAGTGGGAGTTAAGAGGTTAAGTATAATCAACATAACTATTTTACATGGATATCAGCACAGCCAAAACCCACGGACAGTTTTTCTTCCACCTTCAGAGTTAAACAATTTATAACACATTTCAGATTTGACTGACTTTTGCCCAAAGCTAGAAATATTCATGGCCCGCACATAAGATCACCATCCTATTCTAAGACTTTCATCGGCTATAACTTTATATCTTTTTACATTTCCACTGCCTTAACATTAACATCCCTTGCAGTTCTGATTAGCTCTAAGGCTGGCCCAACTTCTAACATCTTTTCTTCTTCCTTGGATGTGTTTTATTCTCCTCTCGCTCCTCGCTGCTGCACTTCCTCGCCTCGGTTCCCAGGAGTCATCACACCTCACCCCCATCCACACTCCAGCGCTCCCCCCCTCCCCTCCTCAGTTTCCTGTCTGCGCCGCTATGATCCCTCCTCTCTTCTCTCTCACATGAAACCCACATAAACGGACTCTTTTTCTACCCCAGTTTGTTCTGCTACTCTTGGTTTAGTGCTGGTTTTAGACCTGGTTTAGACCTGGTTTAGATCTAGTTTCAACCTTGTCATCTCCTTTTTAGGTTAGCGTGCACGCAGGTTGAAATATCAGTTATATAAACAGATTTATGCTTTCTGCACTGAAACTTTAGCAATTATATAAATACGTACATAAGCTTAAACGTATTTGACCAGTAGTATCTGTACTTTTACTCAAGTAATGAAACCACTGTGACCACCTCTGGGTCTGGAACTAAGGATTCAAATTGTCATATATTAGGCAAAATACTGTATTTTCCCCACAAATTGCTATTGAATAAACAATGCATAAACCTATAAAGCACAAATGACAATCAATCAGTGGTTTTGTAAAGCCCAATATCACAACAGGAGTTGCCTCATAGGGCTGCATCGAACAAAACAGTAAACAAGACAATGTAAAGTTCAGGCGAATGAAGTATCCAGGCAAACATAATGGCTGTTTCCCAAAGCTTAGGTACCTTGCCTTGCCTTGGTCTGAAGTGGGCGTGGTCAGGCAGCTACATCATCACTCACCGCCCAAGTGCTGTTCCAATGTTCAAGTCGTCTGGAGGCCGTGTCCTCCCTTTGCTTAGCATGTGGCTAATATATCAAGGATACATCAGTGTAGCCTTCACTGCCTTGCTCAAGCCAAAATCACCCATAATGCACCACGGCTCTTCCGGAAAAAAACAAAGCAGAAAGGTGGTGCTGGCTTATGTGACTTGTTAAAGCACTTACATTCCACTTTTTAAGAAAAAATACAAGCTTTGACTTGTTTATTGGCTCTGCAGCCAGTGTAAATTTGAATTGCAAAAAAGCAAAAGTTTGTGTCAAGATGTGGTCAAATAGCCTCATGAATTTCAGGTTTTTGTCTCTTATAAGTAAATAATGAAAAAACTGAATGACAAAAAACTGAATGACAAGAATTTGTTTTTTTAACTTGACATTTATATTATTTGATTCAAACATTCAGGCAAATGTCACGGCTTCATAGAGCAACAAAGAACCAGATTGTTGGGCATTGAATTTAATTGACATAAGGCACTTTCAAATCTAAAAGTTTTATTTTAGTTCTTTCGAGTTTTATTTTGTATTTTCGGTTGCATCATCTTTGACTACTTTTTTTTTTTTTTTATGTGCAGCCTGTAAAAAATCACTAGTCCCTGAGTTTTGAGAGTGGAGTGCTCTGGTTGGCTGATATGGAACAGATTCAGATGTTTCTATACTTTTATAGGAGATAAATATTGAAAGAAATGTTCCCCGGAATGGGTTCGAGACCCGCTGAAAATGGTTATGCGACCCACCAGTTGAGAACCTCTGCGTTAGAGTTCCTTTAGTAAAGTAACGGGTTGCATAACACATTAGTTTTGCGTGCCCAAAGAATGTAGCAATTACTGTCTCCACACAGTCTGGTGTTAGTTGGATCGTCTCATCTCAGCCTCAGCATTCCCCTGCTCCCACCGCGGACGTCTTGCTGAACACGTTTACATTGTAAAAGTAGGTTATTCTGCTCATTTTGCTTGCGATCTGTGCTTTACATTCTCCAGCAGACTCTACTTGATCTGATTTCTTTATACGAGAAGCAGGAGCATCGGCTACACACCACGTTTTTTGACTAACTTTCTGCAAAGACCATCTTTTCATCTCTAGCTGTTTCATTTCTTTTCAAGGATGCTACATGCTTATGCCTCTGCTGCTATAGTTGATTTTATTATTAGGATCCCCATTAGCTGTGTTAGACTTACCGCGGTCCTTCTTAAATAATAATAAAGCATTGGTTTTATATAGCGCTTTTCTGGGCACTCAAAGACGCTTTACTTTGCAATATTCATTCAGTCCGTACTCGGTGGTGGTAAGCTACTGTTGTAGCCACAGCTGCCCTGGGGTAAACTGACAGAAGCGAGGCAACCAGTCTGTGCCATCAGCCCCTCCGACGTTGCAATGCCATTAGTCCAACGTCTCATTATTCCGAAAAAATGTACCATTGTGCAGAGGTGTCATTAGTCCGACATCTGTAACCCAGTTGTGTTGTGGATTAGAGAGCCATATACAACCACTGGCCCTAACCTTAAAGGGATATTTCAAGATTTTTGACATAGGGCCTCATTTCCTAGTTATCCAGAGTGTTGTTGATGTCTGGAGATATTTTGTTCTTAAATTCATGCACTTCTTATATTTGAAGAGTCTAGTGGCGCTAGGCTAGGGCAAGGCTAAAGCATTTCTATGGTATCATCTTTCTGTATTTTTATACAGAATATATAGCTTAAATTAGCTGATAGCCACTAAACTTTTGCAGACTTTTGTGTCTGCGGTAATCAGCATGTTTATCCCTCGCTCACCTCTTTGCGCTCTGTCCGCCCGTGTCTCCTCCTGGCGCCTGCAACTGTATTTCCCTGCGTCCGTGCTGCTTTTACTCGGCTTCCGTAGCGCTACCACAGCACAAGGGCCGCACGACTCGCAAAAAAAATCAAACATGTTTGAAAACCTTGTGACCCGTGTGGTTTTCAGTCGTACGTTCGTCGTGAGCCTCTCATCGCAGCTCGTAGCCCCTGTACACTGCATGACAGAGACGCACAGAGAGGCTCAAAGATCGCACGACTATTTTGAAATTTGTGCCAAAATCGTGTCTAAAATTGCACAGTGTATGCCCAGCTTTAGCAGAAGACAGCTCCATCGTGCATGGCCTTTGTGAAGCAGCAGAGATTGTCAGAAAGTCATGGGTTCCACTCAGTGTGCGAAATACCCATCAATATTCGGGGGGGTCCCCATCTCCAAAATTTTACTCTATACAGTTATCCGTTTTCTCAACATAGCCTTTGCAATGTTGTGCATTATTACAATGCAAGCAAATAACTGTATAAATGTCGGATCCCCCCCCCCCATATTTCGCACACTGGTTCCACTGTTGTCATTTCCAAAAGCAGTCGCTATGGAGCGTCTGAAACGCTGCTAAATTGGCTGCACGTGAGGCGGACATGATTTTACGATTTTGCTATTTGTCTGAGGTTTTTTTCCATCGATATTTCTTTCTTTTATTCTGTTTATTGAACATTTTCAAATTACAGTCAGTACAGTACAGTACAGATATACATATTATATAAAACTATAGATCCAAAAGTAAATCAACACAAAAAATTGCATATACAGCATTGAGTGTCCAAGTTGTTCCAGTTCTAAGTTTTAATATATTCTAACATTTTGCCAAACTTTTCAACAAATGTTCCATATTGACCAATAATACAGAACCTCAGTCTTTCCAAGGTAACAATATCTAATACCATCGCTCTCCACATTTGCATTGAGGGTGGCCTATCCCCAACCCATTTAGTCATAATAGCCTTCCGGCCTATATGAGTAGAAACTGTATAGTGTCCTCATGTACTGTGAGCGGTCCCGGTATAAGACCAAGTAAACAATATAGCCGCAAGCGGCAATTATCGGCCCTCGCCGACCGCCCTGCCTAAAGCGCCCTTTTGTCTCCCTCAATCTAAAATTATGGTATTGCTACTGCCTTTATGTTTGTTTTTAACTTTTTCCCAAGGGTCTTAGTTTTAGGATTTTTGGAATGCGCTATGCGCACTCCGCGCTCAATTTTGACATTATACAGAGAAAAATTAGTATGAATTTGTATCACACTATATCTGCAAACTGAACTATTTTTACATTTTACTTAGGGCTGCGGCTGCGCCGCAGAACATCCACAAAGGTTATCCAAGTACTTTGGATAACCTTTGGTTCCTCACTTCTCGCTGAATTATGGAGTTTAACATTTTTCCATCAGAATAAAATGGGACGTTCTGGTCATCGCTACGGCAACAACATGAAAAATATGGCATGGATGTGATTGACTTTTCTGATCGGAACGACCAAATAGAATTTTGTGCCAAATTATTTTAATTTTCGTAAAACTAAAATTTGTACTCTCCATATAATTCCCATAGGGGGCGCTATCACGCCCAATTTGAATTTTGCCAAATGAAAGTGTTGAGGACTGAGACTTTAACAACTGATAACAAAATGAGCGAAATCGGGCTTCATATGTGCGAATGGGAGCCATTTTTTGTTTGCGAAAAATCTCAAAATACTTCGTACAGTTTGCGGCTTCGCCGCATAAAAACCGTAAAACTTAGAAAAGTTATTTGGATAACTTTTAAAGTTCTTCTACTTAAGATTATTTTCCACCCAAAATTAGGTCGTTCCGATAAACGCTCTAGGAAATAGATTTTGTACAAAGTGAAAAATAAAGGCGGATTCCCGCTTCGCGGGCTGTCATCCAAAATGGCCGACACCCAATATGGCGGACGGCGTTGCCGTAATAATATTTTTTGCTCAACTTGTCATGATGCACGTCTGTACCGATTTTTATGATTCAACGACAAACTTCATTTTAGGCCAAGTCCTATCTCGCAATGTTAAAAAAAACCTAACTATTTTGAAATTCAAAATTTGGAAATAGTCAAAAGTTGCGTCGGATCGGGTTTGAATTTTGGGCCAAAATCTGTGACTTTTTGTCTATGTTCACTGGGTGAAAGGTCCTGGGTCACTGACGGGCACGAAGTCGCCCATTGACTTTTATGGGCTCTGTACAATTACAATGTTGATTCTTGCATTATATATGTATGTGCACGGGACGTGCACGACAAGAGGAGTGTGTTAGTGAGTGTTTGAGAGGAGGGGAGCACTTCGCGCTCGTTTTGTGCGTTTTGTTCACACTTTGTCCAATTACAATGTTCGTTTTCTGATACATGTGCACGTGCACGGAACGTGCACGAGGAGAGGAGTGCGTTAGTGCATGTTTCGTTTTGTGCGCTCCGCGCACTTTATGATTACAAGAGCCCCTTCACCAGCCCTGATGGCGCTCGGGCCTAATAATAATAACGTATAAGAGTCGAGACTCTGAGAAAACAGTCAGACTCTGTTTCTTCCTCATCAGATCATCACCACGTCCTGTCAACAGCAGCCGCAGGTCTGTCCAGCTTACACTCACTTTAGACCAGGTTTAATCCTAGTTTAGACCTGGTTTAGACCTGGTTTAATCCTGGTTTAGACCAGGTTTAGTCCTGGTTTAGACCAGGTTTAGTCCTGGTTTAGACCAGGTTTAGTCCTGGTTTAGACCTGGTTTAGTCCTGGTTTAGACCTGGTTTAGTCCTGGTTTAGTCCTGGTTTAGACCAGGTTTAGTCCTGGTTTAGACCAGGTTTAGTCCTGGGGTCTCATTTATAAAGCCCACGTACGGACAAATGAGGCCAAAACCTTCCGTACGAACTGTTCTGCGCCAAAGGTGGTATTTATAGAAATCAAACTGAACGTGAAACATTACGCACCGCCACACTAGGTTTGTACCTGGCGTACGCAGTCCGCACTTTTCAGAAACGCTGCAAACACACGAGGAGAGGCGAGGGAAAGCAGCAAGGGGAGGTCGGATTGAGGAAATGAAGTCTGGTGCACATTTTAAAACTGCTCATTTCTTTATTTTCTACAGAAATGATTAAGATCATTAAAAATACAATCTAGGAAATCAACCGTTGGCTTTGTGTAGTGTTTCAATCTTTCGTTTATATACTTAATAAAAATATTGTAGTCATGTGTGACACTCAAAGACGTGCACGCTCATGTACGCTCATGCACGGACACCGGAGCGCACTGCCGCCGGCTGCGAGCGAGAAGCAGGAAGGATCCGAGCCGCTCTGTGCTTTTAACCAAAGTCTGACCAACTCCTGTTGAGGCCGTGCGGATGGCTGGTCCAAGGCACAAGTCCATTCAGAGACGCTGCGTAATTACGCGCTGCAGCTCCACAACCTCTCTCTTTCTCATACCACCCGGACTCTGCTCCTCATCATGCCCAAAGCAAACCGGTGCCTCATCCCCACTGCACGTACAGCGAGCTCAAAAAACAATAGACTATCTGAGTGATTCAAAGCCCACCGAGCTTATTCTGTAGTTTCAGGAAATGTGAGCTCCGTGAACAGCACTGGGAAATATCACAATCAGCGTCTAAAAGGCTCTTCTTTACGTTCTAAAAGTGTATTTCCAAAAGTGTTATTGATGAGACTCTGCACTCTGCCAGTAGGTTACTTGTGATCAGAGAAACAGCGGTAACATGTCAGTAAAGATCCACCCGGCCTCTGCCGTCACTGCTGCGGCGTGTGGCCCCTCCCTCTCTGCTCCCGGGGTCTCGGTAAAACCCTCTCATTATCGCCTCATGTTTAGGTAAATCTCATTCATAAGTTACTTTGCATATCCTTATATGGTGACATGGAGGCGTGCAGGGGGCGTGACGTGAGGAGGGGTCATGTGCGCACATTTCTGCTCCAGGTGGAATTTGTGAAGGGGAGTTTACGTGGTGCTGCGCGTACGGAGGGTTTCATAAGTCCAATTTTTTTCTCCGTACGTGAAGTTTGGGTTTTGCTCGTACGGACTTTTATAGGCAGATTCTCACGGACAGTTTCATAAATGAGACCCCTGGTTTAGACCAGGTTTAGTCCTGGTTTAGTCCTGGTTTAGACCTGGTTTAGTCCTGGTTTAGTCCTGGTTTAGACCTGGTTTAGTCCTGGTTTAGACTAGCCTGGCTAACGCCAGACTGCTGTGTGCGCTCGAATCTTTTCGAACTTCACAACAGTCTGGGGACCATGGCCGACATTTTTCCATGGATTTGGGCACCAATCACAGAACGAGGAGGGACGGTAAGACGATGACGCGCTATTTGACATACGGAAGCTTGTAGTTTGTTTAGGGATAAAAAAATTTTAAAAATATTTACGGATCCAACATGACAGCAGCAGACGCGATGCCATCTTTCGATCAAGCTTTAGAACGTGTTCTAAATAGTTTAGCTCAAAAGTTTACAGCAGGTACGTCATACGTCATCTGATACGATGATGATTGGCTATGGCTACGTGCAGACGCATGAGAGACATTCGTAGCGCCCAATAAACGGCTATGGACAATCGTAAACCACACCTCTCCTACGAGAAAATGAATTGGTGGTCCCCAGACTAAATATTTTTTATCACAGGCTAGGTTTAGACCTGGTTTAGTGTCAGGGAATTAACGCCTGTTTTTAGCACAGCTTACAAATAGATTTGAGAATACTTTTTCAATCACACACAAATTCATTGCAATACATATGATAATATCACAAAATCCATGACATTTAGTCCCAGTTTTACTTTATCAGACTTCATCATTCTCATCAGACATATCTATTACTGTTAGAGTCCCACAGAGAGTAAGAACCACTTTCTTAGGGAGGTCCTGGCCCCAGAGTGGAGCCTGTTGTACATGTTTTTAGTGGTGGCTAAACTGGGGCTGATTCTGACGTCTTACAGTCAAATACAGTTTTGCTCAAAAGTTTACATACTGTGGCAGAATTATGGATTTTTTTGACTATTTTTTCAGAAAACATGAAAGATAACACAAAACGTTAGTGGTTATTTATGGTGAAACAAATGAGTTTGCACTTTTTAAATCATAATGAAAAAGAAAGTTCCAAAATGACCCTGATCAACCTGTAACAGTTCACACACCCCAGTTCTGTGTGTTTCCCTTTAGCATCAGTGAAGCTCTGAGTGTTTGTGGTCGTTGTGGAGAAGCTTCTGTTTATAATCTAAGGGTAAAGCGGCCTCCTAAATTTTGCCAGGGTATGTAAACTTTTGAGCACAACTGTATCTGCTGGGGAACCAGAGCACCTTGATGAAAAATGGGCGACTGGAACAGAAATGGGCGAGATGTGAGATCAGGGCTCTGTTGGAACTCCTCCAGTAACCCTATAGTCAGAGAGGCCACATGCAAAGGATGTGGGAGAAATGGTTACATCGAGACCCACAGTCCACTCTAACGGCCAAACAACTAGTAGCTCAGTGCTACTGCAACACTACTCGGAGCAGAACACCGATACATCATTAGGACAGTTGCACAATCCTGGTACGTTGAAGCACTTCATTTCAAATGGCCTCTAACACATCTAGCATTGGAAGTTCCGATATAGAACACTCAATAAGGACAATTCCTGAAGCATTAGAACTGGACTTTAAATACCCGCAATATGAATTACAGAACTCTGAGAACAACATTAACCCTGAAAACAACTTTTTTACTAGAACTGTTAATGACTGTCAGTATTACACAGAGGATCTCCATAATTGCAAATTCAAAAACGTTAACGCATTCTCCATTATCCACTTCAACAGTCGAAGCCTTTATGCAAATTTTGATCACATTAAGAGCTACCTAAAACAATTTTGAAAACCATCCAATGTAATTTTAATAACAGAAACATGGATTCATATTGACAGAGAAAGTGAGTTCTCTATTGAAGGTTATGAGTTTATAAGCATGAACAGAAAAAACAAGCAGGGTGGGGGTGTATCCATAGACCCATCCATAGTTCATAGACTCAAATTATAGTTATAAAGCGATAGAAAATAAGACTATGGCAGTGGATGATGCACTTGAATGCCTTACTGTTGAAATTACAAGGGAAAAAAAGACAAATATTATTGTAAGTTGTATTTATAGAGCTCCTGGCTCTGATATAGATGTTTTTTCTAATTGGATGGAGGAGCACTTTTCAGGTTCAAATCATAAAGTCATGTGGGGGGAGACCTAACATCGATCTGTTAAACCCATATAAACATAAAAAGACGGACGAATTTATAAATACTTTATTTAGTATAGGTCTGTTTCCTCTAATAACTAAACCGAGTAGAATCGCAACCCATAGTGCGACTTTGATTGATAACATTTTCTCAATGAAATAGATAGTGATACAGTCAGTGGATTAATGATAACTGATATTAGTGATCACCTGCCAGTTTTTGTATTGTACAAAAATGGATATTTTAAAAAGAAGAGGAAAACAAGTATTGGTTTAGAAGGGTAAAAACAGAGAAAACTATTGATGCATTTAAAAAGGAACTATTAGCTCAAGACTGGGTGTATTGTATACAGAGAGAATGATACTAATAAGGCATATGATGAGTTTACGCGAATATTTCATAAAGTATATGACAATTATTGAAAGTATCTCTAAGCCGTTAACAACATCTGTAACCTATCGTTGCAAACTGCACAATTTCCTGATGGTATGAAAGTAACAAAAGTGATTCCTCTGTTCAAGGCAGGAGATAAACATCTCTTTACAAACTACAGGCCTGTTTCCCTTTTACCGCAATTCTCAAAAATCTTAGAGAAGGTTTATAACTCTAGACTTGACAGCTTTATTGAAAGTAATAAATTACTCTCTGATAATCAGTTTGGTTTTAGGAATAATCACTCAACCTCACACGCTCTCTTTGATATAATTGAAGAAATAACTAATGCTGTAGATAACAAGAAATATGCAATAGGGTTATTCATTGACCTGAGTAAAGCGTTTGATACAATAAACTATGATATACTAATTAATAAACTAGAACATTATGGGATTAGGGGGTAGCTCTTCAGTGGGTTACCAGTTACTTAAAAAGTAGAAAACAATGTGTGAAAATTGGTGATTATCAGTCGAGTTGTCAAGAAATTGTGTGTGGTTTACCTCAAGGTTCCATTCTGGGCCCAAAATTGTTTAATATGTATATTAATGACATTTGTAAAACTTCTCAAATTCTTAGATTCATCTTGTTTGCAGATGATACACATATTTTTGCATCAGGAGACGATTTAGTGTCGGATTGTTAACTTGGAACTCAAAAGTGTCAATAAGTGGCTCAAACAAAACAAACTATCCTTAAAGAGTAACTAAACGGGCGTGCCAAAGCCTTTCCCTACCCACAAACAAAAGTCAAAAAGTGCTGTGAAAGAGGCGGTCTCTGAAGTTTGGGGGTGACATGCGGGGGTGAGTGTGTGGGCCTTTGCATTGGCACAATCACAGCAGATTATGTGGGAGGGACTTGGTTATATACCACAGGTGCAGGGGCAGGACAATTGGCAGCACCTGATGACGATGTGTGGAGCTGGTGCAGCTTATGACGTTCTGTGGAGGCCGTGGACACTCTCCAGCCAATCAGGAAATTCTAATTTAGTAGCAGAGTTAACCCTGAAGGGGGCGTAACCCATTCGTTTTCAGGCCAAAGTTAGGATTTTACACATGTTTGCGCTATAATGTCAGAATAATGACAGGGACCAGTGGACAACACTATGAGACACCCATTGAGACAGTTTATCAGTAAAAAAACTTGATTTGGTGTTTAGTTACTCTTTAAATCTGAGTAAAAGCAAAATGATGATATTTGGCAACTCTAATTCCAATGCTCAGTAAGCAATTCAGATAGAGGGTGTTGTCATAGAGCGAGTGCATGAAATCAAATTCCTTGGTGTTATTATAGATCAGGGGTCCTCAAACGTTTTTCTCTGGGGGCCACATTATCGTTCCTGACTGTAATGGGTGGCCGGGCCGGGCCTGCTATAACATAGAATTATACGACCCTGACCAAAACACAGCAGGACTCATTGTTAAGTAGAGATTAGCCTGGCACAGTCATCCCCACTAGTATATCCACAAGATCAACACTTGAGTCCAGGCACATATTGTTTAGCTGTAGTGGTTTGCAGTAATCATGTCTTCACACTTTGTTTTAATTTGAAATACCACAGGTATTGCATTTATTTTTATTTTCAAATAAAACATCATTGCGTAATGTGACCAGAGTTCCCTTTGGCGCATCCCCAAGCCTAGGCGGTTTCTGTTGGCAGCTACAATACGTCACTATCACGTCACAAAAATTACAATCAAACATATCCTGAACAACTCTTTTGAATCAATGTTTGTGTAGGTGCACGATGTGATCTGTAGCGTCCCGAGTTTAGCCGATGCCACAGAAACTTTTCTTTGCACAAAACATATTGTGGAATGGAACGAAATTATTGATTATTTATTTATTTATTTCATCTTTGTTTATAAAGCGCTTTTCATACAAAGTGCGGCTATGTGTGGTGGCTCAGGGCCAAGAAGGCAGAGCGCGCCCCGCATCCGGGAGGAGACGAGCGCGCCCCGCATCCGGAGGAGACGAGCGCGCCCCGCGTCCAGGAGGAGACGAGCCCGCCCCGCATCCAGGAGGAGACGAGCGCGCCCCGCATCCAGGAGGAGACGAGCGCGCCCCGCGTCCAGGAGGAGACGAGCGCGCCCCGCGTCCAGGAGGAGACGAGCCCGCCCCGCATCCAGGAGGAGACGAGCGCCGCCCCGCATCCAGGAGGAGACGAGCCCGCCCCGCGTCCAGGAGGAGACGAGCGCGCCCCGCATCCAGGAGGAGATGAGCCCGCCCCGCTCCAGGAGGAGACGAGCCGCCCCGCGTCCAGGAGGAGACGAGCCCGCCCCGCGCCGGAGGGACGAGCACGCCCCGCGTCCAGGAGGAGACGAGCGCGCCCTGCATCCGGCGCAGGCTGACAATGCCCTGTACTGGAACCCGTCAGGCTTCTTTTATTCCAGAGGCTATTTCTACTCACTCAGTGTGAAACCTGGGCCTGTTTGGATGAACACAGAGCTGATATCCTGGCAGGAATCGAAGAAAGACACACAAAGCTCTGATGCTGAGCTATATGGGTCCCTAACCCAGTCAAGGCATTCAGTGGAGGCTGAAGAAAAATAAAATGACATCTTCTCCTCAAGAGTTTTTAAATGTTTAACTATTATCTCACACAATGCTGCAGTGTTAACATCTTGCCATTGCTTGGTGAGTGTGAACATTTCAAGATTGCCACTTTCCACATGTTCCTGCCAGAGATGCACCTTTGAACGGAATCTATTTGTTTGATCAGTACTTGTCAGCAGATTTTCATTTCGGCCTTGCATTCGTGTGTTCAGTTCATTCACATGATGAAAAATATCCGTCAGGTTTGCCAGTCTTGCAGACCACTCATCACTTGCAAGCAGCTTTGGTAATCAGACCTCTCATTTGTCAGAACACTTTAAGTTCCTCCCGCAGCTCATACACACGGGCCAAGACCTCGCCGCGCGACAACCACCGGACCTCCGTATGAAATAGCAAGGTTATATGCTCCGCTCCCATTTCCTCAAACAACGATGCGACTTTTCATGGGTCGTGACTTAACAAGGTTTACCATGCGCACAACATCATCCAACACAGGAACTAGATCTGCTGGTAAAGTCTTGGCAACGAGGGCCTCACGGTGTAAAAAACAGTGCGTAACAATCACATCCGGGTTTCTTTCCTTCACTCTGCTTACAAAGCCTTTTGTGCGCCGACCATGGCTGCAGCTCCATCAGTGCAGACACTTGTGCAGTTTTCCCACTTAAGTCCTCCTTGTTCAAGATATTCTGATGTGACCCGAAACATTTCCCCTCCTGTTGTTTTTTTCTGGTAATGCCTTGCAAAAAAGGAAGTTTTAATGTCTCTGCCACAGTGTGCGACTTTTTGACTTAGCTATAAGTTCAGCAACGTGATAGCTAGCTTTAAGGCCTCTCTCATTTACCTTTGTGGTTTTTCTCATTAAAGTTGCCTGTTTCTCCGTGTTTTCACGCAGGCGAACAAAATATCCACATTCTTGTTTTGAAGCGAAGGGTGTTTCGTTTGGAGATGGCGTTTAAGTTTACTTGGGACCATTGCACTGTTGGATAGCTTTTCACCACACACCAAGCACAACGGAGTCGGTTTCATTGCATCTCCAGTGAGAAATCCAAATGAAAGAGAATTTTCGCAATATTGCCTTGCACTAACCGTCTTTGCTTTCTTTTGACCTCCACTCATACTTAGGCCTTCACCTGGGTCTGGATTTTGTCCGGGGTCCAGTTCGGAATTGGCATCTTTTCTTTTCAAACACTTACTCACGTCTCGCTAGCCACAATGCCAGTCACTGCTACCTGTCGCATCCAACTGCGGCCACCTACTGATGTGGAAGAGTATTACATGGTTATTCTGCCGATCACTACTAGACAGCACGGCACATTATTTGCGGAAAATAATTAATTTGTTTTCAATTTTTTTTAGACCAATTAGGTGAAATTTTATAATTTCCCACGGCACAACAGACAATATCTCACGGTACTTGTTTGCTGCAACACTAGTGCGTCTAGACCAGTGTGACATTTGGAACATTTTCATGAAATTGCAGGCTATATTTCTTACATTTCTGTGAAAGTGACCCTAAAGTGTGACCCTGCAAGTTATGAAATGTGCCGATAAACTCGTCCTTGTGTAGAACTGGGATGCTACAAATATGTTAGGAAAGTTGAGGATGAGTTTGGACACAACTAACATTTTATTTTGGTGGCTTCCTCTTTCATTGTTTGCTATTGAAATAATGGGGTATAGGGCCTTTAAGGTCTTTTCCTGAGCCGTACAGGCTGGTATCATCCACATATTATATACAGAACATTACAAACATCATTGATATACATTATAAACAGTTTGGGACCCAATACAGAGCCTTAATTCTCCAAAATAACTGTCTTTGAAGTGTTTGAAATGATCACACAGGCCTCACATCTTCACCAAACAGACATCCTTCTCATTCAAAGGCATCAAAGAATGGAACAACTCCCACAGAATCTGAAACTGTCCTTAGACCTGAAAGATTTCTCTCGTAATACAAACAAAGTGCTGTTGGAAAACCAGTCATGTCAGCACTGATAACTGAATTATAGAGTTAATTCGGCCCTCACACATTGCCCTTATCATATCGTACTGCTAAATCAGTACATTTGGCCTTCTACATGACTTGTGGCCTAATAAACGTGGCACACTGTCAGTGCATAGATTCTTAGTGCCTACGTGTCACCAACATTACTTAACTCTCTTCATGTGGAAGTATCTGAATGATCAATGCCCTGAACACTGTATTGGCTGTTCAAATGTCTCCAGGCCTGTACTATGGCAAATAAACTTCCCCTGCATAAGACATCCTGACTGCTGCCTATTCATCATCAATCCTCTTGATCATCATTGTTATTTTCCCTAACAATAACTGTAAATGTAAATATGACCTTCAGTGATGTTTTATGTAGTAATTTTAGCATGATTCTATGTGGACTGATGGCTGTAACGGGTGAATGAATGAATGAATATTTGTATTTGAGTGGTTAAATATATTTTATATTGTACATTTTATAACTCACCTGCTCAGGGACTACAGATGGAAACTAGGTAAGGCTAAATCTGGTGCAAAGCATCTTTAATTAATGTATTTGCACATTGTCCCTGTTAAAATAAATTAATAAACTAAACTAACTAAAATCAGTTGGTAATATCACTTGTACTTTTTTCATGGAGCTGAGGATATTTAGTGAAGAAAAGTCTTTGGATCTTTGTTTCATGTTTTTCTGTTACAGTTTATTGACTGATAATTGATCTGTAACATCTTGTTTGCAAGAAAAGATCAGTTCTGTTTATTCAGTTCAAGAAGAAGTTTTCTCAATTGACTAAAATGGAAAACAAATAAGCCCTGGTTAAAATGTGACGCAGTGTAAATGGAATAAGAGGAAGTAACTGAACTTATAAGAGTCGAGACTCTGAGAAAACAGTCAGACTCTGCTTCTTCCTCATAAGATCATCACCACGTCCTGTCAACAGCAGCCGCAGGTCTGTCCAGCTTACACTCACTTTAGACCTCGTTTAGTCCAGGTTTAGTCCCGGTTTAGACCAGGTTTAGTCCTGGTTTAGTCCTGGTTTAGACCTGGTTTAGACATGTTTTTACTTTATCAGGCTTCATCATTCTCATCAGACATATCTATTATTTTCATTTATCCACGAGAGCCCCACAGAGAGTAAGAACCACTTAGTCAGGGAAGTCCTGGCCCCAGAGTGGAGCCTATTGTACATGTTTTAGTGGTAGGGGAAACCGGGGCTGATTATGACGTCTTACAGTCAAACTTATAGAACGACTCCTGGACTTCACTTTAAAGAAATGTCAAAGGTTCTTCAGATGGAGGAAAACCGTTGAATGTCTTTGTGTTTTCCAAACCTGCAGATCAGACTTGTTGTAGCAAACTAGGTTAAAGTTAACTAGTTAGCGAGGCACCAGCCATAAGGGCGCCTCTCCCCCGCCGTTATGTAATCAGCTGGTTCTTCCCCCTCTGCTATTTAATCAATTTCAGGAAGAAACTGATTCCTCTCTCACACCTCTAGACGACGCACAAAGGAATCCCCCTAAAGCTTTACAATACACAGGAAGAGACCGGGCCTTACCTCCGCACCTTTAGACGAGGCACAATAGAGTTTCCCCTGAACTTTACACTTCTATAGGATAGGCTGCTCCTTTGAACTCTACATTTCCATGGTAAAAAGTCTCACACCTCCATGAGACCTCCGTAAAAGACGCTTACCCGCCAGCCGCCTTTTGGTTGAAACTGTGACCCTCCCCACCTCCATGCTGTGACTTTATTCATGTTTTACCTATGTATAGGCGGCCAGAGGCTTCGGCCGCCAGAACTTACGCTGCACTCAACCTGTATGTGTCTGTTCTCCACACGTGTGTTACAATAAATTACGCTATTGGTAAGACAAACATCTCTCCAGCTTTTCCTTATAGTGGTAGAATTTGCCACGACAGACTTCAGCTCTGACTCTGAGTCGACCCTGGTGTCTGAGTGAAGTCGATACATTTGAGCTTTTACACAGTTCCCTGGTGTTAAAGTGTCTTCACTCTGGTCTCCACAGAGAACATGCATCTCCTGCTGCTCCTCCTGCTGATGTCGTCTCTGGCCGTTCCTCCAGTGCTCTCCCAAACATACCAGAGGTTTAAGATGCAGCACACCTACAATGGGAACACCTTCGTGGACTGCACCCGTGACTTGAATCCGATCCTGAGGTCTCTCAACAAGGCCTGCAAGCCCTGCAACACCTTCATCCTGGGAGCCAACAGCTACACCACCGACACAAATGACATGGATCAGGTACAGTCACCAAACATTCTCAAAATAATGCTCAGAATCATCTGACATGTTAAGTTTACCAGTAAACAGCTTTGTTCTTCTTGTGGAAGTTTGAAAAATAAAACCAAACTCCCAGAGAGGAGCATCGAATCGTGTCCAGAGTCAGATTCAGTGACAACAACCAGAAGTTCACAGATTCAGAGAGGCCACATTCTGCTTTCAGAGCTCTTTCCCATCTCTCTGTCCCGAGCTCAGAGTTACAGAGCTTTATGTAGTTGTGTAGACCAAACAGAAACACATTCACACTCATAACTGGACAAAGTGTCTGGGTCAAATTAACCTGAGCATTCTTTAAAACAAAGTGACTGAAATATCTTCATAACATTTGGACTGTGGTTCATTTAGGTTTAGATTCATACAGCACCTCGGTCTTTTCTCCCCTCGCTCCTGTGTCTGACTGACTTTGTGTCTCGCAGTAGTGAGAGGACGAGCAACACATGTGGAGAATAAAACACACGAGTGTTAAACTAACTGAAGGCTCACAGCGTTCAGCTCCATGTCTCAAACTCTTAACCTGTTTGTTTCTGACCAAATGAGCAGAAATGTCTTCAGAAATTCTTCTTTAATGCAGGACATAATCTGACGTCTAATGATAAATGCATGATGATGAAACGGCTCTGTCCTCTCGAGAATGCGTTTGTCTGGTTCTTAAATGTCCTTCCTGCTAACAGCACGCAGACTTTTAACAACAACAGGAACCCAAAAGTACAAAGGTTTATTCCATCTTTTGATCGTCTCAATCTGTTGTATCCAGGTCTGCACCACCGGCGGCGTTAAACTGCGTGGCAACTTGTTCCAAAGCAAGAACAAGTTCCGTGTGGTGAAGTGCAAACTGAGGTCTGGTGCTCAGCCGCCGAACTGCGTCTACGGGAAGGTGACGCCTGAGAACATCAGGTCCACCCAGATCACCGTGGGCTGCACACAGAACCGCCCCGTGCATTTGGATCCCTGCTAAAGCGAAACGTTTATAAAATGTGTTTGGAGCAGGACTCAGTAACTTCACTGCAGTTTCATTTTCCGCTATTAGAGCGCCCCCTGTAGGTCAAAGTAAAGCCCTGAACTGGACAGGCCACTAAAGAGGGTTTCTGAAAGTCTCCAATACCAAAGTTTGGTTTGGCATTTCAATTTTCAGGTTTGGGGCCAAATTGGAAGCAAAATAATAACAAAAATTAAACAAAAAATCTATGAAAAGTATTGGATTCTATTTGGGTGAATAAATTCAAAGGTTTTGTGGAGATGTGATGAATTAATCTTAAACCCGCCCCTAATCTCTTCAGATGTGATAAAGAAATGTCCTTTGTTACTGACTCCTGCTTTAAAGAGTAACTAAACACCAAATCAAGTTTTTTTTTACTGATAAACTGTCTCAATGGGTGTCTCATAGTGTTGTCTACTGGTCCCTGACATTATTCTGACATTATAGCGCAAACATGTGTAAAATCCTAACTTTGGCCTGAAAACGAATGGGTTGCGCCCCCTTCAGGGTTAACTCTGCTACTAAATTAGAATTTCCTGATTGGCTGGAGACGTGTCCACGGCCTCCACAGAACGTCATAAGCCGCACCAGCTCCACACATCGTCATCAGGTGCTGCCCATTGTCCTGCCCCTGTACCTGTGGTATATAACCAAGTCCCTCCCACGTAATCAGTCTGCTGTGATTGTGCCAATGCAAAGGCCCACACACTCACCCCCGCATGTCACCCCAAACTTCAGAGACCGCCTCTTTCACAGCACTTTTTGACTTTTGTTTGTGGGTGAGGAAAGGCTTTGGCACGCCCGTTTAGTTACTCTTTAAACTCACAGCTCTGTTCTGGATGATTTTTCTGCTTAAATGACATTGTACTTTTAATGTCTTTCTTCTTCTGCATGATCTAAATCCTGATGAATAAAGCAAACAGCATGAAGACCTCTGTGACTCGTTCTGAAACCAACAGGAAATCAACCTCTATGTGTTACTTCATTTTCTCTGAATGAAGCACTGCCCCAAATAAAGAATAAGACGCCACAAATAAAACGTCTAAGCCTCGCCGTTTAAAGCTGCTCAGCTGCTAGTAAATGTTTATATGTTCATTTTTCATTCACAAATATAAGATTGCCATTTTTAATAGTTTATAAGCTGTGTTATATGTTGCAGCTCTTTTGACATTTTGACTAAAGTGAAATTCAACATACTTTTAATTTAGTTTGAGTGTGATATGTGTCGTATGATTAGGTCTTGTGTATCAACTCAGGCGGCACGAGTATATATATTTTATCTCATATGTCGTATTGTTCAATTGTTTGGGGCCAGGCCTCACAATCTGTCCTAAAGCCTTTAACATCACTCTACAAGCAAACACTTAAAGGACAACTAAGCACCAAATCAACTTTTTGTAGCTTGATCACTTCCTGCCTCCAGCTGATGTCACTGATGATGTCAGCAGTTAAAGGGTCTATAGTCTATAGTGCGGGCCTATGTAGTGAATGAGGGGTTAGGGACGAGGGTGGATATTCTGGACTACCAAGTCCAGACCAGGTTGCCATGGTTACTGGAACCAGGTCACTGCATTTTTTTTAAAGTGTAAAACAGTAGAAGCAGTTTTGAAACAGGGACCAGACACAAACTTAAAGTGCATATGACAGAATTTAATGTACTTGAAAATATGACTTATTTAGATGGATTACATCAGTTGAGTAGTTATCATTTTTTTCAGTGAAGCAGTGATTTTAATGAAGAAATGTTGGGCAGAAAAGTTATTTTTATTTGAATCTTTAAGCTGCTGACAGGAAGTGACATAAAAGAAGGTAACATTCCATAGCAGTTTGACTCATTCATTTCCCATTGACTTAACATGGTTGCACGGCAACAGTTTAAAATTGTTTACCTTCTTCGATGTCACTTCCTGTCGGTGTCCAATAAGGAAGTGAAAACATAAACATCACAAAAATGGTCAAACTAAAGAAACCTGGGAATAATCTTTAGCAAAATCTGAAATATAATCGTGTTTTAGCAAAAATTGTGTCTAATGTGTCAGATGCACTTTAAGGATTTCAACAGTTCTATGATTTCTGCAGGTTCAAGGATTTCAGGAGTTTCAGGGATTTCAACAGTTTCAAATAGTTTTAAGGATTTCAACAGGACTGGTGACTTCTGCAGCAGCACTTCAATCGCAACGGCTTCATCCATTGCAAAAGTTTCTAGTTGGACCTTAGTTTATACGTGCTGATAGAGGAGACATTGAACTTTGAAACAGTTTTTGCTTCATGTTGATTGTTTTAGTAATGACAGAGATATTTGCCAAAAACTAAGACAAAAAATTCTGCAGTTCAACAGTTACCGTGGTGACCACAGAACTTCAGCTGCTCCGCCTCCGTTTTTAACTATAGGTTGTTTAGGAGGTTGTGACATCATGGATCTGCTTCTCCTCCGTTCTGCAGCTTTCTATTGTTGCTTTGAATTGCCTTGTGTATGAATTATGCTCTACAAATAAACTTACCTTGTCCTGGTTTCTAATAAACCACTTCACAAGCGTCGTCTATTGCTAATTTTAGGAACTTAAAGGGATATTTCAGGATTTTTGACATTGGGCCTCATTTCCTAGTTATCCAGAGTGTTGTTGATGTCTGGAGATATTTTTTTCTTAAATTCACGCAGTTCTTATATTTGAAGAGTCTCGTGGCGCTAGGCTAGGGCAAGGCTAAAGCATTTCTATGGTATCAGTTAGCCTGCATTAAAAACAGTCTGACCCACTCCACAGTGCACCTGAGGTAAATCACTTATAACGCCAGACTAACCATATAAATGTCTGTGTTAATAGAATCATTTAAAATAACTTATATTTGAGCAGCATCAGCTTCGTGGCTGTAAGCTAACACAGCGGCGGAGTGATCTGCGAGAAAATAGTCCCTCAAAATGCGGTAATTCATGTGATACAAGGTCAGTTACTGTATATTTCAAACATTATTCTATTAACACAGACATTTATATCGTTAGTCTGGTGTTATAAGTGATTTACCTCAGGTGGAGTGGGTCAGACTGTTTTTAATGCAGGCTAACTGATACCATAGAAATGCACTAGCCTAGCATTAGCCTAGCGCCACTAGACCCTTTCCAATACAAGAACTGCATTTAAGTGAATTTAAGAAAAAAATATCTCCAGACATCAACAACACTCTGGATAACTAGGAAATGAGGCCCAATGTCAAAATTCCTGAAATATCCCTTTAATATTTTTGGAAACCAGGCCATTGACAGTGATGTGTTTGTGAAATGTCCTGAGGTTTGTTACAAATGAAGAGTCCTTGGGGATCAATAAAGTTTCCTGAATCTGGATAAAGTCAAAGCTCTGTTGAGGATGATTCTCTGCGGTGAGGCGGCTTTATCTAAATCTGCAGCCGATGTCGATGGACCAATAAAACAGAGTCACTGCTTTTGTGATCTGATGTGTCTGAGTGGAGATGCTGGCCGTTTAACACAGGAAGTTCAGTTCAGCTCGTTACTGACACTTTGGTCTTAAATGTTTGCTCATTCAGCTGAACATACAAAACATGTCACCCCCGCCATTTTCTCCTGTTCGACTTTACCCAAGTACACATTTTTTACAAAAAACGATATAAAAATACATCTATTATCTGCAAATTTTAGGAAAAGTTCTGCAAAAAAGATTCCACATTTACAGAGAAAGGCAGTAGTATGACACTCTCCAGGAACAGGAACAGGAACCGCTCGACGCTGCACTGACACCTTCACAATAAAACTCCAGGGAATACAAAATAAAAGCCCCCACGTGTAAACTAACAGCGAAGGAAACTGGAGACTTTTTCAAATATAAAACACATTTGGATTTCAAAATAAATCCAAATCTTTGGACATTTTTAAATCATAATTGATAAAGATTTCCAAATAAAATCCCAATATTTCACCGACTTCAAAATAAAAGCCCAATGAGCTGCTACAACGTTGAAATGTGGAAAGAAAAGGCCAAAGAATTAAAGTCAGTTTTAAAAGCCGTGAGCAGTGGAAGACGAAGGCGAGACACTGCAGGTGAACAGGAAACAAAATAACATTTACAGATATCACATTAAAACCTTTGCTGAGCATTACTCAGATAATGTACTGCATGTTTTCTGCCATTTTACGTTTTCATATAAAAATAAGATGTTTTATGCATAAAAACGGCCCATATCGAATGTTCAGAGCCAGGTTTAAATGTGTGGTTTGATTTTGTGACAAATTAGTCCCAAAGATTTGCTCAGAGGGAAGATGAATAAACTAATCATAGGTGAAAAATCTGTAAAAATTATAATTTTGCCTGTTTTTTATTGTTTTTTAATTTGGTTGGGACAGTTATGTTAATGAACACATCAAACTTAGGCCTTATGCTCATTTACGTCCGTCTCACACTCTTAAACGCTCTCATTCAACCTGGCCTATTGTACATGTTTTTAGTGGTATGGGAGACCGGAGAACAGGCCCGGTCCTGGTGGGATTAAATCAAGCAGGAAAATGCCGTTTTCATCGGGAAATTCATCTTCATATGGGAATCGGCTCAATAACAAAACAAAAAAAAGAGTTGTAAATCATCTTGTGTAAACTGAAGCAATGCAAACCTTTCTTCTTACAGTTTTTATGGTAATAATTCCTCAAAATAAAGTTTTTTTTCTTAAACAGAACAGTTTCAAACACTTCCTTTTGCTGCCGACTTACATTAGTGTTGCCAGGGCCGTCCACAGATTCAGTGGGGCCCGGGGTAAGAAGGTTTCACATGGGCCCCCCTCCTCTATTTTCTATTATGTCAGTTTATAATATTTGTCTGTTATTTTCAATAGAAGTAATGTGTCCCAGGGCATACACAACGTAAAATTATTTTCAGTTTTTTCAGTCGGTTTGGGTCATTTTCCTGTTTGGACGGTCAGGGCGAGACGCTGCAGATGAAAAAGGAACAAAATAAATGTAAAGATATCGATGTGAAACGTCTGCTGTAGAGACTGACAAAAATATGAGAACAAACTTATTGAGTCATTTTATGTTTTCATATAAAAATAAGGCGTTTTATGAGTAAAAATGGCCTAAATGGTCAATATTTCAAAATGATAATGGAGCCGGGCTTAAACTTATGGTTTTGTTGACTGGACTCTTTAGGATTAAGAGTCCAGCTTTGCTCAGAGGGGCCGACTGATACCGATATAAGGCTGATAAATTCCTCTTCAGAAAATTAAAGAAAATGATTACTTTACGACTAGAGGTCGACCGGTGCGGGTTTGTCTAAGGCCCATATTTTTTTCTGGATTTTTGCTGAAACTTTTCCAAAATCTCCCAAACTGTCCTGGATTCCTAGCTGGATCGAACTAATTTTCAGACTTTTTCAAAATTGTCCAAACTGTTCCAAAAATGTAATAAAAATAAATAAATCAAAATGTCCTCAAATTTTAAACATAAAAAAATGTCCATAAAAAAACACATTTCCCCAAACGTTTTACCAAAAAAAAAACTAACTGTTCTAAATTGACCTGTTCAAGAAATATGGATTACAGCCTATCAAACTCATTTTCAGACATTGTCCAAACTGTTCCAAATATTTGATTTGTAAAAAAAAAAAAAAAATCAAATTCTTCCCAAAATTTTTCATTTTCTATGAAAACCCCCCAAAAAAAAAAAAAAAAAAAACACACAAAATAAATAAAATAAATTCCCCTAAATTTCAATCACTTTTTTTTTTTGTGTGTCACATTTTTCTAACTGTTCTAAATTGACTCACTCAAAGGAAATTTGGAGTACAGCATCATCTCGGTCACAGCCTTTTGTGCTACACGTGGATACCAAACCTGTCAGTAATTGTCAGTGTCTTTTACCTGCCGCGTCTCGCCTGAAACCATGAAAGAGCTTCATCTGATTCCCCGCAGTGAAACGCAGCAGCTCAGCGTCGCCTCACTTCCTGTTTACCGGCCCCGGCCCCGCCCCTCGTCAGTGCTGCTGCTGGAGGTGGAAAGCGTTCTGGGCGGCGCTGAAGCTCCCGTGGATCTGCTGCTGGTGGTGGCCATCTGCTGACTCCACGTGACGTTCTGCGGTGGCGCCCCCTGGTGGCTGGAGTTCAGCCTCTCGGAGTTCATGGCCATCTGTCCCGGCAGCCGCACGCCGAGCTGCTGCTGCTGCTGCTGTTTCAAGATGGCGGCGGCGTTGCTCTGCGTCTTCATCATCATGTTCTGGCGGTAGAGCTGCTGCTGTCTCTGCTGTTGGCTGTACAGGCCGTTCATGTCGGGCTGCGGCGCCAGAGGCTGCGGCGCCCCCTGGGGGTTAAAGCAGGGCGCCGCCACGGAGCTCCTGGTCATTCCCATCATGCCCTGGGGCGGAGGGAACATCCGAGAGGACGGGGTTAACGCCTCCCATCGCCGCAGAGGAGCCTGAGGACGGAGAGAGGAGTCAGTCTGTGGTTTTGGGGCGATTATTAGCTCGCTTTTTAACGAGTGCACCCTCTCCAGTGCGGCTTTACCCAAATCTAAACGCTTCTCGACCGCAGAGCAACAGTGTAACTCCTCATTTGAAAGCTAAGACCTACAAAACTGTTGTGTTTTTGTTGCTTTTTTACACACTATGAAGGCGTCTGTGCAAGGTTTATGCAGGCAGTAGAAAACATGCAAAAATACATAAATGAAAAACTTTTAAAAAAAATATGGAGAAAAATGCAAAACAAATGTGGAAAAAGTTTAAACAAAATGAGAAAAATGCAGTAAAATGTGACTTTTTTGTATAGAAAAAATGCTGAAAAAATGTAAAAAAAAAAATGTTAATAATTTTTTTATGTAAATTAGATTTTTGGCACAATTGATATGACTTTTCATGTTTTTTTTTTTTCAGGGTTTTACCTGTGAACTGCTGCTGGTTTAAATAAATAGGCCACTGAGATATGTTCTTACCTGAGCGTGGCTGAGCACACGCGTGAAGACCAGACAGGTACACATCAACTCGTCTAAGCTCAGTGGAGAACATATCTCAGTCTGGAGAAACACTGGCCTGTTCCTTTAAGGCGTCTGTCAGAGGGGTTACCTGTGAACTGCTGCTGGCTGAAGACTGATGTCGATGGACCAATAAAAAAAAAAGAAATGTAATGATCGCCTTTAGTTACTTGCTTTGTACTAGACAAAAGGGTACGTGTGTGTGCGTGTGTGTGTGTGTGTGTGTGTGTGTGTGTGTGTTCACAGGCTCTTGTATCGTGTACTTTGTAATATGCTCCCTGTACTACTGTGATATGATTTAATGTTTTTATTGCAATGATGTCGGGGGTGGACGCTTATAAGCTTTTGCTTCAGCCCACTCCTTTTGAGCAGAATTTTAACTGCTCAAATAAATGAATAATAATTAATAATAATTAATAAAAATAATAAATATAGCCGCAAGCGGCAATTATCGGCCCTCGCCGACCGCCCTGCTTCGCGCTCGTTTTGTGCGTTTTGTTCGCACTTTGGGGGAGTGCAATTACAATGTTCGTTTTCTGATACATGTGCACGTGCACGGAACGTGCACGAGGAGAGGAGTGCGTTAGTGCATGTTTCGTTTTGTGTGCTCCGCTATACGATTACAAGAGCCCCTTCGCCAGCCCTGATGGCGCTCGGGCCTAATAATAGTGGACTGGACTGCAAAGACCGTTGAATTACTGCACTAACCTCACTGCATACTGCTTTCCAAAACTATTGTATTTTTCCACATTCCCAAAGACAGTGAAATCTACTGTAGTTCCAAGAATGGCAACATTGTCTGTTTTTAAAAGCATGAAATAATCAAATTCATTTGATTTATTGCACAGCCCTAACTCCAGTTAGAAGTACATTTAAATGGTTTGTTGATGTACGAAGGAAAAAATGCCAAACTCCCCCCAAATATAATGCAGCTCCAAATTATGTTGGTGACGTTGTCAATAAATAGTTGGCATTATTACTATTTTCAGTTTATATTTTGCCAAAAGTACCTCAAAGTAGTAGCCTGGCTAACGCCAGACTGCTGTGTTCGCTCGAATCCTTTCGAACTTCACAGCAGCCTGGGGACCATGGCCGACATTTTTCCATGGATTTGGGCACCAATCACAGAACGAGGAGGGACGGTAAGACGATGACGCGCTATTCGACATACGGAAGCTTGTAGTTTGTTTAGGGATAAAAATATATATATATATTTACAGATCCAACATGACAGCAGCAGACGTGACGCCATCTTTCGATAAGGCTTTAGACCGTGTTCTAAATAGTTTAGCTCGAAGGTTTACAGCGGGTATGTCATACGTCATCTGATACGATGATACGATTGGCTATGGCTACGTGCAGACGCATAATAGACATTTATAGCGCCCAATAAACGGCTATGCACAATCGTAAACCACACCTCTACGAGAAAATGAATTGGTGGTCCCCAGACTAAATATCACTTGTGATTTTAGTCTGACGTTAGCCAGGCTATCAAAGTAGTGTAACTCAGCTACATTATTGAAACAGTAATATGTAATACAAACATATTACATTTTAAAGCTGTAACTACTAATATAGAATATATTACAATTTCAAAGTAACTTTCCCAAAACTGACTATTAGCCTAGCTCGATGCTGTAGCTCCGCCTCTCACTTGTGCCAAATTATATATTATATATAATATAAAGATTTCTATCACGTCCACCTCGTCTTACTCCTACGGAGCCCCTAAAGTTCCCTAAAGGGAGAAAAAATATTATAATTTGTATGCTAAAAAAAAAAGCACGACACACAATATGTGTCAGAACAAGAGCACGGGCATTGCATGGCTGGACCTACAAAACCTTTTGTTGCGTTTTCATCTCATTTTTGTCACATTTTTGTCGCCCTTTTGTGGCGTAACTGATCAAGTTACAATCTTGGAATGTCATATAATGATATATTTCAGCGTTGTTGCTCAGGCATGGCATTCTGATTAGAAGGAAACATTTACTACGCATTTTGAAGGACCACAGATTGGACGAAGAAGAGATTTTGCTTATTTGGACAGCATCTTTGACTTTGTCCAACAGCAGTTACAAGCTCCCTGGGAAGATGGATGGCTACAGGTGGATGTTTACAAAATGTAGGGAAAGTGGCCTTAAAGCAAAGAAGGAAGATGTCAGAATGATTTTGGCTGAATTGGATCCGGAGGGTTCAGCACTAAGAAAGAAGCGGAGGCTCTCAGGAGACAGTATTTCTCCAAGTGACCTAACCACATCTGGCACATTGATTCATATGACAAGCTGAAACCTTATGGAGTGTGCATCAACGGCTGTATTGACGGGTTTTCACACAAAGTGATTTGGGTCATCGCGTACAAAACTAGCAGCGACCCAAAAGTTATTGCAGGATACTTTTTAGAGGCTCTGGAGACACTTGGAAGCTGCCCAAGGTTGGTGCGCACAGACAGACAGAAAACTGTGTTCTTGCTGAGATACAGCAGCATTTACGCGCAAACCACACAGACAGGTTGTCTGGTGAACAAAGCTACATCGCTGGAGTTAATACAGCAAACCAACGCATTGAAAGTTGGTGGGGCATACTTCAGAAAGAAGGTATAGAGTACTGGATCCAGCTTCTTGGTGAAGTTCGAGATGAGGGGATGTTCGATGGTGGCGTCCTGGACAAGGCAATACTTCAGCTATGCATAATGGGGATGATCCAGGTAATGTTGGCCTATGCTGCAACTTCATTATTTTGCCAATTGACAACGAAGCATGCGAACTATTACTATTAAGCATATAATTTTATAAAACACTATGAGTTAAAAAATTAAACTATAAAATATTAAATGTGGAAAATTGTAATAATTAATATCCGCTTTTTTTTTTTAAGAAGAGCTTCAAGAGATAAAGAGTGTTTGGAATGCTCATCGAATCTGGCCCAGTACCAACCTAAATGTGCCAGCTGGTATTCCAAATGTGATGTACTTGGCGCCTGAGCTATGGGATGCAGAAGAACGGGCCATGACACTTGATGAACTGGCCAGATTAAAAGGGCGATGCATGTTTCGCAGCAGTGTTGTTTGTTTGTGATCCAGATGTCTTTGATCTTTGCATGATGCATATTGAAGACCATGGCTTGCAGTTTCCAAGTGAAAATCCAGTGGATGCCATTGATTTGTACTTAATTATCATGTAGCTATTAAAACACAGCTACATGATAATTAATAATTATTAATTATCATGTAGCTGTGTTTTATAATCTGATCTCAGCTGACAGTGCCACAGTGTGGACAAACTCGGGCAATGCATGTCAAACACTTTGACCAAACTTGTGATGTAATTATGCTGTTGTACACTATGACATTAATTTTGTAATGTGGTAGAATATGAACAGATATGGGCTATTTTCTATTTGATTGATTTTCTATTTGAATTGCCCTGTGTATGAATTGTGCTCTACAAATAAACTTGCCTTGCCTTGCCTTGCCTAGTGTTTACAGGCAACAGCTAATGATTATGTTTTGTTGTGGAAAGAACAATGAAACAGTTACATTTCTATATCATTTTATGAATGTGTATAAACTTTTCAAACTTCTTGAAAGTGCATAACAATTCATATGAACAATGAAGACATTGAACACTGCTTTCACAAACAGCAGTTTTCTTTCCATAGAGTAAAGTGCATAAGTCACTTGAACAACTATAAAAGGAATAAGAAATAATTTGCACAAATTTTGCAACAATTTAAGTATGAAAATAAATGTATATTGTTTTAGTACACAAAACATCGTCTTGTTTCTAGCAATGAGAACATTTTGATGCTAGTAAAACATTTGCATGCAAATAAACTTAACAGTTAAGAGTTGTAAATATACAGCATCTGCTTAAATAATAACCATAACCCACACAAAGCTGTTGAGGATAGCACTAAAATCACTTTGCAGGTCAGGGTAGTTTTGATAGTTGATTGGTAAGTTGAGAAAACAACCACAGGTGCTTACTTGAGGACGGCATCAGCTCCAGTACAGAAATGCAGAAAAAGCTGCAGGCCCTTCTCATCAAGCTCTCCAACATACCTCGTGAGATGCTTGGACACATTGGTTTGTGCTGCATTCATCAACTGTGGAAATCTGAGAAGTTCCCTAACGCACTTTGGAGTAGGAACTTGCTTTTGTACAATTTCCTTTAATTGCTGTGGGTTCAGAGTGTCAGCAATGGTCAAAACAGGCCTCCAACACTCGATCACAAACATTGGTGTTTGAATAATGTAATAGTGTGGACAACTGGGCCACACTATTACATTATATTATTACACAAGGGAGCAGATGTTTTCCTCATTTGGTATCTGATGGCACTCATGTGAATCAAGTGCATCTATCAGGGCATCCTGTTCAACTGATTTGGATATGTATAGCAGGAAAGATTTTTTGATACTGCTGTATGTTTTACAATACAATACTCTGGTGTTGCCCCATGTATGGAGCGGTACTTACCCTCTCTGCCCCCACCATCCGCTCCATTCCGAGCATACGCCCCCAGGCCTTCGTCAACACATCCCATTTGTCTACCATTCGCGCCGCCGGTCGAGCTGCTTGCCTTCCTGGTTCCAAAATGTCAGTCTGCTGGAAGCAGCGGCAGCAGTGCGTAGTAGCCGCGTGGGAGTGCACGCTCATTTATGGCTAGAATTGGAGGCTGTCCAATCCCTCGGTAGCCGTGTATCTCTTTCAACCTCTGTCAGCCCAAAGAAATACTGTTCAGCACAGTTTGAAAGTATCCGTAAACACAGAAGTCCGACAGCTGATGCGTCCTGCATGTCTATGACGTCATCACGTCACGCGTTATTGGAATACATTTCCCATAATACCACTGCGCCTGAGTGACAGGTCACACACACGCCTAGACAGTGGCAAGAGGAGTTTTGTGTGGAGCCGCCTTCCCCGAGCCTTTTTGGAGTTGGACAGTGTTACTCCATTTGAAAAGACATTTCATGGACAATTTGTAACGTGGGTTATTTTGGGGAGTTTTGTGGGGTTCTTTTTTTGCTGTTCTGAAACCAAAATAAGAACTGAAAAGAATTCAACTTGTGCTCCTTGTTGTCATTCAGAAAAGGGTGTATGCCAAGTAGTGTATATAGATATTCCAAATCAAATATCCTACGTTCCCGGAGGGAGACCTGGATGGCACTCCAGAAAAAGAACCTAAGATAATACAAATATAATAGGGCCAATCCGTCACAAGATGATGGCATTACTTTCAGTGTCATGAATGTCTTCACCCTTCTTTCTAGTGCATAGGTACACTTTGTTTTTTCATACAACTCATCTATAGTACACTCCTCATCAATGACATTCTCCTGAATATCACGCATTTCACGCTTAAGGCCTTCAAGTTTCAGATATTTGGATTTGCCTTCAGGGAAAAACAAGTTCTCTACCAAAAATTGGATTTCTCGCATACTTGTGTTTCTTTCTAAAGTTACATGCCTTGTACCCCCTCCTTTTGCTGTACGGATTGTAGTACCAGAAAGCAAGTCGTAGTTCATCCAGCCAAGTTCAAGTCGCCTGTCTTTCTTTTTTGCATTAACATTTCCTTAAAGTTTTTGTGATATATCCTCTCTCTCCTTTCCTTTTTTGGGGGGATTACCAATTTTCGTCAATGCATGGTGTCAATATCCATCCATCCATCCCTTTTCTTCCACTTGTCCGTTGCTGGGTCATGGGGCAGCTGTTGGAGCTGCCCAATCACATTGCACCAGCCCCTATGTCTCCTCCTGCAGGTGGTGGGTCCACAGAAGGACGGCCTCATGGTTCTAACCGGGCCTGTTGGTCTCTCATAAGGGGCTTCTGAACCGCTCTTTGTCTGACCCGTCACCTAGGACCTGTTTGCCATGGGAGACCCTACCAGGGGCACGAAGCCCCCGACAACAGAGCTCCAGGGTCATTCAGGCGCTCAAACCCCTCCACCACGTTAAGGTGGCGGTCCCAGGAGGGGTGGTGTCATAAACACTTGTAGATAGCCAAAACGATAAAAAAAAAAAGAAAAGTAGATCAAAGAGCAGTGTTACACTAGTGCCAAGTCACTAATGGCAAATACATCCAACACTGTTGTGTAACACCACTCCAATTCAGAGATTACAGCTTCATCAATATTCCGCTGGCAAAGAAAATGTAAGAGGGATGATTCCATGTCTCCCTGATAAAAGAAACAGTTGCAGATTACCAACAAAGGCAAGTGTACATTGGCAGCAGCATAGAAATCAGATTAAAAAGAACACGAGTAAGTTGCTAAACTAGCATGGACATCACTGAACTTTCAGTAAAATCATAAATGGAATACATGGAATGGTAATCTGTGTTTTTCGATAGGAGAAGCGCTTTTCCTCACACGATCGCACAAGCTCTTCTTCCGACCACCGCCAACTCTTACTGGATGTTGTGTGTTGGTGTTCCAAAAACAAAAAATAATAATTCTTTTTTTTTTTACCTTCAGGCCCCGGCGAAAAAACACAATTTTTAATTTTTTTTTTTAATTTTTTACCTTAAGGCCGCGGCAAAACAATAATATCGTATTATCTTTGGTGAACAAGATTTTTTCCTTTCATTAGGGAACTTTAGGGGCTCCGTATACTTCTTTAAAAGTCAATAAGAGTTATTTTTCTGATAGCTTGAAAATATACAATATATACAAACTAAAATATACAACATAAAAATACCATGAGGTAGAAACAAAGTGTAAAATAAAGACATAAAATTGTATAAGATATACACAAACATACCTCGCTGGCTGACCCATAACCACAAAGCAGAAATGAGGTCTCACACTGTCTTAAGCTCTTATTTCAGCCGTTTTCTCATGCTTCGGGGGTGTGCATAACAATAAAACGCCCCAGTGGAACCAACATAACAAAAAAATTGTTCCTACCTGGAATATTCTAAATTAATGTCCTAATGACATACAAAATGTGCTAATGGCAAATAAAATACCTAAAACAAAAGTATGGCAGTAAAAACGTCTATTGAACAAAATCAACTGTATTCTTTACCCATCCACATGAAAGTTATGTAAGACTCATTTTCGATTGTTTCATTATTTTAATTTTAAGACAAATAGAGTGTGAAGGATTAGCACTGCACATGCACAGTTGTGGTTTTGCCGGTGACCGTGAAAGGTCAGTGACAGGCACGGAGTGTTTTTAGCTAACTTCTTGTTGGCTGCTTGTTTCCTGTCACGTACTGTTTAGATATTCATTCATTTCAGCGAGACACGGCTAACTCTCCATAGGAACAAACACAGACAGGAAATAGACGTTATCCTTGGTCGCTACTAAGATTTGAACCCAGTTTTTTTTTTTCTCTGTATACCTGTGTTATAGCAGGGTTAGTCCTAGAGCAAATAAAGTCTTAGTTAAGCTCTTATTTAGTGCCGGTTTGATCCTATAGCTTTCTCCTGGCTTCGTACGCTCACAGCATAAACACAAACACCTCAGTCCGTTCTGATAAGTCCAGTATCTGTATGGTGTTCGGCCGCGCTCTCACTTCTTCTCATGAGCATTCTGTGGCGCTATACCCCTCCGACCCCTCTTCACCCCACTACCCGCCCCCCCTTTACCCCCCCTTCCCTTCCAACTCCTGTATCCTAGCAACCCAACTTCCCAACCCTGTCGTAGCTGCATATTCAGGACGGGAGGGAGAGAGAGAGGAAAACAGTCGCTCTCGGCTTCACTTGCGGAGTTGTGTCACGATTTATCTAGTCCCCCCCCCCCCCTCCCCTTCCCCCCCATAATCACAGCGCTGTGTGAGATTACCGGAGCTTTCGCGCTAATAATGGAGAGATAGGCTCGATGTGCGGAGGAACAGCACCTCACGCTGGACACGGGGAGTACTACACCGCTGTAATGAGGCTGCTTGTTATTAAATATGCATGTTTCGTAGTGGTTTGCACATATTAGATAAAGATTAGAAGGCGAGACGGTGCGATGAGGGGGTTTGCAGTGTAAGCGGATTACTTTTCAAATTTTTCAAGGGTATTAACTAAGGCTAAGTATTATGAAATCCGTGTTGATTTCACTTTTAATATCTTAGTTTGTTTCTTTTTGGGTCTCCTCCCCCGAAAAACTTGTACTGCGGGATGAGAACTTACTCCACCATCCAATTCCTCACTACTGAAATACATGCTTGCTCAATGTTGAGTCGAGTTGTGCATCCGGTACATAAACATGAAGTATTTCCCAGCATTTAAAGCCCCTTTAAACACCACAACAGCGGTAGCAGATGCTGTATTATCAGAATCAGAATAGGTTTTATTCCCATTGTTAGTGAAAAGGTTCACAAACAATGTTTGGTGCATGAAACATTTAACATTAAACTTAGTGATAAATAATGTAGAGATAAAAATAAACTAAAAACTTGAAGGCATGCATGAAATAGATTAAGATAAAATAGATAGAAATATGGTAACAATTTGACACCGAACAGGCAAGAGTTAGCAGCAGATCTGAGTGTGGAGAGACCACATAGTGACATAGAGCAGTGCAAATGGCTGGAACGGGTTTTTACGTTCTGATACAGAGTTATTGGGGTCTGTTTTGTTCATGAGTCTGATGGCGGTAGATATGGGTATATATGGATATGGACGGGCCGTATTGAGAATGAGGAGTTGTCGTCACGGCACAGAGCCCCCACCTCGATCCCCCCCTCTCCGCCATGATGGTAGCAGTCCGGCGGCAATACACATTGTTTACGTGTCTTGTTAACGCTCTACTAGCGGAGGTTCTTGCTATTCCGCACTGTTTTACCACCTGGAAGTCACTGCTGTGTTATAAACTGCTCCAATACCTCACACGATATACACACAGATATGGAAAACTTAGGAACAATGGAATACAATTCTTTAGGTTACAGAAATGGACACAGCATCAACTCTGACCTGTCAAAACATGTTGGAAACGTTTGTGTACATTGAACATCTCGTAACAATGTAGTGTTTACGAAACATGTACTTTATTACTTTGTCATTTTGGTCAAGAAGTGTCCGCTAAATGCAATGTAATTACAACACACTAAAACGCATGTGAAGAAAGTTACTTTTGCCAGTACAACGCTGTTTTCACCAGCGGGAGGCTTGTAGAGCCAAGTCCTGGATCCAGCCACAGCAGAAAGTCTCGTAACTTTCCAAAGACTTGTGGCTTTTAAACTCCTGCATCGTGTAGTAACTTACACCAAATACAAGGTAGTTTACTGTGTCCATGTATGTGCACGGAGGTAAATGGTCCAGGTCTCCGCTGCAGGGAGCTCGTGTGTTGATGTTTTGGATGTCGGCAAGCTTCTCCAAATACCGCTGTTTTGCACTTGGTATGAGCTTGTTCCTGTAAGGTCCCTTTCTTTTGCCTTATCTCTTTGCATTGCTTTACTTTCTGTCTTTTCGTTGTTGTATTCGTAGATCCGTCTCTGTCTCGCCGAAAACGTAAATGCGCAAAATTTAAAGTGCTCTGGAATATGAGGAATGCGTGAAATTCTGGGGGTGTGCCCCTAATCGGCATCCAACATGGCCGACAGGCTCAGAGCCCCCCCAAATCACCCCAACTCGGCACGCGACTCCTCATTCTCAATAGACTCTTGCCTGAGGGAGAGGGCGAATAGTCCATGTCCAGGGTGAGAAGGGTCAGCTGTGATCCGACCCACACGCCTCCGGGTCCTGGAGGTGAACAGGCCGTCGGGAGATGGACACAGTGACACACATGACACATTTCTATTTTATGCAATTCAATAGATTTTCTGTCAATCACTTTACATTTGACCAGCCTGCAGCACTATTTGAATATTTATTGTTTCTTAAAGTTGACTGAAAGAATGCAGTGCACTGGTTTTATATTTGTACAAAGTGTAGTTTTTTTTGTTTTGGTTGTTTTTTTGCCTTCGTTAAACTATTTAGGCCTGAGTGACACCTAGGCTGGTTAGTATTGTTTGTTATTTTAGAAGTAACTGAAAGACTGTACTTGTTTTGTGTGTGCAAAAGCAAACATTTTTATCTTTGGTGAAGTGTAGTTGGTTGATTTATCAGTTCAATGCTATTTAAACATGTTTTATTTTTTGTAGAGAGGGGAGATTTTTCCTAAGTTATTTTTCTTCTTCTAATGTGACATGACGAGTGGTACTGGTAATGCCACATCTACCCCCCAAACTGCATCGGCGTCCCGACGATGGCCATTCACACAGTAACGTTACACAACATACAGAAGACGGAAAGGGGCTATGAGGCTTACGCTTTCCGAATTTTAAAACCAAAAGACACCATTGGACCAGTGTCCGGAATGACGCGGGCCACGGCAACATTTCGCCGGACGACGCAACAATAAATAAAACCCACTCTACCCCACCTGACCCACCGGTCGACGTTGTGAGGGACCTTGACGGTTACGAGTTGGGGAATATTTAGATTAACTTTAAAACTTGGGCTCTACACGGGCTGTACATGGCTTCCCACGTTATCTGCCACGGCTGCCTTAAGTTAATGGTAGTAGAGGCACACGCATCTCACACCTACCCACCGCTACACAGGGTATAAGCACCAGAGATGCCAGGTACAGCTTTAAAACACGAGGCCAAGAAGGTGCTGTGTCCGTCCACACTAGCGTCCTATGCTACAGCTGCTGTGTTGCTTCTGAACAAACAAAAGGGTACACGTTACTGCCACAGGATTACTTCAACATAAAACAGTTCTCAAAATAAACAGGGTTCTCACAAAATGAACCTCACTCTCCAAACAAAAACAAAGCAGCACTCTTGGTAGCTTTAGCGAAATTTTCAGTGCAACTACAGAAAACAATGCTACGATTCCAGTTGTTGTCAATACAATTAAATAATGTACAGCAACTCAAAAAGCACACAAATTGTAAACAAAACATGCAAAAGTACACACAAAACATGCACCAACAGGGCTGGAACACAACACGTTTTTAGCAGCAAACACGAAGTTCCACAACAAAAACTAATTTAGCTGTCACTTTTAACACTGCTTTCACTGAAAGGAACATGTTCTCTACTCCAAATGATGCTGCCGACATTCGCCAAGTGTGACATGACGAGTGGTATGGGTATAATTAAATAAAATAAATAAAAGCCTGACTACGCCCTCCAGTGTAAACTGGAAAAAATGTGCTTTAAGGCACACAGGTTCGACCCATAAGGACAGAGGCAGCATGTTCCTTTACATAATCCCTTTATTTTCTATGCTTTACTTTTATGTCTTTTTTTGGGATTTCATATTTTCTTTACACAGATCATCAGTTTTTCGTTACATTCAGTTTGGCTCACAAAATGCCTGGGAGCAGGTCAACAAAAAGGAAACAAACAAGGGGAAGCAAAACAGCAGCGTGGTTCCAGCGTCGCACGCCCACATCTAGTCCTTCTCGCCCAGTCCGGTGCTTCAATAGCACCCCGGTTACGCGAGGGCCCCAGCAGACCCCGAACCATGCACCAAGAGAGCAATGGATGCCAAGGAGTGGTGCGCGTTGAAGCTCTCAACCACCCGCGACGCTGGACCCGTGGAAAACAGCACGCACAATCCTGGGCCCAGCCCAACCAGGCCGGAAGACGCCAGTGAGGAGACACAGGAAGTGCGTGTGAACCAGGGTGGCTTTTATACCATTTAAACGCTAGCGCCCTCTGCTGCCCGTTTTCATATTTACAGTGCTTATATTTAATAAAGTTATAAAATACAGTTAATAAAACTGGTAATGCCACACTAAGTTTCACAGAGTATCTAGTAGATGAACAAATGGATTTCGAAAACACAGGGCATGTATTGATCATATTTATACCGTCTCAACAACTGTCAGAACCAGATTAACTGAAAACTAACCCACTTTTGTTTGTTGTGTAGACTTTAAAAAGGCCTTCAACTGGGTGAATAGAGATCTGGTAAGTTTGAAGCTTCTCCAGGCCGGGGTTGATAGGAAATTCTACTGGGCGTTAAAGTCCCTGCAGACTGTGTGGGATGTGTGCAGGTGAATGATGAGCAGACTGGGTGGTTCCGTATCCCTTTTAGGGTAAAACAGGGAGATATTCTGTCCACAAGCCTGTTCTCTCTGTTAATAAATGATTTGGCTCTTGAACTGAAACATCTGAACTTAGGAGTGCACCTAGACAGTGTCATTGTGGGTGTAGCGGCCAGATTTACCCTGTGCAAACGTCCGCTCTGGCTGCAGTGATTAGGCGTCTCGGACGCGTGTCTTCCAACAAAGTGTGCAGAAAAATACTGTGTTCCAAAACCTTTATTGGCATTACCTTCAGCCATCCACAACATACACAGCTCCTCAGCGACAACAGACACGGTCAAAAGATGTTTGCCTCCACACTGCCACACCCGAGTGCCCCCTCCTCCCCCTTATGTAGGGCAGGTAATTACATGAGTAAACGCACACAGAGCGCCACGCAGTGGCAGGAGGATCAAACAGAGTGCTAAAATGGCTCCAACAGTGGGCATTCTGCTCTATGCTGATAATGTAGCACTACTGGCTGAAACTGAAGAGGATCTACAGAAAATGCTAAATGTTCTACAAAACTGGTGCTGTATATGGAGACTTAATATAAATCAAGCAATCGCGCATATAATGCACTTGAGGAAAGGATTTACTCCACGAAGCACAAAGGTTTTTTACTTTTGGCAATACCATTCTTGAGTATGCAGCCCAGTATAAGTATCTAGAATTTTTTTGAATTTTATGAATTTATGATGTTTTAAAGAGGAGTTAAAATCCTAGCTGCTTCCGCCAGTAGAGCCCTGGGTTCTGTCATAAACAAGTCAAAAATCTGTAAAGATCTTGGTTATGGAACATTCACCTGTGTTAAACTATGCTGCTGGTGTGTGGGGGCCGTGCAGAGCCCAGCCTTGGACGCTGTAGAAAACCATGCAGTCCGCTGCTTCTTGGGAGTTCATAAGTTTGTCCCAGTGCTGGCAGTGCAGGGTGATATTGGCTGGGTTCCTGGATCAGTCCAAAGGAAATGTGAAATGGCGAGACTGTGGAATGGACTCATTAACCTGCCTGAAAATAAAGTAACAAAAAAAGTAAAAATAAGTGTCCCTGGGCTGCAGAGCTCCGGACTGTCTTTGCTGATGCACAACTCCAGTATGTATTCCATTATCATTTGTCCTGTAGTGTTAAGGACACTACAGGACAACAAATGGTTGACTGGGATTATATTATGGCTATGTCAAAGCTAAAGACTTACTTCCAAATTAAAGATGTATTTGAACCTGTGCAAACCTGACCTTGAACCAAAGATCTTTGATGCTCAGCTGTGAATTGGCATCCTTCTCCTGGCCTTAGAAACTGGCAGGTTCACTCAAACTCCTGAAGAGGACAGACTCTGTAGATTGTGTGAGTTAGGAGAGGCTGAAAGTGAAACTCATTTTGTGTTATACTGCCCACGGTACGAGATGATTTATTTTGTGAATTATTTGTTCGAAGAGAAACTTTGCACATCAATTACTTGAGGCAGGTGCGTTGGAGATGAGGGAAAATCCCAGTGTACATAGATAAAAAATTACTTCCCGCACACTGCCAACCTTGCAAATATAGTTTATTAGGATATGGTCAACGTTTCGGTCCTGAGACCTTCATCAGGCAAATTGCTCAATTTGAATTATTTGTTCAAAAGTTTGAAATGTTCTGGATTTGATAAAATGGTTGTTTAAGTTTGATGTGTTTAAATTGGCCACTTTTGTTTGTAAAGCCTGGATGAGGCGGCAGACTTGTTTATTGTACATGTATATTGTGCCTACTGTCTGGCAACTGGTCCTTTGTTGTTGTTATTGGTGTCGTATAAGCCCATTAGGGCTAGGCATACATAAGTATGCAAGACACAATAATAAAAGCTATTCATTCATTCATTCATTGTAAAAGTGATTGAAAGAGTGCGCTATGGTTTAAGTTGCACCCATGAAATGAACGACCAGACTCACGTTCATCATCGTTTTAGGCAACTTTTATTAAACAGTCCTCGGTTCATGACTTCAAGCATTTTTTCCGTTTTCTGCTACTACCACATAATACATGAACTCGATTTCCCATCAGTCTTTTCATCTCTCATGTTCTTAAAGGTACTTTAAGACCTAGAGAGACTCATCCATGCATTTGTCTCCAGCAGGTTAGACTACTGTAACGGCCTGCTCACTGGCCTTTCTAAACGAGCTGTTAGAGCTGCAGAACATCCAGAACGCTGCTGCTCGAGTCCTGACAAGAACCAGGAAATACGACCACATTAGTCCAGTGCTCCGGTCTCTGCACTGGCTTCCTGTCACTCAGAGAATAGAATTTAAAACAGCTCTGCTTGTGTACAAGTCTTTTCATGGTTTAGCACCAAAGTACATCTCTGACATGTTAGAGCCGTATGAACCATCTCGGGCCCTGAGAACTTCAGGGAGGGGTCTCCTGGTGGTTCCCAGAGTCAATAATAAACACGGTGAGGCTGTGTTTCAGTTTCATGCAGCTAAAATCTGGAACAGTCTTCATGAGGATGTGAGACAGGCCTCAACTCTGACAATGTTCAAATCCAGGCTGAAAACAGCTCTTTTTACCCGTGCATATGAAAACTGAAAGTATTTTATCTGCACTCTTGCTTTTACTGTCATTGATTAACTTTATGTTGATGTTTTATTGATTGATTTTATCTGTTTTCTTGTAATTTCTCTTTCTGCAACTGTGAAGCACTTTGAATTGCCTTGTGTATGAATTGTGCTCTACAAATAAACTTGCCTTGCCTTACTTTACTATGTTATTACATAGGCAGTTTTAGAATTAAAATAAAAGCATTGCTCACACTAAATATATGGATAATTAAATGTTTTAACCTTTGTCTGACCAAATATGAAGTATGTATTTAAATGATCTCAAATGAAATATATGTCCTATTATCATGTAATTAGCTGTTACTAAATGTATTCAAATTTCAGGGTGCTACATTTATAAAAGGTATAGTGTGTAAACCTTTTGATTTGTTGGCTATTCTTTGTATTAAATTCGATAAACACATAAGTGTGCTGATCTTTGTCAATGTTGAAATGGTAGGGCATCTCGGGTGAGGGTTATGGGGAGTATGGGGTTGGGGGTGGGGGGGATATATTCGATGGTTAACCCCAGGGTCTATGCGTATGTTGAGCTGGCCCTGCTATTTTAGTCCTAATGGCGTCTAAAGGCTCTCCTAGTGCTATTATCCCACTTCCTGAAGGTGCACACTGTCGTTGTGTCCTTGGGCAAGACACTTCACCCACCGTGCTTCCAGTACATTGGAGTATGAATGAGAGTGAATGGGTGAGTGGATCCTTGCTGTAAAGCGCTTTGAGTGCCTAATGTAGGTGGAAAAGCGCTGTATAAGTTGAGACCATTTACCATATTGTGTTACTTTGAAGGGCAGAGTTGCACCCGAACCATTTGGATACTTGATAGGACGTATAGCTGGATTTAATTTTAAAAATTGTTATGGAAGGGGTGAAATGCCATTTTCATATACAACTCTGTGAAAACATCACTGTGTAGCTTAGATATGTTCTTTGCTTCCAAAAACAAAACATAAATAAGCACAGAAAATGCTGCAGTAAACGCTGATTTAAATGTGTTTTATTTATGCAAGTATTGATGTGTTTTTCAGGCCAAATGAGAACAGTTTGTATCCTGAGAACAGTTTGTGTACCTATGAATTGTGTTCTTTCAGTTTTACCCACAGAAGACACAAGTCCACAGATAGTCTTCAAACAGACAGTGAAATAACATTATAAGATGACATCTGAAAAGCCTATAAAGCCTTCAATACATTTATTTAAAAAGCCCCAAAAACATTTCAGAGATGTATTGGCACAACATCCAAACTCGCACAAAACATTCCCTGGCAACACAATGTACTTTTTACACCCTCATCACATCCACAAAGAGTCCCCATCTCCGCCTGGGCCCGTGTGGATTTATGTGGATGTAATGTGGCTCCATCAGAGGCACATCGTCTGCGCTGAGCTATCATCGCGCCATCACGCTGCACTTAAGATGCCGTATCGCCCTGTGCTTAGGAAGATGAGACAAACCGCGATGGCTTTCGTCCTGTAATGTCCTCCTCAAAGGTGCGCCGCTTACACTCAGCTGGGGAGGGAGCGAGGGTGTTGGAGGCGTAATGGGGCGGCATGAAAAAGTGCCACAAAGCTATCGAGTTCTTCAACCGGATAGTTCAAGAGAATAGTGAATAAACAAAGGATTTGGTGGGCATTGGGTTGCAAGAGTATCCCAGGTAGAGAGACAAACATAGCTTTGCCTCGTGGCCCGATCAAGGAGCAATAACCGGGTACTGCAGGCCAGGGCTCACCTCAATGGGGCTCTTTTATTTATTTGTTTGATAGGGACAAGTGTGGACAATCAGCTAAGTACCTCACTACAGCATTTATAGCCAAGGTTAATTTGCAATATCCGTCCGTATAAGGGTTTTGTGGTGAACAGGTCTGGGCTCGTTCTACACATTAGGACAACGCTGGGACATGTAGGGAGAGGAAAATACTTAATTTTAACATTTTTAAACTCCATATAGTCCCTTTGAGGAAATTCAACCTCAGCAATACTCCACAATGCTGTGTTCTGACAGATGTTTCATATACCTTTGATGCTCTGTTGTAAACCCGTCTTAAAGGCCTGATTGTTGTGGTTGTTTCCTGTGACCAGGAGGTTCAACAGTCGGTGAGATGAGAGAAAATCATTGCTGCATAAACACATTTGCTGCGTGAAATGGTAAACTGTCCTGTATGATTCTAAAGCTGTACAAGTTTGCCTTTGCTGTCCTAGTGACCTTTTTAACATGTCTTTCAAACGATAAATGGGGTTCCAAGATTAGGCTCAGATATTTCACTCCTTTGGCCTGTGCAATGTCTTGACCAATGATTGTCCGATGCAGTTCTTCCAGGTGATGTGATCTGGAAGCAAAACAAACTGACACTGTCTTACTCACTTATAGGGTTAGTCCTGAGTTTTGAAATCATACTGACATGGAGTTAAGACGGTGCTGCAGCTGTGCAGTAATGCTTTCAATATTTTGCCACTCACATAAACAACTGCATACATGCATTGCAAACTCTTTGTGGGCCTAGAAATATGCCTACTGCGCTTCAAGAAACGTGACCCAGTCGTCCTTTGTCATATTCTGCAGATGTTTCAGCAACACATTTTGGGCTTTGGTGTCTTCTGCAATTTTTGGCTTTCATTCACACTTTTGTTTCTTGCCTTTTTGGCAAGATTTAATGATCGGTTGATTTAATGATCTCACATTCCAACAAGCAACCTTACGTAGCTGTTTATAATGCTAATTTTAGATATGCTGGCTTCTATAACCCTTCTATCACTGTGAGACAAGTCATTCTGGTGATCTCGAGGGTCACCATTATCTTAGGTACAGGACTATGATGGAATTCTTCCACTGCCCACCGCCTCAATTTTAAACTCTAGATTCTAGAATGTTGTCTGTGTTGTCTGTGGAGACAATATTGTGTCAAAAACATTTGTTTGTGTGTAACCAGATTTGTGCATGCGTAACCAGATGTGTCTGTGCATAACCAGATGTGTGCGTGTACATTTTTTTTTTGCGTGCGTAACATTATATTTGCATGTGTAATAAAACAACATTTCCATGTTGTAAAAAAAGATCAACGGAAAATGTCTAATGCTGTGTTCACACCGAACGCCTCCGGCGCCTCCAAAGCGTCAGGTTTACATTGAAAATACATGGGGAACGCGCCTCCGGGAGCGTCGAGAGGCCCCGCGACGCGCCTCCTGTGCAGCGCGTTTTGAAGATTTTCGCGCCTCGGACGCGGCGTGGCCGCTTTGGAGGCGCGTGACGCGCCTCGGACGCGGCCGACGCTAGAGTTGGGATTGTTGAACTTTTTCGAGAAATTCGCGAGCGTCGACCAATCAGGAGCTTTCTCCAACAGTGACGTAAGCTGTAGCTGGGCCACCGTCGGTCTGGGGCAGATCCTCTGCCGGCCCGCAGATGTAAACAGTCATGGAGGATTATCCTGTTGGGAACCGGAGCTACAGCAGCTCTGGGACTTTTACAAAGACACACATGAGTGTTTCTTTTACCTAAACACCCAGGATTAAAAGCGGCAACAAGAAAACTTATTTGAGTGGCTGGATCTGCGCTGGGAATGTGTTTGGGACTTGATGATGCACAGCGCATTCCCAAAGCTGCTACAAGCCAATCGATGTGAAAACGAGAAATATGCACGAATAAAGTCTATTAAGCCCCATCTACATAAAGCAACCGTGTAACAATGATCACACACTGATTCAGGCTTGTTGATTTTTAAGTGTATTGCTCACATTTTATCTACAACGGGCCGTAGTTTTCTCCCCGAGTTGGCTGCGCATAGAAATAAATTATTTCTATGCTAGCCGCTTAGCAGCAAACAGATAGCTCGCATTGACCCCCTTAAAAACAAGTATTATGCACTAATCACGTCAATAAAGCCCTTAACTACACAGAACAGCCTTTATGATGGTCACACACTGAGATGGGCTTGACGCATTTGTGGTTTGTTGCACACACTTTTTTTTAATCAACAATGAGCTGTATGCGGTCGCAAAAAGCTAACCGGGCTAACCTAGCTTATAGCCACTTGCCACCAATGTCCCTTCAACCGTATGGGCTGGATATGAGCTTAAATACTGGGGAGATCCTGCGTAGACCATGGGGGAATAGTTAAAGATCCATAAGACATGGCAGGAGCAAAGAGGGAGACTACAGTAGTTAGCCTCTGAACAACTGTAGTTTTCAGGCACGAGCTGTTTCCAAGATGGCTACGAACAGACTCTGAGTTGACGCGCGGCCAGGGCGTCTTGACGCTCTGTGACATTTGTGACAAGCGTCTGACTTCAGTAAGCACAAGCGTCCAACTACGGACTTGAGGCGCGTCTTTGACGCCCAGGAGGCGTTCGGTCTGAACACGGCATAAGTCCTACGCACAAGGCTCTGTTTTACACACAACACTTTTGACACAGTTGCAAGCGTAACCTAGGCTGTGTGCGTGTGTATTCAGATGTGTGCGTGTGTATTCAGATGCGTGCGTGTGTATTCAGATGTGTGCGTGTGTAATCAGATGTGTGCGTGTGTATTCAGATGTGTGCGTGTGTAATCAGATGTGTGCGTGTGTATTCAGATGTGTGCGTGTGTATTCAGATGTGTGCGTGTGTATTCAGATGTGTGCGTGTGTAATCAGATGCGTGCGTGTGTATTCAGATGCGTGCGTGTGTAATAAGATGTGTGCGTGTGTAATAAGATGCGTGTGTGTGTATTCAGATGTGTGCGTGCGTATTTTTTTCTGGCAAGTGTAAATGAACAATGTGTCTGTAAAGCACCATCAATCTCTGAGCTGAATTTACTTCAATGGCTGAAACCAGGAGGATACTTCTGCTTCAGGTAAGTTGTTTTCTTCTGACAAATAAAAGGCGGTGTGCTCTTCCTCTGTAACTATGTTTTGTGAAAAACGCAAGTGAGAAAGGTTAGCTAGCCTTAAGCTAGTGCAAACAACCCTTTTTTTTTACAGATCGGAGCTAATGCTAATTGCTAACTAGCATTCGTATACCACACTGATACTTTCCCCATTGCCAAATAAACATCTAGTTCATAGTTACAGAGGAATTGCACACCGTCAGAAGAAAACGACTTACCTGAAGCAGAAGTATCTTCCTGGTTTCAGCCCAGAGATCGATGGTGCTGCTCTTGCCTTAGCAGAGAAGGGTTTGGCAATGGCTTGTTCCTATTGCTGCAAAACCATCCATTTTACTGGCGGTCCAAACTTCAGAGTGGAGATCATTAACATTTCTATAAAAATATATTTGTCGTCCTCTGCAAGTCCAGATTCAGAACTTCAGAACAGGACACCCAAACACAGTAAAACAGCACCATCTACTGGCGATTTATGGTTTTAATGACATCAACCAGCCTGGCAGTCAAGACTTTGGGTGGGAAAAAGTTACGCACAAATCTCTGACATGGCAGGACTGTGTCAAAACGATTTGTGCGTAAAACAGAGACTCGTTTTTTCAGGGTTTTTTTTTTTCACAACTTGGACATTTTACAGACACATTGTTCATTTACACTTGCAAAAAAAATATGCATGCACACATCTGAATACACACGCACGCATCTGATTACACACGCACACAGCCTAGGTTACGTTTGCAACTTCAACAAGACAGGACTGTGTCAAAAGTGTGTAAAACAGAGCCTTGTGCGTAGGACTTAGACATTTTCCGTTGATCTTTTTTTACAACATGGAAATTTACACACACATTGTTTTATTACACATGCAAATATAATGTTACGCATGCAAAAAAAAATCTGTTTACACAGGCATGCATCTGTTTACACACGCACGCATCTGGTTACGCACAGACACATCTGGTTTTTGACACAATATTGTCTCCATAACCTAAGCCATCCACCCACCCCTCCCGTACCCACCCTCAACCTCAACAAACAGTCCATGTCATAAATATTGAAACTGCCTGTTTTCTTGTTTGTTTGTTTGTTTGTTTGTTTTGATGGAATTGAACTCAATGATGGCCAAACAAGCAGAAAGACAAACAGACAAACAGACAGACAGACAGACAACAGACACACAGACAAGACAAGCGAAATAAAAACATAACACTGTTGCGGAAAAAAAGATAATAATAATTTAAAACAATTAATTAAAAAAAGAAAAGAGGAAAAGTGATCATAAATCAACTTAATCAAGATTTACAGTTCGTGTTAGTATCAAAGATAGCACCCCAGACTTTATTAAAGATCTGTGGTTTACCCATAACATTATATTTAATTTTTTCAGGAGTACAATATGACAGAAGTTCATTCCACCAGTGTTGTTTTGTTGGTGGGGTTTGATTTTTCCAATATAGGAGAATGCATTTTGTTGCTGCTGCCATTGCCAGCAGGATCAATTTCTGTTCATAGTCATTTAGGCCAATTCTATATAATGGTGTTGTGTCACCCAGCAGAGCAAGAAGTTTGCTTAACTTTGAAAATACTTCCCCCCAGTAGGTATTTAGTTTACAGCACTTCCCAAACATTTGGATTTGGATATATTATCTTATAGAAAACTAGAAAACTCTCTAGAAAACTAGTACTTGAATGACAAATAATTCCCACACACTGCCAAACTTGCAAAAAAAAAAGTTTAATAGTTTAATTATGTACAGGTATACCGGTTCAGTATCTAATATTTGGAATCGATACCTGATATTGTATTTTTTCCAGTATCGGCTCCGATATCTGATACCAGTATCGCATCGGTGCATCCCTAATTTGTTCCAAGATGGATGTTAACATGTTAAAACCGCAAACTGCCATGCAGAGCTCTGTTATGTGAGTTCAAGTCCCAGCTTCGACACTTTGCTGAATATCTCTCCCCACATTTCCTCCCCCATATCACACCTTGCTGTACTGTCCAAGAAAGCCTATAGGGGCCACACACACAAAAATCCTTCAAAAAAGATAGTCTCCCCTTACACTGCATATGATATAATACTCCTATGGTCCAATCAGAGGACGAGGATAAGGTAAGGATCTTTTTCATCTAGGGACGTTATTTCATTTCCTTTACACTTGAGGGAAATTGAGTTTTCTTATTCACTCTTGAGAGGTAGGGACTGTGCAGCGCTTTCTATGAACGTTTTCATTTTTTATTTCACTCCATATCAAACAGCTGATGAGGTTAGGGTTTGGGCAGGCAGCTGGCACTTGTGATACAATAGGAATCTGTAGAGTTTTGGAGACTTTCTGACACCAAAAGACCTATGCAATTCACAGTGATTTATTCTGTGACAATTGTTCTCCTTCCTCTGTCTTTTTTAAAACTGCTAAGCCCATACTTTCCTGGCTGCCTTAGAATACACTTAGCTTAAGTAATGCTCTTAATTTTAACATTACAGTGGAAAGTTTTTTGGGGAAATTCCTCTTCCTTGACAGCATGTTTGAGAGGGTTCCTTTTTTTGAAGATGTAAAACTCATTAAGCATGATTGACATTGTGCCTGTTAGAAGTGAAGAGATTCACCACAAAATCTGCGGACCCTTCACTGATGGTAAATAGTGAATTGAATCATCAAGTACAAAATGAAAAAAATGACTGCTTCCCTTCGAACTTGATCAAATTTGGTGAGTTTACTTTACAACAACTCATCCATACGATTTCAACCATTTCCATACGTCAAAAATGATGGTAGCTCTCTGTTGCCATCTAAAGGCTGAAGTGGTATAATGGGGCACCATACCCATACTGAAAAGTATAATTGAATAAGTATATATTGTTGTGTTTGAACAATAAAGGACAATATTTCATCTAGGCCAATAATCAGACACGTATTCACTAGTACCCACTATATTTTAAACCCCTTTGTTTCAGACTTTTGAAATAATAATACAGTATGATAAAAAAATATAACATAAAAAAGAGAGATTTTATTGCCACACTCAAATATGAATTGCATGCTTAAAGGTTCATTATGCAACTTGTTACGCAGGGACCACTGACCACTCATACACCCAGTGGCTGTATGAGTGGTCAGCATGGCACCTTTACTTTCCATCACAGTGGTCTCTACAACTCTCTAGGATAAATAATTTTGCAGGTTTTCTGCTGAGAGAAAAACCCTCTAAACAATTGATCCTGGAGAGACCACTGTGATGGAAAGTAAAGACGCCACGTTGACCACTCTGGGTACCAGGTCAAATAAGTACAATTATCAACTTTTTTCACATAAAAAGTTGCATAATGCACCTTTAAGGAAACGTTGTAATATTTTTTTAATTATTATTTTTTATTTTTTTATTTGGTTACATACAACAGTGGCTCCCAAAGTGCGTTAAGACACCCCAAGGGTGTTGTATTTCTCAACCAGGGGTAATTGGAATTATTTCAGATTAAAAAGAAAGTAAACTGAGTAGAATTTCAATATTAATTTCAAAGGAAAGTTAGTTTTAATTATGTTTCTCAGTAAAAAGTGAGAGTATATAAAAAATAGATTTAAAAAATGAGATACAAATCTTAATTGCAAACACAACACACTATTAAACACTGAATAATCTGAGTTTAGTTGGTCACTTTGTATTGGCAATATCCTCGAGGTACAGCAGGGTACACCAAACGACTCAAAGGGTACGTGATACAAAAAAGGTTGGGATTTAGTCATAGACTGTTAAAAAGAAGAATTTAGTTCAATGGTTGGCGTAGATGATTTATTAATAATTAATTAATACCAAGCCTGATTTTAAATGTATTTTACTTGATATTATCCTGAATCCTGATATTATTGCGTATCATATATATATATATATATATATATATATATATATATAAATAATTTTATTTTCCCTGAAGCAACAAGGGCCATTTGACCCGGATGTACTTCTTTCGCACTACATATCCCAGCATTCCTTTCTCTCCCTTCCTCTTTCCCTGCCGCAGCAATGTCTAAGAGAGGTACAGCATTTACCTGTTCAAATCCACCGTAATCCGCTGTTTTGAGGCATAATAAGACTTTACCGAATGTCTTAAATCAAATATAATATCCATCCGTACTCTCCGGGCTCGGTAGTTTAGTGCCAGTGTGCGTTATTTGCCGGTTTTGAAGCTTTGTGTCTTGGTTTGCACCGCGGAAGCCATGTTTCGCCGTCACTACTATGTAGCTACACGAGTGGGAGAAAATGACTGTGGACGCTGAAGTGTAATACATGTTGAAATAATACTTTTATTGGTGACGCGCTATTTCTTTTCCTTCCCGACAAAACATTGTAATTTGTCTTTATGTTTGAGAAAACAACCCAATGCTAGCGCTATCGACTGGGTATTGCTAACGTGTAGCCAATGCGTGTAGCCCACACCGGCTCAAGCTAAGGCACGCGCAAGATGGGAATATTCCCACTATGTTACCTGTGACATTTGTGTGCCAAAGAAACTAGCATATTTAAACGTGAGCGGCAACAGGAGCTAAAACTGACTCCCAGCGAGTTGCTTGAGCTGGAACTATCTTAGTACTGAGCATTTCGTCCAGGTGAGGATGGGTTAGCAGAGCGGTTGCATGGGTTTGCAATGTGAATAAAATGTACAATAATGAGAGATGTAAGTCTGGAGATATGTTCACAACAACTGCATGTGAAGTCTTTTTCTCCTGATAATTAAAACGAAACCGTGAACTCGAGCATTAATAGGGCTGGTATAAAATATATATTTATTTTATTTATTTATACTTAGTTATTGAAACATATACAAAGTTATTGACTTGGATAGTTTTGTTAAACCCTGATTTGGCGCTGATTGGGCTCTTCTGTTTAGACCAGACCTTTAAAATGCTTCTGCCATTTGTGCTTTTCAAAATGTTATCAGATTTATTTTAACGGCTTAGTTTTGAAAGTCGACTTGCGCTTTATTAAATGTATTAAGGTTAAAAATCGCAGTTCTAATGAAAAATGGTAACTTACTACTTATTGTGCATTGGAAAATATTTTATAATGCGCATCGTATCGGCCCCTGTGGATTTTGATACATATGGGAACGTGACAAAAATATCGCCCCAGTGTATTGTCAGGTTTGGGCTAATTTTGTTAGTTTCAAAATTGACTTAGATGTTTCAGGAATAAACCGTCCTGGAGCTTTTTCGAGCCACTTGTGCATCTTTGAGTAATACTACGGGGTTTCTGTGGAAATTAAAAAGTATTAAGTCATAAAATGAACTTTGCCAAAGTGTTAAAGGAGTACGTGTCAGTAGTTTGGCTTTTCGCCCCTTCAAAAAGCACTTGTTCGGTCTGCTCAGTGGCTGGGTGAGTTGTCGTAGAAGGGCAGAGTGAGTCTTCACTGTGGGTGAGACGGCGGCGCTCCTGTGGCTGACCGAGCTCAATCAGTGATGAGACAAACTGTCCTGCCGACGTCCAGCGTGAGATATATACTTTTGATACTTAACTCAGCTATTGAAAAATATACAAAGTTTTTGACTTGGATAGTTACATTAAATCCTGATTTGGCGCTGATTGATTTTAAACAGACGAGCCCAGACTTTTAAAATGCTTCTGCCATTTGCGCTTTTCAAAATGTTTTAAATGTTATAAAATATATCAGATATACTTTTTTACATTTAGAAAGTCGTCTTGCGCTTTCTTACATTTATTCAGGTTACAATATTGCAGTTATGATAAATTGTAATTTAATACTTTGTGCATTGGAAAATAGTGTATCGCAATACGAATCGTATCTGGCCCTGTGTATCGTGATACGTATTGGAACGCGACAAAAGTATCGCCCCAGTGTATTATGGTCAGGTTTTGTTTCACAGACGTCTCATTTCTGAGCTAATGTGGTGGTTTTGTTGCAGGACGTGGAGGTTCTTCTGGAGCGAAGTTCCGCATCTCCCTGGGTCTCCCAGTGGGGGCGGTTATCAACTGCGCAGACAACACAGGTAAACTCCCTGTTTAGGTACCTGAGTCCTAAGGGCTTTTCTTTGTCTGGTTCCTATGGCATTGTAGACCTTTGTTAAAGCAAAATCAGAAGATTTTTACCATTTCTTCTTCCTCTTGCCTTATCGAGTGCATTTTCTCCAGTTCTCAAAGCCTCTGGACTGGAGACTTTACAGCCTAATAGGCCAGAGTAACAATTGAAAGCTAAGGCCCACAAAACTGATGTAAACTGACCTTTTTCCTTGCGACGTTGCCGTGTTGTCACTTTATTCACGTTCTTTTTGTTGCCTTTTTGTGGCTATTTTATTACGTTTTTGTCGCATTTTTGCTGCTTTTGTCACTTTTTTGCAGCACCTTCACCGCTTTTTTGTGTTTTAATGCTGGTTTTATTTTTGTCGCTATTTTTGACGCTTCTTTCCAAAAAGCTTTTAGATTTGGGTAAAGCCAAACTGGAGAAAGTGTGCCCGGTTCAGGTGGGGGTTAAGAGGTTAGGATACATGTATCTTAAGTGCTGATGTATCCAGACCTATTTGTGGAAGAGGCTGCAAAATGTATTAATTGCAGGAGAAAAAATGGTAAAGGAAGTTTGGATGTAGCCCTTCAAAAAGCACTTGTTCGGTCTGCTCAGTGGCTGGGTGAGTTGTCGTAGAAGGGCAGAGCGAGTCTTCACTGTGGGTGAGACGGCGGCGCTCCTGTGGCTGACCGAGCTCAATCAGTGATGAGACAAACTGTCCTGCTGACGTCCAGCGCGAGGGACTGTCTGTGTCCTGTACTTATGCTGTGTGTTCTTGTGCTTCCAGGGGCCAAGAACCTGTACATCATCTCCGTAAAGGGCATCAAGGGTCGTCTGAACCGTCTGCCCGCCGCCGGAGTGGGAGACATGGTCATGGCTACAGTGAAGAAGGGCAAGCCCGAGCTCAGGAAGAAGGGTCAGTCTCTTCTCCTCGTTTACAAGTTTGATAAATGCCAAAGGAGGGGAGGGTTATCAAATACAACACATGGTATATGCAAACTAGGGCTGAATTATGTTAACATATTACAAAATACTTCATAAAATGTAGAGGCCTGTCATTTTCTTAATGCTCGTCTCAATATCGGCTGATGCCATGTGTGCCTCCAGTCCCTAAATCTGCACTCAAACATGTGCTTTTATTTTGTCCGTGTGTACTTAAGCATGAACAATGTTTTAATTTCTTGAAGATTAACAACAGTCCTGGAGCTGTTTTCAAGCCACTTGCGCATCATTGAGTTAATACTTCAGGTTTTCTGTGGATCATTAAACAGTATTAAGTCATAAAATGAACTTTGTCAAAGTGTTAAAGGAGTACGTGTCAGTAGTTTGGCTTTTCGCCCCTTCAAAAAGCACTTGTTCGGTCTGCTCAGTGGCTGGGTGAGTTGTCGTAGAAGGGCAGAGCGAGTCTTCACTGTGGGTGAGACGGCGGCGCTCCTGTGGCTGACCGAGCTCAATCAGTGATGAGACAAACTGTCCTGCTGACGTCCAGTGTGAGACATGTCATTAAAAAGCGTTCAATTGGACTCACTGGCGTTAAATCTGAATTTCTTGGAGAATACATTTCTGTATTTCTGATACAAAAATTAACACATTCGACTGCAGTTTTTGGTTGAACTTGTACACAATTTTTATATTATATAAAATATATATATATAAAAATAAGCCATCACTCATAAGATGTCATTTTGGTGTAGTTTAACCATCCATCCTTCCACTTGCGTTAAATTCTTTGCTCAAGAATTTTATTCCATTGTCCATTACAACAAAATTTGCAATATTGCTTTTTGATGAAATCCCTAAACTTAGGCGTGTCTTACTGTGTACTAAATGGGTCTACACAAGCCGAATGGAATGTAAAGAACCTGTTAAGTTTGACTTTGAATTTGCAGTCTAATTTCTAACCACAGAAACACATCTATAGCTTTAAGCTGGTTTCAAATAAGTTAGAATTTCCAATTACTTAAATTTGGCCACTTCCTTTCATGCTCATATTGGGCATTGTCTACAGTCCTGAATCTGTCTAATGCCACACACTTTAAAATTTGTAAAGCCACTTAACAATTGATACCTGTGTCTGCAGTGCATCCTGCGGTGGTAATACGGCAGCGGAAGTCGTATCGGAGAAAAGACGGCGTGTTCCTGTATTTCGAAGACAACGCGGGGGTCATAGTGAATAACAAAGGAGAAATGAAAGGTATGCCTTTTTTAAATGAAGGTCCAGAGTGGCTTTTCGCCCCTTCAAAAAGCACTTGTTCGGTCTGCTCAGTGGCTGGGTGAGTTGTCGTAGAAGGGCAGAGCGAGTCTTCACTGTGGGTGAGACGGCGGTGCTCCTGTGGCTGACCGAGCTCAATCAGTGATGAGACAAATGTTAAACAGTCAGGAGTGTCCAGAGTCAAGGAATTCAAGGCATCAGCAATCTGCAAATTTGTTCCAGGCCACTGAGAGCCTTTAAAGCACAAATATCACACATGTTTTCTATTGCAGATGCAGATAGTCTAATTTAGCACAGTGTTTTTTTGGCAGTCCGCCTAGTTCACTTCTCAACACCTTCAGTCTAAGCTCAGATTGAAACACTCATCTGCTTAACTGATGTGAACAATTATGTGCCGGAGGGTCAGTCAGAGTAAAGCGTTTGGGCAGCGGCTCAGGGTTTGGTTATTTTGGTCGACTAGTCATTGATTTGACAAACCCGGTTTTATTTTACTGATTGAGACTGGGGTAATCCGATACTGGCCTGATTTGATACCAGACCACATGTTTACTGCGTTGTGGCTAATGCTACAGCGCAGAGCAGTTTAAACAAAAAAGTTATTAATCCATGTCCTCTAGGGTTTTGAGTCTTTACGAGCCTCATTTTATATTTTTACATACTATTGCCTAACTTGCAATTATCCATTAACATTAGTCATCTAATATATCCATAGTTTAATGAGGTTGAGCAAGGGCTATTTTGTGGGAGTGTTGCAAATCTGAGATGTGAGACTTTACCATGAGTGCGTTTGCAAGGGCTCGAAATTCCCGGTTATTCGCTATATTACGGTTATTGCATTTTTGGGGATATGGTGTTTATATGACATTGAGAATTCGGGAAACTCAAATTCCTTGTTTACATGATCAAATAAGGAAACCCGGCTTTTTGAATTTAAGGTCTGTCCGCACAGGCGCATACATTACATTTTTGAGCACAATACGGTGAAATATTAAAAGCATAAATGTATGGCTTATTGCGGGGCTTGTTCTTTTGAATGCCCACTTTGGGCTGACTGTTTTGCTCGTCCTCTACATCCTGAGCTACGACAGTGACGGCAGATTGTGGATAATTCCTGACCTTTACCCGTCCTGGGTCTGTCTTTATCACCGATGCGGACCAGGGAGCACTGGGAGAAGGTTAAAGCCCGGGGCTGGTGTGAGAGAGTGGAGCTGATGGAGTTCACAGATAATTGGTGGATGAAAAACTTAATCCGGCTCTGTGTTGTGGTCGACGACTCTCTGGTTTTCCTCCGGACCCACAGCCGCCTTGAAACGGTCGCCGACAGTTTCGCATAAATCCACATTACGATGCTTCTTTCCATCTTAAATATTCACTACTTTTAGTTCTTTCATGGTTAAAATATAAAACTCCGTCTCCTCTTGACTCCAGAAACAGGAGCTCTTCAGACTCACCGCCGCCATGTTTGTTTACGATTAACTGCACAAGAAGTGGGAAGTTTCTTAAAACCGGAAAATGGCGTTTACATGAAGTTATATCCCAGTTACTGACGGAAAATCCCAGCCAGAAAATGTGGGTTTCTTTTCGGGTTTTTATAATCGGGGAAACTGCATTTTATGATAAAACAAAACCAGAATATTAAAAACCGGGAATTTTGAGCCCTTGTAAACGCACTCCATGTGAACAGTGGCCATTTAAAGTTGAGATGAATAAATGTCCACTAAGACTGAATTACAAAAACAAAATCCTTATCTAAATTGCCTACAGTATGAAGCCTTTTAATATTTAAGGGAAAGTGATTTGAATGTTTGTAGATGTCTTTATTAACTCTTTGTCTGGAGTGTGTCTGACTTGGATACCCATGTCTCTGTGCAGGTTCAGCCATCACAGGTCCAGTGGCCAAAGAGTGCGCTGACCTCTGGCCCAGGATCGCCTCCAACGCCGGCAGCATAGCATGAGCGCCACTGTTTTCAATAAAATATTGTAAATCAAAAACATTTGACATCTTAAGTTGCATCCTACACTTACTGTGCCTTTGTGAACATGTAACGTTCGAGTTGGTGAAGATGAGGCTCTAATGGGGGGGGGGAGCACGTTTTAAATCATTGAGCTGTACAGTATGGCCCGTACATGTGAGGAGCGCTGCCAGCTGGCCCACTCTCAACAGGACGTGAGATTACATAAGGAGGTTCCACTGCGCAGGAGGGGGAGCTTCCTCTGCCGTGGAGGTGAAGGCAGCGGGGCGCGGAACTGAAACTAGGCCACCACCTGTACCACCGCTCACCTGCGTCCCGCTGCTATCAGTAAATAATGGGAAGCTATGACCCTTTTCGTTGTCTTTGGTGAGGAGCAAAATCACAAACCAGCTTTAGACATTCATTTATCGCTATCATAAAATGACCCTGTGAAGCAGGGGTCACCAACCTTTTTTCAGCCGAGGGCTACTTCAAGAGCATCGAGTTGTTCGAGAGCTACCAGTTAAAAACAAATCCTAAAGACTTAAACGTATACTGTTTACTTATAGGATATTGACCCCATATTATATCAATAGCTTTATTTTAAAGTCGTACTGAGTCACAAGAACAGAAATAATTGTATTTTTAAGAATCAGATTCAAGAAAATGAAGTGTTTTACACCTTAGAAAAAGTCTCAAGGGCTACTGGGCATGCCCCAAAGGGCACCTAGGTGCCCGCGGGCACCACGTTGGTGACCCCTGCTGTGAAGTATCTGGGGGGGGGAAAAAGTTAATGTAAAATGGTCAATCTCCCGGGATTAATATGGTTACGTCAACGTGCAAGAAAAAAACTGAGGTTACTTGGTGACCTAGTGCAGTGGTACCCAAAGTGGGGGTTGCCAGATGACAATATTTTTTTTACATTTCTGACATTCAATTTGATGCATTTTTGTTAATGCATTTTAGTTAAATTAAGCTAAACCTCAAATGTTTCGCACCTTCAATAATTCAATAATTATATTTTAAAGATGGGGTCCCCGAATTGTTTGAGTAGTTTGACTTTGCTGCATTGACCAGGCCCCAAATGTAAAATTGCTCAAATAAACCAGAGGTTGTAAACCGTATCATCCAGCGGGGGGCGCCCTTCCTCCACCAGGGGTTTGAGGCACACGGCAATTCTAAGGTCAGCCCGGGCAGGGTCACGTTACAAGATCGATTCAATAATAAATGTATTTTAGTTTTTGTTTTGAAGCTTATTCTGAAGCTTTCTGGTGCAGTAGGGCTTGGCTGTAATGTTGGTATTTGGCGTACACAAAGGTGCGCGTAAAGTGACTTGATAATGGCCAAACAACTGAAAAGGATGATATAAATTCCACACACAGAGAAGTTGGCCAGCTAAGCATATAGGCTAAGAAATCCAACGTTTCAGTTTTCAGACACTAATGGTAATGTCAACAGAGATGTTTCACAGTACAGACGCACAAAGTCATGATTTGAGTCGATGACAAAGTGAGGTTTGTAAATGCACCGGCCTTAAAGGAAGTTTGGACTGACTGATGGTGGTAGACTGTTAAAGTATTGGTAAATGACAGGTCGAGGTCTATGTGAAGCAGAGAACAGTCTAGTTGACAGAGACGCTGTGCGCGCACTGGTGCACGCCCCCTGTCTGCGCTCGGGTGGGTGTCGTCGTGGTTAAAGTTGTTGCGCTGCCCGCCCCGAGTGGACCATGTACCGCAGACTTGTCCCGCTCCTGTCGCTGCTGGCCGCCTCTCCGCGCCTTCAGGCGGAGTACTCGTCCAAAAATGAGGACTATGAGTTCGGGGACTACCGCGGGAAGTGGTGCCTGGACGACCACGGCTTCGTGTACGCCCTCGGCGAGGTGTACTACCCGAGCCCGTCCGCCTGCCCCTGCACGTGCACGGCGGACGGGCCGGTGTGCGTGCGCCCCAGGTGTCCGCGCGTGCATCCCGGTGCACGCGCATCAGGTACAAGAGCTGCTGTCCCGTGTGCGAGGCCATGGCGCGCGTGTGCGTGTACGGGGCAAGACGTACCGGCTGCTGGAGGAGTTCTGGGTGAGTTCACTTTACACCCGCACGAAACTTAGCAGGGAGCGTCTGCTTCTTTAGGCTCAACTGCAACTTCACACTTTGCTCATTTTGCGTTAGTAATGCAAGACCCAGTTTAGACACAAGTCCATCTAATTTAGTCCCATCCGGATTTCCTCCTTCCTATACCTGCTGCTGTGGAAGGTCAAATATTTGATCAAATTAATAACATATACTTACTTTGTCTCCAGAGGTGGGGTAGTACTCAGTTCCATTTACTCAAGTAATATGTACTTAAGTAAGTGTACTTTTGCATGTAGTTTTTTTCATACAGTACTTCTACTTGAGAAATATTAGAATGAAGTATCTGTACTCTTGAGTTTTACATAAACGTAACTTGTGCTAATCTGAGTAAATCTTCAAGTGATAAATCTCTTTTTGATGCGTAAAAAAAAAAAAACCTGCACAGGAGCACATTTTCTCCAGTTTGGCTTTAGCTAAATCTAAAAGCTTTTTGAACGAAGAAAGGAAAAAAAACGAGGTTGAAAAAGTGACAGACAAAAACAAGACAAAAGAGTGTCAAAAAAGGAATGGGGGAAAAAGCAATGAAAAAGCTTCAAAAACACAAAGAAAGAGATAAAACACGACAAATGTGATTAAAAATGCGGCGACAAAAAGACAAAAGTTATGATCAGTTTGTAGCTCTTGGCTTTCAAATGAGCCATTATGCTGGCCAAGAAGCTTTTTGATTTGGGTAAAGCTGAGCTGAGAAATAATGCATTCGGTTAAAGTTGAATTTTTACATTTTTGTTTCTCATCATTTCTCACTACTGTCAAACAGTTACTCAGTACTTTTTTTACTCTTGAGTAATTATTTGGTCACTAAATTTTATTTTTTCTTGAATAAAATGAATTCTAAGTAATTTATTTTGTGGTTGCACTTTGTGTGGAAAGTTTGAGAACCACTGGCCTAAGCTTGACAGAATCACAATATTAAGCATTTTCTTCCGTACTCTTTCCAGTGGGCTGTAAGAAACTAGATAAGTTTGTGATTCCTATTAAAGCCACACTTAGGAAGATTCTAGGTTAGGTATTGCTACATCCCGATGGTGACTAAACTGTTGAAAAATAATATAATATAAACAAACATATCAGACAGTGCTGTTTTTACTGTATAGGTTTTTTAAATGAAAGCATTCGGAAGAGAATAGTCAAGACTCTTCTCTGGAGTCAGTCTCTGGAGGTGTGACAGAGTGCTTGGCCCCGCACTGTGACTCTCCTGTTCCACAGGTGTCCCGCTGCGAGCGCTGCCGCTGTGCGGCCAACAGGGAGGTGTACTGTACCATCTCGGACTGTCCCGCGCCGCACTGTGTCAACCCCACCTACGAGCCGCACCACTGCTGCCCCATCTGCAGGACCGGTGAGACCCAACACCCACAACAGACTCACAGCCCTCTGTTTATTCCTCTTAAGGTGCTACAGACCAACCGTGCGCCCCATCCGCCACTAGTTGGACGCCAAACATTGCCGCTTCACACTCGCGAGAAATGTCTGTCTGTGGCGCGTGAAGTTTTGCAAGCGTCATAATTAGGAGGCGTGTCATACAACTCAGGCCGAGCGCAAACCGCCATGATCAACTTGTCATCCATGCTGTAGGTAATAGGTGACGCTTGTGCTCACTATTTGAGCCCAGTCCCTGATTGGTTAACAAGGCGTAAATGAATGCTGGTGTAGATTGTGATTACTTGAGTGCATGAAGCAGTGGGCGTGGCATCCCTGCTCGTGTACCGCGCTGTTCTCACTGGCTTTGACGCGCGTTTATCCTCATCCGCTCGCATTTGCTACGCTTCATACGCGCGGACATCTTTGCTTACATTTCGAAGCACGTCTACATAGGGTTAACATGGAAGTTGGAGGTGTGGTGGCGTTTGGTCTGTATGCACCTTTTATAGCTGTTTGTTGTTCTCAGAGGTAAGGTTTGTGTTTGCTCTTACTGGTTTAGCGAAGACTCCACAATCACTACTTGTCATGGCTCTTTTCCACTGGCAGAACCCGCATAGAACGCTGCCCACCTACCTTTGTTTAACTGCGCTTTAACCAGGCGCAGCTGAGGGCCAAACAGGGCGCATTTTGGCATCGTCGCCCACCTCACATCTTCTCAGCTGGGGGGGAAAACGCGCTCCTCTGAAATGACCTCATGGTGTACAGGGCAGGCTAGCTTGTGGAGCAACGAGTCTAGTCCAAAAGTTTGTATCACATTGCACCAAATTCTAAATGTTATGAAAATAACGCAGCAATACTTTTGCACAAGGTTCATCTGCTGTTCTGATTTCCGTGATGTAAGACCTCTTGTTTGGTTAACTGTAGTTGTGTTGTTGTTGGCAGCCCTTTTAGTTTTAGTCTTAGCCTTTGGGACGAACATGCTTTTAGTTTTAGTCACATTTCAGTCATTTCACATTTATTGATAACATGACAAAACAAATTGCATGGTCTCTTAGAAATGTTAAAACGTTCAGTTTTGATGATTTTATAGCCAAAGTCATATTTGTGTGACTAAAATTAGACTAAAACTAAATTAAAAAGAGTTAATGAGAATAAAACTACAACTAAAATTTCAGATAAAGACTAAATATAAATGAAATAAAGGGACTACAAAGATGTTCTTGACTGATGATGATCACTGAACTTCAGTGGCACAGTTTATCATTTCCACTCACTGCCAAAGGAACAGTGAGTGCTTGTTTATGTTTACAAACATAGGTTTAAAAAAACAGAAATGTAAAGGTGACTGCATTTACATGAAATCCCTGTAGACTAAAACTAAACCGTGTTTGACTAAATCCTAAAACTAATTTCAAATATGTCAAAATGAACACACTTTGTGCCTCCGCCTCAACCCAACCTATACACTTGAACATACCATGTTTGGAATATAAAATGAAAGAGAAAGTGTGGGACAGGAGGCGATAGTCATTTCTTGAGTCTGAATTGAAGCGGTTCAAAGCACTGAGCCCATAGACTGTTCACTGAGCAAAGGTTACCTGCACACACACACGCTCACAGATTCTGTAATAACATGGTTCTCAACTGTTATGGAATCGGGACCCGCCATTACTCCTAGATGACAAGTCGTGACCTAAATAAGATACTAATAAGATTCAAACCCATAAGAAACTCATAAAATCCGTAAATGCTGTCTTTTTCCACAGAGGACTCCGCTACAATACATTTAAAAAGACTAAGATATTTTTTCAGTTAAAAGCTTACAGTAGCTGCTGCAAACGCCACATTTCCATCCAAACCAGAAAATGTGGAAATGAACCAGGTTGACTCAAAGAGAAGTAAGATCTCCAAAATCAGAAAGGCTCTTTGTGTCTAATGTGTCAAAAAGAAATTGAACTGTTTCAGACCTGGCTTTACCCATTCTTCTGCTTCGTCCCTGAAACTGTTTTTGGTTAAATTTATTTCTCTGGAATTTTGGTCTATTCGTGTGTAACTCCTGAGCTAAAAACTCGCTAATTTATGGAGAAATCTTAGCATCCTGTTCACCCGACAAAGTCAAGCTACAAAGGTAGAAGTTGAAATGTACAAAGTTGATTTATTTGACAATATGTCAAGAAGGTCAGAAGGGGAGCAGGTTGGGGGTGCAGGGGAATGAGGAGAACTCTACCTTCTGAACAGCGGTCTCTTCTGATGGGGCGGGGCAGAGCAGAGGGTGTCCTGATGGAGGGGAGAGGGGCACCGACCGCAGACAAACGGCTTCCTGTAGGAAAGTAAACAAGATTAATTTAACAGCTAGTAAACAAACAAGACATTTGAGACCTACACATTTCTTCTGAGACACTGAAGAGGCACCAAGAGCCCCCACACCTGCAGCACAGTGGAGGCGTCACAAGAGGCGCTACAGGAAACAAGGAGGTAACTCACAGCTAAGCTACACATGCCTTCTGTCCCTACTATTGTTCTGGCTAATGAACGTTCACTGGAGAATAAAACAGATGAAGATGATGAAAGACTGTTGTGGAGCGGAGGGAGTTGCACAGGAGGAGGAGGAGCTGACCAGTGCAGGACACCACGCTCTGAAACGGGGACAAACCCGTTTCAGAGGATCAGAGGAGACTGAAGGCAGCCAGCCAGATTTCCTCCAGGTGCTCCGGTTTCCCCACCTCCAAAAACATGCTGGTCAGGTTGACCCACAGCGGCGGCGCAGCTCAGGACTAACACCTGAACACAATTTCGTTGTACGATTGTACAATGACAAATAAAGCACTAACTTACTGAAACACAGCACAGCAAAGCAACTATTTACAAACTATTTACATACTATACAAGTCCTCAAGCAGAAAAAGTTGACATTTCTAAAAAGTACGGCGCATCCTCTTAGAAAAGCAAAATCCTCAATGTCATCGTCCTCCCTAAAGCGCTTATGAGAGGAGGGAGGAGAGGGGGGGACAGACGAGAGGAAAAAGGGGACAAGGGGAAGATGGGCAGAAGGAAGAAGGGGGGGGAGAGAGGGAGGACGGACAAGAGGAAAAGGAGAAAGAGGAGAGAGAAAAGAGGAGAGGAAGTGGGAAAAGGCAGACCCAGCAGATGGGGTCAGAACAGAAGGGCTGGCAGGGGCAGAGAAGACCCCTGGAGGAAAGGCACGAGAATGGAGGATAAGGGTAGGACACACAGGAGTAAGAGGAGATGATAGGGGGAGAGAAGGAGCGATGGCCCGCCAGAAGAGGAGCACATAATACATTTAATTTATTTTATTTTTTAACCATTAGATATTTTTCCTCATCTTTTCACGTATTGTTTAGGAATTGTCCTAAGCTGGACACTGTAGGAACTGTCTGAATGGACAGTCCTGGTGCCTTGTGTCAAAGTCCCCAAACACTCTGCTGCATCAAAATACTAAACCATTTGAAGTCTGTACAAAGCCTGCAGTTGGATAGCGTTATATTGTGCATTTGAAAGTAAACATTCCAAATGAGAGCAGGCGCCATTTTGTTCAGAAATGTTGCTACTAAATATGTGTCATTCAACTAACTAACTAAATAACTAACGTTAGCTTGTTAGTCCCACAATTCCCTTTTAAAACGTGTTTTTCTCCATCAAGTTATGAAATATAACTGTACATTTGCAAATAATTCAATAATTTTCTCCATTAACTTGTTTCATTGTCCAAAGAAATGCCAGTTTGCACATATCCATCACAACCTGTCAAATTCTAAGTAAGGATATTCGTGAAACTTGCCTCCAACTTGCAGGTCGGGAGGGAGGTCCAACAGAGTCATCTTCAAAGTTTTCCACAGTAGTTTTGACAAACCTGGAAAAATATAAAACATTTGTTTGTTAAACTGCTTTTAATTTGCCAACAGATGAATGTGGAGACACGATTTAAAGCAGAACATGCTAAAATGATACGCACCAGTACAGTAGCAGTGACCACTTGAAGTCCAAGTGACAACTGTGAGACTTTGAGCCTGTTAACACACAGGTCCCATGGCAACGACGCATTATTTGATTTACAGTATATTTTTTATGATAAACTAAAAAAAAAAAAGATTGATTCGTTTTATATATTTGTCAAATGTGAAAAGGTAAAGGAAGTGATCTGTTGCTTCAGATTAATCACTGAGAAGATGGGGTGAATGTTCTTGACTTCTAAAACACTCGTACTGAAGTCAATATTTAATATTGACTTAATATTTACATTTTATTCTGTTAATGAAATGTTACACAATTTAGCTCTGAATTCAAAAACATTAACCGAGGCCTACTGCGCTCCACCAAATGCTTTTTCTAAATAAGTCTAGAATCCTGACGTGGTGTTCCGTGCTCTTAGGTCACGGACAGCTTACACACAGTTATGTCACACGCAGTCCTTTCACTCTTTGTGAATGGGCCATAAATAGAATCAGACCGTTTCACAAAGAAGCAGCTCATAGTGGGACAGATGGAGTGCACGGTTACATCACTGTCTTTAAACCAACATCAGCCTCCTCATCCTAATGCGATGATTTGCTTTCTATTTATGAAGTGAATGGATATATTTGCAGCACAAATTCTCTCTTTGGCAAAAAGAAGTCTTTGCCGGGGTTAGTACTCTCCCAGGTTCCATTCCTAGACTTTGTGTGTGTGCATTACATCTAGACTTTTTAGGAATAGTGATCAATGATACAAAAAGACAGTCGAAAACATATTTAGTTGCAGGTTTTGCTGAGAATTTCTGCTCTAAAGTTTCTCGTTTATTTAAAAAAAAAATTTTTTACAATATCCAAGTTCTACATCGTTCTTCTGTTTACTGGAATGAATACAAATCACATTACATTACAATTACTGCATAGTGCATTACAATGGCCTTTAAAAGCATTTACATTTGACTTGTTGATTTCTCTGGTTTAGTTTTTTAGGTGAATTTGACACTGAAACTCAACCACTGTGCTTGGGACTAAACCGTATCCCCTTTTTCCATTCTGATTTCTCTGATCCATCAAACTGCTACCCCCCCTCCCCGTCTGATTCCAGGGCCCAACTGCTTTGCGGGGAGCCGGATAATCCCGGCCGGGAGCGCGTCAGCATCGACGAAACCACCGTCTGCTACTGCACTTACCGGGAAGGGACCTGGTACACCCACCGCCACGCCACCTGTGAGGAGGAGCGCCCCGACACGCCCGCACCGAGCCCCCTGACCCGCCTGGGACGCCCAGGACTCCGGCGAGGGGAGGGGTTCGGGCCCAGGCTGGAGCTGATCCCATGACGACCAGGAGACAGAGGCACCAAGATCGATCAGTGCTGTCAAGTTCAACCTTCAGTTTGGGCTTCTAGAACATTCCGAAGATAAAGTGACAGTTGTTATTTCCTATTTATGTACATGGTTTTGTGATTGTCTATGACTTAACAAGATCTTTGAACAATATTGGATGTTTGTGTTTTCTTACCTGTTGAACACATAGACTGTTAAATTAGGATGTACTGTCAAAGGTTGAACAGTATGTCAGGTGAGGCTTCCGGAAATACCACGGTGAAACAACACTGCATGACCAAAAAACAAGTCGCCACAAAAGAAAAAGGTCTAATATTTGGTTGTTGCGTCTGTGGCTTTGATTACAGCACATTCACTGTGGCATTGTTTCAATAAGCTTCTGCAATGTCAAAAGATCCAGTGTTGCATTCACTTATCACCAAAATCTTGTATTGACGATGGAAGAGCGTGATCGCTGCGCAAAGCCTTCTCCAGCACATCCCAAAGATTCTCAATGGGGTTAAGATCTGGACTCTGTGGCGGCCGATTCATGTGTGAAAATGGCGTCCCATAGATACAGACGGCATCTTTGGAATTAAAAGCAGCCAGAGGGAAAACACTAAACTTCCTCCATTAATCTATCACACCTTAACAAATGCTGAGTAAATTTTTCTACTATTTCTACTAAATAACGCTACAGAGACATGTAGATGTGCCAAGCTGTTCAACAGCCCATAAATACTTACAAAAAAAACAATGCTAACCATGATACTAACATAAGCTTCTTGCTACACATGCTAAAGCTAGCTTAAAGGAATATTTCAGGATTTTTGACATTGGGCCTCATTTCCTAGTTATCCAGAGTGTTGTTGATGTCTGGAGATATTGTTTTCTTAAATTCATGCAGTTCTTGTATTTGAAGAGTCTAGTGGCGCTAGGCTAGGGCAAGGCTAAAGCATTTCTATGGTATCAGTTAGCCTGCATTAAAAACAGTCTGACCCACTCCACAGTGCACCTGAGGCAAATCATTTATAACACCGGACTAACCATATAAATGTCTGTGTTAATCGAATCATTTTGAAATATAACTGACCTTGTATCACATGAATTACTGCATTTTGAGGGATTATTTTCTCGCAGATCACTCCGCCGCTGCGTTAGCTTACAGCCACAAAGCTGATGCTGCTCAAATATGTTATTTTAAATGCAAAATGGTTAAAATTATTCTATTAACACAGACATTTATATGGTTAGTCTGGTGTTATAAGTGATTTGCCTCAGGAGCACTGTGGAGTGGTCAGACTGTTTTTAATGCAGGCTAACTGATACCATAGAACTGCTTTAGCCTTGCCCTAGCCTAGCGCCACTAGACTCTTCAAATATAAGACCTGCATTAATTTAAGAAAAAAATATCTCCAGACATCAACAACACTCTGGATAAAGTTAGGAAATGAGGCCCTATGTCAAAAATCCTGAATATCCTTTAAGTGCTGTTTTTTTTTTATTGCTTATACTGGACAATTTGCTATGATAAAACATCCATATGGACCTGATTCTGACTTGACTTTATTAGTGTGTGATAAACATTTAAAGTTTGCCAGAAAATGGGAAAAAGAAAAGATTTCCAACAGTTAAGTTAAATCCAGGTGGGCACTTTTTCAGGCAGTGTATTATAGCCTGGTATAGGGTGACCAGATGTCCCACTTTACCCAGGACAGTCCCAGTTTTTGAGTTTGTTGTCTCACGTCCCAATAGATTTCTCCAAACCCATTGATTTGTCCCAGTTTTACTCGTAATCTGTCCCAGTTGTCCCAGTTTTGGCCAATGTAGTCGCTGAAATAGCATAGCCTACACTTGAAAATTAATGTCTTTGGCCCATGGGAATATCAATTACCAAGTGCAAACCAATTCAAAATCGCAATCAGGATGCGGATAGGTGCACGTCATACTGTAAGTCGTTGACAGTTTTACCATTCATCGTGGGTAAAGACAGTTTAGATTTGGAACCCCTGCGGCCGATTCCCGAATATTGTCCCAGTTTTTTTGTTTGGAAAATCTGGTCACCCTAGCCTAGTAGCCTGGCCAGCCATACACACCTCTCTTTATATTTTAGAATACACACAGTTTAGAACAAACCGAATAGTGTGGCTGACCAGGCTAGTATTATAGTGGTTGTTTGGAAAGGTCATATGATGAAACACCCTTTCCTTGTCATGTTGAAATGTTCAAAATGACATGTCGCATTGTGCACGTTTCCCCACAGCGTTTGTCTGGATGTGTACATCTGTGTAGTTTCATTGTATCACCACACACTCTTTATTCTGTAAAAAGACTTTTGAGGAAAATACACACTGCAATTCATCACAAAACATCGTAATTTTGGTAGAGTACAAACGTTTTGGGCCGCGTCTCCCAAAAACACCAGACCAACAACTAAGCCCCCACCCCATTGTGAAATGTAAGGCTTATTTGAATACTTTTGTTATATGACCTAATTTCAATAAAATGTAAGGCTTTCCATCAAGAGTATGTCACGGTGTCATTCTGGGGATAGTTTATGGGTAATCTTGTGAAGGTCCCATGGTCTGCTGGGGGGTCTTGTGATGGGACCATGATGACCAAATAAATAAATGTGGATTATTCTTGTATAAATTAGTGCATACTGTATTATCAAGGCTAATTATAGCATTTAAATATAGACTATAATAATGTAAACTTAAATAACTGACTTGACTAAATCGGACATAATAGTCATGGCCACTGAAATAGTTTCTTTGTTTTGTGCAGGTCTGCATGAAACAGATATATCAAGGTGGGTTTAAGGAAAATGTTTGAGAAGCACTGGTTTAGGTTATAAGGGAGTAATCACAGATGACCCTAAGTATCTGAAGAAGTCCCACCTCAGGTACACGGACCACAGATTGAAAAACCACTGTTCTAAACATGACCAAGTGTGGTCTCACAGAGCAGTCAGGTGGACCGTGGGCGCCAGACAGACCAATCCTAGCAAAAGCTTTTGGAAAACACGGCAACTCCAAGGTCCTGGGTTCGAGCCCAGGCACTCGGTCAGGGTGACATTATCTCAAGCTTGATTCAATAAAAAAATTAATGTTGCCTTTTATTTAGTGATTTATGTTCTAGTTTTGTTAAGGTTAAGGTATACTTAATTGTCCCCATAGGGATATTAGTCCTCGATGCCGCTGGGGCGACCCATAAGGAGCAGTGGGTGACGGCAGTGCCACCCCCGGGGACCCATCTCCAGATGTAGTGCCAGCCTGACAAATCAGAATCACCTATTGTACATGTTTTTGTTCTGAAACTTAGCCTATAGCTTTCTGATGCAGTTAGCCTACTCTCGTCATCAGTGTTGGGAAAGTTACTTTAAAATCGTAATATATTCTATATTAGTTGTTATGGCTTTAAAAATGTATTATGTTTGTATTAAATATTACAGTTTCAAAAGTGTGACACACATACATGAGTTACACTACTTTGAATTACTTTTCACAAAATATAAACAAAATAGTAATAATGCCCCAAAGCAAAAGTGCGGTCAAAGATTTCCTTTTCATTCGCTTTCCCCATTCTCTCGTGTTTTGTTTTGACGACGTCAGTGACAAACGTCTGCAGTTCTTATTTACCAGTATCCAACATGATTTGGCACTGCATTTTATTTTGGGGAGTTTGGCATCTTTTTGTTCATACATTGAAATGCACTTGTAACTCGAGTTACTTGAATTGTGACAGATTAATGTATTTCTGTATTTTGTGTAATATGTTATGTTCCTTAGTTACTGAATACATATATTTTTGTAACTCGCTACTTTTGTAATACGTTACCCCCAATTCTGCTCGTCGTACATGAGCTAATGCCACCTAAATGTAGGAGTAGGAAAGATATTTGGTGAAAATACTAGTAATCGAGCACTAAGTGACATATTGAAAGCCAAATTCGACACACCAAATAATTTACAACATTTCTTATGAGTGCCACAAAATAAAGGAATATCCTAAAGTGAAATGCCTACATACTTTGTTCATGTCAACATGACAGATTATCCACAGTGGAGCACTTTACTGTGCGGACGTCGAAGCTCATCTAAGGTGTTATTACACCTTACAATGGAGTTCCCCTTTTTATCCGCTTAGAAAATCTACATGTTTACTTTTGTGTAACTAGACTTTGATCGTGTAACTTTTCACATGACTGTATTTAAATAGGGAAAACGTGGAAGAGCTTGGTTGCTTCTAACTTCACCCCAGTTTGGAGCTATGAATGTGCTTGGAGAGGCTAAATACTAACAACGTCTTTGGTCTATTTGCGTAACAAAGACCAGACAGTTACGCATCAACTTGTCTAAGCTAAGGTAAGAACAGATCTCAGTATGGAAAAACGGTGGCCTGTTCCTTAAAGGGCAGGCTCGGAAAGAAGACTTGTTTTAGTACAGTGACGTCGTTTAAATGGATGTAAATTGGACAAAATCACCAGAGAAGCAAGTAAAGTAAAGCAGACTGCGCCAACATATCACTTTTAAAAGTCCACGTGACCTAGTACTACTAACTACACTAATGCATATTGTGTATAAGGGAAACCTGACTGGCTGCTTGAGTGAGCAGATCAATGGACGACTTGACATGTCAGTAACAGAAACTCTTTTATTTGGATAGAATAGAGAAATTCAGGTAGTACAAAAGATGCAAAAACAAAGCTATTATTTACTAAAACAGTTCAATTCCAGTAAGAAACAACAGTCGTTCGACGCGGAAGTGACTGAGTTTACACTGAGCGAAGAAGTGAAGACGTGAGGACGCTAATACAATATGATCAGTAGCTTAAAAACAGATTCAATGCCAAGTTTACCTTAGTCAGCCTTTAGACAATCCCCTTACAAATTCATCCATTGAGAGAACTCTGGCTGACACAGCATGCACAGTATTTCATGTAGCCTTTAAAGTTCATCTTTATGTCAACGCTCGAGTAGTTACTGTTTCGTTTTTTTTTACCTAAAAAGCTTCTATCGATCTCTACAAAGTTACAGTAAGTTAAATATTGATGAGGTTTTGAAAGGAGAAGAGTCGACCTCCTTCCCCGCCTTGAGGATTTACGCAAAAATCGACTTTTTGGAGCTTTCGTCCTGGTTTGCATCTCGTTTTGAGGTTGGAGCGCCCTCTGCAGGCAGCGGTGGGGATGGTTCATGTTTAAAAACTACACAAGCAGCCACCTTTAGCTAATAAATCCATGGCGCGATTATAAACACCGCTTTTCAAAACGGGTTTGGTGAGAGTTCGTGGACTTAAAAAGACACCGGAATCTAAGACGCGACGAAATCAAGGAAATCGTTGCGTTTGACACTGTTAAAAGCTCGAGAAAGACGATTGTGCGTGATGTGACCCTCTTTTATGTCATAAAAACAGTGGTGAGCTGGCCAAAGTAGTTTAAAAAGCCTCTACAACGTGAAAGATGGGAGCTTTTGTTGAGTGAGAGAAAAATACAAACTCTGGCTGAGTTGTACGAACACAGTGGAGTTGGAAGTAAACAACAGCCCGCGAGACTCGGCGGCTGTCGTCTTCAATGCCCTTTATCACAGTAGTTTCGTGATGGAATTATTTGAGCTAAGCGTGCGGCGGAGTGCAGAGGCGGCCGGTCGAGTCAAACCAATACCATTTGTCGATATCGATGTTTCCTGGTACCGTTTGTTAATTGGAAAACAATGCCGAAATATCGACACCTTTTCACTCTCCGGGGAGTTGCGTCAATGGACCGTCTCTGCACTGTATGTGTCCTGAGCTTGTTCGAGATGAAAAAAGACGGAATGGCTTTGTGCACTCGCTGTCCTGACTAAATAACTTGGGTTTTCTTTGGCTAATCAGATTATTGGAAATGGTCACGTCGAAGTGGGGCATGCCGGATTTCTGCTATAGATGAACATGCAAAGGCTGGTGCGGCTACATCCGGACTAACTTACGATGCGTTCGGGCACTTTTGGGACCACTTTGGAATTTGAGGCCAACGTAGTTCCATGAGAGACTTGTTTTGGTCCTGATTAAGTATTTTTCTCAGTCTTTTCTCAGAGTTGATGAAACCCAAATTGCTGAAATTGTTTGGTAATTCGGCGTATTTACGAACACCATTAGTGTGGATGTAGCCTTCCCATCGCACCCCGAGCCGTTACATGTCGAACTGCTGCGCTGGGGGAGGCGCCGGTTCCTCGGGGCGGGTGGCGGTGGCGGTGGGGGAGGAGGCGGAGGGGGGTTGGCAGCGGTCTCGGAGGCGGGGCCACGGCATTGGGCGGTCCCTCCGTGGAGACAGGGGGCAGGCTGTTGCTGTCTTCACTGGGTATGCCGCCGGAGCTCGGGGTGCTGTCTCCTCCCGGGGGCTCGGGGGGAGGCGAAGCCTTGTCCGAGGCAGACGAGGGTGGGTCGGAGGGGGGGCCCGCGATGGACTTGGACTCCGCTGCGGGTTCTGTGGCGGACGCTTCATCTGATCCAGAGAGAGAGAAAAGTTACAATCTGTCCCCTGCAACTAAACAAGGTACATTGATCTGTGTGAACAGATGCTCAGAACTGAAGCTGCTTTCAAACACACAAACATCAGTGCATTTGCACTTCACAAAACTGCACTCTAATGTGTTTTAGACCACGATTTACGTTTTATTTATTTTTTACAAAAGCTATACATTGAAAATACTTTTCCATATTCTCAGAGGAATTTTGATTTTTATATAAATTCTAATAAAATGTCAGGGTTTATAAAGGTTGCGGAAAGTTCAAATGGAGGGTACATTTAGCTATTTAAAACCTACTTCTTGTTCTGAGCAACAAAAACAAATTTTACATTAACTTTGTTACTGACCACCACTGTGGCAAATACTAAAGTACATTTACTTTGAAGGTCTGTACTTTACTCAAGTAGTGTTTTGGTTGAGAACTTACTTTTACTCCATTACATTTCTATAAAGGCTCCAAAGTAAAAAGTACATTTGTCCATGTGTTCTGTTCATCACAAAAGTCTAATAATGGACACTCCAGACAGTAATCGCTGGCAGACGCATTGTCAAATGCCACCGACTCACAACGAGGAAGAAGGTTCGTGTTGTCGTACAGGGATGAATTTGGGCGCAATTTTCATGTTTTGAAGCAGCAGTTATTTTTCATAACACTAATTTAAACTGATTTGTACTTTCTTCCTTGAATACCAAGCATATGCTACAGCAAATACATCAGTACTTTCTCTTAAGTTATAATTTGACTGAACACCTTTTAATTTTGTTATATTAGAGTAATATTTGACGAGAACTAATGAAATTAACTACTTTTACCACCACTGCCTTTCAATGGCCGAGCAGTGTGAATATTTTCCAAGCCATGTAAAGCTTTTTAATGATACTTTTAGGCTTTAGTTTTGGCAGTTACTTGAATCGTTTTAATTCCCCGCGGAACCCTCTGACTGGGAACTAATGCACCCCAGCGTCATAGTACTGAATCCACTAAAAAGTGACCTCTCTAAGCTCTGATCTAGCTTTGTGGTGTGGGTCAGTCTCTTGTGCTACACACGCGACATACCCGTCTCCATGGGCGTGTCCTTGTCGTTCTCCTTGCTCGCCGCTGCAGCGTCGCCGTTGTTCTGTTTCTCCTCCTGTTGTTTGGCCGCTCTCTCCGCCTGCTCCGCCGCCTCCTTCTCCCTCTCCTCGGCCCGTTTACGAGCCGCCTCCTCCGCCGCCGCCATCTCTGCAGCCAGCTTCTCCATGTCCACCTCCACCTTTAGACCGCACAGCTGTACGCAAACACGCGGCTTCATTAGATACTCATATGAACAGAGCCAGGCTTTATATTTATTATGGTTTTACCCGTTTGAGCTCCGTGTTGAAGGAGTCCGTGGTCTCCAGGAAGCGCCTCTTCTTGTCCTGATGCCGGTCCTCGATCTGCAGCAGTTCAGCCTCCAGTTTCCTCTGAAATATTGGGCAGAAAATTAAACATTTGGTGGAATCTGTGTGCAGCAGCTGTACATGTATAGACCTAATGGAATGCAAAGCTTTTCTGTGACACTCAAAGTACATTCTCTTATCCTCTTTTCATCTAAATAAAAATCTTCATTAAAAGAAGTTTTAAATTACAAGCTTTAATGCCCAGTGGAAACCAATGGTATTTATTTATGCATAAATTAACAGGCATAAAAAAGACTGCATTTTTAATAATACTGTAAACGGATATGGGAAAAACATTAATGAAAATGTTCAGTGTTCATCCACAGTCTTGTCTGGTTAAGGCTGCAGCACATGTGGTAGAACTTGATCTGTCCTCAGGGTTGTGAGTTTGAGCCCAGGCTCAGATGATTTATTGAAAGTCTTTCCTGATTTTTGTTTCAAACAATGAAAGAGGGCGCTAGAAAGTTTTAGACTCATTGTTACACCACAATTCTTCACAGAACTGATAGAAATGCTCTACAATTAAATGCACAGTATTTTTTCTGCAATGATCAGAGTTTAAGATACACATTTTGTTCCACCACAAGAAAAAAAAATCAGCTATAGGACTTTAACAAAAGATATAGCAGTTTGTGCATTTAATTTTTGCTGAGATTACTACAATTACTAAAGTATGCTCCACACAGTGAAGTGAGCTTGAAATGTGGAACTCCGTTTGACTAAAACGGCTCTGTATCCACTGAGCTTATGCACAGGAGGCTGATTCCACAGGGAGCACTTTGACTCCAAATCCAAACATGGAGGAAGCGGTGGGGGACAAAAATCCACAACTGAACTGGCACATGTTAAACCATGAGCTTCCAAACTGTAGTGTGGCACAGTGAGCCCGCGGGCACTCGCTAGTCGTACAACACATTATGACACCGAGCTGATTTACCTGGTGCACCATGAGCGACTGCACCTGCCTCTTGAGCACCTGCATGCGGCCCACGGTGACCACGGAGCGCACGTCGGGCACCACGATCTCGCTCAGGATGTCGCTGATCAGACGGTGGTTCCTCTGGAAGCGGGCGGCCGCGGCGTGTTTCACTGAGAAGCCGTCGTCGAAATCTGAGCAGAGCAGACAAAGCACAGAGTCACTATTCAGTTTAGTTGTAGTTGAAGTCCAGTCTTTGTTTTGTTTTTGGTAGGAATATTTCTGGCCCGTTAGACAGACTATGGTGCGCCCACCGTCAGGGTCCTCGGCCGGCTGGATGCTCATGTACGAGTCGCCTTTGTCCATGCGGCTCTGCCTCTGCCGGCTCTCCTCCTCCATGGCGGCCTCGGCGCGGTTCTTGGCGTTGACGTAGGCCAGGTAGGCGGGGAGTTGTGGTAGGCCTTCATGTTGTCATTGTACTCAATCTACGAGAGACACACATACGCTCAGTGTTTGACATTTTTCAGGAAATGTTTTGTTATTTTGTGAGAGGCATCATAGTCTGGAAACGAAACGAATTACTAACATTATTATTGCCATGTATTATAGTAAGTTCCATTGTCAGCATCAACTACACGCGACTAACCCTGAACCTGCACATTTTAAAGTGACCGTTTTTGTTTTAAAGAAGACACGCTGCAGGTCAATAAAATACAAATTTAAATATTATACTTTTTTTTTTTATTGCAGATTTTCTTTTAAGCCTTCACATAAAATAGGGCGTTTTATGAGTAAAAATGGCCAATATTGTCTATATTTTCAGTGACGAAATCTAAATAATGGATAGAGGCAGGTTAAAGAGCAACTAAATTCGAGATGTTGTTTCAAAAGTTTACCCATCTTTCTTTAGTTTGACCATTTTTGTGATGTTTATAGTTTCACTTCCTATGCACTGACAGGAAGTGACATTGATAGAGACAAACTATTTTAAACTGTTGCCGTGCCGACCATGTTATATCAATGGGAGATGACTCAAACTGCTATAGATACACACCATTTTTCTTTTTAGCCGTTTTCTGGCTAAATATCGACCTATTTATCACACACAAATAAAGTCAAGTCTAAATCGGGCCCATATGGATGTTTTTTCACAGCAGATTGTTCAGTAGACGCAAAAAAACGGCAGTCGTAGCTAGCGCTAGCATGTAGCATGATGCATCATGTTAGCATGCTCTGTTATTATGGGCTGTTGAACCACTTTGCTCCTCTCCAATCTTGGTATCTTTATTGGGTAGAAAACTATATTCATAATTCAGCATTTGTTAGTAGTTTTGGAGTTATTATAGAAAGTTTTGATTTCTCTCCTCTTTGTTAAAAACGTGAAAACCAGCCGGGGTCCAACCTTGACTAAAACCTCCAAACGGTGCATTACCTTCTCGGCCTCGTACTCGTTCAGGTAGTCCTGCTTCTCCTCGTCCGTCAGGTCCCTCCACATGCCGCCGATGATCTTCCCGATCTCCCACAGCTTCAGGTCGGGGTTGACGCCTTCACTTGGTCCCATACCTGGTTTCATTTAGCCCACATACAAAAACGGACGGACACACATACAGACGGCACAGGCAGCCAAGAGAAACGCTGGTTATTACAGGGCATATGGATCTGAGGGGGGGGGGAATTAAAAATACTAAAAACTACAGTCACAATGAAAGAAAACTCTACAATGACAGAGAGGGTGTTGGAGCATGGGCTAGTTTTTCTTTGGGTCTTTTTAGTACACTTAACCTCTTAACGCCCACCTGAACCGAGCACATTTTCTCCAGTTCGGCAAAACAGACAAAAAGGAGGATGAAAAAGTGTTGAAAATGCAACAATAAAAGCCACAAAAGAGCAACAGAAAAGTGACGTAAAAGAGACAAAAAAGTGATGAAAACGAGACAAAAAAAGTCATGAAAAAGACAAAAAAGGAGACAATATAGTGACAAAAAAGTGGCGAAAAGGTGACAAAACATGTCATAAAAGTGATGACAATGCTGCAACTGATCCTTCTAGATCCGTTTTATAGGTCTTAGCTTTCAAATGATGCATTGCACTGGCCTATAGACTGTGACCTGCATAGGGCGGAGGTTAAGAGGTTTTGTGCTTTGCTTTTTAATGCCCAAACACAATATTTTAATATCGTGAGGCAGTGCAATGAAATCTATAATTATAGCCCATGTCTGAACAGTACCAAAAAATAAATAAATAAAAAGAGAATAAGTCACACAGATATAGGGCTGAGCGATTATGGAGAGCAAACTTTCATGACAAGATGTGCAGCAAATGTTTCAAAAGAGCAGCTCACAGTGCACATCTATATGTTCAGAAGATTCTAAATTTGGAAGAGCAAAATCACATGTATTTAACTGGGGTTAGCAGACAGTTCTACATAAGAAGCCATGGCAACAGAATATATTGCTTTCTGCCGTGTACTTTTTACGAAGGTTGAAGCCGTCTGAAAGCAGCGCGTGCGCAGTAAAATACAGCTGCAGGCGGCACAGGCTGGACAGAGCGCAGAGGTGAAAGAGGGAAACAAACCACTGATAACGTCTTCCAGTCTGCAAAGGTTTAGTGGTAGTTGCCTCTAATTTAAGCTAGGCTACGCATTTGTTGCTGAACGACTCAATAAAACTCAAACTACTAAGAGGTCAATTCTTAGTTTAGTTACTTTGCACTAGCTTTCATTTTTATTTTGTGTTAGCCGTTAGCCTCAAGACAAAAACACCCACTGTTATGAACACGTTAAAGGGACTATAGGGAGTTTAAAAATGTTAAAATTAAGTATTTTCCTCCCCCTACATGTTCCAGCCCAGACACTCAAAAAAAGTTGTTAATTCGGGTCCGAACTGCCGTCATACATGAGTTTAATATGGAGACTGCAGTTACGCGTACGACCTGAGGTGGCAGTAGTGAGTATAAAATGACCTACTTGCATCGAGTCCCTTTAAATAAACATCAAGCCGAGTGTGTTTAATAAAAAAAAATAGTGCAAATGGTGGCGATATTTTACTACTTGTTAGCTTTAAATTAAGATTAGCCATTAGCTTCGTAGCTACGTTTATAACCACAGTCGTAGCAGTTTTGGACCCTCCTGGACTCATCGCTCAGCCCTTCACTCATTCAATCTTTCTCTCACACACACACACACACACTGATCTCTTTCTCTCTCGCAGACAGATGAAAGACAGAAGCTATGGCGCTAAGGACACAGGGAAGGCAAAGAGAGTTTTTGTGCGAGGCGGCGGCGGAGGTGCTGGCTGATGGCGTCCTGGCTTGGCTGGCTCCACCCTCACGCCCCCGGCTCATTGGGGGGGCAGGGTGGGGGGAGGACAAGCAGTAACAGCAGACACCGTGGAGGGGTGTCTTACCTTCCTGCTTACCTTCCGGCTGTACCGCATGTAAGGCATCAGGGGCTTGTCCGGAGGCTTGGGCGGCTTTGGGACGGTGATCCCGGTGGAGTTCTGCAATGGGGCGACACAGAGGGAGAGACACAAACAGAGGCCAAACTAAATCAAACGAGACTGAGAAGATTTTAGACCAGTTTACATATAAACTTTCACCTTAAAAACAAGTATATCTTCACTAAAAACAGATTAAATATTGTTACAACATTTCTCCATAAATATACGTGAGAAAATGTTAAGTAATGTTGATGTAAAGTAAGTAAAAATATATATTTTTTTCTATTTCCCCCCCCCCCCAGATCTCAACAACAAATCAGATTATAGTATCCTCCTGCGTCGACCAATGAGACCAGCTTTTTCTGTGAACCAGCCTGTCAGGTCCAATCAGGAGGGAGGGGGAGGAGCTTGATCGTTTACGTTTGAATATTCTATTACAGCTCTCCTCATTTTGAAAACTAAGCAAGGCTTTCTGGTTAAAGAGGGGAGGAATTTGATTGTTTTGTCTTTGCAAACTTACAGTTTACATGTACTTTGAAGAATTTTCAGAGGGATTTTCAATAACCTGATTTATTGAGCTTTAACACTCTAAAACAAGGCAAAAATGGGAATTTACTGAATTTTTCACCAATAACATTCTTACTAAACTAAACAATAGATCCAAACTCCCCTTTGAACAAATCTTTGTCTGACCACAATAAAACCATACACTGTAAACCTGGCTCAATCCATTATTTCAATTTCGTCGCTAAAAATAATGGCCATATATTGCACAAAATGCCTTATTTTTACATTCAAATATGTTCCCTATTCACCTGCAGTGTCTCGGCTTAAAGTCTAATAAAGTCACACTGTGATACATTTTAAGCCATTTCTATTTACGAGGTGAAATGTTACGCAGTGAAGTTTACAGAGTAAAGGGTTTACATCATTTAAATCAGTTCAAAATAGACTAAAAAGGTGCATTAGGTAACTTTTTATCTGAAAAAACAACAACCTTGATATTAGTGTGTATTTGACCTTTGAGTGACCCAGTGACTGTATCAGCAGTTAGCATCAGAGTTTCTGGTAGGTTGTCTCTGCTGATGGAACCATATCCATGGTTACGCATAAATTTCATCCAGCAAACCTACCAGAAACACTAAAAAACAATAAATCCCAGATTGTCCTAGAGGCCGCTGTGATGGAAAGCAAATGCTATGCTGACCACTGGGTCACTGAAAGTACTCAAATACACACTAATAAAAAAAAAAAAATCTGCATAAAAAGTTCCATAAGGCACTTCTAACCATTCCATTCGAGAAATATTTGTTTAGCTTTTAGAGTCAAAGCCTTTTGATCATAATTTTGTGACATCCCTATGTATCTTCAAAAGAGCCAGTTTCACAGTTAGAACCATAGACTGTATTATCAGTGGACTGAGGGCTAACTGAAGCTTGCACATACTAGCAATATGACTGGGTTTTTGGAACCGGCTCCTATATTTAGAATAGAGGGAAAGTAGAAGAAACAGTGAAAGGAAAGAATAGGACGATGTTGCAAGTGTTAGGACAAAGATGTGGAGGTCAGAATGACAAGCCTGTGTTCAAGAACGACCTAAAGAGGTTGCATTGGAAAACTTCCTGAGCCAGCCCCCATTTCCTATTAGGGTTCAGGAAGGAGAGGGCTATAATCAGTCCACTGTTATACAGTCTATGTTTAGAACACATTCACAGTATATCAATCAAATACTGTACATTTAGAGCAGTAACATTTATACTGACAATGTGTATGTGTTTGTTTGTTTTTTAAGGAAAAGGTGGACTCAATAGTCAAGATAAGTGTGACAGAAACATCTAAACTGAACTGTTCTATCCTTAGAAAATGTTTTTGAAAATGATATTCTTTTATCAGGAAGGGTTTCAATGACTAACTAAGCTCTATTAAAAATGTATTTATTTTTCAGCACCTACAGAGGATATTCAAGTAGCCACACTAAATATTTGCACAACTTATTCCAACTTACTCCATCTTGACTACCTTGTCTGAAATGTGTAGGTTAATCTCAAGCTAAAAATTATCCCTAAAAAGCTCAACAATAAAAGCACCAAATGAATAAAAATAAAAAAACGTGTCCTATTTCTGTCTGTGGTCCCAGTCCCTCCATGGAGCACATGGAGCATGCATTACCCTGCCGGAGCCTCCGGAGCTCCCTCCCAGCCGGAGGTTGTTGTAGGCCAGATGGCTGTAAGGGTTGTAGCCCACAAACCCCGGGGTGGAAGGCATTTGCTGATGGAAGACAAATGAGACAAAACACGAATGAGAAATGGGCTCACAAACAAGAGGAGGAAGAGGGGCCAACTCAAAAACAAAACATTCAAATAATCAAAAAGGAAATTATAGGGGTCTTTTTCACTTGTTTGTTTCTCAGTGAAGTCATGCATTCAGACACAGGACACAACGTGCACAATGACTCTAGAATCTGGGGGAATGATTTTAACAATAGAGCTCGGGATTGTATCGTCAAAATGGCCAAGATTTCCACTATTCCTGCCGCATCCATTATAATAAACCAAAGTGAAATACTGGTGTTTGGACATTGCAGTGGGTTTGATGTATTTATAAACCTGGCAGAAGTTCTACTGGCCCCTTTCTCTACTTTTTTAATATAGATTTTAGCTACTGTTACTTTGGGGACAACGTTTCCTATGCTGTGTTCCTGTTGTCCTCGGAAGTCATTATCTCCGACCTGTACATTTCAGATGCCCTTATGAAATGCACGCACAAAGTGTCTGTGTTCCAACAAATAACACAAACACAAACTAGTTTTGCATTTCTTGTGTTATCCCTTTAATTGTCCTCTACTGCCCCCTGCTGTCTGTCACTCAGCTCCTGCAGCAGTTGAGCCTCTGCAGTTAAAGAAAAAAAAGAAAGAGTTTTCTCTAAAAAGTTATGCAAATTTCTCTGGGTAATGAGCCCTTTTTCACAGGTCATCACACCTCGAGCTTTTTGTCTCGAGGAAGTGTAATCATCTTTCCGGGTCCTATTTATGCTTATGGGCAATAAACAGTCCTGCATATCCCGAGCATTATTTATTTATTTTTTTAATTATGCACTGCACAGCAAATTTTATTGGGATAATCACTTAGACATTCAAAAGTGTCTACAGGATGTGAAAGTAGGTTTTTCCGTGGCTGTTTTGTGCTCAAACCTTCTGTTAAGTTAATCCTTACTTGTTATGTCCTGCCTCTGAATGTATTACGCAAATCAGACTCAAGCAAAGCAAGCATGTCTTAACTTAAAAAAAAAAACTGCTGCTATTAATGCCACCTTCCAAATGAAATCTACTCAAAATAACCCAGTGAACCTTTGCTGATGTGACAAGAAAAGGCGGGAAACGAAAGGAGTGATGGAGCTTTCAGGACAGAGAGAAAGAGTGAATGACAGAGGAGAGGGAGATTCGTGATAGAAGTTCTAGGAGTGGATTCTTACCGTTGTCGGGGCGGGGGGAGGAGGAGGGGCGTACGAAGGCCGCTCTGCAAAACAATTGGGTCAACACAACAATTTTATGTAGGAATGTGCGCAGTGTTGCAGATGAATGCACCAAAATCATCAAATCCATTGAGATTTTACATGTAAAATACTGGAGTTGGCTATCACAGCCACTGGGTCAGTACAAGGTCAAATAAGGGGGGGAAAAAATACTTTTTTCATAAAAAGTTGCATAATGCACCTTTAAAGCTGCCCTAAGCGATGTATTTTTGAATTGTTTATCAGTAGGTGGAGTAGTGAACCCTTCTCTGCTCCACCACCACTCCCCTCACCTGGTTTTCCCCCCGTCACCCACGCTCCTCACTCCCCTCCACACAGTAGACCACAGACTGCTCAGGTTGCATTCAATGAGATACGGAAATCTCAATAATCTTATGTGAAACACACATTTATCAGTATAAATAAGATAATTAGCAAAGTAAACATTTCGAGACTTATTTGATAAACTGCAACTTGCAAAGACTCATGCATTTAAACACACCACACCGGATTGTAACCACTCAAACACACACTGTTCAAATTGGCCCCTTATTACATGACAGATCGATATTGGGTAATACTGTTGCAAGTTGAACGTAAATCCACATTATTTGCAACAGGCAACAATGCAATCGTCCATTAATGTATCTGAGCCAGCAATTATTTTGTAAAAGTAAACGAGAGCTGTAGAACTGCCGTTCTATTTTTTTTATAATATAATATAATATAATATATATACATATACATACACACATATAATAACTCCAGTGTTTTACATTTCAGATCTCAAATGCATAGATAGATTTTTAAATATAGTCACACATTTCATTCAATAATTCACGTTTTACAAATATGTGTTAGCTTACTTGACATTTTGTCTGTATGGTGAGCCGCCGTGCAGCCTCAGAACATCATGAAAGTCCTGCAAAGGGAAACCAGAACATTTATCGATAAGGAGGAGTACAAAAGACAGGTGCAACTTGTTGGTTTATTAAGCACCAACTTTAAACTATATCACGCTGTGCAACAATAAGAGATCACTGATTAGCCTGTCTGGCCCGAAGCCTCCGCCAACACAAAGAAAGCAAAGGATCTCATTGAAAAGTCTGCTGTAACTTGTCAGGGATGCTACGAGGGGTATACCTCTATTAAATACTTCAAATAAGGCTTAAATTTAACTTTTTTTATTACCAACAGACCTAGCGCAAAACTCGCTCGAAAGATTGTTATCATTAGACTAGCATTAGCTTCCCGATAGCCGCACAGACAGAGCTATTGAGGAGGTACATGTGAAGTAAATAAAAGGTCAAAGCCGAGAAAGACCAAATTAAACATGCTGTAGGTGTTGTTTTTTATATAACAAGTAAGTCGTAATCGCAGAAGAGAAAGCGAGTTTAAAAAAAAAAAAAAAAAGTACATTATGAATGAATACTCACTGCGCCGCCCTTTGTCTGGCTGCAGGCCGCTCGTGTCTCCGTCTGCACCGGAAATGACCACGTTAACCCGATTCACGCGTTCGCAGTTTCAAAGTAAAAAAAAAAAGAAATACTTTTAAAATATTTTTTATATTTTATTATATGCTTTCTTTCTTTGTTTGTTTTAAAGAATTGAACAATAAAAAAATCCGAATATATAAATGAATAAACTATATTAAAAAATAAACATAAAAACATATATTCTTTTCTTTTTTTGTTTTAATACTGCCAATAATTTTAGTAATGGGCGCTTCAAATAAAACACACACAAAAAGATAAAAATAGCAGCAAAAAAGTTAATAACACAAAAGAAATAAATTCAAAAATAAATTCAAATATGTCACAATGACGACTTCCCGCCGTGGCTCGCGGCAGTAAACATGGCGGACGGCTAAAAAGTCGGTTCGTGCTCTTGGAAGTAAATGCAGGAATTGAGAGTTTCTTTGGGAAATTACAAGTCAGATCTCCACAGGGGATTCTCTGTGGCTTTGCACAGGGATCTGTGTAATTAGATTTTCCTCTGTAAAAGGTAAAATATTGTTTTTTTCCTTTCTAAGGCGCTCTCTGGAGTGTTGCTGAATAGCTCAATGGGAGCTAGCACGCTGTTGCTAGTCATGTTTGCAATGGCCTGTGCAAACTAATCATTAGTTACTTAATACGTTTCTTCTCACGTTTGTTTCTTGGATTATTATCGGCCTGCAAGTTTTTTTCCCCACAAATAATTGTCTATTTTCTGTTAAAATTGACAAGGTTGTTAAAACAATATTCTGACAGTTCTCCAAATGTTCACGCCAAGCTGTGTGTACCACCACAGATCCAGTCCTAGTCAATAACAAGTCAAAATGTGGACTGAGTTAGATCGAATCTAGGTCCAAGAAAAGTGCTGTAGTTATATGTATTGTTTGGTTAACATATTGATATTTTTTTTGACTGCACGATATATCGCCAAATTATTGTTATTGCGATAATAGGAGTTGTGATATCCATGTCGGAGGTAGCTCCAACATACAGAAAAATCACTAATCTCTGTAATACGTTGTATCAATCTTATAGGACACTTATAAACCGACACCATGGGTCGACGGTCAACTTCTTCCACCAAGAGTGGGAAGTTCATGAATCCCACCGACCAGGCCCGTAAGTGTGTCTCTCCAGAAAGAATTATTTATTATTTTTGTTTGTGACATAGTTGTTTATATAGTTCTGCTTTCTCTCTCTTTCTCTTCAGGAAAGGAGGCCAGGAAAAGGGAGTTAAAGAAGGTCTGTAAACCTAAATAAATGTGGTACAAATTGTGTTTTGTTTTAGCCGTTTACATTTGTCTTTCCCCCCCAAATGCTTTGACAGAACAAGAAGCAGAGAATGATGGTGAGAGCGGCGGTGCTGAAGATGAAAGATCCCAGGCAGATCATCCGAGACATGGAGAAGCTGGATGAGATGGGTAAGCAGGAAATGCAAGAGCATCTTGGCTAATCTTCTTAATTTGTTATAGTTAATAAACCACTAATTAAACGTTAGTCACTAGTTTGTCAATTTGTTATTTGTGTGTAGCAAATAATTATCGGACATTATTTGAGATATTGCCACAGAAGAGGTGAGGTGACTTTAATCCTCTTTAAGACTACTTAGCATCGTGAGCTTTTCTACATTTACTAAGGAAGTTGCGCTCTTTCCTGTGGTCCTGTTTTTTTTCTAAAGTTGTTTTTGTGGTAGATGGAGTTATACCATGGCAATTAAAGTTTGAAAATGGGACTTGTGTTCACATTTTTAAAGTTCAAAGCTCATAATAAAGAAAAATAAATTTGGCTGTAATGTAACTGCTCTCTTATGAGTTTGTAAGTATTTTATGTCGGATCAAATTACAACATTGTGTCCTGTGACTCAGTGTCAACAACATCAACAATGTGTTTAACAAACCTTTTAAAGGTGCATTATGCAACTTTTTATGTGTAAAAAAAAAAGTTGATATTTGTGTGTATTTGACCTTGTAGTGACTCGGCGGCTGTATGAGGCGCCTTTACTTTCCATCACTGTGGTCTCTAAGATGCTCCACGATCAATTGTTTGGGAGGTTTTCACAGCTGACAGAGCCTCTCACCAGAAAACCTACAAAACAATTGATCCTGGAGCGTTGTCGAGACCTTAATGATCAAAAGTAAAGGTGCCATGCTGACCACTCATACAGCCGCCGGGTCACTACAAGATCAAATACACACTTTTTCATATCAACTTTTTTTTTCACATAAAAGTTGCATAATGCACCTTTAAAATGTCATTCATTTTGAGCAAGCATTTAAGAAGTTAGAGCTTGTCAAACTGACATTTTGCAAATTTTGGCGCCTGACATGTGACCCATGAAGTGGTTAGTTGAACAGAATTTGTTGCTTGCTTTTGAAAAGAGGTAGTAAATCCACAACAGCAGTTTTTTTTAATTTCCTGCCCTGAATACAGCTACCTTTCATACTAGCCTTTATTGCTTTTTTTTTTTCTCAGTAATATATATACTTTTTGTCAACAGAGTTCAACCCCGTTCAGCAGCCTCTACTGAACGAGAAAGTTTTGAGAGACAAGCGGAAGAAGCTGCGAGAGACATTTGAGCGGATCGTGCGCCTGTATGAGCGCGAGAACCCGGAAATGTACAAGGAGCTGCGCAAACTGGAGCTGGACTACGAAACCAAGCGAGGACAACTGGCGCTGTATTTCGACTCTGTGAAGGTCAGTTTGAGTGGGACACAGTCAGGCTCACGCATAAATTGATATATAAATGGTTGAAATCACAAAGGTTGTTTAGGTACTATCACAAATCCTATTCAGGACCCTAATTCATATATTCTAAAACCTATTGTTCTTGCAACTATGCCGTGCCGTTTAAATTGGTGTATTTTTCGTTGCTTACTCAGAACGCAGAGTCCGTGGAGGTGGACAGCATTCCTTTACCGGACATGCCTCACGCTCCATCCAACATCCACGTCCAGGACATCCCACTGCCTGGAGCGCAGCCGCCGTCCATCCTGAAGAAGACCTCTGCGTTTGGGTCGGTGCATGCAGCTTTTATTAACAATTAATTAACTAACCAAGTCTGTGAAATTCATTGATGTCTTTGTACTTTTTTTTTTTTTTTTACATTAGCAGTAAACCCCCCATGATGCCACCGTTGCCCAGTGTCCCACGTTTACCTCCAGGGAAGAAACCGCCCGGCCCCCCTCCTGGACCCCCTCCCCCGCAGATCCTGGCCCTGTACGGCATTCCGGCGCGCCGCATTTACGGTGCCAACGCCGGTAACGCAGCATCTTCAGAATACTTGCTTTTTGTGTCTGTTTTCTATTTTGTCATAGTTTTCATCAAGGTCTTTATTTGTCAAGTATAAATAAAATAGTCGAAGGGCTAGGTATCCAATTAGACTTTGCAATGTCAGGCGATGCAGCCAACAAATTTTAATTTCTGTGTAACAAAAAACAAAAAAGTAACATCAATGCTTCGAAATGTGCATGGGGGTAAAATGTGGTAAAAGAACATGAAGTTCGTAGCTATATCTCGTCTGAAAAAGCATTGCCCCTTGCATTTTCAGAAGCGTTTATAGGCCTGCCACGATAATTACTATATCGAGTTATCGCTCGATAAGTAAAATGAAGGACGATAACATTTTTAGTCTCGATAAATGCACGTGCTGTGTGTGCTTAAATAAATACAGAAACATGAACGCTATCACAACGCTGAGTGAGCGGAGCGTCCAGCCAACCCGTCTCTGTGCATAAAGACAGTATTGAACACATTAGCCGTATCCCCGCATGTATCCAGATCATTTATAGATCAGCGCTGCTTTTGGAAAGAGGCGGGGTGTAAACAAAGTGTCGTGCTTACTACGGAGCTTTACTGATTCCAACACATTGTGAACTTTATTGCGGAGCAAGAGGGACTCGTGTGAAAACACTTGGAGTTCCAGCCAAAAGAAGCATCACGGAGAGAATAACAACATTAATGCGACTGCAGGTTTGTCCAACTGAGAACGAAACGAAACCACCGCCCAGTCAGTGAATCAAAGCTAATCAGCGCTACTGTTAGCGAGAGGAATCCGAGCGCTTTAGCCACTATCCAAATACAAGCGAGATAGTCCTGAGAACATTACTCTATGTTACTGTTCAAAAGCCAGAGAAATGCTGTAGCGGTGTGACAAAGAATCAACAAGTTTCCCAAAAAAGCTGCTTGACTCCAACACCCCTGTGTACAGGAGGTTATATTTTAAAAGAAAAGGAAAAAGAACACAACATATGGCTACTCTACTTTTGCAGTAATACAGTATTATGTGAATCCATACATTTAATATACATTTTATTCTAACCAGATTTGATTTAACACAGAAGTGAGTTTTTGTCAGGAAATATTTAACCAGAATAATATCAATTTAACCAGAAATATCAATATTATTATTATTGGGATTTTTTTTTAAAGATGACACTGTATATTGACTATTTGAAAAAAAAAAAAAAATGTTGTGACAGGCCTAGTTCAAACACAGAACCTGGTGAGAGTGTAAGTTATGTTAAAAGGTTGAGAAGCACAGATGGATACAGTGTCCTAGAATATGTTGACCCTTCTAGTTTGCACTTTGTTTGGTAAGGTGTTAATATTGAATGTCAGAAGTTCAATACATTTCAATTAAAATAGTTGCTTACAGTTTTCTTTTTATTGCCTACAGTATTTGCATTATACTCAATATTATCGTTTATCGCGATATTTTCTGAGACGATATATCGTCCTCAAAAAATTTTATCGTGGCAGGCCTAAGCGTTTACATCTTTAGCAGTCAGCAGTACGGAGGACAAAAGCTGCCAAAACAATAAAAATAAATAGATGCATGTCCTTATTCATCGGTTATTATTGAAATATATAGATGCAAATGTTGAAATGAAAACTACATATTTTATACATGAGTCATTTGGGGTTAAAACAAATAAAGCCCTATAGTTAGAGGTGGGCAAACTGCGCCTCTATCCACTCTCTCTCCATATTTGATATGACCATAACCTTCCCGTGCCAGAATGGGCTCAAATGGCTCTACAGTTTTCATTTTAATTTTGTTTATTTAATTCAAAAATGACATTAAAATATATCGCACAAAACCACAATTTGACTGAGAAGGGCGTCTTATGAAAACTTTGTGAACTTTACCATTCACTTTACATCAGTTCTGTTATTCTTTTTTCTTCTTTTTTTAACATTACAATTGCAATTGCAAATTTTAGATATAATTGAGTACATTTTGCTATGGGATTAAGCAGAGTTAACATCAAGGTATTGTTGGTGCAGCCCTCTAACTCGAGTCATGTGGCCCCTTGTAAAAAGTCAACCCCACCCCTGCCATAGATGCTTTTCAGTCACAAAACCTTTTTTTGTTAGCCACCCTCTTAAGAACTTCTTGCTGATGTTTATTATATTAAAGCTTTACATCTCCACTGAATGAACTCAAAATCGCTCACCTCACTGCAAAAGCGCATCGACTATGAGAAAAATGAAACTTTAGGATCTGATCCCTACCACCCGCCTGGCGAGTTACTGACACAACCTAAAAGCAACAAAGCTGAACAGCTGCTAATATTAGCTAGACATTAGCTTTAGCTCCTGAGCTACAGGTTGTACAAACCTTTTCCAGAGAATGCTCTGAACCAAGCAATATTTCCAGCCTTGGTCACAACATGTTCCAGAGATGAAAGCTGATTTTTTTTTTGGGAGTTCTTGGATATGAGCCGCCCATGTGTTTACCGCGCAGAGGCTAAATGCTACATCCTACCGCTAACAGCATTTATACTTCAATAATACTTCGGCAATATAGACATTTACTTATTTATATATATTTTTTATTGTTTAGGCAGTTCTAACCCTCCATACAGAAGACTTCCTGGAACAAATCAAATGCATCTTCTCTGTCCTAATGGAGATCACACTATATTTATAGTTTTAAAACCTTAGTCTTTAGTATTTAATTGTACTCCTAGTTGGACTTAGATCTGTTTTTCGTTTCGAACAGATTTGCCCATTCCTGGAATCGAGGCGTCAATGGAGCCGGATAAGGACAGCGGCAGCGAGAGCGACCGGGGCAGTGGCAGCGACTCTGGGGAGGACAGCGACGACGAGCAGGCCGGAGACGAGGGCAAGATGGAGGAGGACGCCGGAGGAGACCGACAGGCTGGTGAGTTTGACTCCTCTGTGTTTTAAAAGTTTACACTCATTCTCATCGGTGCCTCCTTCTGCAGCAGCTAGAGGAAAAAAAGTGAAATGTTTACAATGTAGAGCAGTGGTTCTCAAGCCGTGGTGCGACGGTGCGTGTATCAGTGATGGTATTTTGGGTCATCTTCATCTTTTTAGATATTATAATCCATACTCCAGGGCTAAGATTAAAACTTATTCATGGCCCATTAGTACAGTATGATTGCAAAATCAGGTAAATCGTAATGATTAAGAATGTTATTGTTCTGACAAATTCTAATACACTTCTATGTGGTCATACCGCCTTTGCTCTGCCCAATCCCGTCAGACCTTGGAAGCTAAGCAGGGAAGGGCCTGGTTAGTACTTGGATGGGAGACCATTTGGTAACACCAGGAAGCCTAGCGAATGTAGTGAGTTGAGTGAGTGGTTGGTGGTGGTCAGAAGGGCCGATGGCACAGACTGGTTGCCTCGTTTCCATTAGTCTACCCCAGGGCAGCTGTGGCTACAATAGTAGCTTACCACCGCCAAGTATGGAGTGAATGAATAGTGCAGGGGTCACGAATTAAATTTCATCAAGGTCCGAAATGAAAAAAAAATGGTCAAGCAAAGGTCCGGAACATACGGGGTTAATTCACGGTTATATCAGGATTTTTAAGCCTTTTTAAAATCTATTTCTGTGATTTGAAAATAATGCAATCAATTGAATCCTGTTATTGTTTTTTTGCTCTAAAAATACGTTTTGGCTCCTAAATAGCAGAGTGCATATCGCCTATATTATACAAAATGTGCACATAATATCTGACAGTGATGTGTTTCTTTGCTCAGTTCAACACACTGAGCCCTGTTTAGTCCAGGTTTAGTCCTGGTTCAGACTGCTCGGGAAACAGCCGCGCTATTTGCGCATTACGAGCGTGCGTGCATATTTAATTAGGGCGTCCTCCGCTTTTGTTTTTAGCGAGCCATATTTCAGTCATTCCAAAACCGTTTCTAAAAATTTAAAAAGTATCATGAAGCTAAGATGTAGGACTTTCTCTTTCTGTTCGTCTGAGCTGTAGTTTATCGCTCTGGTGCAGTCAGAGAGGGAGAGGGAGGGAGAGAGAGAGAGAGAGAGAGAGAGAGAGAGAGAGAGCGCACACACGTAGCCGCTCGTCTGAGGGGATTCACGGTCGGGTCCAAAGTTCGGATCCAAGGTTCGGGTCCGGAATGGCTGGTGCATGGGTCCGGATCCGGTCCGCCGTTTAGTGACCTCTGGAATAGTGCAATGTAAAGAGTCTTTGAGTGTCCAGAAAAGCGCTATATAAAACCGATTTTTTTATTATGATTATTATTGTTACAAAATCTATGAATTAATGACTTGTTTATTAGTATGTTCCACAGTATCAAACATGTAGTCAGTTGTATCTAGGGATGGGTACCGAACCCCGGTATCATAACGGCCCCGGGGCCACGTGTGCCGGTCCACCCAGACCGATAAGCTCCAGCCTTAACGGTCTTCTTAACGGGGCTGCTGCGCTCAAACAATCACTCCGCCCACATGGATGCGTTCGCTGCATCGGATCTGTTCATCCCCGCTACCCCACACGAGAGTGCAGGGTGTCCCCCCTGCACTCTGCCACTGCCCTGTCTCCCCTCTGCAGCCGTGTGCAGCGAGACAGGTGCGCGCGGGAAAGACACGCGGTGTTACGAGCTGTTACCCTTAACCCGCAGTAAAAAAGCGAAACGTAACGACTTCGTATTGAACAGACAGACGAGCAACTCGCACTTTTCCTCTTTCACAAATACCCAAACTAAAGAGTTTCGGGTGGAGTCTATTTTTCCACAAACGGCGTACACAGTGGCATGTACGTGCGCGCTCTCACGTGCACGTCAGCGCGTGCCGCAAGCTGAGAGGCAGAAAACAGTTCATTATTTTACTGCACATTTGGACTCATTTGGAGCTACAGCCAAATCTAACCAACAGCCTTGATTTACTAAATAATAATAATGATTAAAAATAAAAAAGCGACGTAAGTGAAGTATTTTAACTCCCATATATTAAGTGTATGCGCAAAGTGGAAATGAAATGTAGAGTAATAAATAAATAATATAGACCAAGGATTAATGCCTATGTATACGGTAGTCTCAATCTACCTATATACAGTATATTTTTCTGTTAAAGTACCGATAAGAGTACCGTTAAAGTACCGGATCGATAAGGAGTATCGATAAGAGTAGTAGTATCGATAAATTCTTAACGATACCCATCCCTAGTTGTATCCTTCTGTACTTCCACATTTTGACCCAAAAAAATTCTTCATTCACATTCAGTTGCTTGACCAGATCTGTCTTTGTGATTCGCAGGTCGCAGCGTCCGCTTTGCAGATGGGGCTCCAGACGCCACACAAGACGGAAAGCAGAAGAAGAAACGCTTGGTGAAGAAGACCAAGGCCATCACTCCTCTGCAGGCCATGATGTTGAGGATGGCAGGTACGGTCACTTTTTACTAATCTCTTCGTGTTCAAGTTCACATTTACATGTTGTCGTAGCAAAGTGCCGATACTGTAAGAATTCAGGGGTAAGATCGGTTGATATTGTTGTGTTTACTGGACTTATCCACATGAAACAAAAACACTGCTTCATGTTTCTTCTCTCACATGGAAAAAGCACAGACCTGTTCCTTTGGCTTTGAATTTGAATGATATGAGGCTTCACATGTTCACATGTTCACATGTTTAAGTCCCTTTATTTTCATTTTGATGTAGTGTTTATGAGTCAACATAAAATATCTGGAGATTAAAAAGTCATAGTTTTAGTCATCATGAACTACTTTTAATTTAGTTTTAGTTAAATCTTAGTCAGTAAAAGTATGAGGTTGTCTAAAATTATGACGCAATTATTTACATCAAATAACTAAACTGTACTCATCTATGTGTATTGCATTGGCCAACATTTCTGGACAAACGGAGACCAATGTGTAATGTGCAAATAAATGATAAAACAAAACCTCTTAGTTAGCTCTATTTTTGCCAATTTTGTTCTATTATCTATTTATTTTTGACACAATTTCTGCTAATTTTCCCCAATTTTCCCCCAAATTATTCCCGTTTTTCACACAGATGAACCTGATGTTGTAAATTTGCAGATCTTCCAAACATTATTGTTCTGTTTTCTGTTTTCTATTTGAGTATAGGTATCGGAAAAAAAGTAGCGTTCAGTTATCTGTATTGTTAAATTACTGGTACCGGAAAAAAATGTAACGGTACTCAGCCCTAGTGATTATTAGTCCTCTTAAACCCAGAATGCTTGAAAACAATTGGCCTGCAGCATGTTAGTTGTTTTTAAAAATTGGGTACCAGGATTAATTTTTTAAGTTAAGTAGCTCCTTTTGTCAAGATTTCAAAACTGGAAAATCCGGGTACAGCTGCTTTAAAATATTTCCTGACACAGGTTTGATTATAGACATTGCTTTAGCCACATGATAGTTGATACAGTGACTCTCTATATGTAGCTTATCAGTTTTCTAAAAGGTGCAACATTCATCATGCATATTTTCTGTTTGATTCTTTCAAAAGCAGTGATTTATTTTGAGTAATATTTCCAAACTCAAGAATGTGAACAAAACATTTCCATGGGACGGCATTGCAGTTCCAAACAGTCCTTTGAATGGTCAAAAGCCCTACAAATGGCGTTCATTGGAGGAAGGAAGTCATGCGAGCTGAATTGCCCCATTATGTGACTGACATATTCCTTTCGTATGGTGTGTATTCAGGCCAGTCCATCCCCGAGGAGGACGAGGACGAGGAGGTGGAGGAAGAGTACACAGACGACTCCGAGGGCTCGGACATTGAGGACAGAGGACCTCCAGGGGACACTCCCGCTCCGCTCATGCCCCAGCAGCGGCTCCCGCCACCGGCTGGACAGGCGCCGCACATGCAGGGCCCGCCCATGACCGGCCCGCCACCTTTAGGACCACCCCCCGCACCCCTGATGAGACCGCCCGGCCCACCATCGGGGCCACCGCCAGGTCCACCACCGGGTTAGTTTTAATCCCACCATGGCTGTCCTGTTATCCAACATGGCGGTCCTTTTATCCTGTATTTTTGTGTGTCTTCAGGTGCTCCTCCGTTCATGAGGCCTCCCGGTATTCCTGGGGGGATGAGAGGCCCTGTGCCCCGTCTGCTTCCCCCGGGACCTCCCCCTGGCCGACCCCCAGGCCCTCCTCCCGGCCCTCCTCCTGGTCTCCCACCTGGCCCCCCTCCACGAGGCCCTCCGCCCAGGCTACCCCCTCCAGCGCCGCCAGGTAAACACACACTGAGGACCAGGGTTGATATATGGGATAAAGAGTGTTGCCTTGGTAACTCAAATCATTGGAAAAACACGCTTCTATTCCCGATCGTCCCAGTTTAGCTTAATTTAATGTATCCATGTTTCTATCTTTCACGTTTTCACTTCAACATAGTCTGACTTTTGTTGTCATTTAAAGGCGCATTATGGAACTTTTATGTGGAAAAAAAAGAAGTAGATTTTATTGCGTATTTGATCAGGATGCTCCAGGACCAATTGTTTTTTAAGACTTTCTGGTAAGTTTTCTCTTATGCATCCAGAAAACCTACCAGAAACCTTAAAAATAATTCATCCTGAAACGTCAGAGGCCACTGTAATGGAAAGTAAAGGTGCCATGCTGGGCACTCGTACAGCCACTAGGTCACTAAAGGCTCTTTTCCACATGCAGGCGCGTGTCAGCCGAAAAGCTCTTTCATCCGCTTTGTCGAGCTGTTCCATAACAAAGGCCAGGGCCAAACCGGTCTGGCCAGGTATAGGTTTTAGGACCGACCTCTGGCTGTGGCCAAAGCGCACTAGCCCGTGTCTGATGCGACGTGAACAGACTGCTGGCCTCTGATTGGCAACGAGAGAGTGGACAGCCCTCACTATTGACATACAGATTTAATATTTCACAACATCATCAGAATGGTAAAATGGTCACATTTATATAGCGCCTTTCTACCTGCTTTAGGCACTCAAAGCACTTTACATCAAGGAACCAGTCACCCATTCACACGCTCATTCATACACCAGTGTACGCAGACACTGGAGGCGAGGTGGGTGAAGTGTCTTGCCAAGGACACAACGACAGTGGGCACCTGCGGGATTCGAACCGCCGACTCTCTGGTCACAAGACGACCCGCTCTACTCTCTGCACCACCGTCGCCCCCGAAGGCAGCATTTGTCCACATTTGTGCTCATCGCGGCTCTAAAAACTTTTAATGACGATCTGTACAGCGTGCTGCTCTGCGCAACGTCGCCCACAACAACGGCCCGCCACGCCTCTTTGACCGGCCCCACTGCCCCCCACCACTTGAACCGGCCTGATGAGGCAATTCCCAAAAGTGGTCATGGCCTATTTTTTTAAAATTGCTATTTGGCAAATAACATTGTTAGTGATGCACGGGTTGCGGGTTCCACCGCGGTCGCTGTGGGCTGCCCGCGGATCGGGTCGGGTCATGAAATTCTCCTTTGATCGCAGGGCGGGTTTTGGAGCGGCTCAAAAAATGCTGGTCGCGGCCGCTTATGACGTAAATATGCAGCGGATTTTCATAAAACAAGCAGCGTTTTGCAGCTTGTGATCCAGAGAACACTTTTATGGAGCTCAATGTCTCCTATTCTTGAAGAAACCAGCAATATGATTTTAAGATTCATCAGCCCAGCACAATAAAGGCTTTTTAAATGTAAATAGAGAATTATGATGTGGGAGGAGTGCCTTGGTTTTTTGTTTTTCTATTATGCACGTTTTATTAACCATTAACCATTAGGACTACAGATGGAAATTAGCTTGAAAAAGCTACAGTCTGGTACAAGCATCTTTGCTCACGAGCATAATGTAACGACATTGTCCTGATAAATAACAAATTAAAAAATGTTTAAAAAAAACTTTAACAGAGCGCATTTATTCCAGTTATTATCCAGGCATTACCCACATCTATAAAGTTCTTGAAAAAAGTGTCAATTATAGCAACAAAAACCCAATAAAAGAGTGACTAAAACGTGACTAAAATGTGATGAAAGACAATAAAGCAACAAAAAAAAGCAATAAAACATGTCAAAAACACGATGAAAAAAGCAATGAAAATGTGATTAAAAACGCTTCTAAAATGTGACAAATACGTGGCGACGTGACAAAAAAGTTGGGATAACTTTTGTGGGTCTTCGCTTTCAAAGGTGGCATTACACTGTTGCTCTCTAGTCAAGAAGCTTTTAGATTTGTGTAAAGCTGAACTGGATGAAATGCACTCGGTTAAGGCATTTTGACACCGAGGTTAAACCTGTGTCAAATATGGCAGTTTTCACTAAAGTTTTATTCTCATTGTGCAGCTCTGTAAAGTTGTGTGAAATTAGCTGAACTATTCCCTCTGTCGTATCCTTACAGGTATGCCCCCTCCACCCCCACGCTCCAGTGGGCCCCAGCGTCCCATGGGCCCCCGATGTCCCTGTTCCCTCCCCCTCTCAACGCCAACGTCCTGAGCGCCCCTCCCAGCATCGTCCAGCGGCAGAAAGCTCCACCGGGCTCCTCCGGCCAGGACAACGCCCCGCAGACCTCCATGCCTCCTCCCCCCAGCATGCCCATGAGGCCCGGCGGGATGCAGATGCCCCCTCCGCCCGGCACCGCGGGCGCCACCATCGAGAAGAGGGCCAACATCAACGCTGTCGCTGCCGGGGGGCCACCGCGACCATCTCGGCCAAGCCCCAGATCACAAACCCCAAGGCGGAGGTCACCCGCTTCGTGCCCACCGCGCTGAGAGTGCGGAGGGACAGGATGGCTCCCGGGGCGGCCTCTGCGGGGCCAGGGGATAGGGGCCAGGGAGGGGCGGGGAAACGGCGGGATGATCATATGAGAGCCGGGCACGGCCAGAAACATCACGCGCCGGCTGCAAGGGTCCACCAAACGCAAGTGGGGGCCCTGGCCCAACCCAACATGAAGACCAAGGACCAGGTGTATGAAGCCTTCATGAGGGAAATGGAAGGACTGCTTTGAAACAGTAACAAGAAACAATATCAACAGTTCTGTGTGCGGCTGTTAAAGGTGCAGTTTGTATGTTTGGGGCAACCATTAGAATGGAGTGGGGAAAAAGTGGAGGCTAATTTAAAGGTGCATTATGTAACTTTTTATGTGGAAAAAAAGTTGATATTAGTGCGTATTTGACCTTGTAGTGACCCAGCGGCTGTATGAGTAGTTAGCATGACGCTCCAGGATCAATTGTTTTATAGGTTTTCTGGTGAGAGGGTCTGTCAGCAGTCCTAGAGACCACTGTGACGATAAGTAAAGGCGCAGTGACCACTCATACAGCTGCTGGGTCACACTACAAGGCCAAATATGCACAAATATCAACTTTTTTCCCCCATATAAAACGTTGCATGATGCACCTTTTTAAATTACACACATAACCGCTTTAATGAGTCCAGTACATCGTGTGGTAAAATTACCGTTTGGGAGTGAAACACTTTGTCTTGACACAAAGATGGAGAGTGCGCTGCATGCTATGTTTCACCTAACATGCTTGATTTGTTTAAGCGCCGGTGCGCCGCAGCAAAAGGAAAAAGACAATCTGAACTTCTTTTCTGTCATTATTTCTCAATAATAGATCCTATGCTACAAGTTTAAAAAGAAGCTATATATCTTTAATATGAAGGCAAAAAACAAACACTGGAATTTTGTTTGGAATTTTACTCAAAGAATGACTAAACTTTCTCCAGTTTATTCTATTCTACCCCCTAATGTTACACAGTGCGCCTTTAATGCCCATACACGCCAATAAGAAAGCATGTAAATGAACAGGATCCTCTACACCAGATCTAGGGTAACAGACTTATAAATGTTTTCTTAGCTGTTCTTGTCCAAGTGCGGTTTCCTTCACAAGAGCTGCCATTTCATTGTGATATTTTGTATAATTCTTATTTGTCTTGTTTATTTTATTAGTGAAAGCCCAGAACCTGAAACACATGTCGAATGCTTGTGGAGCCTCAGTAATGTAGGCGTAGGCTACATTTCCGTAAATATCTGTTCTGCTGCCCAATAAATGCATTGTTTTGTTTTTAAATAGTTTCCTTTCTATTTGTAATGATTAGTAGCCAGACTGCTGTGTGCGCTCGAATCCTTTCGGACTGCACAACAGCCTGGGGACCATGGCCGAAATCTTCACATGGATTTGGGGACCAATCACAGAACGATGACGCACTATTCGACATACGGAAGCTTGTAATTTGTTTAGGGATAATAAAAAAAAGTCTATATTTGCGGATCCAACATGACAGCAGCAGACGCAACGCCATCTTTCGATCAAGCTTTAGACCATGTTCTAAATAGTTTAGCTCGAAAGTTTACAGCGGGTACGTCATACTGTACGTCATCTGATACCATGATACGATTGGCTATGGCTACGTGCAGATGCATGAGAGACATTCTTAGCGTCCAATAAACGGCTCTGGACAATCGTAAACTACACACCTCCTACGAGAAAATGAATTTGTGTTCCCCAGACTAAATATCATTTGTGATTTTAGTCTGGTGTTAGCCAGGCTAAAAGTAGTAGAAATGACAAATATTAACCAGCATAATTATTGTCTGACATGTTGAATACCCATACTATTGAAGGATGAATAAAGCTTATAAAATTGATAGTTGTTCATTTTCCACAATTTAGAGAGAGGGTCCAAAAACATTAAGTTTATGCCGGTTTTTGTTTGAAGTAAAGGGAGATATTACCCAAAAACTGTCTGTTCATCCATAGAGTAAATAATTACCACGGTGGAAGAGTTCAGGTTAAACTGTATGTTGCTAGAAAGTGGTTTGGGTCAATAAAATGAAGCCTGTTGGCGGGTAAACAATTCAGCTTGACAGAAACTGATTTTTTTTTTCTTCCAAAATCTTGAAAATGCTTCATCTTTGAACACATAAAAACACCAGATCCAATAACCGTATTCGTCATGTACCAAATTTCAATCATCCAAATAATTGCATATTTCCTCCTGCCTATTCCAGAACAGAAAATGAAAAACGGAAACAGACAACCTTTATTAACAAAAACATTTAATTGATAATGGGACCTGTATCTGTCCCCTCCTGGAACCGCCAACTTAGCGTGGTGGAGGGGTTTGAGCGCCTGAATGATCCTGGAGCTCTGTTGTCGGGGGCTTGGTGCCCCTGGTAGGGTCTCCCATGGCAAACAGGTCCTAGGTGACGGTCAGGCAAAGAGTGGTTCAGAAGCCCCTTATGAGAGACCAACAGGCCCAGTTAGAACCATGAGGCCGTCCTTCTGTGGACCCACCACCTGCAGGAGGAGCCATAGGGGCCACGACCCAGCAACGGACAAGTGGAAGAAAATGGATGGATGGGGGACCTGTATATTCTGTGAAGGCGGAAGACACGCACATCCCAAAAAAACTTAAAAAGCGTGCAGGACCGAGGGAAAATGCAAAAAACAAGAAAGATCCGCACAGCTTGGGTGGGAATCTCTGGTACTGCTCTAAACTGGTTCAAGTCCTATCTCGAGGATAGGATGTACTTTGTCGAAATTGGCAACTGTGTCTCAGACAAAATTTCCATGACCTGTGGAGTCCCCCAGGGGTCAATCTTGGGACCCCTCTTATTCAACTTGTACATGCTTCCATTGGGTCAGCTAATAAACAGCAACAATGTGTCGTACCACAACTACGCAGATGACACTCAGATCTACGTGTCACTGACAGCAGGTGAACATGGGCCTGTAGATACTCTGTCACTGCATCGAACAGATCAGTTTGTGGATGCAAAACAACTTTCTCCAACTAAACTCAGACAAAACTGAGATCATTGTCTTTGGCCCACAGACACAAAGACAAAGTGTTATCAGTCACCTTGAGTCTCTCGCTCTGAAACCAAAAAATCAGGTTAGAAATCTAGGAGTAATCATGGACTCAGACCTGAACTTAAACAGCCACATCAAAGCAATAACGTCATCAGCTTTTTACCATCTGAAAAACATTGCTAAGATCAGAGGAATAGTGTCAAAACCAGACTTAGAGAGACTCATCCATGCATTTGTCTCCAGCAGGTTAGACTACTGTAACGGCCTGCTCACTGCCTTTCTAAACGAGCTGTTAGAGCTGCAGAACATCCAGAACGCTGCTGCTCGAGTCCTGACAAGAACAAGGAAATACGACCACATTAGTCCAGTGCTCCGGTCTCTGCACTGGCTTCCTGTCACTCAGAGAATAGAATTTAAAACAGCTCTGCTTGTGTACAAGTCTTTTCATGGTTTAGCACCAAAGTACATCTCTGACATGTTAGAGCCGTATGAACCATCTCGGGCCCTGAGAACTTCAGGGAGGGGTCTCCTGTTGGTTCCCAGAGTCAATAATAAACACGGTGAGGCTGCGTTTCAGTTTCATGCAGCTAAAATCTGGAACAGTCTTCATGAGGATGTGAGACAGGCCTCAACTCTGACAATGTTCAAATCCAGGCTGAAAACAGCTCTTTTTACCCGTGCATATGAAAACTGAAAGTATTTTATCTGCACTCTTGCCTTTTACTGTAATTGATTAACTTTATGTTGATGTTTTATTGATTGATTTTATCTGTTTTCTTGTAATTTCTCTTTCTGCAACTGTGAAGCACTTTGAATTGCCTTGTGTATGAATTGTGCTCTACAAATAAACTTGCCTTGCCTTGCCTACAGCTTGCTTAGCTCCCAAATTGAGATTTCTTGATGATGCTTACACCAAGGTGACGTTTCGGGCGTCTTGGCCCTTCATCAGACAAAAGTGTGCCACAGATGCACCTGTATTTATGTGGGCTGATTGGCTTGTCATGTGACAAAAATAGGCCAGTCAGAATAAAGGGACAGTTTTTTTTTACAAAAAGACAAAGACAAAGTATGTCTCTGATACAGAGTATTCAATTACATAACATGCAAGGAGAATCTCTATGCAAGTTGCTATGCACAATAACATCGAGTAAATAGAAATAGACATCAGGGTAACCGTCATACAATATTCTATTAACGATGCATCCTGGCATATTAAAATGGTGTAGACAAAACCATTTACACCATTTTTTTGTAAAAAAAACTGTCCCTTTATTCTGACTGGTCTATTTTTGTCACATGACAAGCCAATCAGCCCACATAAATACAGGTGCATCTGTGGCACCCTTTTGTCTGATGAAGGGCCAAGACGCCCGAAACGTCACCTTGGTGTAAGCATCATCAATAAATCTCAATTTGGGATTCAAGCAAGCTGTGCGGATCTGACCTGTATATTCTGCATTCCTAGCTCTTTATTTGACACAAACGCACCTTCATAAAGGCTTTTTCATTTCTATGGCTACAACTCTCAAGTAGAGTTCAATGCGCTCCTCCCTTGTGCCGTCAAAAAGCAAACAGCAACATCATCTTGGACGCAGTGGTGATGTCCTGCTCCACGCAAAGTTGCAAGTCAGGTCTGAGGAGAGGTGAACTCATGCACTCATTCATGAAGTATTTTCCATTGATCTAACACCCATTGCATAATGAAGAAAATCTTGTATTTATTAGGTCAGTAGTTCCCAAAGTGGGGGTCGCAAGAGGATTTTAAGACAATATTATTTACATTTCTAACATTGAATTTGATGTATTTTGGATTGAAAACAGCATATTTTAGTGAAATGAAGCCAAATATCAAAATACAGTATCCAAACTAACATCAACAAACCAGATTTGAAATGTTTTGCGCCTTAAATTATTATAAATGCCAAAGCATTAGAAGGGGGTCCCGAGTTCTTGGTTGAGAGATTTTGGGGGTCGTAGCCTGAAAAGTTTGGGAACCCCTGTATTAGGTCATATGTTCTGTAGTGTTGCTTTAAACTTTAATATCTGCGTTTTATATATATATATATTATATATATATATATATATATATATATACAGTGCCTCTCGAAAGTACTAATACACCTTGAACTTTTGCACATTTTGTCATGTTTACAACCATAAACATAAAGATTTTATTCTGAATTTTTTACTGAAAGCTCACACACAAGTGACAGACAACTTTGAAGTGAAAGCAAAATGATACATGATTCTGTTATTTATTCATTTATCATTTTTTTGACAGGGCCATTGCATCCATCCATCCATTTTCTTCCACTTGTCCGTTGCCGGGTCGTGGAGGCAGCTGTTGGAGCTGCACCAGCCCCTATGGCTCCTCCTGCAGGTGGTGGGTCCACAGAAGGACGGCCTCATAGTTCTAACCGGGCCTGTTGGTCTCTCATAAGGGGCTTCTGAACCGCTCTTTGTCTGACCCATCACCTAGGACCTGTTTGCCATGGGAGACCCTACCAGGGGCACGAAGCCCCCAACAACAGAGCTCCAGGATCTTTCGGGCGCTCAACCCCCTCCACCACGCTAAGGTGGGGTTTATCTTTTTATTTTGCAAATTAATTTGGAAATTCTGCTCTACACACACACGTATTGGTCTCATGCATGTAAACACGCTATGGGCTAATTTCCATCCGTCAGCCACATAAGGTTGTTTGACAGATTAGTAGCAAATCAAGACCAAACAGCAAAGGTCCCAGTATAGAGCCCTGTGGTATGCCCCTTTGAAGGTTTAAGAGTGGTGACTCGTCCTGGCCGACTTTAACACACTGATGTCTGTCTTATGGATAAGATGTAAACCGGCGTGTTAGAGTAGCAGGCTATGACTGACCGTTTCGAAAGCCTTTTTCAGATCTAAAAATACTGCTCCAACCACCTGACCCCTTGTCTTGGGATTTGTTTTGTTTTTTACACATTTTCAACTAAAAAGCAGTTTGCAATTTCGGTCAAATAACCCGATTTGTGGGTGGAGGAGCTGATTGGCTTACATAAGGTCCATCATTATGCAGCTACTACTTTCTCAAGTACTTATGATAAAATAGGCTAATAGACGAATGTATTTCTTTGTATGAGAAAACGATTGTTTGTTTTGATACGGATGGGCAATGTGTTTCTCCGATTGGCTAGTACACCTGCCAATAATGTGCACTGAAACCCATGCATTATAGGGATCAGCTACTGTTGTAAACACAGAAGTTTGCACCAGTGAAATATGTACATCCTATGTAAAGATAACATGTGTGTTTATCACCATCTGTATGTTTCCTGCTACAGTCTGTAGAAACATGTATGTTAAGTGTATGTATGTTAAGCGAGACATGGATGACTTCCCATCGGAATAAAACTAGGAGAGAAAAGAGTCGTTACCTCATTGTTGCCTCATTTTTTTATTTATTTTTGCCACAATTTCACCCATTTCCCCCCCAAATTTCCCCCAATTTTTCCACACATTGCTTGATTAACCCGATATTGTACATTTGCAGATCTTCCACACATTATTGTTTCGTTTTCCAGTTAATATTTTAGTATAGGCATCGGAAAAAGTATCGTTCACGTATCTGTATTGTAGAGCACATATCGTTACAAATAAGCCAAATTTGGATTAAAAAATGCTTTGTTGATGCTACATAAACTGTTAATGAATCAAGGGCGGCACGGTAGCACAGCGGTTAGCGCTCGTGCTTCACAGCTAGAAGGTCCCTGGTTCGATTCCCACCTGGACGGGGCCTTTCTGTGTGGAGTGTTGCATGTTCTCCCCGTGTCTGCGTAGGTTTCCTCCGGGTACTCCGGTTTCCCCTACCACTAAAACATGTACAATAGGCCAGGATGAATGAGAGTGTGTTTGAGAGTGCGCATGGGGGACGACGGATGGAAATTAGCCTAAGGCTACAATCCGGTGTGGCTTGTTTACATGCATGAGACCCATGTATGTTCATTAACATGCACTGTCCCGACCAAATAAACCAATAAATAAAGGTTGCGCTTATTTAGACTTCATTACGCTGGTTGAAAACTTTCCAAACTCCGACATGTCAATTCGCACAGACGAGAATCACCGGGGGACCTCGGAGTTTGCAGAATTACCCAGTACAAATTACCGATATGGCAGATTCGCACGGGAATAGAAACTCCGAGGACGTCAGCAATATTCACTTTTTACCTGTGGTCTCGAGGTCATTCTATTGCCGTGTGAATATGGCTATAGGCAATGTTATTCTTGTTTGTAACTCAATTTAGGAATCACACTTTTTTTCTCTCGCTTTTTAGCTATTGTCCAGTAAGGCAAGGCATATTTATTTATACGGCACATTTCCTACACAAGGCGACTCAATGTGCCTTACAAACAAATGTTCCATTAAAAGATAAAGCACTATGGGCTATAAACATATTTATCACACACCAAAGTTTTCAAAGTGCTTCAGAGAAATATAAAAAAAATTTATTAAAAACACAAAATTGACTCTGTGCATGACTTCAAATCATAACAACGCCATCCAAGAAGTGACTTCCTGTTTCGATCCAGCACGCCAAAATAAAAGCACCATCTTATTAGTTAGTTCAGCAGCTCATTGGTTCAACTTTCTTTCTGCCTAACTATTAGCAGACAAAACACTTAAAATGTGTGTATTTAATTATATTCTTGTAATGTTGCAAGTACCTGCTGAACTAATCAGTGAGACGAGCTGTGCGATTTTATTTTAGCGTGCTGGATCGAAACAGGAAGTCACTTCTTGGGCAGCGTCGTTATGATTTGAAGTCATGCACAGAGTCAATTATTACATCCTAGACATAAATCAGTGCGTTCTAGGTGTTAAAAGCCAGCTTGAAGAGATGAGTCTTTAATCTGGACTTAAAAAGAGACTGATCTGTGAGAAGAAGCAGACTGAGGGCAGGCTGTTCCACAGTTTAGGCGCTGCAACCCTAAAGGAACGATCGCCCCACTGTTTGTACCGGGACCTGGGCCCGTCCAGAACCATTTGATCGGCAGACTGGAGAGCTCTGCTGGGGCGATATACGGTTCTTTGGCAATTCATAAGATGCATTCTACTGTATCTATTTGAGGTTCCATTTCATTTCAAATCAAAACAGAATCTCTGTCATTTAGAACAGCCATCATCGTCATGGCAATATTAGTCCCTCATGTTCCAGAAGGCCTTTCTGATTGGATGGGATTGGTCAGGTATGTTACATGTCGCAAGTGATGCCAAGATTCGTCATTCTGCTCAACGCTTTTGCCAGGAAAGACGCATTATTTTTGCTCCTGAACGTCTTACATCTACACAGCGGATCTCAACTTTAACCTAATGGACACTACAACAAACATGGATCTCTCTGGTAAGTATCTTTTGTGTGTGACAACTTTTAGAATTGTTTTGTGTTGGTTTAAGCAGTTGGTTTAAGCTGGTTGGTTTAAGCAGTACAGTTTCTTGTTTGCTAATGCTCTGCTGAGTCTTTGTACTTTCCAGAGAAGCTTTTTATGAACTGTCTTGACTATTGACACTATTATAGCAATAGTTTATGCATGGTTCATTAAATTTAAACAAAGATAGTCAGAAAGTAGTTTTTTTCCATCACTAAAACAAAACCAATTTAAGTTTTAACACCGCAAATAAGTGTAAATCTCAGTCAGATGCATGGCTTCAGTTATTTTGCAATGTATACGCGAGACAGTGGTTCCCAAAGTGAGTTCCTCCGGGATTTCGTGGGCATTTTTCCAGCAAACAAAGGGCCACCAACGCCACCAACGCCATCGCGTCCCGGGGGAAAGAATATTTAGGTCAGATCAAAACCAAACTCGGCCAGAGGGCAGTAGGAGCACACCGCGGCCTTTGCTGTGAAGTCAGAGCCAGGCGAGTGAGAGGAGATGTAGCTGCATCTGCTCCCACCCATTTCCTACACGCAAAGATAATAATGTAATGGCTTTAACTGGTCAGAAACTCACTTTAGCTGTGCGTACGTTGCAGTGTTAAGGAATAGTTGCGTTAATTGCGTTAATAGTAGTGATTGCAATGTCGTGAAATCCTGGAGGGACTAACAGCTTGTCTATAAAACAAGTGCATTGAAAAGAAAATATTTTAAGAGATAAAATACATTTATTTGCTCAAATGTATCACTTTTAACCAGCATATAGCCTACCATCATTAAGAGATGTTGTTTTTATGTAATTTTCCTGTAAAATTGCTAACTGTTGACCTTTGAATAGAGTTTATATTTTATTATTGGGGAGCCCTGAGAATCAATAAGTCTTGGAGTTTGGGAAAGGCTGATGTTCGGCCATGCTACTATGGTGCAGGGAGAATCGTGGTGTGCCTCAGGGCCTGGACAACTGCTATAATCAATAGAAAAATGTTAATCAAGATATTTTGTACAAAAACCTCAGACATTCAAAACAGTGTCGAACAATTAAGTGATCCCTTATATTAAAAAGCTGGCTGATCCTTCGTTTGTAGCAATAACTGCTTTTCTGTAGTTGCAGATTAAAGGCTCATAACGTTTAGGATGAATCGTAGATCATTCCTCTTTACAAAACTGCTGTAGTTCAGTGAGACTCCGGGGTGTACTCACCTATTCCCCCCTCTCCTGTGAAAGTTTACATGTTATGGCAAATAAATATATGATCAAATGTTAATGTCTGGTTGGTATTAGTTCGAGGAGACAGTGTTTATTCATTCTTATGATTTTAATAAAGATCAGACCATATGTTATGACCAATTTAGGCATAAATAAAACAGTGTACTCACTTTTTCCTCCCACTGTGTATATATATATATGTAATTATTTATTGTGGCGCACCCGTAGCAAATTTGTTTGGTTGTTAACATTCTTGTTTTTTTCCTATTGCAGAACTATGCGAGGGTGACATCCTTCACGGACAAACTGCCACTTACACTGTGCTGAGGTTCCTCGGTGAAGGCTCTTTTGGGATGGTGGTGGAGTGCCTGAAAATGGACACCAACGAGAGAGTGGCAGTGAAAATGCTGAAGAATCCTGCAGCCATCAGAGAGGCCGAGGAGGAGGTAAGATCGTTTTCATTTTTTCATAATCATGTTTAAACGCCCCAGGACATGTGTAACTGTGTTTTCTTGTTACAGCTGCAGATGTTGGAGATCATCGGACAGCTGGACAGTGAACGCTGTAACGTGGTGCAGTTCAAAGAGTGTTTCCAGTACATGGGCCTCACGTGTCTCGTCTTTGAGATGCTGAATATGAGTCTGTGGACCTCCTCAAGAACCATAGGCCTGTGCTATCTATCAGTGAACTTCGGCCGATCGCCCAGCAGCTGCTAGTTGCCTTCCACGCCCTGAAAGACATCGATGTGATCCACGCTGACCTAAAGCCGGATAACGTCATGTTAACCTACCAGCCTTACAGGGTCAAACTGATCGACTTTGGCATGGCCCTCACCACCTCGGAGGTGAAGCAGGGAGTTATCATGCAGCCCTCTGCGTACAGGGCTCCAGAGGTGACTCTGGGATGTGTGTACGACTTTCCCATCGACATGTGGGGACTGGGCTGTACTTTGGTCCGTCTATTTGCAGGGAAAAACCTGTTTCCTTGCTGTGGATATCAATCAATAAAGATGATGGTGGACCTGCTGGGGATGCCTCCTGACGACATGCTTAATAACGGAAAGTATACAAAGTTCTATTTCACCAAAGAAGAAGACGGCCAACCGAATCCCAGATGGAGGCTCCTGACGCCTGATGAATACAGTCGTGTTAACCGTGAAGAACCTGGAGAACCTGGTCCACTCCAGAATGACCTGACGACATTGGACGATTTGCTCAATGTAAGTGCTCTAAGCCAGGAGGACAGTCACTTGTCTCAGCTCTGACATTTCTACTTGATAATATATTGTTATAGTAAATGTTAGAGCATTATGGAGCTAGATTCATGTTTGAAAATCTAACATGTCTAACTCTAACGCTTCTTATCTTGTTACAGTCTTTCGTGTGCCAGGACGAAGAGCAGGCTGAAGACCTCAGGATGTGCATGGACCTCCTCAAACGTCTTCTGTCTGTCGACCCCAGACTCAGAGTGACCCCAGTGCAAGCGTTACAGCACCCTTTCATCACCATGACCCACCTGAGTCAGGACAGCCACTAGTAAGTGTCACATTTTAATCAATCAAAGCAACATTGCCTCAAAAGTTAGCAAGGTGGTTCTTGTTGGCATTCCCAAACACATAACCTCTTTTTAGCCACTGCAGCTCAATCTGAAATCTATAGATTTTGGGCGGCACGGTAGCGCAGCGGTTAGTGCTCGGGCTTCACAGCTAGAAGGTCCCAGGTTCGATTCCCACCTGGACGGGTCCTTTCTGTGTGGAGTTTGCATGTTCTCCCCGTGTCTGCGTAGGTTTCCTCCGGGTACTCCGGTTTCCCCTACCACTAAAAACATGTACAATAGGTTCCCCTCTGGGGCCAGGACTCCCTGAAAAAGAGATTCTTAATCTCAGTGGGACTTTCCTGGTTAAATAAAGGTCAAATAAAAAAAAATAGAAATAACTTTTGTATTTTATTTTTATTGGAAGATTAGTTTGTTTCAAAACTGGGTGACCTGTATATGATTAAAAAAGAAAAGAAAAAATCATTGTGCAATATTGCTTAAGTTAATTATGACATGTTTGAAGTCCCACCTGCTTTAAAGTGAGTTATTAATGTTTCCTTTTTTTCTTTTCAGCTCAACTTTCTGTAGATCCATGATGCAGCATGTTAATCCAACGGAGTCTGACGCCCATGAAGAAGGACAACTGCCGGTGTCTCCAGACGACGCCCCATCCAAAGTTTCAAGCCTGGTTTCCTTGGACTCTGCTGCTGCGGCGCCTGAAGTGGTTTCAGCCCGAGCTGTGGAACCATTCCCTCAGGCCGATGGGTTACATGCAGCTGAGAGCGTTACCAGCTCAGAAGAACATGCTTCACATGTGCAGGCCACGAGGTCAGACCTGACTCTACAGATCAACCTCCTTCGATACAGATGCCATCGCAGGCTGAGGAGGTGGAAGAGGGAGGTGAAATCCGTTCCTCTGAAGGAGAACTTCCACAAACGGAGCTCCAAACAGAACTCATGACAAAGCAGAGAGGACAGACCAGGACAGTGGACATGTTTCTTGTCTTGTAGAAACATCTGACTCCCCTGACCTCTCTCCTGTGATACCGCTGGTTTCACAACCAAATGAAGCCTATGTGGCCAGCACATGTGACCCTTGGACATCCAGCAAAATGTTGACGAAGAGACTACACATCTAGATGTGTCTGGTAAGTAACATTTGTAAAAATAGCATTTACTTATTTATTTCTAATTTAATTTTAACAAATGTTTGTGGAATTGGTTCACATTCCAACTTCAGGACTCCTAAAATATCTTGTGTTTCAAAATAGAAAGATGTAAAGCCATTTTCTTTTTTAACTTGAATATGATGAAGCGGACAGGTTTAAATGTTGTTCTGGTTTTAGATATTACTGTTTTGTGTGTGCAAAGTTTGTTTGGTTGTTAACATTCTTTTCTCTTATTGCAGAGCTATGCGAGGGTGACATCCTTCACGGACAAACTGCCACTTACACTGTGCTGAGGTTCCTCGGTGAAGGCTCTTTTGGGATGGTAGTGGAGTGCCTGAAAATGGACACCAACGAGAGAGTGGCAGTGAAAATGCTGAAGAATCCTGCAGCCATCAGAGAGGCCGAGGAGGAGGTAAGATCGTTTTCATTTTTCATAATCATGTTTAAACAACCCAGGACATGTGTAACCGTGTTTTCTTGTTACAGGTGCAGATGTTGGAGATAATCGAACAGCTGGACAGTGAACGCTGTAACGTGGTGCAGTTCAAAGAGTGTTTCCAGTACATGGGCCTCATGTGTCTCGTCTTTGAGATGCTGAATATCAGTCTATGTGACCTCCTCAAGGAGCATGGGCCTGTGCCTACTTTAAGTGAGCTTCGGCCGATCGCCCAGCAGCTGCTAGTTGCCTTCCACGCCCTGAAAGACATCGATGTGATCCACACTGACCTAAAGCCGGATAACGTCATGTTAACCTACCAGCCTTACAGGGTCAACTGATCGACTTCGGCCTGGCCCTCACCACCTCGGAGGTAGAGCAGGGAGTTATCATGCAGCCTGCTGCATTCAGGGCTCCAGAGGTGACTCTGGGATGTGTGTATGACTTTCCCATCGACATGTGGGGACTGGGCTGTACTTTGGTCCATCTACTTGTAGGGACAAACCTGTTTCCTTGCTGTGGATATCAATCAATAAAGATGATGGTGGACCTGCTGGGGATGCTCCTGACGACATGCTTAATAATGGAAGGTATACAAAGTTCTATTTCACCAAAGAAGAAGACGGCCAACCGAATCCCAGATGGAGGCTCCTGACGCCTGATGAATACAGTCGTGTTAACCGCCAAGAACCTGGAGAACCTGGTCCACTCCAGAATGACCTGACGACATTGGACGATTTGCTCAATGTAAGTGCTCTAAGCCAGGAGGACAGTCACTTGTCTCAGCTCTGACATTTCTACTTGATAATATATTGTTATAGTAAATGTTAGAGCATTATGGAGCTAGATTCATGTTTGAAAATCTAACATGTCTAACTCTAACGCTTCTTATCTTGTTACAGTCTTTCGTGTGCCAGGACGAAGAGCAGGCTGAAGACCTCAGGATGTGCATGGACCTCCTCAAACGTCTTCTGTCTGTCGACCCCAGACTCAGAGTGACCCCAGTGCAGGCGTTACAGCACCCTTTCATCACCATGACCCACCTGAGTCAGGACAGTCTCTAGTAAGTGTCACATTTTAATCAAATCTGTAAAGGGCAAGTTGGTCATTTTCATACTCACTACTGCCACCTCAGGTCTTACGCGTAATTGCAGTTTCTATGTTAAGCTCGTGCCTGACAGCAATTCGGACCGAATTAACAACTTTTGAGTGACAGTGCAGGCTTTTAGTGGCAGTTGTGGTGAATAGGTCTGGGCTCATTCTACACATTAGGACATTGCTGGAACATGTAGGGGGAGGAAAATACATAGTATTAACATTTTTTAACTGTGTATAATCCCTTTAAGCAACATTGCCTCGAAAGTTAGCAAGGTGGTTCTTGTTGGCATTCCCAAACACATGACCTCTTTTTAGCCACTGCAGCTCAAACTGAAATCTACAGAAATGATTTTTTTGGGTATTAGACAATTGTGTTTGTTGAACTACTGGATGACCTGTACATGATTTAAAAAAAAACACACATTGTGCAATGTTGCTTAAGTTAATTATGACATGTGTTCAAGTCCCACCTGCTTTAAAGTGAGTTATTAATGTTTCCTTTTTTCTTTTCAGCTCAACTTTCTGTAGATCCATGATGCAGCATGTTAATCCAACGGAGTCTGACGCCCATGAAGAAGGACAACTGCCGGTGTCTCCAGACGACGCCCCATCCAAAGTTTCAAGCCTGGTTTCCTTGGACTCTGCTGCTGCGGCGCCTGAAGTGGTTTCAGCCCGAGCTGTGGAACCATTCCCTCAGGCCGATGGGTTACATGCAGCTGAGAGTGTTACCAGCTCAGAAGAACATGCTTCACATGGTGCAGGCCACGAGGTCAGACCTGACTCTACAGATCAACCTCCTTCGATACAGATGCCATCGCAGGCTGAGGAGGTGGAAGAGGAGGTGAAATCCGTCCTCTGAAGGAGAACTTCCACAAACGGAGCTCCAAAACAGAACTCATGACAAGCAGAGAGGACAGACCAGGACAGTGGACATGTTTCTTGTCTTGTAGAAACATCTGACTCCCCTGACCTCTCTCCTGTGATACCGCTGGTTTCACAACCAAATGAAGACTATGTGGCCAGCACATGTGACCCCTTGGACATCCAGCAAAATGTTGACGAAGAGACTACACATCTAGATGTGTCTGGTAAGTATCATTTGTGAAAAAAGCATTTATGTATTTTTTTCTAATTTAATTTAACAAATGTTTGTGGAATTGGTTTACATTCCAACTTCAGGACTCCTAAAATATCTTGTGTTTTCAAAATAGAAAGATGTAATGTATGAGCCATTTCCTTTTTTAACTTGAATATGATGAAGCGGACAGGTTTAAATGTTGTTCTGGTTTTAGATATTACTGTTTTGTGTGTGTGCAAAGTTTGTTTGGTTGTTAACATTCTTTTCTCTTATTGCAGAGCTATGCGAGGGTGACATCCTTCACGGACAAACTGCCACTTACACTGTGCTGAGGTTCCTCGGTGAAGGCTCTTTTGGGATGGTAGTGGAGTGCCTGAAAATGGACACCAACGAGAGAGTGGCAGTGAAAATGCTGAAGAATCCTGCAGCCATCAGAGAGGCCGAGGAGGAGGTAAGATCGTTTTCATTTTTCATAATCATGTTTAAACGACCCAGGACATGTGTCACCGTGTTTTCTTGTTACAGGTGCAGATGTTGGAGATCATCAGACAACTGGACAGTGAACGCTGTAACGTGGTGCAGTTCAAAGAGTGTTTCCAGTACATGGGCCTCACGTGTCTCGTCTTTGAGATGCTGAATATCAGTCTATGTGACCTCCTCAAGGAGCATGGGCCTGTGCCTACTTTAAGTGAGCTCCGGCCGATTGCCCAGCAGCTGCTAGTTGCCTTCCACGCCCTGAAGACATCGATGTGATCCACACTGACCTAAAGCCGGATAACGTCATGTTAACCTACCAGCCTTACAGGGTCAAACTGATCGACTTCGGCCTGGCCCTCACCACCTCGGAGGTAGAGCAGGGAGTTATCATGCAGCCTGCTGCATTCAGGGCTCCAGAGGTGACTCTGGGATGTGTGTACGACTTTCCCATCGACATGTGGGGACTGGGCTGTACTTTGGTCCATCTAATTGTAGGGACAAACCTGTTTCCTTGCTGTGGATATCAATCAATAAAGATGATGGTGGACCTGCTGGGGATGCCTCCTGACGACATGCTTAATAATGGAAGGTATACAAAGTTCTATTTCACCAAAGAAGAAGACGGCCAACCGAATCCCAGATGGAGGCTCCTGACGCCAGATGAATACAGTCGTGTTAACCGCCAAGAACCTGGAGAACCTGGTCCACTCCAGAATGACCTGACGACATTGGACGATTTGCTCAATGTAAGTGCTCTAAGCCAGGAGGACAGTCACTTGTCTCAGCTCTGACATTTCTACTTGATAATATATTGTTGTAGTAAATGTTAGAGCATTATGGAGCTAGATTCATGTTTAATCAATGTGCATTTGAAAATCTAACATGTCTAACTCTAACGCTTCTTATCTTGTTACAGTCTTTCGTGTGCCAGGATGAAGAGCAGGCTGAAGACCTCAGGATGTGCATGGACCTCCTCAAACGTCTTCTGTCTGTCGACCCCAGACTCAGAGTGACCCCAGTGCAGGCGTTACAGCACCCTTTCATCACCATGACCCACCTGAGTCAGGACAGCCACTAGTAAGTGTCACATTTTAATCAAATCTTTAAAGGGACTAGAGGCAAGTTGGTCATTTTCATACTCACTACTGCCACCTCAGGTCTTACGCGTAATTGCAGTTTCTATGTTAAGCTCGTGCCTGACGACAATTCGGACCCGAATTAACAATTTTTGAGTGACAGTGCAGGCTTTTAGTGGCAGTTGTGGTGAATAGGTCTGGGCTCATTCTACACATTAGGACATTGCTGGAACATGTAGGGGGAGGAAATACATAGTATTAACATGTTTAACTCTGTATAGTCCCTTTAAGCAACATTGCCTCGAAAGTTAGCAAGGTGGTTCTTGTTGGCATTCCCAAACACATGACCTCTTTTTAGCCACTGCAGCTCAAACTGAAATCTACAGAAATTATTTTTTTGGGTATTAGACAATTGTGTTTGTTGAACTACTGGATGACCTGTACATGATTTAAAAAAACACACACATTGTGCAATGTTGCTTAAGTTAATTATGACATGTGTTCAAGTCCCACCTGCTTTAAAGTGAGTTATTAATGTTTCCTTTTTTTCTTTTCAGCTCAACTTTCTGTAGATCCATGATGCAGCATGTTAATCCAACGGAGTCTGACGCCCATGAAGAAGGACAACTGCCGGTGTCTCCAGACGACGCCCCATCCAAAGTTTCAAGCCTGGTTTCCTTGGACTCTGCTGCTGCGGCGCCTGAAGTGGTTTCAGCCCGAGCTGTGGAACCATTCCTCAGGCCGATGGGTTACATGCAGCTGAGAGTGTTACCAGCTCAGAAGAACATGCTTCACATGGTGCAGGCCACGAGGTCAGACCTGACTCTACAGATCAACCTCCTTCGATACAGATGCCATCGCAGGCTGAGGAGGTGGAAGAGGGAGGTGAAATCCGTTCCTCTGAAGGAGAACTTCCACAAACGGAGCTCCAAAACAGAACTCATGACAAAGCAGAGAGGACAGACCAGGACAGTGGACATGTTTCTTGTCTTGTAGAAACATCTGACTCCCCTGACCTCTCTCCTGTGATACCGCTGGTTTCACAAACTAATGAAGACTATGTGGCCAGCACATGTGACTCCTTGGACATCCAGCAAAATGTTGACGAAGAGACTACACATCTAGATGTGTCTGGTAAGTATCATTTGTGAAAAAAAGCATTTACTTATTTTATTCTAATTTCATTTTAACAAATGTTTGTGGAATTGGTTTTACATTCCAACTTCAGGACTCCTAAAATATCTTGTGTTTTCAAAGCAGAAAGATGTAATGTATGAGCCATTTTCTTTTTTAACTTGAATATGATGAAGCGGACAGGTTTAAATGTTGTTCTGGTTTAGATATTACTGTTTTGTGTGTGTGCAAAGTTTGTTTGGTTGTTAACATTCTTTTCTCTTATTGCAGAGCTATGCGAGGGTGACATCCTTCACGGACAAACTGCCACTTACACTGTGCTGAGGTTCCTCGGTGAAGGCTCTTTTGGGATGGTAGTGGAGTGCCTGAAAATGGACACCAACGAGAGAGTGGCAGTGAAAATGCTGAAGAATCCTGCAGCCATCAGAGAGGCCGAGGAGGAGGTAAGATCGCTTTCATTTTTCATAATCATGTTTAAACGCCCCAGGACATGTGTAACTCTGTTTTCTTGTTACAGGTGCAGATGTTGGAGATAATCGAACAGCTGGACAGTGAACGCTGTAACGTGGTGCAGTTCAAAGAGTGTTTCCAGTACATGGGCCTCATGTGTCTCGTCTTTGAGATGCTGAATATCAGTCTATGTGACCTCCTCAAGGAGCATGGGCCTGTGCCTACTTTAAGTGAGCTCCGGCCGATTGCCCAGCAGCTGCTAGTTGCCTTCCACGCCCTGAAAGACATCGATGTGATCCACACTGACCTAAAGCCGGATAACGTCATGTTAACCTACCAGCCTTACAGGGTCAAACTGATCGACTTCGGCCTGGCCCTCACCACCTCGGAGGTAGAGCAGGGAGTTATCATGCAGCCTGCTGCATTCAGGGCTCCAGAGGTGACTCTGGGATGTGTGTACGACTTTCCCATCGACATGTGGGGACTGGGCTGTACTTTGGTCCATCTACTTGTAGGGACAAACCTGTTTCCTTGCTGTGGATATCAATCAATAAAGATGATGGTGGACCTGCTGGGGATGCCTCCTGACGACATGCTTAATAATGGAAGGTATACAAAGTTCTATTTCACCAAAGAAGAAGACGGCCAACCGAATCCCAGATGGAGGCTCCTGACGCCAGATGAATACAGTCGTGTTAACCGCCAAGAACCTGGAGAACCTGGTCCACTCCAGAATGACCTGACGACATTGGACGATTTGCTCAATGTAAGTGCTCTAAGCCAGGAGGACAGTCACTTGTCTCAGCTCTGACATTTCTACTTGATAATATATTGTTATAGTAAATGTTAGAGCATTATGGAGCTAGATTCATGTTTAATCAATGTGCATTTGAAAATCTAACATGTCTAACTCTAACGCTTCTTGTCTTGTTACAGTCTTTCGTGTGCCAGGACGAAGAGCAGGCTGAAGACCTCAGGATGTGCATAGACCTCCTCAAACGTCTTCTGTCTGTCGACCCCAGACTCAGAGTGACCCCAGTGCAGGCGTTACAGCACCCTTTCATCACCATGACCCACCTGAGTCAGGACAGCCACTAGTAAGTGTCACATTTCAATCAAATGTTACTACAGTTTAAAGCAGCATTGACCTACAATCATTTCAGGCTGAATTCAAATCTTTCCTTTCCCATTTTTTCAATTTTAACATCCTCTTTGCACAACTTGACTAAATTTGAAAGCAATGAAAATCAGACTTTTAACCAAAGCCTGAACATTGTTGCTTTACTATAATTACATATTAATAGTTCTGATTGTTGCATTTCATGAATTATTATTAATTTATACATTGATCTGTTTTCAGTTCAATGGACACCAGGTCCTTGATGCGGCGAGTTATCTCCACTCAGTCTGACAGCGATCAAGGAGAACAAGCTACAACATCTTCAAGTTCAATTTCTTCTCAGCCTGCTGAGGAGTCTGACAGGACTTCTGCCAGAGCTGCGGAACCATTCGCTCAGGAAAGCTCTACCAGCTCTACCAGCTCAGAGAACAACCTTTAAGTCAGCGGAGCACAAACTTTGACCAGGCCTTTCAGAGACGTGACTTACTGGACATTCAACATTTGAATTTGGACTTCAGTTCCTCTGAAGGACGGCTCCCTCATGCTGCTGATGTGGACAGTTCAGGTGTTTTTAAAAATGAAGTCCCAGGTACATCCCAGGCGCATGCCTCCAGCTCCTGGAGAGGAGATGCAGACTTAGGTGCAGACTTAGACGTCTCACTCAATGCCAGGTTACTTAATCTAGAGCTTGGGGAGACTGCTGCAAACACATTTGTTTTGCCGCTCTTTGTCAAAGACTTGAATGTAGTCAGTTTACCTGTCAAAGCGATTGATGTGGATTCAGGTCTTGGGGTCAACATCCACCAGAGTCCAACTTTAGATAATATTAGACCAAGTAGTGTAGTTTCATCTCTTAAACAAATCCCCTTTAGTCCAGCCGCAAACTCAAAGGCAAAGAAAGATTTGCAAGAGGCCATTCTAATCAATAATAGAAACATGTCAGATCCAGGGCACTGCCTCCAAGAGAAATGTAACAGACGTGGGGAATCAAAGACCTCAGCTCTCCAAAGTCTGCCTCTCCAGGCCGCCAGGTCCGAGGGTGGAGATTCACACATCACGGACGTCTCATCAGGCGAGGGGCTACTCTCTGGTGACTGGGCCTCTATCATGGAGCAGATTGAGTCTCCTGACATTAAGGAGGGCTGTGGATCAAGAGGCTTGGGCCGCAACATCGAAATAATTGAGATGGGCAGAGCTGAAACCCCTTCCAAAATTCCTAAACCGAATAGCTCTTCAGAAAAATGCGGCCATAGCATTATAACAGCTGTAACAGCTGCGTTATTACACAGTCCGGACAGTGTGATAGTGTTAGATTATAAGGTTTCACAATTAGCCAAGCAGGATACAGTCCCAATGTCCAACCCTCAGAGAAAAGATAAAAAGTGGAACAGAGTGGATGTCGACCCTATAAGCAGAGCTGTAGTGGTTCACAGAAGGGTTCAGGGAGACTTGGACTTGATTGTGGTATTTGTGAAATGTTACACGGTCTCTATCAGGTGGCTTTTATCACGGCTCAGTCTGGCGTTATTGCTAGAGTCTTTATCGTCCTCGTCTGGGATCCAGGAGGAAAGAGGCGCGTCCAAGGGTGCGTTCACACTTGGTCCATTTGGAAGCGAACCCTGATGTACTTCCCGGGAACGTCCTCTTTTGTGCAGGTCGGTTCCCAAGAAGCGCACCAGGACTCGCTTCAAATGGACCAAGTGTGAATGCGCCCTTACGGAACACAGTCGCACCTGATTGCCACACAGGTGACTGTCGCGTTCAAAGGCGTGGCATGCTCCGGTTTCTTTCAGGAGATTTAGTTCCGTGTTTTGATTTGGGTTTGGATTGGACAAAGAGGATCGCAGTGTTAACATCTATTCAATGTTTTCTAAGGGTTGGTTTGGTCTTTAGTTGCACTTTAAATATCACAATGGTGTTTGTCTGATCCATGGTGAGGTCAGGTTAAAAGATGGTGCATGCATCTACTTCAGGTGAGACTTTGTTTGGGGGCGAACCCACATTCTAAGACAGGGGGAACACATACGTACACAGCCCGGGGCACACATACGGGTAAATAAACTAGATGAGGCATTTTAAAGCACAGGGGCAGAGTCGCAGCTGATATCCACACAGGTGACTGTCGCGTTCAAACACGTGGCATGCACCTGTTTCTTTCAGGTGAGATTTTGTTCCTTGTTTTGATTTGGGGTCTTCGTCGCACCTGTTTCCCACACAGGTGACTGTTGCATTGGGACCATGACTTTTGCGCGGGACAGATGTAGCTAGCTGCTTGTGTCAAAGCAGAATGGCGTTTGTCTGATCTAGCATGAGGTCAGGGGTTTCAAAGATGTGGCATGCATCTGTTTCAGGTGAGACGCTGCTATTCTTGTTTTGTTTTGCGTCGCCGTGGGTGGGATTAGACAGTGAGGGTCGCAGCATCATCAGTATTGGATTGTCGGGTTAGTCCATTTGAAAAGGGGAAGTGCAATTTTTGGTTAAACTATGCCAGAGTGAGCCAAAGAGTTATTTGCAGCCATTCACAGGCCCTGGTAGAGACAGTTTACCAACTACAAAACCATATCAATATCAACTACATCTTAAAGTCTGTTTCTGAATGAAGCAATCTCCCTATGTTGTGATTACAAGTGTGTAATATGTGAAATGCCTTTTTCAATGCTCGTCAGGTCAGAGGTAAAGCTCTACATGATGATACAATATTTCCTTTATCTGTAGTCTGTTCATAACTATTCACAATGTTGTCCCTTTCTCTCTCTCTCTCTCTTTTTTCTCTTTCTCTCTCCTATCCTTTTCTCTTTTCTCTGTCTCTCTCCCTTTTTTTCTTTCTCTCTCTTTTCCTGTCTCTTTCTCTCTCTATCTATCTCGTTCTCTCTCTCTCTCGTTCTCGCTCTCTCTTTTTCTCTCTCTCTTTTTCTCCCTTTCTTTCTTTCTCTGCACAGTTTGTATGTATAAACTATGTAAATAAATATTGGTGCACAATATGATATGGCCCAGCTCTAATGCGTATAGATATTGTTATGTATCTGCTATAAGGGAGAGTGGGGTATGTCGAGCCTAAGAACCGCTCATTATATTTGAAAAATAAAACATTTATTTATCATCATCATTTACATTAAATTGACCCAGGGGTATTGGGGTAAACTGAGCCGCCTCTGAACCATAAGAAACACTGAATGAACACAAACTACAAACCTTTTATTTACAAATCTATCGTTTTTACATTGTTTCGAGACATAATTGCATAAGAAAATTTAAAAGAAAAATATATATTGCTAATGGGAATCTCTAAAATGTAAAAAAAAAAAAAAATAGGACTTCATGATGTTCAGGATCAATTTCATCTTAAAATCTGGTGGTTCAACTTGGATCCTAAGACCATCTTTAAAACCATATAATTATTGCAGACGATTTTTGAAAATGCAAACATCCAAATGTATGTATATAGTAAAATCTTCTATATATGAGACACCAAAGCAATAACTGGCTCATCTTACCCCACTCTCCCCTATGTATACAAGTCTGCATTTATGTTAAATGTTATGGCGGGGGCTTTGAATAAAATAAAATTGATTGTTTCTAATCTACTGAGTGATGTGGCATTTTATTTTGAAAAGCATTATTATTATAAAGCATATTGAGCTGTGACGTAAATAAATACACAACTGGGTAAACAAGACCTACAACAAAGTGTACTTGTTGAACAGTGTAACTTTCTTTTTACTACAAACCTGACGTGTTGGCTACAATCAAACACTCGTAATTTATACAAAGGGGATCAATTAAGCTACAGAAAATAATTGAGTATTTCCAAGGGTGAATCGGCTTTTCTGGATCTGGATCCAAATGTTTGCAGACCCCTGTCCCGAGAGGTTAGCATCACGATGCTACCCAACTATATAAGCACAGAGCCTGCTGCCAACTCCAGAAAATTAACCAAATCTAGTTGATGTTCCTCCAATCATTCATCAGTCCTCATTCCATTTTGATAGTTTTGTACATTATTGAAGGTGCATTATGCGACTTTTATGCAGTAAAGTTAAGAGTAGGGTTACAAAATTCTGATAATTTTCAACATTGAACATTTTCCAAGGGAATTAAAGGGAATAAACAGGGAATGATTAAAAACAACAACAACAAAACAGCATCGCACACTCAAGTAGCCGATGTCAAAAAGGTATTTATTTTGATAAATAAATACCTTTTTGACATTGGCTACTTGAGATGCGATGCTGCTTTTTGATTTTTGAAGATTGCCCTCAACATCTGCACTTCTGACACAACTTTTGGTGTGCGTTGCTCCTCTTTCCTCAATAAACAAGGAATTAATACAGGTAAATGTCGCTTCTTTACAGATAGATAAAAACTGGAGCATTAAATTGATTTGATTATACACTGAAATATCTATCACAGCAGAGATGAAAAGTCTCAAAGATATCATCTTCGTCATATCTGAGTGCCAGGGTTTGAAGAGGAAATTGTTTCAGGTTGTGGCCGATACAAAGAAGAGCCCTTGGAAATGTTTGCGTCCATCTAGTATTATTATATTGTTCTAAAAGTCATCATTTAGGTCTGTTTAATGCATCTAAATTACATATATTTTAGATCAAACTTAAATATTTACCCACGGTGGAAAAGTAACACTTATTTTTACTCAAATAAGAGTACAGATACTTCATTATAGTCTTACTCAAGTAGAAGTAAAAAGTACCGTATGACAATCAACTCAAGTACAATTTCTTCAAAAAAGTTACTCAAGTACATGCACTTGAGTAAATGAGTAACTGAGTACTACCCGCCTCTGGGTGTGACATCACTCAAATGCATGTGTTATTGTTCGAAAACATAAATAATGGGGAACTAATAGTTCACCAATTGACTGCATAACTTAAAATCATAACAACGCCGCCCAAGAAGTGACTTCCTGTTTCGATCCAGCACACCAAAATAAAAGCACGTAAACGTGACAAAATGTGCAAAAGTTCAAGGTGCATTAGTACTTTCGAGAGGCACTGTGTGTATACTGTGTGTGTATATATATATATATATATATATATATATATATATATATATTATATATATGTATAGCAGAGAAGAGCAGAGGAAAGCCGTGGTGGTTGACATAGCAATACCAAGCGTCTTCAACTTCAGGAAAAAGGAACACGAGAAACTAGAGAAATACCAGGGGCTCAGAGAAGAGCTAGAGAAGGCCTGGAGAGTGAAGGCATCAGTGGTGCCTGTGGTCGTTGGGGCACTCAGGGCAGTGACCCCAAACTGGAGGAGTGGCTCCAGCAGATCCCAGGAAATACATCAGACATCTCGGTCCAGAAAAGTGCAGTTCTAGGAACTGCAAAGATACTGCACAGAACCCTCAAGCTCCCAGGCCTCTGGTAGAGGACCCGAGCTTAGAGGAAAAAGAGACCGCCCGCAGAGGGTGAGGAAGAGTTTATATATATATATATATATATATATATATATATATATATATATATATATATTAGGGCCGGGACTTTTTTCGATTGATTGCGATTAATTAATTACATGAGGTTTAGTGCGATTAAAAATATTAATCGAAATTAATCACACTTTGCTTTCCACACTTCAGTTTCCTTTTTTTCTGCAGACGCACAATTAATGGCAATATTGCACTGGTCTGTTGGACTTGGTTGAACAAAAATAAACAATATTTTGTTACTTAAGCTTATGTATTCAGTCATTATTCAATGGTATACTAAAAATCCTTATGAAAAAACTTACTTCTCACTGTTCTCAGGTCAAATATTTATATGCGATTAATTTCGATTAATTAATTACAAAGCCTCTAATTAATTAGATTAATTTTTTTAATCGAGTCCCGGCCCTAATATATATATATAATGTCTCGATGTCATATGAACGTAAACTATGAGTCAAAATACTGCTCTACCCTTTTTTTATTTTCTTTAACTGATTTTAATGTATTTATTTATGACTGACTAATGGTGCGTTCCAGGCAACTGGTATTTTTCCCACTTGAAAGTTACCAGTTACGACTTGAGAGCATTCCAGGTGGTGATTGAAGTCGTATGTAAACAAAACTGCTAATGCTACAACAGGTAGCTCATACGATGCTAATGTTATATGAACGTTTCTCCATACCAGATAGAATTAAAAACATGCGACATAACGGTCCGTGTACCTTTCGTTCAATCAATTTTTCAATTTGAAAACGATAATGAAATTACACAGAAATGTGTGCTATCAGCATTTTTCATTTCATAAAATGAAACGAAATCACTCAAATTGGCACGTATTTTCATATTTCAATAACGAAAAAATGAAAATTGAAATCACTGCCTCAGAGCGTCATTATTTCGTTTTATCGATTTGCGTATAGCCGGAAGTTCGGCTGTACGGTTCACATTAAGGTCCGACCTGAAACACAAATTTAGATAAAACTAACACGGAGATTGTATACATTGTTCAATTTTCAGTTCTTTGTCCTGGGGAATTAGCACTCCTTTATAATAATTCCTCAGAGATGGGATTGGTTATGCACGGAGCTAACTACAGCGCTATGCTAGGTGGCCAACGCCAGCGGTTTATTTATCAATATAATGCATACATCTTGCGCATGGCTTGGCTTGTACTTTTCAATTTGATGAAGCAAAAATTCTGATCCGTTCTGGACAAGACAGAACAAATATTCAGTATCATAAGTGATCGATGACTCCATAATGTTTCACTAATAATAATACAATTTAACCATTTTTTTTAATTTTATTTTTACAATAAACCGCTGTTTACTAAAGCCCTCCTTGGGGCTATAGAACTGGTCAGTTGGGGAGGTGTTCCAGGTGAGTGCGCAAATGTTGAGTCCTAATCTTGAACAAAAACTCGAACATCAAAGTGGAGGAGAGATACGCTCAAGGGACAGCACGACCTACGCGCCCCAGGTTGTGCCACCTTCCCAGCCTGCGAACGGCGCACTGGCCACTTGGCACAGTATGTTTAGCTCCGTGCGTAATTGTAGCTAAAGCGTTCGGTCCAATCCATCTCGCAGAATGTCAGAGTCTACAAAAATGTAGAGAGTCCGCATCTAGGTGGACACAAGACTCGTGCATTGTTTCGAAGAGGAGAAAGGAGCTCGGGGAAGCGCACGAGTTACGCACTCCAGGTAGTGCCATCTGCGGCCTGCTACGGGCGCGTTGGCCACCTAGCATCTGTAGTTAGCTCCGTGCATAACCAATCCCAGGAATTATTATAAAGGAGTGCTAATACCCCAGGACAAAGAACTGAAAATTGAACAATGTATACAATCTCCGCGTTAGTTTTTATCTAAATTTGTGTTTCAGGTCGGACCTTAATGTGAACCGTACAGCCGAACTTCCGGCTATACGCAAATCGAGAAAACGAAATAATGACGCTCTGAGGCTGTGATTTCAATTTACATTTTTTCGTTTTTGTATAATATTGAAATATGAAAATACGTGCCAATTTGAGTGATTTCGTTTCATTTTATGAAATGAAAAATGCTGATAGCACACATTTCTGTGTAATTTTATTGTCGTTTTCAAATTGAAAATTGATTGAACGAAAGGTACACGGACCCATAACGTTATGTTGAAGGCTGTGACCAAAAGTAACGTTCACATCACTGATGCAGTGGTTTTGTTACAGTTTTAACATTAGCTGCGCTGCTCCACTGGGGGCCGCCATTACTGTCTTCATGATCCTCTGCGTCGCACCGCCATGTTGTGTGTCATGCTGTCATGTTCATGTTTGCCGCCTGACTCAAGATTTTTTTGACTCTTTTGTGTTGAGAGAATGATGACAACTGCCTCCAAACCTGGCAACAAGGTGAAGGTTATTTACAGGAACACATTAGACAATGTTTGCAAGGCAAGATACGATGAAAATTGCATATCGAAGGAAAGGATCCATACTGAGGTGTACCCTGATATTCAGGAAATGGACATTGCCAAGTATCTCCATCCACACCGTTAGTGCGTACACTTTTGACGAATTAAGAGGAAGAAAGTCACTGTGGAAGCATACAATTATTTTGTAAGTGGATGGGTACAAAATATAAAACATGCTGCCATCGGAGAACGGTGTGGTTTGACATTCTCAACGTACCACAGACCCCTTTCTGGTGCCCTGGTTGATAGCGGAGAAGAGTGGCAGCGTGATTTGTGGACATTGTACATGCATGGCAGGACTGGGTGAAGTGTGTTCCCATGTTTCGGCCCTTTTATTTGCCAGTGAAGCAGCAGTGAAGATGAGAAACAGCAAAACAGTTACACAGGAGAAAGCATACTGGCTACTTCCATCAGCTATCCAAAAGGTATTATTTACTGTGTATATCATATGTGTTTTAAATCCGTGTATTATTCGTTCAATCAAATTACAATGTCTAAACAAACAAATTCAGCCAGAAACTCATTTACAAGATGCTAGCTCACGTTGTCACATTGACGGTTCACATGCTGTTGCCAGGCGGCTGATATCTGCACATTCCTTATTATACAGTACACATAGTCTCATTCTCAAAACAACACCGTCTGGGTAAAAACAAACACAACGTTCCAAACTAATTTAGTGCAGGAGAGAGATGCAGAGGCACGGAGCGATGTGCCGTAGGTTTAGCCTCCGCCTCTGGCTCGACCAGCTGATGTGGCTGCGCAGCAGTGTTAATTTCGTCGACTAAAATGTTTCATCATAATTGTAGTCAGTCATATTTTTGTGACTAAAATTGGACTAAAACTAAATTTGTTTGTTAAGTTAAGTTGTTCATGAGACTAAAACTGGACTAAAATATCCAGATATTTTTGAAAATGAACATGAAAATTAAAAGAGACTAAAATGAGACTAAAATCCATGATGATTTTAGTCTCTTTTCATTTTCATGTTCATTTTCAAAATATCTGGATATTTTAGTCCAGTTTTAGTCTCATGAACAACTTAACTTAACAAACAAATTTAGTTTTAGTCCAATTTTAGTCACAAAAATATGACTGACTACAATTATGATGAAACATTTTAGTCGACGAAATTAACACTGCTGCGCAGAAGTGTGCTTCTTCCCAGCCATCACCTCTCAAGGGCTGTGTCAGCAGTAGCCGCAGAATAATGCACAACCTAAAAAATCAATGAAAACTATCAGGACAATAATAATAGAGCGTAGTGGGACAACTTGCTTTTGGCGAAAACAAATCAAACTAAATTGATGATAAAATCAGGCTCCCAGTCAAGCATCAAAATGAAACAAAAAAGTTGAAGTTGCATTGATAACTGGAGACACATTGAAGCAGAGAAAACTCCCAGATGTGACAGCTCCAACTTCAGAGGAACTAAGTATTTTTTTATAGGGATTTGCATGAACTTGGATCAAAAGGAAAGAAACCTGTGATTTTGTCCTTACTGCTGTGAATTAGATACAAGAACACAAGCAAATTGCAAACTATGGTTCCTTCTCAGAGCAGGTAGAATTACAGCTTCAAAAATCAAAGCAGCTTCACTTGACAAACCATCGTTAAGTCTAGTAAAAGACATATGCTACCCAATGACGAAGAGTTTTACAAATTCTGCTACGCAGTGGGGCTGCCAACATGAGAAAACTGCCAGAGAACAATACAAGAAAGAGATGGAGGAATTACATGAAAACGTTGAGATCAGAGACAGTGGCTTGGTTATAAATCCTAAGTATCCGTTTCTTGGTGCATCTCCAGATGCAGTAGCTTCCTGTCATTGTTGTGGTGACATTGTGGTTGAAATTAAATGCCCATACTGCTGGATGGACAAATCCGTAAGTGAAGAAATAGACTGTCTAGAAAAAAAAATGGACAACTTTGTCTAAAAAGATGCCATGCATACTATTATCAAGTGCAGTGCCAGTTGTTGTTAACAAATACCGAATGCTGTGACTTTGTTGTTTGGACTGAAAAGGGCTTTTTCACAGAGAGAATACGTTTTGAAGAAAACTTTTGTGCTGAAATGGTGATGGGTGCTTCACTGCTTTTCAAATATGCCATTTTAGGTGAACTGATAGGAAAACAGTATTCCAAACCAAAAGTGTCAAATTCAAATGAGACACAAACGTCAAATGACATAATCATATGTGTTTGTCAGTCTCTTTACAGGGAGGGTGATGATGTTATTGGTTGTGACTCAGAGAGTTGTCCATACAAGTGGTTGCATTTTGCATGTGCAAAGATTAAGAAAATACCAAAAGGGAAATGGTTTTGCACAGAGTGCAAGAAGAAAATGCAACAAAAAACAAAGAAATGTATATGTTAAAAATCAAATTTTGATATTCAACATTACTTTGGACATATTGAATAAATATATGTACCTGAATAAATATGAAAATGTACCCACTCCCCGTTTTTTGTTTCATACGAACATATTGGAAATGTACTGTATAAGCTTGTACTTGTCTAGCCTGGCTAACGCCAGACTGCTGTGTGCGCTCGAATCTTTTCGAACTTCACAACAGTCTGGGGACCATGGCCGACATTTTTCCATGGATTTGGGCACCAATCACAGAACGAGGAGGGACGGTAAGACGATGACGCGCTATTTGACATACAGAAGCTTGTAGTTTGTTTAGGGATAAAAAAATAAAAAAATATTTACGGATCCAACATGACAGTAGCAGACGCGATGCCATCTTTCGATCAAGCTTTAGAACGTGTTCTAAATAGTTTAGCTCAAAAGTTTACAGCAGGTACGTCATACGTCATCTGATACCATGATACGATTGGCTATGGCTACGTGCAGACGCATGAGAGACATTCGTAGCGCCCAATAAATGGCTATGGACAATCGTAAACCACACCTCTCCTACGAGAAAATGAATTGGTGGTCCCAGACTAAATATCACTTGTGATTTTAGTCTGGCGTTAGCCAGGCTAGTACTTGTCGGGACAGCTTGTCAATTTCTCCCACAAACTACAGAAATTCCTCTGGATCAATTAAATACATAATGAAGGCCGGTCTAGAATACATATACAGAGATAAGAGTAATCAAATACCTAATTTTGTTTGCAATAACCGTTTGCAGTTTATATTACATTCAGGAGAAATAAAGAATATTACAAGTTCAATGAAATCACAAACATCTCAGTAACTTATAACAAGTAGTGTTTTATTTTGACAGAACGTGGAACAATCAAGAAAAGACGATTGAAAATTTCAAAAACACATTTTATTTGAATCAGAAATATTATGTAGCAAGTAAATAATTAAAATAGCACTTTGTGTTGATTAGATTCATGCATACAATGTACGTGTACATTTGGTGACAGTAAAAATGTATTTCATGTTCCTTAATACATGTATGCCACGTAATGTGAAAATTAATGAATTATGAATTCATAAATCACAATTATTACTCAAATGGAACAACTGAGTCACATTTGTCAATGCACAACACACTGTTACTATCTTGTCAATAGTTTGTACACTATTAATATTGCTGTGCAAATAATCAATAGGTATGGTGCTCTGTAATATTGTGAATTTGTTTCGAACTAGTCCAATAACTCTCTCAACATGGATTCTTGTATGGGCTATCTTTCTCGTGGTTTCAAGTTCCACTGGAGACAGTTGACCCTTACCCCTGGTGAAAGCTGGTATTTTCACTTCAGCACATTGAAGTCCCACACTTTCTTTTATGTCAAAGCCCCGGTCTGCGAGGACAATATCTCCAGGTAAAAGTTTGTCAAGTAAGCCACAATGTTCAGTTACATGTTTGTCAGACACTCTGCCTCCATATCCTTTCGATAAAAAGAAACGGCACCTTGAGGGGTAATTCCAATCAGAAACTTTGTGGTATTATGATGTTTATAACTGGACCATGTCTCAGATCTTGCAAGCAAGTTTGACGGTCTCTCAATAAACACTTCGAAACAGTCTATAATTATTGACACTTTAACACCAAAGTATTTTCGAAATTCCATTGGCATTGATAGTCGAAGTTCCTCGCGACCTGGCCACAGAATGGTTGGTTTTAATTTGATGTACATTACATGAATTGTATCAAGAAATACTTTTGACACACAACCTTTGGAAATATGAAACCTAAACGCTAAATCTTGAATACAAAGATTGAGTCTCAATTTCATTAGCACAACCATCATTTTTTCAAACTTTGTTAGTGAACTGTTCATTCTACTCGGTATACTAGGTTCCAGGAAATGGTAAACAGTCATCAAGGTGTCATAGTCCAGTCCAGTGTAGTGTTTTGTTTTGTTGTCATCAAGTGTCTCTGGTGATAACACAGTTTCCTTTATTTTTTCTTTCAACTCCATATTTTCACTTGTTAGTCTTTGCAGATCCATCCCCATCATATCTAAGAGTGGTTTATCTGTTGGTGTGTGGTCCTGTTCTTCATGTACATGTGTACTTGTTTCACTTTCAATTTGGTTTTCATCTGTATTATCAGTATTAGTAAAGGGCATACTGTCCTTTTGCAGATCTAGAAGTGCCTCTGCAGCCTTAAATCTTTTCACTTTCTCCGGTCTTGCTTTGGCACGTTGGTACCTCCTCTTTGAAGACTGCTGATCTGGAAGGGGACAGCTTTTAGGTAGCTCTGGTCCCATTTTCTGAGATGGAGCCCAGTCTGGGTTTGTGTAGTCATAAAGATCTGCCTTCTGTCCTGTAATATATGAAAAAGTCAAACACATAATATTTAATCTTTAAATATTTCATACATGTATGCACCATATAAAATGAATTGTATGAATTATGTTTTTTAGAGCATATACTGTATCACTTTGATATTTTTTTAATCCAGATGTATGTCATATACTTGCCACATCTATAACCAACACACAATACGCACATTTTATTATAAATATACGAGAGTGAATGTTTACAGTTTAACTTTGAATGTTCTTTTTAGTGTGGAGGGAGGAAGGGTGCTGGGATTATCTTCATTCCAATGAAACGCAGTCATTCATTATTAGGCCAATTTGTTACTGTGTTCCCCTCCTGGAACCGCCACCTTAATGTGGTGGAGGGGTTTGAGCACCTGAATGACCCTGGAGCTCTGTTGTCGGGGCTTCGTGCCCCTGGTAGGGTCTCCCATGGCAAACAGGTCCTAGGTGACAGGTCAGACAAAGAGCGGTTCAGAAGCCCCTTATGAGAGACCAACAGGCCCGGTTAGAACCATGAGGCCGTCCTTCTGTGGACCCACCACCTGCAGGAGGAGCCATAGGGGCTGGTGCAATGTGATTTGGCAAGGCAAGGCAAGTTTATTTGTAGAGCACAATTCATACACAAGGCAATTCAAAGTGCTTCACAGTTGCAGAAAGAGAAATTACAAGAAAACAGATAAAATCAATCAATAAAACATCAACATAAAGTTAATCAATGACAGTTGGGAAGCTCCAACAGCTGCCCCCACGACCCGGCAACGGACAAGTGGAAGAAAATGGATGGATGGATTGTTACTGTGATAAAATATAGAACGTATATAGTCGTTTTCAATCAATTACGTTTATGTACAGATCGCATACAGTGCACTTAATGTATGTGTGTGTACTCTGGACGTACTGCAGTCGCTAGTGTGTTTTTGCACCAACAAGAAGGCATTAGCTCAATGGCTAGGCTAACACAATCATCGTCATGTGCATGTGCATGATAATCATGAAAATAAAACAACTTAGAATGAAAGGAACTCAGCTGTTAATCAATTTACCTGTGATAAAATGATCGGAGCAGACTTTATAGTGTCTTTTGTTTGGGTCAGGATCGAAGCCCTCTCTGTTGATTCTCGCCAGCCATAGTTTACGTCTCTCGTCAGAAAGCCTTTCCGTCTCTGTTCCTTGGTGAGAAATCACTTTTGGAACATCAAAAAACTGTCTCTTCTTCGTGTCGTGATCCGCACGATTTGTACAGCCCCACACAACACAGGTGTGACCCATTGCTTCAGGATATTATCATGATCCGTAACACAAACGCTTGACACACAAGATGGTGCCGTATGGAGTTTTGGGAGAGAGCTGTGACGTCTTCTTCTTCTTCTTCTTCTTCTTTGGCTGCTTAACGGCGGATGCGGACTATCTTAGCGCACTACCGCCACCCTCCAGATAAAGCGTCTGATCAACAATATGGCTCACACCCTTAATAAAAACCTGTAGCCTGCAAGCTACAGAAAAAAAAAAAAAACTATACTCTATCCATGAGTCCGGTGTGGAGCTGTGACGTCATCCTAAATCTATCTATAAGAACTCGTAGCAGTCTTCAGGTTTCCGAGTTTATAAGTTGTAATTACCAGTTCGAGCGGCGTTCCAAGGCATTTTTACAAGTGGGAAGTGGTAAATTTACCAGTTACCAGTTGCCTGGAACGTACCATAAGATAGCTACTCTAACAAAACTACAAGTCCCATGGTTCTCTGCGTGAATCGTTTCGCTCCCAGACGTATCCGCACATGCGCAGACAGGACCCGACGACACGTTCGTGAGGAAAGCAGCATGGCGGAGGATGGCGAGAGAAGCGTGAGTCCAAACACAGCTGATCCGGACCGAGGTTCGAGCAGCGAGGATGAGAGCAGTACCGTGAACGGAGACGGGACCGAGCAGACACCCAAAACATTCAAAGATCTGGTGGGTTTTACTCACAACCGAACAGTGTCACTGACATAAGAGTTAGCGGCGTACTAGCATAACATAGCAGGATGGCATTAGCGAAATTAGAAGATAACGTGAGTAAAGGCAGCCAAATTCTATCTGGTAGCTGTTGAAAGTATTCCTCCTTGTTATTTTATTTGCAAAGGTTAAGTGCTGGTTGGAAATAGTACTCATGAACGGTGTGTACATTGTGATGTAGCTAATCAAAAAGTGAAATAGAATAAAAGTAGCAAATTCGTTTTCCAAACCAAACTCTTACTAACATCTGTTACCTTTTTAGAGGTAATGTTTTATTCATGCATCTCTGCCAAAAACCTGTATTTTTTTAAATGAATAATTTGTCCAAGAAATACAAGCTTTATACTAGGGCATGGACAGATTTGTCATAACAAATTGGAATAATTTACTGTGAAGAAATTGTAAAAATATATATATATATATATATATATATATACATATATATATATATATATATATATATATGTATTTTGTTTCCACAAGTTATAAATTAAATAGGAATCTGTCATAAGCAAAGCATTTTGTAAAGTACATAATGGCAGAGGCAGTTGAAAGTGTCCTTTTTTGTTTTGTTTAACCTCTTAACCCCCACCTGAACCGAGCACATTTTCTCCAGTTCGGCTTTACCCAAATCTAAAAGTGTCTTGACAAAAGCATCAAAATGCCAACAAAAACAAGACGTAAACAAGGATGAGCACACAACAAAAAGCGACGAAAAAAAAAGCAAAACTAAAAAGTGATGAAAAACGTAACGAAAAAGCGTCAAAAATATGACAAAGTGACGACAAAGCTGCAACAATGCGAGTTTTGTAAGTCTTAGCTTTCAAATGAGGTGTTACACTGGCCTATAGGCTGTAAGCCCTAGTCAAGAAACTTTTATTTTTAGATTTGGGTAATCCCGAACTGGAGAAAATGTGGGGGTTAAAGTGGTTAAACCAGTCAGCACCAAAGCTTACTTTAACAATACAAAAATCATTTGTACTGAGAACTGAGTTGGGTATCAAAGTATTGCGTAACTTGGCTTCTAATACTATTCGTGTATCACAACTAAGACATATGGCAATATAGTGCAAAACAACATTTGTCCCAGCCTTACTTTGCATAATACTCAATCATAGTACAAGGCTTCAAAAAATAGAACTACCAATGAGAGACTAATGTTACTTTAGTAATTCACTTTGAAATAATACTCCAAATACATGTATGGTGTGAATAAACTACTATACAAAAGTTTGTCTCCCATTACTGTCGATCCCCAAGGGTGTTGGGTTTACCTATGACCTGTGCGGCTGCTTGCTTTGATGTGGTTTGCTGTGTTTGCTGTATTATTCAGGGCGTCACTGAGGTCCTGTGTGAGGCGTGTGATCAGCTGGGATGGAAGAGTCCAACAAAGATCCAGATCGAAGCCATTCCAGTGGCTCTGCAAGGTAACAGTAACACTGAAGGAATTTATTACAAGTACAGTTTAATCAGACCAGGTGTCATCAAAACTGTTGCAGTGTATATGCCACAATACTGTCTGAGTGGTGGATATTCTCAACTGCACACAAGGCCCAAGCTATAGGGCTTAATACAAGCCATCGTAGTTGATTTCTTCCACAATTTTGGGCACATACGTAGAGACAGATCTGCAGAATGTACATGAGCAGAGCAGATACAGATTATTAAATGGAAAATACGTGAACTGCCCTGATGATGCCGGTTAGGATATTTGTAGCCGATACCTGGTATGGTATTTTTTACAGTATCTGCTCCGTTGTCATAAATATGGCTTATTAGTTATAACAATTTAGGCAAAGGAATCGCTGACTTCCCAGTTCCCCTTACCTCATCTTCTGCTCGATGATGAGTGAATCCCTAAATCCACATACGTGTTCCTTTACCCCAGCCTGACTCATGTTCCCTGCCTGTCAACACCATAAATCCTCTCCGCTGATCTGCTGATCTCGCTCGTTTCCCCTCCATTTCAGGCAGGGATGTTATCGGCCTGGCAGAGACGGGTTCGGGGAAGACTGGAGCGTTCGCGCTGCCCATCCTCCAGAGCCTGCTGGACTCTCCGCAGAGGCTGCACACGCTGGTCCTCACCCCCACCAGAGAGCTCGCTTTTCAGATCGCCGAGCAGTTCGAGGCCCTGGGCTCCAGCATCGGCGTCAAATGCGGTAGGTGTGAAAGAAAAAAGTGATCCAATAATTGTCAAATTATTTGGTATTATGTTGAAAACTGATTATGAAAATGTTCCGTTTAATTACAACAGGATTGTGTTTACATTTATGTTTTTTCTTTATTTTTGCAGCTGTCGTCGTGGGAGGAATCGATATGATGTCGCAGTCTTTAGTCTTGGCCAAAAAACCTCACATTGTTATTGGTAAGTTATAATATTTATAGACCGTATGTGGGAATGTAAGTTGACTAAATGACATGAAAAACAGGCATAAAACTGTAACAATCTCAAATGTTTGCAGCGACTCCCGGGCGGTTGATAGACCACTTAGAAAACACCAAAGGCTTTTCCTTACGCGCTCTCAAGTTCTTGGTCATGGATGAGGCGGACCGCATTCTCAACATGGACTTCGAGACTGAGGTGCTTTAAAATTTCAACGATAAAACCCGTGATTAGTTTGTAACAACTGAATGAGAAATGTCTTGTGTCTTGCTGGGCAGGTGGATAAATCTGTAAAGTAATTCCCAGAGACAGGCGAACCTTTTTGTTTTCGGCGACTATGACGAAAAAGGTAAGCCGCCTCTTCTTCTATCTTAACTCCCTTTTATTTATGGATTTATTTTGGGACTAATTGTGAACGCTATGTTTGCGTGACAGGTCCAAAAACTCCAGAGAGCGGCTCTAAAAGATCCAGTGAAGTGCGCCGTGTCCACTAAATACACCACAGTGGATAAACTACAGCAGTATTATATCTTCATTCCATCCAAGTACAAGGTAGGGCATAAAAGTCAGCTATGCTTCACATGAATGCTCTTAATTTTGACTTTCAAACTTAAAACGGCTTAACATTTACATTTACGAAGTTAATCGATTATTCCGTCTTTTCGATACATTATTGTAGGACTGTTACTTGGTTTCCATCCTGAACGATTTGGCCGGAAACGCCTTCATGATCTTCTGCAGCACGTGTAACACTGCCCAGCGGGTGGCGCTGCTGTTAAGGAATCTGGGCATCACGGCTATTCCTCTGCACGGACAGATGGGCCAGGTACAGCTACTCTTATTTCAGCTGCTTTAGAACGCACTTTTTATTCTGGAAATTGACTTTTTAATCATATTTGAACAATGAAGCCAAAACGTCTGTATTTCTGATGCTGTAACATTATTATATTGGTCAAATTATTTTTACGTATTAACTTCCACCTTAGCCGTAGCATTTTCTCCAGTTTGGCTTTACCCAAATCTGAAAGCTTCTCGACTGGAGTTTACAGCCTAGAGGCCAGTGTAACGCCTCATTTGAAAGCTAAGACCGACAAAACGGATCGTAACTTTTTTGTCCCATTTTTTGCTGTGTTTTTGGGGCTGTTGTTTTTTCTTTTGCTTTTTTGTCGTGTTTTTTGTCATTTTTAGTCATGTTTTTGTGTTTCTGTAATATTTTTGTCATGTTTTTGTTGCTTTTTATTGCTTTTGTTTGTGTTGTTGCTTCTCTGGCACGTTTTTGTCCCATTTTTGTCGTGTTTTTGCGGTTTCTTTGCCGTGTTTTGGGGATGTTTTGTTTTTGTCGCCTTTTTTGTTGTTTTGTGGTAGTTTAGTCGTGTTTTTTGTCATGTTTTGCTGCTTTTTGTCATGTTTTGGCGTGTTTTTGTCATGTTTTGTTTTGTTTGGGGTTTTCTTTCTTTTTTTGGTGTGGTTTTTTTGGTCAAGTTTTTGTTTTTTTGTGGTGTTTTTGTTTACAGCCTAAAGGCCAGTGCAATGCCTCACTTGAAAGCTTAAGACCTTGTAGTTTGTGCGAGTAAAATATAACTTCCAGGTGGTGGACAGCAGGGAACTGGTTAAACATATTTAAGTGTTAAATAAATTGGGAATTATCTTATTTGCTCTTGAACTATTTCTACATTGAGAGATACCTGTTCGATTTTTTTTTTGGATAACTCAAAATCTGAATCCTGCTTTCTGGTAACAAAGTGCGCTTTTTTTAAAATTTATTTATTTATTTTAATTTTATTTTTTTGTCAGAATAAACGTTTGGGGGCGTTGAACAAGTTCAAGTCCAAGTCCCGCTCGGTGCTGCTGGCGACAGATGTGGCGTCTCGAGGCCTGGACATCCCTCACGTGGACTGTGTCATCAACTACGACATCCCCACGCACTCCAAGGTGTGATATAAACACATGCCCGCTGACGTTTCTTTTTCAACTTCAATATTTGTAAAGACATAATGTACTTGATTTAATTTAGTGAATGTGTCTTGTCTCGCAGGACTATATCCACAGAGTGGGCAGAACAGCCAGAGCAGGCCGTGCTGGAAAGTCCATCACTTTTGTTACACAGTACGTAAACTGTAATTCTGCACTTGCATGAGTTGCTCTTTTGGTCTATGTCGGAGTACATATCTATAACGTTCCTGTGTCTTCCCTGCACAGTGCAGCTTGTCTGACAGTTGTACCAATTGTTTTTAGCTTAATTTCGAGCTTTTCATTTCCACTTGGATATATGCTGCTTTAACGCCCTCTGCTGCTGTGTTTACATTCATATTTCAGCACAATCTGGGCTTAAGTTTTCCAGAATCTTTACATTATTCTTAGACTACAAGAAATACCATGGCTCTAGTGTTCAGTGTTGTTTTAGAAGCCAGAATAGACATCACACGTCGCTATGCATTGATTGGATGAGGGAGAATGCACAGTTGATCAAATATATCAAGCCTGAATGCAGAAATACACATATATTTGACATAACACTTGCTTGTGTTGGCGATCAGCGTTGTATCCTGTTTAAACATTGAGCTAAAGGCGGTCTAGCCCAGTTTATTCTAAAATCAAGAAATGCAAACATATGTGGCTGTTTTTGGAATAATCCGAACCGTGCTCCATGCGACCTTCTGCGCCCATTGAAAGACGGCTATAGGCCCTTTAATGACAGGAAGTAAACCTGGTGGAAAAATGGTGTGTGACAGGTATGACGTGGAGCTGTTCCAGAGGATAGAGAGCCTGATTGGTAAGAAGCTGCCGGCCTTCCCCACTCAGGAGGATGAAGTGATGATGCTGGTGGAGCGGGTCAGTGAAGCGCAGAGGTTTGCCCGACTGGTAAGTTCATGTACACGCACGCACACACACACACACATGCATTCTGTTTAGGAGGAGGTGGGAGATTATATCATCTTCTACTACATGATGATGTCAGTTTCTGAGAATTTGTTTCCTCACTGGCCCCTTAGTAGTGTGCTTACTGCAAGGATCAATCTTTGGCACCCCCTACGTGGCATGGCTTTTTACTGTTATGTCGATGACAATCAAATCTGTTTGCCTTTTGAAGAAGGGTGATCCGCAGGCTGTTTAAACCCCTGTTGGCCTGTTTCGGTGATATAGAAGCATGGAAGTCCCTGAATTTTGGATTTGGTCAAACCGGTTGTTTCTAATTTTGGTGTTAAAATGGATCCTGAACTGAAACTTGACAAGCAAGTCAGTGCCATTGTAAAGTCCTGTTTTTTATTCACCTAAGAAGACTAGCAAACAATTAAACTAATTTTGCAGGCCATGTGATGACCAGGCTGTATTACTGTAATGGCTATTATGCCAGTGTGAGCTTTACTGCACTTTCCTGCTTATTTGAAATGTCTTGGCTCATAACAGGAGTTTGGAGTTGCTTTCAAAATTCTTTTATTTACTTTTATATCTCTGAATGGCCTTGCCGCCTATATCTGTCGGAGCTGATCCACCCTGACGCTCTCAGGTCAGCAAATCAGCTGCAGCTGGTTGTTCCCAAAACAAAGCTCAAACTTCGAGGCGACCTTTTTTGTTGCTGGCCCACTACCTGTTTTGAAATCTTTTCAAAAAGCGCACCTCTGTTCTCGGGTGTTTAACCCAGAATGATATACTCATGTGAGTTCTGTGACTTGTTTTATACTAGTGTCAGTTCAATTTGTATCACACCGCTATTATGTTGTAAGTCTAATGATTTATGTATGACATTTGGCAAACTGAAATATGTTTCCCAAGTGCTTTTTAAGGGAAGTTTGTTTGGAAGTATGGTACGGTACAATTTAAATGGTTGTTTTGAAGATATACAGAATTAAACTTTATACACCCTGATCGGCTGACTCATTCTCTCTCTCTCGCAGGAAATGAAGGAACAAGGCGAGAAGCGCAAACGACCTAAAGGGGGAGACGGAGACAACGACGACACGGAGCAGGCTAGTGGTGTTCGGAAGATGGTCAAAGGTGGTCCCGGGGCAGGAGGGGGCAAGAGGGGAGGTGCGGCCTGGAGAGGAGGCCGCGGACGCTAAAGACACATCCACAAGAGGAACAAGAGGAGGCGCTATATGACTTTGTGAATATCTGATGGCAGAAATGGGCTCTAATTCTGAAAAGAGATTGCTTCATCAATTCAGATTGTAAAGTTCAATTGCAAACGCGAAGATAGAGCATGGGCACGGTGCGGTGAAGGTGGTGCCTTTCTCTAAGACAGACTAAACAACTACGACTGATGACTCTCTGATCCGCTTTGGACAACAAAGTGTCCTGTAGACCCACAACGCACCTGCTCATTTATCTTTTCTATTAAAATACCTTTGTTAAACCAATCCAGGTTTTTTTTTTTGTTCTTTGTTTTTCTTAAAAATGTGAAAAACTATGCAAATCCTCAATGTCTTTAAGAGGGCTGGGTACAGTTAAACGACACCAGTATGGTATCTGGAAATAAGTTTAGGTACTACTGGTATGGAAAAATAAAAGTATCGAAAGCAGGTACCCATCCAAGTTTGGATGCTGTTGGTCCAGGGACAGCATTAAAGGAAGTGAGTGACTTGATTGTTTCATCTCAAATAAATTATTTTTTTGTCCCCCAATTTTTTGAGGCAAAAATGTTTCCTTATTTTTTCCTACATTTTTTTCTCTTTTTTCCCCATTTTTTCAAGCCTATCTGTCTGCAGCCTGCAAGAGAGAGGTGTAGGGCTGGGCGATATGGCCAAAAAAGAAAATCTCGATTTTAATTTTTTTATTTTTACTCAGTTTGGACGATTCCGATTTTCGATTCGAATTTCGAATAGATTTTATTGGAAATAAACTTAAAGTCTCCTTATCTTTCATATGAAGAAAACTGCTCGGAGTCCTGCTCATTAATATTTCATAATATAGCCAATTAAGCCCAATAAGATAAGATAACCCTTTATTTAAAAATTGTTATTTCTTAAATATTCCTTGTCTGCTCTCAAAAGTAAAACTTTTAATAAGCCATGGCGTTATCTAAAGTGTTTTAGTTTTATCCTCATGCCTCTGCTCTGATTGACCACCGACTCCATGGAGACTCAAGGGGAAAGGGGCGGAGTTAAAAGGGTGCTCCGCTCAGAGCAGAATGAGAGAAAGGCACAGGTGCAGACCGGGGGAAAGTCTCTTTTAGCGGAGGAAAACTCCACCACGCACTCCTAAAACGTGGACTTTGTGAAGCAGCAGAGATCGTCAGAAAGTCGCTGGCTTCTCTGCTGGTGTCGTTTCGCTACGGAGTCTCTAAAATGCTGCTAAATTGGCTGCACGCCGCACATGAGGCGGACATGGAGCAGCGGACAAGATTTTACAATTTAGCCAATTTCTAATCATATGTTTTTAAAAGCATGAATTAATTGAATTAATTCGATGTATCGCCCAGCCCTACAGAGGCGTGTCGTGAACTAGTAGGCGTGTTGTGAAGTGATGTGGGCGTGTCATGAGGAGACGTCGCGTAACCCGACGCCACAAAGGAAGCAATGCACGCTCCATGACTTTTAACCACTGTCGACACCAAGGCTTATGCTGAACTGAGCTTTACACACTAAAATAACAAACATAAATGCAAAGTCAAGAAATTAATACAGGTGAAACTCGGAAAATTAGAATATCGTTCAAAAGTTAATTTATTTCTGTAATTCAACTTAAAATGTATAACTAATATATGATATAGACTCATTACATGCAAAGTGACATGTCAAATCTTTGTTATAATTTTGATGATTATGGCTTACAGTCCATTTTCAAAATATTCAAATTTTTCGAGATTATTAATTTGGGGTTTTTACAAGCTGAGCCATAACAATCAAAATTATAACAAATAAAGGCTATACATATCTCACTTTGCATGTAATGAATCTATATCATATATTAGTTTCACAGTTTAAGTTGAATAACAGAAATTAACGATATTTCTAATTTTCCGAGTTTCACCTGTAGAACTCAAAATGTCTCCTCCAACAATGAAGCTGGAAACCGTGATCCTTAAGATTAGGCATTAGAAATTAAAGTATTTCAAGATTAGGGCCATGGATAGGTTAAGGCTCGCATAATCAGTAACACAAATTGGGTTTACTGAAGAAATGAATTGACAGAAATCAAATTAAATTAAAATAAAGTCCAAACCTGGTTTTAAAATGGCAAATTTGCCTTAAAAATTGGATACAATGCCCCTAAAACATGAGTGTCTGTCGCTACTTGTGACTGCAAGCCTGTACGTTCCCCTGTGCGTTTCGTGTAGTCACTACACTGTAGTGGGTGTGTCGTGCTGTGACGTCACTTCACGACACGCCTCTCTTGCGGTCATGCTTGCAGTCTGCAGACAGACCCTACTCTATTTCCGCTGGGGGGCGCCCTTCATCCTCCACTGGGAGCTTATGGGGCACACACCGTGGAGGAGAGCGGGGGCGAGTCCCTAGTCAGCTAGTTCAACCCTACCGATCAGAAACTTTTGGAAAGCACGGGGACTCTGAAGTCTCGGGTTCGAGCCTGAGCAGGGTCACATTATCACACGATTTATGAATTAAAATTGTATTTGTTTGGTTTGAAACTTGTAGTAGTAGTGCATCACAATGTAGCTATTTGTTTGTTTGTTTGTTTGTTTGTTTGTTGCTTTATTTGTTAATACATGAACTGTAAAATTAGCCTACTTCTACAACAACACATCATCAGTAGGGTTTGGGTAAAACTAACCTATCTCACCACGGTCTAATCCCAGCTCACGTTCCCTATTAGTGGGTGAACAATCCAACGCTTGGTGAATTCTGCTTCACAATGATAGGAAGAGCCGACATCATCGAAGGTGGTGAATCACAATATAGCTATTTTAATGTCCCTTTGACACCGCTCCATTAATATGCTCATGTAGAGTGAAGTGGATGAGTGATGTTTAAATGGTGTTAGACGGGCTGGAGAAAAGTTAAAACCCAGCAGAAAAAGTGGGACGACAATGATTGGGCTCATGTAAATGTCTATACGTAAACTTTTCATTACCTTATAAAATAGTAGAACCTTAGACCCAGACCTGGATCAAGACCAAATCAGAACCGGGTCTAAAATACCTAAATTGAACTAAATTGGGTCTAAAGGGTGTGTCTAAACCAAAAACACCTAACTTGCATTGCGAAAGCATGAATTAAATTTTAAAAAGTAGCCTAATAATATCAAATCTAAATTTGCAGGTGAGCCACCAGTAGCCAGTAGTTAGGTTTGACATCCACAGCATTAGGTCTATGCCAAAAGAGTAAATTAGCCCATAATTGAGGGGGAAAGGAGCCTGTTTAGTCATTTTGTTATTAAAAATTAAACTTCGGAGTCGTGTTCCACCTCATAACATAACTTTTTCTATCCAGTGGTGAGAGATGTGTGAACTATCCTCCACTCCAGCTTGCATCCAGTGTGGGTGTGTACAGCACATTTTTGGCATAGATCATGTGAAAAAAAAAAGTGAAAGCCAACATAATAACAGGATCCACTTGGCAAAGTATAGTAAGCCCATAATTAATTTGACATAAAACTGGAATTTCACTCTCCCGGCATTTTTTTTTTTTTTTTTTTTTTTTTTTGGGTTGAGGTGGACTATGTTTCGTTCGTTCCGCAGTGGCGTATTGATCTGGCCGTTCCAGCCTGTATCTGTGGGCACTTCGTGGGCGGGAGCAGCGGTGCAGCTCGGTTTGGGTTCAGGAGGGGCAGAGAGAGGCAGCAGTGTGTGGTGCACTGCATACCAGAGCGGAATACATGCCTGCATTTCAATTGTGTGGAGCAGCCACCGAGCAGCGCGCAGCAGTGGCGTTTTGGACGGAGAAGTAACGAGCAGAAACAGGCACCGTCGGACCGCTGCTTTCCCGCGCCCCCGCCAGGTGAGTCTGTGTGCGCGAGGACCTGGAGGAGAGCCGCGTGGGCCAATCGTTGCACAGCGCGAGACGAGGGAGAGCTCTTGAGGACGGAGTTTGTGATGGACCACTACAACTAAAGCTATTAGCATGTGTTAATCACTTATTTTGCACCTTAATTTGCTTTTTCTCAACTATTTTACATGGTATGCTTGCAAAATCGACGGAATGGTTAAGTTGCCGAGTTAATAACGATTTAGCTTTAGCTGTTTTATATCAATGCTCCGTTTTTGACTCACTATCTCTACGACCATTTTTTAGCGAAAACCATTAACATTTACCATAAGAACATGTGTAACGCAAGCAATTCCCATATTGATTGTATATAACACTGCAAAGTTTAGTGCGTGCCCTCACTCTGTTTTCATTCTGGGGGATCACCAAATGCTCAGTCATTGAAGGCTATTCGGTAATTCTGCGTGGGTTTCTGCACTTTTGCGTGATGAAGTGGTGTATTTTTATCTGAAATCCAATATTGAGACAGAGGATCGTTGTAAGTGCGTGCCTTTCGCGTCCCCGTGCTCTACTGCTGCTCTGAGGACTAGATATAAGCCTACGCACTATGCGCATTGCTGTGCTATAGTGGGATAAGCATAGGGTACAGCAGGACTTCGCTTAATGGGGATGGCACTTGCCAAATGTGACCCACTTTATGGAGTCTAAAGCTCAGCCTCCATTCATTGTTAGAACATGTGGTTCTCAACTTTATTCCACTCGTCAGTACAAAACTAAACCAGGACAAGGGACAGAAACTAGGCTACATCTTCACTGGGATTAGCCCTAACAACAAAGTGGAGTTAAAGGTCCCTTTAAACACTTGAAATAATATTAGCTACAAGAAATGATTTGTAGTGGAGGCAAATTGTGTGCTGAAATGATATAACAGCCAATTTGAGCTTATTTTGAGAAGGTGACAGAACGACAAAAGCATTATTACTATTGGTTGTTTTCAGGTTCTAGAAAGTGATGATGTCACAGGACCCAGTGGGGGACAGGAGCCAGTTTTTCCTATTAACTGCATTACACTTTTACAAGTCGTATCTAAAAGAAAATTTATGAATTACAAAAATGATCTGTAATATCAGTCACTGGGTCCATGATCTCTCTGTACAAGACCAAAAATGTCCTCAAAAACAAAATAATTTTACCTCCATATGATATTATAGGCCTTTAGAACGCTGTGATGTCACCTGAAACCAAGCAATACAACTAATTCTGGAATCAAAATAACTGCGTAAGACCCAGGCGCTCTTGACAAATGAATATTTAGATTGTGATGTGTGTGGTTCACTGGTTGTTAGCCTCGCCTATCCAAACATAGTCAGCCCCGGGGAAACGGACAGGTGACTAATTGGAGGAGAACATGATGTCCGCGGTTTTCCATGAACACAATAGTCCATTAGCTAAATATAATAGCGTGAATAAGATGTTAAAGCTCTCAGATGGCTCTATGAGGTATGACTGGTGTCCATTCAGGAGAACTATGTGATCGTAAATCTTTCTATCAAGTCTCATTGGCCTAAACAAGTGCATGACTCTCTAATTCTGACATTTGGTTTTGGTGACACATCTATACAGAAACAGCTGAGTGAAATCCCATGTCTGACTATTAATTTGGATGCAATACAACTATAAGCCCAGCTGTGGCTCAAAAGGTCCCTGTCTGTTTTTTATCGTTTTAACCTTTGGGGCAGTTGAAGAGTCAATGGTGGATCTTAACTGCACACTTTAGGCGTGAAATTGTACAGGTGACAAGTTTTTGATTATGGATTGCAATGCTTGAATAGTGACTAAGAGTTCGCCCACTTACCAAGAGGTTGGGGGGGATCGATCCCGGTTCCGTCCACACTGTCGTGGAATCCTTGGTCAAGAAGACACTTCACACATCTGCCGTATACCTCCAGCCTTTTATTCCCTTGAACCCCCCCATTGTTCGCACTAGCAACGGTTTTCTGCACCAGTACTTTTTACAATCACTTAATCACTCAAATAATACTGTTTCTGACCTCACAGTTCAAAACGTTAGGATAGAGCTTTACCTGCCATGTACAGAAAGTATTAAAAAAAACATGAAAAAAAATAAGGTAGCCTTGCGATGCCAACTTTTGAAATGCTTAAGCTGATAGGTTAGTGCCCAAATTCACTACAGTTTCGGACGAATAATGTGGCAGTATTTCAGTGGGTGGATTTTACTTTTGGCAAAACAAAAGCACATTTATTGATACCAAACAACAATAAAGTGTCAGAGGAAAAACATGACATGCTTCTGCTACAGAAAAAAAAAGTGTTTTCAAATGTTTTAAAGGTGCAATATGCAACTTTTAATGTAAAAAATAAAGTTCATATTAGTGCGTATTTGATCTTTCAATGACCCTGTGGCTGTATGTGTGGTTAGCTTAGCGCCTTTACTTTTACCTGTGATGCTTCAGGATCAAATTTATTTCAGGTTTTTTAGGATTTCTGGTAGGTTTTTGGAATGAAACTTATACGTAACCATGGATACAGTTCAATCAGCAGTGAAAACCCAAAATAATATTGATCCTGGAGCGTCCTACAGGCCATTAGGATGGTAAGTAAAGGCACTGTGCTAACCACCCAAGCATCCGCTGAGTCACTGGAAGGTCAAATATGTATCAATAAATGTTTTTTTATTAACATAAAAAGTTAAACTGCACCTTTAAACTGGTGCCTTTCCAAAACTGAAATATCAATCTGCGTTTTGCCAGGTTAAAAATTAGGTACAATACCTTTAATGTCCTCAGAAATGTATGGCACATTAAAGGTACATGCGTAGTACAACAATAACATAATCCAACAAGCCCATAACAAACTAAACTTAGAATAACTTTCTCTTTCTTGCAGGTGTCCCCATTGCCCCGTCCATCTCTAACACCTCCCCCCCATCCCCGTCTCAAAGATGTCTCAGCGCAGCGGGCAGGAGGACCCGGAGCGGTACCTGTTCGTGGACCGGGCCGTGGTGTACAACCCGGCCACACAGGCCGACTGGACCGCTAAGAAACTGGTATGGGTCCCCTCCGAGCGGCACGGCTTCGAGGCCGCCAGCATCCGGGAGGAGAAGGGGGAAGAGGTGATGGTGGAGCTGTCGGAAAACGGCAAAAAGGTGCTCGTCGGCAAAGACGACATCCAGAAAATGAACCCGCCCAAGTTCAGCAAAGTGGAGGACATGGCCGAGCTGACGTGCTTGAACGAGGCCTCGGTGCTGTACAACCTGAAGGACCGCTACTACTCCGGACTCATCTATGTGAGTAATGCAGCTGTCGAGAATGTGGAAACGCACAGGAAAGTGTAGAGTGGTATGCTGAAACAATAAAGTGTCAGTCTGGGCTACTGGTGACATTTTAACATTAGTTTTAAGGTAACGTAAGTAGGATTTTTTTTTTACATTAAATGAGGTATGCCTACGCCTGTCATGATAACTACATTTGAAGTCCGATCTATTGAGGCAGGAAAATATCGCCACTGAAACGAACTTCTCAGGAATCTAAAAGTACGTATTGACAAATCATTTATTACTCTCGAGTTTCAATTAACATACAATTCAATGGAACACAATTTGCGTTGGTAAAATTCTTCCAAGTATTACAAAAATTTGATAAAAATAAGAAAATAAGAATAAATAAATATACTGACGATAAATATTGAGCCTAAAATATATAATGTTATTTGTCATTCATTGAACAATGAGTCAATATAGTGATTATCGCAACCAGCCTAGGTATGGCATCTCCACATTTGAGTGAGAATGAGGACGTAGAACTTGAGCTTGTGTCCTCGAAGTGCAGCTTTAGACCATTTCATATAGAGAGACAGACTGATGAATTGGTCAGTCATGTCATGACCTGGTTAGTAGGGCTGGAGTTTTTTTTTGGATGCCAGTACTTTTAACGGTAGTTGCTTTCCAATACCGAAACTGGACTTTTTCAGCACCGATTCTACATTATTCATTATCTGGAACCACAAAATGAAAGATAAGCTGTGGCTATATACAGAATATAATACCAGTGAATGAAAGTGAATGAAAAATGATTATGGCATGTGAAAAGCGCCGTGTAAACAAGGTTCCCCTCCCCTTTTCTTCAGCTGAAATCTGACAATACCTGAGGCTCTGTTTGAATGATTTAGAGCAGTAGTAGATGTCAACAACATTGCTACAGGGGCTTATTATGCTTTGTTTTCTTGCCAAATGACACTTATTATGCTCTTCTAATGTGGATGCTTTGTTTTGACATTATCTGAGTTCATTTCAGGTCATATAATATGGCTAAAAGTTATTAAATCAGTCTCAAAACATCGATAGAGCTGACGGGCCATTGGGTATTCTCTTCCTTCTGACTTTTAGATTCGTAAACGTGCCAACCTTCGATTATCGATTGATTCTGTAACTATTCTTTGCCCATGTGTCAACATCTTTGCGGACCTATACCCTTGTGTTGTCGTAGCGCTGTAGTGACCACACACGGAGCGACACAGTGAACTGATTGAGTGACAGTCCTCTCTAAGCAGAAGCAGACCTTCCCCTCTCTGGTACCTCCCCCACAGACATTCTCTCTCTCTCACCTCTGCTCCCACCGCTTCCACAAACACCTCATTCACCATTGTTGGGCTCACTCAGCACACTTCCACATATTTGGCACTGAGGCCGAGGGCGGAAAGATTAATCTCATTTGAATCCAAATCGCGCATGGTTTTGTCAATCCCTGTAGTTGAGCCCTCTACAAACATGTGGGAAGTACAAAAAGAGCTGCCAAAGCTTTGGATGAAAGATGGGGCCAAATCTACTTGGGCTGGGGGTAAAGACCAATCAGAATCAGAATGGGTTTTATTGCCATTGTCAGTGAACAGGAAAGTTGCACAGTGCACCTTTAGATAAACCACAGCTTAAACAAAAAACAATGGTTGGCATTGACGTACAAAAAAAGATAAATAAATGTGTACATCTGTTTGCAAATGGCTTCCCAGACCTGTTTAAACTGGGCGTTCTATCCCCAACACATATCAATGGAGAAGCCAGGCCCTATATTAAAGTATGTTGAGGTATGGAATGTCCGTATATTATTTCTGTGTTTTCTTTATCGTTAAATGATATAAGATGAAGTTTAGCAGCCACTGGATGTTTTTCTGACCCCACAAAAAGCAGAAACTTAAAGGTGCATGATGCAACTTTTTATTGTGAAAAAAGAATTCTAATATTAGTGTGTATTTCATCTTTCAGTGACCTAGTGGCTGTATTGATGGTTAGCTTAGCGCCTTTATTTTCCATCTCGGTGGCCCCTTTGACGCTTCAGGACGAATTTTATTACAGGATTTTTAGGGTTTCTGGAAGGTTTTCTAAATAGAACGTATACGTAACCATGGAGACGGTTCAATCAGCAGTGAAAACCTACAGGAAACCTAAAGAACAGTCGATAAGGATAAGGTGCTTTATTTGTCATTATAAAACAACTGTACAATGAAATTTGTCCTCTGCATTTGACCCATCCCTCGACGCCACTGGACAACCCGTGGGGAGCAGTGTGCAGCGGCAGTTCTGCGCCCGGGGACCCATCTCCAGATGCAGAGCCAGGCTGATGATCAGAATCACCTGGCTAGAGGATTCACCTATTGTACATGTTTTTAGTGGTAGGGGAAACCGTGTACCCGGAGGAAACCAACACAATCCAATCCAATCCAACTTTATTTATAAAGCACTTTAAAAACAACAACGTCGACCAAAGTGCTGAACACAGCAGTAAAAATTACATAGACACAGAGAACATGCAAACTCCACACAGAAAGGACCCGTCCAGGTGGGAATCAAACCCGGGACCTTGTAGCTGTGAAGCATAAGCGCTAAACACTGCGCTACGTGAACATCCAATGGAATTTGAAAGGTCAAATACGTTTACCCAGAGTTGTGCAGAATAAGGGAGAGCAGACAAAACAATTATCTAAATAAATAAAGGAGACGATAGATTGCAAGCCTCAATCAGAATTTGAACGGGAAAAATCTGGATAACATCCGAATTTGCGCAGTTAATTTTGTAGCCGGTATGTGGGTTTTACATTTAATGAACCGGGTTAAGCCTATGTGTAAAAAAGTTTATTTAACATTTTCAATTAGCAAGGTTAATTCCAACATGACCTCTAGTTAGAGGTGGGAAATCTACCAAAACAAAATATTACACACATTTCTAAGAGTGTAATGTCAACTTTGTATAAAGAACATGATATCAAATATTGATGAGAAAATTGATTCACTTACGGGAGGCAAGATTGCGAGATCGCCACTAAACAACCTGGCATTCGCTTTCATTTCATATGGAACTTCATCCAATTAACTTAAGTTTGTAACTAAAACGTTTTTTGTTTTGCATTCAGTCTTTCGTTGCACAACTGGTCAACTGTGTGAGAAGTTTTGGGGTCCGATCTTGAGGGTTTATCGCGAAACCTTGCGTTTTTGTCCAAAATTGATAATCCGTCACGTTAATTGGCATGAGCTATATCTCCAGCATGGCGGCACATCCAGGTCTGATTTGTGACGTCCTTGAAAACACCCTATAACCGAGAGTGGCAAAAGTAGAGATTGCGTTTATATTTTGATAGATTCCACAGCCCTAGCATCGAAGATCGCTGCTTTGAAATATCACTGAAAAAATGAAGGCCACAGGTTTGCTCCTCGGAGAATAACAAAGCATAAATAAAATATTACACATATGGTACTATCTAATTAATCACACACAATATGTCCTTAGAACTGCACAACGTGTCGCAAAAATGGCAACTGATAAGATTATTCCGTGTGTGACCGCATTTGTTTTTGCGAATTCGATATGTCATGTCAAACTATCACATGTCGAGCGCAGTTATCAAATTATTGTCCCATTCATTTATCATTTCATACGGCCCTGTTTGTCCGTCACAGTCAGTCCTATTTTTAGTGCTCGTCCTCCTAATCTAATTTAACCACCGGAGGAGCCGATCTGTGATGTTCCACTTCTTATGATCTTGACCCATTTAGTGACATGTTTTCCAGGAATAGAATAGCTGGCTGGCAATCACCTCAGAGACACTGGTAAAAGTAAAGTATATTGTAGTAACTTGATTGAATACTTAGTTCGTATAGCCAACAGTTGGAATGGAATTACTATGTTTGGCAAAGAAAATACCAACGTTTGTTTCATTCACGCATGGTATTTGATCTGTGTCTTCTCAAAAGCTTAAAACGCTCTTCTCCACCCGCTGATGTCATGTGGTGGTGCTTCTCTGTCTTCTTAAAGGCCATGTTCTTATTTTCAAATCCCCCCAAAAACTGAGCTAGTTAGGTGCATTATGCAACTTTTATGGGGAAACTATGAGAGAAATTAGAAAATTGTGCGATTCGGGTAAAGGAAATAATTTCAGACGTGTGTGTACATTGGTGACTAGTTTGACCAGAAAGTGATGGGTATTGGAGCAATCTGGGTACTGCAATGATTCGAAAGATTCTAGTGAAGTTGTCAGGACTTTAAGGTGCTATACCTGACTTTTCCTGTTTTCGAATCTGTGGACAAAAGAGAATGGGCCTTATTTTAGCAATAGAAAACCTGGAAGTAGCCCTAATGCTTTAGCCAAATATTGCTAATGTATGCTAATGATTGCTCATACAAAGTTGTGAAACGCGCTCATAAACTCATTCCTGCGAGATGCTACAACTGAGCAACTAATAATTCAAATTTAAAGGTGCATTATGCAACTTTTATGTTAAAAAAAAGTTTTTATTATTTGTGCGTATTTGACCTTTCAGTGACGCAGTGGCTGTATGGGTTATTTGCTTAGCACCTTTGCATTTCAGACGCTCCAGGAGCAATTGGGATCAAAGGGTTTCTGGTAGGTTTTCACTGCTAATGGATCTGTCTCCATGGTTACGTACATAGGCGACAATTTATGTTCTTCCCAGTGGATGCCTAGTCCAAAAGATAATAAAAAAATAAAACGTCGGGGTCAGGATCGATCTCGCAGTGTCGTGGTTGGGAACCCAGCGTTCTACCTATGGCGCTAAATGAACTAAGCGAGATTAATGTTATGAACCGCCCCGCGCTCGTGTATTTGCAGAAAACGGAGTAGCGGCTTTACAGGTTAGGTGATTTATTGAATCATTTTGTAATTAGAGTTAAAGTTTTGTAAGCTGCGATGCGAACAAATGTGGACAAATGCTGCCTTCTGGTTGGGGTTATCGAATCATTCAGAGGTACCAAGTTGTAATAAAACAAAACTACGAACTATAAAGGTTTAAGCAACTTGCAAATGTTATGCTAACACCGGCTTAAGTTGTGCTAACAGTGGCTAAATGCTAATATCGGCCAAATCCCCTTTTAGCACAGCAGTATGATGTTGTGAAATATTAAATCCGTACGTGTTCTTGACTCCGTGTTGTGCATTATAACCGTCTAATGCACGGCTCCGAGTTGTTTAATCCTTACTTAACCATTAGTGTGTGCACTAACCATCCCCCGTGCGCCGCCCCCGTTATACTGACAGACACGAAAGGGGTTTTTCATTGTTAACACCTTTATTAAATGGCTTGAACACATTTAAAACTAAATAAATTTATAGAAATAAAACGCAGTGGTAATGACAGAGCAGTCAAAGTAGGTCACTGACTTGCGTTCACGTGGCCCTACAGTATTTTTATTTATTTTACCTGCAGTCATTTAGCCCGCTTTTTTGAAACATTGTGCAAAGAAACAGTCATTCATGCGTACAACAACAACACTTATCTCTCCACCACGTTTTAACAATAACGAGAAAGGAGAATTTTGTGCCTTTAGCTTACCTAGCTACCTCCTAAGTGATGCCCGGGTGTCAGCAGTTGAGATGGTACAACAACGAAGTTAAAGTACATCTAAGCACTGCAATGCAATACTTACTTTGATCCGTCATTCTCGGTTGTAACGCGCTCCCATGCTGTGCTGTTTATGGCCTGCTTCATATTGAAAAGTTAAACTAGCTAGCCATACGCGATGACGGCTTCTCGTGAACAAACGTTTGGGAGCGCTCTGGCGGTCTCTGGTGGTGCAAAAATGTATTACAAGTATTTTCAATGGCACGGCAACTTATACACGCCAGTTAACCGAGCAAAATGGTTTACTTGGTTACGCAATTTTTAACGGTCAACCGTTTAATCGCTTAACTATGGACACCCCTAGTCCACAAAATCAGGAAAAGTCGGGTATAGCGTCCAGACAGCTTCACTAGACTCATTCGGATCATTTCAGATTACCTCCAAAACACATCACTTTTGGTCAAACTGGTCACCGATGTCCATACTTTTATGATTTCCCGACGTCTAAAATGAGTTCCTTTCCCCGAATCTCACAATTTCCCTCATTTCTCTCATAGTTGTGGTTCAGAACAGCCTTTAGAGTTCAGAGTAGTTTGCGTATATGCTTCAGGGTCGCGGCCAATTGAAAACACATGTGTAGTAGTATTGTTAGTTTTTTTTATTTTTATCAGAAAGTACATTTCCCAGGCTGTGTGTATTTGCCTTACCCCCCGCTGCTGTGCTCTATCTGCAGCAGATAGGTGTACTCCTCCTGGGCAGGTTCACTACAAGTCACGCTGTGTCTTGTCAGTATTAAGACAATTGTGTACCAGACGTTTGACTTTTTCTATTTAAGTTTCTGAAAAATACAAAAATTATGGTCCAACACACATTGAACTGTGGTTGTGGCTAAAATTGTTCACAATGTTTTGCTCTAAAGTTGCTTGTTTACGGTAAAAAAGATCTTGATAGGTTAACATGACTCAAATTAAGATTACTGGACCTTAATTTGAACAATTTTGACTCTTTCCATGGAACACTTATTTTGCACTTCGAATGAGAAAACAGCATCGTATTTCAAGTAAATTGAGAGTTCGATCTAATTTTAAGTGAAATGAGAGTTTTTTCTTAATGTTAGTTTTCTTATTTCTTGATTTCTTTTTGCGGTGTTTGGAAATATCAAGAAATTAGATTTTTGCGTTTGTGGCATTAAGTTAAATTGCTTGCTGCTACCTGTATAAACCGTTCTTTATGATCAATTAGATCGTAGGGAAAATATTGATACTACTGTATACTATACCCTTGGCACAGTTCAAATATAGCTTTGTAACTTTTTGAACTTGAGTGGTGTCTCTCCTCTCCTGAATCGGCTGTCCTATCTGGAGTCGTGACTCAGCCCCTCTCAGTTCTCAGCACAGGGCTGGTGCCGACGCTGCGCTACAGTCGGCCCTTTGTGCTGTCAGATAAGCTCCAGCTGTCAGAAAGCCTCAACATTCCTCCATGGTCAAAAAGATGCTTCGACCGTCTCTCCGTCTGCTGCCGCCCACTCCAGCGCTCTCACCCACCGGGCCTTTCCCAGACTCACTAAGAGCTCAAAGTCCTTGGACATCTTTGTATTGTTAGCTTACATACAGTGCCTTGCGAAAGTACTAATACACCTTGAACTTTTGCACATTTTGTCATGTTTACAACCCTAAACGTAAAGATTTTATTTTGAATTTTTTACTGAAAGTCCACACACAAGTAACAGACAACTGTGAAGTGAAAGCAAAATGATACATGATTCTGTTATTTTACAAAAAATAGAAAAGTGAAAAGTGGGCGTGCATAAGTATTCATACAGCATTTTTCTGAGTGCATTAAATTGCCTTTATAACATTCCTAATGACTGCAGAATGTTCACACCTTGCCCTAACCATTAAATAGAGGCCACGTGTGCGTATCTACTCTCAGTATAATTAAAGCTGTTCTGTGAGGGCCTCAGAGCTATGGTCGGAGTGTATTCGTCACTAAACAACATCATGAAGGCCAAGGAGCACACCAGAGAGGTCAGGGATAAAGTTGTGGAGAAGTTTAAAGCAGCGTTAAGTTATACAAAGATTTCCCAGATTTGAACATCTCACGGAGCACTGTTCAATCCATCATTCGGAAATGGAAAGAGTATAGCACCACTGCAAACTTACCAAGACACAGCCGTCCACCTAAACTAACAGACCGAACAAGGAGAGCACTGGTCAGAAATGTAACCAGGTGCCCAAGATAACTCTGGAGGAGCTGCGACGTACTGCCGCTGAGCTGGGGGAATCTGTACATGGGACAACTATAAGTCGTACTCTACACAAATCTGGCCTTCATGGACGAGTGGCAAGAAGAAAGCCATTATTGAAAGGAGGCCATAAGAAATCCCGTTTGAAGTTTGCTAGAAGTCACATGGAGGACACAGCTACCATGTGGAAGAAGGTGCTTTGGTCAGATGAGACAAAAATGACCTTTTTGGCCCAAATGTATGTATGGAGCAAACCTAACGCTGCTCATCGTCCTGAGTGCATCATCCCCGTGTAAATATGGTGGGGGAGCATCATGCTATGGAGCTGCTTTTCCTCAGCGGGACTGGGAAGATTGTAAGAATAGTTGGGAAGATGAATGGAGCCAAATACAGGACATTTTGGAGGAAAACTGCTGGAGTCAGCAAGAGAATTGAGGCTGGGGCGAGATTCGCCTTCCAGCAGGACAATGACCACAAAGCTAAATCTACAATGGAATGGTTTAAAAAAAAAAACATTAATGTGTTAGAATGGCCCAGTCAAAGTCCTGACCTAAATCCTATTGAAAATCTGTGGAAAGACCTGAAAACTGCTGTTCACAAACGCTCTCCTTCTAATTGAAGAGCTTGAGTTGTTGTTGTAAAGAGGAAGGGCTAAAATGTCAGTCTCTAGATGTGCAAACCTTGTAGTCATACCCCAGAAGACTTGCTGCTGTTATTGCAGCAATAACAGAATCATGTATCATTTTGCTTTCACTTCACAGTTGTTTGTTACTTGTGTGTGAACTTTCAGTAAAAAATCAAAATAAAATCTTTATGTTTGTGGTGTAAACATGACAAAATGTGCAAAAGTTCAAGGTGTATTAGTACTTTCGCAAGGATCTGTATATGTATCTGTGCGGTAAACACCACCAGTGAGTATAGCGAGAGCAAATGATAAATCCATAGAATTTACAGGTAGTTTAAGAAGAAGTTTGGAAAGCGGTATACAGTAAGACTAATGACTTATGTCATCCAACTCTAAAATCTGAACATAAAAAAACAATTTGACTCATTCCCTGCTAGTGACAGTTATTCATAAAAGTGCTGAGCCTGGCTCCAAAGAGGAACCTTTTGTACTCTTCTAGAGGTAGGGAAAATAGGGCGCCTGGAGGAAACCCATGCAGACACTGGGAGAGGTGACGTCAAATGATCGCCATCTCTTGACGTCAGCAGGTGTGGCGAGCATTTTGGGAGAAAGAGACAGACAGAATGTGCAGGTTTTGCTTAAAGATGGACAAATGAAACTAAAAGTCAGTTAAGCCAAATATACATTCTTTCACTTCATTTATTTCATTCATACTTTTCAAATCAACTCTGCATTTGTTGGTCTGTTGTGGAGAACATGCCAGGCCAACTTTCCATTTGTGACTGGCCAGGTTTTTGTTTTGTTTTTTATACTGAGGGAACGACTACAGAGAGAGTTGCTGTGCGGAAAAAAAGGAAATGGGAATACCGCAGTAAATGTTTCTGAGATTTATATCGGAATGGTTGGAAGTTTGATTGAACTGGCAGCCGATGGAACCGAGTTCTTACAGTCATTGTTTCCATATCATGACCACATACATGAATCATCGGTCATTTAGTTTGAAAGCCTTGACTCCTTGGAGAACGAAGGCATGTCAGGCTTCCTGGTTCATATCATTGTCTGGAAATCAAGATGAATAAAAATACCTGTCCTTCAAACATCTTTCAAAAGGAGAAATTTGTGAATACTACGTGTCAGCCTCCTATTTTTTCCTATCGCTCCTCGTCTTGAGAGCGGGATAAACAACACATTAGTCAGGCAGAGAAATGTGTGGTCTGTCTGTATCAAAACAAACATGGCAGCTGTCAGTAAGGAAGAGCAAATAAATATCACACAAAAGACTTAAGAAACAGCACCGTTTTCTGCCACATCAACTGGCGAAGTACTAAACGCAGTTCGTCAGAGGTGAGAGGAGTTGCATTCTTATTGATACTATGTTATTTGAGTGCAAACGTCTTCTTCCACGTTTGAGTGTCGGCTCCGATTGAAACGTGGCAAATCAGAAAATAATTTGCTGCTTGCAGATTTCCAAAAGTCAAAGAAAAAAGAGATTGCCCTCAAGTGGATGCGATCCCACGTTGGTATGGCTGAAGGCAGCGACTTTCAGGATGAGCTAAGCCTCTGACTGCGCTAAGAGGGCCGATCGAAAAAAAATTACCTCCTGGCCCGGAAAAAAAGCTTTGTACATCAATAAAGTTGATGACAGTTTTGTGATAACCCTCATCTGCAACAAGGCCATGGGCACAATATCTCAGAAGGACTATCACACAGGATGAGAAAGTGGATGAAGAGAGAAAATGTTGAATTGGACAGGCAAAGACAAAGGTTATTTATCCTCAAATAATTCTTACAAAGCTGCATCAACCTGAAACTGAAGATGCAATGTGATATCAGTGGATTCGAGACGATTGCAGTCTTTTTGAATTGTCTACGAAAAGACATATGCATAAACTGGAGAGACGGAGTGGAAGATGAGGCCTACTGATCACGTCCTTTGAGGTAAGTGAAAACGAGGTGATGCATCTCATGGGGTTGATCCTCCAATAAAATATGTCCATAATAAAGTGAGTGAGAAGTGTCAAGTGAATACTGGAAGGACGACAAGCAAGAGGCAAACTGACCATTGGCATAAAGAATTGGAGTGACTTTACTTCGAGGGGAGCGCTAGATGATTATGATCCTGGCAAGTTAAGTCTAATGTTCATCACCAATGATCACATTCGCATGGGCCAAACTCGAGAGCAGAGAGCACAGTGACCTGGACAAGTCTTACTGGGTCCAACTCGAGGACAAGACCATAGCGGGACAAAACAAGGCTGAGATACTGTACAGAGAACTGGAAGGTTGGCAGTTGTGGGCTTGTGGAAGAAGTTTGGCAAGTTTGCTTGGAGGGAAATGTCTTTTCCTTATAAAAAATGTGAGGGGCTGTAGGGGTTACAAGTGTTATACATTATGAAGACACGACGGATGATCTGAATGACCTTCCCCAGAAAACAACAGCGTGAAAACCATGAGTTGTGTTCCAAGATTTCGACCAAAGAGTTTATTTTGAACAGAAGATTGATAATGTTATCTGGTAGGGCTGATGATATTGTTTGATGAATTGCGCATCCAGGCTATTGCTCTTATTGGGCTTCTTTATCATTCAAACGTGTTCTTGTACCGCACAGAGTTTTCCATTCGTCTCTCTTAATCGAATGCAACACATCCAGGAAATGTAGTCACTGAATGACTGCTTTTCTTCACAGCTTTGGAATTAATATCATGCACTGGACCCAAGCAGCTGCTAATTTATCACCAGACTTGGCTCCAACGGGTGTAAGCAGTGTAAATCGTCAGCCGCTGGAGACATTGAAATTGTGAAAGCAACATAAAAATGGTGGTGTTGTCCAAAGGGATTTTGAGCCTCTGTCTAGAGTGATCGCATTTCACGAGCCAGAGCAGAGGTTAGTGTCGGGGGGAACTCTTGTGTAAAGTGTCTGGATATTGGACAAGGTTCACTGTAGCCCAAACAGATCGATACATTTTAGTCTGTATGAAGCTGTATCAGAAGCCCCTTATGAGAGACCAACAGGCCCAGTTAGAACCATGAGGCCGTCCTTCCGTGGACCCGCCACCTGCAGGAGGAGCCATAGGGCTGGTGCAATTGATTTGGCAGCTCCAACGGCTGCCCCCACGACCCGGCAACGGACAAGTGGAAGAAAATTGATGGATGGATGGATGGATGGATGGATGGTGGATGGATGAAGCTGTGTCACTGTACTTCAAACACTGTTCAACAAAGAAGAACGCTACTAAAAGAACTTTGTGCTTAGTACCGATGCAGCGAACCAACTTTTTTGTTTGCCGATGAACTGTATACACGGTATTTTATTTGTATTGTCTTCTGTTCACATTTCTCCCCCATTTTTTTTACAATCTCCCCCTTTTTTCCCATTTCCTCTATTTTTTTAAAATTTTCCCCGATATTTCTTCATTTTTCCCAATTTCTCCCTATATATTTCTCTTTTCCCCATTTTTTCAATTTCCCCCCCAATTTTTTCTAAATTTCTTATCCATTAAAAAAATTAACCTTTTTTTTTTTTTTTTTACCAATTTTTCCTACATTTCTTGACATTACAGATAATCTCAATATTATCAATTTGCATATCTTCCAAACAGCAATTTTGATAAATTTTTGAAGACGATTTATTGCCCACATCTAGTGTAGCTTTTAGTTGTTGTTAAATTGTTGAGTTTTGCGGTCAAAACTCATTCTTAACTTTTCTTACACACCAAAGTGGCAAGATTGCGAATTGTTCATATTTTCTTTATTTCTGTGTTTACAATCGCTAAAAAAAAAGAAGACATTTTCATGATACGCTGCAGATGCCACGCTAGAGTGTCCTTGTCCTTTTGTAATAAAAGTGTATTGTTTATACCTTGTTGTTAGTAAGAATAGTGTACTGTAGATGTGAGTTTTGCATGAATGGGGACACTCAAGGTTGCTCTTGGGTTGGGCTTTTGTGTCTGTCCCATGTTGTTCAGCTGTTACTACTAACCCCCTTACCCCCTCTCCCTCTCTCTTCTCCGAGGCTGGATCACATTACGCACTGGAAACATCACCTTCTCTTTCCTGGATGGGCCCGCTGTGGCTTTGGCCGCAGTATCCTCTAGCCTCGGTGCCGCTGATACAACGTTTTGTTCTCCATGATTTCCACATTCATCCAGCACTGACAGCTTTAGAGCCTTGGTGTTAGAGTGCCATGCTGAAATATTGGGGAGGTGAAAGTGAAGTCATCTTTGCATGGGAAAAACATATGTGTTCATTTAATTTTACGCTTTGTTTCGTCAAAAGTCAAAAGTCAAAAGTGCTCTTTGTTGTAAAACCTCATCAAAACCTGCCTCCACGGAGTTTGGTGTTTTGGTTTGGTGCAAATTACATGGTGGTAAATTTGTGCAATTAGTATTTCATGGATATAAAGGTGGCATCATTAGGTGTCTTTTCATGAAGGGGTCTGGGGATGGTTCTTTATGCTTAAACTGAACCGAATGTGCGCCCAGATGGGGTCCACCTGCTTCTACCTGGGTCCACCTGTGGAGGGGTGTGGAGCAGCCTGATAAGGAGGAGCTCAGGACTGATGGACGGAGAATGCACTCTCATGCAAATACAACAGTCCTCAAAGCAGAAAGCAGAAGTCCATCATGGCCCAATACTCGAATTACATGAAAATGGCAAGTTAAGGTTCAGTCAAAATGTTTAGAAAAAAAAATCTATCTTTGTAAAGCATTTGGAAAGCATTGAACACTAGTTAAATTTACTCCATTGCATAATGAGTTGTTCAATTGTAGTGCAGTGACACAGAAAGGGGAAATTAATATAAAGACAGCTGGCGATAAATAGGAAGTAGTTTCCCTATGAGCAGTAGCTTTATCTTAGTCCACAGCTCGACAAGGCCCATCGGTCACTCCTGCAGAGGTCTAGACCTGTGTAAATTAAAAGCCTGCACCAAATCGAACTGCTTTGTGACCCGCACCGGTCTGTTGCCATTGAGAAACATTTTTAATATACCGTACTACTACTCGGACGTTTTAAGAAACAGCTGCTTAGTTTGATGTTTATACAGGTTCTGGTATCTTCTATCTATGCTGCATATTAGTTAGTATTTTATATCTACTGTATATCTATAAACTGCATTAATTCTATGATAAGCCGTATAATCCTGAGCATCTACATTTAAGCACTGATTAAAAAAAGTAGCACAAACAGCACTTTCTTTCTATCTTGATGTTGCCGCGATGCTCCAGGTGGCTGTGTGCTCTCACCCACCACCTGCCTCCTGTGAACAGCCCATGCGTTTGTGTCCTCGCTCCTTCTCTCTATTCCTCCGATCGGACAGATAAGACCATATCCATTTTTCATGAGCCTGAAAACAAGAGTGCAGTTGCAATTTCACGCTGGCCCCTCTGGTTGCCGTCGCGTGTGTCTGGGAACACTTTTGTTAACCCTCGCTCGGGACTTTCTGTCTGGCCGTTCCTTCTCCTTAACCTCTTTCTGTGTCTTCATATCTGCAGGCAAGCGTGCTGGTTAGGGCTGCAAGATTCATCACAACTTGCTCCAAACTGTAATAGTGGCAGACGGTTGATACCTCAGCTTAATATTTTACATTTGAACTTGTGAAATAATGTCTAAGTAATAACGTCTGTAAGGATAATACAGTAATGACTAAGACACGGGGTTGGTCAGGATTTGCGAGCAGCAGTTTGGATGACACATTGAATACAGCAGCTTGCAGCCTTGCACATTGATGATGCCGTGACGAACACTATTAGAGTGCAGAACGGCTCAAAGCAGGACCATTGATGAATGATGGGCTTTAAAAATGTGGAAGGCAGTTTTGTGTTACCCTTATGATGCAATGTCCACACAAAAATGTGTTGAGCATTTATTATTTTATGCAGACACACAGAGTTCAGTGACAGTAGACTGAAGGCTGAGCTGAATCGACTTTGAGCAGGGGCGAATCCGAGTATACAGGGGCAGCCGCATTGTAGGGGAACCACTAACAAAGTAACTTTCAAAAATAAACACAAATAAAAAGAATGTGTTATTAATCTGTTGGACTGCGTGGAAAAGCAGCTCATGTAAAAAGAAGAAAAAAACGTTTCAGACATATGTTTCCCCCTTCAAATATTGTTCTACTGGTATCGTGTAACGGTACCCAGCCCTAATAGTATGTTATATCAGTTATTAAACAGAATTTTATAAACTTAACTACATACACTGAGACCTTTCAACAGTGGCCAATATTATTTTATTACTTTAGATGTGATCCAGTCATAGTTTCTACCCCAGCCTTGATTAGTTAATGTTAGCAGAAGAAGAAGAAGAAGAAGAAACTTTATTATATAGCACCTTTCACAGATAAAATCACAAAGTGCTTCACAGGGGCACAACAATAACAAACGTTACAGAGAAATGTATTAAAACAAATGAATTAAAACAATCACAGCCTTTTCAACTAAAAGCTCGTCCATACAGCCATGTCTTCAGCTGTTTTTTTAAGGAATCGACAGTGTCGGTCACACGTAGCGACAGAGGAAGGTCATTCCACAGTTTAAGAGCAACAGCTTCAAAGGACAGGTCACCTCTGGTTTTAAAGTGGGTCCTTGGGACAGTGAGGAGGTTCTGGCCCGAAGACCTAAGGTTGCGACCGGAGGAGTAAGGGCACAGCAGGTCAGACACGTATTTGGGAGCCTGACCATGCAGCGCTCTAAAAGTCAAAACTAAAATTTTGAATTCAATTCGAAATTTGATGGAAGCCAGTGCAGAGAGGATAAAATGGCAGTAGCATAAAGCTGCTAGCTGCGGTTGCAAGGGGATCAAAAGTATGTTTCCTGTTGTTGTGTTCTTGAAGTGGTGAGACCTAAAACAAGTATCAGTTCAGTATTGAACATTTGAAATCGTAACCAGATCCCATAATTTTGCAGGATCAGTTCTGATATCCGATACCAGTGTCAGATTGGTGCATCCCTAATATGTACAACTTGAAGTAATTAGCTGCTAGCTGGGTACCGTTAAACAATGCCAGTATGGCAATGTTAATTTTGACAACATATTTTAATTTAGTTTTAGTCTTAGTCTTTTGACCAAAATGTAATTTAATTTTAGTCGAGATTTAGTAAAAAAAAATCTTAAATTTTAGTCTAGTTTTAGTCGACTAAAATTGCATGTAAATTTAGTCGACTAAATTTAAGACAAATTTAGTCAACTTTGCATTTATAATAGTTATTATAATCATATTTAATCAAGGTCCTCTGCTTCATGGAGCTTCTCCCACATGAACAAAGCTCAGAGCTGTTCCTTTGGCAGTGAATTTACATGATATGAGGCTCTTTCAGACTGTCAATAGAAGTTTGGATGATTTTAGTCTCTCCTTTTCATTTTTATTTAGTCGCCTAAAATATCTAGACATTTTAGTCATGTTTTAGTCTCATGAAAAACTTTAGTTTTAGCCGAATTTTAGTCGTCAAAAATATCACTTTGACTAAAATTAAGACTAAATATTTTAGTCGACGAAATTAACACTGCAGTATGGTATCGAAAAGTTTAGGTACCACTGGTATCGAAAAAATAAAAGTATCGAGAAAACAGGTACTGAAAATATATCTGTAGAGACCATGAGGTGCCTGTTGTGTCCAGGGGCAGCATGAAAATAAGTTGTTTCAGCTCAAATAAATTACACAAATTTAAGTGAAATTGTCTTTTATGGAATAAATTAACATGTTTGTTCTGTTTAATGGTTTTAGATGATAAATATTTTAGAATAGGTATCGAAAAAAGTATCGTTCAGACATCATAAACCATCATAAAGGTGCATCATACGTCACCTTTAAAGCATAACATCGCAAAACGAATCCCAATACTTGTCAGAAATGTGCAATTATATCATTATTGAGAATCGCCCAGCTTTTGTAACTGCATGGGAACGGTCTGTGAGAATCAGGGACTCTGTCTAGATGTACATACTCCATAGCCTCTCTCTCTGTTTTCCCTCAGCAGGCAGGAGTACTGGCGCTGAGTGAGGTTTCAAACGGAGCGCTTACATAATGGCTGCAGTATGTCTGGAGCCCGCTCGTGTCACACTGCCCCACATGTTTGAGTTATGAGGACGGTGACATGACGTTAGATGCTCCGATAAGGGTCGTGGAGTGTGCGGTATTTTACCTTGAGAATGTCCACGGAATGAGTGAAAAGAAAGGCTGAATAAATGAATGTGGCTGTCAGAAGTCAACCTGGAACCAGACAGGGCTGCCTTTGATCCCACTACTGTTTCCCCATTAAAATGTCCGAGGAATTTATGAGGGTAATGCTAGCAAACAGCAGCTGTACGCAACATATATCACAGCCACATTATGATACGCTTAAAGAGCATATATCAAGCTTTTATTTTGTCTGATTTTACAAGGGAACATGTAAAATTGACTTTTTTGGAGCTTTTAATTATATTATAACAACCCATCGTCAAAACCTCTTTAGACCAAAATTTGTCTCTCTCTCACTTTTCCTAAAATTCTTGGTGGTTGGTGGTTGGTGTTGGAGTCCAGAGTGGAGCTGAGATGTTTTCACAGCGCACATCTCTAGAGACATGTCTGTGGTCCAAGATCTACAGCCCAGAGCAGAGTGAAGGGGCGGACATCTGCACTGCAAGCTCCTTACAGTAATATGACCCTCAGTCTTATTCATTATCGTGACTCTGTGTCTGTCAGTCAGCTTTTTATAGACAGGTGCTACTTGTCTGTTCACATGACTCAATCTCCTCAGACAGCAATGCAATATAAAATCATCAAAATTGTTTTTGTTTGTTGTAGTGACAGCACGCTACCTAAATATACGTTTTTAAAGAAGGGGTGTTATGCAAAATCGACTTTCTACAGCTTTTTACCATGTTACAATGTTCCCACATCACAAACAGACCTGGAGTTGTGTTTCGAGTCGCTAGGGCATCTTTGAGTAATCTTTGAGTCTTCTTCAGGGGCTATTTTTTATCATCACGGCTGAAGTTAGGGCTGGGCAATATGGACCAAAAGTCTCCCGATATATTTTTGGTTGATATATATCGATATACGATATACGTATATCCCGATATTTTTTCCGCAAACTGAGAGCTGTGAAATATAATAAGTCAAAATCAAAGCCAAATATGAGTAGTTTTATTGAAAAAATGTAAACATAAACACTGTATAACAAAGCTCCGTAAGGTGCATATTAAATTTTAAAAACATCTTAAATAAAAATAGCCTAGAAAATAAAATAGGGCAGCATTTATATTTATTTATTTATTGGTTTATTTGGTCGGGACAGTGCATGTTAATGAACATACATGGGTCTCATGCATGTAAACAAGCCACACCGGATTGTAGCCTTGGGCTAATTTTCCATCCGTTGTCCCCCATTCGCACTCTCAAGCACACTCTCATTCATCCTGGCCTATTGTACATGTTTTTAGTGGTAGGGGAAACCGGAGTACCCGGAGAAAACCTACGCAGTTACGGGGAGAACATGCAAACTCCACACAGAAAGGCCCCGTCCAGGTGGGAATCGAACCCAGGACCTTCTAGCTGTGAAGCACAAGCGCTAACCGCTGTGCTACCGTGCCGCGGTATATATAAAGAGATAACAAAATAAAGTGCTCAGTTTAAGAAAAATCATCTTGAGATTACAAGTTTCTTTTTGTTAACTTAATAGCTTATCTGAATTTGAAATATCTCGATATACATGATATGGTCTAATTCCATATCTCATTTAAAAAATATATCGATATATCTTAAATATCGATATATCGCCCAGCCCTAGCTGAAGTTCCCAAAAGCTCCTCCTGAGCGCCTACGTTTCTAGGAAATACATTCCTCATCTCCCCAAGTCAGGAAGTGAAACTACTGGATATTTTGTTGTAGATCAAAATAGCATTTTCTAACCAAAAGGAGTGTAAGATCATGATAAAGATGTGTGTTTGAGATTATTACCAAATACCTGTTAAATTTTTCTTTTCTTTATTTTCCCTGACAGACATACTCGGGTCTCTTCTGTGTGGTTATCAACCCCTACAAGAACCTGCCCATTTACTCCGAGAACATCATCGAGATGTACAGAGGGAAGAAGCGCCATGAAATGCCCCCGCACATCTACGCCATCTCTGAGTCTGCGTACCGCTGCATGCTGCAAGGTGAGACTGCTAAATGATCACTTTTTAAAGCTGGAGTTGGCAACTCTACTGAGCCACACTGTGCTGTCTAGTAAGTGTATCCTGCACTAGCATAGTCCTTTGTACGTTCTACTTTGATTACTTTAGTATTTTCCAAAGGAAATACCCCACTGTTTTCACTCGCAACTGATTTAGCTTTTTAACTTTAGTTGGAGTAATATAATATTTGAACAAGCATCTGTACTTTTACTAATGAACTGACGTACTTTGACCACCACTAGTCGTTCCCACATTGAATGGACGGATTAATGACCGCCCCACCTCGTGCGTCTGATTCACTGCTGATTCTTCCATCACAAAAGCAGCGCGGTGACAAATGCGGTGGAATGAGGTCAGCGCAATCCCAGGCCATGCCGTACCAGGCCAGAATGTGTGGGCTGAGTCAGTGCCGCGCGTCATCACAGTGGGACATACCCCTTTTCTCCATGGAGACCTAACATAACTGTCCCACCATCTCAAACACCAGGCCTCCACTCGTCAGTCCAGTCGTCAGCGAGTAATAGATACAGCCTTTTCAATTCGGAATGATGTCCCGGAATCAAGATACTATTTATGTAAAGCATTTGGACAAAACCAGGTCTTGGTTTCGTATTGGATAATCAGAATACATATCCAGCTACATTTTGTTCCCAGCTCTTATTTCTTTTTTTGTGACTAAAGTTAGTTTATGGACAATATCTGACATAGCAAGGCACTGGGCTGGGGGGCCAAGATGATTTCAAGAGAATATAGAAATGAAATTAACCGAATGCATTTTCTCCAGTTTGGCTTTACCCAAACCCAAAAGCTTCTCAACTGAAGCTTACAGCCTATAGGCCAGTGTAACGCCTCATTTGAAAATTAAGGCCTACAAAATGAATCTTTTTCCTCACATTTTTGCCACTCTTCTGCTGGACTTTCATTGCTCTTTTTGTTACGTTTTTGTTGCATTTTTGTGGCTTTTTTTGTCACCTTTTTTGTTGCGCTTTCATCCTCGGTTTCTTCTCATTTTTGTCACTATTTTGACGCCTTTTTCAAGAAGCTTTTAGATTTGGTTAATACCAAACTAAATGTAAATTTGTGATAAGCGCAAATAATAGTCTCTCGTAGCCAAACCATGGAGCTAACGCGCATCCGTGACATTATCGTTGGGTAAGAAAAAAGAACAGGCGTGTCCAGAGTAGGTTAAAAAGAGCGCCGTATTCACAAACATGACTTCTGATCGGATCCTCCGGGGGTGCGTTTGTTTACTCTCCTGGGACAGCACAGACGTGTCAGAGAGTTCCTTTTTTTTTTTCTTTTTTTTTTTTTCAAAAATAATGAAAAAGCTGTTTTATAAATTAAAGTAATTACATTACATTACAGAGGTCTGGCCCTTCCTGTTTGACACTATGACGTAAAATACGTCAGAGTGTCACCACTGAGTTGTTTTCCAGGAGAGGGCGGAGCAGCTGCTCAGAGAGCAGGATTCAGGAGGATTACTTTGAACTGCGTGAATGAAGCCATAAACCGCTCTGGGGGTGTTTTTGAGAAGGAAATAGCATAACAACATGGCTAAAAGCTCCAAAAAGTCGATTTTGCATGATGTAGCTCCTTTAAATGTTTTTGCTGCTGTCTCTTTTTACACTGGGGGTCCTGGGTCATTCACAAGATAATTTTGGTGGTGGCATCCCAAAAAGTTTGGGAACCCCCTGCACTTAAACCTATGAGGCTTTTCATTCGAGCACTTGAGTAGTTTTTTCACCCAATACTTGATTACTTTTACTTGAGCAATAATGGATTTTTGTTGAACGACTACTTTTTAGTAAAACTCATTTGAAACTGTTGTTATTCTAACTTGAGTTCATATTTTGTCTACTCCCCAACCTCTGGTTAAAGGGGGAGCTGTCGAAAGCATTAAGCAGCTCAGAGATGAACCAAATGAAAAAAGTGTGTCCCCTAAACGTCGTGTAGTCAAAACAAATGTGTGTGCAGATGAAGACTGCAAAGCCAGAGGAAGTCCGGCCCAAACATAGGAGTCTGTACTGGAAGGGGGGGGGACCTGCATTGTGCCCTACAATAGGGGCTTTGTGCAGCAACATGAGGGGGCTGGGACTGCGGGGTGCTGTGTGTGTGTGTGGGGGGGAATGAGGCCTCCGAGTTGGGGGCACAGAGGAGGTCTGAGTGACGGGACAGGTGTCGGGGTTTATGGATGAGTGGGTGAGCGCGGGGTCTGTCGGCACGCGCACGGCTACAGGGAGAAGGGGGCGCTCGGCTGGGGCAGGTGTGCGGGGGTATGGCGGACAGCTGTGGAGCGCAGGCATTTCTGGGTTATGGAGTCATGGGGCAGCTCTTGGAGGATGGTCCTGTACATGCACAGGCAGCATGCTATTCACACAGCCATTGCAAAGCAGATCAAACTGACACGGACATAATGAGACATGCGTATTTTATAGAGTTTGAAATAATGTCCTCGTAAAGAAAAGACCGTAAAGTGAGAGACTGGCCCTGTGAAGTTTTAGAAATGGCCTGAATCGCTGTCTGCGGACAATAGTGGCAATGACAAGTAAAAACAAGCTTTCGCTTTCAGCTAACAGCTTGCTTGCAAACACTTGGATGCGATGAACATCCATCCATCCATTTTCTTCCACTTGTCCGTTGCTGGGTTGTGGGGAGCTGCCCAAATCACATTGCACCAGCCCCTTATGGCTCCTCCTGCAGGTGGTGAGTTCACGGGAGGACGGCCTCACGATTAACCAGGCCTGTTGGTCTCTCATAAGGGGCTTCTGAACACACGATGAACACACTTTGAAAATTAAGTGTTTTACACCTTAGGAAAAGTCTCACGGGCTACTGAGCATGCCCCAAAGGGCACCTGAGTGCCCCCAGGCACCACGTGGTGACCCCCGAATGAAGCAAAAATATTACTCCAGGTGTGTTTTTGGTGGAGGAATGTTTTACTTAATCTATGTCATTTTCACTAATTTGACTAACCAACATATTTCTGAGCAGTTCTGAGGTCAGACTACTATTGTTACGGTGTCATTGATTTGTTAGCGTGCTGTTAGCTAAAAATGAAAGCTTGCATTTACTTTCTGATCGATAGTTCCGCTTGCGCGTTCGACCCCAACATGTGGACAGTTAGCAAGCCAGCTAGTCTGGTTGTCCAGCCTGCCAACTACATGCTTTTTCCAAGATATGTAGTCTGGGAGCAAGCGTGATCTCAGCGATTTCCCGGTGGGCGTGATTGACAGACGGGATCAACCAGTTAGAAAAACGCTGGATATGTCACAGGAGCAAGCGGCAGGAAGCCTTTTCAAAAACGTCCTTTTTCTCGAGGAACGCTTTCAACACTGTTTCTTGCTCCGGTTTTAGGGATTTTATATTTTCCAAATGATTTCAAACACACGAAAGACCAAAAGAAAAATCACCGCCATCTTTAATGTTTTGGAAGAGTGCAGTGACAGCTTCCGTCTCTCTATGCAATGAACTCCTGTCTCTGATTGCGTGATTGGACCAATACTGGTAAAATCGGGAAATAATTGGCTGCCAGCAGCGGTTCTTCTTTTGAACATAAAGGTCTTGTCTGGGAATCTTTTCAGCATCCATTAGCCTGCTCAATTTATTTTCCTATAGCAATTAGCGATTATCGAGCAAACATCGCAAACAGTGAACGATGATGTTCTCAGCTGTTGTCAACCCACCAACAACATTTATGTGATGTCAAAGCCTAGTCATCATAATTAATTATGTCTTTTCCATACGTAGACAATATGGGTTATAAAATGTGAATTTTCAATGCAGAGCAGCCCAAAGCCATGATTACAATCCACAACTCTACATTATTTGTCCTCTTTAAGTTTTAAAACACGAGAAAAGCTAATGTGTCCAAAAATCTTTTGTAAAACATGATTAATCCATAAATATGCCTACTTCCAGCTCATTTTGGCCACTCGTGCAGCTCTTATCAGCAGACCGACTCATTTTCTGGCCTCAAATCTGCGTCCGATAAGCCTTTCCTCTGGAGAGTCTGGATTCCTCTGGCTTTCGGTGCTTGCGGAGCTTAGCGCGCCCGTATCGGAGGTGCCACGGTAAATACGCGCGGCCCAAACGCATCACAAAGGACCTCTGTGGAGCCAACATCTGCAAGCCATTACAGCGTGCCACATACTTCAGCCCTATCTCCCACCGATGCTGCTTTCCCCGCCTGCCCAGCTCTGTCTTTGGTCCACAGGCTACACCCAACCACATTGAGGACCAGGTTGTTCTCAATGGAGGGAACTGGTGTTTAGCTCTTTGGGTGTGTAAGCAAAAACAAAGTGGCCTTCAAGGGGCTTGATGGGCTTTATTGTGGCACTCTTGAAAACCTTTGCTTTGAATTATTTTTTGCTCTAGTGAATGGAAATAGTGTGTGGCGCTTTCACTGTCCCGTACGAGCTCTCGAGTTAGTCGTCCAATGCCCTCTGCTGGCAACAGTGGGAGTGAAGCATTTTGAAATGACAGCTTAGCAGCCTGGCTATTGTCAACTTGATGTTGAAAGATAGGTGCTTAGAAGTAACCATGAGTTTTGAGATGGTTGGAATGAGTCCAGTGAAGGGAACATGTCATGTAGTATCCACTTTTTAGAGTTTTTAAGAATGTCACAACATTCCCTCATCTGAACATTTAAAGAGTAGTATTTTGCTTGCCTGGTCAGCCAGCTGCTCCTGCATTCTGCTCAAAAGAAGGACAGGCTTGTACTTTGTTTGCAGCTAATCCCAAAATCACTGACGCAAATTTGTAACACAGCCCTCACACCGCGTATCATTCAGAACAAACTGTAGAACTTCTCAGACCTGTCATTTTAATAGTTTAGTAGTTCGCCTGTTGATTTGACAGAAAATGGCAATTTTCAGTGCAATATTTCTTGCTCGAAATTAATGTTTTCGCACACTAAGCCGCCATGTTTAACCGTGCGTTCCTCTTATTAGTTAATCCGCCTGTCAGTCATGCCCTTCAGAACTTGCGAAAGTAACGGCAAGTATCAGACTACACGTTTTTGGAAAGAAATGTAAAAGCGTTAAGGCTGACTAACCAGGCTAGTATTTGCAGTGGTACAAGGAATTACTCTATAAACCAGTGGTTCTCAACTGGTGGGTCGGGACCAAAAAGTGGGTCGCGGAACCATTTTCCGTGGGTCGCGAGGAACACTACTGGAGTCTGTTAAAATGACTGTTTTCTAGTTGCTTTGCTCAAAATTGCAGTTTATCTAATATTCTGCATCATACATAACAAATTAAATGTTTATTTGGTAATGGTGGGTCTCGAAGCTTGCTTGAAATCATCACCAAACTTGTTCAAAACGGCTCTAGATCCAAACTGTGTTCATCAGGGCACCGTTGATTAGTTTGTATGCTGTTGTATGCTAACAGACGCCGCTCCAAGCGACATACGAGATCCTAATATATTAATTCTTACTTATCAAGTTTATTTCCCATCCACACATATTATTTAACATTTAAATCATACAATGCACAATTATGCATATGTCCACTTTACAAAGCACTTCCTGGTTTCAGCTGCTGATGTAGACGGTTGAAACCAGGTGTTTTGTGCGAGTTGACCACGTGTGACTGAAACAAGTTTGTTCAGCGATTGTCTTGGGAGGTCAGCAGTTTGATTTTGGCTGTGAACAGTGAGTGATTGACTGTTGGCGGTCGGAGATGCCATTGGCGCGGTTTGGCAGCCATGTTTCTGTCAGCCAGTCCCAGGGCCATCATGTCACCAAGCCATCAGATGCAGTACTTTAGCTTTATGGCGACCCAGTGTCAGTGTGAGCAGTTCTGACTGTGCACCAGGGGTCACGCTGCTCAGGCCACATCCTCTCTGACTATCAAAGCAAAACGTTTAATGCGATACAAATGCAGGCGCTTCATTGAGAACAGCTGTCAACGTAGCTCAGTGCGCTGGCTTCACTTCGCGAGAGGGCTGGAGCTCATGGCTCTGAGTGACGGAACAGGATGGATGCATTACAGAGGTCATAGTCCAAGTAATTATTCAGCTACTTAACTTAGCTTTATTGTCAGTTTTACCACATGTAAAGCACACAAGGAGAACAAAGTGAACACTATGCTACGGTTTGTGTGTTTATATCGATATTGTTTATCAATATCGCTGAGTAAACTTTGTGTTGAGATCGTTTTACCCCTTTTGTTTACCTCATATCTGGGGACACAGGTAATTTATGACAAAAATACTACATACACTACATTTAAATGGACATATAATGGAAAATGAAAAACTGGTGTAGTATATTGCTTCATTCGCGCTGTTTTGAGTTTTTCTATTTACTTTGGTCATTTCTTCTTCTTCTCTAGGAGCGCTCCAATGGGCATTACTCTGATTTTATAGCGTAATAGATAGAATATCATGTCATAATTTCAGTTGGAGCAGGGGCTGATACAACTCTGTGGAATAGATGCAATATTGCAATAAATCTCCAAACAGAATATGTCCGAATGTTTTCCCTGATCATTATTTGTAGGTGATTGGATTCGCAAACCTGCCACGATCGTCTTACGGCTGAAAGTCCTTTCATCTGACCATCCACAAAATTGGACACAGTCATGAGACCTTAGTTCATATGTGCTGAGCGAGAAACCGTTGAGCTTTGTGACTGTTTTTGTTTCACATAGATAGATCCAGCCATTACAGAGATATTAACCATGAACAAAATTCAATTAAGAATGTTGTGAAGTCATGTGAACGCAGCCTATAGTCTTACGCATTTTTAAACCCATAAACCAGAGCTACGCAAGTTTTGCCTCATGGGTTTGTTGCTTTCCTTCCATGTCAGAAGACAAGGGGCTGAAATTCCCAATTGTGGTCCAAAAAAAGTGTCATGTTCTCCAAATCCCAGGGTTGTACATCCTATACGGCCTAACAGGGGGCTTTGGGGGCGCCCCCTATGAAATGTGTTGGAATTTACAGTATTTTCACCTTTTTTATAGTACTTTTATAGGTATTTTTTTTATCTCTGATGTGTGCAATGTAATACATCTTAATCATTTTGTGGACCAGAAGTTCTTGTAAGAGGGCCGGAATTTTCCCCTGAGCCTGACGTTGCCTAATCCTGCCATAAACCATCACCACAACATGGTTCTGAGCAGTTCTGTGCTCAAACTGCATTTATCAAGGCACTATCGATTTGGATTTGAGAAGACACTTTGAGAAGCGAACCAACATAGTGACCTTTCAAAGTCATAATCAGTGCTTAGTTTCAGTAGTTACAGGAGCACTTTTAGACTGATGCGATTGACATGAGGACCAGGCCAAAGCTGTTGCGGCACCTCCTGATAAATCTCCAAAGTGTGCATCTCAAACCATGATTTTGATTAGATCGCAGTCCTATCTGTAGCTTTGATTCCATTGCGAGTTGATCCCCGGCTCTGCACCGCTGAAAACAAGTTAGTCGGCCCCGTTGCTTAAGTTCAACCATTTTAAAAAGTTGTCTTCGATTTCAAAGCGATTTCTAATTGAAACAGCGCTGCAGCCTCACGCCTTTCATGAGAAACACATGGCGCACTTGCCTCCTGGTATGGTGCGGCCCACGGCTCTATGGTGAATGGCATTAAAGGCATGTGAAAAATGTGCTACAGTGAAAGATGGAGACACTGTAAAAGTCTGTCTGGATGCAGCTCAGACGTTATAAAAGAGATCCGCACGAACCGCATGATAAATAAATTTGTGGGAAAAGGATTCAAACGTGACATCTGAAGATGCACAGTGTAGTTAAATCCATGTAGTTGTTATTATGCCATATAAATAAACCAATACAAGTGTGTAGCAGCTGTTCCAGTGCAGTTTCAGTGGGGGCGTACAAACTTCTTATGACATTCTGGTTTTCTCAACAGATTTTGCTTAAAGGTAGGGGATACCTGTGCATTAAATAAGGCTCCACAATCACCTCAAGCTGGGTTGTTAACCCAAATTTTATCCCGAGGACGCAAACACAAATTTAACCTACTAATCTCAAGACATCAAGGCATTTGCACTGTTCTGGAGGCTGGTTTGGTTCCTTTTTGGACGTTTGAGTCTCAACTACTACTTGTGTCTGAGTCAGACGGGGCCAAACCACACAAGCCGCTTGTCCCGCTAATAGATGTATAGTATGGGAGATAAACGGTGACCATCCTGCCCCATTCATGGTAAGGAAGGGAAGGTTATCACAGAAGGAAACTATTCAGTATCTTCTTCATATTTGAAGTTGTTTTTTGGAGATGTAAAGTCTGCCATGGTACAGAGTTCCTTCTAGAGTTGCTCCTGGCCACTAGGGGTGGTATCGCAGCAATGTAAGCACCCCGCCATGAGGACCAAAGAGAAGGGATATCCTCACCTATTGGTCCAGATAGAGGCCCACTTTAGATATCCAGCTGGATGACGCTCTTCTCATTTAACTGTGTCAGACTGTTGTGCTTTTGGCACAACAACAATGATCTGGACAGGGCCCTTTCGACCAGAAATGGTTGTCCCATAGGGAGACACCACACCCATCTCACAGCCTCTTCAGTCGTGCCTCAGGGAGAGGACTGCGGAATCTCCATCAGTGCCAGGTCCACCTGACTTCCAACCGATGTTTCATCCACCAGGCTGTCTGGAAGCTGAACTCTCCCCTTTTTATCCCTCTGCTGCATTCATGTTTTAATAACTGATAGCTATTAGCCAGGCAAACATGCACCATTGTTTTTATGTCTTATTACTAAAGATAATGTCATGTAAGTATTTAATCCAAAGACAAAATAGAGTTTTTGAATGAGAACTGTGGTGGTCAAGTTTTTTCAAATTGGTCTGGGAATGAGAAGCACAAAATCAAAGTTTTTTTTTTAGCTGATGACATGATAGCTAATGGTGGTGCTGTGATGAACACACTTTGAGTCCGACAATGATTCATGGACTTGCAAAACGTTCCACGTTCTACCTATCCTAATAAAAGGCAGGAAGTCCAAAACAGTTTAATAATTAATGCTGCCAAAGAAGAAAGGCCCCAGTGAACAAGATCTCGCAAAGTGAAATAAGGCAGATAAAAGTCGATTGTAAAAACGATATCCTTTGAAATACGCTGCGGATAAATCCACAACAAACCCTTGCTTAAATCTTGCCAGTGATCTCATCAGCATCTGCCACTGCTGCCCCACATCTGCAGTAGTTAACGTCTATTTCGGATACTGGGACATGACATCATCTCCAGCCTGTGTTTAACGTTCCCCATGTGCTAACTTTATCTGAGCCTTCCTTTATCAGGGCTCTTCCCACCACGCCGCAACAACACCACCACCGCCACAGGGGAATGTCCCGCAGTGGTAGTGTGTTTGTAATGGAGAATACAGACCAAGAAAGGACAAAGTAGTTGTAGCTTTTACGATAATTACTATATGGACTTATTGTTCCATGTTCCATACTATGTACAATCATTTTGGGGTATAATATTCATGTAATGTTTAATCCTTATTAGTATTTGTCGGGAATCTTTTTCTTTCATTTTCAAACCACGACTCAAATGGTAAAGTAAAAACTTCCTTGCCCTGTCTGTACTATGTTGCGTGTGCCAGTCATTCACAGTCCAGTCTCTGGTCCTGGGGCAGAGGGGCCGGGGAAAACCAAGGGGGAAATGGGGGGTATTTGAATTCCACAGCAGGGCTGTCCAATGGCACGCCAGCTCTCGACACAAGCCTCTTCTGAATGTGCAGCAGCTGCTAATCCTGTACATCATATATACAGTATATATACACAATACTGTACAGTGAGAGAGAAACAACAATAGGTTAAAGTACTTTTTTTCAGTGGTGTTTTAAAGTCCAAACACCTTTGCCAAATTTCTTCTGATCCTGTACATGATTGAACATTCCTTACACTGGGGGTTAACAGTTTCCAAAGAGGAAGAAGTGTGTGGAATCAGATTTGAGACAAACCGATTCAAATTTACTTCTAAACTCAATATATAATAATATAATATAATATATAATTTTTGTGATTTATTAAAACACAATTTTTATTTCAACATTAGAAATAAATCATAAAAAATATCAACACTAAAAAGCAATTCAAATTTAATCAATTAAACATTTATTTAAATAATAAATGTAAAAATATGTATTTATTTATCTGTCAATATTATTTTATTAATTAACTGTATTATGTTGATGTGATTTTATTTATTGAAACACATTTTTTACTGCCTTTTATATATTTTTTTATATTTTTTATGATTTATTTTATTAGATCACACATGATATTGCATTTTCATGTTAAATTTTTTTATTAAATCACAAAAAATATCTTAATTTTTTTTTATTTGAGTTTCTTTAAAAGTAATTTGAATAATTTTATCTCAAATGTGATTCCCTTTTGGTGCGCCCTCTGTCGGTGTTTTGCATTACTACAACTACGGTAACTACATCTGTATTACCAGGGGTATTTTCTAGACACATGCGTTATTTAAAGTAACACAGAAGCTCAGGTGACTAAAATTCTTGTAAATGCCTTAATAGACCATGAAAAAAACATTCCACTGCTCCCTGCCCTACTCCATTTGTTCTCAGGAGCTTCGTAAATCTTGACATTGTGCAGTCTCCCTCTCCCTCTTATCCTAATTGGCCGGAAAGTGTGGGAGAGACGAGGAGTGACGGTAACACAGAGCAGGAGCTGCCGATCTCACACTTCCACATCCCTCCTCTGTCTGGGAATGTCGATGAGCCGCTGTGTTCCCGCGCAAACTGCTCCACCCCTGCAAGGTGACCAAAATACTACCAAATCACAAAGGATGCAACTATTAAGCCACCGCTCAAACATACAGGGAAAGTGTCGAACATTGACACGCCTTCGGTTGGCAGCAGTGTTAGACCTGTAACGTAATTTTTATGTTTTTAAAAGAGTATGTAAGGAAGGATAGAAGTAAGTATCTTTGTGAGTTTGACATTTATATTCACATAAGATACAGCATCCAATATGGCGGCGAACGTTGTTTTCAGCACATACACACTAGGGCCCGATGGCTGATATTTGGGTATTTTCAATATCAGCTATCAGCCAATATCGGTTAATATAAAGGCCGATATCTCCGGAAACGAAAATGATAGAGACTTCCTTTTTTACATTGGAAAGAACTTTAAAATGAGCCTCCCACAACTTCCTAGGCCTCAGGGGAACGGAGAAACATTGCGGTAAATATTGGTCAAGTTTGTCATATATGAATATGTAGTGCTCCCTTCTGTCACAGTTCAACACTGGCACATTTAGAAGCATCATACACAGGATTATAGACGAGACATTATTAAAAATGTAAAAATATGTAAAAATATCAACGAAGAATACCGGTATGGGCCAATCAAAAGCCCCAATAATCAGCATTGGCCTTAGAAAAACCCACATCAGTTTTAAACAGATTTAAAGATTTAAAAAAATATTACATCGAATTAAATTACTTAAAATATAGGCCTACATACCGGCTATCAGCTTACTCCCTTCATATCAGTCGGGCCCTAATACACACATACATTTTAAGTTATAAATGAAAAGGCTCCAAAGTAAAAGTCCCAAAACTTAATTTTAAGCCCATATGATCCACAATATACTACTCTAATCATCTCGACTTAAAGGCCCTGTACCCGTTTTTTTGTTTGTTTCTGTTGACAAACAATGGAAGAACAAAGTTTAACTGTTAGCTGTGGCCCAAACCCACCCCTAACGTTCCTAACGCATTTCTAACATCCCAATTCTTCACAGTTTATAAGCACGTTTCACACATAGACATATTATTAATAGACCGGCAATACTCACTCCTCCCCGTTTACCATAATGACCACGTTCGAGGGGGAAATCATGGCGGATTTACAGACTCCTCCTCCCCAGCTCTGACGAAGCATGTTCCTAAAAAGGGCATAAGGGCGGGATTTTCACTGTAGACTCGGCCCTTGTGTGACGTGTAGCTCGCGCAGCTCCAATGCTAACAGTCCGACCCTCATTAGTAAGAGATTTCAAAAAAAAATCTTTCGAAAACCAGCCTGGTTTCTTTTTTGTGACTAACCCAGCGTTATCCCAGGAGGAATATGTAGCCATAGAAAGTGTTAAAAATAGAAACCAGGCGTTAAAGTTGTTTTTAACGTGTCTAAAGTCCAATGCTTTTCAATGGGGGCCTAACGGCGATATGGAGGTACTAGTACTACAGCGATGGCGGAGCAATGGCGGCCTCCAGTGTTGCGGTCAATAAAGCAGAGCAGCCAGCGGCCATTGGTTTCACAACTTTATGGCAGCAATGTTGTCACGGTAATGTAAACAACAATAACTAGCTAGTTGCTAGTTGATGAAAAATGGTTCATATTTCGGCGCACATGGCCTTTTTTCCCCACAAACGCCCGATTTTACAATATACTAAAAGAGGAAAAAAACAAGTTTAATTCCTCTACTAGAAAAAAAATGAGTTACAGGTACTCGTTCCGTACTACAGTACATGTTCATCCCTCAGCCTCTCACTTGAGCTCCCAGCCCGTGCGTCTGGATTTCTCATGCCGCTTAAGTGGTTGCTTGGCACTCGGAAGCTTCACTGTGGAGCTTTATGGAGGCTTTTTAAGAAGCTAATTGCGCGAAGTGGAGTGTGGTGTGGAAAAAGCATGTGTTACATCCTGCTGGAGACCCCGAAAGGTTAGCAAACACGCTAACACGCTGGCCCACTTTCAGCGCTGACATGTGTTCAGTTGTTGTGGGGAGTTCCAGGCTGCTAAGTATTAAGTCGGTGTTATGTAAACAGTCTGCTTATTCGCGCAAAGGGGGTAATACTTTTTTCACGGCCTGATTTGTTTTCCAGATGTGTGATGTGCGCCGCTAATCACAGTTTATTTGAAAGAGTTTATACTGATTTAGAAATTAACTAGAAATTAACTGGTTTGGAAAAAATGGCGGATGTTCTGTTTTAGATGTCATCGTCCAAACCGAACCTGTACAGTGTCTTTTCAATGGACCATATGATGCAAATTCAAATTGAATGAGATCATACACTTGGAATTTCTTGATCATGCAGGCTGTCTTTGGGGAGTCATTGAGTTTCATCTGAAAAATATCTCCAAAGTGAGGACATATTATGTACGTATAGGTTTGTGAAATGACAACCCATACTTTTTTCTCATCGTATTGATTACTGTAGTTCAGTGTTCACTTGTTTTACCCTCACTCTCATACGTATCCGGCCATACTCATAACTCATTGTTTAGCGGGTGGCAAGAGTCATTTATGATGCGCACTGCCTTTTGTTCCAAGCGCTCCTCACTCAAAGATCTATGTGGCTGCTCAATTACCTTTGAGCTCATGTTCACGATCCTCTGGTGTTTGTTCTTATCCTTCATGCTTAGGTTACTGTACCACATGAGCATATTAAAGGTGAGGATGCTCACCACAAGGCACAAAATATATCTCTACAATGCCACTCATCTGTCCAGCAGTGTTTATCCCAGTTTTAGAAGAGACAGAACAACAAGGGGATGCTTAAATCAATGGAAGTGTCAGCCCATCATCATCACCAGTCTCCAGTCTCCAGGCTCCAGTCTCACTCTTTCTCACTTCCTAAAACACTGAACTGATTCAGACATGCAACCAACTATATTTTGGGTCGCCTCCGTTTGTGCAACAGTGAACGGCAAAGCAACAGTTTCAAAACAGTTACATACGTATCTGCAAACATCAACTAACCAGCGTGAGAAAGTACAGGATCAGAAAACGTTAGGTGAAGGAGTCTAGAGACTGTCAAACACAGAGAATGGAAAAGGCTAATTATTGTTGTAAATGTGATTATTTCTTGGTGCAAGTGCAAGTGAGCTCTATTATCATTTTGAATCCAGTGTGGACGTGGAGGCGTTGCCAGAGGTGAATCAAGGTTATTATGGGGGTAACAGTAGCCCAGCGGATGAGGGGCAGAGAAGGGGGTTAGGCTTTGGAATGTGAAGAATGAGCTTGCTTTAATCCATGTGGGGAGAAATGATTAGCAGCTGAAGGAGCCCTGAGGAGCCCAGGCCTCCTCCGTGAGCTGCTGCACTGGACCGGACATGGCAGGCTTTGGTTGGGCTCGCAATGAACACGCAATGACTCTAGCGCAAACCAAGAACCAAAATTTAATAAAACTGCAAAGTTCTTCTGGCAGGGGCGTCGCACCAAACAAACGCCCTGTACTCAAAGACATCTAAACAGATCCGATACTAGACCTTCTGCACAGGTGTAAACCGTAATGATAGTTTACAACTGCAGGCGGCGCTAGAAGCTTAAGTGTGTAGAGCTGGCTTTCTAAAATAACTATGCTTCACTCTCGTCTTTTTACTCACATTTTTGTCAATTTTCTTTCCAAAGTCCAACCATGGCACTTCACAAATCCGCGATGAATGCCGACTCTTCAATAGCAAATCACCAAAAACTAGCCCAACACAGCTTCACTGATCTCCTCCTTCGTTACATGGTGTTGTTCGCCCCAAAGAAGCGTGTTCCATCATCTGCTAAAGAGATATTACTGGTGTGAACAGGTCTCTTTGACCAGGTCTAGTAAAAGAGACCTGTTCACAATAACAGTAATAACCTGTTCACAATAATATCTCTAGATGGCAAACGAGTGGATAAAGTGAAATTAAGGTCTAGATGTAGCGCTAACATCGCCAACAACAAAGTTTGAACACCACCAAGAATGTATTTATCCATCCACTGGCCGCACATGTTGTGTTTGATCCGGGTGGAAGTGCATTTGCATTTGGCGGAACGGAACACCAGGTCTCCAGATGGACATAGGCTTATTTTCACTTATGATTGCCACACAACCACACGCGATATCCCCAACTCTCTTCCGAATGTATGTAACAATACTCACACTCTATTGCGTTTACACAGAAATATCTTTATCTGTATAGTAAATCAGGACCAAAAAACAGTGCAAAGCTAACCAGTGGTCTGTGGATCTTGTAGTCCTTTGTAGTTGTTTGTAGTCCCCAGGATGTCCTCTGGAGAGTAGGGGTCAGCCCTCTGCACTGGTCCTGGGCTAATCCTCTGGTGATGAGAGGGGCAGCGGCTCCACTTACCACGCTGCCTGTCAACTCTACCCCATTACACACTGAGTGGATTTGAAGGATATAGGCTGCATACCCCACACCTCAGAAATATGCCAGGAATCCGACCAGAATTACAGTTGGAAAGAGGAACACTGTAATAGCAGCAATGTGTTGCATGTGTGTGAGCTCGCAGTTTGTGAAATCGTCTTTCATCACTCGCAGATGGTTGTAAAAGGTAGTCGCCCGGTTTGGGTTGTTAACAATAGGGAAACAAGCTGACCATCCAAGAAGCTTCCTCGGTTCTGATCATCTTCTGGTCTATGCACCCTCCTGGAGAGACATGCCCTCAGCCCTAACCTGGTGTTTACACTAACCTACTCTCTACCTGTTAAGTAGTCATCTGGACTGTGGAAATTTTACAAACATTTATAATGAGAACTTTAGCTCGGAAATTTTGGAATAAAAAAAAATTAAAGACTTATTTAAGAATGCTTAAATAAACCTGATTATTTTTTGTTAAATTAACAATTGGTGAACTATATTAGCTACCCATTCATTATGTTTTTGAACCATAAAACGTGCGTGTGAGGCCCCTATTGTGTGTCAAAACACACAACTTTTCTAGACTTACATTCTGCTTAATTCTCTTTCTAATAAGCGGTGGGAGAAAAAACGGCACAGTTTATTATGATTTGTTTAATCACACTGATTTGTTAAAAGGACTAGATGGAAGTTCTCATTTTTTACTCGCCACTGCCACCTCAGGTCTTACGTGTAACTGCGGTCTCTATGTTAAGAGCTGCTTGTTGGTACTTCAGCCTGACTTTGAGTGACAGTGCAGGATTTTAGCGGCAGTTGTGGTAAATAGGTCTGGGCTCATTCTACACATTAGGACATGGCTGGAACATGTAGGGAGAGGAAAGTACATAATATTAACATTCTTAGATTCCGTCTAGTCCCTTTAAATTCACCTGTCACTATCTCAGATTATGACAAACCATTACTGTATGAGGAGTGAGCACAGAGCTGCATTAAACAGAACAGACCTAATAGACTTTTAAAACAATATATTATTGTAATACTGCACACACTTGATGAATATATGCAAGATGGAAACAAACACGGAATGAGTCTGTTCCAATTCTAAAAGCTCTTCTTTGTATCGGCCACAACCTAAAACACTTTCTTCCTCAAAAACCCTGGTGTCAGACATATAAGAAGATTTCTTTGACTGTATACTTATCAAATCACATTTTTATGCATCGGTTTATACTCTGTCTCTAGTCTGTAAAGAATACCTTCAGTTCTGTTAATTCCCTATTTATTCCCATTCATTTTTACATATTCCCGTTAATTCACATAATTCCCTCGGAAACTTTCCAATGTTGAAAATTCCCAGAACCAGACAGTGCATCTTTAAATTACAAACAAGCAAAATCCAATGCTGTCTTCCTAATATGAACTATCTTCAGTTCCTGTCCAGTTTTGGAAAGACACATGAGCTTTGAATAAACATGTGAGATCTGTTTATTGTTGTCTGGTCCCAACACCGGGAAATCACGCTGACCATATGTTTTGTGTTTTCTCCGCAGATCGAGAGGACCAATCCATCCTATGCACGTGAGTGTACATTCAGTTCCATGACCACTTCACACTGATTAGGCCCGTGTTAGCCATTAACACTCTGGTGTCCTCTTCTCCTGACGATTAGCGTTAGCAGGAGCTGTCGCTCGCTCGCTTCTGTCAGTTTTCTCGTGTGTCGTGTCTAAAGACTGTTTTAATAGCTCTGTTTAAAGGCAGTTATGAGAGTGGCTGGAGGACTGCAGTTTGTTTAGCTGAGAGCAATTAGCCTCCACCACACACTGCACTGAACTTAAAGCTACCCTGTGGAACATTTCAGGTCTTGTTGCAATGTCGTAAGATGCTGAAGTAAAACAAAAAAACATAAACAAACATGCTAGTGATATCAAACATGCTCCAAATGTACTTTTTTAATCTTACTTGAGTAATTATTTGGGTGCTTACTTTTCACATATACTTGAGTAAATATAGTTTAAAGTAACGTTACTCTTACTTGAGAAATTGTTTTGGCTTCTTGACCCAAGAGGCTTCGTCAGCAACTAATAATATTTTAGGGGCAGGTTGAATATACAAAACAAGGAGGTGTTTACATCGTTATAGGGTCTAGACATTTTTATCCTGAAAACAACTGCCCTCAACTTGTTCATTAGCATCTATATCAGAGGTCACTAAACGGCGGACCTCGGTCCGGATCCGGACCCATGCGCCAGCCATTCCGGACCCGAACCTTGGATCCAAACTTTGGACCCGACCGTGAATTCCCTCAGACGAGCAGCTGCGTCTGCGCGCGCTCTCTCTCTCTCTCTCTCTCTCCCTCCCTCCCTCTCTGACTGCACCAGAGCGATAAACTACAGCTCAGACGAATAGAAAGAGAAAGTCCTACATCTTAGCTTCATGATACTTTTTTAATTTTTAGAAACGGATTCGGAATGACTGAAATATGGCTTGCTAAAAACAAAAGCGGAGGACGCCCTAATTACTGTAAATATGCACGCGCGATCGTAATGCGCAAATAGCGCTGCTGTTTCCCGAGCAGGTCTGAACCAGTACTAAACCTGGACTAAGCCAGGACTAAGCCAGGACTAAACCTGGACTAAACAGGACTCAGTGTGTTGAACTGAGCAAAGAAACACATCACTGTCATATATTATGTGCACATTGTGTATAATAGGCTACAGTAGCCTATGCACTCTGATATTTAGGAGCCAAAACTTATTTTTAGAGCAAAAAACAATAACAGGATTCAATTGATTACATTATTTTCAAATCACAGAAATAGATTTAAAAAAGGCTTAAAAATCCTGATAGAACCGTGAATTAACCCCGTATGTTCCGGACCTTTGCTTGACCATTTTTTTTCATTTCGGACCTTGGTGAAATTTAATTTGTGACCCCTGATCTATATACTGTGCACCGAATCTTTGATAGCGACAAGATGCTAACTTCCTAGGATGATGACTGTTTCCTGTCCTTGTTTTTAATTCTACGGAGAGTTAGCCGTCTTGTTGAAATAAATAAATATTACAACAGTACGTGGCTGAAAACAAGTAGCTGTTGTATACTCACAACATGTTAAAAACCTCAGGATGTAAATACTTCAGCGCTGGAGACTTCTGTGTTTTAGCCTTGAAGCTAAAGGCTACCGTTAATTTAACGCTAGCAAATGCAGCTGCACCATCTGAACAATGTTTTTAATGAAACACACTCTGCTTGACGTGTATTTAAGTTTTCTTCTGTTTTTAGGGTATATACCGGTATATATTCAGCCTGCTGCTAAACGATCATCACTTGCTGACAAAGCCTCTTTAGATGAGATTCGAAATGTCCTCTGTACTAAAACAGCACCGCATAGATGATGGCCTTAAATCTTTTTCATACGATTTAAAACTCCCTTTATGATTGAGTTCACACAAATGCTTGTAGTAAAAGCAAAACAGCAACACATTGTATTTATTTAGTGATATGAAGCGTCTATCCGTCATGCTGACAATAGCCTTGCTGCTATTTAGCCATTTCAGAAACCCGATCGAAGTGAAGGTGGTGAAATTCTCTGTGCATTGTTTTAAAGTAGTTCAAGATGGGAAAACCATTGCAAAGATGTTTAAAGGCAGTTGATGGCGTGTCGAATTTCTCGCTCCTCTGATAAAATGCCTCATGACACGACCCTATAAAACGGTCAAACATGAAAAATAGGTCATTCCAGAGCTAAAACTAATGTACAATGCTTGGAGAGACTTTACACATGAACATAGCCGTGCCCATAGACCTCGCCCTTTGCCTTTCACTGCATCTAACGTCCAAAAAGTGCCTCTGTTGCTGTTTCTAATGAGCAGCCAGCCTAAAACCACCGGTATGTGGACTGGTTGCGCCGCTCCGGACTGTGGGAGTGGACCGGGGCGCGCTATCATTAGATAAGTGCCCCCCGAAAACACAGCCTGGAAAATGTTGGAGACCTACCAAAAATAAGCCCCGACCAACCTCGAAAAAACTAAGCAGGGAAACTGGAGGAATGCGGTCACTTCCTTCTGCTTTTGTTTTTCATCAAGGACCGAGTAATCACCGGCTATTCTGGCAGGGCGTTTTTGCTAAATTATGGTAAATTAGATTGTTGAAATTAGGTTATGTGGCCTGGCAATGCAATGAAATTTGAATTTCTAATAAACGAAGGTTAAGTCATGCAGAAAGTCTTGCTGTGTCTCCCATACAAACATGAATATAACCAAATAAAATATTATTTGTTTACAAGAAGAGGAGAAGCAGAGTGCTCGCTGGATTACCGTAGTAGCGGAGTAATAGCAGACAAACTTACAAATTAGGTGCTCTTCAGACTCGTGGGGCCAAGCATAGTTTGAAGCGAATGAGAAGGGGCTGAGGCAATTTGCAAAGAATTATTATATTTACAGTGTCACCGACGCGTTTCGACTCTATGGAGTCTTCATCAGTGTTAGGGGTAACGTATTACAAAACTAATGAGTTACAGAAACATATTACTTTTTTCAGTAACTAAGGAATAACATTACTTAAACAAAATACGGTAATATATTTGTCATTACAATTTAAGTAACTGGAGTAACAAGTGCATTTAAATGGTTTGTATTAGTGTACGAATGAAAAAATTCCAAACTCCCCCAAATAAAATGCAGCGCTAAATCAAGTTGGAAGTTGGTGTATAAGATCTGCTGTTGCGTGTATAAGCTAACACGAGAAAATGGTGATAGTGAAGGAAACAATAATCTGTAATACAAACACATTATATTTTTTAAAGCTGTAATTACTAATATAGAATATATTACAATTTAAAGCAGGGGTCACCAACGTGGTGCCCGCGGGCGCCCAGGTGCCCTTTGGGGCATGCCCAGTAGCCCTTGAGACTTTTTCTAAGGTGTAAAACACTTCATTTTCTTGAATCTGATTCTTAAAAATACAATTATTTCTGTTCTTGTGACTCAGTAGGACTTTAAAATAAAGCTATTTATATAGTATGGGGTCAATATCCTATAAGTAAACAGTGTACGTTTAAGTGTTTAGGATTTGTTTATAACTGGTAGCTCTCGAACAACTCAATGCTCTTGAAGTAGCCCTCGGCTGAAAAAAGGTTGGTGACCCCTGATTTAAAGTAACTTTCCCAACACTGGTCTTCATCAGGGTAAGTAAATAATTAGACATCACAGGTTTGAGTCCCATTTAAAATAGGGGGACTGACATGACCGTAATCACGTGACGATAAACAACAGTAAACAATGTTAATTTTTTATGTCACGTGATTACCATAATAAACAACACTATTTTAAAGGTGCATTATGCAACTTTTTATGCGAAAACAAACAAAAGTTGATGTTTGTGCGTATTTGACCTTGTAGTGACCCTGCGGCTGTATGAGTGGTCGACATGACGCCTTTATTCACGGTGGTCTCTACAACGCTCCAGGATCACTTGTTTTGTAGGTTTTCTGGTGAGAGGGTCTGACAGCAGACAAAACCTTCCAAACAACTGATCCTGGAGCGTTGTAGAGACCACTGTGAGTAAAGGCACCATGTTGACCACTCATACTGGGTCACTTCAAGGTCAAATACGCACAAATATCAACTTTGTTTTCCACATAAAAAGTTGCATAATGCACTTTTAAAATAGGGGGCTCACATGACCGTAATTACATGACCGTAATCACATGATGTGCCAAATTACCATAATAAACAATAATAAACAACACTATTTTAAATGGGGCTCACACCTGTGATATCTATTTACCGTGATGCTAGAGTCAAAACACTTTGGTAATGCAGTAAATAAAATCCTTGTTTGCAAATGCCTCAGCCCCTTCTCATTCATTTATTAACTCTTGTTGAGATATTTGTCTATCCTTTTCATTTGAACACTTAGATTGGGTGCTTTTATGCCCTCTACTGGTAACAGTGGGGAGTGAAACATTTTCATAAAACAAATTAGCAGCACGGTTATCGTCAGCTTGATACTAATGGATAGATGCTTCATAGTATCAACAATGTAAGCACTGAAATAGAGCCACCTGCTACCTACTTGATGAAAGCATGTACAATGTGCATTTAGAAGTCTAATCGTAGACATATGCCAACATCTGTACTTGGACCTTCCGCCTCTCATCCAAGATGTTTTGTCAGCAGTAATACAAGATGGAATTTGTCACTTGTCTTCAAACATTTTGGTCTTACGTGTGCATGCATGTGTCTTTCTCTCTCTCTCTCTTTTTGCTTTTGTTCTAGCGGGGAATCGGGCGCAGGCAAAACCGAGAACACAAAGAAAGTCATCCAGTACCTGGCCTACGTCGCCTCGTCGCACAAGGGGCGCAAAGACCACAACATTCCGGTGAGACTCACTCTTTCAGAGACTCCACAGATACAGCATTTATCCATTTATATTGGCAAATATCAGACGCCTTTATGAAAAAGAGCAAAGTGAATTGATAAACATCTTAGATTTCTTGTAAAATGTAGAACCAGACACCTCTTGCTTCCTTAAATTGCCAGTCTACTGTATTGTCTTGAGGCTTGTGACTGACACGAGCACTTGCCTTCTCTAACTCTTGCATTTGTTTATCTGTAACAAGCAGCCCGAATCTCCCAAAGCATTCAAACTGCAGGCAAGTGGATCTCCGGCTTTTCTCTGTACTCTGTGTGCCTCGTTCACTCTCTGTCTCTCTGCATGCTCCGCTGTCTCCTGCGCGATGTTGTCTTTTCACTATCGCATGCTGGTGATTTGTTTTCACTGGCCAGACTGTAAAATGCTTTGTGATTCTCCCATAAACCAGCATTGGATGATAAAATTTTATTAGCTTTTTCAGGGTTTATAGTGAGAAATTAGACATTTGGAGGCTTATGTTTCAGCCAATTCAAACAGGTGAGACGTGGTCAAATATGCAAGAACGTGTCTTCTTTCTTCTCTGTACTTGTAATGTTTCCATTACACTAGCACAACACAACACATACGATAATGAAGGCAGCACGATAATGTCTGGAAAGTCTGTGGGACTGTGTGATTTGATATATGAAATTATTCAGAAGTGCATCGCCAAAAAGTAGAGGAAAGAAGCAGCTAAAGACGAACCAGGAAGGAAGCTAATGTGGCTAATGTTATGCTAGCAGCAGCTAATGCTATCAAATGGCAGTTTTTTTCTGTTGTAAAATATGAAATCACGTAAAACCTGCCAGCTTCAGAGGGCTGTCTGTTCACGCCACAGCTCATTTATGTTTTTTATTCATTTTAATTTTAATTTTAGCATAACTCATTTTAGTTACGGGGTAAGACCATTGAAATCACAGAAATGCCTTTAGCTGTCAGCTTGTTCCTACAAATGCGAACATTTGTTAGCCAACGACTCCCGGACCCCTTTTACATTGAATGTTCCGTCCCCATACAAATGAATAGGGAAGCCTGGTGCCCATACTAACAAATGGGGAGGTATGTTTTGTACTTTTCATTGCATTTACATAATTTCTGTGGTTTCTTTATCATTAACATCTTATAAGATGATGTTTTGTGGCCATTGGGTGTACCCGGCCTAAAAAAAGCAAAAACTGAATTCGAGTTAGCATTTAGCTCAGAGGACGCAAATTTGTATCTAAAGTAAAATCTCAAAGGTCTGTATGTCATTAATGATTTATAACGAGGTTTTGACGTAAATGTATGAGCAGCTGAAAACATCCAGAAAGTTTATAATTTGCGATGTGTGATGGCTAATGCTAACTGCTATGGGAAAAATACATTGAGCAGGCTAACGGACTCTGAAATGTCACCCGGACTAGCTGGCTTGCTAATTGTCCACATAAATTAGGATTGGAGGATTGAAGGACGGGTCAAATGCAAAGGACAGACCCAACTTTCAATCTCCTTGCTCATATGCTTGATTGCATTGCATTCTTTCCAAAAGTGTGTCCTATCACCAAACCCATCAGTGATTTTTATGAGAAGTAATTCAATAGTGATTAGTTTTTGTGAAGAACATATTTAAAGTAGTCTACACTATGTGTAGATGTGGTTGGCTGGATGTTTTATCTCTATCATTTGAATTTGGCAAAGATTATCACCGCCTTCTGCTACATCTCACGGGACACAGTTACCAACCGAGCCTTCAAGAAGCAACATGTTTGGGTCGATAGATTGGACTCACGGTTGATCTGCCTGGATGTCTTTCATGTCTACCATTTGTTTGTCCCTTATATTGTGCGTGTGATGACTTGCTTACTCTAAAAGTCTGGTAACACAGCCCTTTTGGCGAAACCACCCTGCCTGACCCAGTGTTTTCCCTTTAAGCGAACGTGCTTTAATAACGTCCGTGTCACTAGCTGCCAAAGCCGCTCCGCTTTGACCTCCCTAACTCCGCGCTCCTCCTGCCTCATATTACCAGAGCCTCTGAGGCCCGGCCAGAGGAATGCACACAGCCTACATCCACATGGACTGGGCTTTTACAGGAGGTACAGGGGAAGAAAGTGGAGCAGCAGCTAAATAATGTGGCTAGTTTGTGTTATATAGTTGTGGGAACAGTTCAAACATAACTAGTTCCCTGTTTCACAACTTGAAAATCCGGTACAGGATCTTTAAAGTAGGTACAATGAGCAGCCGCAATGCAGTGCCCAAGGATCTCCAGATCTTGTGTTAGGTGTGGTCAGGACTCAAAAGTACCTAAACCAGGGCAACAAACTGCAACATTATTTCATCCTCACTACGTCACGCCTACACATTTGGAGGTTTTGTCCCAGCAAACTACTACCACCACCACCACCAGTCTGAATAAACCACCATTACCGTGTCTGTGCATACAAGGAATATCATTACGACCAGAGGAATGTGCGTGGCCCCAAATTGGCTTTCTCCTGTTTTACCCACACTAACCGTCTCTTGTTTTGTTTGTCAACCCGTCAGCCTTCTCCTACACGGAATAATTACACTTGTGTTGATTTGTTGTAAAAGCTGTAATAATCCTGCGTACGAAAGTGGATCTATTCCTGCGCCTGAACCTCCAAACGGTTGATTTTGTGGCCGTGTTGGCGCTAACTCGGCTCCCTGGCTTTGTTGCTGTCCGCAGGGGGAGTTGGAACGGCAGCTGCTGCAGGCCAACCCCATCCTCGAGTCTTTTGGAAACGCCAAGACGGTCAAGAATGACAACTCGTCTCGCTTCGTGGGTTTTCTATACTTTGCTTTCAATAATATACAGTATGAAATGTATCTCAATGCGAATAAAAGATGCTAAAATAGATCTGGAAAGCGGAACAGAATTGGTATTTGTTGTAGAGTGTATTCAAAGTAGAAAGTACACACAATAATAACATAACTTTTTGAGGGTTTTGAATTTACTTGAGTAGTATTTTTGTTGAGAATTTATTACCTTTACCCCACTACATTTGGAAGGTAGTTATATACTTTCCACTACTTTCTATAAAGGCTTCAAAGTAAAAAGTACATTTTTCCTTGTGTTTTGTTAATTTTAAATCCTTTAAATGCACCCTCCAGAACAGTAGGTGGCGCTGTGCAGACCTCCTGTCAAAGTCACTGGCTCACAACAAGGAAGAAGGTTTGTCCCCATCGTGTCGCCGTACAGAAGGGAATTTGAGTGCGATTGTTGTGTTTTGAAGCCACAAAGTTATTTTTCCTGATACTGTACTTTTATGAATGGATTTGTACTTTCTACTTTGAATACTTTTATTTTCTGCAACAAATGCTTCAGAGCTTTCACTTTACTAAGATTTTGACTGTGCAACTTTTATTTCAGTAATATTTGACCAGTAGTATCTGTACTTTTAGCTTCAAGACAAACTTGTAGTATTGGCGCTCACAACTTCAGCCTAGCGAAACTAGTACAGTAACATTGCGCAACGAGCTGCTTAAGAAATGAAAGTGCTTGCTAAGTGCTAGGGCTAATCATTCATACTATTGAAGAAGTATACATAGAACTAAAATATTGTTTATTTAAAAATAAAAAAATAAAAAAATAAAAAGGAAGGAAGAAGTTAGCTGGGATTAAAATGTTCAACAATCCCCCAAAGATAAAAAGTGCACTAGGGAAGCATCCAATCCAATCAAAAGCTTTTAGTTGGTAAGAATGCAAGTTATGTGTCGAGATTGGATTTCCTCATACCCCGAACTGTCTGAGAAAATACATTAGACGAAACCTATCCCAAATACGCAGGTGGTTGGACTGTTTGGACTTTCTCCAGTCACAGGTATAAACTATGTTTTTCTTCCCGTGGGCCGATAGGTTACCGGCTGTAATTAAAAGACAGTTTAAACATACGCATTTTTCCTGCTAAAGTGCGGTTGGGGTGTGATCGCGGAGCTGGCCTGGAAACCGCGGGGCATGCCAGAGATTCCTCCTACGACCTGCCATCTCCTAATATAGGCGCTTTCAGACCACTTTAGCCATTTTTACCACTTAACACCATGATGCAAGCGAGAACGGGAGCCATTTACTTTGTGTCAGTGTAGTAAAGTCTCAGAACAAAACTCATTTTCTTTCGTCGTGTTGAAAGAAAGAATGCGAGTGAACTCCTCTAGAGTAGTTACTCAAGCGTCTTTGAAGCAAAAGTAGATTTCTGACGTTTTTGTTGCAAAATTTACTCACAGCAGGGTAAAAAAAAAAGTGAAAAAGAGTGTTTTTCTGTCGCTGTTATGTTTTGCAGGGGAAGTTCATCAGGGTCAACTTCGATGTGGCTGGCTACATTGTTGGGGCCAATATTGAAACATGTATCCTAAACATTCATTCTTATTAGTACTATTTTTATACATATACTGTATATTATATCTTCTCTGGGTGTTTTTGAAGGTGAATCATTCACTGTTCTCTTCTGTCACACAATCAAGGTGGATTGCAGTACTGCGGGGGTTGTGAACACGCATACGGCTCTTTGCATGATTGAGTATGTTTAATATAACGTGGCTCTTTGCATAAGAATTGGTACATATTTCCCATCAACTGTAACAGTCTTTAAGAATCTTGACTAAAAATCCAAGCGTAAGCTTGTCCTACCCTGTTTCCCATCTCTACACTCATCTGTATCTCTCTCCTTTTGGAGGCGGTGTATAAAAGGTGCAGGAGCCTCACTCAAACAACAGTCAGGCAGATGGTGGCTCTGGGAACATCTGCTGTGCTTCTCAACTTTCTGATCTCTCTTTGTTTGATTACCTTTGGTCTCATATTCACAGAAAAGATCAAAATGAAGAAATGAAACAAGACGAGCTCTAACGAAACATATGATGCAAAACGCGACATTGTAACGTGGAAATACGCAAAGTCTTTGACTTTTCTTTCACAGGTGTTTTAACTGTAACAAATGCAACATAAAACAGACTTTCAGACGTCCTCCAGACGCTCATTATTAACGTTTGCAAATTTTGTGTAGCCTAGAGATGCACAGTCCAGTCAGAACCAAGATGCTGGCACATGCCGGGGCGAATCAGAGGAGGGGGCTCAGTGGGCAGGGCCCCACACACAACATACTCCAGCATTAAAGTCGAAATAATGATAGAGTTAATAAATAAATCAAATTCTGTCCCAGTCAGAGCAGGTTTCAATCTTGGTGAGGAGTAAAACCATTAAATCTAATACAATTAATGAAAAGAAAAAGGCCAGGCATAAAGTTACAGTTTATTGTGATTAAATATAATGATCACATTATATTTAATCACAATAAACTACCACCCCTGGATCTCGTCAATGGTCGGTGACTTGGTGGCTCTTCACAGGATCAAGGTTGAACATTTCGGCTCTTGGTCTCTGACTGGTTAGCCATCCCTGCTCTACTGTATCTTACTTTCGGACAGAACAGTCTGCTTTTCAACATTTGAAGTTTTCTGTCAAAATAAACATAACAGAAAAACCTAAATCCATAAGTCCTTGACGTGTGCGCTCAGACCTTTTGGAGAAGTCGCGAGCCATTAGACAGGCCAAAGACGAGAGGACCTTCCATATCTTCTACAGACTGCTGGCGGGGGCTGGGGAGCACCTACGCAGTGAGTGGAAAGCTTTACAAACACAATCATTTTCGTCATACTTTAAGCCCATTTATTTGTTATTAAGTTAGTCCAAGCATAATTAGAGGAGGTAATTTTGGTAGCTTTGGTTCATAAGTCCATCTTGGATTTGTTTCTTGCTTGATTACGCTGCGTGCTGTTACTTGGCACAAAGGACTTCTTGGGTAACTTCCTCTCAATTGAGCTTGTTAGCACACTGTTTGCTAATGATCCATTAGGCACTAACAAATCAAAACATTTTTGACTTGCACTGTAATGGAAACATCCACCCACACCGCTTTATTTAACAGTTCAAAATGTCATCCAATTTTCTCTTGATTGTGTAATAAAACCAAAACATTACCGCTCTACAGTCCTACATATATTCTACTTTGCATTGGGGCTGGGCGATTTTGCCCAAAATGATTATCTCCATTTTTTTGGCGGGAGGGGGGGGGGTTCTCGATTATTATGAAGCGATATTTTTGAAAAGCATCAGAAATATGCAAAAATGTGCTGGCAAACGCTTTTAACTTTGGTTTTAATTTTTTTTTAAATTGTTTTGTCACTGAAAAGATAATTGTCTTGAACAGAAAAATACAAAACCACACTTTTCTTTCCACATTTTTCCCCTGTTTTGTTCTACCCCTTTTTCCTTTTGTTCCCCCCTTTTTACCCCATTTTTTACCCTTGACCCCGTTATTTTTTATTTATTTTTTTCCCTTCTTTTTTATACCGTTTCCCCTGTTTTTTTCCCTTTTCCCTCCAATGTTTTCCTCATTTATTTTTTAACCATTTCTATTTTATTTTATTTTTTTACAATTTCCCCAAATTTGATCCCCATTGAAGACCCCTATTTTTCCCTGTTTTTTCCATTCTTTTTTAAAACCATATAACCTTGTTTTTTCAACTTTCCCCCCCCCTCAATTTAAAAATAAATAAATAAAAATTCTCCACCTTTCTCAACATTGGAGATAAACTCGACATTGTAAATGTGCATATCTTCCAAACAGCAGTTTTGATATTATCTTGTAGACGACATATTGCCCACCTCTACTCTGCATTATACAGCACTAACTAAACCTCTCATCATCAGCCGACCTGCTTCTGGAGGGCTTCAACAACTACCGCTTCCTGTCCAACGGGAACCTGCCCATCCCGGGGCAGCAGGACAAGGACAACTTCCAGGAGACTTTGGATGCCATGCACATCATGGGCTTCTCACACGAGGAGATCGTCTGTGAGCGCCACACGCAGCCTGTTCTCATTAGCTTCAATTACAGGCATTAGCTTATCCCGCGGGACTCACCCCGTCTCCATCTTTGCAGGCATGCTCAAGGTGGTCTCCGCTGTGCTGCAGTTCGGGAACATTCTGTTTAAGAAAGAGAGGAACACGGACCAGGCCTCCATGCCCGAGAACACAGGTGAAATATCCACAAACAGTAAAGGAAAAAATAAACACCAAGGCACGATTACTGCTGCCAGATATTCACACAACAACACATCTGCTCCAGATTTGATTTGCAGATCACTGCTGTGTACTGGGAGAGGCTTCCCTTTGGGATTCTTGATATCCTGGAATAATTGGTTGTTTTTGCACCACAGGAACGTTACACAGTTTTTTCTGTTAACCCCCAAAGCTGCTCATGGCATGGTTGTAATTCTTGCTCAGTTTGGAATTTTTCGCTGTGAAAAGTGCAACCTGGATGCCTTTAGACTAGGGGTGTAACAACAACGCATCGCAAATTACGGCCCGTGGGCCACATCCGGCCCGCGCGATGATTCATTCCGGCCCACGACTTGTAGGGCATTAATTCCTGAGTATGTCAAAAAAAAAAGTAAGTCTCTAGCCCATTCCTTTGCGGAGTTGTGATTTTTTAAAGACATTACCAGAATGCTCACTCCAGCCACTAGGGGCTGTTTAAATAAAACTAGAAGGAAAGAATTCCACACGTGTCCAGCAGAGGGCACTGACATGCTAGATCAGGATATAAACAACACATTGGCTACAATCCTGTCAGGCTCATTATTATTCATTTATTGAAAAAAGTTTCCTTAATAGTATTTTCCCAATTAAAACATATATTATTGTTTTGGAGCTTTTGTTAATGCACTCTGGCAATACACTCCCCTTTTGGCCCCTAGGGAAATTTACTTGGAGACCCCTGCTAATGGTAGAAGTTAACGACTATAACAAGTTGAATAACCTAATAAACGATGCACACACATGCACGTCCTTGACTTGATATGGCTGAATATTTACAGAAAATAATAGTTCTACTAAATACCAGTATCAGATATTCAAAATACACAATTTAGTGTAATGTACAATAGGATAAAGTTGCAGAATAAGTTCGACTTATTGTTGGTGCGGCCCTCCGACTCAATTCAGGCTTCTTATTTGGCCCCTTATGAAAATGAATTGCCCACCCCTGTACTAAAGGGACGGTGCAAGTTTTAGCCAATATTTTTACATTTAAGCTCCGTCCAACAGAGCGCATGTGTGTCATCATCACTAACCACTAAACTGAAGGCTGCAGACACTCAAGACCTGCAAAGTTACATGCTTCCAAAAACACATGAAATCTGTGTGTCTTTGTCATGGTTTCTCCGGCAGATGAGGTGAGCTCAGGCAGAGGTGAGTGATAGATCCAGTGCACTGCACATCATCAGACAAATGCGTAAGATCCTCGTCATAATCCGCCTCAAAAGCTTTGTTTCCAAAAAGTACTAGTAGAATGTTGGAACAGCCCAAACATGAGCCTCAAATCAAATGCGCTGCTCTGTGCGCGTTTTAGCTGCAGTGGAGAGCAAAACCAACACTCAACAAGAACACAATGATTTTGTCTTTTATTTTGTTTTGCTTTGTGAGCCCTGTGCCACATTTTGTTATAAAGCAGCTTTGGAAAAATGTGAAAGCATTGCCAGTTTTATTTATAAGCATGAGAAAATAAATACTGCCTAATGAACATGTTAGGCTATTTTTATTTATTTAGTTTCATTTATTTATCGCACTTGCACCGTGATCCGTGGGTCCTTCACCGTGAACTGAACCAAAGCGCAAGAGCTGAACCTTCACACTCCTACTTTGGACGCTGCTGTTTTTTCAGTGTGAACACGACCAGAGGGGACAGGCTGTTCCTGTGACTGAAGAATCTGTCTCGTTTGCTGTCCTTTTTGCATTGTTATACGTTCCGGTTTACACAGAGAACCCGTCATTTTTTTGAATACTTCGACTAATAATGTGGCTTTAATCACCATCAGACAATTGCACAAAAATACAATGAAAATATACACAATAGTTTTCCTATTTGTGGCCTCTACATAAATAAATATTACAAAGTTTTCTCTGCTCTTGTCAAAAGGTTTGGCATTTCTCTTAGGTTACGTGACAGCCGCCTCATACCCAGCGTCCAAACCTCTCTATTAGAAATGCGATCCCTCTATTTTCAGATGCCAGTGTTTGCCTCCGATCACTCAGCGTCTTATTAAAATGTCCAGTGGCTCCTGCTCTGGAACGCATTACTCTTACATAACACTCGTACCACGCCGAAAAAGAAAAACATCTACTGAATACACCAGTAATCAGCTCTAACGTCGCACTGTGCAGGTGCTGTACGTGAATGTAATGAATGTAATCTTTGTTGGCAGTGGCTCAGAAGCTGTGTCATCTGCTGGGCATGAATGTGATGGAGTTCACCAGGGCCATCCTCACCCCAGGATCAAAGTGGGCCGGGACTATGTCCAGAAAGCACAGACCAAAGAACAGGTCAGTACCGAGACAGTCACCTGAATATACTGCCGCTAGGGAGATTCATTTTGTGGCCAGAGCAGCCACCTGATAATATCGTACACTAGGACATATAACTTTTTTGTTTTATGTAGATTTTTGTTCATTTGAATAGAACTTTGAAAAAAGGGATATCATACCTCTCCACAAGAAACAGTGGACATATCCTGCGAAATCGACTTTATTGAGGTTTGAACCATGTTTTAACGTTGTTCCCTCGTCAAAGACAGACCTTTAGTAGTGTTTCACAACATTCACGCAGCTTGGAGTTAATCCTTGGACAAAGCTATTAAATGTAGCTGTTTCTTCTTCTACAGTGTCAGAGCCTCGTTCTGTACTTCCTGGTTGCACTCGCGTCATTGTTCAAACCCAACAACTGTCAAACGCCACATTTTTAAAGCCCATAATCCAACATTATCGACTCTGAGCCGTTCTGTGCTCAAAGTGTGTTTATCACGTACTGCTGGAGCTGCTCATAAGCCGTATCCAACCTTATAAATTATATGTATAGCTGCCAGCAGAAGGAGCCACAGTCAAGATTTTCACCAGCTCTTTCACTTGCATTTCATTGTTACTATTTAAAGAAGAACTAAGTAACTTGTTTACTTTAATAAATCCTTTCCGTAGTCCCTCTGGGGGTAATACAAGTGTTAATGGGATGATAGGAGGGTCTTTTATCTCCCCCCGGTGTCTCTGGCCAGAAAACCACAACTGCAACTATCCGCCAATACATACTAATAGAATTACGAAAAAGCTAGCGCCACTTAAACAGTATTTACAGCCAAGTTTGAGTGAAAAAAATGATCTCCATTGTGTAATTGGATGTACAATAGGCATCTCTCCCGTTGTCTTTTCTGTCAGTGTATTATTTACTCTCACTGACAATTAATGAGTAAAAAAACGCCACATGCTACGACACCTGCAGTGGCGCTTATGGCCTCTAGGGGCACGAGTTACTTAGTACTGCTTTAATTCTTACAGAGACATATTTTCAAAGTATAAAATGTAAATGTAAAAAATAATATATGTATTTTTAAGCTCCATATGCAGGACATGTCCACTTTAAGGGATTGTGTTGAGAGTCAGGCTTAGGCAGGCTCATTTTATTTTTTTATCAATCAAAAAATTGAGGGCCGAGCTTTGCGGGACAGGCTAGTTTTACTATTAGAATTGTCCATTACATAAACCTAATAGGTGTCTGAGCATTATCCGAGGCTATTTTAAAGGAATTTATTATACATCAGTATTTTTGTATAACTTTAACAAGGGTTTAGTCTCTCAACGCAAAATCAAGCACACTCTGCGATATCAGTGCAGGCATTGACACGTTTCCAAAAGCCCGCAGCTATTCCAATAATACACAATTTCTTTCGTAACTTTTCCTTAACATCTCACCCCCGCCTTAACCGAGCTTTTATTTGGGTAATGCTATAGTGGAGAAATCTTCTCTACTTTAGCATGACCCAAATAAAAGCTTCTTGAAAAAGCCTCAAAATAGCGACAATATGAAAACGAAATGAAAACAAGACGAAAACAAACAAAAAAGCCACAAAAGAGCAACAAAAAGTGACAAAACGAGATGAAAATAAAGTTAACAACAAAAACTGGCAGATCTGACCAAAACATGACAAAAAAAGCGCAGAAAAACGAGATGAAAATGAATATGAAACACAACAGAAAAGCCACAAATGTGACACCAACAAGGCAACAATGCAAGGAAATGAGGCACTGGTCTATAGGCTGTAAGAAGCTTTTGGATTTGGGTAAAGCCGAACTGGAGAAAATGTGCTCGGTTAAGGCGGGGTTAAGCGGTTAACTCTGTAACTTCTGCGCAACCAAAGTGAGTTTCTGATCAGTTAAATCCATTATGATTATTACATTTGCGTGTAGGAAGGGGTTAGGGTTGCCACCTATGTCTGACAGAAAACCTGGACATTTCGGCAACCCAATCAACCATTTTGCTTACAAGCAGTGGCGCCCTTCACACCTAACCCAAGACAAAAATGACCCTTCGAAAGCGAAATTGGACATAACCTTGTGATGGAGCTATATTGGTTTGCTTTAAGTATTTACTTTGTGGTTAATGTCCAGTGGTGGAAAGAGGACAGAAAATTTGTACTTACGTAAAAGTACAATTACATGGCTGACATTTTACTCAATTACAAGTACAAGAGTGAAGTATTAGAAACTTCACTCTTCATTCAACTGGTCTAAATTGTTTATCTCTAACAAGAATATCATTGCACAGATTAATTCAAAAATACATACTGTAGAATGAGGTGAAAATGCGTTGTTATATTGAGATGCTAATGTTACCCACGTGGGGAGAGCTAGCTCCTGTAAACTCCTCCATATATGTTCAGTGCCTGATTACTGACGCATATGTGTCCTAGTGTTTGTAAGACCGTCTCCTCGCGTTGTCGATAGTACAGTCTCTCTTTCCCCGCGGTAAAAACAAACAGAGCCACGCTGCTACAGAGCCACACAGACGCACGTGCGCACGGCCAAAGAGCGAGGGGAGGAGGCGGGGACGTGCGCCAGAACAGCCAATGTCAGCCTCGCTCTCTTTGAGCTCTGGCCAATCAGAGCAGGGAGCTGCTCTGTGTGGGGCGATCAGCGGAGAAGAGAGAGAGACGGTGGAGGACTGCGCTGTAGTAGTGTCCCGGGAGAATATTTTATTTCCCCGGGACAGACCATTAAAAAGAAGGACAATCAGGTAAAACCGGGACAGGTGGCAACACTAGAAGGGGTGTCCAGCACCTCAGGGTTTAAGTCATTCAGACTGAAGCGAGGACTGTTGCACCTACTCCCCACCTCCTCTCACTCGCCTCGGTCTGACTTTACAGCGAGTGCTCCTGTCCGACTCGCTGCTCCTGGATCTTTATTTGGCGATAGGCTTTTATCGATTGCTTCTTTCCCCAGTGATGCGGTGGCGTTTGTGTGAGGGGCTGGTGCTTTCTTTGCCGCGCGAACTTTAGGAGTCACAGTTATGTTTAAAAAAATTAAATTGTCCTGCGAAATCAGGAATTTTAGCTCACAACAATCACAAAAGATGCCATCGAGATCCTGGAGGACTGCCGATTGGAAATTATATAAATTATATTTCTTAAGATCATCTCTGGTTTAGAGTTTAATCAATAAGAGACCAATGGCCTGATATTCTTAGCGTTTTCAGAGGTGTTAAATGATAGTTTGTGCTAAAGTGGTGCAAAAAGCAGGTCTAGTTGATATTTTTGCCTTTCATAAATGCTAAAAGGCCACAACACAAACTCTTTTATCAGATTTGCACCACTAATAATGTAATACTGTCATATGCATTGAGCAAGAAAATCAACTGATACTGTCCAGCCACACAGGCAGACTTTATACAAGAACACGCTGTTGTAGAGAATTTGAAGCATTCTGTTCCCTGCAGGCGGACTTTGCCGTGGAAGCCCTGGCTAAGGCCACATATGAGCGTCTGTTCCGCTGGCTGGTCCACCGCATCAACAAGGCTCTGGACCGCACCAAACGCCAGGGGGCTTCCTTCATCGGTATCTTGGACATCGCAGGCTTCGAGATCTTCCAGGTAGAAACACAACTATAAAGTCCAAGTGCTTCACATAATTGAAATACTCTGTAAAACAATAAAGGACAATATAAAGTAGATTATGGAAATATCATGAAAAGTAGAGGCGGGTCTTGTATATAAACATGTCGACCGTCTCTGTGTCTGTTTGCAGCTGAACTCCTTCGAGCAAATGTGCATCAACTACACCAACGAGAAGCTGCAGCAGTTGTTCAACCACACCATGTTTGTGCTGGAGCAGGAGGAGTACCAGAGGGAGGGCATCGAGTGGAGCTTCATCGACTTTGGCCTGGACCTGCAGCCCTGCATAGACCTCATCGAGAGGCCCGTCAGTGCACCTCTCTGAGTTTATTTGGTCTAATGTTAGCTTATATTGAAACATTGCCTTATCCATTCCAAATATAATCACGCTAATGCACAGAGATACATTTGCAAGCAGAGAGACCCAGTAATGGCCCAGTAATTGTATGTGGCATCGGTGCTACACAAACAGTGCTTTAAGTCAGGTCTTTCAGGTCTTTTCTCGGTGTGGCTACGCTAGTTCCGCTAACGCGAAATTGTGAGCGCAAGTACTTCCGTTTCCCATTCATTTCCATAGGGGATTCGCTAAAACCTGTTTGAAGAATCATATTTTCTAAAAATTCTGTGGTGGACCGTGAGTTCCTGGTATATGAATAGTTACTGTTAACACATTAAGTGCCAAAAACGAAAAAACTCGTTTTTGCGGGGGCGGGGGGGGGGGGGGGGGGGGGGGGTTATTACGAAACTAGACACTCTAATGCACCTTATGTGTGACTTTGGGAGCTATGTGATGAGCAGAACTGAAATAAATGACTATCAACAACATGTGAAAAGTCAAGATCTGGACATTTCATCTGGGCATTTAATCACAACGTGGCTGAAATGAACACGCCCCTCGTTAGTTCATTGTGTGTTTTCAATGCCCCGCCCATCGGTCCTGCAGCAGAGAGGAGGAAGTGAGAGCAGAGGGGATCTCTTGCACACAACAACAATCTCCACACCTTGTGCTTCAGATCGCTCTTTATTTTTTATCAGTCGGCCTCATAATCGTGGACCAATGAGGTCAACAAGCCGACAGTTTTGTATGATCTAAAAATAATCCTTAGGTCAGACGCGAGCGCCTTTTTCCCGCAGCTCACGGCTCACGACGTATTTTTCTCTCAATATTTCAGCTCTATGTTCTCTTAAAGCAACGTAAAACTCATGCCCAGACTTTCTCAATAGTCGATGTTCTTTCTTAAGCCCCTGTTTTCAGTCACAGCCCAGTGAAGAGAGTGAAATGAGGGAGACAGTTGTGTTTCATAAAACACACGATATCTCAGTTTCTAGAAAGAAAAACAGTGATTTTGATCAAAAGTAGCCTCTGTTTAGCTTAGAATGAAACGGTTTTCACCTACTGAGAGCTCAGAGTCTCACCTTTCAAACGAGCCATGGCATGTGTCCATAGCTCTAACGTCTTCAAGTCCATCAAAACAACAATTACCAGGCTTCGTGGGCCCCAAAGAAACCTCATACAGAGACAGATAGTTTCAATTTGATGTTAAAGCCTTTGTCTGCCTGGCTGTCTCCTCAGAACAACCCCCTGGGATCCTGGCCCTGCTGGATGAGGAGTGCTGGTTCCCGAAGGCCACGGACAAAACCTTTGTGGACAAAGTTTTGCAGGAGCAGGGCACACACTCCAAGTTCCAGAAGCCGCGACAGCTCAAGGACAAGGCCGACTTCTGCATCATCCACTACGCCGGCAAGGTACGTGCTCAGTACAAATTGAAATACTGTATATATAGAATGAGTCTTGTCCTTCAGGTAGCACTTTATGAATGACACAATGACACAATTGGGCACGACACATCTCCCCTTGACTCAATGAAGTGTCTGCAATTGTCACCAAGGACTGTATTAGTTTGCATCTTGTTTGGTTGGAGCGCCCTCTGTAGGTGGCAGTGGGAATTGCATTATACCTAGTTTGTGAAGTTAAGGGTGCTTTAAGTGGAACAGACTTCAACTTTGGGGTACAATATAAGTGTGTGTAGTAAATTTCATTTGTCTCTGTGACGCGTCGTTGGCGTAGTTTTCTCCGTGTCCTCGCTGGGCCGCCGTCTTGTTAATCAGGTCGGCGGCTGGAAACAATGGTGCGGTTGTGAGGGGGAGCCCACATCTGCTTCTCATCGCTCTTAAGTCTTCAGAGCCGCTGGTTACATAACAGGCTTTTCAACTTTCACCCCCAAATGCACACCGCTCGGCCTTCCGCGCAGACAAGCCATTCCACATTCCTCCATCCCGCCTGTCAGTCACTACGTTAATGTGCATTTCAAACACATGTGATGTACCGGGACCCGGAGGGAAGAGGGTCAGCCAGAAGCTAAAGGTCCTATGTTCGGCATAATTCAGGCTCATTTTGCTTCTTCTTTGTAAGAGTGCACAGTAATGATCGTTATTGTGATATCAGGTGACGTTATATCCAGAAAGAAGCGACACCATATCTGCCACATATCTGCGTTGAAACGGTTTCGAAATAATCTCAACAATATCGTTATCGCAAGATATTTCGCAATTTTTTCTCATATTGAGCTGCCCTACACCATTGGTGTTTGTTTTCCACAATTTGCGATAATGTACTTTATGTGGAAGTGTAACAGCGTTTGAATCTGAATGAGTCATTCATGAGTGCAAAGGTTCCATAAAACACCAAATATATATCAAAAATTTGGGGAAATTGTTTTGGCAAGCAATCGGTGCAATAAAATGTGATATTTCCAGTTTTTTATTTCATGAATAATTCAGTGCACAGTTGACATTTTAAACATTTCTAGCTGACATTTGAGGATTAAAGTAATAGTCTGTAAGATTGCAAAATGAGGAGAGAGAGAGAAATTTAAAAATAAACAATCAAGGTCCCTCCCCTTGGCTCCTGATTGGACCTGAAGGCCGTCCTCTTTCCCTGTGCACGTGATTGACTGGCTGATTCACAGGGAAGCTCTTCTCATTGGTCAAAGTGATGGCATTGGGGGTTCTGATTAACTGGGATCCGCAAAGGAAGGGACTTTACAAAAAAATATAACTATTTGTTACGTCAGATTATAGGCCCATGAGCACAATTATACGCAGTCTATTAACTTATTAAATTTACAGACTATCACTTTAATTGGAGATTAAAGAAAAAAATCAAAGTATGAACTGCTAACAATTGCATTATGTTATTATATTGTTATTAACCCTGCGTATCTTGTCTCTCATTGGTTGACGTCAGCACAATGGGATCCTCTCTTTTAGAGTGTCTCTTTTCACTGTGCAGATGCTGGCTTTGCACTTTTTTATTTTTATACCAATCAATCATGACAACTTATCCCGAACCAAGCATAATCTCAGACTGTTAGGCACTTATTGATTTTCCATTCGCTAAATCGCTTGGATCCTAAAGCACAAACTGTGTCCAAATGTTCTGTGGAGATGCCATTACCGCCGGGCTGCCAGGAGACACCGCGTTAGTCACAGTGTTAACGCCTGGCCAGGTCCGCGAGGGTGAAACTGAAGAGTCCTACTTGACAGGCTGATGTATGAAGTGAAAAGAACAATAAACTTCATACTCAGGAGACGTGTTTTTTGTGTCTAGGTGGATTACAAAGCGGACGAGTGGCTGATGAAGAACATGGACCCGCTGAACGACAACGTGGCCACGCTGCTGCACCAGTCCACAGACAAGTTTGTGGCCGAGCTCTGGAAAGATGGTGGGATGTCGTTAACAATCTGGCTTTTTCCCTCCCTAACAGACTTCTATCCTATGGTGACGTGTTTCTGTCTAACAGCCTTTTGTTTGCTTTGGGGAATGTTTAACCTCTCAACCCCCGCCTTCACCAAGTGCATTTTCTCTCTGAGCTTTGTATCACCTTTTTTTATTTTTTAATAATAATCTTTTTTATTATTTTTGCATTAAAGACAAACAATTACCCCGGGGATCTCAGCAAAAAATAAATAAATAGATAAAGTAAAAATGAATAAATGAATACGTGTACACACATGGATAGCCCACTTGCAAAAGCAAATATGTGCCATTAAAAAAAAAAACTCAACGCAAGCTCGAATAATTCTTTACATAGTGTTTTTCATTACCAGACTTGTTTCAGTGCCTTAAAATATAAAGTCATTTGTTTTTAAATTAAATGCACACAACTTTAGTTTCATAAATGGCATTTTTGGAGTGCATTAAAAAATTAAAATTAAAAAATTATACAAGATACTTTTGAAAAAATATCTAATAAAAAATTTCAAAACAGAGAACCTATATACCCATGTATACACATCTACACATACACATACATATACATACACATACACATATATACACATGTATACATGCCTGTATACATATACACACCCGTACATATGGATGAGATTTGATAAAATTAATACATTGCAATTAATGAAAAAATTAAAAAAATAAAGTCAAATTGTGATAGATAGTCCAAACAGATCTTAAGCTCCATTCAATTGTCAAAATTAGGGCTACACAATATTTAGGACCTTATTTATATTTATATATATTTAGGATTTTATCACCTTTACCCAAATCTAAAATGTAAAACGCCTCATTTGAGACCTACAGAACTGATCTAAATGGATTTCCTTTTTTCTTCACACTTTTTTGCCATTTTCCTGTGGCCTTTTTTGTTGTTTTCCATCACTTTTTTTTGTTTAGTTTATTTGTTTATTTGAGCAGCAAACACTCTGCTCAAAAGGAGTGGGCCGAAGCAAAAGCTTATAAGCGCCCACCCCCAAAATCAATACAATTAAAATCATCATTTCACAAGAACACAGTGGAACAAAAAAGGAACAAATAGCAACAAGGGAACAACAGCAAAACAAAATAGACCCTACACACCCGCAGCATCCGACCATAGTGATGAAAGAGTGATGAAAAACTCTTTCATTACGTTTTTGTTGCGTTTTCGTAACTTTTCTGTTGCTCTTTTGTGGCATTTTGTCACATTTTTGTCCGTTTTTCATCGTTGTTTTGGTCTCGTTTTTGTCGCTCTTTTGTTGCATTTTCATCCTCCTTTTCGTCTTATTTTCGTTGCTATTTTGAGGCTTTTTTCAAGATAAGATTTTGCCCAACTGGAGAAAATGTGCTCGGTTCAGGTGGGGGTTAAGAGGTTAACATATCTGGCGCACACTTAAACAAAAAAGAAGACAATGCTGCCTTTATCTAGTAACTTCACTTTGCCAATTGAGCATGTGTTTAAACTTTGTTATTGTTGGATGGGCATGGACCCACGCAATATGCAAGAAAAGCTTTTTCCTCATGTGAATTTGTAGGAGTATTTGTGAGTACCTTTTTTTCAATCTGCCAAGTCTTTGAATCCATTCCCTTTTTCATCAGATCAATAATAATGATTGTATATTGGGCCTGATATGGAAGATGATTCGTTTTGACAAAAGGGAATAGATTTCCCAGCATGTCTACAACTGTTCCTTAAACTTTTCCTTCTGGAGGCAGAAATGACACTGTTTATGGAGTGTTAATAACCACAATTAGACTGCATTTACTAGTTACGGAAGGCTTTACCAAACTCCTTTCAACGGTTTGCTTCAGTCCGAGTTTATACAGTTGCATCATTTCAGTAGATTGTTGCGAGAATAAGTAAACTATTCGGTCCAACTGCAGTTTGGGCCGTTAATTGCTGCTTGCGGTTTTAATGACCTATTTAACTGTACTGTTCCTTTAACCCTGTACTAACCCTTCTGTGTGCATGTGTGTGTTTGTTCTCTCTCTCTCTCTCTGTCTTCTCTTGTGTCTGTGCTGCTGTAGACATTCAGACGTTTCAGAGAGCCTCTTTCTATGACAATGTCCCTGAGCTGCCCGAAGCTCCAGGTGAACCCTAGGAACCTAAGTTCACTTTTGAACCTTTCGAATGCTTCAACCTGACTCTGCATTGCATAACTTGGAACTATTGGAGTGGATAAAAGCTAAAACAGAGATGAAATAGGATGAGCTTCACAAGAGAGGGATTTCTAATATCTAATTCTATTTATATCACGGTGGCGACTGTGATCCATTCAACAATCGAAAACATTAGCTTTTCCCCAAAAAATAAAAAATAAAATCAATTAATAAAATTCCTGCCTGATTTATTGAATGCTGAACCCTAACAAACAGGGCAAAATTTGAATATTTACTGATTGTTTCGCTAATAATTAGCTTATTAAAAAAATGAATCCCCTCAGAATCAGAAACAACAATATATGCAAACATAAATTATTGTATTATTTGTCAACATGAAGATTTGTAGATTATTTGATAGATTATAGGTTTTTTTTCATCTTAGCAAATGTTTTCAAAAAGTACTCATTTGGACTCTTTAAAAAATCGTTACTACAGGATAATAGGAAGTAAAACAATGCAGGCACAATTTCCACGACAAGCTACTCCAGTAAAAACAAACTGTTTACCGATGTCATGAAGAAATGTGTTGACCTGTGTCTCCTCCCCCAGTGGACAGGATCGTGGGGCTGGACCAGGTGGCTGGGATGAACGAGACGGCCTTCGGGGCGGCGTATAAAACCAAGAAGGGCATGTTCCGCACGGTGGGTCAGCTGTACAAGGAGCAGCTGTCCAAGCTCATGGCCACGCTGAGGAACACCAACCCCAACTTCGTCCGCTGCATCATCCCCAACCACGAGAAGAGGGTACGCATATGCATATGTTAGGATCGAACGCCACTTTGTCCTTTTTATTTCTATGCTTAAGAGGTTATATACAGTATACAGACGGTATCTTTAGAATTGCCCATATATAACTTTCTCTCATTTCTCCACCATTACTGTAACAAATGCTGAATATCAATATATTTTCTACTAAATAAAGATACAAAGACATAATAATAATAATAATAATAATACATTTAATTTATAATGCACTTTACATACAGATATCTCAACGTGCTACAAAAGACAGAGACTAAAATCAATACACATTAAGATTACAGTTTAAACATTTAAATGGGAATAAAAATGTCTTAATAACAGATAATGCTAACCGGTGTAGTTGGGAAATTGATTTAATTGTATAATTTCCATGAAAACTATCATTGTGCACTGAAGTGTTGTTGTAATCATCTTGGTATGTGAACCTTTGTACCAGACTCAGGTGTCCCCATGGGAAAATGTATACAAAGATGACCTGTTGACCTGTTTGATCTGGTGATCTCAGTTCTGGTCTAAACAGGACGAGAAGCAACCATAAAACTGCCTTACATTGTTTATGGGTTTCTTATTAGGCTTGATCAGTGTCTTCTCTCCCAGCTTGCTGTTCTGGGAGGAGGGTCGACGGAGGAAGTATAACTGGGAGTGAAGGGGTTAGAAACTTCAGACTTGACTTTAGGATTTGATGATATCACATTATTGTCTTGTCAGTCTCACTTATATTTTTATTATTTTATTCATTTGCTATTCACAAATTATCATTTTCTACTGCTTATAATAAATCACCAAAAGACAACTGTTTGATTTCCGTTATTAGTAATAATTTCTGCAACTACACCGGGAATCTACGTTAGCTTCATGCTACATATGCTAACGTTAGCAACAAGTCCCGTTTTTCACTTCTACTGAACAATTTGCAGTATAAAAACATCCATATGGACAGGATTTGCTTGACTATTGATGTGTGATAGATATGTTTATAGTCTGCCAGAAAACGGCTAAAAGAGTGAAAAATTTATTCCCAGGAGAGGCTTTCTTCCCTGTCGACTAGGCCACGCCCCCTTGTATGATGCGTTGCCATTTGAAATGAAAGGGGTGGAGCTAAGAAATATTTGATGGAAGCTATGGTAACCGTCAAAATGCGGATTTTTCACTTGGTTAAATAGATATCTTTGTCATTACTGGGCCTATCCACATGAAACAAAAACTGTCACAAGTTCGACGTCTTCTCAGTCAGAAAAATGAACTAAGATTAAATTATCTTTTCAGAAATGTGTCCAAAAGTAGTGACAGTATTCGTAAACATGTGGTGTTGGTCAGAAGAAAGGACTAAAAGATAAAAGAAAACTGTGCCTCTCCCATAGAGTTGTGTAGTACCCTCTGTATCCATCTGAGACAATATTAGAACATGAACACAACCGTCAGATGCATTTAATTAGCCTTCAAGCATAATTGCCATAGTCATTTTTTGTGCAAATTGATATATTTGTTTCATTTTCCTCTCCAAACACAACAGCCATTGTAAGCATCATTCACATTGTCCAATTTTGGATATCTTGTTCAGTTTTTGGATAAACGCTGACAACAAAACACAAACATGTCCATTTCCTTTCTTTAGGCTGGAAAACTGGACCCCACCTGGTGCTGGACCAGCTGAGGTGTAACGGCGTGTTGGAGGGCATCCGCATCTGCAGACAGGGCTTCCCCAACCGCATCGTCTTCCAGGAGTTTAGACAGAGGTGACGCTGACGTACCCAGGAAACACCAACACAGTATGATCATATCTACTCACACTCCTGTCCTCTTCCAGGTACGAGATCCTCACTCCCAACGCCATTCCCAAGGGCTTTATGGACGGGAAGCAGGCCTGCGAGAGGATGGTAAGGAGCAAGGCATGGGGAACTCTGGGAAACTCACAATTCAATATGATACACGATACATGGCTTATGATAACGATAATATTATTATTTATAATTATTGTTCTTTCATTCACCCTTTAATTTGTTGTAAATAGTTTTGTTTTTGCTTTCCAATTCACTGGTTGTGAAAAAATACATATAGTATATTGTGTCAATTCTCTAACATGTTAATCAAATGTGAGACATAAAATTTGTGACACAATAAAGAAAAAAACATACACATATAAAAGGTTCTGGACGTAGAACTACTAAAATTTCATAGTGACACAAGTATTCAATTCTATTCATTCTGTTCATCATACAGAGAGGTAAAACATTTTTTAAGCTACAGATTTGTCAAAGGATAAAATTAAGACATTTTAGTTACAAAATTCCACATAATGATATAGGGTTTTCTTTTACTACCAGATATGATGACTTTGATATGATAATAGTAAAAGTGTTTCCCCGTGCCGTGCAGATCCGGGCTCTGGAACTGGACTGTAACCTGTTCCGCATCGGTCAGAGTAAGATCTTCTTCAGAGCTGGAGTCCTGGCTCACCTGGAGGAGGAGAGGGACCTGAAGATCACAGACATCATCATCTACTTCCAGTCCGTGTGCCGAGGCTACCTGGCACGCAAGTACGGCTCGCACGACAAAGATGTGAGGAATCTGGTGCTGTGCTGATTCCTGACCGGTGTGTGTTTCCTCAGGGCGTTCGCCAAGAAGCAGCAGCAGCTCAGCGCGCTCAAGGTGCTCCAGAGGAACTGTGCCGCCTACCTCAAGCTGCGCCACTGGCAGTGGTGGAAAATCTTCACTAAGGTACACTCAGAGCGTTGCAACTTTTATCTTCAAATAATCCCTGGAAATAAAGTGGGGAGCCTCGTCATAATTTTTAGTTTTTTCTTTTTTCAGTTATTAGGACAGTTTTCTTTAAAGGGACTGTACATAAGTTCAACCACAAATAAATGTATACAATTTTAAAATGTCTTCCTCATACATGCTCCAGCAATGCCCTGGTGAGTAGAATGAGCCCTGGCCTTTTCACCGTGATTGCCTCTATATGCCTGTAAAGTCACTTGAATAGTTTATGCTCGGGTCGAACAAGCAAACAGCGTAATGCGTAATGACGTCATGCGCGTTCACGCTCAGCTGTAGCGTTAGCTGTATCTCCTCTATACTGACGCTGCAGCGCGAGTGGTAACTTCAGAGGATGGATTTAGCGGAGAATAAGAGGAGACCGGCTTCAAGCACCATCGAAACTCCAGCCCAGACTCCAAATAACAAAAAGAAACAAAGAGTTTATTCGAGTGTGACAAAAAAGGCGAAAGTCGAGTCTGATCGGCGTAGGCAAAGAACCAGAGTAAACATCGGAAAATGTTGAGAGAATCTCTCAAAGACCCGCAGCTTATTTTTGCTTGAAAGGTAAGAAATTATGACTAAATACGTGGGGGAAAAGTGTTGTTGATGCTTCAAAACAACGGTGTCCGACTGTCCGTGCATGTTGTACAAACTTCACTGAAACAAGCCATAAAATAATCATATTTGGAAGTTACCAAAATAGTTGATCTAATAGTTTTATACCTACAGAGAAGTTGTGTAGTATTAGTAGCAGACTAGTAGTGTCAGTAATAACAGTAATTGTGCTGTACCTACAAAACATTTGAGTAGTAACAGTGGTAATGGTGCTGTATTTACAATGGCAAAATAATGCTGCTAATGTTAGCTTTTCTTGGCCGCAAAATAAGCATGACTGTGCCGTTTACAATATAGTTTACGAGTTAGCTACGCTAACTTTGGGCCCAGGGAATTGAAGAGACGATTTTGGCTTTTCCTAGTAGCATTTCTACCAGTGGAAATATTTTAATTACACCTACGTTTATGCATACAAAGTACACAAGTTTTTTTTTCTCCTTCAAACGTCATTCATTCGTTTATCTGTATTATTTGGCTTCTTCCCTCATTCACTTTGCTGCATTTGCTCAAGTATCGCATCTTGGAAAACATTCACCCAAACTGATTTGGTCTAAATATCTTACAAAACAGTAAAGTTTCTTACCTCAGTTGAAGTCACGCCTGCAAATCTGTAAATTGACCAGGACGGGACTGTTATTTCTGGTGCTCACAAAGCCTGAGCGCCTCATGCACGAGCTTATCATCGAGGCTGCAGTTACGTGTTTGGCCTCAGGGGGCAATTGCGAGTACAAAACTGCCAAACTCTACAGAGCCCCTTTAAAGAGGGGGTAATTAGCAAAATTTACTTTTTAGAGCTTTCTACCATGTAACAATTAGAGGTCGACCGATATGGGGTTTTCTAAGGCTGATGCCAATTTTTGGAGATTTTGATTGGCTGATGCCGATTTGCACCGCCAATATTTTAGGCCAATTTTGAAAAATGTCTTGTCTGTAATCTTGTGTATGATGCTTCTAAACTGGAAAATGTGACAGTGTTGAACTGTGACTATGGCTGATTCATTCAGGACGAAAATCAGCAGATTCAAAACAAAACAAAAACAGTAAGTCTCTTTCTTATGGTTTTAAAATGATAAGCAAAAGTTTACAACATACACTGCTCAAAAAAGAAAAGGAACACTTGAACAACACAATGTAACTGCAAGTGTTCCCTTTAGTTTTTGAGCAGTGTATAATATATAAATAAGATTCAAGGTGTACAAACTTGTGACCAATTTTCACTGCGTCAGCTCCCCTCACGCCTAGGAGGTCTTTCCAATGAGATATCACCCTTTTATTTTCCATAATATCTGCATAAAGGACCCATATATACAGTATGTACCCATATATCAGCCGGCCAATATATCGGTTGACCTCTAATAACAGTGTTGTCCTCTCATCAAAAGCAGACCTTGAGTTGTGTTTCGAGCAGCTAGCGCATCTTTAGGTGATCGTTGAATCTTCCTCAGTAGCTAGTCTTTTGCTCCTAAAAAGCTCCTCCTGTGGTCCAAAATATCCAGGAAATGCTTTTTCTTTTTTTTTATTGAAACAGCTGCACAGCGAAGGGGAGCAAAAGGATGGGGCATAGAGTGAGATCGCTTGAATAAACAGGAAGTGAAACTACTAGAATTGTTTTGTTTCAGCTGTTTGTTTGTTTTTATCAATATTGCATTTTCTAACCAACAAAGTGTTAGATAGTGCTAAAGATGTATTTGACATTAAATACCTGCAAAAAGCACACTACCTCCTCTATCACTTTTTCTTTCCAGATTTGTTTTTCACTAATAACTTGCTTATCTGAAAGCTAAACAAGATATCCAACATCTCATATGTCAACCAATCAAACCCATACATTTAAAGGAATAGGCCACCGTTTTTCCATACTGAGATATGTTCTTAACTTAGCTTAGATGAGTTGATGTGTACTTGTCTGGTCTTTGTGCGTGCGCTCAGTCACGCAAATGTTTTTAGCATTTAGCTGCTTCCAGCACAGGTATAGCTGGGGAGAAGTTAGAAGCTACTAAGCTGTTCCACGTTTTCCCTATTTAAATACAGTTACGAAAAACGTTATACGATCCAAGTTTAGTTACATAAAATTAAACATGACGATTTTCTAAGCGGATAAAAAGGGGACTATATTGTGAGGCGTAATAACACCTGGAGTACTTTGCGGACGTCGAAGAACATAATCTCAGTATCTCACTATTCCTTTAAGCCTGACTCTATCCATTATTCAGATTTTGTAGCCAAAAATCTCTGTGGCACTCACTCTAACCTGTTCCTGTGTGTTGCACAGGTGAAGCCCCTGCTGCAGGTGACCCGGCAGGAGGAGGAGATGCTGGCCAAAGACGAGGAGCTGGTCAAAGTCAAGGAGAAGCAGAGCAAAGTGGAGGGAGAGCTGGTGGAGATGGAGAAGAAGCACCAGCAGGTGGCACCACACACCAACAGAGACATTATCTCAACACGGTGAGAACCCGGTCCGACGCTGACTTTGTGGGCTTTGTGTGCGCAGCTGATGGAGGAGAAGAACATCCTGGCGGAGCAGCTGCAGGCGGAGACGGAGCTGTTTGCCGAGGCCGAGGAGATGAGGGCGCGGCTGGCCAACAAGAAGCAAGAGCTAGAGGAGATCCTGCACGACCTGGAGTCCAGGCTGGAGGAGGAGGAGGAGAGGAACCAGGGAATACAGAACGACAAGAAGAAGATGCAGTCGCACATCCAGGTCCGTCCCCTTATGGGCTCATAAACTTAGTCGGTTATGAGTGCGCTGGTTCTGTAGAATGTGCTTAATGTTAAGATTTGTAGCTAGTTTCTCTCTTAACATCTTAGTTTACTTTTACAATGCTTGTTTTATCACATTTTGTCGACTTGCATGTTGGATTTTGTCAGGAAGTCCCAGCAACTCCTTTCCTGTACATATTCATTCACAAATGTTGGCATGTGTGGTATCCACGTTTCGAACATTAAGTGGCTGAAGAGACGCTGTAATCCAAATATGGCCATATCCTTTCTGGGAGAGACGCGCAGACAGTGCAAAACTTAAGTCTGTTTTCTCTAGAGGTTTTCATTCCACTCACAACAGCTCCACTTTATTAGTTCCTACAGACTCCAAACTTTACAGTCTTGGACTTAACAATATTTTGAAAACATTTTCAGAGGTATTTTTATTATCTAATTCCTAGCCTAGCCTATTGAGTTTTGAACCCAATAAAAACAAGACAAAATTTGATTTTTATTTTCACTTATAAATAGCTCATTCAAAAACTAAACAAGACAATATTTTATCATTATCATCATTATCTCTATTTACATATGAAATCAATGAAATTATATCTCTAAACTAATTATTATTTTCCCTATTCACTTTAAGCGTCTCGCCTTAAACAAACAAATCCTTTTGTTGTAATCCTTGTATCATTTGTCATAATGTGAACCATTTATTTGACTTGACTAAGGGATACATTTTACATGCCAATATGCAAACATTTTTGAGATAGTGATGTAAGGTTGAGCAGTACTGATATAACATACAGTGATAGTGATATCCTGGGTATGTGGGGCGAGCTGGACGTGGTGAAAGATAGAGCAGGTTTCAGCGCCTATTTATCAGCATTAGTTGTGGAGCGAGGTCATTCATGTTCAGAGTGTACAGACACTTTAATGTGAAATACAATCATCACGGAGGATAAAGGATTATTAGGCTCCAGCCTGGACCTGGTCCTGGCAAGGGACGTTTCTAATCTGAGGCCCCTGTCTGAGCATGTGGTAAATGGTCTCAACTTATATAGCGCTTTTCCACCTTCATTAGGCACTCAAAGCGCTTTACAGCAAGGATCCACTCACCCATTCACACTCTCATTCCATACACCAGTGTACGCAGACACTGGAGGCAAGGCGGGTGAAGTGTCTTGCCCAAAGACACAACGACAATGTGCACCTTTAGGAGGCGGGATTCGAACCCCCGACCTTCCGATCATGAGACGAACCGTCTGCGCCACCGTCGCCCCATGCATGTGCTATACACTGCAAAAGGTAATATAGAAATAAGTAACATTTTCTTGAAATAAGATTCAATCAACAAATGCCTTCAAAAAACCTTTTACATAATTGAATGCGTGGTTTTGGTTCTAACATTAAATCAGAAAACTGAGTGAAACCCACAGGGTTTCTAACACCAGCTCTTCATAAGGTACTCTCTGCCAAAATCCCAGCCCTTGTCCACAGTAATGAAATCTCAGCGCTAATTTGTGTTATTGCAGGTCTTGATTAGTTCAAGGTCCATGGAGAAAATGTATCTATAAACTTCATTTTTAATCCTCTAAGTGGGTAAAACTAGCTCCTCAGATATTGAGGTCCACATGTCATTGCAGTCCCTTTTTACCAATTTGACAGATCCGACACCAGTGCCTACCTTTAAAAATTGATCATAAGGTGCTGAATGTGTACATTTAAATACAACCTAACAGCTGAATGTTGTTTGGTCTCGCTGTGGACGTGTGCAGGACCTGGAGGAGCAGCTGGATGAGGAGGAGGGCGCGCGGCAGAAGCTGCAGCTGGAGAAAGTGACGGCCGAGGCCAAGCTGAAGAAGTACGAGGAGGACATCCTGCTGTTGGAGGACCAGAACTCCAATTCATCAAGGTCTCACATGTTCACTTTACTGTGCTCAGCATCTCTAAAGTCACAGTGTACAAACAACTAAACTAATGTACTTTTCTAAAAGCTAAACCTCATTCCTTCATGTGCTCAGGAGAAGAAGCTCCTGGAGGACCGCATCAATGAGGTGACGTCCATGCTGACCGAGGAGGAGGAGAAGGCCAAGAACCTGGGGAAGAGCAGGAACAAGCAGGAGATGATGATCACAGAGCTGGAAGGTAACGTATACACTTAATCTGTTTGAAACTGAATTTTACACATTTCATGCTAGTTTTCATAAAAGTGGAAAAATCCAGAATTCCCCCTTCTTTAATTGTTTGTTTGAACAAACTGCAACACACTGTCTCCATCTTCACGCAGATCGGCTGAAGAAGGAGGAGAAGATGCGTCAGGAGCTGGAGAAGGCCAAGAGGAAGCTGGATGGAGAGACGTCAGACTTCCAGGACCAGATCTCGGAGCTCCAGGGGCAGATAGAGGAGCTCAAAGGACAGCTGGGCAAGAAGGACGAGGAGCAGCAGGTCATACAGGCCAGGTACATTTCCACAACAGGCCACCGTACACACTTACGACAGGGACGTATTTTTTACATTTATTTATTTCCTTTATTTTATCAGACAAAACATTAGGAACAAATTCTTATTTACAATGTTGGCCTAAAAGTGCTTAGGGTGCATTTGGACTCCCTAAAACTACGGCATTTCAACCTTGATAGATCCAACCAGACAAAAGCAGCGATTAGAAAGATTTATTGACATATACATTTTGGCGATCAGACCCCAGCAGTAGACATCGATACATGGATTAAAGTTAGTGTGGATGGGTAGGTTAGCGTTAGGGATGTCTTCCCCCAGAGCCTGGACATTGGGGTAGTATGGGAGATCAGTGAAGGATACAGCGATGAAGCCATGGACAGAAGAGGCGGTCAAGGGTGGAGGTGGGTCGCAGCACTGCTGGCAAGCGGACGGGCCATGAACGCTGGAGGCTTAAACGCAGGACCAAGGGCGATGATTGGCTGCGACGAAGGTGTGGCTCTGCGCTGATAGGCTAAGGTGGAGGTGCTAATGATCGCAGAGGCGATCATTAGCTGGAGGTAGGAGACGCTGATAATCCAGGTTGAATTTACACCGAGGCGTCATTTGATAGTGAGACGTTTCAGCAGATGTTCACGGATATGATACAAAATATGAGATCGAGGCAAGTATATATGAGGAGTTTTCGTTCATTTCTTGTTCACTTATAAAATACTAAAATGGTTCAAATGGCATATATTTTTGGATCGAGCCTGGAATTAATGTATGTATAAATAATATTATCTAATACTATTTGGCACAAGCTTTGGGATATTTTTGGTGTTCAGAGCTGTTGTTTGAACAGTGGAACACATTAAAAAAAAAACATGTTGTGAACTCTGGGTACTGGGCAGCAGAAGAGCATGAGGAACTGAGGAATGGTGCTGCCCTCTTGTGGAAACATGAACCTGTTGCTAATCAAACTGAAAACATCTTCCACATGGCTTTTCTTGTTTATTTACTACAATACCAGACACTTTATTCTTACTTCAAGCTAAATTATATTGAAATCAGTCTGACAAGTTGCAAAGATGTAAATAATGTGGGTCGGACATAAGTAAATCAGAATAAACTATTTACTAAGTTAACATACATCATAAATACGTCTTCCTTCCACCAGTCTCTAATACTAAGAGGTTGTAATGGTGTTGCAGGGGTGAGGATGAGGTGAGTCAGAAGAACAACGCCCTGAAGCAGGTGCGGGAGCTTCAGGCCCAGCTGTCGGAGCTCCAGGAGGACATGGACACGGAGAAACAGGCCCGAAACAAGGCGGAGAAACTGAAGAGAGACCTGAGCGAGGAGCTGGAGGCGCTGAAGACGGAGCTGGAGGACACGCTGGACACTACAGCTGCTCAGCAAGAGCTCAGGTACGGCATACACACACACTGGGATACACCTCGGCTCTAGTCAAAACTGGATTTATCTTAGCCTTATTTTTGGCAGCCCTCTTAGTTTTACTCTTAGTCTTTTTGCAAGAAAATACTTAGTCACATTTTAGCCATTTCTATATATGATACTTTTAGTCAAGTTTTAAGTCAATGGAAACTCAAAAAGATTTTAAGTTAAGTCAGCAGCACAAAACGGCCATGTGAGGTTAGCAGCTCATTAGGAGATGTACGGAAATCTTCAAGCTTACTATGAAATTTATCACAAGCTGACCTCGAATGAAATGGTCTGTATATGATATGACTAAAGGACTTTGCATAACTTACTTTGGAAAAAATATCAGCATCGTGGCGTTTAAGAGCACATGCACAACTGGCAGAAATGTCATGCGTTTGATCATCCTGCGACTATTTAAAGTGATAGTCTGTAAGATTGCTAAGTGAGGAGAGAGTGAAATTAGAAAGTAAACAATCAAGTTCCTCCCCTACTGATTGGAGCAGAAAGCCCAACTAGTTTAGAAACTTTCAAAAATAAACGATCAAGCTCCTCCCCCTCCCCTTTCTGATTGGACCTGACAGGCCGGTTTACAGGAGAGTCTTGTCTCATTGGTCAAAGTGAAAGCCCGGGGATTTTGATTAGCTGCTACACAGACTCAAATAGAGCAAAAATTATTTGACCGTTGTGTATTTTTGATGAAAACCTACTTTGTTTTTATAGTTAGGGTCTGTAGTGCTTTGTACATTGTAAATTTCATAAATATTTGTCTGTGTCTCATCCAATCAGAAAGCAGAATTAGCGCCTCAAACAAGAGCCTCAAACAAACATTCACTTTAAGTTTACTCCATCAACACGTCCTCAAGCGGCGCCACTTTTGCTTTATGTGATTAAAAAAATTGAAAAAAATAATAATAATTCAAACCCTATTTGCAACCAAGCGATTAATCGTTAAAATAATCGGTAGATTAATCGATTACAAAATAATCGTTAGCTGCAGCCCTACTTTAATAACATTGTCAAGGAAAACTCGCACACGTCGTCTCGTCATGTCTTAGTCACCAAAGTTCTGAGTGTTTAGCTCGTCACTGTTTTCTTAAATAAGAATTACATTTGTTATATAATGTAAAAAAAAATTCTCCATTAATTATTGCTGAATGATATCACATTAACTTAAAAAAAAGGTTAAATCAATATAAAAGGAAACTGATAACAATAATATGATGATATGGTGTTATACTTTATTTTAGGACAGAAATGTTGAAAGAAATGTCGGTAAAAACTGAAAACAGTTCCACGACCCACCAGTTGAGAACACCTGACCTAGATACAGCGCCGCACAAAATCAGTAGCTTTAAATCATGTTATTTGCCTTGCGTGACTGTTGCAGGACTAAACGTGAACAGGAGGTGGCCGAGCTGAAGAAGGCCATCGACGAGGAGACCAAAAACCACGAAGCTCAGATCCAGGACATGAGACAGAGACACGGCGCCGTCCTGGAGGAGCTGTCCGAGCAGCTGGAGCAGGCCAAGAGGGTACCACAGCCATCGTCTGCATAAGAATACACATATAGTATACACATATATTCCTAATAATATACATGGAGATATAGGACAACCCTGGTAACATCCCACAGCCCTCCAGCACATGACTTCTGGCCCCTGGATGATTATGAGAAATATTTTTCAAAGATCAAATACTTCTTAGATTTCTCATGAAAGTCAGATATACACCAGGGTTTCCACGGGGCATTAAAATGCAATAAAAGTCATTAAATGAATTATGCCTAAATCAAGGCCTTAAAATTTTCCACCATTTTTTAAATTAAAGGTTTCCCATTATGTCCAATTCTCTTTCCTCTGTTTAATGAAATGTTTGCAAATCTTAAGAAAAATATGCGCTGATTTTTTTTCTGGGTTTGTGGCATTAAAATATAGTATCTGGGTGGCACGGTCGTACAGTGGTTAGCGCTTGTGCTTCACAGCTAGAAGGTCCCGGGTTCGATTCACACCAGAGACGGGGCCTTTCTGTGTGGAGTTTGCATGTTCTCCCCGTGTCTGCGTAGGTTTCCTCCGGGTACTCCGGTTTCCCCTACCACTAAAAACATGTACAATAGGCCAGGATGAATGAGAGTGTGTTTGAGAGTGCACATGGGGGATGACGGATGGAAATGAGCCCAAGGCTACAATCTGGTGTGGGTTGTTCATTAACATGCGATGTTCCTACCAAATAAACCAATAAATAAAATAAAATAACTAAAAACGACATGAAAAGCATTAAATTTGACTTGCTTCTGCCTGTATAAACCCAGACACAGGACAAGTCAAAGGTTTGGAAACACTGTTGGCTTATCTTCATTTTTAACACTAGGTTCATTGTTTAAATCCCATTGAAGGCATTCAACTATGAATGAACACATGGGATTATGTAGGAAACAAAAAAGGATGAAATAACTCAACATATGTTTTAAATTTTAAATTATTCAAAATGGCCACCTTTTATTCTTGGCATTTTCTCCATGAGCTTCATAAGATCATTCTCTGAAATGGTTTAGAAGTAGAAGAAGATCTTTATTTATATAGCGCCTTTCACAGACATGGTCACAAAGTGCTTTACATGAGAGCAGGTTTAGCATTTTGTGAAGTCAAAAATGTTCTTGTGTGAGGACGAGGCACCCCAAAATCCACTGTTAAAGGCACTATACATGAAGAAAAAATATATTTTGTCTCCATAGAGTTCATTGTAAAAGTAGAAATTTGTCAGGGTTAATAAGCCAAATACCTGCAATCTATATCACATTTTAATTTGTTGATTAAGCCGTTCATATGTAACAAAAAGGGCTGTACCTGTACCTTTTAGTCAAACTCGAAAAGAAAAAGGAAAGAAATAGGTGTAGTCCCTTTAAGTCTCTATGTACAATACTGACATTTGTAGAGATTAGTCCTTTACTTTGGACAACTCCTGTTTTCAAGGTTCTCTTTTGGTTTTTTTCTTCACATTTAACTGGTTCAAATTTGATGAAGAAGATAAGGCCTGAAATCATTTGATGACTGGGTCTCCCCACTCTTCCCTTGCTGGTTCATGCTGAATTGTCCTATCACATAAAGCAAACCATCTTAAAAATCGCACACTAAAAAGAAAACATCTTAAAAGCAATCAAACTAATCCAAAACAATAATCGCTAACTAGTCAAACCACTTCCTTTCCTGCCTTCATCCTCCCGTGTTGTGTTTAGTTCAAGGCCAACCTGGAGAAGTCCAAGCAGAGCCTGGAGAGCGCCAACAAGGAGCTGTGTGGCGAGGTGAAGACTCTGCAGCAGACCAAGAGCGAGTCGGAGCACAAGAGGAAGAGAGTGGAGGGGCAGCTGCAGGAGGCCGTGGCCCGAGTCGCCGAGGGGGAGAGGGTCAAAGGGGAGCTGGCTGAGAAGACCCACAAACTACAGGTAACGGGGACAGAAGATATAACTGCGAGTCGTTGCACTGCTATCTGTGGTTTGGCTTTGAAAGGAGTGAGACGCAATTCTTTATTTAAACTAATACTGCCGGAAAATACATAAGCAGTGTTTGGTTGCTTTTTATTCAGGACTAGTTCAGTCCTGGTTTTGCTTGCTGCTACAGAACTAAAGTATAGAGGTGTAACTTAACTGGTACTTGACCCCCTGGTTTCAATAAGATGGATATTTTTCTACCTGTGGCCCCATCAAAGCAGGGGCGTGCTGGGACCTAATTTCAGCCCGGGAATTTGGAGAAGACCGGCCCGGAATTATGGCTCCGTAATAGTGCGCTGGTCTCAAGTACAAGAGGTCGCTGGATCAAATACCACACATTGACAATTTTCTAACAATTTCTCTTTTCACATGGGCCGCTGCACACACAGTCTGAGCCTGATACAAACCCACAATCAGCACAAGTTATGTAGATAAAACATTTATTCGTCCACTTTTCTACCTTTCACTGCCTTTTGGTCTCTTAACTCGCGCAGACACTTGTCTCCGCTGGATTGGACTGCACCAACTTGAACCAAAGCGGAGGGGTGTTCCACTTAAACACCCCTCTGAGTTAGTTCAATATCAAATGGTATCTCCCCGCCGCAAGAATGAAAAGTTCGATGCGAATATTTTTCAGATTTTCATTCATCAGTCGTTATTTTCATAGATTTCCATGACAATTACGCTTGTGTTACTTCATTTATATCTGGAACAGCAGCTCATGCTCCTGCTGCAGCCCAGTTAAAGCCTTTAGGCCTGGAATAGTGCGTTATTATTTCGCATTTTATTCTGATGGCCCGGCCCAGAAGCACCGGAACCGAGCGGCCCACCGGGAAACCTCCCGACTCTCCCTATGGCCAGCACGCCTCTGCATCAAAGCATCATTCAGTGCTTCTCTGTATAATGCCGATCTACATAGACACTTTTACCCATTCCCTCCTCCTATTGGTCAGTCTTATCATGCGTTGCATAATTTTATCACAGTGAAATGTGAACTTCCAGAAGCAGCACATGATTTTAGTTCTAGAAGGCAGTTCAACCTGAAAAGACTCATAGAAACAAAGCCTCATTAGAACAGTTTTATTGGACATGAATCATGTTTGGCGCTCAGACCCCGGCAGAATACATTGGATAAACGGTATGATATGCACGGGCGTGATGAATGTAAAAGAGTCTTCCCTCCAGAGTCTGGATGTTGACAACCAGCCTCGACGAGCAAAGCAGAGTAGCGATAAGGCCAGACGGAGGAGGGGTGGAGGAGGGTCGCAGCACGCTGGGAAACGGCCGAGGCAGTGAACGAGGGGCTTAACAGGGGAATCCTGCGCAATGATTGGTTGAAAGCAGGAACGTGCTGCTGTCACGGAGGTGCAGCTTGAGATAAATCGATGATTGGTGAGGTGTAGTCAGAGATGATGCGATGAATGGCGTTCTGTAGGTAGGTCTTCCATGTTGAATATACGCTTAAGCTTAATTTTAAAGATATGAAGTGCACATGAATTGTGAAAAAGAAGAAAATGTAATCATGATCTTGATCTAGGAAAATGGCAATATTGTCCTCGGCAGATCCCCCATCCCTCGTAATACTTTCTACTGGGTGCATTTAGCAGAGGCTTTAGCCATGCAGCCACACTTTTATTTAGGCATGGAACCTTAATGCCCACTTCTGTCTCACAAAAAATGTAATTTACTGACGGGTTAGGGTCATTTTTATGTACAGTTATTAACTTGGAGTAAAAAGTACTATCTCTGGCAACATGTGCCGACTCAGCAAAAAGCCTTTGGACCAGCAAAAATAGTTCTGAGGGCCGCACCGTAAATTCCAAGGACCATAAGTTGTCATCATGCTGTTCATTCATTCCATGTCGCTATAGGGTGTATTTTTCATACATTTTTGTGCACTTGATTGAAGCTGGTGGCCCAATACTGGAGGATTTTAAAACATACGACCATTTTAAAATGTGGTAAGAAAAGTAAAGACCACAGACATTGGTTAAATGTGGTTAAAATTCATATTTTATTGAATTACAAAATCCATCCATCCATCCATTTTCTTCCGCATTATCCGGGGCCGGGTCGCGGGGGCAGCAGTCTCAGCAGAGATGCCCAGACTTCCTGATCCACGCACACCTCCTCCAGCTGTTCTGGGGGGACCCCGAGGCGACACCGAGCTCCTCCTGAGTGACTGAGCTCCTCACCCGATCTCGAACGGTGCGCCCAGCCACCCTGCAAAGGAAACTCATTTCGGCCGCTTATATCCGCAATCTTGTCCTTTCGGTCATTAACCAGATCTCATGACCATAGGTGAGGGTGGGAACGTAGATCGATCGGTAAATCAAGAGCTTACAATTACAAAATGAGATGTGTAATTCATTGATATTTTAGGTCAGGATAAACACAAACATGTTGGAAACTAGACATAGTTGTGTATTATGTGTAATTTTGCAGACGGAGTTGGACAATGTGTCTTCCCTCCTGGAGGACTCTGAGAGGAAGGGCATTAAGATGGCCAAGGACGTGGCTGGGCTGGAGAGTCAGCTGCAGGACACTCAGGTGATGTCATGTGATAGAGAGAGCCTCGTGAATAAGGCTGGACTTCAGCGTAACTGTTGTAACCCGGTCTGTGCAGGAGCTTCTGCAGGAGGAGACCCGGCAGAAGCTCAACTTCAGCAGTCGTCTGAGGCAGCTGGAGGAGGAAAAGAACGCTCTGCAGGAACAACAGGAGGAGGACGAGGAGGCGCGGAAGAACCTGGAGAAGAACCTGCTGTCACTGCAGGCTCAGGTACTGGCACTGCCCATGTTTTTACTCCCCTGCTTTAAGCTTCTTGTGAGGTTATATTTGATGTGTATTTTCAGCTTTGTGACAGCAAGAAAAAGCTGGAGGACGACGCAGGAACCATCGAGGGTCTGGAGGAGTGTAAGAAGAAGCTGCATAAAGACCTGGAGCTGTCCAACCAGCGACTGGAGGAGAAGACTATCGGCTTCGAGAAGATGGAGAAGACCAAGACACGACTCCAGCAGGAGCTGGACGACCTGACTGTGGACCTGGACCATCAGAGGCAGATCGTGTCCAACCTCGAGAAGAAGCAGAAGAAGTTTGACCAGGTACATCACCATCCACATCAAATTAACTTCAAATCCATGGGAACTGAAATCTACTTTGATACAGATATTATTTCTTTTGAAAGAAATCAGTGGAACAAAATAATTGTTTTGTTTTTGTCTCCTGAGTGAACTAGAGCATACCATACGGTCCTACTGTGATCCCAGTTTGTAAACTAGATGTGGTTTATGATGAGAGGGAGCGGCAGAGGCTGGGATCTCTGTAGTGATAGGGAAAATGAAACCTTAAGGCAGTGGTTCTCAACTGTAAAAACGTATCATGTAAAATACTGTCTTAACCTTAAAATCAGTTGTTGAATAAGCAACAACCCGATAACAGACGAGTGAGTCTAGACTTTTTCTGTACATAAATATTAAAGACATGATTTTCTGGGAAAGGCTTGTGACCCACTGACAACGGTTCCCCAACCCACCTTTGGGTCCTGACCCAAAAAGTCACACACTTCCTTAATTGTGTCTCACTGTGTCAAAGTGTTTGGTAGATTACATGGCATTAGTGCCATCTGAGCCTGAAAAAATGACCTCAACACTGGCTGAGCTCATTTATTCTCATTGAGAAATAGAACCAAATAGTCATGAATGAGCTGTGTAACAGCTGAGAGGGATTATTCAGTAAGAGAACTGCACTCAGGATAATAAGAACAGAAGCAAATGAATGAGAGACTATATTAAAGTATCAGTGATACAAAATCTAGTCACTAATCACATTTTGAGGTCTTCTGCTTGTGACAGTAATGGAGCACATTTGATTTACGTTTTCCCAGTGGGTGCCCAGTCAAAGGGCACAACACCAAAAAAAAGACGTCATATGCGCTCCTCTTTGAGCTGAGGGAGTGGCACATCAGTGGCGCCGCCACACTTATATCAATGTACAGTAATGCTGAAGATCATGGTGCCACCCACAATGATCCAAATGACAAAGTGCATCTGATATTGCTCTTATTCAACTGTGTGTGTGTCTTGTGCAGATGTTGGCCGAGGAGAAGAGTATTTCGGCGCGGTACGCGGAGGAGAGGGACCGCGCTGAGGCCGAGGCGCGGGAGAAGGAGACCAAGGCCCTGTCCATGACCCGCGCCCTGGACGAGGCCCTGGAGGGCAAGGACGAGCTGGAGAGGCTCAACAAGCAGCTGCGAGCCGAGATGGAGGACCTGATGAGCTCCAAGGACGATGTGGGCAAGAACGTGAGTCTGTGACCTCCTTTATGGAGGATATGTCCACTTTAGGTCCGATGTAAAGATTGAATTGAGATGGATGAGTCAGTCGTGTCCCTAAATGCCAGTGCTGACGTGTGAACGGCTGCTCCCCTGTGTGTGGTCAGGTGCACGAGCTGGAGAAATCCAAGCGCTCCCTGGAGCAGCAGCTGGAGGAGATGAAGACCCAGCTGGAGGAGCTGGAGGATGAGCTCCAGGGCACAGAGGATGCCAAGCTGAGGCTGGAGGTCAACATGCAGGCTCTGAAGGCCCAGTACGAGAGGGACCTGCAGGGGAGGGACGAGCAGGGCGAGGAGAAGAAGAGGGCGCTCCTCAAACAGGTACTCTCTCCACAGTGGTTTATTACTCATGAGACCAAAACTGTCTGGAAGTTCAAAAACGTCTTCTCTATTGGGACTCGCTCATGAAATGTTCTTACGCATAGATTTGTTTTGAAGCCCTTCTTAGGCGGATTTTTCCATTCAGTTCTTAGCTGAAAGTGTTCTTCTGGAAGAGCAAAACCTAAGAACAGTAAGGAGGATGCAAAAATACTGCAGCTTTAGAATATTATCACAGTCAGAATATGCCCAGAAACTTGTATTCCTTTCTCGTGGTCAATAACATATTTCAACAAATTATTTCATTTACAAATGAAATTATTTTAGTGAATAACAAAATAACATGATGATTCGGATATTTCAATATCAACTTTTCTTTCCACATAAAAAGTTGCATAATGCACCTTTGGAAAAAAGAAAAAGAAACACCTACCATTCTCCGGAAACTTCTTAAAGTAGCACTTACCAACTTTTCCCGAAGAAAACATTCACGAATCAGACCAATTATTATTATTATTATTTTTTTTAACATATTTATGTATTCTACATATTTTCTTACAAAATATTTCCTATGTTCTTTAAGGCACACAATTCACATCATTCAAAAGAGGTTTAGGCTTCAAGATAATGCGAATGTGTGGACATAACCCTAGTGATAAAATTCAATAGTGAAACAGTGATTTCTTTCAAAACCAGTGACTCTTTCATAGAGTTAAATCCATTTGAAATGATGACTCCAGAACTCCAGAAGGTCACTAATGGCCTAGTAAATTAAGGAATTAAGAAGAAAAACATATTTTGCTGAGCAGTAGTCCGTCTAAAGCGTTTCTTCCTCTTGTGGTGCTCAGGTGCGGGAGATGGAGGTGGAGCTGGAGGACGAGAGGAAGCAGAGGGCCGGAGCCGTCGCTGCCAAGAAGAAGCTGGAGCTGGACCTGAAGGACGTGGAGGGGCACATCCAAGGAGCCAACAAGGCCCGGGACGACGCCATCAAACAGCTGCGCAAGATCCAGGCACGGGCCTCAGCTCTGTCACACACGTGCAGACGGAGAAGCAGATTTATGAATGTAACGTGGTGACTTGTGTGTCCAGGCCCAGCTGAAGGACTATCAGAGGGAGCTGGAGGACACCAGAGCGTCCCGGGACGACATCTTCGCCACGGCCAAGGAGAACGAGAAGAAGCTCAAGAGCCTGGAGGCGGAGATCGTGCAGCTGCATGAGGTACGCTGTCGACTGCTCAGGTTTTTACATAAGGTCACATTCAGCAGGTGTACGGGGGAAATAATGGAGAGATACTGCATCGATATGAAACTTTTGCTGGAGATTACTGACATACATTTGATGGGGAAACGTGTCATTTTGATTAAAAATGGCCAAAATTGCCGAAAGCAACGAAATCTAAATGATGAACAGAGCTCGGTTTAATGTATGTTTTTATTTTATTGATATATTAGTTACAAAGATTATTTTCAGTGGGGAGTTTGGCTAATTTGGCTTCAAAACTCAATCAGGCGAGGAATTAGACGTTGAAAATGACCTTTGAAATCTTGCCCAAGCCTGGAAAGTTTGGAGTCTGTTGGAGCTACTAAAGTGGGGATGTGGAGAAAACAGGCCCTAAAGTTTTGTAACATCTGCACCAGAGGTGGGTAGAGTAGCTAAAATAATTACTCAAGTAAGAGTAACTTACTAAAAAGTAGTGGCTAAAATAATTACACAAGTAAGAGTAAAAAATTACCTCGGGAAAATACGTGAACACTGTGAGTAACTGTTTGAGCGAAGAAGTCTGATTTATGATTCAGTCGTGACACAAATGATGAGAAACAAAACATGAAATGATGTATTTCAAAAGGAAATGCCAGAAAAAGATATAAAATGACTTTTTTCTGAAGAATAAAGTACATAAAACACAAACTACATCCATTTTATATGTTAGATGAAGCTTTTGCCACTTAAAAGATTTACTCACTGTAGAACAAGTAACTATTATTTTTAACACAAGTACGGATACATTACAGTATTACTCAAGTAGAAGTAAAAAGTACCACATGGTAAAACTAATCTAAGTTACAGTTACTTAAAAGTTACTGAAACTGTAACTGAGTACTTTCCACCTCTGGTCTGCACATGCGCGCACGTATAGCCGCGCGTATATGCTACGCCATCTTCCACAAAGGAAATGACCATATTTGGATTCCAGAGTCTTGTCAGGGGGATTCTGTGCGTTGTGTGGATACACATGTGGATAAACATGTTTATGTTTGTGAATGGATATGCGCGGGAAACAGGGCGACGTTGTGGTGACTGAGTCAATAAAACATCATAAAATAAACTAGGGCTGGGCAAAAATCGATTTAATCGATTTATCGATTTTGTAGCCTAAAACGATTTTTATTTTGCAAACTCGAGTTTTTTTTCCACCACAGTTTTTTCTGACTTTTTCGCATTTCGTCCTTGTGGGTTACCGTAGCGCGGTGTGAGACAGCCCCCCGCGTAACACCGTCAAAACAACAACATGTACGATGGAAAGTGATTACAGAGATTAAGAATCTAATGATATGAATGAAGTATGTCCCTTGAGTTGCTCATATTTGCGAGGAAAGGCTCAGGATTTGCATCTTGGATGAACTCTGACAAGTTGCACCACTGCCTTGCTAGCTAGCTAACTTTCCTAACTTTTAGCCTGAGGCTAACAACACGGTGAAGAAAACCACAATGCAAACGCGGTTTAAGGCTAATAATAATATCCTTCTGATCTGGAGCGCTCACGTGAAGTCTCAGGACAAACTCATATACGCACTTCTCTCTCCCTCTCTCTGTTCCTCCTGCGTGTGTGTGTGTGTGTGTGTGTGTGTGTGTGTGTGTGTGTGTGTGTGTGTGTGTGTGTGTGTGTGTGTGTGTGTGTGTGTGTGTGTGTGTGTGTGTGTGTGTGTGTGTGTGTGTGTGTGTGTGTGTGTGTGTGTGTGTGTGTCTGTGCGTGTGTGTGTATCTGTGCGTGTGTGTATCTGTGCGCTTGCCCCGATCAGGAGAGAGACGCGAGAAACAGGGAAATAGTGGATCCTTTGAAAACTATGAAAACTACAATAAATTTGACTCATGTTGCAGAGGCAAGCACATGTCCCAAACGCGTTAATACTCACAGGTCTATCCCCAGTCTCCTGACAATAAAACAGGTAAACTGCACAGAGGCCGGTGAACTTACAGGAGCATTTTACTGTGATGAAGATTAAATAATATTGCTACAATTATCTGCACCTTCATCTTATCCTCTGTGTTCTTTCAGATAAAGGTAGAGATTTAAGTGAATTTAGATGAATAAAGAGAATAAAATAGCTGTATAATGAATTTGCCCCATTGTCTAAAGGTTTTGTTTTTGAAGTATTTTGTCAGATGTATATCATATCACCCTGCCCTAATGCCAGAGGCTCATTTACTTTTTATTTTGGGATTGTTTTACGCATTTTAACTCTTGAGGACAATCACTGCAATAAAGTGGCACTTTTGACAATATATCTGAATCTGATCTGTAGTCATTTTTAAGTGCATTGGAAGAAAAAATCTAAAATCTAATCGAAACTCAAATTTTTCTTTAAAAAATCGGAGATTTTCTTTTCAGGCAAAATCGCCCAGCCTTAAAATAAACATTGTAAAGGGTGAATTTGGTCAATATGAGACACTAAAAAATAAAGGTTAAAGGAGAAAGCAGACCAAACATCTCAAAAAAAAAATCAATGTTTTCACCTTATAAGATACAGCTTCAGTGCTGCATTCCGACGCCTTTCCTTAGCGTTGGTATTTGACATTTTGAACCTCTCTGTAGGACCTGGCGTCGTCGGAGCGAGGCCGGCGTCACGCGGAGCAGGAGAGAGACGAGCTGCAGGACGAGATCTCCAACAGCACCTCGGGAAAGTACGGAGCTCTCCTGTTGATCTGTTGAAACGCTCAGTTTAACGGTCAGGCCCTTCACGTGTCTCCGCCGTGTCGTTTCCTGTGCAGGTCAGCTCTGATGGAGGAGAAGCGGCGTCTGGAGGCGCGGATCGCTCAGCTGGAGGAGGATCTGGACGAGGAGCAGGGGAACATGGAGCTGCTCAACGACCGCTTCAGGAAGACCGCTCTGCAGGTCAGGAGCTCGGGAGACCGGAGACCATTCAACTCTTTATTGCTGCAGTTAGTTGGTACAAGCCGAGGCAAATATGACTGAATACATTTTCGGGTATCACAAGTTATGCCATGGCAGTGGTTTTCAAACTTTGGTACAGGGTCAACTTTTCATTTTCATTTATTCATTTAGTGACCTGTCCATTTATGCTTTAGTAATGCTTTTAACTTTAACTACCCCAACCTAAAAAAAATCCCTGGTCAACCAAAAACATGCCCTGATCAGCGATAGTCATGAAAAGGGGGCATGGAACTTATCTGCAACTTATCTGACCCAAACTGCACTCATAAGACATAAAAACGGCACATTTATGTGTAAAAAGACATAAAACTTGTCTTAACAGTCCGAGTCTGTTTCAACCTGAAAAGAAACAAAGCAGCATCAGAAGAGTTTTTTTGGACATGAATCATGTCTGGCGTTCAGACCCGGCGGGAGACTGTGAATTAATTGGAATGAAATACACGGGTGTGATGAATGAATGACAGAGTCTTCCCACTGCATCATAAAACATTCCATAATGCACCTTTAAAGCGGCATAATAAAACTTTTTGAGATTTAAAGGCACACTGTGTAACATTTTGGACTATATTGTTGCCACCAACACAAAACGTGCTCCTAATGACCAGCTCAACACAGAAAATGCTATTTCTGCTCACAGCAAAGACACTTGTTTGTACATTTATGACGTTTGTTGCCAGCAAGGCTAGCTACTTATTGCTAGCCTAGCTACTTAGTTGAAGGTGCAGTTGGAGAGGAGGAATGGTGGTGAATCTCTGGGTAAGTTGACTCCCGTTAACTTCACGAGCGATTCCCCCAACTTCTCTGGCAGGGACGGGGACAGAGATATTGTCCTCTACTACTACTTGCGGAGTGATATGAAAGACCTGGCACAAACTCCGTTGCCATTGGCAGCGGTCATTATTTTTTTCAGAGGTCCTCTATCAGAAAATAATGACCGGTAGAACGGTGGAAAATCCCATTCAAGTGAATGGAGCGTTCTACTTGCATTGTGAAGAGCCGTATATTAAAGATAAACAATACATCTTTGGGCCCAATAGTCGGTGCATTTACTTTTATTTTTCAATTGTTTCTAATTTAGTACTTCTTTTTTACCAGAAGTAAATTGAGTTTTATTGTAATTTACTTATATTGTGTGATATTTAATGATAAAGAATTTTTCAAACAAAGCTTTAGAGTCATCTTTAGAGTTTCTGTGGCATTAAAAGGTCTTCAATAAGATTGTTTATTGTGATATTTTCTTGCCTCGATTGTTTTATCGTAACAAGCCTAGTTAAATGAATGTGAAAGTTTCTTTTCAGAGTTTTATAACATGTCATTCCTACTTCAGCCTGCAGGGGAAAGGCCAGGCCAGTTAAAAAAAAAATTAATATTAACTTTTTACTGTGTTTTCTTTACATGGAGAGTAATTAAAATAAAAAAATTGAACTAATGAATGCTGCTTCACCCAATAGAATGACATGTCCTTGTCCCCGTCCTGCAGGTGGACTCCCTGAGCGCCGAGCTGAGTGCGGAGCGCAGCACGGCGCAGAAGAGCGAGAGCGCGCGGCAGCAGCTGGACCGCCAGAACAAGGAACTGCGTGTGAAGCTGGGCGAGCTAGAGGGGGCGGTGAAGAGCCGCTTCAAGGCCTCCATCGCCGCCCTGGAGGTGAAGATCGGGCAGATGGAGGAGCAGCTGGAGCTGGAGGCCAAGTGAGGAAACGGATAAGTCTAAAAGGAGGCGGAGCTCAGGGTGTAACAGGCATGTGCTTCCAGGGAGAGGGCGGCGGCCAACAAGATGGTGCGGAGGGCAGACAAGAAGCTGAAGGAGGTGTGCATGCAGGTGGAGGACGAGCGTCGCCATGGAGACCAGTACAAGGAGCAGGTGAGGGCTGAGACATTATTACATTGCCTCTGTAAATTATAATTACATTTCCTTATTTCTTTTTCAACTTTTGAGGTCAAAATCGTCCTACAAGTCATTCTAATATCCAAAATTAGACTTAATTTAAAAAAACTGATATTCTTATAGTATTCTATGCAACAGGCTATTCAATCTGTTTATAAAAGATACTGCAATCGCAACCCAACACAACCCAAGGCATTCTTAAAGTGATAGTCTGTCAGTTTGCAAAATGAGGAGAGAGAGAAAAAATTCAACAGTAAACGATCAAGTTCCCACCCCCTCCCCTCCTGATTGGTCATGACAGGCCGGTTCACAGGAAAGCTCGTCCCATTGGTCAAAGTGACGGCACCGGGGGATTCTGAGAAGTGTCAACGAATGGGAGGGACTTTGGAAAAAATATTATTGTCTAATATTACAGGCACTCAATTATACGCAATCTATTCAATTAGTAAAATGTTTCAACTTACAGACCGTCGATTTAAAAAGACAGAAGTCAGAAGTACGTCCAGCGAAAAAATGATCAAATATCCTGATCATAACATTTTGTTTGAAATCTGAGAGGGGTAAGTCGTAGGAGAGATTAACAAATATCATCGACTGGACTGGGTTGATTCTACTTCTACTTTATCTTCAGAAGCTCCTTGTAGTCAAAAGCCTTATAACACGCAAGCTAGAAGTCCTATTTAAGCTCTTTATAATATGCGTTCGGAGCTATAGGAATATGCTGGGAGAGGCCAAATGCTAACAACATCTTTGGTCGTTTTGCGTGATTTAGGGTAGAAAATCCCTACTGCAATGTAAAATTCTACCTGTTTGATTCATCGTCACAGCAGCTTAGCTCAAGTGACTAATACTGTGTCTGTGTGTGCGTAGCTGGAGAAGGCCAACTCCCGCATGAAGCAGCTGAAGAGGCAGCTGGAGGAGGCGGAGGAGGAGGCCACCCGGTCCAACGCGTCCCGCAGGAAGCTGCAGCGGGAGCTGGACGACGCCACAGAGGCCAGCGAGGGGCTGAGCCGGGAGGTGCACACGCTCAAGAACAGGCTCCGGTATGGACCGCACTGTGGTCTTCAGTATGATCCTTACTCACTGTCAAGTCATTTAGGGACTGTTTCGAAATAAGTAACCTCGTCATAGATCCCAAAAAATTTATGCTACTGGTATCAAAAAAAAGTATCAAAAGCAAGTTAGGAAAGAATATATCTTTATGGAGCAAGTTTTGATGTTGTTGGTCCAGGGACAACATTAAAGGAAGTGACTTAATAAATGATCCAAATTTAAAAGAAACAGTCTGTTATGGAATGATTTTCTGGTTCTAAACTACAAATATTTTAGTATAAGTGTCGGAAAAAGTAAAAGTTTCAGGTGTGAGTATCGTAAACCAAGTATCGTTAAAGTGATAATTTGTAAGATTGCAAAGTGAGGAAGAGTGAGAGTGAAATTGGAAAGTAAAATTAAGAACAAATATTATTATTATTATTATTATTAATTATTATTATTATTATTATTATTATTATTATTATTATTACGTGACATCAAATTTCAGGCCCAGGCGGTCAACTATACGCAATCTAGCAAATTTAACCTTACATTTAACCTTACAGACTATCACTTTAAAGTACCGGAAATGTCACTGGACCCTTCCTTATTTCAGATACCACTGAGACACAAACTTTTTTTATTTTATTTTTTGTGTAATGTGAAATCTAACAAATTGGTGGATCATAATAAAAAATACTTAAAACTAATACGACAAAAATGAGACCTCTAAAAGCCAACAATAGCATAGCATTGATAGTATTTGTGTGTGTATTGTTATATATATGCACTATGAGTAACCTCCGAGTATTTGACTCTGGATCTCCCCAGGCGCGGCGGGCCCATCAGCTTCTCCAGCGGCCGCTCGGGGCGCCGCCAGCTGCAGGTAGAGGGCGCCGCCTCCCTGGAGCTGCTGTCGGACGAGGAGCTGGAGAACAAGACCACGGACAGCAACGCCAACGAGACCCATCCCGCCCAGGAGTAACCGCCCCGCCCGCGCACACACACCTCCCCCGACCCAGCATGACCCGAGCACCAGCAGCGACTAAAGAAGAAGAAGAGGAGGAGCACTTCCTGTTGCCTTATTGTTCAAAGACTGTTTTCACAACGACATCATTACACATGGACTGGACAGAGCCGTGTGGAGCGAGCCATCTCCAGTGGGCCGGTGTTTTGACTAGTTTAGACAGTGGTACAGTTACGGGTCGGGCTGTCGCAGCAGGATTTGGTGGGATTTTAAGGTTTTTACTTTAACATTTTATGACTTATTTCAGCTTGACATTGACAAGTGACAGAGAAGACCAGATGAAAACACTCGATTAGTGGTAAATCCTCTGTTTGGAGGCACTTAATCTTTGCCAGGTCCATTTTAATTAGAATTAAGAGCAGAAGGGAGCAAACTCCAGACGTCATATTGATTGTTTTAAGATGTAGATAGACATATATGGGGACGATTTATGTACTTTTATTCACTATCAACATGTGCCAATATTTAGTTTCGATAGTGTCTATGGGTTGGACTATGTTTTGAGATATTGTAGAGCGAGAGATCTAACATGAAGCGTACATGAAACTCTTTTAAGACCCTGTCAGCTGTATAACGAAATCCAATCCACCTTTATTTGTGTAGCACACATAGACATATTATTAATAGACCGTCATTCCTCACTCCTCCCCGTTTACCATAATGACCACGTTCGAGGGGGAAATCATGGCGGATTTACAGACTCCTCCTCCCCAGCTCTGACGAAGCATGTTCCTAATAAGGGCATAAGGGCGGGATCTTCACTGTAGACTCGGCCCTTGCGTGAAGTGTAGCTCGCGCAGCTCCAATGCTAACAGTCAGACCCTCATTAAGTATGAGATTTCTAAAATGTTTATTACAAAAACCAGCCCGGTGCCTTAATTGTAACTAACCCAGCGTAATCACAGGGGGAATATCTAGCTGTAGACCGTTCCAAAAATTAGGCACCGGGCATTAAAGTTGTTTTTAACGTATTTAAAGTGCAATGCATTCCAATGGGGGACTAGCGGCTATATGGAGGTACTACAGGAATGGCGGCCTCCAGTGTCGTCGTCGCAAAGCAGAGCAGCCAGCGGCCATTGGTAGCACATTTTACCAATAAAGTCTCCAAAGTACAAATTAGCACTATACAGCTGAAGGAGAAAGTGCAGCGCAGAGATGGGCTGACATTACGCAACTCATCCAGAGCCAAATAGGGCCTGTGGGTGCGTCTATATCGCCTATTCTCTGAACGCTTCTAAGCGCCAGGCATCAGCGACTAAAAGTAGTTAATATACAGGGATTAAACAAATGTACAGGTATTAATGGGAAACTCTGGAGTATGTTGAACTTTTTCTTAATATTCCAAACACATGGCATATTGATGTCCTTACTGTAGATATGAAGTAAACATGTTCAAATCAAATATTGGTTTGACTGATAACTGTAATTTTGATTTATTTACAATAACAAACACATTTCATGAAGTGTGTCCTGCATGTTATAGAGTGCTAAAACTTGTACACTTAAAGCAGTACTAAGTAACGTGTTTACCTAAATAAATCATTTGGGGGTAATACAAGTGTTAATGGGATGATTGGGGGTCTTTCATCTCCCCCTGGTGTCTCTGGCTAGAAAACCACATTTGCTACTGCTTGCTACTGCCTCCGGGTCAGAGGTGCAATACACACTAATAGAATCACGAAGAAGAAACTAACAGGCTAACGGGCTAGCGCCACTTTAAACAGTATTTACAACCAAGTTTGAGTGGAAAAAAAATATTTCCATTGTATAACTGGATGTACAACATCCCTCTCTCCCTTCGCCTTTTCTATTTACTCTCCAAGACATTTAATAAGTTAAAAAATTGTACCTTGCTAAGACACCTGCAGTTGCGCTTATGGCCTCTAGGGGCAAGAGTTACTTAGTACTGCTTTAAAGAGGGCATAATATTATATATTTGGCAGGTATTTGGTAAACATCTTAAACATATCCTGGTCATTGTCTTAAACATTGTTGGTTAGAAAATGCCATATCCATCTAAAGCTATACTTGCATACTCATAGCCGTACTTCCTGGTTCACCAAGAGCTGTGTCAATAAAAAGAGTATTTTATCGTATTTTCATCGTAACATGATCAAAAGCGCTAAAAAGTCAAGAGTTTTCACAAATCCAAATCTCTCCAAGTGCTGCGCCAGTCCGCCCCAGGCTGTACCACTGTATCACAAACATGGCTCTCCTCTCTGCAGTGAACTACAGCCCTGTCACGTTAGGAAGTGTTGAAGTGGACTTGTGTATGCTCGGTTAAGAATACAGCATGATCAGTGTTGGTTTCCGTCGACAGTAGGTCGCTTTTGACTTGTACTTCCGCTCGTTTCCTGTGCCTTCACTCGTGTACGCTCTTTCCACATGAACCACAGTATTTTCATACGCCGTTGCCTAGTTACTATAAGAAGTATATTTGTGTACGCTCGTGTAATTCCTTCGTCCAACACATGGGGGCGTTTTCTTATGAATAACTTTTGTATTTTTTTGAGTTATTAGGGAGTGAAAAAGGTCCAGTAGACGACGTGTATTTATATATCGGCAAAAGTGTAAACCAGCTCGGTTCTGCACACGCTCAGTGCGGCGCGTGCACGACTCAAGAGTGATGCAATAAAAGTCTATGGAGGACAATCACCGCCTCGAGCACGTGTGTTTGTCTGTCTGTTACAACATTAGCTATATGAATTGAAAATAGCTTTAATTGTAACACATTTATAGTTTTGTTTGGGGGTTAAGAGATGGAGAAAATTAGGGCCACAGTGTCGTCTGAGCTGATGAACAGTTGTAATTATTTTAGTATTTTAATAATCGTAGCACACACAGGATACATGTACAGGCTACTTTGAAATGGGGTTTGTTTACCGACAGAATAATCGGCTAAATGGATATTGTTGGGAAGCTCAGGTTATGAATATCCACTTTAAAATGACTAAATATCTGCTGCCCTTATGAGACGTTATACTATAATGCGAGAAAAATCTTTTGAAATTCCTATGAATCCATAAAAATGCAACAGGAACAGGCAACATATTTTTTGCTGACTAAAATGTTATTAAAAGTTGTTTATGAGACTAAAACTATGACTAAAACTCGACCTAAATATGACGAAAAATCATCCAAACTTCCAATGACATTTAAATCCACGGCCAAAAGAACAGGTCTGAGCTTTGTTCATGTGGGAGAACAAACATGAAGCAGAGAATTGTGATTAAATAAGATTAGAATCAATATTATAAATGCACGGTTCACTAATTTATTCTACATTCAAATATGTTGTCAAAATGGCCACTGGTTTCCTGATTAGAGTCTGTATGGTGGAGTAAAGTTGCCCAAAACCTGGAAATGGACAGGAGTGTTTTCCCTTACATGAGGCGCAACAGGTTGATTTGTTCATCTTGGATTTAAACCCTTCACTTTTCTCCAACACTCACACACACACACACACACACACACACACACACATACACACACCACACTAAATAGACGTTCGCTTTACGAAGGTCTTTTCCACATAGGCTTTGAGCTAAAAACAGTATAAAAACAGTTGTTGAGTCACCACTGGTAAATCCATTTAACTCACTGTGGTGTCCAAGTGTGTTAAAGGTGCATTATGCAACTTTTTATGTGGAAAAAAGTTTATATTTGACCTTGTAGGGACCCAGCAGCTGTATGAGTGATCTGCATGGCGCCTTTACTTTCCGTCACAGTGGTCTCTACGACGCTCCAATCGTGCTGACGGAGCCTCTCACCAGAAAACAAGTGATCCTGGAGCGTCCTAGAGACCAGTGTGATGGAAAGTAAAGGCGCCATGCGGACCACTCATACAGCCACAGGGTCACTACAAGGTCAAAGATGCACAAATATCAAATTTTTTTGTATAAAAAGTTCCACAATGAACCTTTAACATGAACTATATAGTATTCTACCTTTTTACATCTACATGACTTTATTATTGCTGTAAATCCCATGATGGTGTGACTGTGACGTCGGCCTGTTTTATGAGGTGACACTGGTGTGTGAAGAGTAACTATATTACAATATGCGTCATCGGGGGGATTTAATTAGGCTTGTAATTCAAACTATATGAAACAAATAACCCCGGACAGTCGTGGTAAAGCGCCTCACCTGTGCGCGTACACACACACACACACACACACAACACACACACTGAGCTGAGTTTTGGGGGGTTTCACACAGACCTTGCTTTGTTTGCTCCGTCTGGCCTCTGTGCCACACTTGACCCTGTCCTCACAGACTGTAATGAGGCTGGAAAACAGGGCGTAATCTTCGTCACGTGACTCATAGTAATAATCGCTCGATCATGATCCAGTCTGAGGCGCCGGGGTGGGAGGTGGGGAGGGGCAAGTGGAGCAGACTGTGCGGAGTTAAGACACAACTGCAGCAGGAGTTGAGGTGAGTGGAGCGGGACTTTATCAAACATATGTATGTCTTTTTAGACCTGCAGTTCTGGGGACTAATACATGTTGGGGTCCACATATGAAACAATGTGTATCCAATAGTCCGTGTGAAGAAGGCTTGTTTTCAAAATGTCAAAACAAAATGATAAATGATTGTATGTGTTGTCCCTTTTCCCCAAGCCCTCACATGTAATTAAGTCCGTTAAAACAGGCGTTAAGTGCTCAGCGCTCTGAATAACCCGGATGCGCTCAGGGGAAAGTGCTGTTATTGTTTGGAGAGGGCGCGCGCTCTTCTAATGACAGGGTCCGCTAAAGCGCACAGCGTTTGACCTCCGTGCGGAATATTCAGATGCAAATGAGCGGCATGAATCACTGCTCGGAGGAGGGCGGTATAAATACGCTCCGACCCTGTGCTCTCCGCAGGGCCCAGAGGAACCTGCTTGACCACCGGGAGCGCTCACGTCGCTGAGGTTTGCACCAGGAGCGGCGGGCGCGTATGATGTCCGTAGTGAGCGCGCTTCAGCCCTTCGCCAGACCCATGCAGCCTTCGCCCATCCAGCGGAGGCACACGCTCCCGGCCAGCGAGGTGCGTCCCCTCAACACGCAGGACGCCATCAGCGTGTTCGAGATCGAGAGGGAAGGTGAGGGTTCAGCTACAGTCCTCCTCCACCTGTCATATTTGTAATTCGAATAAGCATAAATAAAGTGATGAAGCTGTTGGTGTTGACATAGAAGGGGCTGTGGCGTCCCGTGCGTAAAAGCGGAACTTTACGCACGCGTCTTGACCATTTGGTGTTTTGTTTTTTGCCGTGGGTTGCAGCGTTCATCTCGGTGTCCGGAGAGTGCCCGCTCCATCTGGATGAGGTGCGCCACTTCCTCACGCTGTGCCCGGAGCTGTCCATGGGCTGGATCGAGGAGGGCCGCCTGGTGGCCTTCATCATCGGCTCCCTGTGGGACAAGGAGCGGCTCGCGGAGGTAAGACGCGCATCTATAGGCGTTTAAGGGGAATTCTCTCATCTTTAGTGAGTGAGTGAGTGAGTGAGTGAGTGGTGGTGGTCGGAGGGGCCGATGGCGCAGACTGGTTGCGTCGCTTCCCTCAATCTACCCCCGGGCAGCTGTGCTGTAATAGTAGCTTACCACCACCAAGTATGGAGTGACTGAATAGTGCAATGTAAAGCGTTTTTGAGTGTCCAGAAAAGCGCTATATAAAACCAATGCTTCATTTGTATTATTATTGAGTCCAAACACTAAATAGCCATGATATTTGGTAATCTCCTCTGATACATGTACAAGGCCATCGTGGTGACCAGAAGCTGAAGCTCTAAAGTTGTGTTTTTAAACTAAGTACAGCTGTAGAGACTTTGGGGTGATACTGGCTGCTGTAAATGTGCTACATGAAAACATTTGAGGCCCTATACCTGATTTTTTTTTATCATTTCGTTTGCGCTCATTGTTTGTACATTTTGAATAATTGGTTGTGTCTAATTCCCAACATTCATAGCGCATTTGTAACATCCCAGTTCTTTTATATGAGCCCCTTCACAGTTTTCAGGATCTCTTTTTTGGGATCACTGTCACAATAAAGCTGAAAACAATTTGCTAGTTCTTGGGGGAGAAAAGTGTTTTAATGAAATATAGTCTTTTCACAATTCCCTTAAGGAGAGAAAAATCCATTTCATTCACCACCTGTAAAAATATCCGGTACAGTGCCTTTAATGATCTGAAGGAGAGCGGTGTTTCCATATTTAAAGGTAACCGTGTCCGTCTGTGTCTGTGCAGGAGGCGCTGACGCTCCACAAGCCGCGGGGCTCCACGGTGCACATCCACGTGTTGGCGGTGCACAGGACGTTCCGGCAGCAGGGCAAAGGGCCCATCCTGATGTGGCGGTACCTGCAGTACCTGCGCTGCCTGCCATACGTGCGCCGGGCCGTGCTCATGTGCGAGGACTTCTTGGTGCCTTTCTACTGTAAGTCGGGCTTCAGGTCCTTGGGCCGCTGCGCCATCACCGTGGCCAACCTCACCTTCACCGAGATGTCGTACCCCATCAGCGGACACGCCTACATGCGCCGCAACAGCGAGGCCATCCGCTTCCCCCAGGCGCTGAGCCTGCACCCCCCGCTGGGCGTGCCCCCGCCCTGAGCGAGCCCCTGGAGCCCGAGGCCCAGGCGGAGGACAGCAGCGAGGCCAGTGACGTATGACGCTCTGTGGGATCATCTCACTGACTTTGGACTGAGTTCACCTCAGAGTTTAGAATGTATTTACTCGCCGACATGGTATTGTTTCTGTTCACTGTGCAGCACTAAAATGTTCAAATGTAACAATCTTCCCCGTAAGTTTCTATGAGGCTGACAGTGAAGGTAAAGACGACAAATGCTGCATTTTCTACCATGTCCTGGAGTTCGTATTATCATTCCATGTTCCCGAACCAAATATCAAAGTAGATTTTCCGATGGAGCTGCTTATCTGCGTGTGGCGTGACGTGTGTTGTATGTGTAAATATAATTTGTTTGCGTGGCGCTGTAGTAAGCTGCTGTCTGCTTACCTTAGTCACTCCCACCTGTGCGCTGACGTCAGAGCCTGTGCTATTAGCGCTTTAGCCGCTGTAACCGGCTCACGGCGGTGTCAGCGACCTCATTTAAACTACCCACTGCACACACAGGCGCGGCTCACCAGTAACCACTCATTACACCATCACATTACCATTACACTGGTAAACTACACCTCACATTATTAAAGCTGTGGCGCAGCGGTTCAGGGGCGTGCTCATGTGTGACCGATCAGCTAAGAATAATCTGTGCCCTGCCCCTGACTCAGGCTTAATCCACTAACAGGTCTCACCCACAAACACCGCCCCACAGGAGGGTGAGCGGGTGCCATGGAACCAGAGGGACACCAGGTCCAATCACTCGCTCCTCTCTGGGTTGTTATGGTTACCACTAAAATATCACAAAGGTTCATCCAAAAGGTTCATGAGTGTGACTAAACATTTTATCATATGAATATTTTAATTAATAACTCATTTGTTATCTTAAAGGTGCATTGTGCAACTTTTTATGTGAAATAAAAGATATTTGTGCATATTTGACCTTGTAGTGACCCAGCGGCTGTATGAGTGGTCACCATGGCGCTTTCACTTTCCATCACAGTGGTCTCTACAACGCTCCAGAATCACTTGTTTGTAGGTTTTCTGGTGAGAGGCTCCGTCAGCAGTGAAAACCTTCCAAATAATTGATCCTGGAGCGTCCAAGAGACCACTGTGATGGAAAGTGAAAGCGCCATGGTGACCACTCATACAGCTGCTGGGTCACTATAAGGTCAAATACACACAAATATAAACTTTTTTTAATTTCACATAAAAAGTTGCACAATGCACCTTTAAAGTGCTATGACACATTAGACACATTTTTTGCTAAAATATAGTCAACACAATTATATTTAAGATTTTGCTTTCTTTAGTTTGACCATTTCTGTGATAGTTTCAGTTTCTTATTGGACACCGACAGGAAGTGACGTAGATAGAGGCAAACCATTTTAAACTGTTGCCGTGCCGACCATGTCATGTCAATGGGAAATGAGTCAAACTGCTGTGGAACTTTACCTCTATCTATGTCACTTCCTGTCAGGAGCTTAAAAATTCAAATAAAAATAACTTTTCTGCCCAACATTTCTTCACTAGAATTGCTGCTTCACTGAAATAAAACTCACAACAAATGTTATCCAGCTATATCCGTCATATGCACTTTAAATAGATTTTTGTTTCTAGTTGCGGAACAAAATGTGTACGGTACATCTCATTCTAATGCATTTGTATCAATGTTATGAACTTGCAGGCGAGTTTTCAAACATTTGACCTGCCAGTGTGCTACAAATATGTTAGGAAAGTCAATTCGAATTGTCATTGTTTGTAAACATAAAATCAGGTATAGGGCCTTTAAAGGGATAGTCTGGAAGTCTAAATGTTTTAAAAATGTTATAAAATGTGCAAAATCGACCTCCTGGTCTTGCATTTTGATGTTAAGTAAGTAAAAATACTTATATTATGTTTTGTAATGTCCCTCCTTCCTGGATCTCATCAGCCTAGCATCCTCCCACGTTGACCAATGAGACGAGCGTTCTCTGTGAACCAGCCTGTCAGGTCCAATCAGGAGGGAGGGGGAGGAGTTTACTTTTCTAAATTCTGTTCCTGTTCTCCTAATTTTGCAAACGAAGAAGGGCTTCCTGGTTAAAGAGGGGAGGAATTTTACTTTCAAATTACACTGTATCTCTCCTCCCTTACAAACTATCACTTTAATGCATCCATTTATACCAATGTATTGTCTAAACCCAAAACATTCTGCTTCCTTAAACTACAAAGATCCTTGTGAAACATGTATCATTGTGTAAGCAGTAGTTTGTAGAAGTTGAATTGAAAGAGTACACAGCTACAAAATATGTATAATTTGAGTATTGTCTCTGAATGCTGTTTTTAGGATGTTTTCTGGGCATTTTCGAAGTACTGTGCTTGAATTATTAAACCAAAAATGTTGCCACTCACCCTGGAGCCCTGATACGCCTTTAATTATTGTAACGCATCAAGCATAATTTACTAATTCTACACCTGCCTTGGTACAGATCTTATGTTTCAACTTCTCTCATACTCATCCTGGTTACTGCTAGTCAGCTGAGGATTAGTTTGTTTGTACTTTGATTTTAGTGGCTAAATCTGCTATTGGCTGGATAATCTTAATTAATCTTAATAGTCCTGCTGAGGTCATGAGTGTAATGGTGGTCAACAAAACAACAGTTACTGTGTTGATGACGTGTTTTGAACTCACAAGTCGATCCAGTCGGTCGAAAAGTCACGTGCTTCATTGCTTTTGTAAACTAGAATCCTCAGCCATGAACACACCACCCAGAATGACTGAATACACATGAATATTGATATGAATCATTCAGATTCCCGGATGTGTGGAGGAATACAATCGTTATATTAGATCGCGATTTAGAATACGGCTCAGTAACTCCTAGCTAGTTACTGTGGTACATCCCTGGTACTTATAGAGGTAATTACCAGGTACTTACAGAGGTATGGCCTGGTAACTCCGGTGCCATGCCATTGGTCCGGCAACCCATTAGTCCAACGTCTCATTATTCTGAAAATATAACCCTAACCCTAATGGCACCCCTACTCAATGGGTGATTTTCAGACGTCGGACTAATGGGCTGACCTTGTAACTTTAAGTACTTGGTAATTATCTCTGTAAGTACCAGGGATGTACTACAGTAACTACCTAGGAGTTACCGGGCCCTATTCTAAAGTGTAACCAATCTTTCTCAGTAAATCCTGCCTAAAAGCTGTTGTGTGGTTGGATGTTCCATTTTGTCGGAACTACAGCTTCAAGTTAATGATTAGAATCACGTCTGCAGATCTAAACTAATGGTGTGGATTATGTTTTAAAGTTTAACGTAACTGTGCCGGACACATCAGGCTCTAATTTCTACCATTTACTTTGCTTTAAACATAAAATAAATTGTTAATCAAATGTTTAATGTCATGTCATGTGTTAGCTAAGTCATGCTTTAGCTAAATCTAAAGCTGAATAAACTAGGAAGAAAGAAGAGCTTCTAAAACGTTTTCTAGTCAGTTTTACACTAAACTTAGATCATGATTATTTCCCGAAATGCGCAACATAAATGTGTAAAATTCAGCACAAAGTTACGGTGGATTAGTCAAGGGTGCGTTTATGCTAACTTACGTCATATTGGAAAAAAGGTGCTCTTGTCCAAACTTAGGACTCATTGCCGTTTAACATTTAAAACAGGTCTTAAACTTTATAAAACTGATGAGAGAATGACCTGGTGTGTCAGTGAGATCGGTCTACAGGTCGCGTAATCCAAATCTGAACATTTAGTTAGTTTGGTCGTTACTCCAAGTAGCCTACCTCTTGGCAGTTTGTACAAACATTCATGGAGACCAATGAAGTCCAATTTCTGTTTATATCAGACTTTTAGAACTATCAGAGGTTATCGTGGTAATCAAATGACATTTCATCACAATCCGACAATTATTCACCTTCCTCTCAAATCCAGTGACAACCACCCAATATCAGCGATCTCCCATTGTTTTCAATGACACCGAGAGCGTTGTATTCAGCTCCGCTTGATTTGTGACATAACACCGGAGAGACTAATAATGCTCTTTAAGATTTATTATGCCCTTGAATGATGCCCATTACAACCAGCCCACATTAGGCCAGCATATTTACAGAATATTATAGTCCACTACAGTTTCTTAAAAAAACATGTCTCTCACATTTCCGGGAAAAAGAATTTTCGAACATTAACTGTTCAAAATGCTGTCATTAACTTGAGGCTGGTCTTAACTCAGTAAACTCCAAGTTTGAAGGACATACCCATAACCCAACACCACAACTTTATGTAACGATTGGATTTGTGAACTTTCATAGATCAGACTTATTAGCTCTCTAGCTTAGATGTTCCAATCCACTCTATTTCTCAAACTGTATGTGGGGGTCAGAGGGTGTATGCTAAGGGGCCAAATAGGCTCTGTGCGAGTGACGTGTGACTTCAGAGTGCGATCTCCGACGCCGCGGTCCTTTCTCTCGCTATTTTCTCAATACGGATCTGCGATGTCTTGCACAAATATATGAAAAGTTCAAGAACGCATAAGTAACAGTGAGATACTGATGGGAAGTCACTGGCTACCTGTTACAAACATTACGTTGGATGTAATTAGCATACTGGACAGCAGGAAACGTCTGTTCATTGAGAAGGACTTTTTTTTTTAATTCTCAGAGCTAATGGCTAGTATAAAAAACACCACCACAAAATGAATCAACTACAAAGTATTTATACTAAAGGCAGATTTTATTTTTATTTTTTTATTGGAAAATCTTGTGAGCAAAAGATAAGAACATAAATGAGCACCAGAGAATATATCGCACATGTTCTGTATTCTCGGCAGTGCTCTGTGTCATGTCTGATATGTTTATTCTTTCACTTTGACAGAATACCCGAGCAGGGGAACATATATAGCGTTGACCCCGTCAGTAACTCACTGCCTGCCATGTAATCTGGAGCTAAGACACCGCTACAAACTCATAGGGAAATAACGGGACATAAAGAGCAGCGCCTCCTGTGAACAATAACGCCAGTATTTGAACTTTTAAAAGAGTCTCCTGTTTGGGGCATCTGACCCGGGACCTTCTTCTTGCGTGTGGGGCTTGTTTTGCGTTGGCACTGTGCTTGTCGGGCAGCCACTCGCTCCATTCATTCAAAGGGCCATTTAAACATGCGGAGGTCTAGTATTAGAGCCAGTGATCAACCAAGCGTATAATTACGATCTTTTACGCGGCACTCAAATGCATCATCAACCGCCGTACTGTACGTCATTGGACACTCACAATAGGTTGCGTTTATGTAGAGTTTGGTCTTTTAGTTTCAGATGGAGGTCAGGGGGGGGGGGGGGGCATTGCTCATCAACAGAACAGCCCACAAAGTCACAAATGAAAGTCTAAGGCCTTGCCATGAAGTAACCGACACTTCCTTGCACTAAATAGTTATTGGACATGTGTTGTGGGTAACTCCTGGGCCCCCTCCCCACGCCCCAGCCCAGCTCATCGTGTCCCGTAATCCCACAAAGTCCTCTCCCTGACTGGGTAATCTGTCCGGCAGACTGCTCCTGGTGTCACCTCCGAAGGTCGCAGACTTCTCAACCTAGTCTCTCATGACATGTAGGCCTACCTGTGTGTGACTTTGGAAAGAGGGGACGTCACTTCATATGAACAGGTTTAGAATTTGTTTGTTAAAAATATTTACCGCAAAGCTATTTTTAAGTTACCATTTCTCGAAATGGCCAAAGGGTTGGTCATTGGAGGGTAGGCTAATGGCAGACACCTGTAGGCTGACTGGTCTGACCTTGCTAACGCGTGAGTCACTAAGCCCTCTCTTTAATCCATCATATACACTGGATGAATCACCGCTGCACTGTTTAAAGTGCTAACAGAGGCATTTTCCATAGGGGCTTCATCACGGAAAGACCTTTACTCACCATCGCTGACCATTAAGCCTCAAACGGAAGGACAGGAATTCCAAGTGTTAGTGTAGTTTATGGACTGTGAGAGTGTTCTGGTGGAGGGAGGAAGCAGTAGGTCCATTTCTGTATCAATAACAAGAGCTTTTATTCTCTTCAATCTAATTTTGTTGACAGCGAAGACATTAAACTTTGTATCAATTTGGTTTGTGGATAGACATGACAGAGATAAATTGTTCGATTAAGGTATCAAAGAAAAAAACACAATTATTGATTTTGAATGTTAATAAATTAGCAATTTTTATCATCATGAAGCTTAAATCGTCGACTGGACTGGGTTTGGTTGAGTTGAGGACAATTGGCTTCTATTTACATTGTGGTCTCAGTCTGACCACAAGCACGAAGAAGTTACTGTGAATAAAAGCGAAACGTCCTCAATTAACCAAACCCAGTCGAGACAATGATTTAAGCTTCACGACGATGATTACTTCCTGGTTGAATGAGAGCCTTCACCAACGATGCATTTCCATGCTGTGTACATCAATCATCCGTGGCTCAGCCAGCTGAGTGGTCGGAAATCCGTCGGTCAGCCCCAGGGCAGCAGTGGCTACTGCTGGAGTTTACCGCTTCAAAGTATGGAGTGACTGATTGTGTATTGTGTATCTTAAAAGTGTAAGGCAATATTATTGGTACCATATAATGACAGTACAAAATAAATATAGTGACAATGTCTATCTACTTTACTTATATCTTTTGACTCCTTGTCAATTGTATTATCTGCAAACAGCATGTACAGTATGTCATGCGAAAGGCCCAAAAGTAAATAACCTAAAAAAAATGGCAAGCGTCATTTTTCAGCCAGAGTTCACTCTACTATGTATTTACTTTTAGATTTGCTTATCCCTCCCAACTGGATCAGTATATACAGTATTCAGCCTGCTGCTAAAAATCAGTAGTCACTGACAAAGCTTCGTGAGGTGTGAGGCCAAACTTTTGAAACAACTCTTACACATTGACAGATGAAGAACTTTTGTCAAAATTTTATTTAGCTTAGGTACACTTTCAAAAAACGGACAAGTAGCCAGGGCCTTAGAATTAATTTATAAACTTTAATTACCATGATTTCACTTCCAGAGTTAGCAATATAATACAAAGAGCTTAAAGGCAGATCCTAAAACAACACTGTATCCATACGATTTTACACACACAAAAAAAAGCAAAAATAAATTTGATTCATGCAGCACCAATCTGTTTAACAATCAAAAGGAGAACACTTTAGTGGAGGAGGCGAACTTGAAGTTGGAGTAGGAGGGCGCGTTTTCTTCAGTAGAGGCAGCGGGGAGCAGCAGAAGGCCTGTGGTGATATCTTTCTTACATCGATCCATAGCTTGTTTGTAGGTGATTTTCTCTTTAGTGATGGGATCCTGGAACTCTTTGCTGTACGCGGATGCGTCTTCCAGATGTTTGGCCATTTCGCTGGTTATCAATTTGCGATCCAGGGCCTCTTGGATGGAGAGACGCCCAACTTTCACAGGGTCCACCAGCCCCCAGTCAGATGTTGTGCCTCCATGTACCTCTTGGCGTTTTCTTCCGGAATGTAGCCCTTCTGAGCTGCCGGCCCACAGCCAGGCGCTCCTTGGTTATGGGGTCCTCCACTCCAGTGAAGGCCTTCTGGGCATTAAGCAGTTTGTACAACTGTGCCTTGTCGATCAGGCTGTGCTCCACCGCCTTGTGCACAGACAGTTTGTCTTTCTTCATGAGGTCCACGATGCCTCCACTGGCCGCCTGAGCTTCCAGCAGCTTCAGGGCCATGTCGGGATCGATTAACTTTCTGGTGAGGGCGCTCCTCACTGACATGCGGCTCCCGGTGGTGGTGTCGAAGATACCGCTGATGGGGAAGAACTCGTCTACTGAGCTGTAGAGGTTGGGGGTGCTGGTGCTCATCTGACTGTTGAGGTTGGTCAGGTTGGTGAGGCTGCCGAAGGAGGAGGAGAGGCGCGACGAACCGCTCAGAGTGGTCCTTGGGGTCATTGGGAGCGGGGAGCTGGGCATGGTTTTGGTGGGAGATCTCAGAGCGGGCGATGGGAGCTGGAGAGGCGGGACAGGTGGCGCTCTGGTTTCTCCTACCACCAGAAGTGCAAACTCGGAGATGGGCATCTTCCCCTCCCTGTAGCGAGTGAGGTCGTATTCGGTGAGACGACCGGACTTTAGAGCATCTTTCACAGAGTACTGTTTGCCACTCTTGCGGTCTTGCAGGATAGTGCTGTTGCCGTCGGGACCAGTCGAGGTGAGCTCCTCCCAGTCGCACTCCAGCTCAGCCAGGTGGATGTACTGCTCACGATCGATGATGCCCTGCAGGTAGGCATCATAAGGACACATGTTTGTGCCGGTGTCTGGGTCCATGATCATGACCCTGGTTGACATGTTGGTCTCTCTGGTGTGAGTTTCTGACTGGTCCTCATTTTGAATTCCATTCTGCAGCTCAATGATCAGTATCTCCCTCTGCTGGATCTTGTCTTTCTCTGCCAGGATCTCCTTCTCCAGCCGCTGGACCTCAGAGGTGACCTTGAGACTCCTTTGACGTGCCATCATGTTCCGCTCGCTAACAAGCTTGGACTGCTGCTGGAAGGTGATGGTGATGTTCTGCCTCTGTGATTCCAGGGCCCTGAACTGGCGCAGCAGCTCCTCCTTCTCCCTCTGAAGAGTTTCCCTGTTGCGGATGAGAATGGTCTCCTCCTGTGTGACTACCGTCTTGGACGACACTAGCTGGTTCATCTTCAGGGTGATGCTTTGCTGGCTGTCCTCCAGGTCCCGCCTCTTGTTCCTCTCTTTTGACATCAGGTCTCTGAGACGATCTCTTTCTGCCTCCACAGCTGGGTCCTTCTCCACACGCACCACCTCCCTGTACACCACCTTCTCTATTGATTTTTCCTTCTGCAGAATTTCCAGTTTAATCCTTAGGTTGCGTATTTCGCTTTCTAGTCGGCTGATTTCATTGCCCTCGGTCTCTAGATATACTCGTATGCCATCTGTGAGTTTCTCCAGCTTGGGGTCCCTCTCTACCTTCAGGACCTCCTCGATGATAATCTTCTCTTCCACTGGTGGAGCGGTGGTTTCCAGCTCCAGGATGCGAACCTTGATTTTCCGTAGCTCTGCCTCTACTTCGATCTTTTTCTGCCTGTCGTCCATCTGAGCCAGCAAAGTCTCCTTCTCCTGGACCAGAGTTCTCAGCTGACGCACCTCCAGTTCCAGTTTCCTTCTGGCTTTGGCCTCATCGTCCATGGACTTGTTCAGCTTGTCGTACTCCTGGATCTGCTTGGGATCTTTCTGGAGACGGACCACCTCCTTTGTGATGATCTTCTCCTCTGGTTTCTGTCTCTCCAGGGTGATGTACGTGTTCTGCAGGTCAAAGAGGTTCTCCTCCAGCGTGCGCCGCACGTGGATCTCTTCCCGCAGATCCCTCCTGACACGGTCGGCCTCTTTCAGAAGCAGAGGGTCATCTTCGTACTTGATCAGCTCTTTTGTGACCAGCTTAGTCTCCACCCTGGATTTCTCCTCCTTCAGCTGGTCTCTTTCCTTGCGCAGGCGTATCAGCAGTTCCATAGTGGAGTCGACGTTGCTTTGAAGGCGCGATACCTGGTTGTTCAGCCTCTGCAGCTCCCTGATCACCTCTGGACTCTTCTCCTGTTTGATCACCTCTTGGGTCACCTCCTTGTACTCAACCTTGGGTTTCTGAGCCCTTACCGTCGACAGCGTTGACGTGACTGTGATGATTTCCTTATCGGTGTCTGAACGGTTGCGAGTGAAGTCTTGGAGCTGCTTCCTCAGATGCACCAGCTCCACCTCTGTCTCTGGATCCACTCGGTAAAGCTCGTTCACGATCTCCTTCATCTCCACTTTAGGCATGAGGTTCTCCACTTCCTGGTAGCGCATCTGAAGCGTGGCCAGGTCCTTCATGAGGATGATATTTTCGTCTTTCTCTTCCTCCAAGGCTATGCGCAGTTTCTTGGACTCTTCCAGCATGTCGGGATCCGCTTCCACCTCTTGACTACTTTGGTGACTATCTTAGGTTGAATAGTGGGAATGACCCTCTCCAGAGTGTTGATCTCACTGCGCAGGCTGAAGATGTTCTCGTTGAGGATCTCGCGCCTAGATTCTTCATCTGCCAACTCGTTCCTGAAAGTGAGGACGGACTTGAACATCTGGGGGTCCTTCTCCACGTGGACCACTTCCTTCTTAACCACCTTCTCCCTAATGTTGGGCTTCTTCTGGGCCAGGACGGTAAGCTCGGTCTTGATGTGGATGGTCTCCGTTTCTCTGGTTTGGAGTTCCAGGCGGATCCGCTGCATCTCCTCCCTCATCCTGGCCGCCTCCTTATCGAGCGCCGGGTCTCGCTCGTACTCCGTCAGAACCTTGGTGATGAGTTTGGGTTCAACTCTGCTGAGTTCCAGCTGCAGTTTGGTCATCCGCTGATTGATTATCTCAATTTCAGAGTGAGTTTGGTCCTCTTCAGATTTTCCTCGTGGATCCTCTTCCGCAGTGATTCCAGTTCCACCTCCAGTTTGGTGTCTCGGTAGTATTTCACCACCTCTTTCTCCTCCACCCTCTCCACACCTCTTCTGCTCTTCAGAGACATGTACCTCTTGGTATAGGTCTCCAGGTTGTTCTCGGCATGCATGCGTCTGGCGAGCTCGTCACTAAGTTCTCTCTTCAGGCTGTCGCTGGTTGCAAAGTCCTTCTGCTGGCTCTGAAGCTGCTGCTGTTGGATAACCTCCACGTGATGAACCATATCGTCGTTCTGAACAACAGTATTAACAGAAGATAAGAAAGTTGTTTGAATGATCTACATTTTTTGTAGCAACACCTACCTTAGCCTTGATGTACTTTGTGGTGTCCAGTTGTTTGAGGAGCTGATTGTTCTTAGCAGAAACTTCAGAATAAAGGTTCAGCAAATCCTTCTCCTGTGTTGACACAAAATGAAACAAAGTGAACTTGGGCTATTTGTATAGTCGGCGACCTGCCGTTATGTCCTAGAGTTCTGATGGCCATGACTGACAGCTGCATTCTGTACCAAATAAACATGTCAGCTTTCCAGAGTACAGGACATGAAATAATAAAATTCATATAGAAGACGAGAAACAGCGCCATCTTCTTCCAACCACTAAACTGTTAACAGCAGGTGAGAGAAGTTACAAAGTTTATTTTGGAATTATATTGGATTTGAGAGATAATCCAGATTTTTAAGAGAGTATGCTAGCCAGCAATTAAAACAACTGTGTTTCCAATTTGGCAAGAGATTATACTTGGTAGTTTTATTACCAATTCAGTTTGCTTCTTTGTATAAATGTATAAAGCATTTATAATTCATAATAAGCAGGTTTATAGGCAAATGGTGCTTAGTTTAACCAGTTTGAGAAGCGCTGTTCTGACCTAAATTTAACCTGTCGCCTCTAGTGTTGAATGGTTTTATATGTGATGTTGTGTGTTCTTAGGCTCCTGTACCTGTCTCTGAACAGTCTGGGCCATAGCGGATGGCTGTCGTTTGCTCAGAGTAAGTTCTTCTTCTTTATCGTCATCCTCTTCATCATCATCTGATCCATACACAGTGTCCCGGTATATGCTGGACTTCACCGCGTATGTCTGGTAGCACACGAGATTCAATTAAACACAGTAAGCATTGGGTGCAGTGTGTTTTGACAAAAAGGTTGGCACTCACGTTCAGGAGGTTTTGCAGATCCTGAGAGAGATCCTGGACTCTGTTTAGATCAGCAGATTTCTTCTCAATGTCTTCCATCAGTCTCTGCATAAGCCAACACAAACACGTGTAAGTATCAGTTTTTCTAAACCATCCTAAACTGTGAGGGCTCACCATCTGGGAGTACTGCTTGGCGGTGAGCTGTGCTGAATCGTCGGTCGGGCTGATGGCGTTGTTGGGCAGATTGATGAGGAAGAAATCCAGCGACTGACGGGCATTTTGGAAATCCTGGTTTTTATTGGTCGCCTCCCGCAGGAGAGTCAACCTGACAGAAAAATGAGAGATTAACACCTGGAAAGGAATGCTTAGAGTTTGATACAATAACAATGCTGTCTTTCTGTAATTTTTGAAGTTCAGCACAATGGACTACATACCTGACTGGTTATTTTCTATCATGCCACTGAGATTTAGCCTGATGGCAATACGTTTTAAATCAAGCAAACTCAGAGAACTCAGGTGCAGTTACTAAAGGTAACCCCACTGCCTGGAAACAACTCCCCTTTGAGACAAATACCTCCACTTTGGAACAACCCTAGTACCTGTTATCCAGTTCTGAGTTGACGTTGCTGAAGCGGTTCCTCAGCACTTTGACCTTGCTTTTCTGGCTGCGTATGTCTGGGCAGTACTCGTTGAAGTTCTGCTGTAGAGAGTTACAGGCCTGCTCTGTCAACTCCAACTCCTTCCCCAATGTATTCAGATCGTCCTTCTTCGAGGCCTCGTCCTTCTTAAGAGTCTGGAAACATATGTACAATGTGGTCAAGTCTAACCAAAAGTAGAGATCCTAGTTACTTTGTAGGGAGCGATGCCCATGCTGAAGTACCTGTAGTTGTTGTTTGCGAGTGGACAGTGCATTGGGCTTGTCCAGAAGAGTGCCATCATTAGCCAGCTGTTCTTCAAACCCAGACACCATGCTGTCCACTTTCTGCATGTGCTTCTCCAGGTACAGGGAGGCCGATGCTCTGTGGAGCATCACCGCATAGAATAAATACACTCCATGTCATACAATGTTTTTTTAATAATGCCTTTGTTGGACACCACATATATCACTTTATATCAGTTCTGCCAGTGTAGAGATTTTAGGAAACCTTGGAGTGGGGTTTTATCTGAGCTAGGAGGCACTTCTTAGTGAATCAAGAAACACACATTTGCATGGATTTTTCACTTTTTAATATTGCTTCTAAAAATAAAGAGGCACATCTGAGTTTATTTAAACATGCACTATGCAACTTTTTATATGAATATAAAGTTGATATTAGTTCAGATCTGACCTTTCAGTGACCCAGTGGCTGTATGGGTGGTTAGCTCCTTTACTTTCCATCCAGGTGCCTCCTATGATGATGTTTCAGGACACATTTTATTTCAGTTTATTTGGGGTTTCTGGTAGGTTTTCTGAATGGAATGTAAACATAACCATGGAAACAGTTCAATCTTCTTTTTTATATATATATATATATATATATATATATATATATATATATATATAATATATATATATATATATATATATATATATAATATATATATTATATATATATATATATATATATATATATATATATATATATATATATATATACACAAAGTTGTATAGTGCATCTTTAAATGGAAATAAATATGGAACCTCAAATTGAGGGACAATTCTTAGAATAACAAAAGAATAACAATGCAGACTCAATTTTCACGCATAACCTCCAAAGGTGATAAAATATGAGGAACGTTGCTATAGCAATAGGTAGCGTTCACGTGACATCACAACATTCTAAAGAGCCCATAGTTTAAAATTGAGGTGGAGGGCAACTGAAAATTCCACTGCGGTAACCATGGTAACGCTCAATATGCAGATTACTACTCTTATTTAATTGCTAATTTCTCTGTAATTCTCGAGCCAAATCACATGAAAGAAAAACTGTCACAAAGTTCAAAGTCCTCTCTTTCAGCTCATATGAACTATGGTCTAATTATTTCCTCATAAAGGTGTCCAAAAGTGGAGACAATATTCAAAAACATATTTGTGATTTTGGCTGGTAGAAAGGACTTTCAGCCATAAAAAAATATATGGCGGGTTTGTGAATCAAATCACTATTAAGTGATGATCAGGGAAAACATTTGGACATTTTCATTTTGGAAATTTCTTTCAAAAACTGTTTTGCTCCCATAGAGTTGTATTGGCACCTGCCCTCCAACTGAAATAGAATCCTAAAACGTGAACGCAACCTATTCAGAATGGCAGCCACAGCAGGAAAAAGTCATGTGAATGAAACCCATCAGTAACATTCACAGGTCGGTAGTAGCTTTTGTATTCTGGTGTATTTTTTAAAATGTGATAATAATTTCCCATAAACACAAATTCGACTAGAGCATTGTACATAGGTATCTATGGAAACATATTTATTTTAATATAAAGTGTTACTTTCCACCACTGGTTGCCAGGGTAACAAAGTAAAAAGTACAAATTATAGGTACTTTTACTTTACTTAAGTAAATTTTATGATGAATACTTCACTACATTTTAGAGCCTGTATCTGTACTTTCTACTCCACTACATTTATAAATTGTGTTAAAAGTATTTTAAAAGTATTTTATTAAGTGACCTCTTTACGATGAACTGGTTTAGTTCTTTAGACCTTGTTTAGATCTGGTTTAGACCTGGTTTACTTCCTGTAAACTACTCGTTTTGAAAAATCCTGCACAATAAACTCTTAAATACTTTTACTTTTTACTTATAAAGTACATTTTACAATGCATACTTTTGTACTTTTACTTAAGTAAAAATATCTGATAAAATGTTTACTTAAGTACATTTTTGGTCCTGTATCTGCACTTTTACTTAAAGGAATAGGCCACCGTTTTTACATACTGAGATATGTTCTTACCTTAGCTTTGACGAGTTCATTTGTACCTGTCTGGTCTTCACGTGTGCCTTCCATAACGTAAACACAGCACAGACAGTGTTAGCATTTAGCCTCTCTCTTCTCTATAGCTCCAAACGAGGTGAAGATAGAAGCTACCAAACTCTTCCACGTTTTCCCTATTTAAATATGGTTACGTGAAGTGTTACACTACAAAGTATAATTACACAAAATTAAACAATGTGGATATTCTAAGCGGATAAAAAGGGGAACTATATTGTAAGGCGTAATAATACAAGGAGTAATTCGGCATCCGCACAGTAAAGTGAAGGTATCACTGCGCGGATGCCGAATTACTCCTGGTATTATTACTTTGTAGTGTAACACTTCACGTAACCATATTTAAATAGGGAAAACATGGAAGAGTTTGGTCGCTTCTATCTTCACCTCGTTTGGAGCTATAGAGGAGAAGAGAGAGGCTAAATGCTAACGCTGTCTGTGCTGTGTTTACGTTACGGAAGGCACACGTGAAGACAAGACAGGTACAGATACAGATGAACTCATCTAAGCTAGTCTTTTCGGTTTCATAAACCAGGCTCACTCTGAGTCTGGCTCACCAGGCTAAGAGTAGACTGAGCACAAGCTATGTTTCTTCTTCGTGGAATCCAACACCAATGGGCAATGTAAATTACACAAACAGGGTATTAGCGCCATCATCTGGCCAAAATGTATGTTGGCCTAAATAATGTGAAAAAGAAAACATGACATCACAAAATCAATTACTTTATGCAATAAATTATAAATATAATTTATTGCATTGTCTTTGTCTCTCATCTGTGAAATACAAAGTTGAATTAAGAATGTGATGTTTCAGTAAAAGTGCTTTTTTGCAGTGGAAAAAGTCCCGTGGTTGCGTCATGGATATGCTTGTTTTGGAGTATTCGTACTGACTTCTTCTTGTAGAGGTCCATGAGCGCTGCGATGTCATCGATCTTGTTGTTGACAGTGCTGAGTTTGACGGGCAGCGTGGAGGTGGTGGGGCCCAGGGGCTTCTGGGAGACGATGGGCTGCATCTCCCTCTGCAGAGCCGCCTTCTCAGACTCCAACTTGTCTAAGGCCAGCGCGGATTTCTATCGGATCATGACACCAGTTATTATCCCTCACAGGTTGATTTGAAAGTTCAGGCGTTTTGAAAGAGCATAGGCCACAGTTTTCCTTCATTCTTAATTCAAATTATGTCACATTTGTCATTATTTCCATGCCATTAAAACATCTTGTAGTTTAATTAGTTGCCCTTATATCCACCGTACCTCGTGCTCCTGTAGTCGTGTGGCCAGGTCCTGCGCTGGGCTGCGGTTGTCCAGCGGCTCTCTCAGTCGCCTCAGGACGTCCTTGTTGATTCTGTCCAGCGCGTCGTTGATCCGGTCCAGCTCATTGGCCATGGTTTGGCTTTGGGGTCGTCTGGGGTGCTGGAGATAGGAGCTGCAGAAGACACAAGAGTGGAACATCTTGAGAAAAAATATCGCAGTGCAAGGCAAGACAGCTCTTATTTCACAGCATTTCTGAAAAAGTGCTTTTAGCGCAATTATGCTAGTCCGCAGAACTTACTTTTTTCCCCACTCTACTACATTTTAAATATACTGCACATCCGTACAGTATCTGCAGACTGGTGTAACCGGCACCTACGGCACCGAGGAAGGAAGAGGAAACACTGGGCACGGGTGCGAAAAAAGGGCAAAAGGTCCGGTCTAGCCAGGGACCGGAGGGTGTCCGGTTTGGGAACCTCAGAATCTCATCTCTGCTGTTTGCAGACGATGTTGTTCTGTTGCCTTCATCAAATCAGGACCTTCAGCTGCTCTGGGGCGGTTTGCAGCCGAGTGTGGAGCGGCCGGGATGAGGATCAGCACCTCCAAATCCAAGGCCATGGTTCTCCACCGGAAAAAGGTGGCTTCCCCTCTTCAGGTCGGTGGAGAGTCTTTGCCTCAGGTGGAGGAGTTCAAGTATCTTGGGGTCTTGTTCACGAGTGAGGGAGGGATGGAGCGTGAGATCGATAGACGGATCGGTGCAGCGTCAGCAGTGATGCGGTCGCTGTATGGGACTGTTGTGGTGAAGAGAGAGCTGAGTCAGGGGCAAAGCTCTCGATTTACCGATCGATCTACGTTCCCACCCTCACCTATGGTCATGAGATCTGGGTAATGACCGAAAGGACAAGATCACGAATACAAGCGGCCGAAATGAGTTTTCTTTGCAGGGTGGCTGGGCGCACCCTCCGAGATCAGGTGAGGATCTCAGTTACGTGGAAGGAGCTCAGAGTAGAGTCGCTGCTCCTTCACGTCGAAAGGAGCCAGCTGAGGTGGCTAGGGCATCTGTTCCGGATGCCTCCTGGTCGCCTCCCTCGGGAGGTGTTCCAGGCATGTCCTATTGGGAGGAGGCCTCGTGGAAGGCCCAGGACACGCTGGTGGGACTATGTCTCCGAGCTGGCCTGGTGTCGCCTCGGGGTCCCCCCAGAACAGCTGGAGGAGGTGTGCGTGGATCGGGAAAGTCTGGGCATCTCTGCCGAGACTGCTACCTCCGCGACCCGGCCCCGGATAAAGCGGAAGAAAATGGATGGATGGATGGAAAGTCCGGTCTACCCTAGAAAGCGCTGTCATTTCGTTTCAATGTGTTGCACATGAAATGACAAATACACTCTGAATCTGAGTGTGAACACTCAGATTCAGATGTTACAGCTTTATTCCAAAATGGAAAATAATGTTTTTCCCTATCAATCTACACACAATACCTCATGATGACAAAATGAAAAAAAAAAAATCCATTTTGGAATAAGGCTATAACAAAATGTGTAAATTAAAGGATTCTGAATACTTTCCTAATGCACTGTATATAATACTTTCTACTCCACTACATTAATAAAAAGGCTCCAAAGTAAACAAGTATAAAGCTTCAAAGAAGGTACTTGAATCATCTTCTGTACTTGGTAGTTGAGGTCTCCAAACGTTTCGCCTCTCATCCAAAAGGCTTCGTCAGTGACAAGGATACACTCTGGCACGCAGTGTATATAAAGACCAGTTGGGAGGAGTTGGGGTAGACCCGGCTCCTCCCCTCTAATCACAAAGCTAATATAAAGCTGCAACATATTTTATCCCATTTATAGCCGTACGATGCACACTCCAAAACAATAGGTGGTGCAGATTTTTGTTTGATTTGGTTGGGACAGTGCATGTTAATGAACATACATGAGACTCATGCATGTAAACACGCCACACCGGATTGTTGGACAAATCCAGACTACTGCCGATGTGTTTTTGGTCATTTACAGCTGATTAGAAGAAAAAAAAAAACACCCGTAGATTGTTATTGAGGGGACTTCCGCATTTCTCGCAAACAACACGTGACCGCAAATAAACGATTCTGATTGCACGGATCTGTTTGAGTTTGGCAAATAAAATATACAGAGGGGGATCATTCTGGATGCCAGGCTACCGGATTGTAGCCTTGGGCTCATTTGCAGCCGTTGTCCCACACTCTCAAACACACTCCCATTCATCCTGGCCTATTGTACATGTTTTAGTGGTAAGGGAAACTGGAGTACCCGGAAGAAACGCAGACACGGGGAGAACATGCAAAGGCTCCGTCCAGGTGGGAATCGAACCCGGGACGTTCTAGCTGTGAAGCACCAGCGCTAACAGCTGTGCCACCGTGCCGCCCAGATGTACCATCAATGCCACAGACGCGCGACAAAGAGGAAGGTTTTTCCCCGTCGTGTTGCCATGCAAATTCAGGCGCAATTCAGGTTTTTTAATCTACGCCAAATACTTCACTGCTATAACTTAAATTGAAAAATGCAACGGAGCAACTTTTACATTTATTGGGTAATAAATGTGAAAGGAAAGTGGGTAAGTGATCTCCTGACCTGCTTTCTGAGGGACCACCACCTCCACTGGGGACGTCTTTAGCGAGGACAGCAGCCTGGATCTGCGCTCCTTCAACTCGGACAGCCCGCTCTGCAGGCTGGACACAAACACACAATAAAGGTTAACGGTCTCGGTATTCTTTATTTAGCCTTTTACAATACTTATGTGTGCCTTGATGTTGGTATTTGAAGTGTTCTAACTGATAGTGGGTCACAAGGCTTTTCCAAAAAAACATTTCGCATTAAATTTAACTGCTGAAAAGTGTTAACATCCTAACTGACATGTTTTGATCATAGAGTTCCACCGTAGCTATATAAAATGTGGCTGTGGTTGTAATACATGTAGTTTTCTTTGTCTTTATGTGAATCCTGGCCTCGCTGGGGGGGGGGAAGCTTGTTATGGGAATGAAATGTATCACTCTTTTTAGGTGTTTTTAGGGACTATAACCATATTTGGCGCACACAAATAAAGTCAGCTCAGATTTTACAAAACGAAACCTAAATCAACCCAATTATTTGAGTCACTACTATATCCTTATTCTTATTCGAGTAAATGTTTCAGCTTCTTTACCTATCTCAAACGTGACTGTCCTGACGTGAGTGCAGGGCGTTACCTGTCCACTTTGTTGAGGGCCTCCTGGGCGGGAGGGGGCACCATGAAACAGGCCCCGGGCAGGCTCTTCACACGGCCCGCGGCGTCCTGCACCTCCCAGCTCTTCACATCGCCATTAGACTTGAGGAGCAGAGTCTCCCCGCGCTTCACGGAGCCCTGAGCCGACACACACACACACACAGGCTACTGAGACTTATTCAAGCTATGGCACAGGTTCATGTGGGGATAGATCACGGTTAGACATGGTGTTGTTATTAATATATATAGATTTGAAGAACGTTTCTGGAAGTAAAACATTGAACTCTCTTTATTCATTGTAAGAGCCAAAATAAATCTCTTGTGAAATCAGAGATGTCTAAAGTTTTTTTTATTTAGGGCAGTGTGCTGAACAATATATATAAAATGTCTGCAGACTGGCCCAAAATGTCACATTCTGTAGAAAATTGACAGAAATATGGACACAGGTTAATTTAGATTCCACATACAGTATTTAGACACACTATAAGATTGTGTCAAAATGTAAGGTAAGAATAGTTTCATGGCCCTATCATTCTCCCAGTGTCCTATAAGGATAACCAACACATTTTAAGTTCTGTTGTGTTTTTGTTTCAGGCTAATAACAAAAATGTACTTAAAGAAGCATTATGCAACTTTTTATATGAAAAAGAAAGTTGATATTTGTGTGTATTTGACCTTGTAGTGATCCAGCGACTATATGAGTGGTCACCATGGCGCTTTCACTTTCCATCACATTAGTCTCTACAAAGCTCCAGGATCAATTGTTTGGAAGGTTTTCACTGCTGATGGACCCTCACTAGAAAATCTACAAAACAAGTGATCCTGGAGCGCTGTAGAGACCACTGTGATGGAAAGTGAAAGCGCCATGGTGACCACTCATATAGTCGCTGGATCACTACAAGGTCAAATACGCACAAATATCAACTTTTTTTTTCAACATAAAAAGTTGCATAATGCACCTTTAAAGTGCATATGACACATTAGATACATTTTTTACTAAAACATAGTTAACACACTTATATTTAAGATTTTGCTAAAGACTGTACCCAGCTTTCTTTAGTTTGGCCATTTTTGTGATTTTTATAGTTTCACTTCCTTATTAGACAAGAAGTGACATAGATGAAGGCAAACATTTTAAACTGTTGCCGTGCCAACCATGTTAAATCAATGAGAAATGAGTCAAACTGCTGTGGAACTTTACCTTCTATGTCACTTCCTGTCAATAGATTAAAAAAAATCAAATAAAATTAACATTTCTGTCATTAAAATTGCTGCTTCACTTAAATAAAATGATGCAACTGGTGAACTTGCAACTGATGTTATCCTTCTAAATAAGTCATATTTTCAAAACCTGTCATATGCGCTTGAACCAGCGTCCTGTGTTTTTGAAAAAAAGGTGAAACTCGGTCCATTTGAGTGTTTTACCTGTGGCTCCTCCCAGTCACACACCGCCAACACAGAGGTGCTGCTGGAGGGAGAGCTCCTCCTCAGCTTCAGAGGGACCACACTCTTGCTCAGGTCTCTGAGAGCCGACAGACGCTGCTCGTTCCTCTTCACCGCAGGCTCATCTCCCTGTAGCACCATGGTAACACACGCACGCATTAAGTCTGAACATCTAGGCTCTCAGTCGTCCAGGAATATTCTATTATGTAGAAATATTATCCACAGGACTGGGTTGAGGACTTTTCGCTTCTATCCGTTTTTCCATTCTGAGATATGTTCTTACCTGAGATTAGATGAGTTGATGCGTACCTGTCTGGTCTTTGTGCGTGCGCTCAGTCACACAAAAAGACCAAAGCTGCTGTTAGCATTTGGCCTCTCCCAGCATATTCCTATGGCTCCAAACGGGAGTGCATATCAACTCGACTAAGCTCAGGTAAGAACATATCTCAGCATGGAAAAACGGTGGCCTGTTCCTTTAAGAGGTATTATCTCCCTCTTGTAGCCAAATGTAAGGCTGGTTAATTAAAAGTAGTTGTAATCAATCTATTTTCTTGTTATATTGATAATAATAATAATGGCTTAAACTTTTTTTTAAAAACTTCTCAACACTGTCTCACTACGTCTAAAAAGTGCATCTTATTAGCTCACATGAACAAATCAGGATGTGTGGGAGGGTCTGTGAGAGCTAGAAACGAGTTTGGGCAGCAGCTCGGAGATTTTACTTCCGCTGCCTCCGACTTGAACACAGGAGAATTCAGTCAGTGCAGCTTAGATACACAAGTAAACTGTACCTCTATGGCCAGCAGCACCTCGGGGTTGCTCTTGTCCGACAGCACTTTGGGGTCCAGGTTGGAGTGGAGCCGTGAAAGGGAGTCGGACAGAGTCTCTGCGTCCAACTGAAACTGAAACGACATTTACAACATCACGGGCTGGAACAGGAAGAGTAACAGTAAGAGTAAGAGTAACAGCATTGGCACTCGCTCTGTGAAACCGTACCTTCTTGTAATCCCGGATGTTGTCCAGGTGCTCGTCTTGGGCCAGGCACAGGTTGAGGAAGCGCTGCCACTCCGTCTGCATTTTGTCCTTGTACGTCTGAACAAGAAAACAGCATGACAAAGTGACAGCAGATGATTCAAATATCAATCGCAGTCTTTAGTTTATTGGTTTATTTGGTAGGGACAGTGCAAGTTAATGAACAAGCCTTGGGCTAATTTCCATCCGTCGTCCCCCATGCGCACTCTCAAACACACTCTCATTCATCCTGGCCTATTGTACATGTTTTTAGTGGTAGGGGAAACCGGAGTACCCGGAGGAAACCTACGCAGACACGGGGAGAACATGCAAACTCCACACAGAAAGGCCCGGCCTTGGTGGGAATCGAACCCGGACCTTCTAGCTGTGCCACCGTGCCGCCCACATTCATGTCTGAATGAGATTTACGAGAGCAGAACATCTGTGCTCAGGGGTGTTAAGAGAATATGCTGCGGAAAAATCTCTTTAAATTTCAATTCAATAATATTTACAAAAGAAATTGCATACTACACAACAAGAAATACTTTCAAACACAAATGATAAAAGCAAAGCAATTTTTACGGTGTCACAAACATTGGTACTCCAGTGTATTTAATTTATATGAAAATATGTTATTGTAACAGAACAAAGAAACTTCAACAAAATGTAACCTCTTAACCCCCAACTGAGCACAATTTCTCCGGTTTGGCTTTACCCAAATCTAAAAGCTTAAAAAAACACTGTTGTGGTGTCTTGGTGTTTATTTCAGAGCATTGTAGCATCAACTTGACCAGTTTTCCAACTTTTATTACGTTTGTTGACATCAACATAGGTCATGTTAAAAATTGACTTATAAAAGAATTTATGCTGAACTGACACTACCTCATTAATTTGTTAACTCAAAGAAAATGCCAAAGTACTGCACATAAACAAACTTGTTGTTGTTGTTTTTTACATTTTACATATTGCTACAATTGTTGATTTTGTTCCACTAAAACTAGGCTTTTGCCATAGTTAACATTTGTTTTAATATAGCATGTTATTTGCATAGATATAATCAAATGCAAATGTACCGAAAAATAAAATAAAGTAACTATTATTATTTGCAGTTAAATGTGTTTCACGCTTGACATTGCCGTGTTTGACCCACGACCCACAGGCACTTTTCATTTTGGCCCTCGGAGACAAAAAGTTTGGGCACCCCTGCCCTAGACTGTAAAATTAAGAGTGGATGTGGCCGACTTCTTCCTGAAGCCATAAGGAAATGGTGGCTGGCTCCGGAAGTTCATGGCTCCTATGGACTTTTCATTTAAACTTTTTTACCACAGGTTCGTCATTCTTACCTCCACGTGTTTGTCTTAACATGCGAATTATTGTCCTAATTTCATCCTTTTACTACTTTTATTTTCACCCTATTCTAGATAATGGAGCTGGCTCCAAACACCCAGTCAAATTGCTAGCATGAACGAGCTTCAATTAGCCCGCGCTGAACGCTACGGGGGAAGCCTCGCTCCCTCAGTCCATTCTGAATTTTTCACTCTGTGTTGAAAGTGTGTGTCCGCTTTAAGATGATCATCACCTCTAAATAATCACAAATAAACACAAACACAACTTCCGTGTTTTATAATGACATTGGCATGGAACTATAAGAAAAGTACATGAGCACATACTTCAATGGTTGCGCTGCCTGGATGTCTGGAGTCTATGAGGCGATCTCCCTCCACTTGAAGCTGGTTGATCTCTTTCTCATGAGCCAGCAGACCATTTGTTTTGAATTTCTACAAAACAATTGGAAACAAATATGAAAACTGTCACACTCCTACAGGTTCTATTGCGCTTGTAGCACATTTTTATTTTCAAACTTAGTAAAGTGTGTTCTGTGGCGGGCCCTGACCTCATACTCTGTGCGCACGCCCGCCGGGTCCACCATGCGGTCGCTCCAGTCCCTCTGTAGGATCCTCTCCTGCTGACCGGACAGGTACACCAGCTCCTTACTGCAGCTCTGCATGTACTCGTGCAGAGCGGAGAGCTGGGCGCGCCGCTGCTTCGAACTCTCCTGGAAAACACACGAGCGCCATCATCACTTTTACTACTACAGTACTGTACATCTGAGGACGTATACTGATATAAATACTCACGCAGAGCTGGCCGTATTTGTCCTTCAGAGCGTTGTACTGGTCCTGTGAACAAAAGCGTCATTTCATTCCAATCACAGACATAGACCAGCGTTCATCCTCATGCATTAAAGCGATAGGTCATTGAGGAAGCTCCAAAGATCGCCAAGAGATCACATGTCGAAGTGTTCAGGAAGTTTATGTGAGATTATTTGATTTATGGTGAAGGTGCTTTTCTCTCTAAATTAACTATTTACATTAAAAAAAAAAAACTTTATTTTAATGTGGTTAGTTCATTTAAAATCTGCAAAGCACTGTTTGCTGAGTGGTATTCTTTATTCTCACTTATAGCAGGCAAAGGGAAGAGTACCTTGCTATTTTATAAGTTCTACAGTTATTATTTATATGGGTTATTAAAGGTGCACTATGCAACTTTTTATGCAAAAGTTGATATTAGTGCGTATATGAACAGTGGCTGTATGGGTGGTTAGCCTAGCCCGAGCGCCTTCACTTTCCATCCCGGTGGCCCCTAAGATGCTTCAGGATCTATTTTATTTCAGGTTTTCTAGGGTTTCTGGTAGGTTTTCTGAATGGTATGTATGCGTAACCCTGAAGACGGTTCAATCAGCGGTGAAAACCTACTAAAATCCGTAAAAACAATTGATCATGGAGTGCTTTAGGAGCCGCCAGCGCTATTCTAACCACCCAAGCAGCCGTTGGGTCACTGAAAAGTCAAACACATAAAAAGTTGCATAATGCACCTTTAAGTAAAAGTCCGTAAGCACCATTTTAAGAGGTTTCTGGAGAATGGTAGGCCACATTCACGAAGCGCTCGTAAAAAGCAAAAGCCTTTAAAAAAAAAGTAATGTAAAGTACTGTAACTAACAGAGCAGGCTGTCTGGGACTTTTTCTACACACGGTACACACTCCACTAGGGATGCGCATTTATATATCATATTTATGGCACATTTTTATATATGTCGCTGGTACTTTAGTGTGGGCCCACCTGTGACGTGGTGCCAGGCTGGAGCTGCTCGTTGTAGCCCTCGATCTCCTGGTGGAGGATGTTGTGGGCTGCCATCTGCTTCTCCACATCAGACAGACTGGGCCCAAACGCCCCCGCCTTCACCAGCCTCTGCACCGACAGACAGAAAAGCAATCATTCAGACTACATTCAATGCAAAAATATCATACGCGATGTCGGGGTTTATGAGGTGAAAGTAACGCAATAAAAAGTAAAAATGTTAGGTACTTTCATTTTATTAACCTAACTTGATTTTGTAAATATACCGACAGTACTGGCCTAATATTCGTTGCATTTTTGTTGCTATGTTGCCACTTTTTTCAAGAAGCTTTCGGATTTGGTTAAAGCCAAACTGGAGAAAATGTGCTCGGTTCACGTGGGGGTTAAGTATTAAATAATTTTGCAGCTTCAAAAACATGACGAAATTGCCCAATTTAACCACCTGTACAGGAACACATTTTCTTACTTGTTGTGAGTCATTGGCAATATAATTCCACAGCGCCACCTACTGCTTTGGAGTGTCCACTTTTAAAAGTGTCAAAATATACTGCCATCTTGCCAAGAAATTTAGTTCTTAACAAAAAAACAACAACTACTCAAGTAATGTACAGATCCTCCAAACCTCTTCTTAAGTACTGTACTTGAGTAAATTCACTTTGTTACTGACCGACTCCTCACATTTCACTACAAAAAGAAAGTACAGCCGTTTCTATTCTTTCTTCTCCACTACATTGTTTATTGGTTTATTTGGTCGGGACAGTGCAAGTTAATGAACAAGCCACACCGGATTGTAGCCTTGGGCTAATTTCCATCCGTCGTCCCCCATGCGCACTCTCAAACACACTCTCATACATCCTGGCCTATTGTACATGTTTTTAGTGGTAGGGGAAACCGGAGTACCCGGAGGAAACCTACGCAGACACGGGGAGAACATGCAAACTCCACACAGAAAGGCCCCGGCCTTGGTGGGAATCGAACCCGGACCTTCTAGCTGTGAAGCACGAGGGCTAACCGCTGTACTACCGTGTCGCCCCATTCTGAACTGGATTCAAAGTAAAAGTATTTTTGAAGAGTTGATTAAAAGCATTTATTTTCTGCAGGGATCTCGTTGTGATCTCATTCAGAATATAAGTACTACTGTGTAGCTGTAGATGAGAGGTATCTAACGGACCAGTTTATCGTCGAACAGCGGTCCCCAGTCGATCCTCTGCCGCAGCTGCAGGTCTTGGACTTGGTCGTACACCTCTCTGTAGACACAGCAGTCCTTGGCCCAGCGATCGTGGAGGTTTTTCACACTGAGGAGGGAAAGGTGCAGTGTTATGTGTGAGTGGAATACACCGTACAGAAAGTCTATAGAACAGTATTGGCAGCTGCTTTCACCTGCCATTTGACCAAACTCTATCACAGGAGCATGACCTGCTGACTTACTCTTTCTCAATCTCGTTGGCCTGTGGATGTCCCAACTTCTTGGCCTTGTCCACGTCCATGAAGAGTTCTTTGAGCAGCCTCTCCGCCTCGCCCAGTTTGTCCGAGCACTGGCTCTGATGCAGCAAGGACAGGTTCCGAGTTCCACGCTCATGGTCCTGGCACATTTTGAACACGTCAGGTGTAATTGGCACAATAGTGACTGACCATTGGAGTTATGGTAAACACTTTTCAAGCTCTTGCTGCACTGAAGTCCTTTTTACACTGTATAAAAAAGCTATTATTTATTCCTGAAAACTCCCTGAAAAAGCGTGTAGTTTAATCTTTATCACTGTATCGGCTAATTAACATGGTAGTGTTACCTCAGCGAGTAGTTCCTCTGAGCGCAGGATGTCCTTCTCTACCACGTCAGCAGATCTTTGCATGCGTTGGATCAGCTCGGCGAGCTTGGCAGCATCGGCCCTGCAACACAGATGAAACATGTCACATTAGGCACGACTCGCATAGACAAAAAACAAAACTGTTTCATATGATATAATCGCTTTTGTCAATATTCTCGTCTCTAACTACCAATAAAGTGTTTTAATTCTGGAAATAGTCTTTTCTTCTCACTTTGGTTAAATACAGTATATTTTACACATGATTTAGATCTACAAAGAGCCCCGGAGTTTTACAATAATATTTACAATACACAGCAACACTCAACAATGGAGATGCCCAGACTTATCTCCATTTCACAACATGAGTTTTATGATTTTACAGCTCGAGATACAGTGCTTTAATGCAGCCTTATGTTGCACAATGAAAAACGTGCAACAGTAAATATAAAAAAAAACACTCTACTGTTTGAAGTGGACATAACACAACATTACTTTGGGTGCCTCAGCAACAATGGTCTTTTTTTATGTTTAAGAATTTAAGTAATGTTAATGTAAAGAAAGTGTGTAAGAGACTGGGCTGGTCATTTCAAATTGGCCTGCAGTGCCCTCTGCAGGCAGAAATGTGAATGACACATTAATACAGGCGCTCGTCATACAATTAGAATATCATGAAAAAGTTCATTTATTTCTGTAATTCAACTTCAAACGTGAAACTAATATATGATATAGACTTATTACATGCAAAGTGACATATGTCAAGCCTTTATTTGTTATAATTGTGATGATTATGGCTTACAGTCCATTTTCAAAATATTCTAATTTTTGGAGATCGTAAATTTGGGTTTTTACAAGCTGAGACATAATAACCCAAATGATAACAAATAAAGGCTATACATATCTCACTTTGCATGTCATGAGACTATCATAATAGTTTCACAGTTTAAGTTGAAAAACAGAAGTGAATGCACTTTTTCATAATATTCTAATTATATGACGAGCACCTGTATATTGAATGTAAGTTTTCACTAGGACTTTGCAAATAACCTAAATCATCATGACTCGACAATTACAATAATGTTATAATCGAGAGAAAAAAAATGTTCAAGTTGAAGTCTATTTGTTTACATAAGTTGGATTTTGAACAGCATTTAAGTAAATATTTTTGGTTTTCCAAGTATTATGAATGTGAGATGTATTTTATATAGAACATACTAAATAATCATTTGAATTATAGGGACTTGGGACTACTATGTCTAAAATAATCACAATCCTTTTTGTTTTGCCTTTCACTAATGAGATGCTAGCAAATCCATGATACTGTGATGAACCCACCTGGAGCGCAGAACAAGTCTGGTGATGGATTATGGGGTATAAAAATGTGGGGGACAGTTTTTGTTCTATCTCTGACAGATTTCCTGAAATACAGATAGAGAGAGCCACTCTGGTGGAAACCAAATAGGGGAAGAAACAACTTTCACCCATTACTCCACCATCACTACCTAAACATTGAACGTGAATTATGAATATATTTTTCTAGACATGGAGAAGAGCAAAGTGGTTCAACAGCCCATAGATACAGTAATAACGTAGAAAGTTAACCATAATGCTAATGTGTTACGTCGCTTGGCATTGGCCCCGCCCACACTCCTACTCCTCCCCATGTGCTATGTTTGTATATGCCTTATTCTGCGTGTAAATACCAGAGTCCCTCCTCTGATTGGTGGACTGGTTTTCCTCCCTGGCTCTGATTGGTTCCCCATCCCTGGACTCACCGATAGGTACAGCGCCCAATCACCTGTCTCCACCCATCAAGACCGTGACGCCGGGGGCTCAGCAGTGTGGCCTCTGATTCGGTTGTGTCTCTCGTGTGTTCCAACTGTAGCGGTTGATTGTACCGAGACACTAGTTTTGTGACTTAGACTTGTAATTTAAGCAATTGTTACTTTGTTTTTGGCAAAGCTATTAAGTATAGAGCCAATTTTTGTTTGCTTTATTTACTTAAATTGTTAACTTCTTTTCCTTTTTTCCTTTTATTATTTATTTCATTAATTTAAAAACAAATGCAACAACAGCATTTAACATGAATGAAAAGGCGCAGAAAGAGGTTTATTTGACCTTTATTTAACCAGGAAAGTCCCACTGAGATTAAGAATCTCTTTTTCAGGGGAGTCCTGGCCCCAGAGGGGAAGTTATTGTACATGTTTTTAGTGGCGGGGAAACCGGAGCACCCGGAGGAAACCTACGGATATAACGTCTGCCCCCTATCAGCACAAAATCATTTACAGCTCCAGACATTAAAACACAAAAATACATAAATAAAGTTGATCTGCTACTCCATAGTGTCATATTTCTGTAACATTGATAAATTAACATACTTCTTAAACACATAAATGGACTCAGAAGTTTTAATTTTACAATCAAGACTGTTGGATGTTTCAATGCAATAGGTCAGATATGGAAGAATCAATGACTTATACAACAAAAACAATCCATTCTTATTCAGAGTCTTATGCTGGCTTTATGCAGTACGGCTATTATTTGGGATGCCTTTACTTTGACATTATCAATATGTGATTTCCATGTCAATCATAATGTCAATGTCACTAAAAAAACATGTACAATAGGCCAGGATGAATGAGAGTGTGTTTGAGCGTGCGCATGGGGGACGACGGATGCAAATTAGCCCAAGGCTACAATCCGGTGTGGCTTGTTTACATGCATGAGACCCATGTATGTTCATTAACATGCACTGTCCCGACCAAATAAACCAATAAATAAAAAAATAAAAAATCATAATGTCAATCATAATGCCTAGAAACATTAATCTCATGCGCCTTTTCAATTTCTAATCCGTTAATAAACAATGACGCTTCGACATATTTCCTTTTACTACAAAAAAATCATACACTTTTGTTGATATTTAGGGACAATTTATGGGCATTGAACCACTTCATAATTTTCTGGAATTTATTCTCTACGATTTGTAGGACATCTTTTATATTTTTACCCATCTACATCTCGGGATTTTATATTAGATCCCTTCACCCTAGCGAAGCAGGTCATAATAGAGTGCGGGAATGTGATGTCATACCGCTAAGCATTATGGGATTAGCAGCAATTGTAAACTAATGGAGATTTTAAAAGTTAAATTACTGGAGTTATTGTTCACATTAAAACACTTGGACACCACAGTGTGTTAGATGTATTTACCAGCAGTAACTCAGCATCTAACGAGTTGTTTTTCTCCACTTTTTATACAGTTTTTAGCTAATGTTAGTCAATGGAAATGTATGCTACAGCTGCAGTGGCCGATCCATGGTACTGTGGAATTTCCCGAACTCTATAATGAACGGTAGCTTCATGCTACATAATGCTAACACTAGCTTCCAGGTCTGGTTTTTCCACTTTATCTGGACAAATTGTTGAGATAAAAACAGATAATGATTTGACTTTGTTTGTGTGTGATAAATTGTTTACAGTGAAAATATGTTATTCCCATATTAAACTTCCTTACCCCTCGGCTAGGCCACGGCCCTTTGAATTACAAGCCTGTATCTATCGGCAGCAGTAGAAGAGGGAACAACATTATAACACGGTTAAAGCTAAGAAGAATAAAAAGAAGTGATTTTGCTTGATATGTATTCACTAAAATATTACAAAAAAAGTCATATTACCACAGTGTTTTCCTGTATCATTCAGCCCTATCTTTGAGCACAGGAACTGTAATTATTAAGTCAACACGTCAGCCAAGCGGAGGCAGTTGCCACTCATTGTTTACTCTGCCATACCTGCCCTACTAAGCAATATGAAACTATTTCCCCGGACACGCCCGCGCTCAGTCAGCAGGAGGGGTGTGGGTGAGGCAGGGGTGGCCCTCAGGAATGCCGTCCAAGTGGCACACATTCCTATTCACTGCCGCCATGTGTCAGGTCTCTCTCTTCCCCCCCGCCCAGCGAGGTGATTGATGCGCGAGGACGGCGCTGCAGAGGCGTTTACTGCCTGTAGGGGGAGGACGTGGGGCCTTTTATGGCTCAGGTAACGACATACAGGCTTATCTCGGCGACAGATCGAGTCCAACGAGGAGCGGCCCATTCATCACAGACTCAGAGAGGGATAATTGTTTTATGGAAAATTGTAAAAACGTAGGAGCGAGCTACTTCAGCTTGAGGATACTTGAGTAATTGTGTGTAGTCTAAGTCGCTCGCTGCTTAATGTTTTACTATATTTACTAAAATGTTCAAGAAAGTAATCCAATTTGACTCTACTTGAAGCTACTTAGAAAGGGCTAAAGATCGCTAATAAGTGACAATAACATTCTGAATAATCTATAATTCACCATTAATATCTTTGTAACGGCTGGACCTATCCACATGAAACAAAAACTGTCACAAAGTTCAACATCCTCTCTCTTAGCACGTATGAACTAAGATCACATGACTGTCTCATAAAAGGTGTCCAAAAGTGGAGGCAATACAACAAAAGGATGCGCCCGATGTTGAATCCAATCATGTATATTCTTTAATATCGTGAATTTGTAGGATTTTTTTTGTCTTGTCTTGTCGACTGGTTTGGAAATGAGGGGAGTAAAAAGCGACATAAAAGGACTATGTTCTACTTCCACAGTCCCAGCCTCCAGTAGTTCCAGCTCAGTGACTCAAATCTGGAGATGCTCCAAATGAGGAATGGTGTGTTTGCATACACACCATGTTGTTGAAACTTGTGCTCAGTTGTAGCTGTAATGTCCTTTTAAACCAAGAGTGCAACTAACATTACCGTAAGAAAATCTTTCCTTGTTGGTTTAATTCTCATGCCATACATCAAACCATACATCCTCAGCTCTCAAATTGCCCATCGCTACAAGACTTTTTGTTTTTAAACGGCTTCACTCCAGTCCATGCAGAATCCGGTAACAAAATGAGTTTTACGTGCACAGAACTAACAGGTGAACTATATATCTGTTCACAATTCCAATGTTTATCTATGCAATTGGCATATCACAAAGATTAACGTACTCAACACGTTTATCATGAGTCTAACCCACTGACTGCGCAGTTTAGGCCTCTACAATCATGCTCTGAAATGCACCTGATTCCTCTATTGTTCAGCGATTCATTTTTCAGTTGTCTCTCAAAGGTTAATGCTTCCAAAGCTATTTCAAATCACAAAATCTAATTGTAATCGATTAGCTGCCCGAGTATACAATGAACGAGGCCATATGAAGACAAAACTAGTAACAGCTTTTGTAGCTAGTATTGCACATCTGGTGTAATATCCTAGCATTGTCAGCGTGAGTGGCAATCAAAACACGGCAGATGCTCATTAAACAACATGATGAAAGGCAGCAATTGTCACTGTTCTGGGGAGTGAAGGTTCGCCCACAAAACCGCTCTGCTCCACTGCAAGTCTGCAAACAGAAAACCAACCGGAGAAACAAAGCAACTTTATATCAAGTAGAGCATGTAAAGACGGAAAATTTGAATTAAATGGTGCGGTTATATTTTTGGGTTTAAGTGCAGTTTGCAAACAGGACTCAGGAGATGTTACTTCAGTTGTTCCTAAATCTAATAAACGTCTCATCTTTTGCAGTTCACGTGCACATCTATCCAACGTACACGCCATCGACACACTGCGTTAAAGTAGACGAGAGCGGGAAGGAAACAACATATGCATTCAATTCTCTCACTTCCCAGCACCTGTCCGGAGTCGAGTTAGTGCTAGTGCAGCCTCCAGCCCCTAGGGTTCTGAGCTTTCAAATAAGGAATGTTTACAAATTGTGAAACTGGTGCTTGTGCCGTGTCTGCGTCTCCATTTAGAGGCTGCTACAAACGTTACATTTAAAGTGCATATGACAGATTTTAATGCTCTTGAAAATATGACTTATTTAGATGGATTACATCAGTTGATAGTTTTCAGTGAAGCAGCAATTTTAATGAAGAAATGTTGGGCAGAAAAGTTATTTTTATTTGAATTTTTAAGCTGCTGACAGGAAGTGACATAAAAGAAGGAAACATTCCATAGCAGTTTGACTCATTCATTCCCATTGACTTAACACGGTTGCACGGCAACAGTTTAAAATTGTTTACCTCCTTCGATGTCACTTCCTGTCGGTGTCCAATAAGGAAGTGAAAACATAAACATCACAAAAATGGTCAAACTAAAGAAACCTGGGTACAATCTTTAGCAAAATCTTAAATATAATCGTGTTAACTGTGTTTTAGCAAAAATTGTGTCTAATGTGTCATATGCACTTTAAGTTTATTCTATCAAAATATCTTCAAATGGCAACGCTTTAGCATATTGTGGTCAAATGTTTGTGAAAAATGCAATTTCCATGCAGCTTTCACAGCCAAACGATCACTTAATAAATTGTGAAAAATTGTCTGTAGCTTAATCAATCACCAAAATAATTGTTAAAGCCACACCTCGTAGAATTTTTACCGAAAAAAAACAAATTTGAATACATACATTTATTTTATGACGGATATGTTCATCATTGAAAAATATCTCATAAATGTACAAACAAACATGAGCCTTTGGTGTGAGCGGCTCAGCTCTCCTAAGACATGACTGTAACTTTACCGGGAGGAGTGGGTACGTCTCCAGCCCGTCTCCATGGAGATGTGACTAAAGGCAGCAGAAATTGAGATTTAAATAAGTTTGGTCCTCAACCCAAATTGATTCTTTGATTACCCACTGCAAAAATAGCATTTTCTGTGTCTTGTACTGATGGCAACAGTATAGTCCAAAATGTTACGCAGTGTGCCTTTAAGTATCAAATATCCCAACATTCTAAGGCGAACTAATCCTTCAAAAGAACCATTCTAAATATACGGTGCTCCTTTTCTTTCCTCCCTAAAGGTATGCATTTCACCGTGCGCACTTAAGAGATCCCCTATCGGACCACTCCCTGGTTGTATGTGCCCCTCAGCACTCTCCAACAGCAGCGGCAGCGGCAGATAAACAAGCCCTTATCTCCGTCATGGTTACACAATTGTGTCCTGCGGAGGAGGGAGGGAGGGAGGGAGGGACACTTGAGGAGTATCAATCAATGAGCAAACACAGGCCCGTCCACTCCTTTCTTCAGAGTGCAAGTCTGACCCGTTCCACTATTGATTCAATTAGGACTGGCACTGCAGGTGGATTTAGTGAGTCAGCTGATACACCCTCAGGGCTGCCAGATGCTTTTGGATAATACAACTCTGTCGTAGTAGTCCACGTTGCGTTTTTTTACCATAATTACCAAGTGTAATTACCTAAAGGTTTGCAGCATGTTGACAGCCCAGTCGTTTGATACATTTGAGTGGTTTGGCCGAGATAGCTTTGAATTTAGTGCTAGTGGGGAGTGAGTGGGAAAGCTGTGGCGAGCTTGGACACCTCTGCCGTAAGTGAACCTGTTAGTAGAGCAGATTAAAATGGCCTAAAATGGTCTACTTTGTAACACATCAAGTTTTCTTCAGAAAGTCTCATCATTCAGGGAAGCCTGTTAGCCACCAAACAACTCAAAATGGGCACAATTCTAATGGTCATTTTTTTGAAAAGTTAAAAACACAGGTCCAATAATGCCGTTTAATTATCATCCTCTTCACCTCAGGACATTTTGTACCAAATGTCATGACAGTATGTGTTGTGTCATTTGTCAAAGTCTTTTGAATGAAACAGGTCTGGAAATGTAGGTTTCTCGGGGTTGGACCAAACAGGGGCAAGATTTGGAAAAAAATAAATAAATACAGGGTTTTGTAATGGCAGGGGGTAAACTTGAACTTAAATAATAAAGTTATTTTAAGAAAACAAAATTATCATTATCAGAGGTCTGACACTTAGTCTATTAACAACAGTGTAGGCATATTTGGAAACCCTCATGCAAAATGGAGCCTGTATTGAATTTTGGGGGGGCTAACAGGCTTTTCTGAAATACAAGACACTGGAAAACATTCATGCCAAACTTGGTGCATGTTTGAGATTGATTTGGCCAAATCAGGCTTTATATGCTTAGAATGGCTCGTAACTAAGTAAGTCGGATTCACTCATGTTACTGTTGACCCCTGCTAAAATGGAAGCAGCAGAAATACTGAAAACTCTATAAGAAGCATTATTAAGTGCACAAGACACTTTGCAGATCCAGTGTTTGGATACGCTTTGCACTTGTTAAAATATGCATCAAATCAATGTAAAACAAAGTCTGAATTATGACTGATTTGAAGGCATCACATGAAAGATCACAAAACTGAAGTGTGAAGACTGATAACATGATGAACTTCATTCAGACGGGTGCAAAATTGACTTGATTGAGATTTTGAAAGAAAAAAAAAAAGTACACTAAAAACATTTTATGTCTAGGGGTATTTTCCAAACATGTACATTATTTCAAATTTTACTACAACAAATACCATGACTAAGGTGTAAGAAGTAGTTGTACAAACCAAACTGAAGCGTAATAGCAGAAAGCTATGCCAGGTTTAGTATAATATTTTAAGTCTGTCACACTAAACACGTTAAGTAAATTACAGCCTTCAGATTCAGAACAGTGACAGGTAGTGCTTAAACGTAGAAATGTCTTTTACAAACATGAATGAATCACTGTTTTAAATATCAGCATCCGGCTGACTTTAATGCCAAAACACTACCCAAGCACCGTGTCGTAACACCAGCGGACAAACAGGTCGCGCAGGAATTTGTGAAGTAAATGGAACTTACGTGCTGATCTTGATCTTAGACATCTTTAACAGCTCCACGCGCTGCGCTCCGTTGCTCCCGGCAGCTGGCTGGTAAGTGTTGCAGTGTCAACGGTGAAGGGAGATTTCCACCTGTGGTTTGAGAGAGAGAGAGAGCTCCTCCCAGGGCAGAGGCAGTAGCAGGGAGGAGGTGTCGTCATTGTAGGAGTGGACCGGGCTAACCTGTTCCACCTCTTCACCCCCGCACAGTCACTAAAGTATCTTTATCTCGGAGCACTGGCGTGCCTTCTGATGATGACACGAGACCGATACGTTGGATGAAGTCAAAGTTTATAAAAAAGTATTACTCATTCAGTTTCTTCCTACTTCACTGAACAAATTAACTTTATTAGACATTTCACTGAAAAAAAGCAGGGGACATTACATTGCTGATACGCATTTTACAATGTCACTCACTTCTGACACTTCAAAACAACAATGACTTGAGTTTACGTCGTACGTTACAAGTTTGAAAAGTTTCTCAAAGTGCAACAGGTCATTGTTCATTAACTCTCCACACAAAATACTATTGCAGCCACAGCTGCCTCGGGACTGACTGATGAAACTGTACCAGACAATATGTGCCAATAAACGTATTCATCTTACAGTATGTCCACACTAATAACCAGTAGATGCATTCAAGGTCATGTTTGTAGGATGCTCTTAGTGAGTTACAAAAGGCACTGTGAACTTGGTTTGTCTGACGCTGTTTAGAGGGACAACAGGCCTTTTGTCATTTGAAAGCTAAGAACCTCTCGTGTTCATTCTCTGAGCTTTTACTACACTAGGAATAATTAGGACTTAAATATGGACGGGGTCTGGGATTTTGGAAGTGGGAGAAAGTCCCTTCATGTTCATTTCCAATGTGGTTTGAGTCATAGGATCTAAAGGCCCTAAAGGCCTGATTTACAAAAAGCAGGAGCATTTGCACATCTCACATAGTAAACTCATCTACACATCAGATTATCAAACACATAGGAGTCATCTATATAGACAGGGGCTAAGTAATGAAGCCATTAAAAATGGCCTGTATTGCAGCTTAGGACTCCATATGTACAGTATATGTGAAAGAAAGACGACTGAGTAAATGCTGCTTATCCACTTGTGCACATGAGTAAACGCTTGGAAAATGACCCCACAGAGTTTCTCACGGTAAATGAGGTGCACAACACCCATAAAAAAACACTGTGTTAATTTTAAGTGGTATTCTCAATTTAGCACCTGGCTTTGTAAATCAGGCCCAGTAGTGCGGCTCATTCTGCTCTCTGACTGGACAATCAACTTGAAAACCAAAACTAAAAATGTAAAATCACTTTTGCGTCATGATGAATTTTTACCTCATATCTGGAGATACAGATTTGTCATGATTTTAAAATATTTACAGAAAAATCTTACATATCCTACCTTTTAATTACATTTGTTCAAGTACAAAAGGCAAGTACATTACATTACATTTTCAAGCAATAGCAATTCGAAAATTATGACATTAGGGTCCAATATTCTTCTAGTAAAGTTGTTTTTGGTTGTTGGTAGGACTTCACATCCATTTTCAGATGTGCATGTCTACCGGGCTCTTTTTAAATCCTACAGCAACCAATGCAAACCAGGAGCAAAATGTTCATTGATTCAACGGCAGAATGTGAGATAGATAGAGGTTAGATGTTGTATTACTTCTAAGTCTTGTATCTCAGTCTGGATCAAGTTATTTCTTTGAAATGTTTCATTCTTTAGTCGTGTTGTTGAGCCGTATTAGCTTTGTTTTCTCCATTCATTCCCAGGGTTCAGTGGTTTAGCATTCACTGTATCACTGTCCCATAAATATTGGTCATGTCGTGTTAAAAAGTACAGAAATACTGTTTTAAAGTAACAGTGTAACAAATGTTATATTCTATATAAATAGAACTGAATGATTTGACATAAGGCCAGTCACAATTATCAAAGAGTCATGAATAACTCAAATTAGATCAAAACAGTATCAAAGAAATATTAAGCCATGGCTATGTCCTATCTAGAGTTCTATTAAAGATATTTGGGTAACAGCCTTAAGCTAAATTACCAGGCATTAGAATTAGCACTGGTAATAGTTCACTAAGTAAACATTCTCGAGTTTTCTCAAATGCCATGTCTTCTTTTATTATTTCAATGGTGAAGGTGTTTAGCCCGGTCACGGTGCCACACACGCCAGTGAACACACCGGTTCCTCACACTACAGACACAGCACTGTAACTGTGATGGAATGCAGTGAAACTTGTCGATTGGCCATTGACAATAATCTTTGCAAATAGTTTGGATAGTATCGTTACACATTTATGTTATGGAAAAAATAATCAAACAATGGCACATTTTAGTTTATCTACATCGTGAGGGCAGCGAGAATAGCTCAGAGTGGAGTGGTTGCTCCTCCATATGAAGCGTAGCCAGTGTAGGAGGTTTACATGACCCCGTCCCACTTGAACTGTCTTCCCCTTTATTCCATATTTGAAGCCCGGTTTCTTCTCTTCAATTTACTAGTTTTCATTTCGTGCAGTAATGAAAAAATGTAGGCTTTTCTTTTTGCATATTAGCAGTTTGTTCACAAAAGGGTTAGGAATTACCACAATGTCATCAGACTACAAGCACACTAATATAATGTTGATACTGGCAGGACAGAAGAGTCACCAAGCAATTATAATTACTTTAGGCGCACAGGTTTTGACACGAAGACTAACACTGATTCAATAACCTGTTTTTCTTCCTCGAGAGAGCAGACCGTTTTCTCATGCTCAGCAGAAAATTTAGAGGGGACAATTATAATGTTGACATTTTGGCAGTGCCAGGGATTTCGGTTCCAAATTGACAACAAGCAATACTATGGCTACTATCGAGATAACAATCCAATACTGATGTGTTCCTTTACATTTGGCAAATCTGCAAAGCCTTCATCTCTCATGCAGCTGACCAGCAGGTTTAAGGAAAGGCAGGTCCTAAGGTGCAGACTTTTTGATCCATCCTTCAGTGCCACACTCAAGCATCCTGTCAGGAGCAGTTTGTTTATTGTTTATTTATTTGGATCCCCATTAACTGTCTCCAAATAGACAGCTACTCTTCCTGGGGTCCGGTTCAAGCAATTACAATATTCACATCATGCAGTTAAATTGAAAAAACACTTCACATACAAACCTCTCCTCAGTTATACACATATGCACACATACTGTACATATAAAGAATTTAAATATACTGTATATAGATATAGACATACACACACAAACAGACTTAGGCTTCCATCAGAAAATGTCTTTTCAATAGTCTTTTAAAAGAGAGCTTTGTTTCAGCCTGTTTAACAGCTGGTGGCAGTTTGTTCCATAAAGTCACAGCTCTGAATATGACCGACCTACACACTGCTTCTGTTCTGGGTTTGGGGCGGGTCAAATGACCCTGAGCCGCTTGCCTAGTTGGATAGTTGTGCAGATCTCTCACATAATGTAAAAGGTTATACAAATGAGTAGGTTTTTGACTATAGCATATATTTCTGAAGAAAGTCATTAAATGACATTTGAGTCTATCTTCTACTCTGAGCCATGAGAGACGGGCAAGATGCTCAGCCGACCTCTGTCCCCACACGAGTGGGCAGCCCAGAGCCAGCCTGGCAGCCTTGTTCTGTGCTGTCTGCAGTTTCGTCATGTGTTTCTTAGCTGCACCTGACCACACCACAGAGCAGTAGTCCAGGTGAGACAAGGCCAATGACTGAACCACCAAAACTCTAGAAGCCGGTGTCACGAATGAGCAGCACCTTCTAATACATGCCATATTTCTACCCATTTTTTTCCCAACAGTGTCAATGTGCTTATCCCAAGATAAACGTTCATCGAAAGTAACTCCAAGGAGTTTTACCTCCTGAACCTGCGCTATTTGCATGTCTTTTAATACAATGTTAAGTGGATCGTCACTATCTTGGTGTCGAGATCTAAACAACATACTCTTTGTTTTAGACACATTCAAAACCAGTCTGTTTTCGTGAATCCAGTCAAATAACAACTGCAGATCATCCTGTAGTGTATTTCTCAGCTCAGACATACTTGATGCTGCACAGTAAACAGTGGCGTCATCTGCATAGAGAGTTGCGCTGCACCCTTTAAGGCCGTACTGCATATCATTAATGAAAATTGAAAAAAGCAGTGGTCCCAAACAACTGCCTTGAGGTACACCACACTGCAGATGTTTAGGCGCAGAAAAGCTTCCATTAAAAAATACTGATTGTGATCTATGTTACGACCTGGCTCAAGGGTCGCAGCCAAAGAGAGGAGCAGGACGCAGCAAAAGAGTGAAGCTCTAACATGGAGCATTTATTTACATACAAAACAACGTAGGATAATGTGCAAGCGAAGCCGTGGTGGAGAGGGCCAGAGGAGCAGCCTGGCGGTGGGAAAGGGGCGATCCTTTTATGGGCGGCCTACCGGATGCACCGGGCCCTGGCACAGCCGGTGCGGGTCACCTCAGAATAAGACAAAACATTAATACAAAATCAGACGGCACCAAGCTAGGGGCCGTCACACCCCCTCCCTTAAAACGCAGGTTCTCCCCTAGAACCCGAGCAAAAAACTACAATTTTTTGTTAACACTCAAGCCACATCAGTAAATTACTACTTGTCATCTTTTAAACATTTCCTATTTTTTCTTTTTGTTTTTAAGCATTTTATTATACTTAAAAACACAATAGACTGACGGTCCAGGATCCCAAAATTACACAGAACGAACGGATGCCTGCCACTCGGACCAGGGTACAAAATTACACCGGACGAACCGCCACCTGACCTCAAATCCAAAAATCCAAACTCAAATGCCAAATCAAATGCAAACTGAGCACACACAGACCGTAGAGTCGATGGGCCACATCCCATGCTCAAGACCAAACAGTAGCCTACCTACATCTCATTCAGTAGCCACATAAATACTGCGCTGCACTAACGAGTGACTTAACTCTAAAGTGCCGAATATTGAGTACACTAGGAATTATGCTTTCCCAGCCACCTAATTTATACTTTTACCTGACAAATTTGGGCAACAAACCGTGGCTGTACCAAACGTCCATGCTTACAGCTCCACCTCTAATCCCCTCCTTGCGTCTCCAGCAACAGGTAGGTCCCGGGCCTACGAAGCATTTTTAAGAAGAGCAACGAGAGACCACGAAGAGAAGGAACAGCATAGATCGAACAAACCCACGTCTAACAAACAAACGGGCAACAAGTGTGCTGCAGACACACTGAAGCAGCCCCAAACCAAAGCCCACAACACTAATCGTTAAGTAAGTTAAGTAACTATTCATCCATTTCAGTGGTGTAGCATCAAATCTATATGCAGATAATTTTTCAAGTAGCAGTTTATGATCCACCAAATCAAAAGCTGCGCTGAAATCTAAGAATACTGCACCCACCATCAACTTCTTATCAATATAAGACAACCAATTATCTGTCATTTCTGTAAGTGCTGTACATGTCGAGTGATTTTCCCTGTATGTATGCTGAGATCCAAAATGTATCTCATTTATATTTAAATAATTAAAAATCTGTTTAAAAACAACTCTTTCCTACAATTTACTGAGTATCGGAAGAATGCTAATTGGTCTACTGTTAACAGCAGTTAGACTGACATTTCTACTTTTTGAGAGTGAAAGTATTTTGGCCGATTTCCACATTTGAGGAAACATTCCCTGCTCTAAGCTTAGGTTGAAAATGTGACAGACTGGAAAAGCTATTGTGTTTGCAGCAAGTTTAAGCAATCGACCATCCACCTCATCAATTCCTGATGGTTTGTTGACATCTAGCGTGAAAAGAGACTTTTCAACTTCTGCTGAACTTAACATATTAAATGTGAAATTACAATTTTTGTTTTTAATAATTAAATCTTTGATTATTTTGGATGAAGTGCAAAAATACCCTGAATTTGTAGTGTCTTGTCTCAGATGGTCAATTTTATCACCATAATATGTACTAAAATGATTTGCAATATCCTTTCCTTTTGTCAGAAATCCACCGTCCACTTCTATAAATGATGGTAAATTGGTTTTGCTCCTACACATTAACTCGTTCAAGGTATTCCAAAGTTGTTTGCCATCATGTTTGTTATTCTCTATCTTATTTCTATAATATATTTGTTTGTTTCCCCAGTGGGCGGGGACATGGTCAGAATTACCCAGATGGAGGATTAGCCTCTTGTGCGTGTTTTGAGTTGATGCGGGAAACCCTTCCAAACACATGAGGAACGTCCACAGAGCCAGGGAATCCTTCTTGCCGTGAGGAGTGAGCCCTAGACCACAAACAAAAGATATAATAGAGATTTAGAATAAAAATAACAACATTTAAAGTGATAGTTTATAAGTTTAAATATTGTATAAATGGAATAGATTGCATATAGTTGGCCACCTGGGCCTATTTGATATAACATAAGTAATATTAAATCATTATATCTTTGTGTAAAGTCGCTCCCTTTGCTGATCTCAGACACTAATCAGAATCCCCGGCGCCATCACTTTGACCAATCAGACAAAGCTTTCCTGTCAGGTCCAATCAGAAGGGGAGGCGGAGAGCGCTCGATCGTTTACCTCTGAAATTTTGTTGCTGCTCTCCCCTTTGTCCAAACTAAGGGTGGCTTTTGGGTGCAATCAGGAGGGGAGGGACTTGATTGTTTACTTTAACGCGCTCTCTCTCCTCGTTTTGCAATCTTACAATCTATCACTTAAACTTTGGTATGCACTGTTCCGAGAAGCGCAAACTTTAAAGTCTTATCATAAATCCATACAAAACAAAAACTAAATATGGAGTACTGTGCTAACTCCTCTGATGGCGCTTCCTCAAATGAAATCTTAAAAAGCTATGAAAACCTTTGATTGCCATCTGTTTTTGCACAGCTTGCATATCATTTTCTATATTTTAAAATTGCAAATAATCTAAATCTGGTGGATGCCCCTTGAGGGATTTTGGTAACTATCACAATCTTTAACTTGAACTAATTCTTTTCAATCTTTAATGTTTTTTATGTGCATGTTGTATTTACAAAGTGAAAATGAAGCCATCTAAATCCAAGCTTTATGTCTCACTCAGTAACCCAAACCTTTCTCACAAGTAGATGAGTTACAGTTCAGGTTACTTGCCACCGCTGATGCCCGATTATCAGAAACGCGGCTATAGTAAGTGCAGCTGCAGGAGAAAAGGCCTGCTGTGGAATGCCGCCACACTGACGGCGAGCCACTGATGCGCACAGAGATAGCAGTTATTAAAGTCGACTATCTCGCTGTTTGACACGCAGAGGAGCTAGAATCAGCACAATCAGAACAATGCAATACCGCAGCGCTATCCTCATGCTTGGGGAAGGTGTGCCTGCAGTTCACACCCAGGGAACAACGCCTTCATACCTGCCAGAGACAAGAGGGAGAAGGAGGGAGGAGGGGGTGTGTGTTGTCTAATCATATACGCCGCTGAGTGATGAGAGAAACAACAACATATTCACTTAGCCTTGAACTCTCACCACTCTACAATGATCACAAGCAGGGGGTGGGGCGAGCGGCCAAAATATTCACCTTGCTTTGAGTGGATTTTCCTGAAGAAGGAGAAAATACTACACAAGTGCGGACTGAGCCTAAATTAGGGTGACCAGATGTTCCCAGTTTACCCGGGACAGTCCCAGTTTTGAGTCCTTTGTCCCACGTCCCATAGATTTCTCCAAAACCATAGATTTGTCCCAGTTTTCCCGGTGTTGGGACAACATAGTCCCCAAAATAACACACTTACCTTGGAAAAGAATGTTTTAGCCCACGTGAATATCAATTACCAAATACAAACCGATTAAAAAGCACAATTCTAGCATCTCCTCAAAGCAGACTGGTGCATGCTATGAGATTTTAAAAGTTTTACCTTTCAGCATGGGAAAAAACGGTCAAGACTTGGAAGCCCTGCTGCGGCATATTCCCGAATTGTGTCCCAATTTTTGAGTGTGGAAATCTGGTCACCCAAGCCTAAATTTATGAACAAAGGTAAATCAAAGAAGTGTTTGGTAAGATTAGGCAGTGGGTCGAGGGACACTGAAGTGTGGGCTACAAGATGATTTATAATATCTTTTTTTATTTTACATTTCTGACATTGAATTGGATGCATTTTTGCTTGAGAACATATTTTCAATCATATTTTAGTGAAATTAAGCCAATTGACAAGATACAGTATCCAGACTAACATCATTAACTTCTTAACCACCACCTGAACCGAGCACATTTTCTCCAGTTTGGCTTTACCTAAATCTGAAAGCTTCTTGAAAAAAGTGTCTAAATAGCTACGAAAACGAGGATGAAAAGCAACAAAAAAGCCACAAAAGAGCGACAAAAAACTTGACAAAAAAGTGATGAAAAACTGATGTAAACCCGACAAAAAAGATACGAGGGAAAAGATCTCAAATATCAACATAAAACATTTTGATCAAGTGTGAATTTGCAGCTGGTTATGTTTAGTCACAAATATATTATATATATATATAAATATAAACAAAAGGGCACAACACTGCAAAAGGTCATCTTGCAATAAGTAACATTTTCTTGAAATAAGTACTTTTGTCCTTCATTTTAGAGAATTTAAGTATAAATGTCTTGCCCATGGACAGATTTCTCACATGAGACAAATTTACTTATTCAGAAAATGTTACTTAATTCAAGATGACTTTTTGCAGTGCACATCAAATCTAAGGCGAAAGCCTAGACTCAGGGGTGGGTTAGTTCAAATGAATTTACTTTAGGAACCTTTTGAAGCAATTCTAATGTGTCTATGTGTTATGTTATTTCAAGGTAGTAATACTAGTACCTACCTTGAGCAAATCCGTCAGTGATAAAAGCTTCATGTCCACGTGTACAAAAAGAATTTAAAGGCCCTGTACACATGTTTTATTTGTTTACAAATAAGGAAAGAGGAGGGAGGAGGGAGGGACTTTATAAGTATGTTTTACAACATTTTCGTGGAGCTTTACTGTCATGCCAATGCTAAAAACAACTAAATAAAATACATTTAATTCTTTCAAGTTATCAAATTCTGAAATTCTAGCCAACCTCTCAGCAAGGAATTGTACTGTCAATCAACTAAAACTTTTAAAGAATCGAAAAAGGTATACGCATAGTTTTTGCTTTGTCTTTATTAACTGTACCACGAACCAGACTCGCTCCTGGATGCTGCTCTTGGAACTTGTTTGGTCATCAAAATATCCTTTACTAATCTCCGTTAATGATTTTAACGTAAGTGTTTTTTTTTAGTTAGCAGAAATATGGCGCATGTGGTAGAGCGGTCGTCTCATGATATGAAGGTCGGGGTTTCGAATCCCACCCCCTGAAGGTGCACACTGTCGTTGTGTCTTTGGGCAAGACACTTCACCCTCCTTGCCTCCAGTGTCTGCGTTACACTGGTGTATGAATGAGAGAGTGAATGGGTGAGTGGATCCTTGCTGTAAAGCGCTTTGAGTGCCTAATGTGGATGGGAAAGCGCTGTATAAACTGAGACCATTTACCATGAAAACTATGACAACATATATTGGCTGACAAAGAATAAACAATCCTCATTTGTAAGTCTAATATCAATTTAAAGTATTTCATTGGGATTCCGTCTTTATCTGTGACACGGCCTATGACTAATGGCGCACGGTATGGCTAAATATTTACTGTTCCATTATAATAAAGAATGTTTTCATACAAGACCTGCCCTACTGTTTAGATTACAGATTGCACAATTCATACATTTAGATAAGGATCAGCACACAATTTTCAAAATGAGTATTTATATTTATGTTGTGTATAAATAATTACATAGATTGCCTGCACCAGTTTTCTTGCTTTGCACTCTCTATAAACCTGCATTAGCAACATTTTAATTTCTAAGCATATGACGTTGGCTAACATCAATATCGTTATAGTTTAGTATGTTTAGTGGTCATACCGCCTTTGCTATGCCCAATCCCGTCAGATCTTGGAAGCTAAGCAGGGAAGGGCCTGGTTAGTACTTGGATGGAGACCGTTTGGTAACACCAGGAAGCCTGGCGAATGTAGTGAGTGAGTGAGTGGTAGGTGTGGTCGGAGGGCTGATGGCGCAGACTGGTTGCCTCGCTTCCGTCAGTCTACCCCAGGGCAGCTGTGGCTACAACAGTAGCTTACCACCACCAAGTATGGAGTGAATGAATAATGACGACAGTGTAGCGCTTGAGAAACTTGGTAATACAGGCTTGTAAAGCGCAATACAAGTGTAAGGCATTATTATTATTATTATTAGTCATGAGCATAAGAACATCTGTGTAAAATGCTCATTTTACTGCCTTTCTAGAATTCTAATGAGCAACTCAAGTAAAAGGTACATGCTAAATGCTATGCTATTTGAGTACTGAGTAGCCTACTTATAACTGTAAAAATCAGATTTATGTTTAAAAGTTGTATACAAAATATAAACTGTAACGTGAAAATTCTGAAATGTTCTAAAACCTAAAATAAATAATCGCACAAAAGAATCAGAAGATCAATTGTCTTTCAGGGTTCCTAAACATACAGTGAGGAAAATAAGTATTTGAACACCCTGCTATTTGCAAGTTCTCCCACTTAGAAATCATGGAGGTGTCTGAAATTGTCATCGTAGGTGCATGTCCACTGTGAGAGACATAATCTAAAAAAAAAATCCAGAAATCGCAACGTATGATTTTTAACTATTTATTTGTATGATACAGCTGCAAATAAGTATTTGAACACCTGTCTATCAGCTAGAATTCTGACCCTCAAAACCTGTTAGTCTGCCTTTAAATGTCCACCTCCACTCCATTTATTATCCTACATTTAGATGCACCTGTTTGAGGTCTTTAGCTGCATAAAGACACCTGCCCACCCCATACAATCAGTAAGAATCCAACTACTAACATGGCCAAGACCAAAGAGCTGTCCAAAGACACTAGAGACAAAATTGTACACCTCCACAAGGTTGGAAAGGGCTACGGGGAAATTGCCAAGCAGCTTGGTGAAAAAGGTCCACTGTTGGAGCAATCATTAGAAAATGGAAGAAGCTAAACATGACTGTCAATCTCCCTCGGACTGGGGCTCCATGCAAGATCTCACCTCGTGGGGTCTCAATGATCCTAAGAAAGGTGAGAAATCAGCCCAGAACTACACGGGGGAGCTGGTCAATAACCTGAAAAGAGCTGGGACCACCGTTTCCAAGGTTACTGTTGGTAATACACTAAGACGTCATGGTTTGAAATCATGCATGGCACGGAAGGTTCCCCTGCTTAAACCAGCACATGTCAAGGCCCGTCTTAAGTTTGCCAATGACCATTTGGATGATCCAGAGGAGTCATGGAGAAAGTCATGTGGTCAGATGAGACCAAAATGGAACGTTTTGGTCATAATTCCACTAAACGTGTTTGGAGGAAGAGAATGATGAGTACCATCCCAAGAACACCATCCCTACTGTGAAGCATGGGGTGGTAGCATCATGCTTTGGGGGTGTTTTTCTGCACATGGGACAGGGCGACTGCACTGTATTAAGGAGAGGATGACCGGGCCATGTATTGCGAGATTTTGGGGAACAACCTCCTTCCCTCAGTTAGAGCATTGAAGATGGGTCGAGGCTGGTCTTCCAACATGACAATGACCCGAAGCACACAGCCAGGATAACCAAGAGTGGCTCTGTAAGAGCATATCAAGTTCTGGCGTGGCCTAGCCAGTCTCCAGACCTAAACCAATAGAGAATCTTTGGAGGGAGCTCAAACTCCGTGTTTCTCAGCGACAGCCCAGAAACCTGACTGATCTAGAGAAGATCTGTGTGGAGGAGTGGGCCAAATCCCTCCTGCAGTGTGTGCAAACCTGGTGAAAAACTACAGGAAACGTTTGACCTCTGTAATTGCAACAAAGGCTACTGTACCAAATATTAACATTGATTTCTCAGGTGTTCAATACTTATTTGCAGCTGTATCATACAAATAAATAGTTACAAATCATACATTGTGATTTCTGGATTTTTTTTTTTAGATTATGTCTCTCACAGTGACATGCACCTACGATGACAATTTCAGACCCTCCATGATTTCTAAGTGGGAGAACTTGCAAAATAGCAGGGTTCAAATACTTATTTTCCTCACTGTATATCTACTATGTACAGTAAATGGAACAATAAGCATACGGCGGTGCATTATGGTGATAACGAGAGAGAGAATACAAAATAGTGGCTAAAAGGTGACGAAAACGCAATAAAAAGCCACTAAAAGACGACAAAAATGAGATGAAAAAGAACGTGACAAAGGTGACGACAACACAGCAACAACGCAAGGATCGGATTACATCAGTTTTCTAGGCCTTAGCGTTCAAATATAGGCTGTTAAGCACCAGTCGAGAAGCAAGTCTGTTAATTGTTTGTTTTTGGCTGAGTTTGCAGGAAATGTGTCAATCTCAGTCAGATGAAGACTAATATTGCGATATATTGTGGCTTCTTGCGATACGGATATTGCATCACCTAATATCACGATACGATAGCCTATTATTTCTTGCGATATATATTGTGCAGACTTACTACTACCCATACAGCTGCTGCGCTGGGTGACTGAAAGATTTTTGTTTTTCTGCATGAAACTTTGATTCGCTTTTCATGTGCACCGTTTTTGTCACTTATAGGCACAGTGGGAAGAGTAACCAAATGTTCCATTCAAGAGTTCAATATATTACTCAAGCTATTAAGTCTGGGATGTAGTGGCCCCCCTTATCGATCCAAAATCCCTCTGGGCCCCCAATAATAATATATTTACTATATTCTGATATTATTTTACAGCTAAAGTGACTGTAGGCTAAATACTAGTTTAAAGTATAATGTAGCAAATCCATTTAGCTGTTCCCTACAATGAATCAACCAGAAGTCTATTACCACGCTAAACTTTCTTATGAACCATATCGTGCTAATATCGGTGCCACTACAGGGCGTATCCATCTTATCAATGCAAAAAAAACACATTTGTCTCTTGTCACAGAGCTAAATGTTTACAAAGAGCGTACCTCGCATTCCACCTGGTCAGTAAATATGCTGCCTCGCCCATTCAGCTGCATCGTTCATCAGAAGTTCTAATCTGCAATGAATGATCTTATAACATTCATTACAATGTGCATGCTCCCTGACCTGCAACGAAGAGAAGTCAGAAGACCATACTGCAGTCTTTGAGTTTGCCACCAGGGCGCGCTGTTGCCGCAGTTGGATAGTTCACCTAAACGTGACCATTTTGATACAGTCGTCAAAGGCCCTATACCCGACTTTGAAAATAAACGTGATATTGGTAGTTGTGATCCAAACTCATTTCCATCTTCCCGAACACTTATCCAATTTTTCATAGGGATGAATGTTTCACAACTTTTGGGGAGCAAGCCGTGGTATTAAACTAACCAAGAGTTTTCTAATGCAACGTGACGTAGGGCCATAAAGGTTCTAGTTATATCACAGCCTATTGGCAGAGGAATTGGAAAACTTTTTTTAATGAAAATATGTAAAGTTTGTAAGAATCTCATTCTTTGCATTAGAAGTCGACATTAGGACATATCAAGTAGTTGTAGACCTAAAGTACTGTGTACCTTCACTAGATTTGCACTCATTGACTTTCGTCAGCAGGTGGCGCATTAGAGCAGGCCACTTATGGAATATAGTACAATTTTGACCATAGCAGTTTAGGTTTAATGCAATTAGAATGTTTGCAAATTAACAAAAGTTTAAAGTCTAATTTAAACTGATTTAATACTTTTCCTTAGCAACTAATCCAAAATATTGGACAAATTAGAGCATTTTGCCCAAACTCTTAACATATTACATTTCTATCTTCAGTTGCTCACTCACTGAAGAAAAAAAAACAAAGTCAAATGAAACTTGGGTTTTTTATTTTATTGAAAGATCATGCAGTGCACTTTAGGAGTTCACTTCCAATGATACATATGAAAAACCAATAAATGTATAATGGGCTAGTACAAAACGTAACTAAACATTACGGAGGAATGTAATTAAATAGAATAAAAGGAAAATAAAGTGTGCAACACGATTGCTGCCGCACTGCAGATCTTTAAAAGACAATAGAGGTTCGTGGTTGTAACCCTGCTGTAAATACAAAAACATTTTACAGGATCAACTAGACAAAAAGCAATAAGTTACTTTAAGTGTTTGTGCGTTTACTGTGGGAACTGAGGAGGCATGGGGTAGGGCACCAGTGGTGGGGGAGGGTGCTGAGGGCCCTGGCCTTGTTGGAAAGGGAAGGGTGGGTGGTTGCTCCCATTCTGACCAGGGCCTTTGGGAGGCCCAAACTGCTGTGGTTGGAAGCTGTTCTGTGCGCCAAAGTTTCCTTGCTGGTTGAAGTTTGACTGTCCATTGCCATTGTAGCTACCTGAACCGTAGCCGTTTGAGCTGCCTCCCCCATAGCCTCCATTTTGGGTGTTTGAGCCAAAGCTTTTAGGTCCACTGTCATATCCCCTACTGTTATCCCTGTCTCTAAAACTACCGAAGTCACGTTTGCCTGAATACCTATCGCGGCGGTCATCTCTGAAGCCTCCACCTCTCCCGCCCCTTGAACGACCTGCAAAAGACGGCACACATTAGTAAAGCAGGAGAGTCACACTTCCAATGTGACCCCAGTGTGCACTTAAACCACCAATATAAATACCAAAGTGCAGCAGAATAGAAAAGGTGCCGCAGTTACAGCGGCACAGATTCTGTCTCTCACCAATTGGATTTACCTCCTCTGTCCTCGGCCATCTGGAGGAGCTTGGGGTTGATGGCTTGGTTGGCCTCTCGGAGCACAGAGATGAGGTCGCCCGCTTGTTTAAAGTTGTTGGGGGTGAAGAAGGTGTAGGCTGTGCCAGTCTTTTCACTACGTCCTGTTCGGCCAATGCGGTGGATATAGTCCTCAGAGTTGTTGGGGTAATCAAAGTTGATGACAATTTGACGTCTTCAACATCTGTAAGATTGTGTCGTGGCATGGAACAGTAGAAAGCACATAGAAGTGCCAATGCCACCACAACCAGATCAGAAAGCCCAAGTTAGAACAAACATTAGACGTGGCTTTTAAAGATTAGTTTCTCCTGAAGGAGACTGTGGGAAGAACCAATGCACACTCCAGTCACATTGCAGGTGTTCAAGCTGCCCCAACCAGAGTAGATTTGCTCAGATTCTTACCAGAGTGGAGTATGCATTCTCTAGTCCATTCCCATTGCACAAACTCATTTTTGCCTGGCCAAAACAAGTCTACTGCTAGCACTACCACAAGTACCACGTAGACCTAGTCTTTCCTCATCTCCTACACTGTCTCTTGCCAAGATGTGGACCTCAACTACTCTGCCCATGACAAGAGCCAATCCCCATTCTCTAGTCTCACGTTGGCAGGTCTCGACATGACTGGGAAACGCAGGCGAGGGAGGAGTGCGAGCTTGGATTTAGCCATAAGTGTCCATCTAGCATGTCCCACTGTCACCAAAAGCGCCAGTAGCCATGTCTGTACAGAGGTGAAGGCATGATCGATCAAACTGTTCCTCGGACAAAAGTTTCACTGCCACTGAACACACAACCCTCCAGCAGGCGCCAGACACTTGCGCTGCACATGCAAGTCAATGGGTGCGTAGCTGGGCTACGAGCCTGGGCGTGTGAGCAGTCCAAACCCTTGCCAGAGCACAAGCGTATCAATAGGACCACTTAGTGTAGCCCTGCTCTTTTTCAACAGGCCGGTTTTTGCTTCGTTTGTTAGGGCCTGGTCACCTCTGTATGTGCTTTGACTGAGAGAGCGGCACTCTCCAGTCAGGACACCTCCAAGATTCCTCTCCTTCCCTCTCTGGAGACCTGGGCTTGTCATGCCAAGGCCCTGCCACACAGACTGCTCCTTCAGCCGAGGGGAGAAACTCAGAAAGCAGACAAGTTAAAGAAAGAAATACACTTTCTTTCAACATTATGTACCAACGTGCTTAGGGCGGATACTGACCTAGACCCCTGGAGGCTACGTCTGTCGCAATGAGGATAGGCGCCTTTCCGTATTTGAACTCTGAAATTAAAAATCATGTTAATGTATGTCAAAATACAACCATTTTGAAGAGATGGGACAGCTTACCATTGAGAACCCAGTCTCTTTCCTGCTGGCTTTTGTCTCCATGAATCCCCATGGCAGGCCACCTAATAATTTTTAGTAAGTCAGTAAGTGGGTAAGACATTAGGATTTACAAAAGACAAATTGATATATACCCATCCCGGCGCATCCTCCTGGTCAGGTCATCACAGCGCCTTTTGGTTTCCACAAAGATAATAGTCTTGTTTTCCTTTTCACTCATGATTTCCTCTAGTAAACGAATTACTCTAAGGAAGTAAAGTTAGTTAAGTATGAGTAACTTAAACTCCAGATGTGAAGTGCGAGGTTTGTCTGGTAGCCTTACTTGTCCTCCTTCTCTCCATCACTGCAGACATCAACGATCTGCAGGATGTTGTGGTTGGCACTGAGCTGCAGAGCCCCGACGTTGATCTGGATGGAGTCTTTGAGGAAGTCTTCCGCCAGCTGCCGCACATCTTTGGGCCAGGTAGCACTCCACATCAGGGTCTGACGGTCCGGCTGTGGGTAGAAAGGCATGAGGCCCATTTTAATGACTGGATAATAATTTCATTTCACAGTGCAATCTCACAAAGTAAAGCTTGTAAGCACTAAAAAAAACAAAAACACAACTCACCCTGATCTGATCAACAATTTTACGAATCTGTGGTTCAAAGCCCATGTCCAGCATTCTGTCGGCTTCATCCAGAACAAGATAAGTGCAACGACGAAGGTTTGTCTTCCCGGCCTCAAGGAAGTCAATAGTCTGCCTGGCGTGGCAATGCAGATCTCAACACCTACAAACAAAACGGTGGTAAAGAGTTACTGGTACAGTCTATGCAGCAAGTAATAAGATCGTGCCAAATCAACCTGGTACACACCTCGTTCCAGGTCCCGAATTTGAGGACCTTTGGGCGCTCCTCCGTAAACGCAGGTAGACTTGAGGCGAGAAGCTCTGCCGTATTCTGCAGCCACCTGCTGTACCTGCTGGGCCAGCTCACGTGTCGGGGCCAAGACCAAGCACTGCAACATAGAGCATGCATTATAAAGACTGTCCAAGTACAAGGTGACAAAAATCTACTTTGTGGTACTTAATCAAGGCATCACTTACAATTGGTCCATCTCCACGTTCCAGAAACGGTTGGTGGTTTATGTGCACAATGGCGGGCAAAAGGTACTGCAAGAAGGCATTTAAATAATTTAAAATGTACATACATTTTATTTATTTTCTTCAAAAAGCGTAACACATGAGGGCTTCTTACCGCTAGGGTTTTCCCAGAACCAGTCTGAGCAATCCCCACCATGTCCTTTCCACTGAGAGCCAGAGGCCAGCCCTGGGCCTGAATCGGAGTGGGTTCACTCCAATTCTGTTTGTTGATTACATCCATCACGTAGGCTGAGGGGGGAAAACACTTTAGATTGCCACTTTAAAATGTGACTCTCAAATAAAGCTTAAAACTTACATGGAAAACTGGCCTCTATGAACTTTATAATGGGGTATGGGCAGTCTCTTCCTTTAACTGTAATAGCCTTAGCATCTCTGTACTGGCTGACCTCTTGCTATAGGGGAAAACACAAAACATGAAATCGCAACCAGTTGCATAAGCCCCGCACGTGCAGCCGGCGCACATGTGCCAGGACAGGTTGTGTAACTTGGCCCATGCTGTACATACCAGAGACCTGCGGGCTATGTCTGGGTGCTGCTGGTAGAAGTTCTTCTCAAACTTCGGCAGCTCGTCCAGATTCCAGTGCTTTTTCCGCAGCCGTTCTCCGGGGTTACCGAACTTTCCTCCTCCACCACCGCCGCCCCCGCGGTTTCCTCCAAACCGGGCACCTCCACCATAACTACGGGGGAAGAGTACAGTTACCCATCTTGATCAAATACAGAAACAACTTAACATGCCCGGTCTCGAGCTCTGACGTGGTCATATAAGATGGCAGGCCGTAGACGGGTTTAACGGAACAAAAGAATCGCATCCGTCATTTTGAATCCACGTCTACACTCGCTGAGCCGGTGGCACACCTTTATTACAGTTACAGGGTTTATGACGCCAAGGAAATAGCCCATGCCAAACGGACATTTATATTAAATTATCAGGACAAGCATGGTCTCAAATGTTTTACTATTCAACGATAAAGGAAAACCTTGCTAGTGCTACTTCACGTCTGTCATGGTACTTTGATATAATAAATAAACCTCACGTCTTAAATACGACGTTATTAAACCTACAGCAATACTGCATAACAACAAGGTACGGTTCAAGTATTCGTGGCAGTGTAATTTGGCAGAAAGTTTTAATCCGTTAGCATCAAAGGCTAACGATAGCCGGTATGTCGAGGGAGGCACGAGGCCGAAGTAGGCCCGAATCCAAAGAGCAGGCTTCAGAGGAGGCCCAAGGCCAAGAATGTACGAACACAAACAGCCCCCGTATTAAAACAATTACCACCCGCGATTTTACCTGAAGAACAGCGCAAGTGCGGTTATAGACGCTGGAAGCCTTAAATATTGACCTGTGTAACATGTATAACGCAAAACACGACGGACATTATTCCGAAGGAATATCAAAGCCAAAGGAGAACACTCACCCTCTGTCTCTGTCCCGATCTCTGTCTCCTCCTCTGCGGTCGCGGTCTCTGTCATTATACCCAGGCATATTGTAAACGACAAAAGTATAAATAAAAGTGATAAAGATACAATCAATGTGTTAGACTGCCGACGGATACTCTGACCGGCAGTGAAGGGAAAATGCCGGTACTCAAAAAAGGAGGGTCGGGTTTTATGGCGTCAGGAAGTGCGCTTTACTGTGTATTCATCCGCGGGTTCGGTTCATGCGTATTTTTTATTTTTTAATACAAAAATATTTAGGCCAACGGGTTCATGCTGTGCTCGTCTTTCATTTCTCAAGTAATCTCACAGTGGCTACATTATGATGTGATTATAATTATGAATTTAATTTCAAGCTGTGTTTTTTTTGTACTGCAGGATTTTTCTACATTTACAATTTGGACAAAAGCACATGCACATATGTCGTCTTACATCTTTTCTTTTTCTTTCTTTCTTTCTTTCTTTCTTTCTTTCTTTCTTAACCACACCATATTTATTTTATAATTATAGCTTATTTTTGTTTTATTTTATTACTATCCCTGAGCGACAAAGAGGAAAAAATGACTGATAAATCGCTATAATTTAACGTTAAACGCCACATCCACGAGCTGGCGGGGCCCTATTTCTTACAAGTCTGTTTGGGTGTTTGCGGATGAATATCTCATGGGACCCGAAACCTGTGATCCGGTTCACTTCCGCGTGATTACAGTAAGTGACGTCAATGGCTGTTCGAGTGATTCGTGGTTTGTTGTTGCAAAACAACTATCTCTGCCTGTTCAGCGAGGAGGATAACTAAACATGATATATCTTTACACGTTTAAATTTACAATTAGATACATATTAGTTAAAAAAAAAATGCTTATGAAACGACGGCTAGCTGACCGTCTTTTAGCGCTAGTCAGACCATCCGCCAGACAGGTGCCTACATAATCCTGGGGAGTAGGAATTGGAGACAGGGTCACATAATACTGGGTCCCACAGAGCCTCCCCTGTTCTGCTGTAATCCGTTTACAATCACCACACAGGTCAATACCTTCTAATCAATGTATTGATGTATAGACTGGATTTACAAACAATGTAGGCTATAGATAGGATACCACTCAAGTAAAAGTAAAAGTAGTTTGCAGACTTAATTGTCACCTAAGGATAATCTGTCCTGTAAACTTGACCCATCCTTCAACAAGTGCTTCGGGACAACCTGTGGTGTGGTGTGCAGCGCCCGACAGGGCCCCAGGACCTTTTTTGCTGTGAGGTGATTGCTATCCACTCAGCCACTGTACCACCATTTGTTGTTGGTTTGAAGAATTGCACTGTAAAGCCTACATTTATTACTGCTATGTTTGTGCAAGAGCTCAGTTGCCGCCTTCTGTTATAAAGAGAGTGTGCTGGGTTCTTTGACTTATTTGATTCATACCCAAATGTGTTTATCGACTTCTACTACCCTTATAAATCACTTTAAATTCTGCATTATTAACACTTTTAAAAATAATGTTATACACCTTCGCTTTGCTATTGCAAGTAAATCAATTTGGAATAATCTAGAGCAAGTCATACAATTTACCTTGTAAAAACAAATTCTGCCAACGTGTTAAAAGTTATTAGCTGCGTACCGGATACAATTTAAGCACTGCATCTTCAAACATGGAACACAAAACAAAATACAACTCCAGATATGTTTTTGATAAGGGGACATGAGAAAAAAGTATATAGGCACATACCAATAGTACATCTTCTCACAGCAAATGAAAATCCACAACACAGATGTTTACATTGTTAGACAAAGGCCAGTTTAATTAGAACTAATTACACACAAAAATAAAATACACTAAAAAATATTAGTGTTAATGTACATTAAATTGCATCAGTCACCGATGAGAGACACAAGTCCAAACTGCAGATCTCCCGGCTTGTTTAAAAAATAATAATAATAAAAAGAACATTGCAGAACGCGTATTTGTGTGGATTTCCGATCAGCCTGTGCCTTGTGTGTAATCAGTTTCTCTTTAAAAATCTTTTTCTTTTCTTTTTTTTTTTTAAGTTAACCATAAATTACATGTTGATCCACTGTCTATGAACAATATTCTCCTGTACAAAGCACCATCCGAGGACACTTTTCACTTTGCATACACTTCATAAGCTACGGACAAAATGAAACAAAGCAACAGCTTGTTAGGAACAGTCCGCGGTCGTAGAGATTGCTAATCAGGCAGCTTTTCTTCTTCTTCCAGAAACATAAAAAAAAACATTTGAGAAAACGTTCCCCCTTTTTTCTGGCTTTAGAAAAGAAATAGAAGAGAGGTTAGCTGGAAAAGTAATGTAGCACTGAGGTGACGCGCACGGACTGCTGAGTCTTTACGAACATGTCAACAGTGCGGTATCAGAGCGCTTGGCTTCAGCTTGACGGTGCATCTGATGGATAGACTTCGTAACCGTGGTCCCATGAAATACTTTGGAACAGGATGCATCATCACTTTGCTACACCAAAAACAAGTTTATTTTTATTAATAGTAAAATATCAAAGCCTTCAGGTTAGGTAGAGTTGCACAATATTACAAAATAGGTAGTAATTTGAAAATGAATGTGTGTACAATACATTATTCATTCGCTGTGCACACTGTGTATAAGCTTTAGGCTAAACCGGTCCGGGACCAACTGATGAAATGGCCATCATTTGAAAAAATTGAAAAACAAAAAAATAACATGTGCATTTGCAGTACATTGTGCAATCCTACTTGCGGGGCTTTTTGATAAAACTGCTACTGAAGTTCAAACCGAGCTTTCAACAGCTTAAGTGTAAAAACGTGGGTTTGTAGAAAGCTATAAGTAATGTTCTTTGTGAATACCATTTTAGTGACAGTTATGCACTCATTTTCACCGCTCTTGACAGTACGCTCATGGAGACTAGTGAGGCTGGGTGGTTAGCACTTTTGCCCCACCGCAAGAACGTCTCGGACCAAGTGGAGCCTTAAAGTGATAGTCTGGAAGTCTAAATGTTTTACAAAATTTATAAAATGTGCAAAATCGATCACCTGGTCTTGCATTTGATGTAAAGTAATATTATTTTTGTAAAGTCCCTCCTTCCCGGATCTCAGCAACTAATCAGAGTCTAGTATCCTCCCGCGTTGACCAATGAGACAAGCTTTTCCTGTGAACCAGCCTGTCAAGTCCAATCAGGAGGGAGGGGAGGAGCTTGATTGTTTAGTTTTGAAAATCCTGTTCCTGCTCTCCTCATTTTTTAAACGAAGAAGGGCTTTCTGGTTAAAGAGGGGAGGAATTTGATTGTTTCAAATTTCACTCTATCTCCCCTCACTTTGCAAACTTGCAGACTATCCCTTTGAGTGGTGTTTACTCAATGTTACCGTGTCTGGGTCAGGCTCCTTCGAGTGCTCTAGTTTTCTCCATCAACCCAAAACATACACAATACAGTAGCTGGAGGTGGGTAACGGATGCTTGCCCAGCGGTCCCCCACTGCTTGCTGCAGGTTTGACAAATAAAATATACCCATACCTACACATAGTGACCAAAGTACTTCAAACATCCTTTTTACAGAATACCAGACTATTCTTACGTGTGAAATGACCAAAGCGAGAGAACAGTTATTTTAGCACCGCAGTGTTCAAAGGTAGTATTTTTAACAGTGTACGTGTAGATGAAAGTAATACTCATAAAGTTTGGCTACAAAGAATGCTATAAAAAATAATAATGATATACCACGTGAAGTTGAATTTAAAGGGTTTGCTTAGTTTTTGCAATTTTACATTTGTTTTCATATCATTATGGCACCGAAAGTAGTGAGAACCTGGCGACACATTCATGGATATTTTTACTAATCCAAAATGATTATTGGATTTCCCTATATTTGAGATATTTTGAACATTTGAAATGACCTAAATATAACAAAATATCTGTAGTTGTGTAACCAGGTCCTTCGATGTTTTCATTGAAAGAAGCTCAGTATGTTTACATACACAGAGAGAAAACCGAACAACTGAAGATACATTTTCTGGGGGATTGCCAGAAGAAAAAAAGAATCAAAGCTTTAGTAGCTTTTTCAAATGCATGAGGATTCGGACAAGAGTGGTCTGACCAGTTCTGTGGAGTTTCCAAGCTACGTCGGACCCCTCTGTGCATGTAAATGTACTGAAACTGTCTCCTTGCCCGATACAATGGACAACAGTACTATAACAATAAATTAGACACATCATATAGACTTTACTTTATGTCCATGTTATAGAAAAATAATCACGATATTTGAAGAAACTAGTTGGGGGAATGCAGCATTGGATTACCGCTGCCTTCTTGTCTTTTTCTACGTCGCCATGTTTGCACAAATCCCTCTTTAGTTTGTAGTGTTTCGTAGCGTACCCCGTCGACAGACCGATCCCAGCTCCGTTTCCTCGTTTTTCCTGCTCGGTAAAATGCGTTTTTTTGCTACATGTGGTGTTTATAAAGTCGTTACAAAGGAAGAGCAAAGTGTTTTGTTTTGTTTTCCCCACGAGTTAGTGAGTTGTTCGTAGCAGCTGAAAGGGTCCGTTGGATGGTTTGTGGAGAGCTGGCTGTGCGTCCCTTGGAATTGTGGGTGGAGGCTGTCACTCCACGGCGAAGCCACACGTCTCCTCGATGGCCGTCAGCAGCTTGTCGTACAGTTTGTCATAGTGCTCGTACGGAGGAATGTCGATTCGGTTGAAACTAGAGGAGAAAAGAGAAATTGCATATGGCTACCGTTCCATTGATATTTCTTGATCTTGAGATGAAAAACAAAACAAAACATATTTGTGCTTCACTTTGAAAATATCAGCATTTAGGACTATGGCTTTGCTTATTTCTCTGGTTAGCTTTGAGCTGCTAGTTACTGCTGCGCTAACGAGTCGTCTTCCCCCGCACCTCACGGATACACTCCTCTTTTGTTCAAGTGCCAAGATTTAAAGTACCAAAGACCAACGTCGTTCTTTTACAACTCGGCAGCCACAGATAAGCCGTGTGTGTGTGTGTTTGTAAAAGGCTTTATGCTAATTCACAAGCGCAGTTGCTAATTCTTCACACTTTGCTGTCTTTAAAGTTTGTCATAATTAAAGGACCTATTGAGAATGAGGAGTCACGTGCCGAGTTGGGGTTATTTGGGGGGGCTCTGAGCCTGTCGGACATATTGGCTGCGGATTGGGGCACGCTCCCAGAATTTGACGCATTCCTCATATTCCAGAGCACTTTACATTTTGCGCATTTACGTTTTCGGCGAGACAGAGACGGATCTACGAATACGACAACGAAAAGACAGAAAGTAAAGCAATGCAAAGAGATAAGGCCAAAGAAAGGGACCTTACAGGAACAAGCTCATACCAAGCGTAAAACAGCGGTATTTGGAGAAGCTTGCGGACATTCAAAACATCAACACACGAGCTCCCTGCAGCGGAGACCTGGACCATTTACCTCCGTGCACATACATGGACACAGTAAACTACCTTGTGTTTGGTGTAAGTTACTACACGATGCAGGAGTTTAAAAGCCACAAGTCTTTGGAAAGTTACGAGACTTTCTGCTGTGGGTGCAGGACTTGGCTCTACAAGCCTCCAGCTGGTGAAAACAGCGTTGTACTGGCAAAGTAACTTTCCTCACATGCGTTTTAGTGTGTTGTAATTACATTGCATTTAGCAAAGTGACAAAGTAATAAAGTGCGTGTTTCGTAAACACTACATTGTTACGAGATGTTCAATGTACACAAACGTTTCCAACATGTTTTGACAGGTCAGAGACTTGCGCTCTTTGATGCTGTGTCCATTTCTGTAACCTAAAAAACTGTATCTCATACGTTTTCCATGTCTATCGTGTGAGGTATTGGAGCAGTTTTTAACGCAGCAGTGACTTCCAGGCGGTAAAACAGTGCGCAATAGCAAGAACCTCCGCTACTACGGCGTTAACAACACACGTAAACAATGTGTATTGCCGCCGGAGCGCAGCCAATATGGCGGCGAGGGGGGATGGGGAGGGGGGGCTCTGTGCCGTGACGTCAACTCCTCATTCTCAATATCTGAATTGTTTTTTGCTTTTGTAGGGAAACATTATTTTTGCGACGGACGGTCATGACCTATTTTGGTCACATTTTTAACTTAAAAAGGTTCAAAATTAGGTATAGTGCCGTTATAATTAATGATTGAAATATATTTTTACTTCAATTTTAATGCAGAACCTCTGAGTCTGTTATCTGTTATCATCAAATATGTATCTTTTAAAATATTTCAACATGCTATCGTTAAAAAGTTCATTTATTTCTGTAATTCAACTTAAAATGTGAAACTAATATAGACTCATCACCTGCAAAGTGACACATGTCAAGCCATTTTCAAATATTCTAATCTTATGAGAATTTTACTTTGGGGTTTTTACAAGCTGAGTCATAGCCATAACAAAGGCTATTCATATCTCACTTTGCATGTAATGTGTCTATCATATATCAGTTTCACAGTTTAAGTTGAATAACAGAAATGAATGAACTTTTTAACGATATTCTAATTTTCCGAGTTTCACCTGTACAGCATTTAGCTAGGCTAACGGTTAGCATGTTCAAATATTTAAATTTTTCAATTGTACTGCTGATAACAGACTCTCAGGTTAGTTGTGAAAGAGAACTTGTGTTTTTCTCATGCATAGGTGATTGGATTAGCCCACGATCATACTCCAGCCGACGATCGGCAGTCACAGGATTGTTTCTCTGTGGAGATATAGACGCTCTGCAGACATCTACTTATTTCAGTTAGCATACAACCAAACACGCACTGGACAAGTTCAAATTTAATGCCCACACTTGTAATCTTATCTTATATTTGAATATAGTGATGCCTCTTTTGTTGTTTGTAAACCCCGCCCCTAAAAAGAAAAATCAGGTATAGGGCCTTTAATCGTAATCATTAACCATTAATATTTACACATTATTACCATATTTTGGAGTATATATGTATTTGACATGCCTTGAAGTCACTGTGTGTGCTAAACCTAAGTGAAACTGCCCTAAAAAGGGAATAATCAAAAATAGCTTGAGTATGTGAGCGATGAGTGCACTCACCAGGTGTGGGCTTTGGGCAGGTTGTTGGTGCTTGCGTCGATCTGGTGGATGGTGAAGAGCCGAGGGCCCGCAGCACCTGGACACAATACATTCATTTAACATGCACTAAGAACAAAGCAAAAACAGAGATTCCTCTAGCCGTGAGATACTTCTACTCATTTAGCTATTCATGCATTTGAGTATACCGGAGCAACTTGAGTGAAAGTACAGATACTACTGATAAACACAGTATCGAAAACCAAGTGCCTAGCCCAAGTTCAGACCCTCCAAAACTCTACGTAAGTACAGTATCTCAGTAAATCTCTGGTGAATAGTAACAGTCCAGTCTCACACCTCAGTGATAGCACTGGGTGTGGTGCATTTCCATTGTAAAAACCTTCAGTTTACACGACAAAAGCAGAGAGGACACATTTGAATCACAGAAGGAAGGCCATGAGGGTGGTCTCCCATTTTAGATTAGTCCCACTCAGACGAACAGAGCACGTTTATGCAAACTCGTAGTAAAAGAAAGAAGTCAGAGCCAGTACCCTGTAGAGCCTTGAAGCCTTGCAGCGGCACTCTAGAGGAGCCGTGACAAACTGCAGCAGCCGGGCCCTGCGCTCCTCGTCGAACGACTCCACCGCCTTCCAGAACCACTTCACAATGTTACTTTCCGCCGTGCAGTGCTTCAGGCGCGTGTTGGACTTCCAGTCACTGATGTCGATCTTGCCCAGGCCACACACGATCAGCTGAAACACGGATCACAGGGGCTTCGGTTCACTCCATGTATGTTCATTAGCAAATGAATGTTAGTGGCAAAATGGTAAAAAGGTCAGGGTGTCTATGGGGTCTTTTATATTGTATTTACAGTGCAATTAGATAGATCAGTGCTTCCCAAAGTGGGGTCCGGGGCCCCCTGGGGGGCCTCAGAGGACCTGCAGGGGGGCCCCCAAAGCTTGTCTACAAAACAAGTGCATGGAAAAAATATTAATTTTTTTAAAGGAAAAGAAAATTTCTCTGCTACATTATACTACTTTACACCAGTATTTAGCCTACAATCATGGCTAAATATTGCTTTGTATGTTATCTTTTCTGCAAAATAATACACATTTTGCAAATATATTATTATGGGGGGCCCCGAGAGATTTTCGGATCGATAAGGGTCCGCGGCATCCCGGACTTTGGGAATGGCTGAGATAGATAGATAGATAGATAGATAGATAGATATAAACTGAATAGAATTGTTAATTTAGGTTATTTCATCCGTAAAACTTGCTAACAGCTCAATAAATCACTAATAAATCATCTTATCTCAAATGTCAACTGGTATAATGCTGCGTTCATGTGGTCCTCTGGAAAAGGCTCATGAACGCTCGCTCAACTGGGGAAAACAAATGGGGAACTCGGGTCGAAATGATCTTCCCAACTTCCGCACCTGAATGTGGAAATCAGCTGATTTGTTTTTTTTGTTTTTTTTTTATAGTTGAGAAGATAAAATTATAATGTGAGCTTTTTAGCTACTTTCTTTTGTTTAGTGTGAGCTGTTGTCGTCCTTTGGAGTAACATTTGCGAGAGCAATGTCTGAAATTAATGCTAGCAAAAACAATGTAATAAATTATTTTAACAAAATTAACAAACCAAAGTTTAGCTTTTTAAATGCTAATGCAAAATTCAAATGGTTAGCTCAGCAAAGCGCTAATCAGTGATAAAAAAAAGACGTTTTTATGAAAATCCCCACTTTCACAATGTAAAAAGCACATGAACACAAACCAACTGTGGGCCATGATGTCACATCTCGGGAAAACAAGCTGCCCAGTTTACATGAAAGCAGCATAATTCTGTAAAGTAATAGGAACAAAACAAGCACTCTGTACTATCTGAAATAAAATGTTCTCTTTTTTGTTTGTTTGTTGTAGGCTCAGTAATGTCTTAACTTGGGCACTTTGAGAAGTACAACAAGGAGTTGAAAGTACATTTCTGGGTCACGCCAAGTCTTACGGATACTCTCCCTGACCAACAATAAAAAAGTCGTCACACACAAAAAAAGGTCACTCTAATATTTGGTTGTGGCACCTTGATTACAGAACCATTCGCTGTGGTGTTTCAATGTTGATTTCATTTTTCACCAAGATCTTGTATTGACGATGGGAGAGTGTGACCACTTCTCCAGCACATCCCAAAGATTCTCAGTGGGGTTAAGATCTGGACTCTGTGGGCCAATCCATCTCATGCTCCCTGATCCACTCTTTCACAATGTGAGCCCCATGAATCCTGGCATTGTCATCTTGGAATATGTCTGATTTCCACTTTCCCGTCAGGGAAGAAGAAATAACCTGGTCTTTAAGAGTGTTCAGGGCGTCTACTGATCTCATAGTGTTGCTGAACCTGGACCTGACCAACTGCAGCCACCACAGATCAGAACAGTTAGTTAAACTCAGGTGGACGTTTTAATTTGGTCAGGCAGTGTATTTGACAGTATCTCTGGTTGTACTGTATTATATTGTATATAAGGGTGTGTATTCCAGTGAGTGAGCGGGACAGTACCTCCAGCTCCTTCTCGTCAAAGGCCTTGAGCAGGTGCTGTGGGATGACTTCGTTGAAGCCCTTCTGCAGGGCTAAGAACTGGGCCTCGATGCCGCGGAGGAACCTCCAGTTGACGTACAGCCGCACATACTCCTTCTTGGTGTCCTGCGTCACAGAGATGGTCTTCCCGTTGGGCTTCAGCTCGTGCTGGATGATTTCTCCGTACGCGTTGTGTTCTACACAGAAGGTGTGGTCCAGCACACCGGTGATGTCGTTGTCTCTGCAAACATAAATACAGGGGGCGTCAGTGGACACACAGGCAGGATATTCATCTGCATTTGGTACCATTACAGGATTCCCACGGGGTCTTAGATTGTCTTAAAAAAAAGTCCTGAAGTTGATTTAGTAAATTTAACACCTTAAAAAGTCTTGCAGCCATCACCCTCCCTAATACTTATTTTCATTTATTAATTGATATTTTGATATCAGTTGCCTGTTTCTGTTCTAAATTATATAATTCATAGAAATCAAATAGTTGTGTGTTTGTTTGTTTGTTTATGAATATAATTTGACTTAAATTGATATAAAATGCGAGTCATCCAAATTGTGTAATGCTAGATCTTAAAAAGGTCTTAAAAAGTCTTAACTTTCACATTGCAAAGTGTGCAGAAACCCTGTCAATAATGACAATTGTATAAGATACAATTTGACTGAGCGTTAATATACTATAGAAGCACCAAACAAACAAGACTGATGCTGTGTGTTTTGGTCTAAAGCTCCTCCTCCATAAAAAAACCCACAATATTTACTCAAGTAAGAGTAACACTATTTTAAAACAAAAGGATTCATTAGACATTTTTGTTTCTGGTTTCTTGATTCCTGCTCTGTATTATCCTGTACTATTTATTTTTAGTAGTGCTTAAACGCGTGTCCTGCTAACCCTAACCCTGAGGCACTCACAGTATCCAGACGAGGCTGTTGTGCAGGTCGGGGTCCACAGACTCCATGTCGTCCAGGGTGATGGGTTTGCCCAGCAGCTGCTTGTAGAAGGGCAGAGTGAAGCCTCCGTCGATGTAGTGTCCGTGGAACACAGCCATGCCCATGATCCGGCCCACGAAGTGGAAGTACGACAGGTGCTCCTGGAGCGGCATACAGGCGACACGGTTAGCACACACTCTGGTTTCACACTTCAGTTTCAGATTTCCAAAACAGTCCGTGGGATAAAATGAATGTGATGAATGAACAAATGTTAAAATACTGTTCAGCTCAGCAGAAAGTGTTATAAAATGGTGTATTTTGCACAGATGATATTTTAAGCAGTGAATCAACCTATAACCTGAGACTCACGGGGTTGACGGCTGAGTCGGGGTTGATCTGCAGCGTGTAGATGTCGTCCCGGGAGTACTGGAATAGGCCGTAGTATGGGTTGAGCATCTCGTGGGACAGCAGGTACAGCCACTCCCTACACAGATAAAGGCATGTTTTCTGTCAGAGCTCCACCAGGGGGCAGCAGTGGTAGTTAGAAGTAGTAGTAGTTTCTGACCTGGCCACTCCTCCATAGTCCAGGCCCTCCTCTCCTCTGAACTTCACCATCAGCCTCTTCCACAGGTCCTTGGGGCGCATCTTCATCACCTGGCGATAGGACTCCTGCAGCAGCAAGAGTTTGACATGTCAGGCTCTATCCTTTGGAACACTTTATTGTGCCTTTCACATTCTTATTAAACATTTTGTGGACTGCAGACAGCCTGAACTGGGTGTAAATCATTTAAAAAATAAAATAGCACCAAACACACACTTAGTACACTGAGTACCACCTGAAGAAGCCCAAATACCACAGTTGGAGAACCACTGATTAGGTTTTGGATCTTACATTACAATGCATAAAGACTTTGGAAATGATCAGAGCTATAACCTCTCATGCTGCTCACCTGCTTAAGCTGATGGAAGTTAAACTAAGTAAAAGTGTTTTCTGTGCACAATTTCTCATCTAACATTAAAAAAGATGGAGAAAAACTAAATCTAAAATAATTATTTAAAGAACTTAAACCATAGATACTATATTTAGACATGAGTATCAATACTTTCGGCTCTGGCTCAGTGTACAAATATCAATATTCTGGTACTACACTGTAGTTTAGCTTCTATAAACATGTTCTGAAATGGAAATGCTTCTTCTGAAGGTTTGGCAGTTCTTATTTCAGCTGTTAATCTTTATTCGAAACTGCAACTGCCAATACCTGACGGAATAAATGCATAAAGCTGATGTAAAGCAGCTGATCTCCATGGTAACGCAGGACAGTCAGCGCCATACTGGGGGATAACAGACACCTTTCCATGGACTTAACGTACCACATGCACAATAATCAACATTACAGGTCTTCAGTGTAGAACACATTGCACAATAATATTCATACATTAGCACGATATCTTTAGCTTCAAGATTTTTTGTGCCATCTCCAGCTCATATATTCTGTTGCCTCTGTGACAGCAAGCAGTAAGAATTTTAATGGTAAAAATAGAACTATGTAAGTGGTCCCAGAATCTGATGTCTGATGTGACCCCGGCGTGCCCCCCTGGTGTCCGAAGTCCGGGACCCACCTCGAAGATCTCCTCGCGGGACACCTCGATGCGGCAGTGGCCGGCCTGGGGCTGCTGCTGGGACAGCTCCTGCCTGAGGATCTTGAGCTTCTGCACCAGGTCTCTCTTGTACTTGGGCACGGTCAGACACTCGGCCTCCTCGGGCAGCTGAGAGGGCGACACCAGAGCCTGCTGGACCTGCTCCTTCAGCTGGGTCTGACGGCTGACAACCACACGACACAGTGTCAACACAACTGAAGTACATGAGGGAAACATGGTCTTATACAGTATAGTGCTTTTGTCAGGCTTTGCGGAAGTTATTCTGGACAATAGTAGTGGTTTTTCATATATTATATTGTCAAATGATGTACTTTTCAACCCCAAATTTCAGCACACAACGCATGAATAGGTCCGGTCATTCAGACTAATCAAAATATTCATACGATTTCCTTATTATTACTTTTAAAAATAGCGGTGATCATAAAACCGTTTGCTCTCCCGAAGCGTTGCATAATACAGAAAAGCCCATGTCCCTTTAGGAGTGTAATTTCCCCTCGCCTACTCAAGATGTGTTTAAAATAAAGAGGAGTGGGACGACTGATTTAGCTTAAGTCCCTGTACGCGCTCGCACTCCGGCTGACTGCATCCCCCCCCTGCACCACAATGACAGCGTCTCCCAAACAATAAGCCCACGCTCGGTTTCTGCTGTCTGCCCGAGCCTCACTTCCTGTGGACTCTCCAATCACCGGGACCGGAGCCCTTAGGACACTCCAGGACGCCCACCCGTCTATTTACAGAGGGACCGAGGGACTTAGCACTGGAAGAAGGCCCGGCTGACACAGAGGAAATGTCATGTGGTGAAATGTGTAAAAAAAAAAAAAAGTGTATGAATGGTCTTGATGGGCTTTGCTAGTTTTGGAATCCGATCCAACGTCAACACTGTTAATAAAAAAATGTTCTTAATGTTTTGTGAAAAAAGGATTAACAAAACATTAAAAAGTCAGTTTGTGTTTTATGGATTTAGATGTAGAGATATAAATTTGAAACCTTTGGTGTAGATTACTGACATAAGTTTTAAGTTTTCATTTTATGTGTAAATATGGCTGTGAAGATAGATTGTGCCAGGTTTAAATTTGTACCTTTATTTTTTATACAATAGATTACTTTCAGAGCGGATTTTCAATACCTTTTTGTAGTCTCTATAAAGCAGTGGTTCCCCAATGTGGGGGTTGGGACCATATTTTTACATATTGAATTTGATGTATTTTTGATTGAATGAGTGATTTTGGGGGTTGCAGCCTGAAAAGTTTGGGAACGCCTGCTATAAAGTAAGTGTAGTGAAGTAGTCAAATGGTCATTAAAAATTCAATTGTCAAAATTCAATTTTGCCTTGCTTTTTGGAGTTCAAAGCTCAATAAATCTGGCTATTAATTAGATGTTGAAAAATCATTCTGGAAAAGTGGCCCTTGTTACTATTTCCCACAAACATCTTATTTTCTTTGTTAAGATTAGATCATTTATCGTCTCCCAGGAGAAAGTCAAGAGAGCAAACTGACCCAAAACTTGAAGATTAAACAAATTTAGTTTTGCCTGCAGTGTCAAATTAACACATATAAAAGAATCCTCAGATGAAATGTGTAATTAAAGTGCAGACCTAATGTAAACTTTCAAAAGACTTGCAAACCATTCAAAAATCTTTATTCCACATATAAAACGTCTGGCCCTGACGGTCGTGCACGTATAAAGGACATTTTTGTAGAATGACCGCGGTGATGGAACATTCTGGATTTCCAGCTGTGATCAAAGGCAGATGTGACAGGAATCCATGACCACTGCACTGCTGACAAGTCATTTAGCAAATGTATAGAATTCTATTGCACTAATATGGTATCAATACTGTTTATTGTTTAAAATACTGTTACTACTAATACTGTTTGCATGTGTCATATTTGGGGAAAATTTCAGTACCAGGCTTTTCATTTTAGATATCGTCAACATGACTCTATAGATATTTTCTTTGTAAATGATCTGAATGGGATCAGTTGAAGGTGTACATACACCTGCTAAATCAACTGTTTTTTAGCTTTAAACCACCCTTGATTCATGCAGGAATCAAGGGTACTCTTGATTAAGAATACTTTGGTTCTTCTTCTTCTACAAAAAGCTTTTGGAAAAGCATTTTCTAGATTTAGTTGTGTAACAGATAGAATTCAGAAGTGCCCTCAGCATTTTCAAAACCCATATTCTCTGTGCATGGAATGTTTTTGGCTAACTTCCTGTTGGTCAGTGTAGGGAAAATACTACTGTACTTCCTGTCAATATTTCAATATGGAAAAAAAAGGTAAAACAGAAAAAAACTTGAAGAAACATCAAACTGAATGTGTTTCATAAAAATGAAATCAGATTGTTAGCATCAAATTAGAGTGGAAGTAATGTATTCCAAAAGTAACAAGTTACGAAAAAATATATTACTTTTTTTCAATAACTGAGGAATATAACATATTACTTAAACAAAATATGGGATATATATTTTTCATTACAATTTAAGTAACTCGAGTTACAAATGCAGTTAAACGGTTTGTATTGTTGCACGAAAAAAAAAAGCCAAAAAAAGCAAAACTCCCCCCAAATAAAATGCAGCACCAAATCAAGTTGGACACTGGTTATAAGATCTGCAGTTGCAGATCTCATACGCCAATGAAGAGAGAATGGGGGAAAGCAAAGGAAAAGTAAATCTTTGACTGCACTTTTGCTCGGTGGCTTTATTACTATTTTCAGTTTATATTTTGCCAAAAGTAACTCAGAAGTAACTCAAAGTAGTGCAACAGTAAACAGTAATATGTACTACAAACATATTACACTTTTAAAACTGTAACTACTAATATAGCATATATTACAATTTTAAGGTCACTTGCCCAACACTGTCAAATTAGCATTAGCCTTTTGAGTCAATGCTAAAACAGTAATAAACAGATGTTTCCTTTGGTGAAGTATTTACATCCCGTGTAACGTTTGTAATATATTGTAAGGGCCAGGAATCGATTACATTTTTTTTTTTACAAATAAATCGCAAATCTACAGAATTTTAATCACGAATAATTATTGCCACTTTTTAATCACCGTCAGTAGTGAGGTACAGGAAATTGTCACGCTTCAATTAATTAATTTGATCGCGTTAATTTTATTATTTTAATGCAATTCGTTAACGCGATGCATTTCCCAGCCCTAGTTGTTAGTAATTATCCAGATTTTATTATTTAAATTTTTCAGCGAGACACGGCTAACTCTCCATAGGCATAAAACACAGACAGGAAACAGTTATTACCTTAGGAAGTTTGCATCATGTGGCTATGCAACATTCCTAGTACAGAGCCTAATACTGACCATCACTGAATGCATTCTGAGCTGTTCTGTATTCTAACTGTTTATATCATATTATGTTTTTGTGCATAATGTTGGCTAAAAATGGTGGCCAGTGGAAGGGCGTCCAAGCAACACACAAGAACTTAAATTGTAAAGTGCAAAATACCAATGCTGATGTGCACAAAAGCAGGTTTATAAGACACGATTGTTCATGATTTGTCCTCTTTAAGTTATAAAGCATGAAACGCTTTTGCTAAATTGTTAGCGCCAAAGTGAACAATATTGGTGTTATCAAAGACCATAGCCAAATCCTTTTAGAAGCAAGCTCTCATCATCCCCACAGGAGCCTTATTCTATAGCAAAAAAAAGCAAGAAATCCCCCCCATCTGGCCGTAATCATACTATAGTTATGACAAAATTGACATCAAGGACAAATGCGCTGCGCCAAGTTAGGTTTTTACAAGAGCTTTTCAAACACACCCTTTGATCCATCAGAAGAGCCTTGGAAACATAATATCCCCATCCCGAAAATGGATAGGCCCCAGTCAGACTTATGCACCGCTGCTCCTCTGTGCAGCAAAGACTTATGGGTCATTTTTTGAAGGCTGTTGGAAGCGTAGCATCAGCTAGCGCATCTGTCAGATCACAGCGGGACTTTGTGATGGACAGTGTGCCTAATGGCCTGTGAAGTGTGAGGTCACTGAATTCAGAGTCCTTTCTTTCCTGTCGGGCTAGACTCACAATGGAGCAGAGGATCATGGTCTATGTAGATCCATCTGTTTTTGTTAATACTTTATGTTAAAAAACTAAAACAAAGAGGACTGCACGATGCCTTTTAACAGAAAGTTGCATCAAATTTGACCAAGATTATGTCAAAATAAAACTTAAAAAAATACAAAATCAGGAGCAAAACGAGGCTAAAATGGAAGGTAAGGAAAATTATGATTCAAACCGAACTTTTCTGCTTCTGCGTCTGCTTTCATGCTTACCTGCCATTCTGATTCTCTGAGACTCCACGGGATCCTCCATTTGGACTGGGACTGCGCAACACAGACAGAGCATCAGTCAAAACAACTCACCACCATCCCATCAGGAATAATAACGCTGCATATACTGACATTCAAAATGAGCAGCGAGTTATTGTTTGTAATATAAATTTTATGTGCAAAAGTTTGAATTTGAATTGCCTGGTTAGCAAGAGCGACGTTCTCCTTATATGCCATGCTTCTGGATTTCGGAGAAATACCTTCACTTACACATCTCTCTGATTGATTCACTCATTTTAAGGTACGGTATGTAAGATTTTTCCTAAATATTCTATTAACATGAACTTCAAATGTTCATGTCTATATCTTTTTGTTTTGGGCTTTAGTAATTTATAGATCAGAAATCAGAATGAGCCACTTACGGTTACCAGATAAAATAGCTATGGCCAGTTTGGAAATGAGCATAAATGTCAAATCCTCAGTGACTAAACTTTGGAGGTTCTTTAGCTTTCAAATGAGGCATGGCATGTTCACCTGTTGTCAAACTTGTGCTTCATATGCAGAGACCCAAGTCCAGCTGTAGCTATAGCGCGTTTTGAAACTACTAATTACCTGAAAAGGCTTTTTTCCCTTTTAAATATAATTTTGCTGTAAACAGTCACATATATTTGTGAGGGAGTTCTTATGGTCGACAGTGATAAAAAAAAAGAAAGCATCTGACCTTGTGTGTCTAGTGCTTTGTCAGGCTCTTACTTGAGGACGAGGTGCAGGTTGGCGGAGAGGCGCGGGTCGGTGAACTGCGTGGTTCGGTTGTTGTGGTCCACAAAGTAGACCCTCCCCGTGGCCGTGTTCCTGATCTCCCACCCGGGTGGCAACGGGCCAAGCTCCTCGCAGTTCACGTTACTCAGGTCCCTGACGGATACGAGACACAGCGCTTTATCAGTTTGTCAAAGCAATCTACAAAGAAATGCTTTGTAAAACATGTCCAGACAGCAGTCTGCATTACAACAGAAAATAGTTGTTTACTTTCCATGACTGGATCAGGAGGAGAGAATGGATTTGGGGAAGAAATTGCACGAAGAAAAAAAACACAATCTCAAAAAGCTCAAACTGATACGATTTAGTTGAATATTATACTATTGATTTGGACTAAGAGTGTATAGATATTGCTGTGAGTGGGTTGGTGTTAGATTTGGCCAACAACAAGAACCAAAGCTTTAGAATTTCATTACGGAGCGGTTTTTGGGTGGTCAATAAGCCAATTGTCTCCGCTCATATTGCCATACGATTGTATTAAGCCACGTCTAATTGGAACATCTTTTCAACAGTTTTTGGCGTAAATATCAGGCAGATTTTCATACAACAAGCAGTGGTTAGCGGAGAACGCTTTTATGTCAGTAAATAGTCCACAAGCTGAGTTTGTTTTACCTGACGTAGGGCTGGCGATATGGCCAAAAATGAAAATCTTGTTACTCAGTTTGGACGATTACGATTTTAATTGATTTTATTGGATTTTTTTTTAAAGGTCTCCTGATCTTTCATAATAAGACAACTGTTAATGTCGAGTGCAGACCATTAATATTTAGATTCATAATATAGCCTACAATTAGGCCCATTAAAAAATGTTATTTCTCTTTTAAATATTCCTTGTCTGCTCTCAAAAGTAAAACTAAATAAGTCATGGAGTTTTCAAAGCATTTTAGTTTCTCATCCTCATGCCTCTGCTGTGATTGACAACCGTCTCCATGGAGACTCAAGGGGAAAGGGGCGGAGTTAAGCTGCTGCTGTGTGCCTCCGCTCAGAGAATGGCTCAGGGTGAGAGAAGGAAGAGGATCCGATTCGGGGAAAACTCAGTTTTAGCGGAAGAAAACTCTATTGCTCACTCCGAAAACACAATGCACGCCTTTGTAAAGCACAGAGATCGTCAGAAAGTCTCTGGGTTCTCTTCGGGTGACATTTCAGAAAACAGTTGCTGCGGAGCGGTTGAACACGCTGCTAAATTGGCAACATGGCGCATGTGGGGGGCACGGAGCAGGGACACGATTTTACGATTTAGCCATTTTCCACTTCGTCTGTTTTTAAAAGCATGAATTAATTGAATTAATTCGACTTAGCGCCCAGCCCTAACCTGACATCTACTCCCGAACAAAGCACAAGGAGTCCTATTTGAGAATGATTTAAACTGAGGATGTTGTTCTGAAAACTGCTCAAAGTTCTTTGCTGCCTTGCAGATTTGCTACATAAAGCTGAAATGTAATGAACGAAAGGCAGTTTTAGAAGTATATATGCTGCTCAATTCTCAATCGCATGAAAAAGTCAACAACATAGCAGGCTACAATCCCAATCTCAATATCGGTCAGAAAAATATCTGCAGCCCTACGATATACTGTGCTTACAAACACACACAAAAAATATATTAATATTAATATTACATTATCAATTGCTATACTATTGTAGCGCTGTGTTGCTAAGCAATGTTTTTAGACTTCATTCTGATGCTTGATCCTATCAGCAAAAAAACCTCTCCCTTCTTTCCAAACTAGGCAGAAACCATTCCAGATTGATATCAGTGTGCGTCACCCATTACAAAGCTAAGCGTGCGCATTGAGAGTAGGCGGGTGATAAAGTTGTTGACATGTTGTACCTGGGAACTCTGGGGTCGTGCCACGTGCTGACCCCCGTCTGCGTGTGGAGGAAGTACACTTGGCCCTGCTGCGTGGTCCTCTGCTCTGTAACCACAAAACACACAATTCCTTTATAATTAGTGACATAAGAGAAATCTTCAATGACACAAAAAGAATACATTTAAGAGACAGGTCCTGAGGAGCCATCTAATCTTGCGACTGCGATACCCTTAGAAAACTGACTCCAAAAGCCCCTATCAATTCAAACCGGGAGATAAATGTGGATATGTGTGCTGGGGGGGGGGGGGTCATGGCGCTCTTGTGTTTTCTCTCATGAATCCTGCTGATTGTGAGAGAGGCTGTGGGCAGAGAGAGCTCCAGCGCGTCGTCTATTAGATTGTCGGAGATGGAGCCAGTATTCCAGGCTCCTCGGCGCGTGGACAAGCGGAGTCAGACAGAGATTAGCGGGTTGCACGGCACAGAGACGAGAGGGAGGAGGGTTAGGGGAGCACAAGGGCAGGCAACGATGGTGGAAGACATAGAGGTGAGAGAACATGTACTAGATATCTGCTTTGGGAGGTAAGAGAGCAAGTGTCTACATGGAATTAGCTGCTGTTAGCATCAATTTAGCCACGTTAGCTTACTTACATAGTTTGTCTTTTAGCTGCTTCTTTCCTCTTGGCATTGGCTTAGTACTTCTGAATAATTTCATAGATTTGATCGAAAAACCATATTCGTCTAAAGTGTTTACCTCGCAGCCAAGAATAATAGTGTAATGGAAACATTACAAGTACCAAGCTGAAGTTGAACTGTGCGACATGGAAAAGATTTATATTTCTATATATTTTTTCTAAAACCAAAATCCTGATGTCAAAGTAGACTCTCACCGTATCCCTCAGGCAGGTCCGGCGGAGTGTGGAGGTGGGTTCTGCTCATGTAGTTGCGGTGCCTCTGTGATCGGACCCGCCTCTCCTGCGCTCTCGGGTGGTCACCCTCGTTGGTTGGTATTGCTGTGGTGGGCGTGGCTCCGTTGGTAGTGACGGGCGTGTTTTCGTCTACGATGCAGCTCAGAGGCCGTCCGGGGCTGGAGTACTCTGACGCAGGTCTGGATAATACAGAAAAGTCAATACAGGAGAAATACAGTGTCTTTTCTTGTCATTTTTGTGACAACCGTGACTGCAGGACTTAGCAGTAATTGCAGTTTAATGGGTAATTTTGTAAGGTCAGTAAGCAAACATTATCATAATCCAAATAAATGCATGGGGAGTAGTTTATTTTTGTTTGTTTTGATAGGTAAAGGGCAAAGCATCTTATTCTCATTTAGCATAAATAAGTAATTACACACCCACTGACACACACGTTTCTTACATTGAACCTGGAGAAACAGAGAAGAAAATGTGTGTTGTCAGCAAGAATTTAGCTTTAAAATAGTACAGCATTTTGTAGTTTTAGAATATTTTGGTTGGCAACTTAATATAAAGATAGAACAAAAGGGAACCAAAAACTGAACCTTGTGGCACTCTATAGCTTTTTGATATTTGTCAGAACTACAGTTACCAATTTTCACAAAATATTCTCACTTTATCTAAGCAATTATCATTGAGAATCTTGACAAGAGCCGACTCAGATCTATGATGATGAGGGGTCTAGTTAGTTATTAGTTTGTAATTTGTTACTTGGGCAATGTTAATAAACAATATCTACTCTCCATACGGTTAAGTTATAGGACTTTAAATAAATCTGTATTTTTTCGTTTTTTCCGTTCATGCCCAATTTGAAGTATTCGTTTTTAGTTTTCAGAATGGAAGCTTAGGTTTGGACTCTGGCTCCTGTGGTTCTGAGACGCTTCTCACCTGGTGGGCCGCTCCCACTGTGTAGAGCGTGTGATGTGGTTCAGGTACTGGATTCGACCGGACGCGGTCCTCCTCTCCTCCCAGCTGATGAAGACAGACAGTTAGGCAAACAGACCAATGAGCCTACTCTCACCCCAGCAAATACAGTCAGCCGTCATACCCGTCTGGAAGGTCGTTGTCAAAAAGGCGGCTGCAGTCCACCACGGGGCCCCCTGAGCCTATCCGATCCCGGGACTGTAGGCTCACTATGGAGGCATACACAGGAACAGATGAGCTGGCTTTAGTCAATACTATCAATGGTTCCCAAACCTTTTGCAGGCTAAAAGTCCTCCAGTGGCCTCACTTAAACTCTGCACTTTAGTGAGAGAAGAAGGGCACTTACCAACAATCTGTCCCCTGACTGTGTCGCTGTCATTGGGACTCAGCTTGTTCAAGTCGAGCCTCTGATCTGTGGAGAGAGTGACAGATTTTTGTTAAGCTTTTGTGAGCCCACACACGTTTTAAATCTTGTGGAGGGCTCCAAACCGGTCTTCGTAATAAGAGAGTAGCATTTATTTAACATTTAAGGAGTTTTCCTAATCATTTGTTAATCACATACGCATGTTAATAGAAGCCGTATGTGTCGTCATAGCAGTACTACACACCATCCCTGTGTCTGGTTGAGGTTAGAGTCAGGGAAGGTTTAGTTTAGGAGAGGGGTTCGAGATTGTTGTCTTAAGGCCAATGTCAGGGCACTTCAAAGGGATTTTCTCAAACTGTGTATCGTTTTACACATGTGATTTATCCATTTATCAATAAAATAAGACACGTAGCTCAGAGCTGCAAGAGAGAAAGAGATCTCTTTTGTTGCGGGTTAATGGTTGAGTTGGCGAAAGAGAGGAGTTTCCCGGCTCAGACAGAAGCAGGAGTTCTGACGGTACGTTCACTGTCTCTGCTGCACATGTCTGCAAGGTTTATAGCTTTATAGCTCCCTGTCTGTCACAGGCCAGAGACTCGTCTGTGTCACTGCAGACGAGCAAAAAGCATGTGTTTTCCTCCGCGGCGCTGCGTCTGAATTCAGCAGATTTGCAATGTGGCGTGGGGTCGAGCGTCGCTGCACTTCCTGGCAGTCTCATAGAAAATAATGGATATACAGCTAAATGGTCAGGAATGGTTTACAAATGCTTTGAAGAATTACGAATTAAAGATGTATCCAATTATTACGTAGTTAACATAGCTTTGAACATTTGACATTTTACAACATGAAATCTGCAACTGTTTTTCAACTTCATGAAAACCTCTTCCTGAAACCTTCAGACTGGGACTCCGCTCATGGCCCAATCTGCGCGTTGGCTTGATCCATGCGAACCATGCTAATTCATCTTATATTATCTTACTCTGTAGAAAGGGTTTAATATACATTCTCTATTGTGTAACCTTCATTTGTTTTCTATTTAATAAGTGCATTATGCAACGTTTTTGTGAAAAAAAAGTTGATATTAGTGCGTATTTGACCTTGTAGTGACCTAGTGGCTGTATGAGTGGTCAGCATGGCGCCTTTACTTTCCATCACAGTGGTCTCTAGTAGAGACCTGCATGGGAATGGATTTCAATCCTGTTCCCGCCCGCTCCCGACGCCCCCCTGCCCCTCCCGAGTCTCCCGCGGGAGTGTCCTCCCCTGTCCGCCCGGGGAAATCTCCCGGGTCCCGGCAAGTCCCGAATTTTTTAAAGGCCAGCGGCGAGTGCGCACCAGAATGCAGCGCATCATGTGCCAAATGCCCACACACTGGAGCGCGCTGCATAACGGCAGTTCAAAGGCTTTTCTCAAACCGTGCAGCGTTTTAAACACATTATCAAACACATTATCAAACATTAAATGCAAAGCGTAGGTCAGTGTTGTAACATAGAGCAAACGTGGCTCTTTTTTGCAGGTTAACAGCGAGTTGGCGACACTTACCTTCCCAGAGTGGAGTTCTTAGTCTTTTTCCGCTGCTGCTCTCGTAACTCCCAACAAAGTTTAGAGCAGTCTGTTTGTCACAGTCCATAGAGTCGTCTGTGTTGCTGCAGAAGGGTAAAAACCTGTGTATTCCTCAACGGAGCGCATCAGCTCTCTATAGAAATGTGATGAAACTGCGTTTCAAAGCGTCTCGATGTGCGTCGGCTTTAATGGCTTATCCAAAGCGCAGTGCACGGACAGAGGGAGGTTTTGAATTGACCTGCGCCAGGAGATAACGGCGGGTTTGAGTGTAGTTCAGCTGTAAGTCCGGTTGGTCAGTGTGGAGCAAAAGCAGCCAGTGAAGATGCAGCAGCGTGGGGATCTCTGCATCATCCCGGTGTTCACTGGCGGTGATGCGTAAAAAGGCTGCGCTCATGTCCACGTGTGTCTAACACCCTGTTGTTTTCTTATACGGGACATGTCGGGACAATCGGGACCAGACGTGTTTTGGTCTGACCGCCCGCTCCCGCCCGAGGCAGTTTGAATCCCGCCTGCTCCAGCGAGATTTGTGTCGGGTCCTGCAAGTCCCGCGGGATTTCCCGTCCCGTGCAGGTCTCTAGTCTCTAGGACGCTCCAGGATCAATTGTTTGGAAGATTTTCACTGCTGACGGAGCCTCTCACTAGAAAACCTAAAAAAAACAATTGATCCTGGAGCAGACCACTCACCACTGTTATAGAATTTAAAGATGCCACGCTGACCACTCATACAGCCGCTGGGTCACTACAAGGTCAAATAAATTACACATAAATCAACGTTTTTTTTTCCACATAAAAAGTTGCATAATGCACCTTTAAGGTAGGGCTGCTCAATGATAGAAAAAATACTAATCACGATTATTTTAGTAATAATTGAAATCACGATTATTCAAATCAATCTTAAATTTTTTTAAATAAAAAACTATGGTAAATATTTTGTTTGGACAGTTAAATAAAGTCCAAATTATATTAAATATACTACCGTTTCTTAACTAATCCTCTATTAGAGACATCCCTGGCTCACCTGCCCCCTGCTGAACAGCCCTCACACCTGCCGAAGCAAACCAAGCTGCGCGGCCTGATGATCCATAGCGCTGTTTGTTGTTGTTTTGGACCAAATCATGAGCCATTAGCACGTGAAATGCGAAGGGCACAGAAACAATCATCACAGCGGCGTGAAATAATGCGAGTTTGCTTTGAGCTGTGTTTGTGATCTCTGCTCCAGAAGAAGAGTTTTAGACTTTTCTGCAACAACCAGCCCTGGGCAAAGGATATAGAGGCTTCAAAACTTCTGTTCTCCTTTCAGCAAAAGGTGAGCATTTATCAGTAGCGTTTTCTCAAGAGCTACGTATACAAATTATTTCCGCGACAAATACAACAGTTCATCACGCTGCATTTGTAGTTCAGCCGATCAGCCACACTCACACCAACTGCGCAGGAGGGACTTTCTGCGCTTTGGATGGGCAAGCGGGAGGGCATCCTTAATTATCATTTTTCTCGATTCTGCAATATTTGTAATCGTCTAGTGTAATAATCGAAACTGTAATTGAATTTCGATTAATTGCTTTAAGGTTAATAAAGTTGGTAAAACAGGTAACAGTAGGTTTATAAGACCACCGTTTCTCTGCTCTGTTTGCTACAGTTTCTTATTGTTAAAAAGCTTGTTTTCACGACGAAAGCGGATATTTAACTTTTAAAATGTACTTAAAATGTGTTTGAAAAAGATCGAGGCATGTAACATGAAGTTTGTTCCTGTACTTGTTGCAAATAATGCAGTCGAGAAAGCGCGAGGACGTATGAGCATGCACACGTCACATTTTCGGGCACCTTCGTATGTCACATCCAGTGCCCAAGTCCGAAAAGAAAGTCAAATAAAAGTCACAACAGATGTAAAAAAAAAAAAGTGTTAACCTTTATTTGAACTTACAATCTCAAAAACAACACAAAAGCATCATTGCCGTGTCCACCCTAGTTTCCTCATCTCGTGCAGACACAAGTTCCTCCTCGTGGACAAGTCCCCCGGTGCTTCACATGAGAGAGTCTCCCCTCCGCCTCATTATCTGTGTCTGTGTCAACAGGACAGATGGTGGGGACTGTGGAAGCACCGCGGGCTGTAAAATCCTCAAATACGCAGAGCCGGGTCAAATGTGCTCCGGTCAAACATTCGACAAATTTCAAGCACAAAGCCCCGCACTATTCCGAAACCGGTCTGGTCCCGACGTAGACGCGCGCGTGAACCCCTGCCAAAAGTCTGAAACTCTTTTGTCCGCAGTTCAACCGTCGGGGGAATTTGAGAGCGGGGAAGGAAAAGAAAAAAAATGAAAAGAATCAAAAACAGACTAAAATAATGTGAAGTTGCCTGCAGACAAGAGAAATGTCCGCTTTCCCAGGATGTGTGTCTAGACCGGACTCGGCTCAAAACAGGCTTTGCTCAAAGCGGTACAAGGCTGGACAGAGGTCACCGGCTGTGGCCCGAACAAGCCGCCAATCACTACCTACAGCGCCATGACAGAGGAAGAACAGTGAGGGGCTACAAAAGATCTGCAGAAGTATTTAACAGCAAACGTCATCAGTGTGTAGGAATTATTCAATTATTCAAGTTCTGAATGATACTAATTTGTACTTTTTATTCATTCACAAGGATATCAGTCTGGTCACCACTCCAAACAAACCTGTGCAATTCGTTTATTTGCAGTCACATGTTCTCTTGGGACGCAGAAGTTCCCTGAATAACAATCTACGGATGGCGGATGGGAAAGCGGAGAGCTTTTTTCCAATCCGCTGTAAATGATCAAAAACACGTCGACAGTAGGCGAGTTTCGTGATTTATAATCTTGTTTGGATATTAACGCAGAACCGCTAATTACACCGCAACGACAACACAAGCTGATTGCTGACTGGTTTACTAGAAATGTAGTTGATGTAGTTGGCGCTGACCAGACTCCAGCGCTGATACAGCAGTGAGTCTGGATTTTTCCAGGCAAAGGACGATCTGCCTTGTCAAAGCATCCATAAGGTCATGGTTTGACTTGATTTTATTTGTGTTTGCTTAATGGGCTTATAGTCAACCAGAAAACGTCTAAGAAGAGTGAAAAAGAACGAGTTTCATAACAGATTTCCCACACCCCTTAGTCTGACGCGTTGCTGTTTGTATCTATGTAGACTTTCAACTAGGGCTGAACGATATGGACAAAATTTCATATCTCGATATTCCTGCCAGATCTCTTGATATCGATACGATACAATATAACTATTAGGTTAGGTGAAAACCGAGCATTTTTCAGAAAAATAATCACATCATAATACAAAAAGTGCAGTTTTATTGATGAGAATCTATATCGTTTATATCTTGCTTTTTCGTTTTAATATCCTGAATGTTCATATCTCGATATCGATATGATAACGATATATCTTTCAGCCCTACTTTAAACTGTAAAACACTATATGGATTACATTAGATGTATTTACCTGCAGAGACCTGGCAGCAAACTGAGTTCTCTTTTCCCTGCTTGTATTATTGTTTTTGGCTAATGGAAGCCAATGAACAATGTTTGTGATCAACAAAGCTCCCAACACAATAGACTGGAATAGAGCAAAAAATTGATTTCACACTATTGCACAGAAGCTACATTAACACAAAATTATACTTTAATTATGGAATATCTTTAGCTGTGATGAAACATTTTGAATTTTGCTACACCTTTGCGGAGTACAACCTGCTTTCGCTTTCTATGTGCATTTATTCAAGGCAAGGAAACAGTCATTTACTGCTGCGATGGTTCTGACATGATGCACGCTTACATCGTGGACAGAGCGCGCATAGAGTTTGAAAATAGGACAGAGGAGGTAAGAGAGGTCAGAACTGAGCGCGCTTTTTACGCACAATGTAAACACCTGATTACTGCCTTGTTTGTCCGCGATGTTCCTTAAACATGAAGTTATAATTGAGAAAATGCTGATAAGGTCCTATCTGCATTTCTAACAGTGAAATATGAGCCTTAATATTGACGGCGCAGAGGTTATAATAGTTCCCATTACAAATAATAGGTATAAACCTCTTTAAACGCCTAAAAAATGCATATGAGAGATAAATTATTATTGATGAATAAAAATCGCTCTTGACATTTTATTTTTTACCAACCCTTTTCGTCAAAATGATGAATAAAAAATATCCAGAGCATCACAGCGATTACGAATAAAGTATTGGTTTGAAAACAGGAAATATCAGGGTTGCTAAGTATTCAAATTATCGTGTCAAAAACGACTGGCAAAACATAATTATCGTCGAAGTTGGTGCATTGCATTTTTCTCACGCCGTGTGATCCCCAAGTCCCACCGACGCAGACACAGACACAGTGTGAGCACATCTAAGTGCTATGAACTTAGTGCCCTCGGAGAGACTTCGGAAAAGAAATCCACAACATACGGCATTCGGCGACCCGAGCTTCAGCCCGATGGTGGTGTACAATTATGCCTGTCTGAGTGGTTTGGAGATCTGCAGACGGAGATAGAGTTGGTGCAGTCACAATGGAGAGGACGGACGGACGGGGGGGGAGAAGGGTGAGGGAGGGAGGCGGGGAGGAAATGCACAGCAAACCACTCACAGCTGTGGCACCAAGTCCGCTTCCTCTGGCCCTCCAGGAAAAGCGCGGAGGGTTCGAGGAAACAGCGCGCACACTCCTGGGGTCGTGTTGGGAGGCTCGGGTGAAAGAACCGTGCAATAACAAAGTCTGGCTCTGAAGGTGGGCGGTTAGGTGTTGCAATTAGTTGGACTTGTAAGTTTCATAAAGTAAAAGAAAACTTCCAGTCCAGTCCGCTTGATTTCTTTGGGACTGTTGTCGACCGCGAAAACAAACCCGCGGTCAACCAGCAGGTCTTGCGGGTCGGGTACCTAAAATATGGATGACAAACTTTGGGTGCGGATGGGCCGAGTTAAAAGGCACACTTTTAGTTTATGAGGTAAACGTATCATTAGCATGTTTTATTTAATCATGGTGCCGAGTTTAGATGTAGCCTAATCACCACTAGAGCTGGGTGCCATTAAATAATACCAGTATGGTATTGTAAAAAAAAGTGTAGGTACCATCAGTATCGAAAAAATTTAAGTATCGAAAGCAGGTACCAAAAAAAAACCTTGTCTCTTTAGACCCAATTTTGGAAACGCTTTAGAAAAGTTCGTAATGAGTTTGGACATGGGCTGTCACAATTAGAAATTTTGGAATCGCCATTATTGAGAGTGGAACTATTAGCGATTATTAACGACAAAAGAAAAAACAGAACATTTCTAAAGTCTAAATCAGGGGTGCCCAAAGTGGGGCCCGAAACAATTCTGTTGGCCTGCTAAAGAGTGACCTACTTTTGCGCTGTATGGTTAATACTAACTCTCTCCCATTCATTCTCAATGGTAAATATGGATGCAGTACACTTTTTGGCCACCAGCGTCAAATTGGGGGCGCTGTTTCACTCCTTTCGCAAAGTTAAGGAAACACTATTAGTCTTGATGTTTATCATGAGCGTTGTACATCAACTTTCCCAGTTTTCCAACTTTTATTACAAAGTTTGTTGACATCAACATAGGTCATGTTAAAAATTGACTAAGAATTGATGCTGAACTGACACTTTCAAAATGATCTAATGTGGCATTTTGTTTGAGTTAACAAATTAATGAGGTAAAGTCACTGTAGGTAATGTAGATACAGGTGTTGTTTTTTACATTTTACATATTGCTACAATTGTTGATTTGTTCCACTAAAACTAGGCTTTTGCCATAGTTAACATTTGTTTTATATAGCATGTTATTTGCATAGATATAATCAAATGCAAATGTACCGAAAAATAAAATAAAGTAATTATTATTATTTGCAGTTATATGTGTTTCCCGCTTGATATCGCCGTGTTTGGCCCGCGACCCACAGGCACTTTTTCATTTTGGCCCTCAGACACAAAATGTTCGGGCACCCCTGGTCTAAATGTTGACATAAAAAAAGACAATGGGTAAGTGGTTCCTTGACCCAAATGTAGGTGGATACAACAGTATTTACCATTACCTTTCGTCATAATCTGTTTTCTGTGTTCTTACTGTAAGAACACACATGTTTTTTGGGACAACGTTATACAATTCGCCGCTGCCTTCCTGCGTTTTTTTTGGGTGGATGCAGACGGTGTTCCTTCTGCAGTCTCTTGCCTGCAGCCAAGTTCACCGAGGTTTCCAAAATCAACTACTTATGATTGTTTTCGCGTAAACAAGAAGAAGGTGTGGTTTTGGTAGTCCCCTTGGAGTTTAATACAGCCGTTAGCCTGTGTGTTGAAGATCGAGAAGAAGCTTTTGAAGTGAGAAGCGAATTGTCCTCAACTTAATCAACCCAGCCCAGTCAACCATGTTTGGAAATCTCTACTAAGATGGAAAATATAGATACTGTAAGTGTGCGTATTGTGATCAAATTAAAGAACACGAAGAGCTCACACACACACACACACACACACACGACCGTTCCCCGTATGTAATGAAAAATCCACCCATCCATGTTCAGAGCCTAATGAGCAGACAGACAGAATACTTACAGCCTGTGTCTTTAAGGCGGTTGATGGCGTTGGACAGAAGGCGGACACAGCCCAGGAAACCCGCGCCCTGCTTTTTATGGATCTTCTTATGGTTCCACACGCTGATCGTAATGGAGTCTGACTTTCCGATGTATCTGAAGAGAGAAAACAGAAGAAGCCCTTTTAGGGAAGACAATTTATCTAGAAACAAGTCCAATAAAGGAAAAACAGAAAACCATGCCTCAGTCGACCTCGTTTTATTTTATTTGACGCCCTTTAGCCACTGGCGGCAGGCAGTTACGCACCTGCAAGATGACAGTTTTGTTTGGACCAATGCTGTTCTATCCCCAGGCGGAAGATCGGGCCCTAGGTGTGTACAGTTGTGACTGGTACTCATACAAACGCTTTTTATAACATGGAAGTCGCGCCATGTATGCCAGACCATGCCGTGCCACCCCAACGCGCTTGATACTATTGTGCCCCATGTTGTGCACATCTGCTCCCACGGGCTTTCCCTGGCCTCCGCCCCCTCGGCCTAAATCTAATCAGCTGTTCACTTTGGCACGGCCCGCATCCCTCTGTAATTATCATGCCTTGTACTAAAGGGATATGAAACAATGGGCTGTGAGTAAGACGTCTGGACACGCTGAGCCCGCGCCAAATGCCTGTCTGGTCCGCTGGGTCCGACAGACGTGCACGGGGGGGGGGGGGGGGACATGACGACAACCCCGGGCCCAGTCAGCTGGACCGCTCCCCCCGCCGCCTCGTAAAATTCATTAGTCTGGAGAACATTTTCAGAGCAGACAGGGCCGATAGTGCAGAGGAAACAGTGGGAAAAGTGGGAGTGAAAACATTCAGTTTAAGACGGACGATCTAGAGCGGACGACCCGGCTCATGGGTAGAGTTCGAGGATTGAGGTCAAGACATAAAACATGTAGCTAGAATTATAGAAATGATCTTTTTATGAAGTTGAATAAATGTACTTGGCTGTAGAGGAGTTATGGTCAGCATTTTGGCAACTTTTGAAGATTCCAAAGGCAAAATATTTGGCTTAGAAGTCTTTATTTCTATGGTAATGTTCCTCATATTTCATCATTTTGGATCCATGGATTGTAACGTCCACTCCACTTGTGAGGATCTGAAGCATTAAACTTGATAAACTCAAATAAAGGATAGGTGACAGTAGGTTTCTTGTTATCACAAAAAGCTAAAAGCAGAACTTGCAAACAAGATAATGTCAATTAGAGTTGTAGGGAAAACAAAAAGATCAGACGGGTAAAAATTTCAACATGCCAAACTGGCATGTTGAAATTTTTCTAACATACTGTAGATCTACATTGTAAAGGCAGCATTTGTGTATGTGCTGCGTGCGCTGTTAGTATGTAAATATAGCACATTTCTAAAGAGGAAGTATAAGTCTAGAGTTAGAGTTCTAGTTTTTATGGGCGGTCTGCCTAGTCCACACAGAATCACGTGAATGCTCGGTTTTACCATTTTACTCCGCTACCTCAGACTTTCACGGTTTGAAAACGTAGTAACTCAGGTAGAGCAGCTTTAATAATAATATATCAACTTATCAGCAGCATAGTGTAGTTCCACATTCGGCTCTGAGCAGCGTTCAGTCTCAGTATTGGACATAGATATTAGGGCTGGGACAAAATATCGGATCGTATTGTGCAATACTTTGTGCTGCAAAACCAAGTATCGATACTTTATCAAGTATACTTTCAATACTGGTGTTTGGGGGCTTTTATTATTTGTTTTATTATTTGTTTTCCAGTCACAGCACTTACATTTTGTATTAATGCACTTTTTAATCAATAAACCACTAATCACTTAATAAATCACTTCAATAAATGTCAAATGGCATTTGGTTTATAAACGTTGGACACATGACTGTTTTCTTTTTACACGTTTTAAGGTAAACATGTTACTTATAATAATTACTTACTGTATCGCAATACATATCAGATTGGTCCCTGAGTATCGTGATATGTATCGGATCGTGACAAAAGTGTATGGTCCCAGCCCTAATAGATATTGTTGAATTTTACTGTTACACTGCCTTCACAGACTCCAGCCCTGAGCTCACCTCAGCGACCTGTTCGTCGGCCTCCTCAGAACAGAGCCATCATTCCTCTGCTCTGACAGCAGCCTGTGAGCTGAGCAGGTGTCTCACTAAGGCAGCTCTGCCAGACGTCTGACCTCACCCAATTAAACCATCTCCTCCACAGACGAGCACCTGAGAGAGCCCTTCGCTCAGATATTTACATCTCAGACACACGAGCCAAGTCTGGAATGTCCTCTGCATCCATCTAAAAGTATCCGCGCTTTGGCATCTTCCACTATTCAGGAGGGATAGGACCATTTAACGTGGGAGATGGGACCCCCGTATCCCTGACAACCAAACAACCAAACCAGACTGGAAACTCTCCCAGCTGCACTCACACTCAGCCCAGAGTTCTTTCCAGGTTACCTCCACAGCAGCATCCATCTATGGAAGTCAGCCAGGTCTGCGCGTGTGGGAAGGAAATATGATTTGGGCCCCCAAAAACAGCAGCGGTGGACATTTTTAGACCACTGGCTGCGCCTTGTTAGTTGTGTCATAGATACAGATGGCATCTTTGGGAACGACTGGAGCTGCCGTAGTCAAATAGCTCAGCACGCCAGACCACTCTCCTTTATTTGTTCTAAACGGGCGAGTTAGTCTCTGGGCACAAAGCTGGGAGAAGCAGCTTCATAAGGAGGCGGGACTTATGAAGATGAGCCAATCAGAGGGTGTGACGCAAGCAAACCGAAAGAATCAAACATGGCGGCGCGATAGTAACTTGGGAGGAGAGTTAAGGGCAATTTTTCTCCACAAAACAGAGGGGAAATAACACAGTGCCATTTTTTTTCGAAGGCAGAAAGTTAAACCAGTTCAATTCTGAAAGACTCATCTGAAATTGACGTAATCTCCGACCAGAACGATGATCATATACTATAAGCGCTAGCGGTTACCTAGCTTCGAGCACAGAGGATGCTATCTAGACAAAATGACTACCGTATTTTCTATAAGTTGCACTTCTTTTCATAGTTTGGCTGGGGGTGCGTCTTATACGCCAGAGCAACTAATATGTGATCATTTTTTCTTTTTTTAAATTCAAATATATAATTTCACATGCCGCTAGAGGGCTCTGCAGGCTAATCGTTGCCTGGCCTGCCAGACACTCGTCCTTTCTGTTCAAAAGAAGAACCGTCTGGGCGGCTGCTCGCAGCCAATCATTTCACGATTTGACCCACATCGGTCCAATCACGCACCAAGAGACGGAAGCGTCACCTGTCACCACCACGCACTCTTCCAAAACATTAAAGATGGCGGCCGATACACTGTTTTCTTCGGCTCTTTCGTCTGTTTTAAATCATTCGGAAAATATGAAATCCCTAAAACCGGAGCAAGAAACAGCGTTCGAAGCGTCCCACGTAAAAAAGGACGTTTTTGGAAAGACTTTCTGCCGCTTGTTACTGCAACGTATCTAGCGTTGCTCTAATTGGTTGATGCCGTCTGTCAATCACGCCCACCGGGAAATTGTTGAGATCACGCTCGCTCCCAGACTATATGTCTTTGAAAAATCTATGAAAAGGCATGTCGTTTGGCAGGCCAGGCAAGGCTAATCGAGCAGCAGAAAGAACGTTTGGAGTGAGCGAGAAACTTGCGAGGGACTGAGGTTACTCTTCTTGTGTGCGTTGGTGCGTCTTATACTCCGGAGCGACATATAGTCCGGAGTTGATGTGAAACCAAGGCTCGACATATTTAGAGTCGTCAGTTGCTGAAGTTTACATGAAATAGCGCAGGACACAGAAGCACAATGCTTCACAACTAAGCAAGTTAAATGTTTGTTAAAATAAAGTCGGGGCAGAACGGAGAGGCATGGCGGCAACAGAGTCCCTCGGTGCGAAAAGAAGGATGTGGAATGTTTCTAAACAATTAAAACAGCAACGTATTTTCTGCGGAGCGGAACGGGGCAAACACAGAGAATGTAGGATCTGGCAGTAATGCTCTGATAGGCTCGGTTGACTTTCTACAGATACGTCTCTTCTGGTGGTGGAAGCCCAGACCGACTTTCTTTCGATCCGAAAGAAGTGGGTCTGACTGGTCAGGCCAGTAGTCAAAAGGAAGAGCTGCTCTTTCGCCTACTGCTCCACTGCTGAATAAAGGATGTATTTTCGGTTAAATAAAGGTACAGAGACATGGAGAGGAGCAAAGTGGTTCAACATCACAAATCTGAACATAAATAACCGAGAATTCTAACCACAAGGGTAACATAATAACGTGATGCTACATACTTATGGTTAGCTTCAGTGCTGTAGTTTCTGTTTCTACTGGACAATCTGCTTCATTTTCAAATGTAAGAATGAGACAAAACATTCATAAGGAACTGATTTTGACTCGACGTAATTTGAGTGTGCTATATTTTGTATAGACCGCCAGGAAATGTCTAAAAAAGGTCTTCTAACAAGAGACATTTTGAATTACCATGAGTGCATTGAGTATGGACCTCCCCAACCAAAACAATGGACTAATGAACTATTATCTTACTGCACACATGAGAAGATACACAATCAGAGACAAAACAAAGTCATTTTGAACAGACATGGACTTATAAACATTTAGAGTTGACAGCGGACTAGAATTTATTTTTATTTGTTTTATGTCAATTGTTGTTTTAGCCTCATTTTCTGCTTCGATTTCTTGCGGAGAGAGTGTCCTCTGTGAAACTACTTGTGAAACAAACATTTTATTTACATTTAATCGTAGCCCAGCACAAGCACACAGGTTTAGACACTCACAGGTCGTAGTGCTGGTTCCACTTGGGGTCGAGTGTGTTCCTCACGGTGTCTGTAGAGTGACATTGTCCCGAACCATCCACCACCACTTTGGCAAAGGGGTCAGGGAGGCCTGCAACACAACGCAACACATCAACTGCAACAAAACACGCATGACTGGTCTCGAGGGCCAGACCATTTCCACTTTTTGCATCTGTATTTGTGAGTCTGTGGTAAAGCTGAACATTTTTGGAATAATATCAAATCACACAGTATTGCAATTGCGATTGTAATCTTTTTTGTTTGTTCAGCATGTACATTTTCAGAGAAGTCTGAAATGTGAGCTATGTTTGTATAGGTCTAAACTATCCCTCTGCTTTTACAGAGGGATATTTTTGCGCTCTTCAGAGGAAATTACATGACTGAAATAACTGCAGCTTTTGAAATATGCCAACTGCGACCATTCAAATTGCGATTTGCGAATGTATTGGCAATTCTCTAAAATTGATGCCCAGTCTCTTAACCAGAAATGGCACTGGCTACAGCGCCCGTCCCGGAGACACTTGGTCCACAACAGGAGGAGCGTGTGGGCTGCGTGCTTGCTCAGCTCGACGGCGCTGGAATGGCTGGAATGGGCACCACAGAAACCACCTGAGCGAGTGGAGGACCTTTAACGCGCTCGCTCACCATGACAGCCCGAGCCAAACAAACCAAAACACACACACACATACAAAACGCCCACCGCTCTTCACTGGACATGTGCACCGCCTTCTCCAAACAGGCCGTTCTCAGACTTCAACCTCTTAAGGTGTCTGAGTCGTCGTCTTTCTGTTTCTCAAAATGCTTCACCTTCACCTGCAGATGTCACTAATTTAGCAGCAAACTCATTACACTAGCCGTGTGATTTTTGCTGGCATTTCTGCGTACGCCATGTTAGCTTTTCGAAGAAGGCAGTTTTGGTTATTTTAGCTGAAACCACAGCTAAATGTATCTCTTTTGAAAGCTCTGAAATTATTTCCTTGACAGACACGTTAAGTCCTAAACATTTACTGAATCCATCAAAGTATGAACAGCCAATTTATTGGGAATTTTTAAAGTGATTTTTACTCCGAGTCGAGCTGAAGGTGGGCGGGACAGCTTAGCTGGCAGCTAACCACCAACGCGCATAAGAATAAGCAATTATCATTGATACTAAGGGCCACGTTTTTTTATTGATCTTTTAATTTGTAGTACAAGTGAAATCCATCGTGCTCCCTTGCAGTGTATTGTATTCACAAACATTTGTGGGAAAAAGAGACCTTAGCTACCAAACCTGGTGTTAGCAGGGTAGTAGTTGTTGCTAGCATGACTGTACAGATTCACTTTGCTTCCGGAAAGTTGTGAAATGTGCTTGTAAATTCACCCTCGTCCTGAACCGAGATATTTTGAATTTGTTTGGTAGGAGAATGAATTTGGATGAATTTAGTTAGGTTTAGCTCGCTCCCTCTGCCATGGTCTAACAAATTGTTCTTTAAAACCCCTGTACCTGATTTTGTTTGTTTGTTTACAAACAATAATAGAGGGAGTGTAAGACATTTAAACTGTTAGTTGTGATCCAAACTTATTCCTAACAATTATGAAGCATTTATAGCATCATAGTTTGTTACAGAGAGGAGCACGTTTAACAGCTATTAGCTTTACTGTGATGATAATGCTAACAACAACTAGCTTGCTTGTTTGTTTTCAATTTAAAAAAATGGTTTATAATTAGATGCACGGGGTATTTTATGACTTAACAACAAACGATTTCACCAACCCACCAAAAAAAAAAGAATAAATGATACACATAAATAATGCAAAGTAGAAGTTACTTACGGAAAAAGTCCTTCTTTGCCAGGTTCTTGGCGCAGAGAACTGGAAAACACAAGAACACACATCAGTCAGTCATTTATATTACTGTTTATTACTGCGAAACAGCACGTACACTTCCAGAAGTGCGAGTGACGATAACAGCCTGTGGTAAGGACGCCATATTGGCCAAAGGAGAGCTGTCGAGAGCGTGTGTGTGTGTGTGTGTGTGTGTGTGTGTGTGTGTGTGTGGTGTGTGTGTGTGTGCAGAGATGACAAGTCTCTCTCATCAACCTGGACACCTACAAGTTCTCAAAGTTCACCAAGTGCTCATGACTCACCGGCCACTCATCATGAGGGAGGATGACAAGACACTCTAAGAAAACCTCATTATTTCAACATACATTTTCAATATAATCCCCCCAAAATATACGTATTGAAGTTACAGAATTTACTGCATATCTTTTCTCAATTATGAATAGTTGTGGACTGAAAAGAATCTAAAACAAATGCCCCAACAACTTGTGCTGAAAACCTTTGTATCCATTAGGGTGTCTGCCTTCCTCTTCTGTACAACAGTGGGATTACAAAGACTCATTGCAACACTGCTATTAGCATCAGGATCTATTAAAGCTGGATACTGTGTCGTCAGAAATGCTAGGATTTCTAGCACAATTTTAAACCAATAGAGCAGTGTTTCTCAAACTCTTTCAGCCCAAGGACCACTTTATCTTCTAATTTCTTTCCAAGGACCACCTAACAGAATCCCACTCTAACACGCCCCCAAAACAAAATAGGAAGAATAAGATAAATGTATGTTTCATATGCAACCGTTTCAAGTCAAAAACTAATTATTCAAACACAAATGCAATTATATGATTAGAAATTCTAATGAATTTCATTTCATTTGAAAAAGTAAATGTGAAATGAGCTGCATCTTAATATGAACAACAAACTGCACATTGAAAAAAACTGCAATTATACATACTGTAACAGCCAATAGTTTAAAACTGAGGTGGTGGGTTTAGGAAGTCTATGGTTGTAACTAAGGTAACAATAAGAAAATGTTCCCCTTTAATGTCCAATATCACTGAAATGACACTGTGTTATGTATCCTGATCGACTTTGGGATCAGTTAAATCTGTTTTGCACACATACAAAATGAAGCTTGAAATTAACGATGACTGACGTGTTTTACCCCCTCGTGCGCTCTCTCATTACTGCGCAAACGCTGCAGGAGGAGAGCAGACTCACCGTGGAAAATAGGAGACATTTAGATCCACAATAGCGTTCTCTGGATCATAAGCAGCAAAACAGTGCTTATTTAATGAAAATCCGCCACATATTTAGGTCAATAACCTGCTGTACAGATGATACAATGAGTCATGGCCGGACGCGCGTACGGGCCGCGACCGGGATTTTTTGACCTGCACCAACCCGACTCGCGATCAAAAGATCCGCGGGCAGTCTGCAGGGACCACGGGGGAACCCGAAACCCGCACATCATGTGCGCTAATGCCCACCTTCAGTAACATTTCCAGCTCTGTCTCTCAAAAAGGAAAGACACCAGTCGCCCTGGTCAAACTGTGCTGGTTACTCTTAAAGTTTGATCAAATGATAAGAACAGGCCAAAACGGCCCAACTCCCTGTGCAACGTGCGCTGTGGAGGGGTCAAGGAAAAGGGGTTGAGCTTTTCCACTTTTCCATAACAAAGGCCAGGCCAAACCGGTCTGAGCAGGTATAGGTTTTGGGACCGACCTCTGGCTGTGGCCAAAGTGCGCTAACCCGTGTCTGATGTCACGTGAACAGACTCTGGCCTCTGATTGGCAACGAGAGAGTGAACAGACCTCGCTATTGACACGCAGGTCATACGTATTTAATATTTCACAGCATCATGTTTGTGCTAAAAGGGGATTTTTGCGATATTAGCATTTAGCCACTGTTAGCTGTTACCTTCATAGTTCGCATTTTAGCGGTTTCTTTTTTGTTTTATTACTGCTTGGTACCTATGGAATGATTCCATAACTCCCACCAGAAGGCAGCATTTGTCCACATTTATTCTCATCGCGGCTCTAAAAACTTTAATGACGATATGTACAGTGTGCTCCTCTGTGGTGGCCCCGCCCACCATGACTGCTTTTGTGTGTGTGTGGTGGAAACAAAAGTGTGTTCTGGGTAGAGTCGATATGTGCACGTAGATTGTGGCATGCATGGTTGAGCCGCGCTATGTGGAATAGCAGGTAAACTGTTGCTACGTCAGCTGCTTCAAATATTTGCGATCTCTGCACGCGTTTGTGTTGACACGGTGTGTTTGGGGTGAGGCAGAGGAAGTGCTGAGCTCGTCACTGCTTTTGCGAGATAAAGTTAGCTTGCTGTGGCGCATCTAGCACTGCAATGTGGGAGGGCAACCTGTTCCGGGCCAGCAATAGATGAGGGCGGCTTTAAAGTGTAAAATGATAGTGTTATTGTTCACATAAAAGCATTTGGACACTCCCAGTGGTGACCTAAAAAAATGTTTTACGCTAATTGTTTGTTTTTAGCTTTAGCAAGTTTGCTCATACCATCGAAAAATAGAGGAATCCTATGGTATCATTCAATTAGTAACATTCCATCCCAAAGTCTCAAATAAAAATAGATAAATAAATAAACATGTTTACTAAGTATTTAGAGCTAGGTGGAAGAATATGGAGCACTAAGACATTTATAAATGGAACAAAATACAACTGCAAGTGGTCTTGCTGGGGATTAAACATTATAACAGCTAAAAATAAAGTAATAAGTGACATTTTAATGGTTAGTGGAAGGGCATTTGGCAATGGTTTATCCTAGTATCCCATTTAAAGTGAAAAAGGATGTGGACAGAAGCGGGAGACAGGAGTCCAAACATGCTCCGCAGATGAGGAAGAGTGTGTGTGCAAACATCCCGAGAATGTGCTGCATCCCAGCGAAAGCCGATCGAGCCCGCCCATGTGTAAAACATCTGGCAAGCGCAGCCCGACCCGACCCACGTGCACTCTTGCAAAACACAGACGGGGCACCGCAGGGCCTCGCGGTGTCTGCCCCGCTAAACTGACATTAATTATTTGCAGGCCCAGCAGAGTCATGTCTGTGAAGAGCAGAGGTGGGCTGAGGTAACAGGTGAAGGTGCCGCGGGCCTTTCTACAGCAGCACGTTCAAATGCATTATGGAATACTTTGATTTGTAAAAGTGAAGTTTATATAAGGTGAAAAGATCCCTGAATTCCTAAACCAGAAGCCGAGAAACTTACAAATGTTAGAAAACAGAAACATATTCAACAGCAAGGATTACGGTTTGGTGGCGGCCATGCAGTCGATAACATGTGCGAGAGAAGCTATACGCTAGCCTCCTAACGTATAGCTTATGCTAAACCTTATTGGCTTATTTCAGAGACGGTCAGTACATTTACTTTATCAAAGTTTTGGAGGATCTCTACTTTATTTGGATTTAACTTATTACTTTTACCCCACTACATTTAAAAGATGAATATAATACTTTCTACTCCACTACATTCTAAACAGGCACCAAAGTAAAAGGTATAAAATTAGCAGCATATTTGGTCCCATTTAAAAGCCTTACGAAGCGCACTCCAGAACAGCAGGGGGCAGTGCGCGAATGCAGTTTTTCTACAGTGCGACAATACTGTTGGGTAAAGTGTCCATTTCACAAAAAGACGCTGGATCCCATTTCAGTTCAGGATATCGGTTTAGTGTTAGGTCAAGGGGCGCCAAACTTTTTTTTTTGTTAAGTGAACTAAATTCACACTCAAAAACAGCAATATGGACCTTAGGCAGAGTACACCCAGTTAGTACCCAAGATGGTATTTCAACATTACGGTTGAATTGACTACTTTCCTCTTTATAATGTCTTCAGATTGGGTCCAACAGAAAAAACACATTCAGAATTAGACTTGTCAAGCATAAAAGAAAACATAAAAAGCCTTTGGGGAGCAACTTGGAAATAAGATGGAAAGGTAATGGTAATCAGTGTCATGTTTGCACTTTACATTTATAAAAAGAAGTTATAGAGATGTCGCGATAATTGAGAGAAAAAAATAGCGATTTTACGATTATTCACGATTATCGAAATTACAGAAGAAAATACTGAACATTTCTCAAAACCTTTACAGTAGGGTCTAAATCAGAGGTAGGCAAGATGGCGTCGCAGAGGGCAGATTTTCATTATTGCCAAAACACCAAGGCCGAACCTCACCATTGTAGCCTAAAGTAAAGAACTGTTTTTCTGCTAATTTCATTACCTTAATGACAAGCTGCGACCCAAATAAAACTGTAATTTGTCATATAGGCTATTGTATAAAATATTGCATTTTCCACACAAGTTTTATTGAACAAGCAGTGGATATGCTTTTAAGACTGGAATTATGGACAAAACAGCTCAATAACATTGATTTGAACAGACTCCGGTGGTGTTTCCGTACAGTTTCAGATGGTTAATATTGAAAAAAGTTCCTTAAAGGCTCGCGACCCACTGAGAATGGTTCCACGACCCACTTTTGGGTCCCAACCCACCAGTTTAAAATTACTGTTTTACATTATTTAAGCGGGATGTTCTGTCAGGAAATTTTAAATAACTGACACTATTTCTCACATTTTTGGAGTACTTTAACAGGTATTTGATCCCTTATTTGCATAATAATATTTCTCAAATTCATCTTGGGGGCCAGAGGTTCTATGCTCGAGGGCCGGCTTAGGCCCCTAGGCCTGACGTTGCCTACCCCTGGTCTAAATGTTCACAAAAAAGAAACAAGACATTTCACGTAAATTGTCATATTCATTTAAGGGTTGTTTGAATCGAAAACCTATTCTGTTATCTTTTATTTTTATGCTGTTGTCATTGTGTTAAACAAAAACAATAGTCAATAGATTATTCTATATCTAAAGGAAGCAAATGTATGTGAATGTTTTCAACTGCTATTCTATAAGATATTCCTCTGATCTCTCATGAATTCACATTAATTACAGTTTATTTCCATGCGCTCACAAAGTTTCACTTTTGTTTTGACGTGACATAACAAACAGCATTTATGCAATTATGAAAATGGATAAGATTTGCACATTGGATTATTGAACCTGACACAACATTTTGGGGCTGATTTAACACTTTCTTCAGCCATTACTGGTGATTGCACACAAATAACATACACTAAGGCGTGAGAGTGATTTTACTGTGGGTCCTAAAATTCTTATGATTAACCTACCAAGAACTTTTATAACCGTGCAATTGTAAAACCAGTTAATCTTGACATCCCTAGTTGCAAAGTTTCCTGATTTTTTATTTATTAAAAAAAAGCAAGTATCGGTATCTAAAGATCCCAGAGTTTATAGTCCTTCGATGCTGCGGTTGTGCCCACTTGGCGACAGTCCCCAAAACCAACACAAGACATTTCCATAAAATGCCACACTGCACTGAACTCGCACTACCAGGTCCACATCTCTGCCTATGCAATTCCATGACAATGAGTGAAGTCGACAGCGATCTCAACCTCATGAGACGGAGAACATTATAGCCGCCGTCAGAGGAGCCATAAATCAGTTTGAGGTCTCGAAAAAGAACGTAGATCGACTGAAGACTCTGAAAATGGCAAGACATCCATTTTGAAAGCCTAGACAGGAAGTAGGATATGACAGTTCGAATGAGGCCTTGCGTGGAGTGGGACGAATCCTGACATGGCCTATAGAGCCAGGGGAAACAACCACAGAGAAGGGAAGGCCGCACTGCAATTACACCTATATGTGCCGCGAAGGAAAACAGCCACAGAATGGCGTTGCGCTGGCAGGAAGAAAATAGAAGGGAAACCGCCGAAATGGCACAGGCGCAGACAATGGTGGTTTTCGTATAGGAGGAAGTGGATTTAAAGTTCAAAATGTGGTGGAGGCAAAAATGCTAATGCGCTCTGTTCTTGTAAATGGAGAGAAGCTGCACTGTGTGTTAAGGGTGGAAGGAAGTTCAGTTTTGGTTTAGCAATACATATTGTGCAGCGCTAATTTGGTGATATATTGTGCAGCCCTAATAGCAATTAGCAAGATGTCAAGAGAGTAATTTTTAGGTGAAGCAACAACAGAAAACAACAGAATAATCTCCTTCAATTGAGATTTCTTGTCTATAAAACCTGAAACCATTTAGTTTAGACCCTCAATTATTATTATTTTAGTTCAGCGCTGCCCTGCTTAAAGTGGACATATTATGCCTACGCAGCATTAAAACAGATTTAAAAGCATTCTTTTAGGTGTCTCAGCATTGATATTTTACTTTTTAAACCTTGAAATAATATCTGTTTAAGGATAACACAGCAACCCTGAAACACATGGGCCAGGGCTGGAGAGGAGTTTGCCTGGAGCTCCCCACCGGCGAGCCTGGCTAACGCCAGACTAAAATCACAAATAATATTTAGTCTGGGGACCACCAATTCATTTTCTCATAGGAGAGGTGTTCACGATTGTCCAGAGCCGTTTATTGGGCGCTACAAATGTCTATCATGCGTCTGCACGTAGCCATAGCCAATCGTATCATCGTATCAGATGACATATGACGTACCCGCTGTAAACTTTCGAGCTAAACTATTTAGAACACGGTCTAAAGCTTGATCGAAAGATGGCGTTGCGTCTGCTGCTGTCATGTTGGATCCGTAAATATACTTTTAATTATTTTTATCCCTAAACAAACTACAAGCTTCCGTATGTCAAATAGCGTGTCTTGCCGTCGCTCCTCGTTCTGTGATTGGTCCCCAAATCCGAAGGTTTCGGCTATGGTCCCTGGTGTTAGCCAGGCTACCCACAGGCAAGAGCAGGTATGTCTTATTAATACGAATTTTCAGTTACACCGTACAGTGTGGTTAGAAGCTTCATGGCAGCGTGATGAACACACTTTGAATGTAGAACTGCTCAGAACCGATCCAATGGTGGATTGGGGCTTTAAATATGCAGTTTTGGGTTTCGCCAAATCTTTAATGTAAAACTTAGAATTGCAAAACGACAGAGTAATCACAGAAATATTCTGAAATCTTGCTGCACTAATATGAATGAACACTACAGTTTGAGTAGTTGTTTTAACGGATCATTTCTATTGTTGTGGCTGGTGGTATATAAAGCTTTTTCTACTTCTACTCTAATGGGACCCTTGCTCTGGAACACTGGCTCATTTCTTAGAATGGAAGTGGCCTTACTATGGTAATATCCTGGATTCTCACGGAGGAGATTGCAATCTAGAGCTGAGATGATCAAAGTCCATGCACTAACACTGCAGTGAGGTTCGGACATACAAATCTATAGGGTTCTGAAAGTCAAATGTGCAAAGACATTTCTGCATGAATCAAAAGCAGACACCGATGATCGTGTACTGGCTGCATGTGACGAAACATTCCAGAGAGCCCATGAATTAATAAAGATATGTGCGGGCAGAAATGATTTCTACGGTAAAATATTTGTCTGTATTCATCTATCCATAATTTAAGGAATGATCCAAGAAGTGTTTATCTCATGGTTTATTTAAGTTCAACATCTTCTCATGGTATTTTTTCGATCTTACAAAGATGATTTTGGTCAGGTAAAAAGTCACAAAATGATTGTACGGATATCCTAAGTTTGTGGACCTAAACACCAGCAATGATAAGGTAAAACGTTTTGCAGGTTTTCTCTTTGGAGATTCCTATCCTCCATCCAAACTCCTCTGTCGTCATAGCGACAGTGTGAAGAAGACGGGAAGAAGGGTCCCTCTGTGTGTCCTCTGTTTCTCATTCTGGTGGCAGTGCCCACTCTGCTGGGGGCTGCAGCTCTGTGAAGGGGGGGGGAGGGGGAAACGCCGCTGCAGATACAGAAGGCATCTTTGGGAACGCCCACAAAAAAGGAAACTCTTTCACCAACTACTCCCAAACTATTAGCTGAGTCATGGATGTAAGATGGTTCAGTGGTCCATAAATACATGATAATGGAGAATGCTGACCATGATTCTAACATTAGCTTAATGCTACATGCTAACAGGTAGCTTCGAGTGCCGATTTTTCACTTCTACTGGACAATCTGCTTAATTTTCTAATGCAAGGAGACAAAATATTCATAAGGACTCGGTTTTGACTTGATGTTTTTTTGAGCGCGCTAAATGTGCTCATAGTCCGCCAGAAAACATCTAAAAAAGTGAAAATGATGACTAAATTGAACTAAATTAGTAAATGTTTAACTAAAACTTAACTTTTACACATTCATAAGTTCAATGCATTGTTTTTGGCTGAGTTAAAAAAAAAACATTTGTCGATCTCAGTCCGATGAATACTTGAGTGATGTTGCGATATATATTGTGGCTTTTTGCGATACGGATTGTGCATCACCTAATGTCACAATCCGATATTTTTGTGATAATATTGTGCAGACCTATGGAAATACAAGAGGCCGCCGAACAATATTATGTGCGCTTATGGAATTCTTCCTCTTGCAAAGGCACAGCCCCAATGAAATAATTCGGAAAGAAACTGAACATCTGTCAAATACACTTCATGGGCCACGAGAGGGTCCCGTGGACAGAATTCTCCCTCTTCCTACTTAGGTTTTGAAGATTTGAATTTTTGTTTGTCCACTTTTCTTGAATTGTCTGAATCAAAACAAACATCCTGACTAAAAGTGGAGATTTTGTAGGATCGTCAACCCTACCCACTGAGCCCGAACATGTATTACAGGCGGGTATTCTTTAACCAGCTACTCTGTACTGACTTCTCTTACTCTTCTTTACCGTCAGCGGCTGGTGACAGTGACTCACACTTGCTGTCATGGGGACCTCCTGCTCTTCCCCTCAGTCATGTGATCGCTGCCCCCAGGTGTTTGGACTGCGTCTGGCCGAGGTTATTGATTCCCGGCACACTAGCCGTCTTTGTCCAAGCGCTCTGTGAGAAACTGTGCCCGTCCTCTCGGCACAAGTGGAACTAGGGTCATCAACTGCATTTTAGATTTAGCTATTTAAGATATTAAATAGCTAAATCTTATTTGAGCTATTTAATATTATTTTTAAGATATTAGCTTTTATCTTTATCTTTTCACCTAAAATGTATTCAAGTATAATTTTCTCAAAAGCTCAAAAAAGTCTGTTAAGCATATGTGAGACCTTAAATCGAAGATCGTCCTAGTAAATATTTCCCTCTGGTCCGCAGGGAAACGGCCTGTTGTTGGGTTTCTAATATGGAAAGCCATTATGTGACTAATAAGCCCCTACAGTCGAGCAGGCACCAGGACACCTGACACCCAGCTTCTTATGCAGCCGCGAGTTGGCATTTCCACTTAGTCACTAATGGTCGGTCAAGTCTTTAGCGGTTAAGAATTTACAAAAGCTATAGGGTGGTTAGGTGCTGTTGAATTTTTAACAAGGTTTTAAGCATTTGGACTGTCATGTGAGCAGAATTGATAATCCCTCATCCAAAAACATATTTGGAGTTGAGTTTCATGCATGTTGATTAATCTTCTGCAGCACCTCTTTGTGGTGTTGTGGCGTCTGCTCGTACGTTGCACCTCAATTTTTTTTTTTCCTGAGATAGTCTTGCGGTCCAACGTAAACCAGGAAACCAACCTCTTAACCCTCACTTTAAACGGAGCACATGTTCTTCATTTCGGCTTTACTAAAATTTAAACGCTTCTTGGCACACTTTTGCTGAAGCACATGATGAAACTACTAGCACTGATATCTGACAGTAGCTACATACAGTACATGCAAATTAGACCGACAAAAATGTTCTGAAATGCAGGTGAGTCTAGCATTTAGTTTTGTAGTTTGGTCTTCTCTCAAATGTGAACTTAAAGTCTTGGACATGATCTTTAAACACAAATTGTAATAGATGCCAGATTTATTTATTTTTTCCCCAGCCTTATAGTTCAGACACAGTTTGAGGAGAAAACAAATCTTTTGGCAAAATACAATAATCCCAAAACTGGAAGTCATACCTAACGATTACTTCAGACATTGGTGTTATTGAACTGTGTCATTGCTCTATTTGGTTTACCCAGACCTGGAATCAACTTGGACTCCACTCATATCAAACGTAAAATACTACAATAATGGAAGCTCCCCTAAATTCTATAAATGCAAGTCAATTTGGCTGCGTGGTTTGTTTATATTAAAAGCTTTAAAATGCACACTCCAGAACAGTAGGTGGCGCAGTGCAGATGTACTGTCAATGCCACTGAAGCACGAGGAGGTTTGTGGTTGCCGTACAAGGTGGTGAAATTATGCTCGATATTTTTTGACGCTGCAAAGTACTTTATTTTAAAACTTGAATATTTCCTACAGTGAATACTTCAGCACTCTTTCACTCAAGTAACACAGATTCCGATAATCAGCATACTTTTCTCATAGTGTGGAGCAGCAAGGGGAGGGTGGGTATGGACAGATGCCTGCAGTCAGCTGTCGGTTCTTGTGTGAATGTCAGGCGAGTTTTAGTGTTTTATAGTTTCGAGAGATTTTGGCCATTTTTGCGACGGTCATGATTAGGGCGGCAAGAGAAGTAGTCCGATACGAATTATCTATACTTTGATAACAGCGACCCATATTTAAACCTGTCAACAATATGAAAAAACTAAAGGCATAAATGAACAAACGAACAGCTAGGGAACATTAGACAGGTGTTTAGAGGTGCACTCATGCATTTGACATCACAAAGACACGCATCATACGGCTCCTCCACGGCTCACGAGAACATTTCGATGCTTGAATTCACTTGGTTAAAAGTGAAGCTTAGTAAATAACGTCATATTTTTCGAGTAATAGTGTTGTACTATATGTATTAGCAACAGTATCATTATATGTATGTGTTAGCTTATATTTATTGCAAGTAAAAGTCTTAGTGTGAGCAGCAGTGAGTAGTCGCGGCAGGTGCTCACGAAGGAGCCCCTTATCTGTCCTCAGCTAATCTCAAAGTCAGCTTCTATCATCAGTCTTCCTTGACAGTGCGTTGGGGTAATGCTGTCAGTTGGAGTCACCCGGCATTATGAGGGGGAGGGAAGGGGAGTTGGCTGGGACTTCTTATGAACGGTGACCCTCCATTCTCTCCATGAACCTGCTGACATCCAGACAGACACAGGAAGGAAACACGGCTCAGCTCATTAGACTGTTTGTTCTTGACAGAAGTACTTTGCCGGGACTCAGTTAGAGGCTGGTGTCAAGGTTTTCTTGAGAAATGATTTACTTGGGGGGAAAAACGTAAACTGAAAACAGCCGTCTAGACAAGGTGCAGATTGTAAGAGAAAGAAACAAGAAAAATATGTTATTTCAGAAGGGGGCAGACCATAGCTATCTTTTGAATCTGGTGCACAATGCATTGAAGCGTTGTTTTGTGCATATTAGCTCATTCATTTGCCAACCGAATACATCTGCTGATCACCAACACAGGGTAGTGATTGGTTAAAAAATGTATGTTTAGTTCTACTTTTTGGTGTGTTGTATTTCCTGGAGCGCACATTCTCCCTCTAACCAATCAAAGTGGAATCAAGCATAGCTCCTTCTTTACCAAACTGATTCCAGGCAAACCGCTCCAGACATGACCGCAGAGGTGGCCCCAGGTCGGAGCGGCTTGGACCCCCTTCTGTTTGCAGATCAGCTCACATTGGGTTATGGAAACATTCATGTTAATTAAATTAAATTAGTCAATTTGCAAACTGTATCTTTGGACTACCAACAAACAGCCAGGAACTACTCTCCAGACACTCAATCATTTATCCACAAATGTACACAGCCACTGGAGGAAGACAAGTACACTACAGTAGTGTGCAAGGTCAGTGGACGGGATGAACCCACCTACCTCGTCAGTCTACCCCAGGGCAGCTGTGGCTACAACAGTAGCTTACCACCACCAAGTATGGAGTGAATGAATAATGACGACAGTGTAGCGCTTTGAGAAACTTGGTAATACAGGCTTGTAAAGCGCAATACAAGTGTAAGGCATTATTATTATTATTATTATATGGTGAAAGTCTGAGTTTTTACCATCCAGGAAATATAAGGACGTACCTCAGCTACCCTAAAAACAATGCTATAGCTATAAGTGCATTGCCACATTACCTGGTTTGGAGACGTCCAAGCAGAAAGAGAAAAAGTAGCTCTTTTGATATTATTTTGCCCCTTCATAATTTCCAGTCGCACCACAATGTTGTCTATAAGCAAATCCGCAAATCTGATAAGACATTAGCCGTTATAGCAACATTAGCGTCTGTGTAAGTAGTTATGGGAACATGGAAACACTAAGTGCCAGGAAAGTCGCCTTCTGACTCGACTGCAATTTAAAAGATTAGAGATATTTGGAAAATGGATTCTGTCTCATGAAGGGAAAGGAACTTTAAATTCCTAGTTTTAGTGGCTGAGGTTTTAGACCTTTTTATTTGATTATGTTGCAACAGTTGGATACTAAAATCCAGTGATAAAATTCATACTTAAATTCAATCGAGACACATGTACGTATTCAGACTCTACGAATGAATTTCAGCCATGACTTTTACCTGTCATGGACGCTATTTTGAGGACTTTTACATCTTTTACATCTTACAAGAGTTTGTTTTAAATTCTTTGTCGCCTTTATTTCATCACTGTCAAACTCATGATCATTGGATGAAACAACTCCAGTCCAGTTCCATTGCTCTGTCGTAGTTGTACCGTTTTTGAACAATCCTATTGTCCATGAGACAGATAGGTACAGCCTTTGTAATACGGCAATCTTAACTTGTAGGAATTTTACAGCGGGGTATGAACACTTCCTAAACTCATTGCAACACATGCATCGAAAGAGATTTGGACACACCAATCATGTCGACAATTCAGACGGTGAGGAAATGGCGATTCCATACTCATACATGGAAAATTCCCGGGATTTCAAGTAAGTATACGAGGGAAATACACGCGGGGACATCTGTTGCGTGAAATTACAGCATCCAAATGTTTCTGGAATGCGAAGAAAGCATTGACAGGAGACATAATATCCAGTGCCAGGAGACTGTGACTAAGCAGACAATAGATCATTTTACTCACCGCAGCACCTGCCCCTCGCCGATGACACATGTGCTGAAAAGATTGTGCGAAGGAAGCGCGGACCTGTTCTGCCACCTTTATTCAAATACAATGAGCAGCGTAGTCACTCAGCATCAGACAAAGCTGAAGATTAGAGTGCATTGTTTTCAAGACAATGTTGTTCATTTGAAGACGACTGGTGGCATTATTCAAATAGTTTTCGTGACCATAGAGTTGGCAACTGTAGGAACGGCCACAAAACCTCATGTTCAAAAGCTCCCTGGGGGAAAACAATGGAGAGGAGCTGCTATCGCCAACTGTTCAACAACTACTTTAGCCAAATGCTCATTTTGTAGATGCACGTTTTACCAGAAGCAGTGAAAAGGAGAAGTAAAATTGGGCCAACAGCCAAAGATTGAACAAAAATATGAGTGAAAGCCACGTTAGCTGCATACAATCGCGGCTCATTTAATAATTTAATAATACTGGACAGCAGAGTTTGTTTTGGTCGGTAGCGAGGGGACAGAAGCAACTATCTGACCATGCTGAACCAGAAACTGAGCCAAGGGAAACTTTGAGCCGTTTCAGATCGATATAGAGTATTCTAACCAGTAAATCACTATATTACATTGATATTGAAGTTTTTTTTCCTGTCTTGCGCCTCAGCCGTTTGAGTAATAGACATCTAACAAATCAGAATGATGGAGCCTCACGTCCTTTGGTCTGCTGAACAATCAAAAGCGGCTGCAAACAAACTCCACGTGTATCTTGCGCTGGGCAAAGTTCCATTCTTGTCACTAGTAACAAACAACGCATGTCTTGCGCTGTGCAAACGGCATAAAGTTCTATTGGTGACTACGGACTCGAGAGGATGTGGAGGAGCTGCAATTGTTTGGACATATTTTGAATTTGACATAAGCGTTGTGGAACTATACGTATAGTCTTTTGTTATGCCGAAGCCCATTGAGCTCGCGCAACGAAGGAAACGTTTGTGAAGCTGTAACCTGTAACCATCGGCTTACATTATCACCGCTAACAAGCAGGCGTCATTCTGAACAATGGAAAACACAGCGCGAACAGGAACGACACAGAACTTTAATCTTACTGCAGTTTGTGTTACAATTAGCCCATCAATCAAACCCCGACTTCTTGTTGGCATGGCACAAATGAAGGAAATACTGGTGACTAGTGACATGGCGACGAACTTGCTCGTCGTATCACCGAGCCCAAGCCACGTCACACAAATACAAAAAAAGATGCCACATTCTTAGCAAATCCAATATTTATCTTCCTTTGCCGTGAACCTGCCTGACATGAGGAGGCTGTCCACACACACACACAAATACACACGTGAGAGGAAAAGTGGCTGGCAGCGCCGCAGTGTGGGAACATTTCATCCGCCTCACGTCACCTTTTTCCCTCCGAGATCCAGTCCGCTGTAATTGCATAACGGCGCGCAGCAGTCCCGAGAATTTTCGGCACAAAGCTGTGAGGGAAACACGCCACGGTGGGTGTTTTAGTGGCATTCCTGTCCACTCTTCCCGCTCAGTTGAGATATCGTCGAGGCGTCAATTGTTCCGAAATTTCCAAAAGTCCAAACGGCAAGCTAAGCAGGACGGCAGTGTGCGGAGAGGACGGCCGGACACATCTTGGGAGATGTTGCTTGTAGCTTCTGGGCTGCTGCAGACTCTCTATGATGTAATGGAGGACACTTAATCTCTGGGCTGAGCAAATATTTGAAATCGAGGGGGCTGTTTACACTTTACACCATTACAAAATGGCGGTACACTGGCATCAGGTAGTTTAATTTTTCATCATCACAGCTGCGATCTGAACCCACAATTGCAAAGTAGTTGGGTTAACCTTGTGCTTCATAGCAAGAAGGTCCTGGGTTCAACCCAGGCCGGACGGAGTCTTTCTGTGTGGAGTTTGCATGTTCTCCCTGTGTCTGCGTAGGTTTCCTCCGGGTACTCCGGTTTCCTCTACCACTATAAAATAATAAGGGTTGAGCTCAATATATATCGTTGTTGAGTTTGTATCGAAGCGCCCGTATCGTGATACGCAAATGTAAATTTGTCTACGCAAATATTATTCCAAATCAGAACGTATCAAAACATGAACTCTAGCTACTCCAATGAAAGGCTTAAATTGCACACTGAGCTTTTACAGCATAATGAAAAGCTCCATTTTGTGCACCTATAAAATACTTTATTCTTAAAATTAACATACCTTGTTTTATAGACACTCTTTTGCGTAACACTTGAATCACAACATGTATCGTATCGTGAACTCTGTATCGGAAAACGTATCATATGGTGAAGTTGTTGGCAATACTCTGCCCTAGTATAAATGATGTCTGTGTGTGAGTTTATGTGTAGTGGTCGGACGGTCCGTTGGTGCAGATGTGTGCAGTCTCGGTTCTATCGGTCTATTCCAAAAGGCAGCTGTGGCTACATGTTGTGAATTACGCAGTGGTGGTAAGCTACACAAGCACATTTCTCCAAAGTGAGATCAATAAAGGCTTATCTTATCTTAACATTGTGATCATGTCTGTGAAAGGCGCTATACAAAGAAAGTCCTACCTTCCTTCTCACATTTATATTTACTTGAATAACGGTATCTAAATCATTAATAATGCCTAAGGAAAGCACAACATCAAAAAGTTCACAAGAAGTGGAAAAAGTGAAATGCAGATAAGAAATTGCATTTTATTGCGATTTTCTGGCGACCTTTGCCGTTTACAATATGAATGGTCAGGACTACCTACCTGGAGAATGACCCATTGTGCATGTTTCATGTTATAATACTAAGTTTCTTCAGGGGACGACTCGAGATGTGGAGAAGGGTTGATGTACTTACCGGTGGAAATTGTACAACATGCAAATGATTTTGGTCAATCAGAAATCACTGTGAAATCCTAATATATTTGGCCATAAAAGTAAAATGGAGAATCGTCCGATCAAGAGTCAGAATGCGGACTGGCCTTGACGTGGGGCTTAAATGTAACACGACGGAGGTCCCCTGATCAAAGCCCTAACAAATGGTGCCGAGTGCATGTGTGGGTCATAAACAACTTTTACTATGTGTGAGGCGGCCATGTCCAAAGTCACACGTGTACACATTTGAAACGTGTAGGAACAACGGATTAGCAAGAGTAGTTTAGCGAGAACCCAAAAGCAGCGCCTCATGTCATTTGCGAAAACTGTTCTACCATTTTTCAAACCGTGAAAAGACTAGATTGCAAAGAGTTAGCCGCGTCCCAAACTGGTTTCTAGCTCACCTAAACCGTCCCGACTGCTTTTCCTTTCCACATGCGCCCTCTGTAGAGTTTGGCGAGTTGAGTTGAAGGAACCTCAACTATCCATTTCTTTATCGTCTGACCGTAAAAAGCTTGAGAGTTCATAAGGTTCTTGAGCTTATCAGCCTGACGATATCTCCAACGCCTGCCATAACTTTCTCTTGACACTCCCAGTTGGAATCAGACGGTCCCTCTGCTTGTGAACTTCCTCCTAAACAAAGCCACGTGCTTTCTCAGCAGCCAGACAGTTCAACTTCCAGCACATCCCGGCAGTCTTCTTTTCATGTCGAGATCCTCTACCACTCCCCTCCCTCGCGCGCATGTTTGAGATTCTCCGACATCCATCCCAGCGAGGCCCGGGGGGAGCCGTGTTGAAATATCCCATTTGCCGTGGACCGTGCGTCGTGCCGGAATCCCGCGGTGTATTTGTTCAACTTGGGAGCAGATGCCATTTTTGAAAGGCGATCCGGTGTGAATATAAACATCTCACTGAGGACCGGTTGGAGAGGGAAGGGGAGGGTGGGTATGGACAGATGCCTGCAGTCAGCTGTCGGGTTCTTGTGTGAATGTCAAGGCGAGTTTTAGTGTTTTATAAGTATTCCGAGAGGATTTTGGGCCATTTTTGCGACGGTCATGATTAGGGCGGCAATAGAAAGTAGTCCGATACCGAATTATCTATACTTTTGATAACAGCGACCCATATTTTAAACCTGTCAACAATATGAAAGAATACTAAAGGCCATAAATGAACAAACAGCTAGGGAAACATTAGACAGGTGTTTAGAGGTGCACTCATGCATTTGACATCAGCAAAGACACGCATCATACGGCTCCTCCACGGCTCACGAGAACATTTTTCGATGCTTTGAATTCACCTGGTTTAAAAGTGAAGCTTAGTAAAATAACGTCATATTTTTCGAGGTAATAGTGTTGTAGCTTATAGGTTTTAGCAACAGTATATGTATGTGTTAGCTTATATTTTATTGCAAGTAAAAGTTTTAGTGTCACCTAGGCTGTTATCACGCATCAAGTTTGCTTTATTTGTTTTGATGAACTTTTTTTACTTTTTAGGGCTCTTGTCGACAATCATATCTAAATAGCATTGTTCACGCAAAGGTGTAGTAGTAGTCATGATTTTTGCAAGAATAAACATGGCAATTTAAAGACCGCTCAAGACTCGATTTCCTCAAAGTGCGGCGCGTCGGCTTGGCCCATCTGCTGCAGGTTAGTCAGAGTTGCTTTAGTCTTAATGGCATAGAGGCCGTGTCAGTGCAGGTTCAGCGCTGAAGAATCTGTCTCGGGTTTCTCCTCCTGCGTCAGAGCGAGGGGCAGAGAGGGGTAGGGGCAGGTCGGACCACCCGCCCGCTGCTGCTACTCCAGCACTCTCTTAGGAAAAGGAAACTGCTACAAGAAGATCCCAGCGTGTGTCCGAAAACCCAGAATGCGTCCGTGACTTGGCTGCAGGGCGGCTTACCGTTCTGGAGTTTCAAGATCTCAGGAAACTCAGGGGTCAATTTTGGGGGTAAGCTTGATGAATATCCATCAGATGCGGGCTTTGAAGGAAGTACCGACAATGAGCACTCAGAAATTTCGTTTTGAGAATCTTTGGGATGTGCTGGAGGCTTGCGCAGTGGTCACACTCTCCAAACGTCGATCTTGGGGGAAAATGTATGCAACACTGTATTTTCAGACATCGCACAAGTTTATAGAAACAATTCCACAGCGAATGTGCCGGAATCAAAGCTAAAGGCGCAACAACCAAATATTACAGCGCATGACCTTTTTTGTGGCAGCTTTTTATGGGTCTGGCAGTGTATCTCTGTATTCAGTGACGATAAATCCATATCGCAAGAAGGTATGTATGGTAACGCAAAATCACCTAGGTCTTCCATCTGACTGAGATTCACACATCTTTTGCAAACGGAGTCTAAAACAAAAACACACTGGAACTTCAAAATGTGCTAAAGTTCAGTTTTGGTCTAATTTTGTTTCATTTTAGCCTTGTTTTGGCATTTATATGATATATTGTACCTATACCACTATAGCCTGGTTTTACCATACCCTCGTACTCATTTCGTTTCGTACAGAGGGTCTGGATTTTCACAATTGAGCTCCGTTATCAGGTGAGAGGGGTGAACTCCTTTGAAACGATTGGATCTGATCTAATATAAATATCACAGCAATAAGTGAAGTTACTTCACAATGCAGTTATAAGGAGTTGACATACAAAGCTTCATAAATGGCTAACACGCATTTTGATTTACATACTTTGGCCTCCATCAGATGTTTTTATTGTGGGAATCGCGCTGGTTATTAATCCACTTTGATTCTGGCCAAGGTTCACCAAGTATCCAGTTCACCAAACATCCATCGGTGAAGTGACAAGCATATTTTTGGCTGATAGTCGCTGAATCTCAGAAAGAAATTCCAACTTCTAGCGCGTGGACTCTTCTTTAGGAAGGTTGAATAAAGTCCTGCAGCTCTCATTGCCAAACGCACATTTTTGCCGAGACATTATCGGCAGTGTCCAGAGTAGTCCCTTCTTAAAACCACAACGCAAAAATGACTTCTGTTAGGACGCTCAGGGGATATGTTTGTTTTCACTGTAGAGGCAGCACGGACACGTCCAGCACTTCCCTTTTTTCTTTTTCTTTCTTACAACAGAAATAAAGAAAAAGCTGTTTTATAAATTAAATCAGGCCATAAGGCATTACATTATAGACGTAGGGTTAGGGTGTTTTTGATAAGGAAATAGCATAACAACATGGTTAAAAGCTCCAAAAAGTCAATTTTGCATGATATAGGACCTTTAATACTTTTAAATTTAATTGAACTTATGATGAAATGGTAAAACAAGAATGTCATGTATCATGGCAATATTTAGAACAGTTATCCATTGGTACATTTCCTCATACTGTCAGCATACTTGCCGTATGACAAGCCTAATGCAGTGTAGCAAAGCTTTACAGCGGACAAGGTAAAAAGAGGGAGAACGATAGGAGGTTAATAAGGTCCTTCACACCTAAAGCTATTCCAGTTGTGGGCCATTAACCATCACAGCCAAGTTCAAAGAGCAGGCTGAGTGGGGCTTCCTCCGCTCCACCCGGGGGGATTAACACCTCTCGAAGATAACACTCCATTACCTTTACAGTCTACACCGAGGACTCATGGTTTTGTTTCCATTAAAAACCTGCAACCAACAACCGCTACTAATAATAAACAAGAAAATGAGTTGTGTGACATTGGCCCGACTGACAATTTTGCCCAAGGACTTAGGCGAGGCTAATGCTATTAATTACATCATTCATGACCAAATCTAGGGTCTCAAATTTTGACATACTCTTTTTCCAGAACTGGCTGTAGACCTGACGATAATCGAGACTGACTATAGACAGAGCAGCTGAACAAACAGGAAACCCCGGGCAGCTCGCTCTTTTCACACCAGAGGAAATGTTTACTAATCATACGCCGTGATTGGTTATTACTATCCTTGTCCTGGGATTTCTCTGCGTTTATTTGTTTTTGCTTTCACCGCTTGTGTAAGTGACGTGTGGAAAATGTCAGTAGTTGGAGCGTCAAAGGCACTGTATTTATTTATTTTTCCCGTTTTCGTGACAGAGGAAGCTGGTTAATTACACGTTTATGTTCGACTGATGTAATGCTAGCAACAACAACTAGCCTGCTAACAGCTCATCTGCGCTACATCCGGGTTTATGAAAGCTAAAGGTAAAAGAAAGGTACAAGTCGCAAAAATACAATGATTAAATTATAGATGGATGGACAGGAATCTTTTTCTGATTGCTTGTTGACACATCCCAGCAATGAGCTGCAAAAATGTGAGATGTACGGTATAACTTTCACTTTGTTAGCAATAGCATAGTTTCTCACAAGCTAAAAGATACAACATGTAAACATTGCCTTTCTGTCCTCATTTAGGCTACTACAGAGACTATAATGACTATATTCAACTTCTTATGTTAATGAAGCATGAAAACAAGGCGTTAAGTCCATAGAAATCACAGTAATGCTGTTACTTCTGAGCCTGTTCCTACAAATGCGCACATTTTGTTAGCAGTCAAATTCCGGACCCGATTTAAATGGAATGTTCCATCCCCATACAAATGAATAGGGAAGACAGGCATAATACTAATGTATGGGGAGGTACGTTTTGTTTCATGGCATTCATAACATTTCTGTGGTTTCTTTATCATTAACACAATATAAGATGATGTTGAGAGGCCATCGGATGTGTATCCGACCCCACAGCAGAAACTTTACTGAATTTGAGCTAGCATTTAGCTAAAAAGACACTTTTGACGCTAATTTGTATCTAAAGTTAGCCTGGCTAACGCCAGACTAAAATCACAAATGATATTTAGTCTGGGGACCACCAATTCATTTTCTCGTAGGAGAGGTGTGGTTTACGATTGTCCATAGCCGTTTATTGGGCGCTACGAATGTCTATAATGCGTCTGCACGTAGCCATAGCCAATCGTATCATGGTATCAGATGACGTAAGATGTACCCGCTGTACATTTTCGAGCTAAACTATTTAGAACACGATCTAAAGTTTAATTGAAAGATGTCGTTGCATCTGCTGCTGTCATGTTGGATCCGTAAATAAACTTTTTTTTCTTTTTTTTTCTGTAGACAAACTACAAGCTTCCGTATGTTGAATAGCGCGTCATCGTCTTACGTCCTCGTCCTCCTCGTTCTGTGATTGGTCCCCAAATCCATGCGAAGATTTCGGCCATGGTCCCCAGTTCGAAAGGATTCGAGCTCACACAGCAGTCTGGCGTTAGCCAGGCTAATCTAAAGTAAGATCTCAAAAGGTCTGTACATTCATTAATTATTTCTAACAAGGCTTTAACCTAAATGTGGTCGATGGGTTGACAACAGCTGAAAACATCTGGATCGTTCATAATTTGCGATGTTTGATGGCTAATGCTAATGGCTATTCACCTTATTCCGCCCCGCCCACTTTTGCCTCTTTTTGTTTTGTCTCGGCACTTCCTTTGTATTGACACTTCCGGAGAGCGCGAAGTCCGTTCATTAAAGTGGAAAACGAGGGAAAATGTTCGCCGCTAAAATCTGATGTTTAGTATTTTGATTTTGTAAAATGTCCAATGTTCATTTGCACCAACAAGTCAACACTGCACCGTTTCTCTGCGTGGCCTAATAATGGCTTTATATTCGTTTGGTAACTGATTTTATCTTGACTTCTCCAGTCCCATCTTAACTGATAGGCGAGAAGGGACAGGCACAATTCATGACGGCGCCCACGCGAACTTCCGGAATAAAGTGAATAGGAAAATACAAACTATAAAACTTTCCCAGACGAGCCTACTTTCCAACTGGGATCGCACGCCGCTTCTCCTTTTGATTGCTATGTTTAAGACGGCAATTCCACGCATATTCAATTAGTTTTTTTTAAACGAGGACATTGTATACAATGTATACAACTATTCTTACACGTAAACTGTTTGCCTATTGTCTGCTCTAATCCAGCACAGTGTGGCTTCATGAATTCAGTACAATATGCTGATAAAGTGAGATGATGCTACTATTTGCAATTTCCATCAGCTTCACACACTGTCCTCAGTGTAGCTTTAAACAGTTGATCGGCAAATATTGGATGTCGGTATCGGTATTAACTAGAATGATATGACAAAATAGATTTAGTAGATAAATGAAGACTGCAGTTGGAGCGCATGTGTCCAATCTGGGAGCGCTTACGGAGTCTGATGGAGCAGATGACCCAAATGGCTTCCATGCGGTGGAGGAGCCCACATGAAGGTAGCCTGCATGCGCCCCCGCCTCTGCCTCGTCTGCGCCCGGCTGTGGGGTCTGCACGTCAGGCTGACCACATCCAAGACTCCCCCGCGACATCTGGGGACTAGACGTACAAATGGAGTCCGTTTTGAACAGTCGTTTATAAGACGAGGTCGAGTGGAGGACGTTTTGGTTCTATCTACAAAACACTTCTTCGCCAGTGTAGCCTCCTGTTTATGAACGGCATTCATAGTTCCAGCCAGAATGCGCTGTGCAATGGGAAAGAGCAGGAATGAGGGGGATATGAAGGGAGAGAAGTCCAGGGAATCCCACTGAGATAGAAGCCTTCACCAGCAGCAACAGCCAGAGCCAAAGAATTCAGACGAGCAAAGCAGCTGCTTCCACTCGCAAGCAACAATGTGCCACAACGCACTCCGCACTAAATATCTGCAATATTGTGCGGCTCTCGCTATAGGAAATGCAATTCTTCGAAGTCTGAAAGCTGTGAAACGCCATCATCACGTGTTTTTTAACAACTAAAATGGGTGAAATGTTACGCAGCATGACTTTGAATAACTGTTATTCCACACTTGGCATACTTCGTAGTCCACGCAGCCTACAACCCCTCATACATGTCGGGTACTGTAGGTGCCAGACGGTAATAAAGTGAGCTTGTTCCACTATAAATGTTGCAGAATATGGGACTGCACTGACCACAGTCTGTGCGGTGGAACCTGTCAATATCATCAGGCTCGGACTTTTCAAACCTGCTGCCTACTGCTGTAAGTAAAGGCACCAAGAGCAGAGCTAGGAATAATATATATATATATATATAAATTATTATTTTATTTTTTTAAGCTGGTAACCATGTAGACGTCTACAAACATTTTTCTGAAACATATTTATTTGTTTGCATATGATTTACCCACCTTAAAAAATTACCCGAGACTACAAATAGTCTAAAATGGGTAGAAAATTGAACTCCAAGTCCAAGTTTAGAGACATACAGTACCGGTGAAAATGTTTTGAAAGGTTTTATTTATGTATTTATGGCATTTTCTCAATGAGCTTCACGATATCGTCACCAGAAATGGTTTTCACTTCACAGGACGGTTAAAAGCATTTCAGGTGACGATCTTATGTAGCTCAGTGAGAAAATGTCAAGAAAAGACGGTGGCCATTTTGAAAAATTTCAAACATATTTTAAAATATTTCACTTTTTTTTTTCCTAAATAATCCCATGTGTCCATTCATAGTTGAATGTCTTCTATGAGAATCAACACAATGGAATTAGTGTTAAAAATAAAGAAAAGCCGAAACATAAATCATTTTTCCAAACTTTTGACCAGTACTGTATTGATATGACTTCTTGAGCTTTTAATCAAGTTAGAACACTGTTCCCTCAACAAAACCATCTAGAGAAGTATTTTGCCTCATTTACGCTGTTTTGAGTCCTCCTATTCACTTTGGTCGTTCCTTCTTCTACCGCTGATCTGCATTTCCTGGCTTTTGTTGCGTCATAGAGGGGACACAAAACCAGTCTACCCCTTTTTATGCTCAAACTTTGTTCTTTGTGGCAAAATCAATTTGCTAATGAACATTCCCACAACAGCTCGCAGAGGGTGTTACAGGCCAAACCGTCAGGAGGATCGCCTTATTATGAAACGCCAATCACTGATCGGTAAAGAGTTTTTGATCTAAACACGAACCAGACTAAAGCGTGACACAATTTGACTAAAATTGCAAAAAAAAAAAAACTAACTCTGAGGACCATCAGTAGAAGTCCACAAACCACCTTTGAAACGCATACCACAGTTTGATAATGATTCCTTCAGATAACAGCTGAAAATGTCACTGCGCGTGAAGATCCAGTGAAAAGCTGTTGCTCGACGGAAGTTCAAAGCGTCGTTATTTGGTTCGGACGGGTGTTCGCTGTCACTCGGCAACAAGCAGTGCGGTCGGCAAGGTCCTGCTTCTGCTATTTTTCACAGTGGACTTACATTCTTAGCATTCCTCCGGGAGACCACGACAGGGCAGTCCCGTCTTAAAGTCAAGTCCATGGAAGCCATTCACAAAATCACATCCAACCAAGCCTTCAGGATAAATGACATAGAAAGAATGTAGAAAGTCAAAACTCAGTGAGATCTAACTTTACGGACATATGTTTGTTGACAGTGGGGAGCAAGATAGCCCTTGGAGCCATTCAAATACAGCCATACAAACATTGGAACTCCTCAGGGCTGTGTACTTTCCCCTGGCTCTTCTCCCTGTACACAAACTGCTGCACCTCCAGTCACCAGTCCGTTAAACTGATCAAGTTTGAGGATGACACCACCCTCATCGGGCTCATCTCAGACGGTGACGAGTCGGCCTACAGGAGAGAGGTGGACCGGCTGGCGTCCTGGTGCAGCCACAACAACCTGGAGCTGAACTTCCAGAAGACAGTGGAGATGATCGTGGACTTCAGGGAAGACACAGACCCACTGTCCCCAATTTCCATCGTGGACTCCTTCCGTTTCCTGGGCACCACCATCACCCAGGACCTCAGATGGGAGCCAACCATCAGCTCCCGCATCAAGAAGGCCCAGCAGAGGATGTTCTTCCTGCGGCAGCTGAGGAAACTAGTTGCCTACCAAGATGCTGGTGCAGTTCTACACGGCCATCATCGAGTCCATCCTCACCTCCTCCATCCCTGTGTGGTACCCCGGCGCTACAGAACGGGACAGGCACCGACTGCAGCGCATTGTGAGTGCTGCTGAGAAGGTGATGAACTCCCATCTCTCCAGGACCTGTTCACCTCCAGGACCCGGAGGCGTGTGGGTCGGATCACAGCTGACCCTTCTCACCCTGGACACGGACTATTCACCCCTCTTCCCTCAGTCAGGAGGCTACGGTCTATCCAGACCCATACCTTATAACTTAGTTACAGACTCATGGATGTAATCTGCTCTATTGCACTATGTGGTATGTCCACACTTAGATCTGCTGCTATCACTTCATATCACTTTACTTTATACACATACACATCTGTAAATATAATCCCGCTGTCAATCTTATTTATTTCATATTCTTTATGCATAGCTTATTTTTATCTAAATTCTGTATTATATGTTTTATGTTGCACGTCTGCACCAAGAAAAATTCCTAGTTTGTGAACCTGTTCTCAAACAATGGCAATAAAAACTATTCTGATTCTGACAAATTTATAACATACAATAGTCCAATCAATATCCCAAGAAGCCACAATATATCACAACATAGATTTACACATTTACACAACAGATGGTAACTTAAAAATGTACAAAAGTTCAGTTTGTTTCTGATTTTGTATCTTAAGGATAAATCTTGTTTTGACACAATTTGATGTTAAATTGGTGTATCCCAGAATACTAAGCAGTTTTCCTGAGTTCTTTAGGGAGTGGCATTTAATAATACTGTATGAATGCCACGCCATAGAATTTGCCATTTCGAGAGGGACAAGGAAACATTGTCAATAGAGTAGCATTAGCAAAAAAAACATTTCAAAGAGTCGAGAAACGAGCCGGGTCAGTTCTGGTACATTCAGCTCACTCACAAATGCTTTTACGCCAGTCATTTCCATTTCAAAATCCTCATCGGTTTATTCTAGAATGTTCAACTCATCCCAGAATTCTTCAGCATTTTTTTGTTTTGACGAAACAATCCCAAACTCTATTATTCATCATAAATGAATGGATGCCACATAAAAATGACCCAATGCCAAAACAACGGGGCACCTGCTGCCAGTCAGCGTGGCAGTTGTGACCTTGTTGTCCTAACAAAAAAAGTTGAGGATTAATACACACACACAGAAAGTAGAGCATCCCTTCTATTCCCTTACAGGTCTATGATCCTATTGATTGAAAAATGTGAGTCATTGACACTTGAAACGCTCATTTTACATACAGTAAGGGCGTAAAAATGATGAACACTGAGCCAATTCTATTTTCATGTGTAATATTTTACGTAGTAACTGTTTCACTTAGCCTCTTACCCTCTGCCTTAACCAAGTGCATTTTCTCCAGTTTCCCAGTGTAATGCCTCATTTGAAAGCTAAGACCTACAAAAGTGATCTTAACATTTTGTCGCCGCCATTTTGTCACATTTTTTAAACGTTTTTGTCTCTTTTTTTTATGTGTTTTTGTGGCTCTATTGTGGCTTTTGTGTTGCGATTATTTGCTTTCTCTCATTGCTTTTTTTGGTGGTTTTTTTACGTATTTTCATCACTGTCACATTGCATTGTTGTCACTTTTTTGTCACTCTTTTGTGGCTATTTTTTATTGTGTTATTGTTGCTTTTCCGGGACGTTTTTGGCTTTTGCCGCTTTTTGTTGTGTTTTCTGATGCTCGTTTGTTCCTCGTTTGCTTTTAGATTTGGGTAATGCCAAACTGGAGAAAATGTGCTTGGTTCAGGTGTGGGCTTAGAGAATAATGAATTGTTGTAGACAGAAAAAAACATCGTAACATAGTATTTTTTGTTGTTGTATTTTGTCAAGCAGATTTTGTTGTTGTATTATTTTAAAACTACTTTTACACTATGTCAAAGAGCCTATGTTAATATTTTTTATTTAATGTCAATGACTTAAAAAAAAAAGAAAAAAAATAATAAGAAGAAGCGTGCTAGCTTACGATGCTACTCGTGTTCGGTCCTGCCTGTGTTATGAATTGGTAGTAGCCATTTACTACTGGCTGACTATCAGACGGTGGGGCTATTTCCTGGAATAGCAATAGCTTAAAGACTATTAAAAATGTGTTGTTCACACAAAGACAGTATTTCGTCAACCCCATGACTGTTTATGATGCGACAATTACATAAAAAGCAAATTGACGCGAGGACAAAGCAACAATCTAATCATTGAGCGGCACTGTGCGGTTCTCTCCAGGACATAGACGGCGCCGTCATAGCTACAGTCTATGGGGAAATAGCAGGGGATTTAAACAGCGGAGCAGCAGTTAGCTACCTACCTGTTAGTCGCAGCTTCACCGGGCCATTCCGCCGAATCCCCTGGTTAGACATGTCCACGCGGCTCCGACCTTCACCGGAGAAAGCCGAAATGTCTCTCTAGATGTGGCAAATCGGTGGGTTTTCGGAGCTCCTCGTCAGTTTTAGACAATAATGGAGTCAGTGCATTGTGGCCCGGATGTGGAGTGGACTGCCATAATAACGCTCGCTCCTGCTCACAAATGCTCCAAATCAAAAAGGAAAAGAAAAAGAAAAACGCGAGCGGAGCACCTCTGCAACGTGCATTTACCAAATATGCGCGCTGCCCTCGGAGAAAACTGTGCAAGTGAGAGTGAGAAGAGCGCGGAAAGAAGGTGGCCCAGAGAGGTTTGCGCTCACATCTTCGTGCGCAGCGGCTGGAGCCTCGTCTAGCGGGTCCCTCCTCTTGCTCTCGCTCTAGCTGTGTCCCGGTGGAGGAGAGCCCACAGCCGTGGAGCAGCTTCGGGAGGGCGGCCGCTGGGAGGGAGATCACGGCTGACGAAAGCACACTTCGGGGGAGTGAATCATTGCTCCAACATGTGGCACCTCGCTGGAGTTCAGTTTAGGCATACACAGACGCACAGGAGGGGAGGACAGGGGAGGGAGTCTAGACTGGTGCGCTTTGAAGGATGCTTTTTCAGACATGTTTAAAGCCGTTCATTAAGCAGAGCTTCCATTTGAGATTGGAACAGTTTTGCAATGGACACCTGAACTTGCATAAAGGGCCCTGCGCCTGTTGTGACATGCACTGAAAGACGTAAGACATTAACGCATCCCTGAAAAGAGTTTGGGCTGAGTTTTGACCACAACTAACAGTTTAACCTTTACACAAACAATGAAAAGGTGGGTAAACAAAAAGTGGGTATAAAGCCTTTAACACGTCTACAGGCCACGAAGATACGTTAAGATAAAGTGGCGAGAAAAAGTAAGTAGGTACACCGTCTGGAATTTGTCACATTTCTGCCTCAATTGATCACTAAATGTGGTCTGATCTTCATCAAAATCACAGGAATGAGTAAACAGTGTCTGCCTGAACTAATACCACCCAAACATTTACATTTTATCATGCTTTTACTGGCAATAAAATGTAAATATTCACAGGACAGAGTGGAATAAGTAAGTACACCACCTGGCTAAAAATTCTCCAAGAGAAAATTAGACAAATTTATGCAGACATTTAGAGTCAGGTGTGGCTTAAAGCTGCCCTGGGCACTGAAAAACACACACTAGTTAAGAATTGTCCCTTGTTGAGAAGCATTGTCTGATGTGCATCATGCCTCATTTCAAAAAGCTCTCTGAGGACCTATACGATCAAGAATTGTTGATTTGTGGAAAAGGTGGAAAAGGTCACAGAACCATCTTTAAAAGTCTTGATGTTCATAAATCCACGGTTAGAAACATTGTTTATAAATGGAGACCGTTTGGCTTCACTTCCAAGGAGTGGCCGTCCTGTAAAGATGACTCTAAGAGCACAGTGCAGAATACTCAGTGAGGTAAAAAGAACCCTACAGTGTCAGCTAAAGATTTACAGAAGTCACCGGCACATGCCAACATCTCTGTTGACACGTCTACAATACGTAAAACATTGAACAAGAATGGGGTTCATGGGAGAACGCCACGGAGGAAGCCATTCCTGCACATTTGACGTTTGCGAAAGAGCACTTGGATGCTCCACAGCACTACTGGAACAATAATCAGTGGACTGATAAAACCAAAGTTGAATAGTTTAGGAGGAACACACAAGGTCATGTGTGGAGGAAAAATGGAACAGCACATCAACATCAAAACCCTATCCTCACTGTGAAGTATGGAGCAGGAGAATCATGGTGTGGGGCTGTTTTGTTGCCTCAGAACCTGGACAACTTGATATCATCAATAGAAAAATGAATTCACACATTTATAAAGATATTTTTGCAGAAGAGCTTGAGGCCATCTGTCCAACAGCTGAAGCTCAAACGAGGATGAGTGCTGCAACAAGACATTGACCCAAAGCACAAAAGCAAATCCACTTCAGAATGGTTTCAGAAGAATAAAATACGCGTTGCGTTCTGGAATGGCCCAGTCAAAGTCCTGACCTAAACCCGATTGAGATGCTGTGGCGTGACCTCAAGAAAACCATTAACACCAGAGACTGGAGGAATCTGCTGAACTGCAACAGTTTTGTAAAGAGGAATGGTCCAAGATTCATCCTGATCGCTGTGAGCGTCTAATCTGTAACTACAGGAAATGTCTGGTTGAAGTTATCACTGCCAAAGGAGGGTCAACCAGCTATTAAATCTAACGGTGAACTTATTTATTCCACGCCATCATGTGAATGTTTACATGTTACTGCCAATAAAAACATGATTAAATGTAAATGTTTGGGTAGTATTAGTTTGTTTTTAAAGATGTTGGTCTTTATAAAAAAGTTGTGTGGCTCATTCTACCCCAGGAGCGGGGGTAAATTGAACCACCAGATTTTAAGGTGAAATTGACACTTATCATTAAGCCCCTGCTGGAACCGCCACCTTAACGTGGTTTGAGCGCCCGAATGATCCTGGGAGCTCTGTTGTCGGGGGCTTCGTGCCCCTGGTAGGGTCTCCCATGGCAAACAGGTCCTAGGTGACGGGTCAGACAAAGAGCGGTTCAGAAGCCCCTTATGAGAGACCAACAGGCCCGGTTAGAACCATGAGGCCGTCCTTCTGTGGACCCACCACCTGCAGGAGGAGCCATAGCCTGGCTAACGCCAGACTAGAGCCATAGGGGCTGGTGCAATGATGATTTGGGCAGCTCCAACAGCTAACCCCACGACCCGGCAACGGAAAAAGTGGAAGAAAATTGATGGATAATAAATATTTTTCCTTTTCATATGCACCATCTGTAGATTGTGCAATTTTGGCTCTAAAAACCCAAATAATTTAATGTAATGTCTAATTTTAATTTGCTTCTCTCTAGACTCAGAGCCATCAAACAAAACAAAACTATAGAATTGTAGATTAACATTTTCTGTATGTTGAAAAAAGTGGGCCAAGATGGATTTTTTGTGACGATCGTGTTTATGAGGTCAAAATTCACTTTGAGTCCTGAAAAAGACTTTCCATTAAAAATTGGGTTATTTTACAGCCAATTTTTGGCAAGTTCAAATCATGTTTAGATCAAATCTATAATATCACATAAAATAACTTTCAAAATATAAGGGTGGTTCATCTGACCCACTGGTCCAACTTAGCCCACTCTCCACTATGTTGTAAACACAGCAAAAAAAAAAAAAAAACCTTGCCTAAATTTCATTCGAAGATGGAAGTAGAATTTAAATTAGTGCAATTTATGCATTCTTCACTTTGCCACCGTTCAAAGCTTGAACAAGTCGTTTATGCGGGGGGAGATTGTGAGCACGAAACAAGTTTAGGCCAAACTAAACATTTCTGTTTGAACAGGAAAAATAAGGTTGCCTCAGCTTTAAGAGATTACATGTTCAAAACTAGCAGAAAAAGGCACTTTACGTGGACTGTAATTCTGACGTCTGCCCTTGGTGTTTGGCAATGCAGAAAATTGGCTCGCCACGACAGACTTGCCTACCCCTACCCAAGTGTAAAATACCCAGGTTGAGATCTTTTTCGCGTGTGAATTGTGCCCGTCCTCAGATGGTCGAGAAATCAGTTACTACAGTGTTGATGCAAAAACGTTAGACATTTTACACAAACCAATCTACTGTACATCAAATAGTGGCAAACATTTTCTCTCGTTCTCCACTTCGTGTACAGACTTTGATGAATACATTCGATAATACATCTTTCAATTTAATTTGACCTGAACAGGCGTTGAGCTTCAGTGAGACAATCATTCAGCAATGACCACCATCTGACAACCAGTGCCTACACATGAACTGAACTTTATTTACAAGTACATCAGTCATGGTAAAGAAAGTTTTTACACTACCGTTATGTACAGTTACATACAAAAGAACAGTTACAAGTACACAAGACGCACAGTTTTCACAAAGGTATAGCCCAGAGTTGAGTTCAAGTAGAGAGGATTTCAAGTAGAGTTTTTAGAAGGTAAAAGTGCTTTGGTTTTCACCGATCTGGAATGCATAACCGTCTGTGGTGACTTCTGGAGCCACGGACTGCACCTCTTCCTCCTGAAGAACAAAACTTCAGAATGAGTACCAGGAGAACATTATATAACCCCATTGTAACAGCATTAACGAAACACACCTCTCCAGAAAAGTACTTCTCAATGAGGTTAAGTGCAGCTTTGTAGACCATCTCGTTCTCATGAGACTGCAACGCCTCGATCCGGTCAAGTCCTCCGCATTCTTCGATCATTAGGCTCAGCTTGTCCGACTCGTTCATCTTATCCCCGGCCTGCAGTAAAACAAGAATGCACATGAGCGTCCAAAAGGTACGAAACAAAACAAAGGGGGAAAAAACAAAACAAAAAGAGGCAGAATTAACAGGAAACGGCTGCCGTTCGCACCATGAAGATGTTGGTGATTGCGTCCAGGATGACCAGCACGATTTTGCTGTCCTTTGATGAGAGCAGGTTGAGCAGAGGCTCCAGTACATTGGCCTGGACCAGGTACACCACCTGCTGAACGGTGCCCCCGCTGGTGAAGTTTGTCACAGCCCAGACGGCCTCTTTTTGAGTTTTGTAATCACCCTGAAAAAAAAAAAAGATGTAACAAGGTAAGACATCATCCGAAGTAGGGACAAACCATTTTGGAAAAGACCAAACTTTACAGTCCAGACTTTCTGGTAAGACAAATTTGTGTGAAGCTCAATTTAAAAAAAAAAAAAAAAAAAAAAAAAAAAAAAAAGTCCCGGGATGTTCCTAGGTTTAAATTCATGAGATTCTCATGTGGGAAGTGGAGATTTAGATGTCAGCAAATAAATCAGGCTTTTATTACAGATTAGCGTTTAACTGAGCAGACCATTTACATTTAGTGAGAAAAAACAAAACAAAATATTAATGTTGATTTTTCTTGATATTATGTTGTGCAGAGGATGAAAGCGCACTTGCTCATTTGTAGTTGGTTCAAACATGTACATGTTTCTTTTTACTTTTTGCTGAAGGCTTTTGTGTCTAGGAGTAACCGGTAACTTAGACCATTATGAACAGAATCTGTAATCCAGTAAATTAAACTGTGTGTAGTTTGTACTTTTTGTATGTACCAGCATTGGTTGTGCAAGACAAATTTCTCTATAAAGAGGAGAACTATTCTATTCCAGAATAGTTTCCACAGTTCCAGAGGACATGAACTGGCAATGGATAGTTTCATAGGGTTTTTTGCTTGGATGTTTTTGGTCAGAACTCCCAGTCTAACTGATATCCTTGTTTTAGTGAAATGTCCATTTTGTCTCTTGTCTGCACTTTAAGTTAAACATAAAATTCTGCCTGACTAATGGATATATGTAGGCCCTTTCCAAACCCACCCGCTGTAGGACCTCCACCAGGTAGGGCACGAGGCCGGCGTTGATGACCTCCTGGATCTGGGCGTCCTTGCCCGCAGTGATGTTGGACAGTGTCCAGGCCGCCTCCTTCTGAATGTTGGCCTTGTTGTGGCGCAGCAGCGGGGGGAACATGGCCAGAGCCCCTGCATCCAGCACCAACTGGGTCTGCTCATCAGTACCCGTCACGATGTTCCCGAGTGCTCGCAGGGAGGGGGTCTGAGGGGAAGTGACCATCAGTGAATACAAATGCAAGTATCCAGAGGTGATACAGAAGCTTTAGTCAAACACATCACACCAAAAGTTAACCGTGTGTACATTATATAAACCAATGGTCGAGTCGTGTACGTACAATGACTGCGAGCTCTGCGTGACCCAGCAGCTTAACCAGGCGGGTCACGATGCCCGTCTCCACCACCACCTGGATGCGGTCGTTGGAGCCGTCAGTGAGGTAGGACAGGGCCCAGCAGGCGTCGGCCAACACCTCCTTGTCCTCCACGTGGAGCAGACGCACCAGAGCGGGCAGGATCTGCTGCACCGCACTCATTGGTGGCGACGGGTTTTTGTTACGGCACAGGTTCGATATGGTCCATGTCACATTCCTCAGGTAGTCCTTCTGCAGGAGATACAGGGGAAGACGTATGGGGTTACAATGCACCCTAGTGGTCATGCAGAGGAAAACAGCCCATTTGAGCAACTTCTTGTAGGTAAAAATTAGTGTGAAGATTTAGACTTTATAAACAATGACATAAATTACTTCCTTTGACAAGAGCCTTGTAATTTTGTTCATTAAAATATTTAAAAACATTTCATGAAAAAGGTGGGAAGCATGTAGTTCACTGGATACAGAGTTTCCACATGTGGCAGCAAGTCAAATTTAATGCCAATATACCATTTTTTAATGCCACAAATCGCAAAATATCAGTACATTTCATTTTGTAAGATTTTAACATTTCAATGCCAGTTTAAATCTGATTTAATTTCAGTGAACCAAAAAAGTTGGGCAGAATTTTTATTTGACTTTTTAAGCTGCTGACAGGAAGTGACAGAGGTTCCCTTGCAGTTTGACTCACTCATTTCCTTTGACATAACATGGTCAGCACAGCAACAGTTTAAAATTGTTTGCCTCCATGTCACTTCCTGTCAGTGTCCAATAAAGAAGAGAAACTATAAACATTAAAAAAAAAAGAAGAAAAAAAAGCTGGGTACATTTTTTTAGCATGAGTGAGAAGGGACAAAGTGAAACTCTTGTCATGGAGGCTGCGTGTCATGTACTGCAGCCTGAAACCCTTGGCTGCGTGTTGTTTACCACTTATGACATTTTGAACTATTCACCATCTATGCTAGCCTGGCTAACGCCAGACTGCTGTGTGCGCTCGAATCCTTTCGGACTGCACAACAGTCTGGGGACCAAGGCCGAAATTTTCACATGGATTTGTGGACCAATCACAGAACGAGGTGGGACGGCAAGACGATGACGCACTATTCGACATACGGAAGCTTGTAGTTTACGGATATAAAAAAAAAAAAAAGTTTATTTACGGATCCAACATGACGTGACGCCATCTTTCGATCAAACTTTAGACAGTGTTCTAAATAGTTTAGCTCGAAAGTTTACAGCAGGTACGTCAACTGATATGATGATACAATTGGCTATGGCTACATGCAGACACATATGATTAGTGATGGGACTTAAGATTTTATTGAGATCAATAATTTTACCTATCAATTCTTTATCGATACCTGACTTGTCTGTGTGTTGGGGAAAAGCAAGGAATGAATGTGCTTTCGATAAACTATCAAAAAGACACATGGTTAGTTTTCCCAAGAAAAATATTTATTAAATAAAGCAAGTTTCCAATATACTGTGGCTCCTGCTGGCATCCTCAAATATAAATGGTAACATTTGTACTTTTCAACAAGCGTCTAACTTGTGACTGATACTGTTTTGTAACACCTAAACAGGACTCAGTCTCAGCCCAAACCATACAGATTTTCATCTATTTCTTCTTCATCCGGCCTGTTAGTCAGAGCTGCGAGAGATCAGCCGAGCCACCCATAGAGTGCACTCATAGCGGGACGGGCAGAGGTAGACCCGCTTACAGTGCGCTCAGGGCGGGGACGGGCACTTGGCAGCCTCCGCTCTGGCATGGGGCTCAGAGCAGAGGCTGCCAAGGTGCGCTCAAACCCGGGCTCAGAGCACAGCGGCACGGGGAGACAGCGGGCTCATCAGTGAGGCACTGAACCCCGTGTGTCATGTCAATAGCAACGTATCGAGAGTTTGGAAAGAAACTCAAAAGTCAGACAATACATCGCAAATAAACTGAGTGTTCGCAGCAGCAAAGTGAAAACTTAGAACTGACACGTTTACTGCAATGGACAACACCCCTTTGTCTCATGAATGGGCAAAACGGAGGGGAAGGGCGGAGCGGAGGGCTAAGGGGTAGAATTGAGATTGGGCCTCTCCATGTTTTCCTGCTTACTTCGAAACAGCATCAACAGATTGAGAACTACATCTTTAAGCGCGTGCGTCTAGCTCCGCGGCGCGCTATGGTGTCCGAAAAAGGGAAACAAGAGTGTTTTCAGAGCATCGTTAATGAAATAGACGTACAGTACCGATGCTTTGCGCAAACAGAACCGGGTCTACTTTTAGAACCGGTTCTCGATTCCCATCCCTACATATGATAGACATTCTTAGCGCCCAATAAACGGCTATGGACTATCATAAACCACACCTCTCCTACGAGAAAATGAATTGGTGGTCCCCAGACTAAATATAATTTGTGATTTTAGTCTGGCGTTAAGCAGGCTACAACATTATCTAGAGAAAATAAAAATGTTTAAAAAAGCACTTTCATAGATTTTATAAAGACCAAAAACAGTCATTTTGATCATCTGAGCTGGAGACAACAAAGTGTCTTTGTATAGAGCAGTGAATGATAGATGAACTCCTATCAGTATCACTAAGTGCATTGCTTCTTTGATGTGCACATAAGCAGCACTTACATTGATATCCATCATGTCTGGAACTGCCAACAGACTGAGCAGAGGGGCCACGGCTCCATGTTTGATGACTCGGTCTCTCAGGGGCGAACCGTCGCCTAAAACAACAATATTTTTATTAACCACATTTTACAAATTTAACAAACTTGTTATTTGAAGTACTGTACTCTTTTAGTAAGTATTTATACAGGTAGAAGCAAGTCAATGCAATGTTTTTTAATGCCAAAACCCAGAAATAAATGAAAAAAAAAATGCACATTTTGCTTAAGATTTGCAAACATTTGATCAAACAGAGGACGGCGAATTAGACAAATTGAGCAAAAACATTTGGTCTGTACTGCCAAAACTGCACTGACTGTGCAAAAAAAAGGTCATAATTTTCCAATAAATTAAGATTTAATGCCAGTTTGAATCCAATTTAATGCCTTTAATGTAATTTAAGTTAGACCATTACTTTAGTCTAAATGTTTTACAAGTTGCAAAAAAAAAAAGGGGGGGCAGAAATCGACCTGGTCTTGCATTTTGATGTGTAATAATAAATAATAAATAATAATAATAATAATAATAATAAGTAAAGTCCCTCCTTTCCGGATCTCAGGAACTAATCAGAGTCTAGTACCCTCCCACATTGACCAATGAGACGAGCTTTTCCTGTGAACCAGCCTATCAGATCCAATCGGAGGAGGAGCTTTATCGTTTACTTTTGAAAATTCTATTCCTCCTCTCCTCATTTTGCAGCCTACGGGATTTCTGGTTAAAGAGGGGAGGAATTGGATTGTTTACTTCCAAATTTCACTCATCCTCTCCTCACTTTGCAAACTTAGACTATCACTTTATGGCTTTGATTTTGGTACCATTCATTAAATGACTTCATGCCCCGCAGAAACCTTAAAGTAGATACTCTCACTCTACCCACCTCCGATTCTGAATAATCAAAACACTGAATCTTAAAAAGTGCGTCCATTACCGGCAATATTTCCGAGAGCCCACACCGCCTGCTCGCTGATGTGCCTGTGCGGAGAGGTGACCAGGCTGATGAAGGCGGGGATAGCCCCACCACCCACCACGGCGGCAGTTTGGTCGGATGTCCCAGAGGCGATGTTGGTGAGGGCCCAGGAAGCTTCAAACTGAATGGGGGGACAGTCCACCAGGCCCAGGAAGGACACAAACTTGGGGATGAGGCCGGCGCTGATCATCTGGTTGATGGGAGGGTTGCGATCGCGGGACAGCAGCTTCCTGCAGTAACAAGTGAATTTCTCCATTGTGAGATCAATTAAGGATTAACTTATCTTATTGCAAGAGTCAGAAAGCTTTAAGAGCCACTTTACCTTGCTGCTTGTGTGGCCTGGAGCTGGGTGTCAGATATACCACTGTTGACTCCAGCGACGATCTCCTCGACCGTCCACTGCCTGGTAGCCTACAAAAACACATGTTATAATCTCCCTTTCAGTTACACAATCGTCTGCATGGATTGCTTTGATCCGTTTGCTAATGATCCAAGTTTTTTGCCTCATTTTGTAGGCAAGGAGTAATGAAATGTGACAGATATACAGATGTGTAGTAGTTAGAAATGGGCTTTTGCAGTACAAACGAAACAAAAAAAGTGACAATATGCAATAAGGTTCAGCTTAAGTCATATTATTTAGAATACATTTCATCTTACACAAAATACCCCAAAATTAGTATTAAAATTGAATGGAACATTCCATGTTTAACCAGTTTAGTAAAATATCAATATTGTGCAGCCCTAATATGAACTATGAGAGATACTGTAGATGCAAGCTATGAACTTGGACTACAGTACAGTGGCGGTTTCCAAAATGGGGCCCCTGGTGGGCTTCAGAGGCACTACAGGGGGGCTTCCAAGGCTTGTCTACACAACATTCATTGGAAAATATTAATTTTGAAAGGAAAAATACATTTATTAAACTGTACTACATTAAAACCAGTATTTAGCCTACAAATATTGCTAGCCGTTTCTTATATAATTTTAGCTATACAATTGAATATTATAATACTACTGGGGGGCCCCCCATGAGCATTTAGGATCAATAAGGGGGCCGCGAGGTCTCCGACTTTGTGGCTGCTATAGTAGACTGTCATTGTCAATTATACTGTACCAAAAAAAGCCACATTTATTCACTGGTGTAAACAAATGGGCTAAAAGTTTACTGTAGATGTGTACTTTAACCCATTTTAATAATAGTTTTACTCACAGTTTCTGTAGTTGTTTGAATTAATCTTTATTCTTACATCACATTTTCAATAAATAGAACAGCTTCATAATGCAGTAATTAAAAGATAAAGCACATCCATAATGTCCTAGGTGCAGACAAACTGTTTTACACAGCATTTACAACAATTTTCATTTTTATATGAATAACCCGGAGTATCATATCACGCTGTATTACGCAACTGTGTGCACCAACCTGGGCATTCTGGCTCTTCTCCTGCAGGGGAGAGGTGGCCTCATCAGGAAATGTGGCCACATTTCTTCTTTTGAACATCTGGTCATCCTTCTTTGCTTTCCTGAGCTCCACGTTGCCCTCGACTCTTCGGCGACGAAGTTCCTGTCAAAACGATCACAGCAGCAGCAACAACCACCTTTAGGTCAGAAAATCCACACAAACCAAGCAATGCATTTTCGAATATGCGAGAAGAAACTTACAGCCACATCCTTCCCCTTGTTCTTGAACTGGGTCAGTCGCTGGGCGTTCTCAGACATTTTGGAATGAGGTTTAAAATGTATTTCGAGGTAATGGGTCTGTAACAAAATAATCAATAGTTAGGATAGCACGAGGATAAAAGGCGCAACCAAGCTGACAACAAATGACAAAAAATAAAAAAAACACTCGCTATCCATCTAGAATTTAGGCATTTCATCCCAAATACCAACGTTTTGTTTGAGTAAAAATAATAAAATATTTAACATAATCCCAAAAATGTTAGTAGTTTTATCCCCACTTTACCCTAATTTAACACTCAAACTCGCAATAATTTTCATAATCAGCACTTAGCATAGCAAAACAAATTAGTTAACAAGCAAAATCTCTGTTACACAATCGCTGTGTGGAGGAGTACCTCATTTGCACATGTCAAAGCAAAAAAGGCAACTAGCTAGCTTAACATACAATACGGGCTAAATGACGTTAAGATATATAAAAATACTCTTTGAATGCGTGCTAAAGCAAAAAAAGAACAGACTAGATGTTATAAAATGGTACAAAATGTGCAGAGGAGGTCTTACCGAGAGCTCAGGCTAAAAGTAGTGGTGTGAGGAAAGAGCCGCACAGACCTTTAAATTTCTGTCTCTCTGCGCGCTGATTGGGCAGTTCGAGTCAAAGCATCCAACCGCGAGCGCTGATTGGTCCGTTCAAAAAACTCACACAGTGGACAGGAAGTGCTGCCGTCAAAGCCGGAAATCCGACTCTGGATCGGTTTCAAAGTGCGATGGTGTTTTGCAAGAAGGATACGGGGCAAAAGCAGCTGGTCCGGGGTCAGTTGTGCGTGGTTATAGCGTGGTGAACGGCGTGAAATTCCTTTGTAGTTCAAAATGTGTGCTTGTGCCTGAATTTAGAGTTGAGGATATTCTGGACAAGCCTGAGGGTGGTTAGGTTATTTGTTTATGGGAGAGGGCCATTCCACAACAGTACAAGGAACATAGTGCAAAGGGAACAAAACAACAATAAAGGGTAATGCTACTTTATGCAGGGGTCCCCAACTAAATCAGCTGGAGGGCCGCAAACTGTACTTTTGTAACTTTCAACATAAGTCAGTCCAGTCATTGCTCTTGAAAATGTTACAACATGAACATATATTTATCTGTATTTACATAGCAGAGCTGACCAATGAATCAATAATTTTGCCATTTTATTTCTACATTATTCAAATACTTAGGATTAGAAAAAAATCTGCCTTAGAAATTAAGTATATTGAGAGGATGTAAAGGCTTTGGGGTCCGGACTAAAGCCTCAGAAGGTCAAAATCTGGACCCGGGTCGCCAGTTGGGGACCCCGTTATAATGGTTGCTGATTATTTGAATACATTTATTTTTGCCACCTCAGAGTATGCAACACAGCAAAACACAGACCTTGTTGTATTGTCTTCACCTAAAGTTTTATTGAGCAATGGATGATAGAAGTCAAATCTAAATGAGTGGAATTTCTCTTGGGGGTGGCCACCCCGCTTCACTTTGTCACCACTCAATGCTGTGTAAATGGTAGTGAAATGTGCATGTAATTACATTCTTTGAACAATTTGAATACACAGGAGGGATTGTGAGTGCTAGAAACAAGTTTCGGCCAAAAAAAAAAGCACTGTTTGAACAGGAAAAATCAGGTACCCCAGCTTTAAAATGTTGCTTGAAGCGCAACAGTCAGAACATTATGTATGTAAAAGCATTATAATTAGTTGACCATGTTAAGGAGGAGGAGAGGAGAATCTTTTGCAGAGTTCCACTTTGGTGCTTTTCCAGAAGGGAAACACTGATAGTAATTCTTCTAATAAAGGGAAAAAGTCAAAAGCTTTGAGGAAGGAGAAAGTGGAGCTAACCAGTGCAGGACACCACGCTCTGAAACAGGGACAAACCCAGGAGGTGGTGCTCCATTTCAGAGGATCAGAGGAGACAGAGGGCAGCTGGCCAGGTTTCTTCCGAGTGCCACAGTTTCCCCGACCTGCAAGATCATGCGGGTCAGGTTGACACAGTGGCAGCGCGGCTCAGCCGCAGCAGCTCAGGACACCTGAACACTATTTCGTTGTACAGTTGTACAATGACAATAAAGCACTTACTTACTTACTTTATAAACAATATCATTTAAAGTGCATATGACAGGTTTTAACGCTTTTGAAAATATGACTTTAGAAGGATAACATCAGTTGCATAATTATCATTTTATTTCTGTGAAGCAGCAATTTTAATGAAGAAATATTGGGCAGAAAAGTTATTTTTATATGAATTTTTCAGTTGCTGACAGGAAACGACATAGATGAAGGTAAAGTTCCATAGCAGTTTGACTCATTTCCCATTGACTTAACATGGTTGCACGGCAACAGTTTATAATTGTTTACCTTCTGCTATGTCACTTCCAATCGGTGTCCAATAAGGAAGTGAAACTATAAACATCACAAAAATGCTCAAACTAAAGAAAGCTGGGTACAATCTTTAGCAAAATCTTAAATATAGTTTTGTTAACTACGTTTTAGTAAAAATTGTGTGTAATATGCACTTAAAGGTTTACTTTGTTATACCGTTGAGTAAATTTGTTCTCTGCATTTGACTGCATCGTTCGAAGCCATTGGAGCAGCCTGTCAGGAGCAGAGCTTCTCCATCTCCAGAGCTTAGATCAGTGATTCCCAACCTTTTCTGTCTTGAACCCTTCAGGTCAAGGGTGTTGCAGATCATTTAGAATCAAATTCCTTTCTAAATAATCTTCTAATCGTTGTCAGTGTCATCTTCATTTTTCATCTTTAATATCTCTGGTTGGGAAACACTGACTTATATCATTCAGTAGTGTACAAAGTGCAGCCCGGGGGCCAAATACAGCCCCAAGTCCAAATTTCTGGTGGCCCTGAGGCTTCTTGTTGAATAGGCACACAGAGATGGTACTTTTTATGGTCTTGATGAGAGATGGTCTTGATTTAAGGCAAGATGTGAAAAGTTTAAGAAATACTGTTCTATCTGGTTATCAAGTGGTACTGTGAACTTGTCCCGAACACTTACAGTCCACCGTAGCACTATGAGAAACCAATCAAGTGCATTAGCTTATTTTCATGAGGATATACAGTATCACTCTTATATTACACATTAGCTAACCTGCATTGCATGTATCACCAATGTCTCACTCTTTCTACATATAGTCAAAAACGACGACGAAAGGAACATTTATAGACATATTTTAATTTATAAACCAAAGAGTTATAGCCATAGAAAATGAATGAACCAACTGTACAAGCCTGTGTCCAAGTCAAGAGGTTATTGAAATGGATGGTCATCATAATGTCACAAAAAGTCTCTTTACATTTTGACTCCATATAGTACAATGATATTTCTTCAGTTGCCATACAAAAAAAGCAGAAAGTCCATTTTAACAAACAGGGTAGGAGCCTTCAAATGTCCTTCTCAAGTCACTACTACGAAGCGATCCGTTCACAATAGCTTATAGTGCTTTCTATTGGTGCCCACATAGTGTCTACGAGTGCCACTTCGATGAGTAGAAAAACGATCGATGTTTCCTGAACCATGATCATCATCACCACAATACAAAATGATGCAAAAAAAAAAAAAAGATCTCTGCGAGAGTCCGAGGTAAACTTCTTGCAAGATGCCTCTGTGATGGGCACCGTTTCAAGGTTTGCGTTATGGGCGCCCCTCGCCCCCTTGGGAAATGAAAAAAAGTCAATCCCAAATGTCTGAAGCTACTCGGGGGCTGGGTCCGTCAAAAGTTCATGGAGGCTTGGTTTTCTTTAAAAGCCAAGTGTGTTACGTTTGCGCAGGAGACTGAAGCTTGTTGTTATGAGACCTACAGAATGTGGAGAGAGGGGAGAGTTGAGGCGTTTCACGTTGGAAGTCACAGCCCACACATCTCAACAGTGGAAAATACAGACACGAGGAGACATTAGCAGTGACTGGCAACAGAGGTAAGCAGCATACAAAATAGAAGGCAGTAGAAATGTCCTGAAGTTATTGTTTCGATCATTTATTACCTTGTAAAATGCCTAAGCGCCACTGCAGGTGTCGTAGCAAGTTGCGGTTTTACACTCATTAATTGTACGCGAGAATAAATCTACACTGACAGAAAAGACAAAGGGAGAGAGGGATATTGTGCATCCAATTACACAATGGAAATAATTTTTTTCACTCAAACTTGGCTGTAAATACGGTTTAAGTGGCGCTAGCACGCAGTTAGCTTGGCCCGTTAGCTTCTTCTTATTAAAGATTCCATTAGTGTGTATTGGTGGCTCCGACCCAGTGGCAGTGAAGTTGCAATTGGGATTTTCTGGTCAGAGACACTAGGAGATGAAAGACCCCCAATCATCCCATTCACACTTGAATTACCCCCAGAGGGACTACGGAAAAGATTTATTAAGGTTAATTCCTCAGTTGGGAGTCTTCAACCTTTCCCCGCTGTGAGTTACTTTTACAAAAGAAGAAGAAACAGTTTGGAGGAATATTGAGAAACTAAGGGGCTTATGCAGAGTACGGTCTTCATAGTTTGTGCAAAGGGAGACTGCAGTTATTTCATGAACATAATAGTAGCTTGACTCATCAGGCTTTGGTAGAAATGTGGAAAGCCTTTGGGGAACCGTTTGGAAAGAGCTAGGGAGGCCAATGGTTGGAGACTCCTGCTAAAAGGTTAAAAGTAAAGACATGGGGTTTTATTTTTCACCAATAAAAATATCCGTGATGAAGTTAAAGGAATAAGCCACAGTTTTTAAATACCGAGATATGTTCTTACCTTAGACGAGTTGATGCGTAACTGTCTGGTCTTTAGGCGTGCCCTCAGTCATGCAAACAGAGCACTACTATTTCCCCTATTTAAATACAGTTACGTGAAGAGTTACACGTTTTTCTAAGCGGATAAAAGGGGAACTATATTGTTAGGCGTAATAACACCAGGAGCACTTCGATGTCCGCGCAGTAAAGTCGAAGTGCTTCTATGGTATTATTACGCCTTACAATATAGTACCCCTTTTTATCCGCTTAAGAAATAGACATTTTTAATTTTCTGTAACTATACTTGGATCGTGTAACCGTATTTAAATAGGTGGAAACACGGAAGAGCTTGGTCGCTACTAACTTCACTCCCGTTTGGGTCCATAGAGAGGAGGAGAAGCTATATGCCAACACCGTCTGTGCTCTGTTTGCGTAACTGAGCGCACGCGTAAAGACCAGACAGGTATGCACCAACTTGTCTAAGCTCAGGTAAGAACATATCTCAGTATTTAAAACGGTGGCCTATTCCTTTAATGCTTGTACTTTTTCTCATTTATGGTGTAAAACATTACGCAGTGTGGCTTTAACTCTTTCCGTACTCGCAGACAGCGCAGACCTCTGTTGCCAACATTTTTAATCTCATCATGAACATTGGGAGCAGAACCTCCATCCGTGTTGGAGTGTAAAGGGAATGTCTTTATTGAGAATTGTTACAACGCGACACCAAAAAGGTCCAATTCTTCTCATGCATAATCATTTAAAACATTCCAGTACAGTCAAGTTACGTCACATGATAAAAACTATGTACATTTACCCAAGTGGAAATGACATACAAACGTTATCATAAATAGCTCTCTTTAATAAAAATATGCAGCTTGATATTTATATAGTATTTATAAACAAAACAATCCGCTGTAGCTCAAAATAATTACAACAAAAGGACCTAAATTGGTTCACAAATATTTTTTTTTCATGGTTTGTGAGCTGGTTGATGGAGAAAAACAAAGTATGTCCCTTGATTGAGATGAAGGCGAGTGTGAACTGTATTGGTGGTTTGGACACAAATATGGCGGCCGTGGGGGAATGGAAATAAGGGTATTCTTTGAACGAGAGAGAACCTCCCCTCCCCACACACACACGCGCACACACACACATGCGCACGAGCTCCCAGTCCAGACGCCAGCTAGGACTGGCCCCGCGTTAATCATGATCTGACAATCTGCAAGACAGAGAGAGAGAGACATGGGATGGCGTAAATGAAGGGCATGCAGCAAACACAAGATGGCACTGTGGTTCGATTCTGGAAGTAAAGCAAAATAGGCAAAACAGAAACAAGACAATGGACATGCTTAGGGGATGAGAAATACTTAGAGGGCTAAATATTACGCAGTACGTTGACTTTCAAAACTACCTAAACTATAACTATAAAGCCCAAGTCTTCCGGCGCTGGAGTGGTGTCAAGTCCCAGTTTGCAAACCAAAAAAAAAACTGAAAATGCTGCATGCTAAAGTGACCAGAAGGAAACTGACACAGTGTTATGGGTTATTACAGTGTGCTGCAGTTAAGGCGAGACACAGCAGGCGAATAGGGACATAATAATAATAATAATCTAGAGATATAAACATGAAACGTTTGCTGTAGATTACCGATTTAAACATGAGACAAGTTTGTATGTTATATAAGAGTAAGACATTTTATGGATGAAAATGGCCAATTCAAAGCTAAATAAAACAGGTACGAAATATATATAAAAAAAAAAGTTAAAGTGCATATGACAGGTTTTAATATATGAAAATATGACTTATTTAGATGGATAACATCTGTTATCTGTAATCAACAATTTAATAAAGAAATGTTGGGCAGAATATATTTATTTGAATTATTAAGCTAGTGACAGGTAGTGACATTTCTGAGTTATATTGGAGGATAAGAAAAAGCAATTTACAGTGAATTATTTGATTATTAGGGCAAAATTCTTTGTACACAAATATACATTTGGTTATACTAAACCCGTTTTTATTGTATTCCCCCCCAAATAAATTTTATCTCTGAAGGGCTCTTTAAAACTATGTACATCCAAAAAGGCATGATGGCTTTATAACAACATGATGGCTCTATGTTTCAACCCCATTGCACCTTGATGTTGTTGGCTTTCAATGGTTGTTTTTACAAAGCTCACACCTCAAATGCTGATTCAAATGTAAGCTTCACTTGTTTCATAAAAATAAATAAAAAGATATATAAGTTCCATAGCAGTTTGACTCATTTCCCATTGACATAACATGGTTGGCACGGAAACAGTTTAAAATTGTTTGCCTCGATCTATGTCACTTCCTGTCAGGGTCCAATAAGGAAGTGAAACTATTCACCTTATTCCGGAGGTTCGTGAGGGCGCCGCCATGATTTGTGCTCGCCCCTTCAGTTAACATAGGACTGGAGAAGTCAAGATAAAATCAGTTACAACACAAAAAACAAAAAGCCAATTTTAGGCCACGCAGAGAAACGGTGCAGTGTTGACTTGTTGGTGCAAATGAACATTGGACATTTTATACATCAATCTACTAAACATCAGATTTGAGCGTAACATTTTCCCTCCTTCTCTGTTTAAATGAACGGACTTCGCGGTCTACCGGAAGTGCTGAGACAAGGCATAAAGAGGCAAAAGTGCGTGGGGCGGAATAATGTGAATACACGTCGCAAAAATGGTCAAACTAAAGAAAAGGGGTACATATTTTTCGCACGTTTTTTTGCTGATTTAAATTTAACCTCCGCAAATGTATTTTTGATCGCCGCACAAAATGCCGCGGCTGGCAACAGTATTTTAATGCTAACTGCAGGATGCTAATGCTAACGGCAACTAATCAAAGCGGGGACAGAAACTATGCTTGAATCACCTAAAGTAATAAAATAAACTAGGCCTCTGCTGGAGTGGCCAAGTATTTATGTTTTTTTACAGGATTATAGACCAGACATTTGGAAGAATCGGCCAAAAATATTGTTCATATATATAAAAATATCGGCAGAGCATATCGGCATCGGCCTTAGAAAAACCCATATCGGTCGACCTCTAATATTTGTGAATGAATAAGCGTGGGACATCGGCTGGAGCGCCGCGACGTTGTAGTTATTTCCTGGAAATCTCCGGCTTGTTTGCAGACAAAAGGGTAAGTTTCGTTTTAAGGGAGAAAAAAAAATCTCAATATTGATCAATGCGTGAAAAATTTCACCTGCCGTGTCTTGCCTTAGTTAGCTGAAGGTTTGTTTTGACAGTGTTAAATATAGATTAAATATAGGATTATTTAAACGTCCACTCTGTTAAAAACGTCTGTAGCAAGTCATGTTTTGGAATAGTGTGAAGTATATAACAAACAGGCCAAAGCAAACAAGCAAATGAGTGCTGGACTTGAGTCAGCGTTAAGGTAAAGATGGAAACACACCCGTACCGTAGTACACGGCTCATGCACGAGCGTCAGGGGAGGCCCAGCTGGTTTTACCGTGTGAGGGAGTGGAGAGCGACTAAATATGTGAGTGACATGACACGCATGAATGGGGAAAAAGGTGGTAATATGTAACTCAAAGAGAATTTTTGTAATGTTATATTTTGAGCATTGCTTTTTCCAATTCGATAACTGTCACAAATATTGTGAATTTTACTGAACTACAGTATGCTCCACTACATTTCTAAAAAAATGTGTATTGTTTCTGTATTGTAATGTTTTAAATTTCCCATACATGTCCCTAAAAGATGAACAGAAGTCTGGTGTCGGCGATTACCTGCTGGCCTTGAAGCCTTTGAGCTTCTGCACAAAGAAGGCCTCCAGGACCTCTGCGCACTGAAAGAAGGGAGTGTCGTTGGGGTTGTAGTAGCGGCAGTTGTCGAAGATTTTGGTCACGTCGGCCACGAACTCTGTGACCTTGTGGTAGTGCCGCTTCTGCAGACGGGTTTCCATGGTGGAGAAGTCTGCGAGAGAGCACGGTTACGTTAATGAGTCAACAGGTTTATGCGGCGGGCTTTATAGTTTCCGATTTGCAAGACGACTGCATACCCATTGGCTCCTTGATGACGCGGTAATAGTCGGGCGCGTCGTGAGGATCCACCGGTTCGAGGAAGGGCCAGGCCATCTTGTGAGACTGGAAAAGACACTATCATGACTATTGCTCCAGAAAGACGCGAGTTACACGAGTGTGAGCGAATACCTGCAGGGATCGAAGTATTCTCTTGAGCCCCTCGTAGTCTTTGTCGGTGAGCGGCGACAGGACCGTCATGGCGTCCTCCGTGGACTGGCACTGCGGGCACACGTACACGTCGATGTGGTTGGCCTCGCTCTGGAGGATGCCCACGCAGCGGCCGTGGTACCAGTTCTGACAGCGGTCGCAGCCAATGTAGAATCTGCCGGAAGGGAACAGTCACAGTCAGAGGTCATGCTTAATGAGGCCACTGTGACTGAAGTCTTTTTCAAAGTTATGAGTCTTTTGATTTCCAAAGCCACGATTTAATGCGTTCTTCTGGCTATAAAACAATTTTAAAGTTGGTATAATGTGTGGAGGACAGGGATCCCCACACATTCAATCAGGCTTGCTATTAAAAAAGATTTCTAGCAATGGAACTACTATTTTGTCCTTCAGTGAATTGTAAAAGGTGACATTTGTGGGTCAGTAAGGCCATTTAACCATAAAGCCTTTTTGACTGTGAACTAGCAGGCTAGTTGTTGTTAGCGTTAGCATTCAAATATATATATTCTCATAGTTAAGGGTACATTATGCAACTTTAAAAAAAGTTGATATTGTGTATTTGACTTTTCAGTAACTCAGTGGCTGTACGGATGGTTAACATGGTGCCTTTACTTTACATCCCGGTGGCCTTTATTGCGCTCCAGGAGCAATTGTTTTTTGAGTTTTCACCAGAAAACAATAGATCCTGGAGCATCCTCGAGGCCGCCGTGATCGAAAGTAAAGGTAAGAGAAGTTGCGAACAAAATGCTCAATTTTCAGAGAGTCCTGTCTAAACGGCGAGTTGTATTGGCGCGCACTGTGACTCGTCGTATGGCGTTCGGCAGATGCAGTACAGCTCCTCGGCGCTGGTGCTGCCGGCGGCCCCTCCTGGCTCCTGACCGCGTTTGCAGTCGTTGCACACAAAGTCCTCCAGCTTCTTGGCCTCCTTCTCGGTGATGCCCACGCACGCGCCGTGGAACCAGTTGGCGCACAGGTCGCAGCCGATGTAGAACCTGGATAAGACGCAAATAAAAAACATGAATGACTTTTCTGCTATCCTTCACCAGGGTTACTTTCCTACATGAGCTATAACTGGAGATCTATGTATTAGAATCTGCCTTACTTGGACTCGTCGTAGGGTGTCTTGCAGATACAGTACAGTTTGGGGTCCTTCTTGTGCTCTTTTGAGGTAGACGACTGCTTCTTCTTCTTCTTGTGTTTGGACAAGCCGTGTTCCCGCTCCCGGTGCCGGTCTCTGTCCCTCTCCCGGTCCCGGTCTCTCTCTCTGTCCCTCTCCCGGTGTTTGTCCCGCTCCCGTTTTTTGTCCTTGTCGTGATGCCGGAGCTTGTCGCGGCTCTGCTCCCTCTCATCGTCCCTCTTGCGTTTGTGGGGCGACGAGGAGGAGGAGGGGATGAGGAGTGGGATGATGGTGGTGGTGGTGGTGGTGGTGGTGGTGGAGGCGGCGGCGGCGGGGGTGGTGGTGGTGCGCGCTGTGGGAGGGGTGCGATGGGTGTGGAGGGTGAGACGAGTGGGCGGGGTGGTGAGAGGCGGCAGGGGCTGAGGCGGCTGCTTTGACCGTGGCCGCCGCTGCCTGGGTGATCGCGGTGCGGGCTTTTTCGCGCTCTCTCTGGAGCCGCGCGATGTCCCGTCGTAGCTCCTCCTGAAACAGAAGCAGAGCCATGTGAGCACAAGTCCCAATTTGGTTGATACTAAAAGTTGAGCCACGAGCCGTTTTCTTATCTGATCAATCCAATACCACAGTTAAGCTGACAGCACCAGAGCACATGGCTAATCACGTCTGCCTTTCAGCTACTCACACTCCACTGCTCAATTTACCTATAGATGCCATTTACTTTTCATGTTTTCATGCTTAAATCAATGTGTGTGTGTGTGTGGAAAATCCACTTGAGGGCTAAAGAGCGCCTTAAGCTAGCACTATGTTTAACAGCATGCTAACGAGGCTGATTGAGTCCAGAACAGCTTAAAGCGAGTCTGGTGATGGTTTATGGCCTTTCAATAATGCAGGACACTTCCAGAGTCAATCCATTACACACACAAAATCCAGGAAATAGGTTCTCTGCATGGACAGTTTTTGGCTAACTTCCTGTTGGCCAGTGTAGGGTGAATACTACTTCCTGTTCACATTTTAATGTTGATTAAAAGACTTAAACCGACATCAATCCAAGTGTGTTTCATAAAATTATTTCAGATCGTGATGCTATTTGAACATTTGCTAGCGTACAATTAATGTTAGCCTTTTAGCTTCAAAGCTAAAACACAAAAGTCGAGCAGACTTGTTGAAGTATTCTGAATATAGTATAGCATTCTGAATATTTTTTTTAACTTGTTTTTTTTTAAACATCAATAGCAGCAAGTTATCCAACACAAACTATTTAAATGTTTACTTATTTCAGCGAGACAGCTAATTCCCTATAGGAATAAAACACAGACAGGAAACACTTATTACCCAGTGAAGTTAGCATCATGTCGCTATGAAACGTTCCATGTACAGAGCCCATTTATTTTGTATGTTTTTGACAAGGGAACAAGATTGTAACCATTTTGCATGGCTTTAGAGTTTTTAGAGTCTATGGAGTCTCTATGGTCTATGGTAGCCTGGCTAACGCCACACTGCTGTGTGCGCTCGAATCTTTTCGAACTTCACAACAGTCTGGGGACCATGGCCGACATTTTCCATGGATTTGGGCACCAATCACAGAACGAGGAGGGACGGTAAGACGATGACACGCTATTTGACATACGGAAGCTTGTAGTTTGTTTAGGGATAAAAAAAAATAAAAAAATATTTACGGATCCAACATGACAGCAGCAGACGCGATGCCATCTTTCGATCAGCTTTAGAACGTGTTCTAAATAGTTTAGTAAAGTTTACAGCCGGTACGTCATACGTCATCTGATACCATGATACGATTGGCTATGGCTACGTGCAGACGCATGAGAGACATTCGTAGCGCCCAATAAAAGGCTATGGACAATCGTAAACCACACCTCTCCTACGAGAAAATGAATTGGTGGTCCCCAGACTAAATATCACTTGTGATTTTAGTCTGGCGTTAGCCAGGCTACGTTAGCGGTAGCATTAGCCACAACAGGCTCTTTGATTACAAAAATTAATTGATTGATAAGAGGCTCTAAAATGGTCCCACAGCAGGAATACTGATCATGTCTAGTTGATCCACCATTGTAACGTCTAGGTGGGGTGAGAGTAAGGAGTATTGGACCTGGACTTGCAGTTGCAGCTCCTTGTCCAGCAGCGCTCTCTTCTTGAGGATCTGGGCCTTGAGCTGCTCCTTGTGCTTGTACAGTAGTGCTGTGAGTTTGGAGGCGTTCTGCTTGGAGCGCTTCTGCTCCACCACCTCCTCCTTCTTCCTCTTCTTAGCTGCCTGCTTCTCGTCCTTCTCGATCTTATCCAGGAGGAACTTCACCACCTGGTTGCACACGATCATTCTAGGCACACAAACACGAAACGGAAGAGGTCAATATAGAGGTAGGGTGGTACGATGGGAGTACTGCCTCGAATATTGCAATTATTAGATTAATATGATGCTTAACTAAACCATTTCAGAAAGGGGCAAATGTAAAGAAATTGTATGACAGAAACAAACAAACCTCTGGTTCTCCTCCCGCTCGGCCGCAGCCTGAGACTTCCTTTGCTTCAACAGTTCTGCTGCAGAATTCTGCTTAACTGCCACCTGAAGGAGATCCATTCATAGGAAGTTTAGTTTCATTGCTTCATGTAAAACTATGGCATTATATCAAAGTTTACATTCATACTAATGTATTCAAACATATCTGATCATCACAAAGCACAAAAAAAGGCTTTTTTCATTCTGGGTCACAAGAATTTCAGCTGTTTTGGTTCTTTCTTTTTCTTTTCATTTAATTTTTTCAGCCAGCAAAAATACTACTTTGACTAAAACTATCACAAAATATTTAATTCAACAGAATAAAGGCTGTAAAGTTCCACTATTGACCAAATATTTGTGTGAAAGGTTCCAGAATCATGGGGCTAAGTCACCTTATTGCTGATGCCGTCCCGAGTGCTGGCTGCCTGTAGGCTGTGCTCCTTCTCCCTTTTGCTTTCGCTGTGTTTCTTCTTCTTTGGCGGCATTGGCGTTGGTTGTTGTTGCTGTTGCTGCTGCTGCTGCTGTTGATGTATCCGCTGAAGCTGTTCCTGGACTGTAGGCTGCGCCTGTATCGTCACCATGTTCTGTATAGCGCCCCCTGCTGTCTGGATCTGAATGGGCAGCTGCAGTTTGATCTGCTGAGGCACCGCCCCGCCCTGTTGCTGCGCCTGGGCCTGGATCTGCGCCTGGATCTGGGCCGCCACATGAGGGGGCAGGGCCGACAGGAGCTGCACCGGCTGCTGCAGTCCCGGGACGGTGATGAGCTGGTGCCGGATGGGTGACTGCACTTGGATTTGACCCGGCTGGCTCTGGGGCTGGAACTGCACCTGGAGTTTAGCCTGGACGGGGGGCGACTGGGGGAGGAGCTGCGGCGAGGGCTGAGAAGGCTGCGTCGATGCTTGTGGCGATGGCTGCGGCTGCTGTTGGATGTGGACTTGCAGGGGCCCATGGAGCTGGGTCTGAGAGGAGGAGGAGGGGGGGACTGGACCTGCGGCTGGAGCGCAGGCTGGACCCGAGTGGGACTCTGGACCTGGGGCAGGGTTTGGTTTGTAAACTGCACCTGAAAAGAAAAGCAGACCAACATCAGGAAATAAATAATGACAACGATCATGTGGAATCAGTATTTAAATCTTTCTGACAGGGAATTACAAATATTTAGCAAAAAGGTTTTTACAGGTAGCAGGAAGTCAAATTTAATGTCTTGTAACACGCAAATGCTATATAGGCGGATCTTTGTTGACATCTTTGTGCGCATGCGCGAGTGGTTGTGTGGCAAGAAAACAAACAGTATGGCGGGCTGTAAAGACGAGCACTTTCAAGAGAGTTAGCGGGCGAAATCCACAACATATAAGCACTTTAACATCCGAGGACCGGAGGAGGTTTGGCGAGAAGCTCAATTTGTATTTGTATTGAAATCGAAGTTATTCAAAGCCCATATGAGATCTGGGATGACAAAAAAAGTTTGGTCCGACTCGCCCGTGTCTTGGCCACCAATCTGCTGGGGAGACATTTATTCTTATTTAATAGAAAGTCCTGGACTCTTCACTCATGAAAGATTAAAGGCTTTCAAAAGTCTGGAGGCCTATGATTATTTTGTTTCTAGAAAAGTTGGGCCGATCTTTTCTGCCAAACAGAAAGCGGTGATCGTGCTAAAAGCAGAGGTTAGACCTGGCCAAGCAGAGTCACAGCGTGATTCGCATCTCCCGTGGTTGATCGCCAAAGAGAACGGCGAAATAATCAATGCTCACTGCGACCGCAAAGCCGGGTAAGTCTTCATTGATCAGTGTTCTTATTTATTTTTGAAACTATAGTGACTGTTGTACCAATTCAATTGTGTTCAGTGTGAGACTGTCAATGGCGTCTGACTATGGTGAAAAATTGTCTATCACAGTTTACACATTTCTCCTTCTTTCAAATCCAGTCTTGGAGAAACATTGCAGTCATGTAGCAGCTTTAATGTTTAAAGTAGAAGCAGCTGTCAGGATAGGACTTACAACTGCTGCATGTACCAGTGAGGCTTGCAGGTATCAAAGCACAGCTGCAGAATGTAATATTTTGTTATTCTGATAAGATGAACTAGATATGGACACTCTACTGCACACTTTGCGTCTAATATTATATGAATCCAGAAATAAACAGCCTATTCTGCTTTTCAATGTTTCAGATGGAATCAAGTTTTTGGAAACAACTCCCTGACAGCAGCTGCAGATGAAATCAACTTCCACCCCAGTGAGAAAAAAAGAGACTGCTCCAAGGCCAGCATGTGAGACGAAGGGTAGAATTCCACTGGCTTGTACCAGAGGGGATGAGAGAAGACATGTCATAGTACATGAATGTGGCTTGTACATCAGCCCAGAAGAACCCATTCTAGCCGCTACTCCTGACAGAGTTTGTTATGACAGCACAGAGGTCAGCAAGTGGGGAATCATTGAGGTGAAATGCCCATACAGTGTGCGAGACAAAACCCCAAGTGAGGCAGCAAAATCTGACAAGTTCATGAGCAAATTGCATGATGGGGCCCCAGAACTCAAACATGATGACCATGAGTACTACCACCAAGTACAAGGACAAATGGCCATTACTGGCACTCAGTGGTGCGATTTTGTCATTTACACAAAAGCTGGCATTGCTATTCAGAGAATTCCATTTAACCCCCAGTTTTGGATGTCAGTTGCTTGCAGATTATATAACTTCCTCTATTCCTACTTTATACCCATGTTTATTGTGTCACAAGAGTCTGCGAAGTAATGTAAACAAAACAGTGATATGCAAGGATACTAGTCAATCAGTGACATTATTCTCAAAGAAATGTAATGGCTGCTGGTATCAAATCCAAAGCTTTTTGAGGACATCTAAAGCCTTCATTTCGGCATATTTAATTCAATTAATGCTTTTAATGCCCCATGGAAACATTGTGTAAACGTTAGACAACACATTTATTTTTTTCTCATCACAGAGTGCCTCTTTGCAGTGTATCATATTCGCAGACGGACGGAAAATGAAGAGATTGCTGCACTCCATCTACAATGTATAAAGTCTATAAACATAAAGCACTACCCTGATGCTGGTTAGTAGTTAGTATTACCATGCTGGTACAACCAACTACGTTTTGTTCCTATGAACTTAAACGTGGAACAGGGCCGTTCAAAGTTCATAAAAGCACACTTTGTTACCATCCATTCCCGTCCGTACCTGAGGATGAACTTGCGTCTGGACTTGTGTGCTCGGCTGAAGCTGTGGTCTCTGCTGAAACTGGACGCGGACCTGCGGGTGGATCTGGCCCTGCGCCTGGGGCTGGAGCGGCTGGATCTGTTGGACCTGGCCAAAGTTCTGCACCTGGATCTGCGCGCGGATCTGAGCGGGGGAAACCTGCACGTGAGTTTTCCCCGCGCTCGTCATGACCGTCGACACCGGAATGCCCTTCAGGATTTGGGCGCTCGATGCTTGGACCACCGGGATTTGCGAAGTCTGAATGTGGGACATGGGGAGCTGCGACATGGGGATTTTTGGTTGGATTTGCGTGGTTGTCACCTGGGACATGTGCGCGATATGCGTTTGGATTTGGGACACGGAGAGTTGAGAAGTCGGGATTTGCGACACGGAAAGCTGAGCCGTGGGAACTAACTTGGCTTGAATGGGCGACACGGGAAGCTGAGGAGATTGCATTTGCGTGGTCGGTACCTGGGACATGTGTGAAACTTGTGAAGATGGAATCTGCGTTTGGATTTGCGAGACGGAGAGTTGAGAAGTCGGGATTTGCGAGACGGGAAGCTGAGCCGTGGGAACCAACTTGGCTTGAATGGGCGACACGGGAAGCTGAGACGACTGGACTTGCGAGGTCGCTACTTGGGTCACTTGCGCAATTTGCGAAGGCAGAATTTGAAGCCTTTGAATTTGGGAAACCGGAATTTGGGAGGTTTGAATTTGAGAGACTGGGAGTTGAGTGGCAGGAACCAATTTTCCCCGGATCGGCGATACAGGAAGCTGCGACGACTGGATTTGCGTGGTTGCTACTTGTGACACTTGAGCGATTTGTGAATGCGGGATTTGAAGCGTCTGAATTTGGGACACAGGAAGCTTGGAAGACACAATTTGGGAAACCGGAAGATGGGGTGTGTGAACTAATTTGCCTTGAATCGGGGCTATGGGAAGCGGCGATGATTGGACTTGCGTGGTTGTTGTTTGGGACCCTTGGGACACTTGCGGAATTTGGAGTGTTTGTATTTGGGAGGCCGGGAGGTGAGAGGCGGGAACTAGTTTGCCTTGAATCTGCGACACGGGGAGATGGCAAGACTGGTTTTGCGTTGTCGTTACTTGCGACATTTGAGAATGCGGAATTTGAAGAGTTTGAATTTGGGATACGGGAATTACTTTGGCTTGAATCGGGGACAGAGAAAGCTGAGACGACTGGACCTGTGCGGTTGTCGCTTGTGGAATTTGAAGCGCTTGAATTTGGGACATTTGCGAGGTGGAGACCACAGCGGGAGGTTGAACTTGGATTTGAGACTGAGTGATGACCGGAAGAGGAGCCGGAACAGGGGCAGGAGTGACGAGAGAATCCGGCACGGGAGGCAGGCGGGCGAGCGGCTGGGCGGAGGAGACGCTGGCCTGATGTTGGATTGGCTGAAGCACTGAAGGCGGAGTTTGGGCGACAGTCCAGGCTTGGGGCGGAGCAGGTGCTCTTTCTTCGGTCAAAACTGCAATGAGACATAACATGATTTAGCTTCGTAGAACGGACAACATGATCAAACATCTATTCAAGTGACATTGGCAAAAAAAAAGGGATAATAAAGGGTATGACCTAGGGCTGGACAGATCGATCCAAGTATCGATAGTGTCGATACCAAAGTCAGTATCATTCGTACGGATTCCAGAGAGCTAGTATAGACCTATATCGTTAACACTTTTTACTAGGGCTGGGACGATCCACTATTGACACGATCCGATACATATCACGATATTAGGCTGTGAACACTCAAAACTTCCATCACATATCATAAAATCTGATGCATATCAGTGCTTTGAGTAGTTTTGGAAGTGACGATGACAAAAAAAGATGATTTTGAATAACATTTGTCTGGTGCTTATAGAATGTCAGTTGTTTGTGTAACTTTTACAGCTTTGTTTTTCCAAACAAGTTCTGCTCTATTGTAGTTTACTTTCACTGTCAAACTGAACTGAACATTCAAAAATTTGATAAAAGGTCATGAATTAAGATGTAAACTCTGCTTTGAGCAGATTTCTTGATGAAAATAGAGGACGTTCCTGAAATAAGAGAGTGAGAATCACAGTTTGACTATATTTCAAACAGGGTTATGGCACTGGTTTTTGGTCCTAAAACTATGAAAAAATGAGTGATTTCAAAATTTGGTAAATGTGCGTGTAGAGGAGGCCCTGTGGAGTGTATATCTAAAAAAGTTATGGATTTAGAGTTAAAATTAAATTGGTATGAAAGGCTGAAGACAAAAATATAACTGGATTCACAGACATGGAGGACACTGCCATTGAAATGAATGGAGCTGCTGCCGTTTTCAGGCTTTAGGCCCTATAACTATTGTAAAAATATGTGAATTCAAAATCTGGTGAATGTGCATGTCAAGGAGGTCCTCTGGGATGGATACATAATAATGGTTTCATATCTGAAGCACAAATGAAGTCAAATGAGGTCAAAGACAGAAAAACATGCAGGATCGGATAATGTCCATTGAAATGATGGGATTTTGCCAGGGTCATAAATGACCCCAAAGACCACCAGTGTAACTATTTGCTCTCACTCAAAAAAAAGAATTTTTCAAAAACAGCACCTGCTCTACCTTTGAGCCTCTACCAGTGCCCAATTCACCAACTACTTTGAATAATATCCACTTCAGGAATTTCAGTGTTACAGGGCCATTTTTGGTTCAAAATTTGACTTTTTAATTACATAAACATGTCCCACCAACACAAAAAATAATAAAAATTGGTAAATTTAGTATCGGTGCATTTTTATGAAGTCAAACTAAAGATAGAACCTACATTTATTTCAAAATGTTATTTATGAGTGAAATATTAGAGAAACAAATGACCCCAAGGGACCACGAGGGCACACAAGGGTAAATGTGCACTGAAGTATGATTTTGTTGCCACAAAAAAAAGATCAGGTATTCTAATCAATCAATATATTTAGGCACAAAGTGAGAGCACAAAGTGGGCCAAACTAGATACTGAAGTTTTTTATATAGCCAGCAAACTTGTCTACTTTGATTCGATGACCCTTTCCCCGTATGCATCGTGCCCGCTGTACTTTACCTGGCACCGAGGGCGTGGTCGCGGTGGCGGTGACCGGGGTGACCACGGCGTTGGCTGCGGCTGCGTGAAGCGGAGTCCGGACGACAGACGGTTGTATCTGGGCCCCGCTGGAGAGGGGATGACCGGAGCGGAGACGGGGGCCAGGGCCGGGTCGGGACGGGGACATTGACCGGTGTAGCAGCAGGCGAAGAAGCAAAGATTTGGGTGGGACACTTCAGAGCGATTGGGGCGATTGAAGGTCTCGGAGGGGCTGCGGCTACTTGAGCGGGGCGCACCGTTTGGAGGAGGTTCTGGGAAGGGGTAAGAGTTTGACTTGTGATCTGGACTGGAGGTCTAGTGGGCATTGACAGCGTGGGAGAAGTTTGACTCGGCGGCTGGATCACCGAAGTGGGGGGAATGTTTGCAAGTAGTGAACTGGGAGTCAAAGCTTGCGTCGCTATGGGCTGTTGTGTTACCGTTTGGATCGGATTAGGCAAAGGAGCAGGTTGAGCTCTTTGCACTTGCAACGGCGAGATGGTAGTAGTGGGACTCTGTATTTGAGGAGCAATTTGGGGCACTGGAGGTGGCGCAGGGGCGATGGAAGCGAGCGCCCGGACCGGAATAGGGAGAGGAGCGACCATATGCGTCTGCGATAGGGCTGGTGTGGTCTGGACGTGCGCGGGAGGTCGCGGCTGAATCGGAATGGGTGTTTGAGGCGGGGCGAGCTGGGCGGGTTTGGTTGGGGTGACAGCAGGAGAAGAAGCGGCGCAGGTGGGTGCGGAGGACGGGGGCAGCGGGGTGAAGAGAAAGCGCTGGACTTGTCCGTTGGGCATGGCGGCCTGCATGAGCTGCTGCCCCGGCGCAGGGACGATGGTCACTCCCTGGGGAACGATCTGCAGCTGGCCCTGCGTCTGGCCCTGGCCCTGGATCACCACGGTCAGACCGGGGTTCCCTTCCTGGAGAGAGGACAGGGGAACACACATTATAGATGTTTTGGAATGTTTGAGTTGGCGTAAAAAGTCATGGCATTTCTCCATAGATGTTTTACGAGGAAATTGTAACTTCAAAGCTCATTTCACATTATTTTATGTAATTTTCACATTTTGGCGTTTTTGTTGGAATAATTTTTCAATGTCTAATTCCTGGCCTGATTCATTGAGCTTTGAATTTAGGTAATTTTTTTCAGTAATATCTATTTTAACCCAACAAGACCAAAATCAACTCAAAAACATATCAAATGTGTCAACAAAATAAACTTGGCTCAATCAAAGAGGAGATTTTACACATAAAATGCCTTTGGTTAATTATAAATACTAAATGTATATATTTGTTTAGGTCAGTAATCTATAGGAAAAGTTTATTTTTCCCTTTTTCACAAAACAGGACTTTTGGATCGTTTGTGACCTTTTGCCTTGTGCTACAGACCATCTTGGAGTTTTGGCCTTACTGGGTAGCTTTGTTACCTGTGGAACTTCAGAACAGAGACAGTGTATTTGACTCAAAAATAATAGGGCTGGGTACGTTCAAGTTCTTTTGATACCAGTACTTTAACAATACTTGGCTTTTGATACCGATACTTTTACTAAAATATTTCTCATCTATAATCAGAAAACAGGACAATAATGTGTGAAAGATCTGCAAATTTACAAATTCGGGTTCCTCTCCAGTGTCATGAAATGTGTGAAAAATGGAGAATCATTTGGGGGGAAATTGTGGCAAAAATAAGGAAGAAAATGGTACAAAAATTGTAAAAATAAAAATAAAAATGGAACAAAAATGGGGGGAAGGGAAATTAGAAATAAAAATGAGCAAAAATGAGGGGGAAATAGGGAAAATTAGAACAAATTGGGGCAAAAATGTAAAAACAAGTACTTAAAGAAAAATTGGGAGAAATGGGGCAAACATTGGGCAAAAAAAATAGAAACAAAGGAAAAATGAGAAATAAAATGGGCAAAAATAAATAAATAAATACATATTTAAACAACCAAGTCACTTCCTTTAATGCTGTCCCATGACCAGCAGCATAAAAATTTGGATCCAAAGATACCAGTAGTACCTAAACGTTGTTTCCCGATACCATACTGGGAACGTTTACCAGTACCCAGGCCTAACAAATAACCTAGTCCAGATGTAATGATCATCTCACTGAAAAAACATTTTAGCGTGACACTGGAACTTAAATCAGCAACACAAATACAAAACAAATCTAGTCAAAATTACTGCTAACTTGTGAAGGTTATGACGACGTGACAAACACGACTTCCAGTGAGTAAAGTCTGATCAATCTCAGAGATGATCAGTATCACAGTACAGTTGTAGAACTAAGAGCTAGTGTTTGCAGAGCATCTCCGTGACAGCATGTGTGTACCTGAGCGCTCTGTGTCAGCTGCAGGAGCTGGGCCATGGTCAGTTTGACCTGTCCCTGCTGAGGCCGGGGCGTCTGAGGGCCTGCTGTGGGAGTCTGTCCTGCTGCTGCGCTGGGACTGGGAGAGGGAGGAGGCGCTGACGTCTGAGGTTGGCCTGGGAGAATATATTTTCAGGTTAGTACATATGAATAAAGTTTGGAAGCTACTTTACAGCTAACTAAATATATACCAACTGTGTTGCATTTTAATAAGAAATGTGAGCATTTTGAGCATTGCTTTGTACATAACTTGTAAAAATATGAAAATATCTTGTTAAAACCTGGTACCTTCTTGTGATCATTACTTTTAAAACATGCTACAGCTGAAATATATTTATAATCAATGCCCAGTTTGGGTAATACAGGGTTTATACAGGCAGAAAGCAATTGAAATCTAATGCTTTTTAAAGCCATTTTAATTCCCAAATACTATATTTTAATGCCACAAACGCATTAAAATGTCATCAAACAGAGGGAAGAGAATTGGACAAAAAGGGAAACTTTTAATCCAAAAAATGGTCAATTTCAGCCAAAACTACAGTATAACTGAACATGTTTTAGACCATCATTTTGTTATTTTCAGTAAAAATTGTTGAACGATGTCATAATTTTCCAATAAATCTAGATTTAATGTCAGTTTGAATCCAATTTATTGAGATTTAAGGCCTCGATTTTAGCACAATTAATGTAATCACTTTTTAAAGACGCATAATTTAATGAAAAAGTGTGAGACCTGCTGGCTGGGCTACTGCGGGGCCCTGAGCCACTGCTGCCCCTGTGGCGGTGGGCTGTGGGAGAAGCTGGGGAAGTGTGCTGGTCGGTGTTGGGCCTGCGACGGCAACAGTCTGGAAAAAAAACAAAAGAAAACTGACCGTGAGTTTTCTCATTTTGAAATACTCCAAAATGCGTATATTTCAGTTGACAGAGACCTGTGTCTGAGTGGTGGGGGCGGAGCTGCTGGCCCGGAGGTTCATGTTGCCTGTCGTCGGGTGCAACGTGCTGTACGTCCTCAGGTTGGCAGGGGGCCCGGCGGGGAAGATACTGGTGGTTTTCTGGGCATCTGTAAACAAGGAAAATCAGTCAGAATATTCACTTAACGTTCCACACAGACTTCCTTCTGCTTTGTTTACCTGGCCCGACGCTGCTGTTACTGCTCTGTCCCTGCTTGAACCAGGAGATGTACGACTGCTGGAAGTTCTTGTCCTGCTGGAAGGGCGCCGGGGAGGAGAGTTTGGAGGCGAGGACCATCTTGGTGCCTGGGGTGACCTGTCCCGCCCTGGGGCCCGTGGACAGAGGGGTGCTGGGGGTCGCCGGGGTAGTGGAGGTGATGGGGGCGGCGGTGGAAGAAGAGGGAGTGGCTGTGGGGGTGGTCGGGGTGCTGGCGGCTGTGGTGACTCGTTGCTGCTCCAGGCGTTTCTGTAAGACAAACAATGATTACAATACAAAGATCAGCAACGACAATTGTTAGTTGAAATGTTCAGCTGAATGTGTTTTGGACCATCATTTCTGCAGCAAAATTAGTCGCACAATCTTTTCTAAGAAATTTAGATTTAATCCCAGTTTGAGTGAGTTTTAATGCTTTTTAATGTCCTGATGCCCACACAAAAAAGTCGAGCCTAAATTCTGTCCATATGGATGTTTTTTTTCACTGCAGAAGCGAAAAATGGCACTTGTGGCTAACATTAGCATATGTAGCATCAAGCTAACCTCCGATTCCTGTTTAGAATTGCCCGTTTTTTAAGTATTAATAGGCTGTTGAACCACTTTGCTCCTTTCCATGCCTCTGTATCTTCATTTAGTTGTAAATTATATTCATATTTCAGCATTTGTTAAAGTAATGGCGAAATGGGAGAAAGTTACTTTTTTTCCCTTCTTTGTTTTCCTCCAAAGATGTCATCTGTATCTATCCCATATAAACCAGGAAGTGAAGCTGCTGGTTATTTGTTTTAGCTGTTTTAGATCACTATTGCATTTCAAACCAATAAAGTGTAAAATTGTGTTTGAGGAAAGGGGGCATTATGCAAAAACACATAATACCCGCTCTTTAAGAATTGCAAACAGAGGAAAAGCGGAAACCCTGTATTACTGTATGATCATTCTCTCCTTTATGGCAAATTAACCGCCACACAATAACCTTGGATAAAACCAGCTGACTTATTGCAGAGGCTCTACCTGCTGAGCCGCCAGTCTGGCCTGCTTGAGCTGATTCTCCAGGTGGGCCTTGACCTCCTCCACCGTTTTCAAAGAGGCACCGATCTTGGAAGGGTCCGTTCCTTGTGCCTTCTCCCTGTCCACCCTTGGAGCGTAAGAAGACACAGAAATGTTGCGATTTGTCAGAAAAAAAACGATCTCGTCATGTCTACCGAGAGCGGATTCGCGCAAACCTCTCGGCGAAGGCTCGGATCTCCCACAGCTCCAGCTCCTCCTCCGGGATCCACGTCTCCACGGCGACGGGCCCGGACTGCTTGGCTGGCTCTTGCTTCTTGGGCCGGAGGGCACTAGAGCGCAGGCCTTTCCTCTGGGGAGTCGGTGTTTCTGGGACAAAATAAACAAAATAAACACTAATTTGTGCACTCACCGTTTGGACGGCAGCATTAGCGAGTTGAAATGGGCCGTACCTTTGGAGGTGTCCCTGTTGACCAGCGGGCAGATGATCTTCCTGATGCAGTACTCGGAGCGGATTCCGTAGCGCCCCACATCTCTCCGCTTTATGATCTCTGTGGTAATGATGTCGGTCTCGGTGGTTTCTGGAATAACATTAAAACCATTAGAGCAGCTGTGAATTTACAGGTTAGATTTCAAAATTACAGGTAAATACTGTTTGAACGATATATTGGGTTAAAATTTGCACTTTTAAACTATCCGCATGAGAGCATAGGCTGATATTCGGTCAAGCCTTTGTTTATCTGTTTTTTTTTAAGGATCTGTTAAGAACATACTTTTACTCTACATTTGAAAGATAGAAATACTTTCTACACCACAACATTTTTCAAAAGGCTCCAAAGTAAAAAGTGAAAATTAGCTGCATATTTTGACCTACTTAAAATCCTTATAATGCACACGGTGGAACAGTAGGTGGCGCTGTGCAGATGTGCTGTCAAATGCCACTAATTCTGGACCAGGAAGAAGGTTGCTGTATGGGTGGTAAACTTGGGCCCAAGCTTTTTGTTTAGAAGCCGCAGCGTTACTCTTCACAACACTTATTTAAACGCAATTGTACGTCCTACTTTGAATATGTTTTACAGCAAATACTACAGCACTTTCACTTAAGTAATAATTTGATCAACTTTTACTTGCATTGGAGTAATATTTGACCAGAATATCTGTACTTTTACTAAAAATGGCTAATTGCATCAGCCATGAAAAATCAACCACATCAACAAATAATGTTTGTGTGTATGTAGCCATAAAAGAATATACAAATATTTCAGTAACAATACAAAGTGCTCGATCTCTCTCTCTCTTTCCTATTTGAAGCAAAAAATTGAAAATCAAATTAAAATTATGCAAAATGATCAAGTAATTTATTAATTTACTGTTGTTGACTCGTTACTCTGATTACACACAAATCTCTATTGCAGCAAGCGGACGGAGCCGTGCGTTACCTTTCCTGGTGGTCCCCACAGCGGCAGAGGGTTTGACCGCCATGTCGTCCCACCTGAGGCAGGCCCAGAGTAGCCGCAGCATCAGGCTCACCCCAGCCAACGACTTCACGGTTTGGAGACGGTACCTACAGTAGGGCAGAGAACACAGATGTATTCAGGTTTCAGACGGCGTGATATAACTATTAAATAAGCATTTTTGGGCAATATTTTGAAATAAGTCGAGCTCCTACCTCCACGTCATCCCATAGGTCGGCCGGGGGACGGGTACGGCCATATATCCGGCGCTGGCTTGGCGTTGTAATTAAAGATGGGCACCTCTCGGAAGCCTCCCCTCCTCGCCAGCCTCTTGAGGTCGTCGTTGGAAGGACGAAGATGCTCTTCTTGCTGCTCTTGTCACAAATTTGCGGTAGGACGGCAGCGCGGTTCCCGACCTCGCCTTCTTGTACTTGGAGAACTTCTGGAGACTGACCCGTTCGCACGTGGAGTACTCTTTACTGATCATGGAGCTAGCAGGCACCGCCGGCTTGGTCTTCTGGCTCGTAGTGGCCGCAGGTTTTGGCGCTTCATTTGTGGAAGAATTTGAAGCGCTTTTCCCATGATCGCTCGTATTGTCAGTGCTATTGCTTTTCAAAGAAGGATCCTTTACTTCTTCTTCGGATTTGAGACTTTCTGCTACATGATTATCTAATTTCAGTATTTTACTCGGAGGTGGATGCGCATCGTTCTGACAAAGATTCCCGTTCATTAGAGACTTGTTGACAATTTCTTTAACACCATCTTTGCCTTGGCTCTCTGACTGTTTTCCCCCATGTTTTGTCCATTTACATGCACTGGGCTGCTTTTCCCGTCTTGATCAAGCTCTTCAAATGCCCTTTTCTTTGCATTTTCTGACAAATTGTTCAAATCCTTACAGTCTGTTGTCTCGGATACCCCGTTATTTTTGCCATCCGTAGTCTCTCCGTTGATTTGAGCCAAAGTGCCGTCACCTTTCCCTAATTCTCCAGTTTTTCATGATCGTTTTTGACCTCTTGTTCGGGCTCAAAGTTCAATTTCTTCACGACATGATCTTTCACTTGAACGCCCTCTTCCTCTTTGACTGCAGGCGGCGGCGCAGGCTCCGTTTCACCGCAGAGGCGAGTTTGGGCGCCTGTTTGGGCACGAGGGCGGCTTGTCTCATCCTCTCCAGCCGGGTTTTCTCCTCGAACGTGAACTGCTTGACCCGGCGCTCGAGCAGCGAGTCGAGCTTGGAGGGTTTGACTTTCTTCTTGTAGGCGGTGCGCAGCTGGAAGCCCTGGCTGACGTTGACCACGTCGTAGTACGGGGCGGGCTCCTCCTTCTTGGGCTCGGCATTGTGGGCTGTTTGGACGGCGGTGAGAGGGGGTTCTCTTTTGTCTGGAAATAATACGGCAAGAAGTCAGCAAAGTGTAGCTATTTGAGACACTTTTCTAGGACTGTCAACGCATTTATCATAGGCCTGTGTCCACACGGGTTTAAGATGAAACAGTACACTTAGACTTAGCTTAAAATGTTGGCTTTTCCTTTGTATGTCTAATTGTGAATTATTAGCTGAAGTTTGTTCATAAATTCATAAATCTCTCATCAAGGGTGAAGTGCTCACTAACAGATTTGTGAACAATATTTGAGAGAAATGAGTCAACTCTGTAGATAGAAAATATTGTATATCTTTTGAGTTTAGCGCATGAAAATTGTGTATTCGCTTTTATATTTTAGTTTAGCGTAAGCCCATTTTGCCTTTTGAGTCCAGGATTCTCGATAACCTTTTCCAAAGATGCACGCTCAAACAGACACAGGCGGCTTATGCAAGAAGAGTTTCATATTTGTACAAGTTCCCTCAGTTTTCCCACCCCGAAGGAAACACTTCCATTACCCTTACCCTTTTCTTCTGCAGGAGTCGAATTCTCCACCTCCATTTCTCCTCCTTCTCCTCCTCTGCCTGCTCCTCCTTCTCTTTTGCGTCCTGTGATTGCTCAGCTGAAGTGCTCTGAGGCGGCTCAGAGCTGGAGGCTTGTTCCTTTGCTGCCTCTTCTTTGTTCTCCATCTGTTTCTCACTCTTCACTTCCTTTTTCTTAGCTGCATTTTCCTTCATTTTAGCTGCAGGGACGCAGACAAAAAAAAAATTAGAGAGCTGCATAATCCATAGCTTTATGAAAGGATGTTCTTACCCTCCAGCTCTTTGCGGTAGTTGACGTTGGTGTTGCCTGGGAGTTTCGGCAGAAAGCGGGGCACTCGGGTCTTGCTAAACCAGCTCCAGCCTCCGTATCCAGTCACTCTATATTCCTCGCCTTTCTGCTTCCAAACCTTACAAAATTCAAAACAAGGCAGTGCACATGAAGAAGAGGGATGTGTGGAAGGATTTGTGAGCGCTAGAACCGAGTTGGTGCTACGACGAGCATCCATGACAAAGGAGTTACCTGGTGCTTTATGGGGATGGTGTACTTGACCCACGTGGCCTGCTGCAGAATCTCCTCATCCTCCAGCTTCTTCTCTTTCTTCTTCACCTTCTCCTTGTCCTCACGCTCCATGGCGGTCATCCGCTGCATTCTGGAGAGCAAGAGGAGAGGAAAAGAGTAACACAACGGGACCACTCACAGATATTCAGTAAAAAGCTTAGTCTGTAAGTACCGGGTGTGTCCCAGAGACTCCTTCCACACAGACAGCATGACCACAGGTTTGATGGCACACTCCAGGATGGCCAGAGCCAATGCGAACTCTCGGGCCTTACTGCACATCTGGACCGCCTTGTTCCAGTTGTTTCTGGAAAGAAAAAGACACAATTCATAATGGGTACAAGGGAGAAAATCAAACTCCTCAAACTCTCTTGAGCTCTTGGGCACCCCTGATACACTGTATTGAGAATATGTTCTATTGTGGTAAACATTAATAATTGTTGAAAAAAATAAACTACATTCATATTAGTTTAATCAATTTTTGTAACATATCGAGCAATTATCTCAAGTTGATATGAGGCCCCAGTTCCAAAAAGTGCTGCTGTATATCAATAACAGTACAATGTTGTCATTGAGGCATATTGAAGACAAGTATATAGGTAACACAAATCATTTTTGCTATGGAATTTTATTCCTTCTTTTACTCAAAGGGTTTTTGGCCGACAGCCTCTTTTAGAGTAGTTGGAGAAGTTGGCAACTTCTCCAACTACCAGAGGGGCACAATCACACTTTGAACTAACGCTTAAAACCAAGCAACACTAGACCACTTTCCCTGCAGCAGAATACAATGAGAAATCATATGGCTATCCAGGCCATAACAGTTGTTACATTTTGTGATGCAAGTAGAAAGAATTAAAACCAACACGCAATCCAATCAAAATCACAATTTGAATGATTGCTATTAGCAAATTTCAAACATTGCAAACATTCAGGCAGGACAACAAAATATTGATATTTCAGTGGGCCTTATTGTGCATAAAAGCTGCAAACCTTGCTAACTTTTCAGACAGAAAGCAGTTGTGTCCCGTGTTACCTGTGAGAGGCCCAGGGTGTGTCCCGTGTTACCTGTGAGAGGCCCAGGGTGTGTCCCGTGTTACCTGAGAGGCCCAGGGTGTGTCCCGTGTTACCTGTGAGAGGCCCAGGGTGTGTCCCGTGTTACCTGTGAGAGGCCCAGGGTGTGTCCCGTGTTACCTGTGAGAGGCCCAGGGTGTGTCCCGTGTTACCTGTGAGAGGCCCAGGGTGTGTCCCGTGTTACCTGTGAGGGGGGGTGTGTTACTGTGAGGGCCCAGTTAGGGTGCATGAAGGGCCCAGGCACGCTGGTCTCCAGCTGGATGATGTTGAGCCGCAGCGTTCCCACGGTGATGGAGCGCGAGCCGTGGATGTTGCCGTTCCACTTGAACTCAGCGGCCGTGGTGAGGCTGAACTTGTGGGACAGGTGCCGCCGCTTGTCGTAGTCCTCACGGTGCTGGTGCTTGTTGAGAGCCAGAAGGTTGGTGCTATACTGGTTTTGGTAAACGCGGTACTTGCCCTCCTGGCCCAGCTTGAAGAAGTTGTTCATTTGGGTCTTGAGTGCCGGGTCACTTTTGAAGAGCAGCGAGCAGAGGAGCGGCTGGAGAGTTGGTAACAGAGAGTTAGGATAGAGGGAGCTCAAATGCATTATGACAAACTAATTCAAAATTAGGTAGAAATTCTGTTAATACGCAGATTTAGAGAATTGATTGGAAATGGTCCTTTTAACTCTTATTCATTTTGTTATTTACCTTTATATTGTACATGTGTTTTTAGTGGGAACGGAAATCTGATCACCCGGAGGAAACGCAGACACAGTAGATGTATCTAAATGTAGCTTTTAAATCAAATAACATAAGTAATGTAAATAGATAAGTCTCACCTCCTTGTTCACTCTAGTGGCCTGGGGCTCTGTTTTCGGCGTGTCCTGCACACTTTTCATCTTATAGTACTCCTCTGTCAAGCACATAGACACACATATTAACCACATTTGCACACATTTCCTTTATTTTAACATTGGAAGGCCTTGTACTCGCCTGTGCCATCCTGACTGGTGAACGAGGAGCGAGAGGAACGGTCGTTCAGGTCGGGCTGCTCTGGTTTGAGGACGTTGCTGCTGCTGTTGTCCGTGGGCCGAGACGAAGGCTGTGGCTCTTCCTTCCTCGTCTTGGGCTCGTCTTGGGTTTCACTGCTGGGCTCCACTTTCATCTCCTCGGCTAAGAAAAGACGAATAGATTTGATATTTAACAAGACAGGAAAGCAACGTTTTTATACAATGGAGTGTGTAAGAATGGAATCCAAGCAGTTTTCTAGCGCCTTACATCAGAACGAATTGGTAAAAAACACTAGTTCCTTGGCACTCATTCCCTCTCGTCATTGCCCATTACACAGACAATATCAGCATGGATTTGGATTTTGTAAATAAAATATAATTATTTGAATGTGTCCAATATCAGACTTCAACATAACAGAAACACACTGTGGGGTATGAATACTTCCACCACTCACTCAATAAGTGGGAAATACAACAATAATGTGTTGCTGTCAATGTTGGAAAAGTCCTAGATTTCCATTAGACGATTCAAGGAGAAAAGCAGGAATACAGTGCCTCTCGAAAGTACTAATACGCCTTGAACTGTTGCAGTTTGTCATGTTTACAACCATAAACATAAAGATTTTATTTTGAATTTTTTACTGAAAGTTTACGCACAAGTGACAGACAATTGTGAGGTGAAAGCAAAATGATACATGATTCTGTTATTTTTCAAAAAATAGAAAAGTGAAAAGTGGGGCGTGCATAAGTATTCATACAGCATGACTTAATACTTTGTGGAACCCCCTTTTGCTGCAATAACAGCAGCAAGTCTTCTGGGTATGACTACAAGATTTGCACATCTAGAGACTGACATTTTAGCCCATTCCTCTTTACAAAACAACTCAAGCTCTGTCACATTAGAAGGAGAGCGTTTGTGAACAGCAGTTTTCAGGTCTTTCCACAGATTGTCAATAGGATTTAGGTCAGGACTTTGACTGGGCCATTCTAACACATTAATATGTTTGTTTTTAAACCATTCCATTGTAGATTTAGCTTTGTGTTTAGGGTCATTGTCCTGCTGGAAGGTGAATCTCCGCCCCAGCCTCAATTCTCTTGCTGACTCCAGCAGGTTTTCCTCCAAAATGTCCCTGTATTTGGCTCCATCCATCTTCCCAACCCATAGCATGATGCTCCCCCCACCATATTTGACACTGGGGATGGTGCACTCAGGACGATGAGCAGTGTTAGGTTTGTGCCATACATAACGTTTTGCATTTGGGCCAAAAAGTTCAATTTTTGTCTCATCTGACCAAAGCACCTTCTTCCACATGGTAGCTGTGTCCTCCATATGACTTCTAGCACTCTTCAAACAGGATTTCTTATGGCCTCCTTTCAATAATGGCTTTCTTCTTGTCACTCGTCCATGAAGGCCAGATTTGTGTAGAGTACGACTTATAGTTGTCCCATGTACAGATTCCCCCAGCTCAGCGGCAATACGTCGCAGAGTTATCTTGGGGCACTTGGTTGCATTTCTTACCAGTGCTCTCCTTGTTCGGTCTGTTAGTTTAGGTGGACGGCCGTGTCTTGGTAAGTTTGCAGTGGTGCTATACTCTTTCCATTTCCGAATGATGGATTAAACAGTGCTCCGTGAGATGTTCAAATCTTGGGAAATCTTTGTATAACTTAACGCTGCTTTAATCTTCTCCACAGCTTTATCCCTGACCTCTCTGGTGTGCTCCTTGGCCTTCATGATGTTGCTTAGTGACCAATACACTCTGACCATAGCTCTGAGGCCCTCACAGAACAGCTGGAATTATACTGAGAGTAGATTACACACAGGTGGCCTCTATTTAATGGTTAGGGCAAGGTGTGAACATTCTGCAGTCATTAGGAATGTTAAAAAGGCAATTTAATGCACTCAGAAAAATGCTGTATGAATACTTATGCACGCCCCACTTTTCACTTTTCTATTTTTTGAAAAATAACAGAATCATGTATCATTTTGCTTTCACTTCACAGTTGTCTGTTACTTGTGTGTGAACTTTCAGTAAAAAATTCAAAATAAAATCTTTATGTTTAGGGTTTTAAACATGACAAAATGTGCAAATGTTCAAGGTGTATTAGTACTTTCGAGAGGCACTGTAACATGTTATGATCCTGAAAGTGAACACCCAGAGGACTAATTAAAAGCAAGTGGGAGCGCAGAGCAGACAGCCATGAGTGTAATTATGGCCCCAACCCCTAAATACTGTAGGCCAGGCAGACGCACCTAAAACACACCAGGCTGATTCAGGCAAATTGTGGGCAGGACTAATTTTTTTTAATTTTACGACGAAAACGACCCCCACAACTCCCAAGGCCTCAGGGGAACAGAGAAACATTGTGGTGAAAAGCAGTCACATGTTTGTAGACCTATTTTATGTTGCAGACTAGACAGGAGCATTGAGTTGCCTTGTGTACGAAATGCGCGGTATAAATAAAGTTGCCTTGCCAGACTATAATTTAGGAATCATAAGAGATTGAGATTTACTCCTTTTTGTTTTGGAATCTGCTGATTTTAATCTCCCTCTGAGGTACCTACTAAACATGAATGTCCTACGCCAATCATACAGCGCCCGCTGCTGTCACAGTTCAACACCGACACATTTAGAAGCATCATACACAGTAATATAGACAACTTCTTTTTTTTAGTTGGCCAAAAATATTAGCGGTGCACATTGGCATCGGTCAATCAAAATTCCCAATAATCGGCATGGCCTGAGAAAAACCCATGTCGGTCGACCTCTATTAGATATATTTCTATACTATGATTGAAACCTTTACTATAATAATAAATGTTTAACTATAGGCTATTTGAGAGAGCGAAAAAAAAAAATTACAGTACATCAAATTAAATTACTTAAATAAAATAGCCTTAATGGTCATCATTAGACAGTATTTATAAATGCTTACTAACTATTCAAAGCTGCTTTACTAAAATGTGTCCCTGGGCTCACAATACACAACAAAACTGTAGTACTCTAAAGTGAAAAAGAATAAATTAAAAAAGGCCATGAGCTTGTTTAGTGGCAAGTTTCACTTTCCATACACGGTAACTCAAACACTGGCACATTTTACACATCTGTGTGCACCTCTGACATTGTGCGGTGCACTGGATCTGTCACTAACCTTTACAAAGCCACACAGATTGATGTGTTTTTGGAGGATGTAACTTTACAGGTCTGGAGTGTCTGCAGCCTCAGTTTAGTGGTTAGTGAAGATGACACACATGCACACTGTTTGGGTGCGCACACACGTATGACATGCACCAAGGAGCTTAAATATTAAGAAATATAGACTAAAACTTGCACCGTCACTTTAGTACGATGTCAGATTTTTGCACGGTGCGTAGTAACGATTTATATCTGATACCAAGCGATACCACAAGGCTTTCTTAAAAGTAGAAGCCTCCCTGAGACACCATTACGTTTAAGTATGTCACCTTCAGCTTATTGCACGATATTATAAGATAAACACATTTTCATGTGGGGGAGTGGTCATGCTGGGAAAAGAACCAAGGACATACACGGCCATAATGTTGATGAAGAGGCTCTTCCAAATGGATTCCATGCAACAAAAAAGCTGTAGCACCTAAAGGACTCTACATAAATGACGATGAGATTCAGGGATATGGCTGATGAGGGACACTGTACAAGGGGAACCACACAGACTGGTACCTGCTGCCCCCCGGGGTGCCTCTGGGGGGCGCTCCCCACTCTCCGGGCCCTGATCTATGTCTGTGGCAGAGTCCTGAACCTCTGAGGCAGGCTGCTGGGGGCCAGGCTCTCTGCCCTCCTCTGTGGAAGCAGCAGCGTGCACACCAACACAGGCACACAATAGAGCGGGTTATTCTACATTTTAGATCAATTACTGAAGATAACCCTAACCTCACACAAGACAAATTCAACATCCCAGGAGCGAGTCTGATCCTTTGAACATTTGCTTAAAGTTAGAATGAATAAGACCACCTTTAGATCGACTAATAATGACTTTAGCTTAGTTTCACATCTTCATATCAAACTGGTACCCGAACAAATGTAAACATATTCTAGGAAGAGTCAGTGTAGTGCATTCAAATCTCAATCTGATCAAAAGGTTACGACAAAATCTGCATGAGATTTTGTTCACTAAATCTAGGCTTTGTTGCGTTTATTTGTACCTGTAGCGCCCGTGTCCTTCTGCTCCCCGGTGTTAGAGACTGGTCCAGGCTGCTGGGCTGACGGCTTCTCCGCTTCCTTCTTGGCCTCCTCCTCTTTGCTCTTGCTTCCTTGGCCTCTCTCAACACCTTCAAACGCTCCGTCACTACGTCTGCAAACAGAACAAAGAGCATTGATTACATTACATTACATTACAGGTCTGTGAAAACTGTGGGGCAGACGATAAGAGTGGGTCAAATTATAACCAGAGGTGGGTAGTACTCAGTTACATTTACTTTTTGAAGAAATTGTCATTTTTATTTCTACTTGCGTAAAAATTATAATGAAGTATTCTGTTTCTTACTTGAGCAAAAATAAATGTTACTTTTCCACTGTGAGTAAATATTGAAGCAGCAGATACTTCATTTTGATGTAGATTGTCTCCTGCGCCTTATTCTTTAGAATTGTTTAGTTTTTCTGTATTTTCTGCCATTTTTTCGTAAATATCACAAATTCCACATGATTTTATGTTTTGTTTCACAATTTATGGCACCATTGAAAATAAATATGACTTTTTCATTCAAACAGTTACTCAGAGTAATTGTTACTCAGAGTAATTGTTTGGGTCACTACTTTTTACCTTGATAATCACCTTGAGAACAGAAACAGAAAATGTACAAATTAGGCTGTAGTACGACAACATATGGGAAGAGCAGACCTATTACATTAATCCCAAACCCAACACAGGTCGGTCGAGGAGCCCCTTTCTCCAAATTAAACATGACTTGTTGCTCGTATTTGGCACTGGCTTAATGCAACAATCACACAAACGTTTCACAGACATTTTGAAGACAGCCTAGAGTTGCTAACTTCAGATTGTCAGCTAAAAATAAATGATTCAACCTGTAATAGCAGTACAAGTGGTTTTACCATTGAGAGCAGACAGGTAGCTGCGGCTGCTGCTGGCCTTCTTGGTGAGGTCGTGGGTGATGTCCATGTGGGCGACCACCTCCTCCTTGATCTCCTCCAGCCCTGCGTACAGGTCCGCCTCCCAGTACTCCTGATCCAGCAGCTCCATCAGCTCCTCCAGCTGGGGCCGCGTGCTGTAGTACCACGTCCTCTTACCGTCGCACTGGCCGTCCTCCTCTCTGAAACACACACACGGCGTTAAAGTTACAACTCGCAATTGATCGAGTGAGCCGAAATGGATTGAGGATGTTTTAAGCGAGGCCATTTTACAAATATCTTTATTCATACCAACTTAATTAAAACTAGACGCTCTGCAGTGAGAGAAACATTGACCTAAAAAGAAATCGGTCCTTTCCTCAGCAGTAAAAAATTAATTGAGGGCAAGTGGATTCTAAGAAGCACAAAACACTGAGGTCGAGTCGGGTATCAAGGATAGGTTTTTCGAATGTTGCACCATTGAAGAGGAAATTATAGACACTTCAGCTCAAGCATTAAAATATTAGGAAGTAGTAAAGTAGCCTGATGAATACTAGAACCTCAGGCGCATATCGGTCTTGGATTGACCATACACCATCCATCATTTTCTTCCACTTGTCCGTTGCCGGGTCGTGGGGGCAGCTGTTGGCGCTGCCCAAAACCCATTGCACCAGCCCCTATGGCTCATCCTGCAGGTGGTGGCTCCACGGAAGGACGGCCTCATGGTTCTAACCGGGCCTGTTGGCTCTCATAAGGGGCTTCTGAACCGCTCTTTGTCTGACCTGTTACCTAGGACCTGGTTGCCATGGGAGACCCTACCAGGGGCACGAAGCCCCTGACAACAGAGCCCCAGGATCATTCAGGTACTCAAACCCCTCCACCACTTTAAAGTGGCGGTTCCAGGAGGGGTGACCATACACAACGTAAACAAATCATAATGCACTGTCTACAAAAACTACGAGGGCAAAAAGGAATGGTACCCTACACACACAAAAAAGAGTCAGGTATAGGACCTTTAAAGTGCATGTGACAGTTTTTAAAGCTTTTGAAAATGTGACTTATTTAGATGGAGAATATCTGTTGAAAGTCATAATTATCATTTTATTCGAGTGAAGCAGTCATTTTAAAGAAGAAATGTTGGGCAGAAAAGTTACTTTTATTTGAATTTTTAAGATGCTGACAGGAAGTGACAGATGAAAAGTCAATTTCTATACCAGTTCATTTCCCATTGACATAACACGGTTGGCACGGCAACAGTTTAAAATAATTATTTGTCACTTCTTGTCAGTGTCCATTAAGGAAGAGAAACTATAAACATCACAAAACATGGCCAAATTGAAGAAAACTGGGTAAAATTTTTTTAGCAAAATGTTAATATAAATATTATATATAAATGTTAAATATAATTGTGTTAACTATGTTTTAGCAAAGGTTGTGTCTAATGTGGCAATTGCACTTTAAAGCAGAGGTGCTAAACTCAAATATATTGTAAACTTAGAGATTTAACTAGAAGAACTCTTTAGATGTATTAGATAATAGTGATATACAGTACCGTGTTGTAATGTTATTGAAAATGTCAACAATATTTCTACCACAAGGCGCGGCGGGTCCATTATTTATTTGTTTCCAGTTGCTTATAGGAGGCCAGAGCAGCAGAGAAGTGGGGCGAATGTTTGGCATCTCTGATTTAAAGTATTAGTGTTTTATGCCAAGACATGTTTGGTTTACACAGAGTTTGTGGTAAATCCCTCCCTGTGTCTAAGGTATAATGCAAATACTGCTTGATCTTTGTTGTTCATGAGTTGTCTCTCCAAAATCAAAAGCATTAAGTGTACCTTTGTGTACCACCAATAGCAAAGAATTTCTTTCAGATTTTATAAGCCCACTGTCTGGATTCTTGTTTTTCTTAAACAGCAACAAAGCAGGGGAATAGACCCTTCTTGTTTCTAGCTCCTAAAACCTTTCCAAACATTAGGGTCTTCACATTATGTGCATGAATTTAACAACAATTTAAAATATATGGTGACAGCAGCAACAACAACAACAAATCCCTGTGTAATCTTCCAACCAAGTTTGCAATAAATCAAAATGGTTTGTAAAACGATGCAGAGAGCACAAGGATAGTTTGGTAGAGGACCTTTAGGAATATACTGAGTAAAAGTAAAATTAAAGAACAATGAAGGCCCAATCATTACTTACACAATAATCCTTCTGTTGAGGAACCAGTACTTCCTTTGGTGGCGGTCGTATCCAATGGGCTCCAGCCTGATATACGGCTTGTTCTTCTGCACCTCCATGACACAGTCTGTGACCCCCGGCACCTTGTGGGCCACGCACACCTCGCACTGCCACTCGTCCTCGGGTACAGCCTCCAGAGGGGGCTTGACACACTCCAGGTGATAGACCGCAGAGCACGTCTCGCAGCACAGCAGGTCTCCCAGCCGGTGGCAAACTCTGCAGTGATCGTCGTACTGCATGACCCCGTCGGACATCAGCTCGTCGCGGGCAATGTTTGTGGTGAGGAACAGGTCCACCAAGAACTGCAAGACCCGCACTTTACTCTCGAGTGGGCCGTAAGGATACTCGTCCGTCTCTAGGTAGGGAAGTACATGATGATACTCTTTGTCGCTTTCGCAAAACGAGCGCAGCACCTCCGGCCACGTCATGCCGTCTATGAAGAATAAAGTGGAGTTCACACTGTCTTTGAGGTCCGCGGGGCCAAAGGTAGTATTGGAATTGTCTTCCTCTCGTAGAATGGCCTTCAGAAGCGACATGTGAGTCTCAGAGATTAAAGTACTTTGCTCTAGGCCCAAAGAGCAGCACAGAAGTCCTCGAAGCGGAATGGGGAGAGGCGCAGTACTGTGCTGAAGTTGCGCAGCACCTCATAGATAGAGACGGCATTAAGAAGCTCCTCATTAGGAACAAGAAGATCCTCAGAGGAGTCTGGAAGCTCCAAAGGAGGGATCTCCTTCTGTTCCAGGATGGGAGTGCGGGGACGCGGAGCACGTCCTCGTCTTCTACCTGAAACACACACATGCATGAGTAGACTGGCACTATGACCATTTATACAAAGTAAACAACATCAAAGCAAATAATACATGTACAACAAGTTATCATTAATCATAAGTGTTTGTACTACCAACAGATTAATATAAAATGCATTTAAACAGTTTAATGTGCCTGGTTTCCATGTGTAGAAAGACAAAATAAACTCTTCTAAACAAAAAAAAATGCATTTGCAGGTTACTCTTGCTTTACATCTAAATTCATTATTATTATCTACAAAGCTTTTGTCCAATCAAAATTGGGCTTAGTGTCTCCCATGTGTATCACCATAGCTATCTATGATGCACTGCAGGCTGGCTAACAAAGTTTGAAACTAACAGAGTAGCTATGCTAGCGTGTTAATTAAGCAAGTTGATAATTAACAATAAGATGCAAATAACAATTATCTCATAGGGTTACTGCACCAAATACAAGTAATGTAAAAAATAATGGCAATGCTTGTCTAAAAACCTCCCACGACTAGACTGTTTTTATTGACAGGCGACAACGTGAGATAATGTGGTATGCTAACGTTAGCATGCTAGCAGCTAAGCGGATGACAGAAGCTGTCAAAATGCATTCTCCGCGTGCAGTATGCGCCATTATTGTGCAAAGCTTACATAATTCCGCTATGTTTACGTGCTTGTGTTGCATTAATGTGGACAGCTGGTACAAATACCACTGCAGCTCCACCTGCAGAACACTAAAGAGCGAACTGCGGCCTGTGTTCATTCTCCATTTTGAACAATAACCCTTCAGCTTCCTGCCTGCCCTGAAATAAGCTGCTCTCTCCTGGACATGTGCACCCCTGGAGTGTGGACATGGTGCTTGTGTACCCGGGGTGCTGGCGTGTGTGCTCTGACTCCTGAAGCTGCTCTCTGTGCAGAAGCTCCCATCATCATCCTCCTCCTCCAGCTCGTCCAGCGGGTCCTCGGTCTCCTCCAGGCAGTCAGAGTCTGCTTTCAGGCCCGATTCTTCCTCAGACTGCGGCTCTTCCTCCACAAACTCTTCCTCCTCGGACCTCAGGCTCACAGCGTCCTCATCATCGCTCTCATGGTCATCGTACACCACAGTCTTGGAGAGTTTGCTCCTCCTGACCCCGCGGGTCCCCTTGCCTCCTCTGCCCGGGCCAGCACCACCGCCACCGCCGCCTCTGCTGCGTCCCTTCCCGCGAAGAGACGCGCCAGAGCCCCGTTTCCTCTTCGCTTTGGCCGGCTTGGGGCTCTCCCGCGTCGGGCTCTCCACGTCCTCATCCCCGCTGTCCCTGGCTCGGGGTTTGATGTTCCTCCTGGGTCGTAGATCGCGGGTTGTAGGCGCTGGGGACGGCTGCTCCTCGCTCGGTAACGGTTTGCACGGCCTGCCCCTGCCTCTGCCTCTCATGATAGGCGAAATCTATTATTTGTGCAAAAGCCAGAGTCCGTGCGTTTGTTTGCAAAAGTGTACTCCCCACTCAAAGCGTATCCGGTGAGGGGCTCGAAAGGTGCAGTTGCCCAGTGAACCCCCCGCGCCTTTTCGGGTGTGAAAGCTCAAAACGTTAGCCCGGCGTCCCATTTGGCTTCGCCTTGAGCCGCCATTTTTCTTCCTCTCCGCCGCTGCCTCGAACAACAGCAGGCCCTCTGGTCACGTGGTCACGCTTCATCCGGAAAGCACATTTTCCAGTATTTGTGTAAATAGTCCAAATATTAAGTACTATTACGATACTGAAGTACATTTTAATGATTTTATTATTATAGTTTTGTTTTTACATTTACTTTACTACGTTTCGAAGATGTTTCTGTACTTTGTACTTCAGTAATTCCCCCCCCCCCCCCAAATGAATTAAAAGTAATTATTTTGAATGTTTTCACCACTATTCAAAATACTTTAAAGTATTTTGAATACTTTAAAGTATCTTTGTAGATAGATAGCATTATTTACACCTGGTGTTTGATAACAACCGCGCAATTTATCATTAACATTTTAATCTGATACTTTTACCTATGTAGATTTGTTGCTCCTGTAGACTAGACTTTTACTGAAGTAAGAACATTTAGCACCTTACCCCAATGATTTCAAAATACAATGCCAAAGGTAGGTAGAGTAGTCAAGAGTGAAAGTTATTACGTTTCTACTTTTACTTGAGCAGTTATCTGAATTCAGTTATCTGAATTATCTGGGAAACACATAGGCCTACTACAGTCCACTTGCAGAAGAGAATTGGATAATTCTAAAATCGTCAGGCTTCAAAGTGACAAAAACAAATGTCCAGTTGAATTGAAAGTTGATTTAGAGGACTTACACTATTTGAATGTAACGCTACTCTTACTTGAGTGGATATTACACTACTCTACCCACCGCTGGAAACCCAAAGCCCGAAGAATGCCCCCTGTCCTTTTTGTAAATAAACACAACATACCATTTGTGACCAGTAGGTGGCAGTGATTGACCACTGGTGAACAAACGACTGATAGTTCTCGCCGTTGGAGGAAATAAAACTCAAGTCATAGTTTTATCACCTTTATGAATAATATTTGAGAGCATCTGCCACATTAACTTTCGCCTATTACATCAGAAGAACTATGGTCTGGTTAATTTTTTCACAGTTACACGAAAAAGTGTCAGTCTTAAAACATTCCGCTCAGGGGCTTTGTATTAGTATGTAGAGCTCACCTAACAACTGCTCTGTGGGCCCCATATGGCCTCAACAGGTTTTTTTTTAGATGGATCTCATAAAACCTATGTGGAACTATGACTTTTCATAGTCATCAAGAGAACCATGACACTGGAGAATGGAACTGTACACAACTGTTCCTTTGAGTCAGGGTACGCAACGTCACGACCCCCAGGGGCCTGTATTCTCTGGCCCCAGGAAATATTTAAAAAAATAAATACTGAAGGTCATGTTATATGCAAGAATTCTCAACCTTCCAGACTAGTAACAGAGTCGTAACAGGATGATCGAGAATTCTAGTGTGTGTGACCGAATCGGCTCTTATGGCTTTTTAAAAAAATACAATTTTGCACAAATTTAGCGAGCAAATGCAAGGAACAGCACATGAGCCGAGCAGAAACCACGGGTGAAAGGTGTTTGCACGAAAAAGGACTTGGTAAGGCTGTAGGAGTTTCTTATCATTATTTGTGGCAGAAAGTTTTAGTTCCGTGACATGCTTTTCAAAGATTACAATCTCACTGTAAGCATGAGTAACTTCAATCAAGAGGCCTAATACCCCCGAGCAAATTAGTTCTCTGACAGCATGACTGAAAATAAAATCATCAATAAAATGAGCAACTCTTTTGAACAGATCTTTTAAATGAATAAATCCCAAAGCTTCTAAAGAAGAGCAATATTTTTTCTTGATATGTCAGCCATTATGCAGAAATGTCCAGTTGGATATTGATTTAAAGGCCCTATTCCTGATATATATATATTTTTCCCCCATTACAAACAATAGTTATAGCGCTTTTCTGGGCAGTCAAAGGATTGTAATTGGCCCCATTCAACTCTGTTTGCCTTCATACAATGATCTATCAACATGGGAAATAACAGGAAATGTCTGTTCCACTTAGAATACAATATGCAACTATAGCAGCGCAGGCATTTGAAGCTCATGAAAAGAGACATAACAACTGGAAACCCTAGAACCTTGAGTGATTGGTAATTGTTTTACCTTAAAGGAATAGGCCACCGTTTTTACATACTGAGATATGTTCTTACCCTAGCTTAGATGAGTTCATACCTGTCTGGTCTCCACGTGTGCCTTCTGTAACGTAAACAGAGCACAGACGGCGTTAGCATTTAGCCTCTCCCCCTCTCCTCTATAGCTCCAAACGAGGCGAAGATAGAAGCTACCAAACTCTTTCACGTTTTTGTTTAATTTTGTGTAATTATACTTTATAGTGTAACACTTCATGTAACCATATTTAAATAGGGAAAACGTGGAAGAGTTTGGTAGCTTCTATCTTCACCTCGTTTGGAGCTATAGAGGAGAGGGGAGAGGCTAAATGCTAACGCCGTCTGTGCTCTGTTTACGTTATGGAAAGCACACGTGCAGACCAGACAGGTACAAATGAACTCGTCTAAGCTAAGGTAACAACATATCTCAGTATAGAAAAACAGTGGCCTATTCCTTTAATAAATCCTTATCGTAGTCTCTCTGGGGGTAATACAAGTATTAATCAATCAATCAATCAAAGTTTATTTCTATAGCACTTTACAACTAATGGGGTGATTGGGGATCTTTCGTCTTTCCCTGGTGTCTCCGGCCAGGAAACCACACTTGCAACTTTCCCTGCTCCGACCCGGCCGCCCCAACACACACTAATGGAAAACATCTCCCTCACTCCTCTTAGTTGTCCACAAAATCACTTTTGGCTCGCATTCCTGAGGTTTATGACATGGTACAGATACGTCCGGACTGTATTCTGTCTACAGCTTTGGGTTTGTTGATGAACATGATTGCAAAACGTATTTGTTTTTTCACGATCAGAAGAACTAACAGGCTAACGGGCAAAGCTAACTGTGGGCTAACGCCACTTTAGCAGTATTTACAGCCAGGTTTCTTCCTTTTGTCTTTTCTCAGCGTAGTATTTACTCCAATGAACAATTAATGAGTAAAAAAATGCAACATGCCATGACGCTACAGTGGCACTAGGAAAAGTTTTACAAAAGCAAAAGTTACGTAGTTCTGCTTTAAGAGGAAGCCATTAAATTAAAATGTTAGAGAACCACTTTCCTAACACATTTTGTCGCGTCCAAATTCTTTCACAGGAACAGGTACAGTGCCTTGCGAAAGTACTAATACACCTTGAACCTTTGCACATTTTGTCATGTTTACAACCATAAACGTAAAGATTTTATTTTGAATTTTTTACTGAAAGTTCACACACAAGTAACAGACAACTGTGAAGTGAAAGCAAAATGATACATGAGTCTGTTTTTTTTTATACTCCGAAAATGCTGTATGAATACTTATGCACGCACCACTTTTCACTTTTCTATTTTTTGAAAAATAACAGAATCATGTATCATTTTGCTTTCACTTCACAGTTGTCTGTTACTTGTGTGTGAACTTTCAGTAAACATTTCAAAATTTGACTTATTTAGTAGAATAACCTCAGTTGCATAATTATCATTTTATTTCAGTGAAGCAGCAATTTTAATGAACAAACGTTGGGCAGAAAAGTTATTTTTATTTGAATTTTTAAGCTGCTGACAGGAAGTGACATACTGTAGATGGAGGTAAAGATCCATAGCACTTTGACTCACTCATTTCCTGTTGACATGACATGGTTGACAAGGCAACAGTTTAAAATTGTTGTCCTCTCTTAATTTATGTCACTTCTTGTCGGTGTCCAATAAGGAAGTGAAACTATAAACGTCACAAAAATGGTCAAACTAAAGAAAGCTGGTTACAATATGCGTCATATGCACTTTAATGAACTGCTTTTAAGAGGTTATGCGTGGCTCTGCTCCCCAGTGTCGTGGTTCTCTGTATTGTTTGAGACTCTAGTGTGGAGTGTCTCTCCATTCAGAGAACCTGGGTTACAGCCGGACGTTCAGTCTCTCTCTGAAAGTGGAAATCCAATCACTCAAGGCTCTGTAGTTTCAAGTTATATCTCTTTTCATGAGCTCCGAATGCCTCCTTTGCGCTGCCATAATTGCATATTGTATTCTAAGTGGAACAGCCGTTTTCTGTTATTTTCCATGCTGACAGATCATTGTCTGGAAGCAAACAGAGCTGAAACGGGGCCAGCGACAGTACTTGTTTGGGGGGGAAAACACAAGTTAAAAGATAAAAGAAACAGCATTTATTTTCTTCTAATTTATTCGACATTTGAGCAAGTCTATTTTACGGCGAGGCACTTTGCAATTAACAACACACTTGTTCATTTTTATAGGCTACTCATGCAATTTTTTTTTTTTCAAGTTTTTGTGCTTCTGGGTTCGTTTCCAAACTTTTAAATCTCTTTCCTTTGCATTTGACGCATTCTTTAAAATGTATCATCATAAGCCTACTTTCAAATGCAGCGCCATTAATCACTGGTGCATATTCCAAGAGTGTAATCTCAAAAAATGCAAATGTGTGCACCTTCAGGACGGTTAAGCCAACAGCACTCTGGGGGGAAAAAACTGCCACATCGATTTAGCTAAGGTGCACGTTGACTGGTAAGATGGTTATGTTTTAAAAAAATTAAGTATTCAAGGCTGTGTCAACTTAAGGTAAGCTATGTAAATAAAGGAAAACGTGGCATACATCTTTAAAGCCTTTCTGTGTAATCACCTCCTCCCACACAAAAAACTTCACTTTGATGAAAGTCAAATTTGCCAAATGGTACAGTCGCAGACTTTTACTCGCAGCTGTAGTCTAAAAGTTGATCTTAACGGTCCTACATGAAGGTAACTCATCACACCACCTGAATGAAGACTCATTTGGTATTACTCTTCATTAGGTTTGGTTTAGCATTTACAGTAAATACTTTGGACCAAGACTGAACCAGGAATACGTTTGCATTTAAAACGTGCCAAATATGCACAGTAGCTTTAAACGTCCTACAAACAGTTTTGAATGTCCTCTGGTTATCCCAAACTGGCTTTCCAGTATGTAAAAAAAAAAATCTATCGAGGCTTTCATAGTCTAATTCTCTACGAAAGCCTATGTGAGAAAAGGCGGGAGCGTGACGTTATGTGAAAAAGGCTTACACATGTCAGGTATAAGCCTTTTTATATAGGTTTATACCTAACATATATAAGGTATAAGCTTTATATACGTATACGTATATAAAGGAGGAAAAGGGGAGAGAAAAGGCGGAAGAATGTTACATGAAAAAGGCCTATACATGTGAGGTATGAGACTTTTTATTGATATGTGAGGTGCCATTTACAGTGCCTCTGAAAGTACTAATACACCCTGAACTTTTGCACATTTTGTCATGTTTACAACCATAAACATAAAGATTTTATTTAGAATGTTTTAGTGAAAGTTCACAGACAAGTGACAGATAACTGTGAAGTGAAAGCAAAATGATACATGATTCATGAAAAGTGAGGCGTGCACAATATTCATACAGCATGACTTAATACTTTGTGGAACCCTCTTTTGCTGCAATAACAGCAGCAAGTCTTTTGGGGTATGACTCTACAAGGTTTGCACATCTAGAGACTGACATTTTAGCCCATTCCTCTTTACGAAACAACTCAAGCTCTGTCAAATTAGAGGAGAGAGTTTGTGAACAGCAGTTTTCAGCTCTTTCCACAGATTTTCAATAGGATTTAGGTCGGGACTTTGACTGGGCCATTCTAACACATTAATATGTTTGTTTTTAAACCATTCCATTGTAGATTTAGCTTTGTGTTTAGGGTCATTGTCCTGCTGGAAGGTGAATCTCCGCCCCAGCCTCAATTCTCTTGCTGACTCCAGCAGGTTTTCCTCCAAAATGTCTCTGTATTTGGCTCCATCCATCTTCCCAACTATTCTTACAATCTTGTAAGATAGTGTGGATAGGTGTGAACATTCTGCAGTCATTAGGAATGTTATAAAGGCAATTTAATGCACTCAGAAAAATGCTGTATGAATACTTATGCACGTCCCACTTTCACTTTTATTTTTTGAAAAAATACCAGAATTATGTATCATTTTGCTTTCACTTCACAGTTGTCTGTTACTTGTGTGTGAACTTCCAGTAAAAAATTCAAAATAAAATCTTTACGTTTAGGGTTGTAAACATGACAAAATGTGCAAAAGTTCAAAGTGTATTAGTACTTTCGAGAGGCACTGTAATTGGTTTATACTTCACATATGTAAGGTACTATAAGCATTATATGCATATAAGACTTCTGAGAAAAAAAGGCGCGAGAAAGGGCAGAAGAATGATGTTACGTAAAACATTCTAATACAAGTGAGGTGGGACAAAATTTGGCTATAATAGATTTGAAGAAATTGCATGCTAAAAATCCAATATCGATATTAAAAAGTCATATCCACTTCTATCTCCACATTTTACCAGATGCCACAATTCAAAAATTAATACCCTAATCTCAAATCCTATTTTTTCTTAACCTCTTACAGAGTGCATTTTCTCTGGTTTGACTTTACCCAAATCTAAAAAGCTTCTTAACTGGAGAGCAACAGTGTAACGCCTCATTTGAAAGCCAAGACCTTCAAAAGTGATTTTCTCAAATGGGCGCTGCGTTTTTGTCTCTTTTTTGCCATGTTTTCACCACGTTTGTAACTTTTTTTCGTTGTGTTTTCATCACGTTTTTGTGTGGCTTTTTTGTCATGCTTTTTTAATCGCTTTTTTGTTGATTTATCATTTCTTTTTTTTTTTGCTGTGTTTTCATCGCTATTTTGAGGTGGTTGTTTTTTTTCCAAGTTTTTATGTGCTCGGTTCAGGTGGGGGTTAAGAGGTTACTCTACGGTTCAGGATGGATTTTAAGAAATGGAAACGCATGCATTTTGAAATAACCACAAACAAACTCATCTGTGCAACTTTACCCACACTCACCCTAGTTCATGTTTAGTGCGAGAGGTATTGTAAGAGCAAGAAACGACCACAAGAATGTTTCACTCCTGCTCGTGTTCCAGTGAGCTGCACTTCTAGCAGACAGATCTGAGGTTTAATGTCATACGCCAATAAAGTAGACTTGTTTTTTTTAATAATTGCATTTTTATTAATTGAAAACAAAAAACAAAACAAAACAAATGCAAAAAAAAAAAAAAAAAAGCCGAAACATGGAACAGTATTATTACGTAAGACGAGGAGAGACACTTAAATAAAGGAGCTGTCGTGTTTTGACTGAACGGTGGTGGAGGATGTGGGGGCTGGGGGGTATATACACTTGACCGTTCCTCACCAGGGCGGGGCTTTAACGAGGCAGGGGGGCGGGGCCAGAGAGATACGGAGGACACCAGAGAAAGGCACTATCAAGAAGAGAGGACACAGAACAGCCACGGGGACACGGGACGGGGCCGGGTTGATGACTCAGACTGGACTTTTACAAAAATAACTACGAAACAATTGAAGAAAAAAAAACAAAAAAAACAGCTTTTCCTTTTGACATCTGTATTTGTACGCATCTGGCAAGAAATCTACGAAAAAGGGATTCAAGTGTGTTTCGTAGCAAAAATCGGATGCATTTAGAGCGATGAAAATTAAAACTATGCCGAACCGAACTATGCAAGTCGCAATATTACAAGTTAATTTCATCTCCTTTGAGAATAATGCGGAATGAACCCTCGACCATTAAACGTGCAAGACATTCTACACATTCTCTTCTTCTCCGAACAGAGGGAATGCACTTACATCATTTACTTGATTGAATGTCAAAACAAAAACATAAAAAAAATATATATATATAGAATCGACACTCGTTTGGCTTCTGTTGCCATGCTGTTGCTAAGCGGTGACATCATCTGCTATTACCCCGCAGCATGGCAGGTAAAAAGTGTGCGATCGCTAGCGAAAACAAAACCCCCAAATTTCATCAGTGACATCGCAATTTCCCCCCCCCCACAACATGATTAGTCGATTCTACGAGACAGTACATTCTATTGAAAATTTACATCGTGGAATACAATCGTCCCGTGTTCAAGTTTTGCTCTCCTTTCAACAGTAAAAGTAGCAGGACAAACGAGAAGAAAAGCGTTTAGCGACACAGTCCCGACGCCCAAGTCCAGTCTGAATTCTTTGCAATAAACCAACCCGAGGAGTGAAAGAAAGTGCTTTGACCACACGCCACATGACACACACGCACACACACACACACCAAAAAACAATAAACAGAACATTTTGTACATTGTTTGAAGCTGATCTCTCAACAAAAACAAAAAAAAAGACAATCACATTTTTTTCCCCCCCTCGGTTTCTTTCTCGGAATTGTCCACGTCCGTGCGCGCTGTGCGAGTGATGCTTGAAGTCGGGACAGCAGATGCATGCGTGCGAGCTATGACCCCATCCACCCCCCCCCTCCCTCCCTTTCCGTTCATGAATTTCAACATCTACCTGTCCGTGCGTTTTTTGAGATCAGTTCTTCACGACCGCGTGTTCCTCATGTTTTGCGTCGGTCAGCTACATTCACCGCCCGAGCCCAATGGTTGAATAAATACATTTAGAAACAAGATGGCCCGTCCGACTCGGGGCACGGGGGCGGTGAAGGGGTGGTGGTGGTGGTGGTTAGAGTTCATGGCTCGGTGATAGTCGGGGGTGGGTTGGCTCTTCTCGTCTTTCGGGTTTTTTTTAAGCAAGTCTCTGTTTTTTCCCTCACAAAAAAATGCAGGTTGTTGAGTCCTTGAAATATGCGGTTGCTAGAAATGAGATCTACGGTGGCCCTGGAGGGACAAGTCATGCATATAATTGTTTTTGCATGTTTTCTTTTTCTTTTCATCTTTCACAGTACATGAGAAACATAACGGCAACATCTCTATAAAAAATTTCGGCAGTGCGCACAGAATGTAGCATAGCGACATGACGCTAACTTCCTAGGGTAAAGGCTGCTTCCCGTTTGTGTTTTATTCCTATGGAGAGTTTAACAGTACTAGGCGGAAAACACACAGCTATTGGCTAATTACTTACATGTTAAAAAATGTACGCAGAAGGAGGCGGCATTTGCGTTCGTGAATGTGTTTTAGCCTTGAAGCTAAAGTCTAACCTTAATTTGACGCTAACAAATGGTAAATTAGCAACACCATTTTTACGTAACGCAACTTTTCTTGTTTCTGTAAATCTTATTTTACTTTAAATTTAGGTTAAAATGTGGACAGGAAGTAGTCGTTATCCTAGATTGGCCAACAGGAAGCTCGTCAAAAACAACGACGGCAACAACAAAATGTATAACTCAACGTTGACACTCATTTGGCTTCTGTTGCCACGCTGTGACATCATATGCATATACAGTATCCTCTACAAGTGACCTCCTGATTTTGGTATTTCATTTTTCGGACTTGTTCCGACTTGTCCTTCCGGGCCGCCGTAGAGAGGCATTGGATAAATTCTAAGGAGAAAAAAAAACAAAAACAAATTCGAGCACATGGCTACGTAGTCTTCTAACAAAAAGATCGAACATAATTTATAAATGGAAAAAAAAAAAAAGTACAATTTGCGATGAGAGGTAAAACAGACAAAACACATACAAATATATAATATATATTCTTAAAAAATGGATTCTCTCTATAGTTGATTTATTGTACAATGCTCACGTGCCAATGATCTCGGACATGGAAACTTGCGGTAAATGGCATCAGTTTTTTTTTCCCTCGACATTTTTTTAAAAACCCATCTCTTTTTGATTTTTTTTTCTCTTTTCGTTAAAATTTTTGTTGTTTTTAGGTGATTAAAACATGCAGCAAAGGAACAGGAAAAGTAGAGAGGCGAAGGAACGACAGAATGTTGCAAAGAGGGGAGTGCGCAAACCTTCCCTCTCAGAGAGCCCTCCAAGCTGGCATGAGGGGGGCGGGGCTTTCTCAGCAAATATAAGAAGAAAATAAGGAAAAGTTCATCTCGTAATCTCCCGTAATCCTCCTTGGTTCTCCTATTTGGGGGTCGTGGCAACAGGGAAGCGGATGCTGAAGATGGCGGGTGGTGGTTGGTATGTTTTTGCGTTTCCGTTTTTTTACATGTTCCGGATGATGGGCGTGACGTAGTTGCGGGGGAACATGCCCGTTTGGCCATGGCAGCCTCCCTTCCACCAGTTGGGGTCCGAGTTGTCCAGGACCTGGATGAAGTCCCCGCGTCGGAAGCCCAGCTCGCCCTCTTCCTGCGGGTCGAAGTCGAACAGCGCCTGGACGTACGTGGGGTGCTGTGGGGAGGAGCAGGAGACAGCGTGGGGTTAGCAAAGTGGGGATACAATGTGGAGTTAACATTCACAGACCGTAACGATAGCCTCATTTGTGTCTAGCTTTGTAAGAGATCGTAAGATAAGTGGTTACGTAGGGTCGTGGGTGGACCCTTTGTAACCACTTACCTACACAAAGCCTAAAGGCTCATTCATACTTCACAAGACGCAAGATCTTTGGTCTTGAAGACATTTCCACGGTTACAAGGCAAAAGTAACTTCATTTTGTTCTTGCAGTTCGGGGCGTAAGAACAAAGTTCTTGCGTCTTGTGAAGTATGAATGAACTTTCAGTCACAACCGGACATATGACTTTTTGGCAGTGCGATTTTTGGCGTTTCTCAGATCGCAGCATTTATTTTTTGTTTGTGGAGAATGTAGTTGTGGTGTAAGCACCCAATGTACAACCTTTAAGTCAAACGTGCGTCACACACGGAGGCTGCTCGGATGTACGGCTGTTGCTTTAGTCGTACAGCCAACGCATGGAAGTTATAAGACCAACTTGCATCAAACGTACTGACCATGGGTTCCATGTGGGCTTCGTATGACACACAGTACATTGTGTGTACCCACGCTGTGCGTTTGTCGCAGAGATTACCCGGCTATTTGGAGGAGAATATGCATTTCAGCATACTTTGACCACATTCTCCCTTTGAAAACAGCGACATCTGCTACACTGAAAGAATACGACACAGTCCTGGTCTGCTGGCCACAGTCGTGGTTTTCATTCTGTCTTTCCTCCTCACTGCTCCCTGCCCTTCCTCTCTCCTCCCTCTCCGACACCAGTTCTCTCCTCGCCTTCCCTCTTCCCCTCGGCATATTGCAAAAACTTTGTACAAGCGAGAGAGTGAAATTTGAGTAAACAATCAAAACCCTCCCCTCTAAGACCAGAAAGCCACTCCTGAGGAGAGCAGGAACAACATTTAAAAGTACATCTTCAAGCTCGTCCCATTGGTCAAAGTGTTAGCCCGCGGATTCTGATGATTAAATCAGCAAAGGGAGGGACTTCACAAAAGGTAATATTATATTATTTAATATTACTTTTGTTATGTCCAATTTCAGACCCAGGTGGTCAAATAATACACAATCTTTAAAATTTGTAAAAACAAACAACAACTTACAGACTATCACTTTAAAAATAATAATAATAATACATCAAACTTGCATAGCGCTTTTTTGGACACTCAAAATGTATTTGACCTTTCAGTGACCCAGTGGGCAGATAGCTTGGCGCCTTTGCTTTTCATCCTCTAGAGACGCTCCAGGACGAGGTTTTGTTTTAGGGTTTTCACTGCTGACCAGAAACCTCAAAAACAATGTTATGTTAACCACCCATACAGCCGCCGGGTCACTGAAAGGTTAAATACGCTTTAATATGAACTTTTTCCCCCCAAGAAGTTGCATAATGCACCTTTAATGTTTTTCAGTCCTTTCTAGGTATTTATTTGACTATTTTTACATTTTATCAGATTGTTATTCATTTGTATTTGATGTACTTTATTATTGTTTTTGACCGTCTGTTTTACCTTTGGTCAGCTTAATTGTTAGTGCATGATAAATAAAGTTGCCATCGCCATCATCCAAATGTGGCTTTAACGATATCACACAAAAACATGCCTCACTGCAGCCGAGACTGCGCAAACAAACGGCATTCATGTGTCTTATTGTCCGCCAGTCCAAAGGTTATTTTCAGGAGGAAATTAAAAGCCAACACAGTCGCACAGGAGAGCAGCGTCCAAACAAAGCTGCAGCACCTCTTCAAATAACAGGATTAAAACGTGTCCGCAGCTTTGGGAACAACTTCAAAGCTGCGTCAATGATGGTGCTTTTCTCAGATTATTACTTTAGCACAGACATGACCCAGCACATAATGTAAGGTTGCTGCAGACACGATGGGCTCATAAGGTTCACACATTGTAATATATTCTGAAGTACATAAAAAAAATAAAAAAATAAAATAAAATCACCTTAGTTTGAAAACATTTTATATTTAAAAAGATGGGGGGGAAAATACTGCATTTAATCCCTGTAATAGTAGTTTATGATCAAAAAACACCTTTTGTCACTGTTCTGTTGATAAAGCCTGGGTTACCATAAACTATCCCAAATAATGATAAATAGACATGCAACATTTATGGGAAAAGCAAACTGTAGGCTAAAGAAACATGTTTTAATATTCAGGTTTTGGGACAATTTTCGACCTTAACTTATAAACTTTTAACTCATGAATTATTGACAATAAGGACGTTTTATGTGAAATTTGGGCACGCCTTCTCCATTGATTTATGCAGGTCAATTTCAAAAGGCCATTTTTTAACCGCTTTCACCCCAGCTCATTTTCTCCAGTTTGGCTTTACCCAAATCTAAAAGCTTTAAAAAAATAAAAATTAAAAAAAAGCATAAAAAGTGACAAAAATCAGATGAACTCAAGGATGAAAATGCAACAAAAGAGCGACAGAAACATGACCAAAAAGTGGCAAAAATGTGGCAAAAGCCAAAAAAAAAGGGCAACAAAAAAGCAACAAACAGCAATGAAAATGTGGATATCTTTTTTTTGGGGGGTGGGGGATGAGAACAACATTAAAACATGGAAAAAAGCTCTACAAAGCCAATTTTTGCATAATGCCACGCCGCTTTTAATCTGGCTCCATCCATCATTCAGACTTTATCGCCACTATGTAGGCATTTTTGTGATTTTCTTTTCGCAAAAAAGAACTTATTTTGACATGAAAACACAATATAAAAACGTTTTTTTTCCTCATATAATCTACAGGAAAAGTTTAAAATAATGTTAATTAATTTTCCCCCATAAAGCTGCATTATGCAACTTTTTATGAAAAAAAAAAAAGGGTTTATTTTGTGGGTATTTTTGTAGTGACTCAGCAGCTGTGCGAGTGGTCAGCATGGCGCCTTTACCTTGGATCACGGTGGTCTCTACAACTCTCCAGGATCAACTGTTTTGTAGGTTTTCTAGTGAGAGGCTCCGTCAGTAGAGAAAACCTTCCAAACAATTGATACTGGAGTGTTGTAGAGACCACCATGATTGAAAGTAAAGACGCCATGCTGACCACCCATACAGCTGCTGAGTCACTACAAGGTCAAATACCAACAAACAAAAACTTGCATAATGCACCTTTAAAATGAAAATAAATAAATAAAATAAAATAAAAAATACTGGACGTAAAATAATAAGACAGCGGTAACAGAAAATCCCAATGTGGCCAAGTAGAAAGTGTTCTTCCTACAGTGGCGTTTGTTGCGTGTGTGAAATGGCCCGTTTACCTGGTGCACGTGCTGCTGCTCGATGTCCCTGAGGAAGATCTGCTGGTTGCGGGACACCGAGGTGGTCCGGTGATAGTCCACCAGCTCGTTCAGGGAGTTGAACTTGACCACCCACAGGAAGTATTTACCGGCGCCGTCGCGGAGGACCTTGAAATGCTGCACATCGTTCCCAAACCTGCACACAAAAACGTAAGTCATTACTAAGAAAATGATTACGTGGGCGACGTCACAACATAGCAACAGAAAATAGTACGTGCATATCCTCTATAATCATTTTGTTCATCTCGAAAGGATATTTCCTCGCACAAAAAAATGCCACGCTAAAATGCTTACATTGTGATTACACATGACGGGAAAAGTGATGTGTTGGAAGCACTTAGGCAAATCAGGGACCAGGGACTGTGAGCGCTACACATTAAAGAACCGATAAACAATTTGAATTTCAATGCCCTGCTGAAAGCTTTTATGATGGATTTTTCTGACAGAATAATCCTCTTGCTTTAAAGAGCTATGAAACAGCCAGCAGAGGGCAGCAGAGGTGCTTTCCCAGAACAAGGAAGTAGCTGAATGACTCATATAAAGCATGAGTGCGGTTTATGAGACAGTTGCAGTTAGTACTATATGCATTAAAGCCTGTACGGTAAAAAGGGGGTTTAGGAGTTGGGGTTATACGTACTTGACGGAGAGGGAGAAGTCCCCCGGGGCGCTCTCGCTCTCCCTGATCAGGAACGCTCCGTCGTGCCGCTGTTTGTTCAGCATCTCCTCTGCTTTGGCCCGGGGAATCTTCCCGAAGAACCACCTGCCACACACACATTATTACCAAGTTAGTAAAAAGAGTCAAAATGAAACATTTTAGCGGTGCAGAGAACTACGGGGTATATCCTAAGGCAGTGGTTTTCAAACTTTTCCCACCAAGCACCACCTCATGGACCAGTGTCGCCTAAAAGATTTGTTAAGAGTTGATGAGACTAAAACTTTGGATAGAAATCTTTAGATACTTACCTTACATACTTCATATTATTTAATTTCACTGCCGAAGGAACATATTTCTGCTTTGTCCATGTGGGAGAAGCTTCAAAATCAAATATAAATTAGGCATAAATTGGACTAAAGTATGTCTAATCCATATTTTGTCTGAAAGGGGAATAGGTTAATTAATTGGCACAATTAAACCCAATTTAGACAAAATGGGCTAGAAAATACAGCTGGGAACATTAGCTAATCTATGTCTTGTGTGTAAATTGTTGTATGTAGTATTGAATTAGTTGAGTTTTGTAAAATTTTTGTATTTAGTATTTTATTAAAGTATAGCAATAATATTGTCAAGTAGCACGTTGTTTTTATTAACCCGAATAGTACACTCGACCTCCTAACAACCACAGTTCCAGGAAAGTTAACATTCAAATGAAGACAAGTGTCCACAATACACCCCCTTTATCGACTTGTTGTAGCAATGAAAAAAGCAGAATTGAGCCGCACAAAAGCCCCCAGTACAGTGCTACAGTGGTGGGAGTGAAAGTGGTGCAGGGTGCTGTGCAGGGTGCTGTGCAGGGTGCTGTGCAGGGTGCTGTGCAGGGTGCTGTGCAGGGTGCTGTGCAGGGTGCTATGCAGGGTGCTGTGCGGGCTGCGCGCAGAGTGGGGGGGTGGATATAGCAGGTGCAGTACAGAGCTCACTGTTCGGTCTGTGCGCTCACAAATAGAGTGCTACACATTCAGCACGTGCCACAGTGGGTCTGCGCAAAAGTGTAGTAGTATTTTTTTTTTTTTAAAGTACACAGTTTCATTTCATTTCATTTATTTATCCATTTGAGCAGAACATTATTTGAAGTATTTTTTTTTTACAGAGGAAAAACACAAAAAACAAGACTTTGTGCTCAAAAGGAGTAGGAAGAAGTTCTTATAAGAACTTATAATAAACCTACCCCTCATCTCTCATTCAAGTAACATCACAAACCTTTCAGCTACACTCATGCAAGAAACTAATGCAGGAGTCTGTGCTTATGTATTAATATAAATCGTTTATGATCATACAAAGTGTCATAAAGGATTTATCATTTACAGTGTCAGCGGATTTATCATTTACAGTCATACATTATTAATATTCACCTGACGGGCGTCGGGATCCAGTTCGCCCTGTCGGTACTTATTTTACCGATAATGACCGGCGTTCTATACATTATCCCGCTTATTATACGGCTGTTTGCCAACTGTACACACACAAATAAACTTCATACACTTTTATGAAGACAGAAAGGTTTATTTAATGATTTCCGCTGCAAATAGTTCCCAAAAGTTTGCGCGTTGCTTGGCAACGTTTGTTGATTCCAGGCAGTGTGGCGAGGCTAGTAGCAGCACGGCTAGCTACTTATTGCTAGCCTAGCTACTTAGTTGAAGGTGCAGTTGGAGAGGAGGAATGGTGGTGAATCTCTGGGTAAGTTGAACGTCGGACTCCCGTTAACTTCACGAGTGATTCCCTCAACTTCTCTCGCAGGGACGGGGACAGAGAAAGTGTCCGCCTGTCCGCTACTACAACTGCGGAGTGATATGAAAGACCTGTATTACAAGCACGAACTCCGTTGCCATTGGCAGCGGTCATTATTTTTTTCAGAGGTCTTCTATCAAAAAATAATGACCGGTAGAACGTTGGGAAATCACATTCAAATCAATGGAGCGTTCTACTTGCATTGTGAAGGGCCGTATAATAAAAATAAATAAAGGAGTCGTTTAAGTTTGGTGTTAGCATAGCCTAGTAGCTAATAGCGGCTAAATAAATAAAAAAGGCTTTGTTTTTACAATTTTGGAACAGGCTTACATGCTCAAAAAACACTTAAAAGAAATCATTATATAACTAGCTTACAACCTATTGAATATCGTTAGCTAACCATTATGTATCTTTATTGACCGATAGCTTGTTTATAAGGACACACATTACCCACGTTGACCGCATTTCACAGCTTGTTGTGCGAGTGGGAAGGTTAACAGAAAATGCATAGAGCAATGTCTAAAAATACACATCACTTCACTTCTGCTTGTCTTTTTACAATAGAACTATGGCCGCACCATTTGACGCAGTACCACGATCGTTGGCAAAAACCACAACTGTGCAGGTGTACTGCTAATTCTGCAGGGTTAAAAGGGTTATTTAATAATCAAAAACTGGTCTTACATCACTTTAATGCAGATAGGTTTTCAATACAGTGGTTTGTCCGGTACAAATTAGATTAGAGTTCATGGTCACAAACGAGCGGCCCAATATAGCATCTAGCTAGGCTAACCACTAGCATGTTCAAATCTTTTAAAACAGAAGTCATTTTTAGAATACTGAATTAAACGTATAATTTTTGAAAATCATACGTATAAATAGTTGTGAAATGTGTACATTTATGCATAGGTGATTGGCCAACGACTGTGCTTCTACTGATGATCGCGCAGCCACAATGTAAACCAAAGGTCTAGCTTCATTTGGATATTAGGCTAATGCTACTGCTACCCAGTTTTAATTTCATAGCCTTTTGATGACCTTGTTGGCGACATTTGGCTGAGAGTTGAGAGAAGCTAATAGACAGCTAAAGCCACATTTTTAAAGTTAGCGGTTGATAGCTAGCGGTGGAAATTAGTTAGCCTTGTAGCATCACGTTATAGACCATTACCTGGTTTAACAAATACCCTATTGTCATTATTTAAGTGCTAAAAGTAAAATGGCCTAATCTAGCATGTAAAAATGTCTTGTTGATGTGCGGGTAAATTGAGAGATTGAAAAAAAACCTAAACGTATTGTTATTTGATCTAATTCAAAATGCCTAAAAGTAAAGGAAGGAAAGTAAAAGAAAGCATTCTCTTTGTCCATGTGCGCATGATTTGACTGCATAGAGGGAAGTGTGTCTGTCAAAGTTTGAGCGAGATATTTCTGAATAGCCACGTTTCACTTCCCTTTCAGACTCATCTTTTTGAGATGATGGCACGCACTGCAGTCATCTACTTCAGATGTCCTGACTGAAGGACCGAGGGATAAAAAGAAACATTGAGATGGCTGGAGAAAAGAGAGTGCTCGACTGAAAGCTTTTTACGGCTTTGAATAATTCAGACCCGCCATTGGCCCAAACACTTCTCCAGCTCTTTCACACTCAGGTGAATATTAATAATGAAGGCTTAAGACTTTCTGTGGGCAAGTGGAAACACCCGTGTGACAAAAATATGACTAATTTGTATTATATGACTCAAGATTGCAGCTATTTATGAAAGCATCTTCCATCAAGGCGCATTTTTGTCCGACTGTCCCAATCCGCAAAAGTCTTAAAATTCCCGGCGCCATAAATAATTTGTGGCGAATCCCTCTGGTCTACATATAGAGGCAGGATTCGTATTTTTGTCCAACTGTGCTGCATTTGCCAGAACAGTAATAATAGGGGGCTAACAGTCCCTTAGCGGCTAATTCAAGACCCAAGTGCACTCTTTTTGAAAGTGAGGCTGCATGAGTTGGGTCAAAAGCTGGGAACTACAAAGCAGAACAATTAAATTATTACTTGTAACACACTGCATTTGTATCCATCCATCCATCCATCCATTTTCTTCCACTTTTCCGTTGCCGGGTCGTGGGGGCAGCTGTTGGAGCTGCCCAAATCACATTGCACCAGCCCCTATGGCTCCTCCTGCAGGTGGTGGGTCCACAGAAGGACGGCCAAACGATTCTAACCGGGCCTGTTGGTCTCTCATAAGGGGCTTCTGGACCGCTCTTTGTCTGACCTGTCACCTAGGACCTGTTTGCCATGGGAGACCCTACCAGGGGCACGAAGCCCCCGACAACAGAGCTCCAGGATCATTCGGATGCTCAAACCCCTCCATCACGCTAAGGTGGCGGCTCCAGGAGACGACATTGCACTTGCATCGCTTTTATTTATTTTATTTATTTTTTAAATCAAAAGTTTCCTTATTTTAATGGATTCTGAAGAAGTTAAAAAGATGTTTTAAAAAACTGCGATATAGACTTCCCCAAGATCTTCCAATGGGATCCTGGGAACCATAATCCTAAGGCCTTCTCCCAATGGGCCGTGCAATCATATTGATATCTATATTCAAATGGTTGAATTAGTTGTTCAACATATTCAATATAATTTACAATTGGATGTATTCATTTAAGTGCTGTATAACCTTAATTCAAACAAATGAGAATCCTGACAATTTGGGCATCATTCATCAATCACAGAGGAAGGTTCTCAAGCCGTTGACTGTATTGGGTACGTTTTCGTTTTAAGGACGTTTCATCATAAAAAGCTACTCACAACGTGTACAACAGCCTCTATTCAGCTCTTAAAGTGACAGGTTTTAATGCTTTTGAAAATATGATTTATTTAGATAGATAACATCTGTTGTAAGTAATAATTATCATTTCAGTGAAGCAGCAATTTAATGAAGAAATGTTGGGCAGAAAAGTTATTTTATTTACATTTTTAAGCTACTGACAGGAAGTGACAGAGGTAAAGTTCCAGAGCAGTCTGTGTCCAATAAGGAAGTGAAACTATAAACATCACAGAAACAATTTTTTTTTTAGCAAAATCTTAAATATAATCGTGTTAACCATGTTTTAGCAAAAAATGTGTCAAATGCATTTTGAGTTGAGAGAACTGTACAACTGAGAGCTGGTAAAATCACATTATCCTGGAGCAGTCAGTCATCGCCAAAAAGGTTAGCTCGGGCCCCGTGTCCTTGGTCTAAATGACCTCGCTTGAACGCCCAGGTGAGGCGCTAACACAGTAACCGCACCAACGTCTGCTCCTCCTACTCGCCCCGGCGCAGCCTTCTGGTCATTTGGTGGGGGGTTCTCCGAGTTGGCAGGAAAGTCGTCTCGCTGGCACTTTCCCATTAAAAGTTCGTGTAGAATCGGCTTAGCTGGAAAGGCTACACCACAAGGCGCATGCTACTGTGTGCCTAAGTGCGCTTTGACTTACATGGCCTTTTTTTCCTTCTTTTTTTTCTTTGCGCTGCCTCTAATTAAAGTTTCATCATCTGGCCATCTGCTCCGGCACGGCAGGCCAGAAAGGAAGCTAAACGGCGGGCGCTCTTCTCCATGTAAACACACGAGTGCGAGGAGTCACTGTAGCGCCGTGATGCTCGTATTTCACGCTCACCGACAAGTATACTGACCTACATTTCAGAACCTTGACTTGGTTTATATTTATGGCCTGCTATTGTGACTGGATGGGCGCTGCGGACCACACAATGAGGGGGTTGTTTTGTCCTTTTGCGCACTACAGAAGCATTAGAGCGGTAAATAAGGTCAAATTTTACTCGATAATTAAAAGACTATGGCCCCCAACATAATCTAATTTGTCCCACTGAAGTCGAGAGAAGACCACCAGTTAAGGGATTGGTCCCTCTTGTCAGTCTATGGCTATGTTCTTCAGAAAACTCATCCTTTTGCAGCCATGTACCTTATGGCAAAACCTTTTTTTTTTTCTTTTTGAACTATTTCTATGTAGCTAGACACTAATAGTTACGTTATTAGTTTTCTCTGCAATACAAAATCTCTGTCTGGTCCCTTAACAAAACATTACAAATCTCTAACGATGTGAACGACGAATCTAGGGCTGTACAATTTCGGCCAAAAAATATATGTATTTGTCAATATTGCAATTGCAATTTAATTTTCACTTAGTGTAATTTTTTTATAGCAAGCAAAAAATATAACCATTAACTTTTTATTGACGTAGAAAACAAATTATATTATATTATTTTGGCTATTATGTACTTATATGGCATTTTGTAAGAATGACTAACGTCTTGCTATTTGCTCTGAATTGCATTTCATCCCTGAGAGATAGACCCAAAATAGTTATTTTCTTTACATTTTCTTTTAACAAGATGGTAGGGACTCTGACTCTAAAATCGCAAATGCGATAAATCATTCAGACCCAACTCTTTGGTGATATGCGTTTACCCCATGGGAGAGTGGAAGGAAATGAGCTCTGAGCTAAATCCTGCATATTTACAGCACAGCCGTTTGTCCATTAATATGCATTGTCCTATTTAGGGGTGTCCTTGGACCAAGCATTTTGCTCTGTTAACTGGCGTGTGTAATTTGCCGTGCCATTGAAAATACTTGTAATATATTTTTGCACCACCAGAGACCGCCAGAGCGCTCTCAAACATTTGTTCACAAAAAGCCGTCATCGAGCATGGCTATAGCGAGTTTAACTTTTCAATATGAAGCGGCCATAAACAGCACAGCGTGGGAGCGCTTTACAACCGAGAATGACGGATCAAAATGCAAGTATTGCATTGCAGTGCTTAGATATACTTCAACTTCAACAGCCGACACCCGGGCATCACTTAGGAGGTAGCTAGGTAAGCTAAAGGCACAAAACTCGCCTTTCTCATTATTGTTAAAACGTGGTGGAGGGATAAGTGTTGTTGTTGTACGCATGAATGACTGTTTCTCACAATGTTTCAAAAAAAGCGGGCTAAATGACTGCAGGTAAAATAAATAAAAATACTGTAGGGCCACGTGAACGCAAGTCAGTGACCTACTTTGACTGCTCTGTCATTACCACTGTGTTTAATTTCTATAAATTAATTTTGTTTTAAATGTGTTCCAGCCATTTAATAAAAGGTGTTGACAATGAAAAACCCCTTTCGCGTCTGTCAGTATAACGTAACGGAGGGGGCGGCCGGCGGGGGATTGCTAGTGCGCACACTAATGGTTAACAGAGTATTAACCGCTAAGGGCCTCGGTTAACGGTTAATGAAAAACTTGAAAACGTGCAGCCCTAGTCCCATTCAAATAAATGAATAAATGGAATGGAATAAAAACTACAATGTCAATTGATAATTACATCATTCTCACAACAAAGAGCAGCATTGACTTCAGTCAATGATTTGGGCTTGTTTTGTACATATTTGTGAGAGAACACAGCCACAAGCAGTGAACAAAATATCCAGTCATCTCAACCACAAGACAATAACTTACGTAGGCTGCTTACAAAAATTATATTTAGTCAATAAAGTAGTTATCCATTAATGTTTAAGAGCTTTTTCCAGGTATCCAATAATGCAAATCACTATTTTACACTTTGTTGGTTAGAAAATGCAAATGCTATTGACCTATAACCACTAAAACTAAAATAACCTGTAGTTTCACTTCCTGATCCTACAAGTGAGTACTTTGAAAGAGAAACAATGAAATTTTTCTACGGGGTCTTGCTTGGTTTCTTTTATTGGTTTAGCGCTTAACATTCAAGGTTTCTCTTGGGTCTAAATGCTCCTGGACGTGTGTGAAATGTGAACAGAACCGAGCTTTCTGATGTTCCATTACAGCCTGTGGACAAAACCAAGGAAAACATCCCAGTGAAGAGCAGCGTGTGCGAGCGCTTGTGCTGATGCAGTAAGGTCAATATTCAATTAAGTCTAAGAGGCCCTGAGCCTTTAATAAAGAGAGCTGCTCTGGCGCAGAGGCACTCCAGGGACGCAGCCAACACCAGTACGATTCGCTTTCAATCACTCTCTGTGACTACAAGCACAGCTTCAGTCAAACTAACAATAAGTAAAAAATAAGGTGGTCCTTCTTTTGGAGAGGTTGGTGCACATGAAGATATCCCAAATTTAACAACTTTTGTGAAACACTTGGTGAAAAATAAGACATAGGCTGTGTCCGAATGTCCACACTATTTCCTATATAGTGGTCACGCCATTTTGTAGGGGCGTCCGAATGTCCAGAGAGAAAAAAGTAGTGCACTCAAAATTTCCCACAATGCATTCTGAAAAGTAGTGAGCAGCGGTGTTCACTACACGGGTCAATATAGCCCACAATGCATTGCGTGAGTCGGAAAAATGCCTGACAGCAACAGGTCTTTGAACTAAACAACATGACTGAATGAAATCAGCTGTTTCAATCGTGTGTTGTGTATTTATCATGAATAAATGACTTAAATATAAACGGTTACGGTGAAAAATGCTAGCGTTAGCTGCTTACCTTTAGCTTGAGCTGTTAAATGACCGATAGCTTCCTCTCGAATAATCCAAGCCATTCATGTAAAATCCATGTTAAATATAACGTATCTGACTCGTATTTATCCATAATTAGTCCCCTGTCTCATGAGTTTGGTTGGTCTTTATCGCAGAAATACATTTTTCCCGGAGTTTAGCGAACTTTTAGCAGATGTAGTGCACTCATTCTGCTGGCGCTCCGGACACCGGCCTCTGACCTACTTTCTGCACGTCTTCTGGAGTGATTTTTTTTCCTTTTTTTATTTAAAAAAAATGTTTTTAATTTTAAATGTAAAATAAAATGCCTGTAAAAGTGCCAAAACTGTCGTTCTGTTTAATAAAATAAACATTTGTAACAATAAATAAATTCAGAAAGAAAAAAAAAAAGGTCGACAGGCGCGCGCGACGTCACGCAGCTCGGAGAAAGTAGTGGGCTTCTGTCCGAATAGCCAACAGAATCAGTGGACTATATAGTCTACTATATAGTGCGGGCCTATGTAGTGAATGAGGGGTTAGAGACTAGGGTGGACATTCGGACACAGCCATACAGTCAGCAAAACCTTCAAAATGGCGACCGTTGTACTTACGGATGGGCTTTCATCTCTATATAGTTCTTCGGAATGAAGCCATCTTTCCCGTTTAGCTCTGCCTTATACCAGTTCTGGTCACATTCTTCATTTAATACCTGTGGATGATAAAAGACGACACATTATGCAGCGATGGACGACACAAGACATGATAGACTAGCGGCTAGCAACTGCAACATGCTAAGGCTAGCAACAGCATGCTAATGCTGACGCCAATTAATCAAGGCTAATCACACTATAATAGAAATACCTAAAAAAAAAGCCTTATAAAATAGAATAGCCAAGTGGCCAAGTGTTTGTATTTTAGTTTATGAAATGGTGTTAAAGAACTAACATATCTAACATATTTGTAATGATCAGATCACTTTATGTCAGTCGTTTATATTAATGTAACCTAAAGCCTGTCACATACCCAAGGATATTTAGTGCAGAAAAGATCAGAGATCCTTGTTAAATGTTTTCCATTAGTTAATTCATAGATAAAATTGATAATTGATCTGTAACATCATGACAAGATAAGACTTTATTGATCTTAAAATGGAGAAAAGAGACCATTCCATTTTTCACTCAAAGAAAGTAACTTTTAAGAAAGTCTCTTGGTATCGGTTAATATCGGCAGATACTCAAACCCACAAGATCGATATGGGAAGCATAAAAGCTGGATCGGTGCATCTCTAGTAAATATAGTAAAATGCAGTGGTTAATCTTGCATGCGATAGCGAGAGGTGCTTGTAGCTAAACGAGAGGTTCTTTAGTGGATATCAAAGGAAGGCGGAGTTTTTTTTGTGTGTGGCAGAAACCAAATTTTAAAAAAAACTTTTTTTTTTTTTAATACAGACAGATTTTAATACCATAGCACCTTGAAACCAGTTAAGGTATTGACCCATCCCTTGTCGCCATGAGGTCTCATGTTCTTATACCAGTTCACATTCCAGTTTGGTCTTGTGATTAAATGGACACCACCAACTGCCATACTTTGCAATGAAAATTGCAATGAGACATTTTTCCGAAACCATTCTAGTGTCAGTCCCCCTGCCATTCGTGATATTTATTTTTGCATTATCTGCAACATAAAATGTAACACTTAGTTGGGCCTACGACAAAAATGTCTCCATGACTTGGCACTCGTTTTTCTGATGCAATTACTGGAGAAATCTGGATATGAAATTCTGAAGTGAGATGACACCTCAAACTGACGCTGCAAAACTTCCTACAAGGCTTGCAGCAATCTTCCCGTTTACTCCTGCCCTGAAAAGGTGTTATATTTTGAAGATGACAGACTGATATTGGTTGCGTAATCCTGGCTTTTTTTTTCTTTCCCTTTGTGAGTGGGCGGAGGTGGCATTGGGGGATGGGATTAATCTCTGGTGTCACATCTGCTTTGCCGAAGCTCTGTCGGTGAAGAACTACTTTGCACTTTCACGCCAGACGTCTCTCTCTGATCATACTCCATCTGCATAATTCAGGCAGAGAGCTGTTTAGGCGCTCGCGGTTTTCGTACGGCAGAGGAAAAGGGCACGGCAATCTCGCGCCACGCCGAATTAAGCACTGCCGTCACCGTTTGGGAAATCTTGTTGTGTGCGTTTTCCCTCTGCCGTCAGCTCTTTGGGAGGTGAGAAATAAGGCTGGGTTAATCTCAATCTAATCTGAGAGTGATTGGTCACAACTGGAAAACTGCACAGGCTGCAAAAAATTGTAGGTCTGTGGTTTTCATGTGGTCCATTTTCAGAGGGCCATAGATGAATTGTTGTGACCATTTTTGATTGTTGTTCTTACTAAGCATTTTTGCGCCAAACCGTTCATATGGACAGTTCCTGTGACAACCCCCAGCCCATCTTCAGATCAAGCCTCCAGTCCCCTGTGCTCATGTTCGCAATGAAAAACACGTGCCGCAAGTTAGCAAAACGACCTTTTAGCATCGTGTCCGAAGGCATCCATATGGAACTTTATACCTTGGAAAATTCATAATGGAACAAGGAATACAGTTTTCGGGAAGTTTACACAGGGCCTAACACCAGAGGTGTCCAGACCAGAAAGCCACAACATCCAAAGGTTTTCATAAAGTTTATACAGAGCTAAACTGTCTTCCTCTGTCTAGTAATGGCGTGTGCATACAGCGTTGTTTGGACAAAGGCATGCACTGTCAATGTTCCCAAAGTGTTTAGTTGACGCTTCACAACTGTTGTGTAAAAGCACAAAGGCCATACCGCGTTTGCTACGCCGATCCCATCAGATCTCGGAAGCTAAGCAGGGAAGGGCCTGGTCAGTACTTGGATGGCAGACCGTTTGCGAACGCCAGTCTGGGTAAATGTAGTGTGTGAGTGAGTGGTTGGTGGTAATTGGAGGAGCTGATAGCACAGACTGGTTGCCTCGCTTCCATCAGCCTACCCCAGGGCACCTGTGGCTACAACAGTAGCTTACCACCACCACGTATGGCGTGAATGAATAATGACGACAGTGTAGCACTTTGAGAAACCTGGTAATACAGGCTTGTAAAGCACAATACAAGTGTAAGGCATCATTATATTGAGAAAAGACACGACTATTGTGGTGTAAACAGTCAAACCTGAAGCTACAGCAGCAAATCTATGTAATATAATACCCTCTACAAACAATAAAACATCATCGCCATTACATCTTACACACAAACTTGTATTCTCTCAAATGTGCACAGTGAGTAGGATCTAGAGTTTAACGCATACATTGCAAATCTTACCAAAACTGCACATTCGTTCAACCTTCGGTGAGAACTTGGTAAGCAGATGTCTGACTAGTTCATGTCATAAGAGAATAAGTTCCAGTGATGCAGCAGAATACCAGCTGCTACAGGCCGTGCCCACCTGCTCCTTGTGAGCCACAGCGTTAGGGCACCGAGGTTATAGATACAGGTTACAGACAGTAACACAATGTTAAATAAAATAAAGAGTTTTGTGTTATTCAAAAGAGGGTAACATTTACAAATTTGAATCTAAAACCAGTTTGCAACACTGTGTACACAAGTTAACATGCAAACATTGAAGCAACATGAATAATATTGTACGTACATTTTTCCCACAAAGTACCACCTCAACAAATATTTCACCAACCAAGTCCCACCAGGCCAAGATCAAGATTATTTCAGGATTAAACCGGGTCTAAAAGAGTAAACCAGAAAGCTGTTTAGCCACACTACCTGCAGGATCAGAATAGTTGAAAGGACACAGCTGATAGTGTTGAACTAACGTGCCGTGTCCCAATGACAAAGGCCGCCAGCTCGCTGCCAGGCCTGTCCCTGTGAACTCCCCCTGACCTCCCCTTTGTAACAGTCACACACGTTGGCACATTGTGCACTTGTGTCTGATCCAAGTGATTTCATTAAGCCATACGAGCAGCAGTGGGCGTGGCGCTAATCGCTGACTCACGGTCGATACGTAGAAGTGTTCGTTTCGTCGACCGATATTAGCAGAAAACAAAATAAACATACACTTTGACAGCAGTAGATGAATCCCAATTAAAATACAGCATAAAGACATTACAAGGACATTTTCTGAGTTCTGACAACAACATTAGATTTGCTATTTCGAACACATTAACATCTGAGAGAAAGCGCTAATACTATAAGAATCACACGCAGTTGTGTTAAACTTCAGAGAAAGTTTTGTAGAGCATGTCAAATCCATGGAAAACAGATTTTAGCATTACATTTTTCGAGATTCAGCTAATGATTAAAATTATGACTTTTATTCAACGGCATTTAATTGCACGGACCTAATGCGGATTAGAACTAAAACATCAGAAGAGAGTGGGCCCATGACTAAATTAAAGATGCTGCACCTGATTTTCATAAGTGAAATTCATTTTGCCTAATCATTTTTTCCGTGTTGAGTGTTCTTTTTTTAGTGATCTTAATCCCAAAGGAAGCACTAATGTAAATGTTGTACATTTTGACCAGAATGTGAAATGTGCTTATAAACTTATTGCTGCGAGGAATCTCGATCAGTGGTGGATTGGGATCCAAAAGTGGGTTGCAGAATCATTGCATAAAATGACTGCTTCTGAGTTGTTTTGGTCATGATTTCAGCTTTATAGACTTGTAAATTATAGCTGATAGGATAGTCACATATTTCACGTTGGATTCAACAGATTTTATATTTTATTTAGCCAACAGTTGGTCATCCTATAGTGTGTCCCGTACCAGTTAAGAACCACTGATCAATAGATGTTATGCTTTGGTCCAACATTATAACAATATCAACTGGCTTTCTTTTAGTGGGTTGAAAACACGAATAAACTTGCTGTCAAAATTAACATTGCCAATGCTATGTTGAGAGAGAACAGAAAACCCCGAACAATGCCAGGGGCCGCAGTCATGAGCTGCATGTGATGGTGCGAATTGACGACCCGGCAAGCTCTGCGTCTACAGAGAACAGCAAGGGTCCGGGGGGAGCGCATTGGTGGGAACGAGGGATCACACAGCTTTCGAAGAAAAGTCTTCAAAAACAAACAGAAAAGGCTGAACTGTGGGAGGCTGAACGGTGCCTCGGAGGGGGAGCTGCGGTCAGACACAATGCTTCAGTCGTCAGCAGCACCAGGGGCAGCCGGCCCACACGCTGGCAAACATCCAGGCGTGCCAACTCCTCACGCCGACATTTAAGATGAACAAACTTTCACCATCCCACTTTTGCACTTACTTGAAATTGACTCGCTTGTGAACTGCATTTTGATGAGGCCGAAATACTGAAATAAATCCATAGAAATTTGAACCCAGTTTGAAAGATGTTTACTTTGGGAAACGTTTAAAACTCTTGTTCCCTGAACCTAGTCAGCAAGACATTTACTTTGGTAACTTTACAGACTTCTGTAGCCCAAACCTAGTCAGCAAGATGTTTACCTTTCAGACTTTTGTAGCCAGTCGCCTGAATGCAGTTAGCATTAACCATCAAACATGGCAAATCACTGCTCAAGATGTTCTTGGCCCACTTCTATGATATCTATTACCATTGGATTTGAGAATTTTATACATCATCATAAAGGCATTAAAGTATTACTTGCAACATACATTTTTCAGACTATGAAACGGAAAGGAACTTTGACTATGAGATGTCCACAATCAGTGACATCAGCCGCTCCAGTTTGGAGGAGGGTTTGTTTTGGTTGGTCGGCTCAAAGCTCTAATAGAACTTGGGTAACCCTCCATAAATTACACCCGTCTACAATCGGGCATAACAATAGAGTGGAGTGAGGCCGTCAGAACTATGGCTGGACTTATCGGAATGCCTGAAATACTATTGGATACTTTCCAAGATAGAAAAACAAATCCCATCAACTTTGTGAGCAGAACCTATTGCAATTACGCGGATTATCCAACACAGCTGCTATTTTGTATTTGGCATTTGAAACAAAAAGGCTAATAATAATTGCATTAGCGTCTGCATAATGAAGCTGTTTGAAGCTTGGCATTTGGCTGAGAACTGATGCCAAGCGTTGCTAGGAGACTCTACTGGAGAACTTCATACTCTGCATCCGCATCGAGGACAGTATCAACAGTTTGCTCTCTCTGCAAACACTCAAGCCGTTAGTGACAGTGATCTGTTCGAACACACAGGCTCGGTCTCCATGAACAAAGTTTGCTTTGTCAAACATGTTCCTGAAATAGAACTGCTACATTATGATGAAAGTCTCAAACCAATGGATGGCTCACATATACACTTGTACGAGTTCATTTCACTTCAGTCAAACTGTATCCAGTCCATGTGGATTCTGCTGGTAACTAGTAAACAGGACTATAGAGTATATACAGCTTATTTATTTTCGAAGAAAAATATGTTTTTAGAAATGAAATTAGAAGATTTAGCTGGCACATTATAAACCAAAAACTGACTGATTTCACAATATCGGCTATCGGCCGATTTAGCACTGAAAAAAGCAGATATCTCCGGCACCGAAAGTGATGGACTTCCTCAGGGCCTCAGGGGACAGAAAAACATTGCAATGAAAATTGGTTAGCTACAAGTTTGTTAAATACAAGTTTCACTAAACCTCAGTCAATATGGACATGCTGCATGTCATTTTGAAGCACAAAACCTGGAGAATTCAATCGCTGAGTTAGTTTTAATCGCCGCGTTTGTATTTTTGATCACCATGCAAAATGCCATGGCTAGCAACTGTATACTAATGCTAACAGCAGAATGCTAATGCTAATGGAAACTAATCAAGGCTGGGACAAAAACAATGATTGAATCACCTAAAAATATAAAGTAAAATCGGCCACTGCTGGAGTAGCCAAGTATTTATGTTTTTACAAGATTATAGACCAGACATTTGGAAAAATCAGCCAAAAATATCGGTCAAAAATATCCCCCAAAAAATTGGCATCAGCCCTAGACAAAACCTGTATCGGTCGACCTCTACTTCATACAAAATGTTAATGCAATAGTCTATAGAAACCATGTAGCTGATTGCCGTCCAGAAAGTCTTAAAACTAGGGCTGAACAATGGGGCCAAAAAACAATATTGTGATTTTTTTTCCCAATCAATTTTGCAATTGCGATTTCATTTATATTTTTCTTTTCATTAACCAATAAAAAAAACGTTGATGCATAAAACTAATGTAAAAAACTGAGATCATTTATTAATTACTACAGACTGATGAGGCACTAAGTAAAACTAATGAATAAGGGCCAGATCACTCACCTCTTTAAACTCTTACATTTGTAAATACTCTAAAATGTCATACTGAAATGGCCCTTTCTTGCTACAGTATTCACTCTTGTGTTTCATTGCTATGAGAAAATATGCTCCTTATCATTATATCCAAAACATTTCCAAACATGGATCAAAATAATGTGCCTCTGCGTTATGTTATCTAAACTCATCCCGCCTTACTTTAATCTTAGGGTTTTGCAGGGATAATGAATTTATGTTTTTCACACATTAGTTTTATGTACAAACAATAAGGCAATGGTATGCAAAAATAGCATCTCTTATTTTTTTTGACACGTGTATAATTCGATAACATAGTACGCTAAAGACAGAAGAAATGTCAGTGGAAAAAAAGAAAGGTCACCCTGCAACAACATGTGGAAAAGAGAAGTTAAATATTTGCATGCTGGGCAGTTTTTTAGAGCGAGCGTACAGTGAAGAGACAACCGCAGCATTGTGCGGCGAACTGAGGCCCGTCTGTGTGCGGCCGGCCGGAGCAGCCCGGCGCCCCCCCCCTCTCGCTGGACACGTTTTGTCCCTTTCATCTGATGGCAGCCACAATAGCCGTGCATGGGGAGTTTGTACTTGAGCGGTTAAGGTCCCGGCTGGAGGATTATCTCCTGCCCAGCTGCCAGTACAGCCTGCCTCCGCCCGCTGTGATATCTCTTTTCACACACCGAGATGATGAAGTCAAAAAGCACGACATGGCGATGAATGTAGAGGTAGGAGGTTGGAGTAGGGCGGCATAGCTTTAGAAAATATCCAATTGCGTTTTCACAGTAAAATATTGCACTTAGCTGTACAACAGAAGTGCACATATCAGATGGGAGTGTTAATTCTCAGATGGTGCAACCTGCTGCGAAGATGCTGCGCCAAGCTAACCAGCATGTTCGGAGGTACAAGAAACCGGAGCACCTGGAGGAAACCAACGGTACACAGACATAGGGAGAACATTCAACGCAGAATTTGAACCAAAAGTCCTTCGAGCTGTGAGGCAAGACGTTCCACCAGACCTTGATCAAGATCGCGACTAAAATCATGTCCTAAATACATCAAAATTGTCCACATCTAAATAAAACTCATATTGAAATTTGCAGTTGAACCCAAGTTCCACCAAAAGAAGCCCATGTACCACAGTTTGATTACCATTACAATATGGCATTTACTGTAAAAGTGATTGGCATATGAACTGCGCACTTCAAACAAGCACATCTACGATTTGGCCGACATGGCAAACCACAGCAACCTCAGAGGCCCACGTTAAGAAAAACAAGCCACAGCTGAACACAAAACTGAATAGCAAAGGCAAGTATAAGTTTGAGAGATTTTGCAATTATTTGTGATTACAGATGCCGTTACAATGTCACGAGAGAGATTAAAAATGGCTGTTGTGACATCCTTAGACAGTTTCAGGGAATTCTCTCGTGCGGTTTGGGGGTACAGGTGGACGCAAGAGCCGCCTTGTTTTGGCTGTGTTTTTTTGGGTCGAAATGACTGACCTCCTTTGCTCTCAGCAGGGTGACGGCGAAGTGGGGATGAGAAGCCAAAGAAGCGAAATCTACGACCCCATTTAGAGGCGCAGAAGGGGAGAGAGCTGACATTAGGAGGGAGCCGAGTAAATAGGGCTTAATAACTCTTGTAATTAAAACAATGCTTAAGGGGGGGGGGGGGGCTGCAGCTGCCAGTGTTGGAGATATGCGCGCGACATTTAACACAAGGATCATAAACTTTGCGTATAAAACGGTGTTGGACGACTGCTGCTGAATTTGCAAAGCAGTTGAAAATGCTAACCACATCAGAAAGTTAGTGACCTTTAATTTTAGCCTTTTCCAAATGGATTCGCGTGGAATTGCAATTGCAAATGGAGACTAGTGCCCTCTGCTGACGTTTTGTATGCAGAATTTTCATTAAGGACGTCATTTGACTTGATCCATATGTATGAACACATGATTGGTTGCAGTATGCATATAAACTAATTCTCAATGTGTCCAAAGTATCTTACACAGAAATAGAAATGTGACATTTGAAAACTTATGGCAAGGCCGAATTATTACTTAAAGGGTGACAGTTAGAATTTAGTTTGGTCCCAAAAACAACATCTACTTGGAAGCCGAATGGGGAGCAGTCTTTCTGTTTGCCATGTTATCGGAACTGGACAGAATACAGTTTGTTTTGGCTTCATCCTCCGCTGACTTGCTAAATACTAAAGTGCTCTGTGGTAATTGGAAATGATGGTGCTTAAAACGATGTTTACTCAGCAACGACAGTCGCTGTGCGTGTCATAATGCAAATAAGAATGTTGAAAGAATCATAATGTTGGCTAAATAAATCGCAGGCAAGTCAAACGGTGGAATGAAATTAGCGATCAAATGACAGTCAACTAAAAATACCACGTATTGTAAAGCTAGTTTATTTTGTTATTTTGATTTCTTAGCCATCTCTAACCCTTGGCAGTGAAAGGGATGACAATGGCTCAGTGGTTAGTGCGTTTGTCCAAGAATCTAAAGGCCAGTGGTTCAAATCCAGCTTTGACCAGTGCAAGACTCTTCACCTACATTGCTTGTATGAATGTTGAGTGCGATTGAGGGATTTCTGGTGGTTGCAATGGTAATGCAGTGTGTGTGAAGTGTCTGGAAAAGTTCCACATCGGATTAATATGTACACAGTATGAAATATTATTCAAGGCTTCAGTGCAATAATGTCGTCATATTTCTAGTAATTTCTACATGTTGGCTACTCTAACACAGAGCAAAATGACTGCAGTCTTGTCTAGCAAGCTGTTTTTGTTTCGTTATTATTGTGGAACTTTTGTTCAAGTCTACTCAAACCCAGAGGGACCTCGTCACCCTGGCCCCTTCAGACGGTTGGACGCTATGGTCACATAAATGGCAAAGTGAAGAAAAGTCAAGAAAGTAAGTTTGGTATTGATATTGCAAACACTGTTCTGTATATGAGTACTTGATGTTTAGCAGAGTAACACAACTTTGCAAAGCATGTATTTTTATGTAAGTGTATTGTAATCATAAGGGTCAACAGTTTCTTAACTCTTTATTCATTTCAAGAATTTTATTATTACAAAAGAAAATAGTCTTCAGTATCAAAACATTGTCGATTATGTATATTTTATGCAGCTTAAAATTAGGGGTTGACAATATTGACAAACATCTATTATTTCCGCTATCCCAGTAACGACAATTAGCTAGTACTTTTGCAAACCATACGCAAAGCAAATGTGCAATTCAAGATCTCAAGAACTGTTTTGCATGTTTTTCTCCCGTTTTGTCATTTATAATAAAATCAGCATTTTAAATTTTGCCCATCTTCCAAAAAACAATTTTGATAAATCTTTGCCCACCCTCTACTAAGAACTCAAACAGTAGGACCTTTTTAAAAACACAGCTGTCAAACTGCAGCGTGTCAAGAGGGAGTGATGTGGGGATGAGAAGGCCCAAGCCATAATTACAGTCATCTGCCTCGACACTCCAGAAAAGCACAGAAAATTAAATGGACGACGAGGCAGAAAAACAACCGACGAGTTTGAGAGATGAATGCTCAAATCAAAAGGACGCTGTTGTAGGGAGAGGACATGGAGCACTCCTTGTGATCCCTCTCAGGAACACCCCTTCAGGGCAAATAGACAGAAAAATGAGGGCATCTCTTCTTCAGAGCCAAACAAGCTATTCTGCGGTGCGCGCTGTCCTCAATCTGTGGCAACAACTAAATCCCTTTCCCCCCCCCCGTAAGCCCATCAATCTACCCCCACTTTTCCTTTGTTGAGTAAATGCAACCAGAATTTCCTCCAGAAAACTGCAGCTAAAAATGTGTCCGTCTGCCTCTTTTCATTTAAAGTTAAGCGATCGTTTTCACTTACCTGAAATGTGTTAGAATGTATCCTTGAAGCAGCTGTGCGCACGAGGGAACTGTAAATGACTGGTAATGTATTAGTAAGATAAGCTTGAATAAAAGCAGTGCCATTAAAAGTAACCTTGGGTAGCGGCCGATATCTGGGCCAGGCATGTGGGAGAGGAAAGCCTTCATGTCGACCAGTGTAGCAGCCACTTTTGCCAGTATTTTGTTGTGTAAAGCACTTTTTTGTTGTTGCCATCACTATTTATCAATGATTAAATGTTAAAGCTGCCATCTAACAGTGAAAGAGAAGTAACGGCAACCAAACGGAAATAACGCATCCCATCACGGAAAGGTCAGGAAGATATGCTTGTTTGACTTTTATAAACCAACAGAAATTCAGAATCTCTTTTACAGAGATCTGGCTCCATGAGGGGTCCCCATTTGACATGTTTTTAATGGTAGGGGAAACTAGAGAACCTAGATGTCATCCATCTGACTGGGACTGGCACAGCCTAAAACGAAAGCACATTAGCCTGGCCAGACAGTCTACATGAGTTCCCTATTCTTTACAAAGACTTTTAGTCGCTGACCGGGCATAATATCCTAAGAGTACTAGATGGCCATGATTGAAAGCATATTACCAGTCAGTGAAAAGCCGATATGCTGCAAGCGGGATGCTGCATGTTTTATCAATAAGAAAAATAGTGGTGTTGCAATGCATCGGCCGGAGAGAGGAGACAAATGTGAATGATCGATGTATTTTTGCCCCAAAGAACTTAAAGACACAAGAAATCATTAGCAACTCGGTTCAGATTTTCAATCATAGGAAAATTCCAGCAGGTCAACAAGAATGCGCAATAATACTTTCAATAGTTGGAAACAAAAAGAACAAAATACTCATGTAAATAACATAAATGTACTTCTTCTGAGAGTAATAAAAGAAGGTTCAACACCGTAGAAAATTTTTGGGGTCATTCTTTTGAACAGAAACAGAAAGCAGGAGTGGCAAGCTGGCCAGGCTAAAAACACACAGGTTTCAGTCATGATTTTCCTAATTTAGTATCATTTTGAGTCACATTTCCCGCATCATATTTCCTCAAATCATGCAGCCTGAACATGAACCACGATTTATTTTGGGGCATGTCATAACTGGAGTGTTTTAAAATTTAGCTGAGAGATTGACAAAGAGTTCTCATGAAGCCATCAGCTTCTCTTCTTGTGAATTCTGTGAGATCTTTAATGCTCCGGCAAGTCCTGGACCCTTCAGAGGCGAAATAAAGGTCGACACAAGTTCTAGCGCATTACCCAGTGGAGCAGATGTTAAAGGACTAATGGCTGTGACAAATGAAATGCAGCATTGGCCCATCTGCCGCATGTTGAAAAGGGCAGGAAAGGACTTCTGCAAACACCTCTGTCCATTTCAGTGTGAGGGGAATGTGGCTTTGTCCACATGGACCTGCGGAGGCGACGTAACGGGAGAAGCACATAGAAAAGACTTCTGCGCTTATGTAATACTAGTGCTAGCGAGTTGTTTAACATGTGGAAAATCAAATACCGGTTGTAGATACAGACAACACACAAACATGTGATGCTGTTGGATAAATCTGGTTCTTTCTTTAAGTTATTGTATAGGCCTGAATTTCTTACATTTCTTTTACTAAACATTTCACAACTTGTAGTGAATGATTATTGATTTCTACACAAAGGCATAAGACAGTTACAGAATAAACTACTCCCGAAATGAGACTAAAGACAATGCGTTATACTGATAAATTACCCTCAAGCATTGCTAATGTCTGTGCCATTTCTCTACAGACAACATTTCATCATCATAAGAATTTATTGCGCTTATCCTTTAGCGCCTTAACACTTCACAAAGCTGCAAGTCTGTAGTCAAAAGAAACAGGATACTGTATGCAGTTCATCATCCAGAGACACTAATTAAGAAGAGCTTTTGGTCATTCCCTCAAATGCAAATGTGAACGCCGTACATGTTGCTACACTGCTGTTAGCATTTTAAGTTTGCTGCATCTCAGCTGCATAGTAAGCAACCCAACCGGGAGCGTTGACCCCACTCCGTTTCAGCTGCTGAACACAGATGGGCCTTGATTGCCGCTTTGGGGACATTTTGGGACTGTTGAAACATACCATAACTATCCAAAGGGGCTCTTAGGACTGTCACTGGTCAATTGAGTAATAAAACTTGTATTAGTTTAGTTACTTCTCTCAATTGATAATACTCCTAAGCCTGCTGCTGCTTAGTCCGGGCTCTGATGATTTGCAGAATGCCTTTCCAAAAAATAAGGGCCACCTTTAATAACAAAACAAAAAGTGCGAGTGATTCCTGATTTTAAAACACAAATTGAATAATAAGAAAAATCACTATTGATCTCCAAAATAGTTAAGCCCTCCTACTAAAGGTGCCCCTAAGTTCGTTAAACGAAAAGATATCCCTTCACCCCAGGAGCAGGCGAAGGACAGTCGAAGCCTATCAGAAGTGCAATAATAACATTGAGCGGGCCGCTGGCGGATCATGTTCCGTTGCGCTTGTGAGAGTGTAGCGTTTGCTGGAGCCCGCAGTGGAGCACAGGAAGCTGCTGAGGGGTGGGAAGACAAATCAAACAGGATGTGAGAGAAGCAAAGCCGTGTCATTAACCTCCGCGTGCGCACTCCCCGAGGTTAGGATAGACTACACATGTTCGTCACGCTTTAACCAGTGCAGATTTTGGAGAAGTGCTAGTTCATGCTGCGATCCAGGCCAGACAGTTGGGCGTGCTGATGTAGAGGTGTCGGAAAACGTGGGGAAAGCTCCGTCAGCACAATACAGGCTGGGAAAAGTGTGAAAGTGCATGGGACAACTATGATTACTTACCAGAAGCATTATCCGGTCAAACCAAATAATGATTAGAAAAACATGAACGTCGTCTTAAGAGCCAGATGCGCCTTAATGACAGCTGCTCTAGAAGCAATTTCTTTGGAAGGCAACGCTTCATTCTTCAACGTAATTACAGCCTACATTTGACAGTGCGAGTTGACATTGGCTTTCCATCATGGCCGCTGACTGCTAATGATCCACAAGGGCTATGGACTGGGCTGTACTTAGATCCTGAAGAGGCTCTGAATTATCGTCTGCGAGCATAAGATTTCTTAATGGCTGCAGTAGAGCTGGATACTGCGGCAGAGGTGAGCATCCCCTCGTCGAGCGAGGCTTGTTTCAAAGATCTGTGGACTGGATGCGTCTGACGGTGCCAGCTAGCAGGCCTGTTAATCTTTATTTATTAAAAGGAGGAAATGAGAACAAGTGCACAGCGCCCAGGGCAACGGCTACACTCTGCTGTAGCCTGCTCCTTAGCCATTACATTGATTGTGTTTCGTGCCAAGCGGTAAAAAGTCTAATCTATGGGTTTCGGTCGCTTGCGGACCAACAGCATCAAAGCTTGACTCTACAGATAAGATTTTTTTCTGAACCTATTGGCTATATGACTTTGCTGAAAACAGTATAGAACAATAAAAGTTTAAAAAAAGTAGTTTCAACTTAAGCCAATTTTTACTTTCTTTTTTACTTCTGTGCTTGTGAAAAGTTGAATATGAATAAACTTAAAAGCTTAAAGCTTACACTGCAGAGTACTACAAGGTGTCATCCAAATGTTCGGGGAAGGGTCTAAAAACATCATAAATTCACAAGGTCTTCCTTTTTTAAACTTATCAACATGGTGCAGTCAGACTGACGGAAAAGAACTAGCCACGCAGAGCGAGTTCCCCTTTTGTCTATGCATGCTGGGAAATCACGTTGAGAAACTTGCGTGCATTATGCAAATCTGCCCGAGCTCACACTTTGCGAGACGTGGATTTCCTTCAGAATCCGACGGAGCGGCCTGCATGAAGAGGAGGGTACTGCGCGCGTGGCTCTCGCTGATAACGAGTCCGAAATAATGTCGAAGTCGCAGCGGGTGCTTTAAATGGCGTGTTTGAGAGCTCATGACAATAAGGAGCCTCCGAGTGTGGCCAAAACACTCTAAAAGTCCCCACCTGCTCCGTGATAGAATTTGCTGATTCAAACCGCAGATGTTTTAACTTGGTTCAAGCTTAAGATCGCTGAAATTACTGCATGAAAGACAAACTGACAAAAAGGTAAACAAATTCTCCATCAGCAAAAACAGACTACGGCGAAATAATATTCTCAGACTGGCATCAAAATGTGGTGGCATTACCAGATTGTTGTCAGTGGATAATACTTTATACTTCATTGTTTACTTTGGAAAATGTATGTTCAATTCCGAGAAAAATAAGGTAAGGATGCCGATATTGTTATAATTTTGTTGCGGTGAGTCTTCCCAAGTCGTGACTTGAGTGCAGTTGCACCGGTTCGTAGTGTGGACGAGGATAAACAACTTGAAACCAGACCCCAATTGCAGCAGATCAAACGAGTTTTGTATTTTAAAGCCGATTTTGGACGCACAGGAGAAGCGTACAAGGATTTACCGACCTAAAAGTGACCGCACTTGGAGAGCCAATAACAGCAGCCGATAACGGACATACATACAGAAACTACTATAGCCTAGCTCCCTATTGATTTCTCTATCCTAACAGCGGCACAAACAAAGCAACGGCCACGGCGAGCCCCACCCAGACGCCAAACAGCCCAACATTATATCACCCAAGTTCACAAGAACCACTTTGTCCAGCTACATTTCAACCGCACTCTTGGAGCAATAAATCTTTTGGACAATGCATCCACTTCTCATTTTCTTACTAAAACCACTGGAAATCCGTCCTCCTCCTTCCCCTACCTTTAATTTCCATTTGAGAGATCTATAACCACTGAACTGTGTTGGGCCAATGGTAATTATATGACACTGTTGACTAGGGGTGTTGAAAAATATCTATCCGCCGATATATCGCGATATTAGGTAGCGCGATTCTCGTATGATACAAAAAGCGCCCTTATCGATATTTAAACATCTATTTTTGGGGAAATATTCATTACAGCATCTCTCTTTGGTTCTGCACTTTAACTCCCGCCCGCTAGATGGCAGCACACAGCGCAGCCCGCTTGAGTAACACTAGAATCTAGTGAGAGTTGGAGAAACACAGGAAGAGCTATGAGACGCTCCGGGGCTCTTTTAAAACTCTACATTTGGCCTCACTTTGGCTTTTACAGCAAAGACAGAGACCTGGATTATTACGAGAGCCACCAGCTTTGTGTATATGTTGCTGAGTGTGTCGCCGCTGCGTTCGGAGAGGATTTATCTTCGTAGCATTTTATTGCGGAATTAAACGAAGCAGAGGGGAAACTAAATACAGCAGGCTCATGTTAAATCTGTGTCTCGCCACTGCAGTACTACGACACAAGTTTAAAAAGAGCCTGCTGTATTTCGTGTTTCCCCTCTGCTTTGTTTGTGTGCTATTGCTAACAAAAAGATTTCAAAGAGATGAGCGCTATAGTCACGGTGATGCCCGTGTTGTCATTATGTCCCTGATCTACGAGTGACACCCATTGTGGAGTAGATTAAGATTTTAAATGCCCCGTCTGAGTTATTATATATTTTAATGGATGAAACCCGTAATAGGTAATACTGATCGCTAAGGACTCCCAATTAATACTAGAAAACATGCATCCCCAGTAATTGGTTTCATAATCACCATACAACACCACAGTCACAAGCACATTAGTGAAAAGTATTTATATCATTCATAGATAAGATAGATAGATAAGATAGATCGATCAAACGTATTTGATACAAATGTAATGAAGGTGAATAGTTGTTTCCAAAGTAGTAAAAAAATAATCGAAATAATCGTCTAATTCGTCAATATCGGGATATATCGTATCATATCGCGACCTTTGTATCGGGATACGTATCGTATCGCCTGAGACTAGGCGATATACACCCCTACTGTCGACCAATCCGGACACAGGTTTCTCATGCTCACAAACTGTCCATGTTTGCCGATTTGGTCAGTTTTTCTCTCCAAAGAGAGAAAAAAAAGCAGGAAGAGAGGACAGAGACGCACCTTAAAGCAGCAGCATGGCATTGGCTGTTTGACAGACTCATGCAGTGTGGCCTCTCTCGCAATATTCGAGAGAAAAGTGGATTTGGGGTATTTTTCCTCGGGAATAGAGAATCGTCCATAGTTGCAGCCGTTCATGGCTAATGTGTCTAATTACTGGGCCCATCTACATCCGGGGCCACTAAATTGACCGTATATTACAGCACTTCTTAGATGGAGTCATGCTTTAATGTTGTGACAGTTAGCGGCAGCAATCGCTGGCTGGATGAAAAAAGTGCTCGACTCCCAGCTGTGACGCACTGTGCCAGCTGTCGGATACCGTTACTCAACTTTCCCAGAGCTGCGGGGCCAGTCCAATGAGGAGGGAGGAGCGGAGAGACAAACAAAATTGATCCAGAGAAAATCAGCTGGAGAGCTAAGGCTTCGGGATACCAGAATAATGTGCATCTTCACTGCACAAGCGATGACTGTGTAGTAATGGTTGTAGAATTTCACGCCAACGGCCTCTGCAAAAGAGTGTGCGCTTTAGATGACGGAATCTTTCACAGACCTATATTGTCAAGGGGTAAAAAATGTCTACAGAGTTTTTTAGTCCGCAGAATTTTAGGTCGAGTAAATTAAACAATATCACTAACAAAGCTTGTTCAATTTGGTAAAAGAACTAGTGAACTTGGATTAAAAAATAATAATCTGCCAGAATTCCATACCTGACTGTGGAAATCAGCCCATATGTTTTATTGTTTAAACAAGCTTTTTTGGTGTAACTCCCATAAGTTTATTTTTTGGACGGAGATCTTGACAGTAACATGATTGCGAACACGAGATTAATGTCAGCAAAAGGCAAATTAAAGTTGCATTTGGAAAAACCTCTTGACCTGGTTTAGCTTTTGAGAAGGCTTTCATTAAAATCTGAAGGGTTCCATTTTTTGGTTGTGCAGTGCAAATTATATTTGTTGATTAGCCGGTGTGGAAACCGATAGAGCATAATTTTTCTAGAGTCACCCACGATTCAGCTTCAATTCAAAATGGGCAGTGACGCTAAAGATAACACAATATATTGTTGATCTTTCTCCAGGACAACAGATGTTTTGAGATACTTTGCATACGTGTTGTCTGGTTAGGAAATCTACGACGGCCAACAATTGAAAAGCAGTCCGAGTGGAATAGGTGAATAGGTTTAGCGCTCATTAGATAAGTTGACAAAATGAGAGGCTAATCTACAAAGACACAAAGGGTGATTAATAGCAGCAATTACACATGAGAGATTATAACCAAGATAAAGCCTGGTCTAGTTTTAATTATAGAATTATTATAGAAATGTTGACGGTAACTATTAAGTGACGTCAGGGTGTCTTGTGTAACAAAAAGGTGTCCATTTGGGATTTTTTTTTTGTCAGAAAGCCATCGTCTCATGGCCTGGAGTATAGACCATTTTGATGCTTTCAGTGCTGCAGCGTTAGATAAGACCTGAGCTTATGTAAAAAAAAGCCATTTGGAAAGCAGCTGAAAAATGTGGAGGAGACTGCTGCTGCGTGATGGATGTGCATGCCATTTAAGCAGAACTGTAGTGCTCAAAAGTGTTAAGCTTCGGACAGCGGCACGCCATACTATGCTTATAAATGCATGCATCTTTGAGAAGTAGTTGCAGAAAAGATCAAGTGAAAGCCTTAATGTGACTTTATTAGGCACATATTTTGCATTATTTACTTTCTGAGACTCAGGATTACTAAGCCATGATCAGCTGATATCATTGATGACAGGCATAGAGCTTTATCAGGAGCTTAGGAGTATTGTGCCAGTGTACATGGGGCAATATAGATGTCCACACATTTCTAAACCCGGCACAAGGCCTCAGTGTCAGGATAGGCGGACTGAACAGAAAGTAAACTTTTATTGAAAAAAACTCTTGGGTGCACTACTAATAAATCTGCAACCAAGGTCCACTTGATGCGCACGCCAGGTCAATCATGTTAATTTCATTTAGGGCAACACATTAAAATGTTCAGTTTGGTGTAGAGGGAGAACGTGTCGAGAAGCTACTGAAACAGGGGCACTTGTAGCTCTGAAATATTCAAACATGTGCTCGTGTGCCTACAGTCCACGGCAGTTTCCACCTTGAACTAATGAACTTTTTCTGGTGTAAACACTGTCCATTTAAATTGTTGATGAAGATATAACATAACACGGTCCACAGATCTTAAAAGCACAAGTCTTTTAAGTTGAAGTAATGAGACTGTGAGTTGTCTTTCCTCCATGACAGGGAGCTTTTGTCCCAAAGGCAGAGCTGTTTAGTATTGCTGTCAGCAGACAGCGCGACCAATGGGAGCTACAGAGAACCATTCTCCGATGGTTGAGGTCTCACCTCCTCAAATCCTTTTCACTAATTTGGTTTATTGGATAATAATTCACTTCAAGTTTCTCACAGTCGTGACGTGTAGCAAGCTGAGGTGGCATTATTCCCTGAATGTTATCGTTTATTTAGAAATTAACTTTAAGAATACCACTGAACAGAAGGGTATTCTAGGTTTGATCCCAGTGATGACCAGTGCCTTGTGTCCATGGGCAAGACACTTCGTTCACCCATGGCTGCAATAGTCACATACATTACCAGGGCTTAAAGTGAAAAAAATCCTGAGCCTGAACCAGGACTCCTTATCAATCCGGTACTTAAACGATACTATTATCGGTACTTTAAAAAGGAAAATAAAAATGTTAGATAGAGGCTACTGTACAGTATATAGGCAATGTAGCCTAGGCCTATATTTTTTAATACATTTTTAATTGCACATTTACTCTACATTTGGACCTAAATGGATTTTCAATTTGTGCACAACACTTAATATATGGGAGGTAAAATACAAGTATAGACCAAAATGTAAGTAAATATTTTCAAAATTATCTAGTAAATAAAGGATTAAGTCTCATACATGTTTAGTTAATCAGGCTGTTGGTTAGATTTGGCTGTAGCTCTGGGACTGAGCCCAAATGAAAACGTAGTGCTGTAAAATAATAACCTAGAGCCACCGCCTGTTTTCTGCCACTCTCAGCTTGTATCCAGTGTGTCAGACTATGGTCAACACCAGCTCGCACTGACGTGCACGTGAGACCGCGCACACATGTATGCGTTCTAAATAAGCATTAACACTAGCTACTGTAGCCGCGTGGCCGTTGTTGTGGTTTCAGAGGAACCACACAAGAGCGAGGATGTGCATGAGGTGCATTCAGGAACCGTCAGACAAATTAGCGGAAAATCGGGACAAATATATAACAGTCGAGTTCTCCAACGGGTGGCAATAGTGGTGACAGGTAGGTTAAAGGGACCGGTGTGTTATTCAAGTCAGATTAAAGTGCTTCTGACTGTAATTTGCTTGCGCCAGGGGCCGGACACTAAATTTTTATTCCTAGGATGGGAAAGGGCTTTTTCCATTCATTTTAGTATTTTTAAGGTTAAGGTTAGGTTTAGGTCTACAGGTAGTTTGGATCAGTTTAAACTAGGGTTGTTCTCAAATGTGGCCTTTCCCATCCTAGGAAAAAAATTGTTGCAGGCCGGACCTGCCCTCAAGCCGGAATACTTTAAGCCCTGCATTACCATCACAAAGTAATGTACCCTCCTAAAATGGTTTGAGGAATTTGCCAAGCTCTCATTACAAAAATAGTATTACAAGAAAGACCCTACATTTTAATGTGTTTAGCAAATAGCATTTTTACTTAAAATCAAATACTTAATCCAGATTTCTTGTAAGTCCCTTGTACATCATACATAAGGAAGCATGCTTTGGTGCACTTGCTAAAAGCGAACACAAAACAAAACACAAAAGAATCGAATGTAGACATAACTTTCTCGCACATTGACAATTCTCAAAAGCTAAGTAAGTGAGTAAGTGCTTTATTGTCATTGTACAACGAAATAGTGTTCAGGTGTTAGTCCTGAGCTGCTGCGGCTGAGCCGCGCTGCCACTGTGTCAACCTGACCCGCGTGATGTTGGAGGTCGGGGGAACTGTAGCACTTAGAAGAAACCTGGCTGGCTGCCCTCTCTCGCTGTCTCCTCCAAAGTTCAAAGTGTCAAAGTATGTGGCTTAGGAAATAAAAAAAACTATGACCTTTTCCGACTCTGTGTAACCTTTATCAAAACCTATAAAACAGGAGCAAAAGTAAAGCCTCAACTCTTCGAGGTCTGCACTGTGACGGCACTACAGGCTGGAGTTAGCCGTCAGCACTTAGCCTCTATTCCCGGATCAAACGTATTTCATAAGAAGAACGTGTGTCCGCCTGAGTAATGGTGCGTTTCAATCAAATCAAGAAGCCTGTTCCATCCTGTACTGCTGCAGTTCCCTTGGGCCCTCACATTCAGATGTGAAGAATATGTAACATCTTTACAAGAGACGGAAAAAAAAAGAAACACATTAGCATGTTATGTTTTTTTTAATTCTTACCTCTCACTTTAACCGAGTGCATTTCTCCAGTTCGGCTTTACCCAAATCTAGAAGCTTCTCGACTGGAGAGCTTGGCCTGTGTAACACCTCATTTGAAAGCTGAGACCTGCAAAACTGATTGTAATTTCTTGTTCCGTTGTTGCTGCATTTTTATCACATTTTTAGGTGGGGTTTTGACACCTTTTCCAAGAAGATTAGATTTTGGGTAAAGTCGAACTGGCGAAAAAGTGCTTGGTTCAGGCGGGGATGAGGAGGTTACATAGGCGCATTATGGGTTTTGTTATCTTAAATCTGCAGTACTGCGGATATGCCACTGCTTGTAAAATGCTATAGATGTATGTAATAGCCACAATACAAACACATTATAACTAACATGATGTAAAACCTTACTTAAAAGGGGACATATCATGTACAATCAGTTATGGTCAAAAACATACCTGAAGTAGTATTTCTGCCTCATTTCATGCCACTTTGAAATATCTTTTTTACTTTGTTACCTTTTCCTGCTGCGCTTCGAGCTGCATTTCCTGACGTCACGCAGCAAACTTGCTAAAATGCTGTTTAAAAAAAAAATCCTGAACAGCCCAGGGTCTTTTCATCACACTTCACACCTCTTTTCAAATGTGTATATGCAAAATATCAAAGCACATAGATTTTTTAGTTTTGACTAGTTAGAGTCGATTGGACAAAGCATCCATTTTAAAAGATATAAGCAAATAAACATTGGGGTGAATGACTGAGAAAGAACAGCAGAGATGGTATGTTTAAAGAAGTATACACACACACACATATACTCTGACATCTGTAGAGGGGGACACTTTCATAATGAGTCATCTGTCAGTCTAACAGGAAAAGGACACACCGTGTGATATGCAAATCAACTACTAATTAACTTATATTTAGCACAGCAGCACCTGCACGATAGGAGTCATGTAAATCCCTAAGTCATCACGCGTTTGCTTCATCACTGCACGGTTTGAAACGAGTAGCTTCTTTTCCACTCTGATTTTATGAAATTGTTTCTTCATATCTTTACCAGAGAGATGGTGTGCTAATGTGTTGTGGCTTGTAATATGCTTTTAACTCATTCGCTGCGCTTCCCAAAGCACAAGAGAGCATCAAAAGCTTGAGGTTTCGCTTTTGAATCAAAGACGAAAAGAAGCAACAACAACAAAAAACACTAGCCAAAGGCCAAAATGTCAAACAAAGCTAATCTCGCTAGTTTAAAAATGCTTTGAGTATTGCTTTTACGTCTTTGTATTCGTTTAGTTACTGCTTTTTAAAAAAGTATTTTGGACCTAACCCTAGGCCTACGATGTGGAGAAATGTTTCCTGTACTGCAGGAGTTGGCAAGTTTGTTTAATGGAGGCCCTAACTCAAGCATTTCTTCATATAAATGTAATGTGGGTGATAAAGAGGTAATGGGGGGCCTGGGGGTCCTCACCCAGAAATTTCTTGAGAGAATTAATTGTTTGAGTATTTTTGACTACTTTTACAGATATTTTGATCTCGATTTTGATTGCCGATGCCAATATGCACCATCGATATTTTGGGCCAAATAAAAAAAATGTCCTGTCTATAATCCTGTGCATGATGCTTCTAAACTGTAAAATGTGTCAGTGTCGAACTGTGACAGCCGGGGCAGCTTTATTATAGACATAGGGCTGATTTATTCAGGACATTCAGGTTCAGTCGGTACTTCAGGAGGAAGACAAAAATCAGCAGATTCCAAAACCAAAAGGTTAAGTCTCTCCAACTTTTATAATACTGAAATTATAAGCAAAAGTCTGCAACATAAAATATATCAAATAGGATCTAAGCCTCATGGGAATACAAACTTGTGACTGATTTTCACCACAATACGAGAAGTCTCTATTACTTTCGATTCTATCTGCCTTTCATCATTATATTGGCCCATAGCCAATATTGTAAAAACCTCATATATCAGTCCAATATATTGCTCAACCTCTAATCTCCATTGAGTAAAATCATTTTTCTCCAAATCCTCTTGAGGGCCAGAGGATCCTTACTGAAGGGCCTGGTTTGGCATTGGGACCTGACGTTGCCTTGCCCTGCTATAGAATATAGAAACTTTGATAAAGTGTGCACACATTATAACAACATTTAATTAGTTGCAATAAGATAACTGACAGAAGAGAGCATACGTTTTTGAACCTTTCTTTCCAAAATGAAATAGTCATTTGCCAGAGTCATAAAACAGGAACAGACTGAACCCAAATTAAAATACAGTCTCATTCAGCAGAGAGGATTGTGTGTGCAGCCTATCCTCACCGTCACCAATGACCTCCATGACCAAGCGAGCGTGCCTCTAAACAAAAAGATTAAAATGAATGCACTTAAATCCACAGGCAGCCATCACACGGGGAAACCGCCCTGCGCGTATTGTAACGTAATGGTGCCGTTTTGCCAAGGTCAGAGAGAGAATGACACGCTCACATTAAAAACCATACGGACTGAATGAGCTTTTCTGGTTAGGTTAAAGTTGCGCGGCTTAAGCGTGCATTTTTTTGAAAGCCTTTAAGTGACATGAGCGAGTTACTTGCTTTATTTTTTTCAAAGAATCATGCTTTGGGGTTTTAAAAATGTATATATTTTAGAACATGAACACAGCAGAGTCCAAGAATGTCAAAAATCAAACGTCACTGGCAAAATCTCCAATGTTTGCTGTGAGCGGGAAGCATCACCCGGGGATATACAAAAGCTAAAACAACACAAAGACTTATGACTTCACATCGATTGCCCAAGTTCCAGCTCGTAGCGGTTGACGCTTACCTTAAGGATTTCTCCACGCTTGAAGCTCAGCTCGTCGTCGGCGGTGGCTTTGAAATCGTATTTGGCAACGGCCTCCATGGTGGGGTGCGCGGTTGTGTGCGGAGCTCTGAAGAGAGAAAAAAAAGACCGAGTCTCTCCTCCCGTCGGTGACCCGTGGCTTCAGGGCTGGGGCCTCACATACAGATGTCAGTCAAGTCACCTGCAAATAGTACAGCAATGAGACAACTCAGAGTTTGAACTTGATTTCAATCCAGACAAAAGCTTTTTCAGTACCATGGTAAAAAAAAAAATTACTTACAGGCTGCGACGACTAATTGAATAAACGAGTATCAAAATGACAAAATAATCTGGCTAAAATTTGATACAAGACTGTAAAAGCAAAAAAATTGTTTGACTAGTCCGTGAACTGAAAAAAATAATAGTGGTTTACTTTACCACTAAAGTACTAGTTAGTTGCTGCTCTACCAACCAACCACTTGTTAATGAACATAAGGTAAACTGATAAAGTATCGTCGTACGAGCTTACAGTCTCCTTTATCGTCGTCCATTCATTTCAGTGAGCCGTTCGAAAGACTGGTTCACATTTTTGTTGATTCTTTTAAAAAGGAGCCCGCCGGATAAATCGTCTTACCACAGACCTAAGTTCCTCAATCATTTTACCCTGGAAAATGTCTTGTTGTACTTAGTGATGCTTCATTTATGACAAAATCTGATCTGTTGAAAGGGTCTTTTCTAAATTTGTGAGCTTTTACTTCCCGTTTAGACAGCAATTTTACACAGATGTAACTAAACGAACACAAGAAACAGCAATAACAGCAGAGCATGCGACACTAGAGAAACTGTTTTGTGGTACAGCGGGTGTAGTCTTATTTGTGGTAAAACATTAACACATTTTGAAGCGAGTATGTTTGGATTAGTTATTCAAAAACACCCCTTATTGTAAGACAGCATTTATATTAGGGGTGTCCATGGTTAACCGATTAACCGTTAAAAATTGCGTAACCGAGTAAAAGCATTTTGCTCGATTAACTGGTGTGTATAATTTGCTGTTCCATTGAAATACTTGTAATACATTTTGGGTCTTTGGGATCAAATGTTAAATTGAAAGTTACCAAAATCTGCAACTGTGCTCGTAATTTGGCAACATCATTAGAGAAGCATTACCAAAACAATATATTTTAAAAAATAGTATACAAAAAAGCTACAGAATGTGTCTGTTGTTTGGTCAATACAGGCAAATATCTAAAGCACAAGCATCCAAATATTACTTGAATGGGAACACTATTATCATTAAATTGTTATTATAATTGTATATTACTATTATTATATTATTACTATATTGTTACAAAAGTTCCATTGCACCAACTAAGATTGTGTTGGGGTTATGAAAACGCAATACCAGCCTCTTTTGCTAAATACCAACTGTAAATTAAAGGGAGGATACAAAAGGGACATCATAGAGGCAGCACATCATCTGTGACAAATCATAAACCCATTAAATGCTGACTTGCGTAAAATGTGGGTCGATTTAACGGATCACAAATTATACTGAGAAAACGAAATGAGTTCAACATAAACTTAAAGTGCGTATGACAGGTTTTAATGCTTTTGAAAATATGACTTATTTAGAAGGAGAACGTCAGTTGCAAGTTCATCAGTTGCATAATTATCATGTTATTTCAGTGAAGCAGCAGTTTTAATGAAGAAACGTTGGGCAGAAAAGTTATTTTTATTTGAATGTTTAAGTTGCTGACAGGAAGTGGCATACCTAAGATAAAAGCTCCATAGCAGTTTAACTCACTCATTTCCAATTGACACTACATGGTTGCACTGCAACACTTTAAAATTGTTCTCCTTCATCTATGTCACTTCCTGTCTGTGTCCAATAAGGAAGTGAAACTATAAACATCACAAAAAAATAGCCAAACTGAATAAACCTGGGTTATAAATCTTCAGCAAAATCTTAAATATAATTGTTAACTATGTTTTAGCAAAAATTGTGACAAATGCACCATATGCACTTTAAAGCAACACCGGAACATTCCAGAAGATACGTTTCGACGTCAATAAAGCAACTATATCGTCATAACGCACATAATACATAAACGAGACGCCAAATGTGCTACATGCTATTATGTTTTAATCTATTTGAGTAAAATGCTCTGCGGTATGGTTTAGAATGAGAAACCAGATGATAAATGCATGTTTAATTTCATATTCTTTTCAAGGTAATGACACAATACGCAACCCGATTGCGTTGATGATATCCATAATGCGTAAAGCCTCCCTGACAGCGTAGCCACCTGTCCATTTCGCAGATAAGGCAGCAGCTTAACTTAACAGAGCTGACACCGATAGATCCACGGCTAAAGCCCCAGTATTGAATTAAATGGATAACGCTCCATCATCTCGTTAGCTTGTTTGCTAATAGGACAGTGTTACAGTAGAGCTCTGACAGGCTCATGTGAATACAACCGCGCGTTCAGTAATGACATTAAGTCCAGTAGATAAGCCCCCTGGCGTAAACACTGTGCCACATTTTTCCCTTGGAGCGTTTACAAGGCATGTTGTATCGCAATTTCACAAGGGGAAAAAAAGAATGCTAGTACGACCTACGGTAGTTAAGAGGAAATTTTAAAATAGGAAACTGACGTGGAGGGGTGGCTAAACCACAGCTGGATATATATCTATGTTACCCTGGCTGCTAGCATTTAACAAAGAAGTCATGTCTAAACCTACACAATGGAAGGTTAAATTGTTCATTGTTAACACGTTTTATTTGTTTTCCATATCGTTTAAAAGTCTATCAAGAAAAGTGACTGCACCCATCCAGCTAACTAATGTCTAGCATACAGGCTAACAGTACGACAACAATAACTGCGCTGCGGTGTAATGGCAAAATTAGACCTTTTTGAGTTCACCACAACATGGGAAAACACGAGAATTACACACGTGGGAGTTCATTTGTATGAATAAAGTAGAAGTATTGGTAATAGCCAGGATAACAAAGAATGGTTAACATTTCCTCCCCCCGAGTGTGAGCTGTTGTTGCTTGCTAGCATATAGTACGACAGCTAGCTTACCCGTTACTGGACAGGGCTAGCCTGCGTCGCGTAGAGTACACAACTTTTCCACCACGGAAAACAATCAGAAAAAAACAGACTCACCACTCGGTATAATCCGTACAGATCCAATAAATGTAACGAATTAGATTTTCGAAATGTAGCGATGTAACGATCCACGCCCCGTTTCTCCTTCCAAAAGCGGAGCGAAAACGATGTCAGTGGAACGACGCTGACTCCAGTCCGTTCGAACAGCCTAAAAATGTAGCTACTAGCATAAGGTCCGCCTGTGCCGCTTATTTCCGCTTCCTTCCCCCCGTCCTGCTGCTCTCTGCTTCGGGGAGGGTCTGTTCTCAGCCCCGGCCTGTGACTGTGGCTGGTGGTCCAGCTCCTCCCTGAAGGCTTATGCGCTGCGTGTATGACGAACCCACAGCATCCCAGCCAGGCGTCCCACAACTGGATTTAATTATGGCTCCCGTAGAATCTAGCGGTAATAATGATAATGTCTGTTATTAGTCACTTGGAGTTGTTTTTTGGTCCACCCGAGGGAGTAGAGCAGCCAGAATCCGACTAAAGAAAGGGTATTCTTGCCTCAAAATAATATCAAGTTGATATAAAGTGGGCATTCCAAAATTACTTACTTTTAGCCACATTTGAAAGGGATGAGATAGGCCAGCAGGAAAAGGAAGAAAGCTTTCTGTTGTGAAATATAACCTGCTTGGGCTTATGGTTTTTGTCAGACTGTAGTTTTCCAACTTATTTTATATAACAGGCATAGCTAGCCATCCTAATTAACTACAATAAATACTTTTATTCTTCTTGTACAAAGCATACTTTCATTACATTATATTATGCCAGTTTTTATGTTCTCTAATAATGTATGTGGTCTAAACCTTTTGATGGGATAATGCATAGTAAGCAGTTTAACACACGTGAGGTAGCAATTTTATGAAGAAACATTGAATTAAATGTACATTTAATTTTTTCCCCTTTTTTGTCCAGAACTTGGGTTCCCAAATTGGAGGTCAGTGCCGCTTGAGGGGTCTTGAGACACTGAACTGGTCCCAAGATTACTTAATTATTTAATCATAAAATCAAATTATTGTTGCTGTATTTGATGCCATTTGGAAGATAAAACAGCACATTGTGAATTAAGTTAAATGAAAAATAATAAATATTTAACTAATAATAAAAAATATGACAGTATAGTCTGTATAGCAATAGTTGAAAATAGTCGAAATTCTATGTCACTTCCTGTGCCTCAAAAAAAGTCAAACCAGAAATAACTGGGTACAGTATATTTATATATTTTTGGCAAAATATTAAATATCATTGTATTAACTATATGCTATTATATGCACCTTTCTGTGTTGAGTTTGCGTGTTCTCCCCGTGTCTGTATAGGTTTCCTCCGGGTACTACGATTTCCCCTACTACTAAAAAACATGTGCAATAGGCGAATCCTCCAACCAGGTGATTCTGACCATCAGCATGGCACCACATCAGGAGATGGGTCCCGGGCGCGGAACTGCTGTCGCCCACTGCTCCTTACAGGTCATCCCAGTGGCGTCGAGGGATGGGTCAAATGCAGAGGACAAATTTCGTTGTACAGTGTTGTATAGTGACAATACTAAAGCACCTCATTCACCTTTATTTATTTATTTTTACGTTCCCAATTAAGGAATGAGTCTGCTGCCACATATGCACATAAATATAGATATACATATGCATATACAGCAGACCCTTTGTACCTGTGTTTGTTTGAACACATTTCCATACACATAGCCTACAAAACTGACATGCAAAACATTGCTTCGTTTACTGTCAGTCAGGCATTATATTTGTCAGCATACAGTCAGCTATGTGGCATCCTTTTATTTTGTGTAAACAGAGACAGAAAAATTTGCTATTACAATGCTTTTTTCCCAAATATATTTATCTGAGCTTTTAGTGCACTTTATTGAGGCAAATCGCTGTTATGTTGTTCTTATTTTGCTCACACAAATGTAGCCAATTTTAAAAGAAGCCTATTTACACACATTTGGAAAAAATATGCAAACATACAATTACAAGAGCACAATGTTGATATGGTTATTCTCAGCAGACTTTGGGCCACATTTGAACTGACTTAACCTACATAATTATCAATAACTATCATGCAGTCATAGTTCATTCTTAATTCAAATGATCCTGTATCTGTTGCTTGCCTGCATTCTGACAGCCTACCCCCTTTGCTACCAAGTAATACACCATGCTTAGTCTTTCTTCCTATTGCTGCCTGCAACCGAAATAAAACAGGAACGCTGTTTCTCTTTCTGTGGTTTGGGGTCATATTGCCAATTCAGTACCGAGGGCCCCATATCTTTGGCCACGTTATTGGACTTCTTTGTGTACATGTGTTTTTAATTTTCTGATGTCATGCTAATACGCCATAATGAAACCTTGACAACAGTGCCATCTAGCGTAGCGTCGCGTCATTGGCGTAAGCGCAGAGATGGCTCTGAATGGATGCAGGTGGAGAGCGCGCTGTGCGTAAAAGGGGCAACATGAAAATATAAATCCTGAAAAGATTTGACTTTTTCTGCCTCCATTTTTATTTGTTCCAGGCCAATTGAAAGATAAATACAGATTCGTTTTTGAGGAGTTCTGCGTATAGCTCCAGCTGTTTTACATACGTGTTTACAAACAACGAAAGAAGGAGCATGTAAAAAAAATATATATATATATTTCGTTACGATCCAAACTTCTTCCTAATTCTCCTAACATCCAAATTCCTCACAAGGATGAGTTTATAAGCATGTTGCAGAACTTTCATGGAGCGATAGTGTCACGGTAATGTAAACAATGATCTGCTTTATATACGATAGATAAAAAGGCTTTATAATTGGATGCACTGCGCACCAAGGTCTTTTATCACAAATGTCTGCTTTTACAATATACAATAAGTACAAAACACATTTGATATATTATTATTGTGCTTTGTGTCATCAACAAGATACTGAACACTGTGATTAAAAGCACTCAGATGAATGAGACAAAGCTAGTTTATAATATGAGACAGAATGTAGCAAATATAGGCACTGGAACTTCTGAAGGTGTTGACCGGCTCCTCCTCCTGCTGGAAGCTGTAGGGATAACAAACTCACACTTTTGATTTACAGCCTGGTTTACAGCCTCAGCTCGACTTGATAAACACACATCGAGGCTCAGAACCGATATAGAGTGGAGGACAGTATCCACAAAACGCTGACGCTGTAGAAGAACAAACAGCTAAATTAAACAGGGTTAACCAGGGGATTACTCAAAACTGCGTGAATAGAAAAATACTCATTCATTCATTCATCATCTTCCACTTGTCCGTTGCCGGGTCATGGGGCAGCCGTTGGAGCTGCCCAGGTCACATAGCACCGGCCCCATGGCTCCTTCTGCAGGTGGTGGGTCCACGGAAGGACGGCCTCACGGTGCAAACCGGGCCTGTTGGTCTCTCCTAGGGGCTACCAGTGTACGCAGACACTGGAGGCAATGTGGGTGAAGTGTCTTGCCCAAGGACACAACGACAATGTGCACCTTCAGGAGGCGGGATTCGAACCCCCGACCTTCCGATCATGAGACGACCCGCTCTACCATCTGCGCCACTGTCGCAGAGTAGAAAAATACTACTCCAGCTAAGTCTTTGCCGAACGTTATAACATCGTTGAACCTCAAAAAGTCGATCTGTATATGTCCACTTTAAAGCCACAGTGATTTGTTGCTATGTCACAAGATGATGTCCTGCTCCCCGCAAAGTTACAAGTCAGGTCTGAGGAGTCGTTATTCCGTTACATGTGCATTTTCTGGTATTTTGCTTCAACAACACACCCATAAAGACATACTGTAAATGATTGTGTTGTGTTACATTATTGGATAAAATGTTAGACAGTACGGCTTTAACAGAGGAGCCTTGAGGAGCCAAGGCAAGTTTATTTGTAGAGCACAATTCATACACAAGGCAATTCAAAGTGCTTCACAGTTGCATAAAATTCCAAGAAACAGATCAAATCAATCAATAAACATTAACATACAGTAGGAGGCGTGCGGAGTACTTTACTTGTGTTCCACTGGCTTCACATGGCGTAGGCAGATACAATCATCATATATAAGTTTGAATATCTACTCTGGTCAGGCGTAATTTGCCTTCTAATGACAAGTAATCGTGATTCAGAATCTGGCTATTGACCGAGTTCAACATCCTTGGTTCATTTGCACGGTCTAAACATGTTGTTGAGGATACATATATAAAGTATCTAGAAAATATTGTCTTATGGATACAAGCAGGAACACTGGGTATTTACCGACATAAAAGAAAAAATACATTGTTCTTGACGGAAAAGGGATGGGGACGCTCACGTGCTTAAGATATCCCCAGTGGACTGCACGACAGCTGTGCTTTTAGCTCAACAGCAATGATCAGGACAGGGTTATCTCAGAGGGAGACACAAAGCCCATCTCTCCGGGTGAAGATTGCAGAGTCTTCATCAGTGACCGGCCCCACTGATTGAAGGAAAGCTTCCTCCCCCAGGCTGCCAGGAAGCCCTCTCTGCTGCCCCCTGTTGTGTACATATGCATTTGATATTGCTCACAATGTTAACTAACACAATTTATGTTTTCAGCATAAAAACACTTTTTTTTTTTTTCCAGAGGGAACAGTATCTTATTTTGTCTTTGAAATAAGCAAGGTATTATTTCTGGAAAAGAAATCTGTAAAAAAAAAAAAATAATTCTGCCTTATTGCTTTCAGATTCAAAGCTCAATAAATTATATCAGTGGGTGAACTCTCTCCCTCCACTTCTCACTCTCTCTGTCCCCCCCTCTGCCCCTCAATCTCTTACACACACACACACACACACCACACACACACACACACACACACACACACACACACACACACACACACACACACACACACACACACTGTCTCTCTCTCTCTTTGCCTCTCAATCTCTGCTCTTTCTTTCTGTCTCCCCCTCTCTTTGGCCCTTCTCCCCCCCCTCTCTCTCTCTCACTGCCTTCTCTCTCTCTCCCCCTCCTCCTTCTCACTGTCCCCCCTTCCCCCCCACACCACCACCATTCCCCTTTCTCTCTCCCCCTGCCCTCTCTCTCACTCTCTCTCTCTCTCCCTCCCCTTTTCTCTGAACACATTTCATGAGCGCGCGAGGCGTTCGGGGATGCACACGGAGCAGCGGCACTCTCTTCTCCCCGTCCGCGCGCACCGTGGAGCCGCCTGCAGCCGCGCACCATGCGCCCCGTGCCGCGTCCGCCGCCTCCTTCTCCCACGCCGCCACCCTGACTGCCTTTCAGTGGATTACTGTTTTGACTTCAGTTTTCGGGGATGGACTCGGATCCCACGCCGAACGCAACCTTTGCACCTGCCGCTGCGTCCGCGAGTCCGGAGGAAGGTGAGACTTTGTTTATCCTAGACTAGAACTTTTCAGATCGTTATAAAGCAGCCAACAACTACAAACATCTAGAAACTTATTGGCAACAAGCAACTTCTTAACCTCCACCGAACAGAGCACATTTCCTCCAGTTCGGCTGCTTTACCCAAACCCTAAAATGTCAAAATAGCGACGAAAACAAGAAATAAAAGAAGGATGAAAACGCAACAAAAAAGGATATTAAAAAATAAGTGATGAAAATCCAACACAACCAAACAAAACAGCAACGCGACAAAAACGCAACAAAAACACACAACAAGCGACAAAGGCAAGTTATAAAATGCGGTGAAAAAAACATTTAAAAAAAACCGATTAAAAAGTGACAACAACACTGTAACAACGTAAGGAAAAGGTTTGTAGGTCTTAACTTCCAATGAGGCATTACACTGGTAGATTTGGGTAAAGCTGAACTGGAGAAAATGCACTCGGTTAAGGCGAGTGCATTTTAAAGATGTTAAGACGCAAAACAAAACAATGCAAAGTTGCTTTACCCCTTTGCTCACCGGCTGCTGTCCTGTAAAGTCAGATTTTCATTCCATTCCATAACAGGCTGTAATGTAATTGTTATATAAAGAACCCCTTTGCTTTTTCATTATTATTTTAAATTAGATTTTGCATTTCTAAAGTGGCCAAATGAAAGTGGGTTGAATTGGTGCCATGCTCGTCGGGGTGCTCTTCTCCCAATGCTTGTCTCCTAATATCAAGCAAATACAAATCCACTTTATTAGCACTTTTTTCTTTTTCTAATCTCCCAACTCCCACCGGAACACGAACATTTTCCCCCCAGTTTGGCATTACCCAAATCTAAAAGCTTCTTGGAAAAAAAAAGAAAAAAAAGCGCCAAAATAGAAACGAAAACGTGCCAGAAAAAGCAGCAATGACACAATAAAAAAAATTAAAACAAGACAAAAGCGCGACTAAAATGTGATGAAAAGTAACAAAAACAGCCACAAACGACGAAAATGTACACAAAAGCTTAAATATGCAACAAAAAGCGTCAAAGACATGACTAAAAAGGAGACACGACAAAAACACAGCGACAACGCAAAAATCCAATAGGTCTTAGCTTTGAAATTAAGCGTTACACTGGCCTATAGTTTCTCCAGTCAAGAAGCTTTTAGATTTGGGTAAAGCCCAGCTGGAGAAAATGCACTCGGTTAAGGCGTAAAAGTTATACAAAGTGCTGCACAATGAACAGTTTACACAACAACAACAAATAGAAATAAAAAAAGGCTGCAACCATACTTGGCAGGCTCTGCTGTCGTAATGTGGTAACTCCAGAGTGAGACCAATATGGGCACAGAGTTGGATATTACATAGAGATACATTTCCTCTTTAGTCTAGTAAAAAATCTGAAAAAGGGCTCCGTTAACACTTTTGTGGTTCCGGAATGTTAGGGGTTGGCAACCTTGTTTTTATGTTAATATAAGATGTTGGGAACATATTTCATGAATATGCCACTCGCGTATCGCGTTCGTCTGTTTTTTATTGAAGAAATAAGAAGAGAATGTTTACCAAAAAGTCGCACCTTCAGTCATGCACTATCTGTCAGATAAAATGAAATATCTGCGATATTAAACAAGATTTTCTCATGAAATTTGCACTGTATGTGTGGTTTGACATGACATCACGTCACAGGAAATCTTTGCTTTATAGGTTTAAAAATAAACTAATTATGTCCGTTTTTTCATAGTGGAAACAAGATGGTCGCTGTAACTGAACTGGCTGATACTCAGTTCGATTGTTGTATCTTCATAATTATACCAGATTTTCTGAAATGATTTACACTGTATATAGACTATATCAACCTCATGCAGTGTGCAACATTTCATCTTCATCGGTTAATGCATAAATAAATTACATGACATTTAATCAGTGAATGTTAACTGAAATGGCTCATTTCCAACCATGTACTGTTGTCACATAAAATGAAATATCTTCAATATAAAATAAGATTTTCTCATGAAATTGGCATAGTATGTGTGGTTTGATGTGATACTATCAACTCTCAGGAAATTGTGGCCTTACAGGTTTGAAAATAAACAAAATATGTGAGTTTCATTGATTGAAGAAACAAGATGGCCGCCGTAACTGAAATGACTGGTATTCAGTGAAATTGTAATATCTTCTAAAGTATACCAGATTTTCTGAAAAAAATCTCACAGTATATAGAGTTAATCAACCTAAAGTTGTGTACAAAATTTAATCTTCATACATTAATGTATAAAGAAATTACATGAACTTGAATTTGAGTCTAATTATACTATAAAAAGAGAGTTCAGCACATAGAAGCTTTGCCCCTCTATATTCACACTCTGTGACCAACATTCCTCTCCAACATTGTTTCGGTGATACTGATGTTTGAATGTGTTAGTTTGAGGCTGTTTCTGAAGGTGGTCGATCGGCCATTGGCACAGTATCACCAATAATCTGCCTCTGACTAGTTGTAGCTGTGACAAATATAGAGTCAAATGATCACACATCACACACGACAGGTTTATGCATAAACACAGTGTAAGAATTTGATCTGAACAATGGGTACTCCAAGTAAAAATATAAAATACAGAATTCATTAAAGGATTATTCTTAATTAATACATGAAATATAGAACTTATTTCTAGTCACAAGTATCATCAGCTTTTAGGGCGATTTGATGAATACTCCCATGGCGTCCATATCCACCTGTGAATCTCACATGATTCGCTTCTGCATTTTGCTTTGTTACAGCAGTTGCACTGGCATTGTGTTATTTTAATATATATACCTGGAATTATCATTAAACAAACATGGAACTATGTTCACATTTTTGGTTGAGCTTTGGGCCTGATAAAGGTAGAAAAGCGCTATATAAGTTGAGTCCATTTACCATTTAAATGATGAAAACCACACAATCTGCACAGTATTTGTGGCTTTATGATGGGGTTGAACACTTGGTGGTGGGCCACTGCTGCCCCCTACGGTGTTGATACCTCCTTTGGAACAGAGGCTGCTTTGTTTTCCCATGTATTGCTCACTGCACTCTTCCTTAGATTGAGTTGAGTGCACTACATTGTTCTACTAATCTCTGTCTCCAGGTGTTAACTGGCTAGAAATAAACTTTGATTTTGACCTGTCGAAACATTTTCTGTAGTTTTGCCCCTACTCCAGACATTTTGGGAGTAGCCACACCCTTTCTGCTAAGCTCTGTTAAGTTTCTGTCTTGTTTAGTTTAGTTTTTTTTTACTTTTGGGCCCGTTGAGCTTCAGTAAAAGGACTATCTTGGTTGTGAGGGCCTCGTGGACATAGAATTCAGCAGTCTCTGTCTCACTGCTGTTACAGCCTCTGAGACGGTGAAACAAGTAAACATGGATGTCACATCGTAGAACACCATCGGCAAATGTCACATACGGCCAACTGGGCAACATCATACCAGGGGTCACAATATGGGGGCTATGGGAATCAATTATACGCATATGGGACGCAACCACGCCACACCACACCGTATCACTCACGAATCGAGATAGGTGTCCATGACAGCCACAATCAAGTGTCTGCAAAAGATACCTATTTCATCTATGGAAGCACACATGGCTACTCTATGATTCAAATAATTCACTTCATCATAACTATGAGTGATTAGGATCTAACAGTCTGTGGGAACCTTAAACAGTACTCTATCAAAGTTCAAGTCCAATAAGTCAAAAAACAAGGCAAACAGGTTACAGAGCTAGGAGAAAGGGTGTGGCTACCCCCCAAATGTCTGGAGTAGGGGCAAAACTACAGAAAATGTTTGACAGGTCAAATCAAAGTTTATTTCTAGCCAGTTAACACCTGGAGACAGAGATTACGCCATCATAAAACAGGATCCTAGTCACAGTCACAATGTAGTGCACTCACTCAATCTAAGAAAGAGTGCAGTGAGCAATGCATGGGAAACAAAGCAGCCTCTGTTCCAAAGGAGGTACCAACACCGTAGGGGGCAGCAGTGGCCACCGTCAAGTGTTCACCCCCATCATAAAGCCACAAATACCACAAATACTGTGCACATTGTGTGGTTTTCATCATTGAAAGCTCAACCGTTTGACCATTCTCTAAAAATGTGAACATAGTTCCATGTTTGTTTAATGATAATTCCAGGTATATGTATTAAAATAACACAATGCCAGTGCAACTGCTGTAACAAAGCAAAATGCAGAAGCAAATCATGTGAGATTCACAGGTGGATATGGACGCCATGGAGTATTCATCAAATCGCCCTAAAAGCTGATGATACTTGTGACTAGAAATAAGTTCTATATTTCATGTATTAATTAAGAATAATCCTTTAATGAATTCTGTATTTTATATTTTTACTTGGAGTACCCATTGTTCAGATCAAATTCGTACACTGTGTTTATGCATAAACCTGTAGTGTGTGATGTTTGATCATTTGACTCTATATTTTGTCACAGCTACAACTAGTCAGAGGCAGATTATTGGTGATACTGTGCCAATGGCCGATCGACCACCTTCAGAAACAGCCTCAAACTAACACATTCAAACATCAGTATCACCGAAACAATGTTGGAGAGGAATGTTGGTCACAGAGTGTGAATATAGAGGGGCAAAGCTTCTATGTGCTGAATTCTCTTTTTATAGTATAATTAGACTCAAATTCAAGTTCATGTAATTTCTTTATACATTAATGTATGGAGATTAAATTTTGTACACAACTTTAGGTTGATTAGCTCTATATACTGTGAGATTTTTTTTTGTAGAAAATCTGGTACAATTGAAAATATTACAATTTCACTGAATACCAGTCATTTCAGTTACGGTTATTTCTTCAATCAATGAAACTCACATATTTTGTTTATTTTCAAACCTGTAAGGCCAAAATTTCCTGAGAGTTGATAGTATCACATCAAACCACACATACTATGCCAATTTCATGAGAAAATCTTATTTTATATTGAAGATATTTCATTTTATGTGACAACAGTTCATGTGTGAAAATGAGCCATTTCGGTTAACATTCACCAATTAAATTTCATGTAATTTATTTATGCATTAACCGATGAAGATGAAATGTTGCACACTGCATGAGGTTGATATAGTCTATATACAGTGCCAATTATTTCAGAAAATCTGGCATAATTATGAAGATACAACAATCGAACTGAGTATCAGCCAGTTCAGTTACAGCGACCATCTTGTTTCCACTATGAAAAACTGACATAATTAGTTTATTTTTAAACCTATAAAGCAAAGATTTCCTGTGACGTGATATCATGTCAAACTACACATACAGTGCAAATTTCATGAGAAAATCTTGTTTAATATTGAAGACATTTCATTTTATGTGACAACAGTACATGGTTGGAAATGAGCCATTTCGGTTAACATTCACTGATTAAATGTCATATAATTTATTTATGCATTAACCGATGAAGATGAAATGTTGCACACTGCATGAGGTTGATATAGTCTATATACAGTGTAAATTATTTCAGAAAATCTGGTATAATTATGAAGATACAACAATCGAACTGAGTATCAGCCAGTTCAGTTATGGCGGCCATCTTGTTTCCACTATGAAAAACGGACATAATTTGTTTATTTTTAAACCTATAAAGCAAAGATTTCCTGTGAGGTGACATAATGTCAAACTACACATACAGTACAAATTTCATGAGAAAATCTTGTTTAATATTGCAGATATTTCATTTTATCTGACAGATAGTGCATGACTGAAGGTGCGACTTTTTGGTAAACATTCTCTTCTTATTTCTTCAATAAAAAACAGACGAACGCGATACGCGAGTGGCATATTCATGAAATATGTTCCCAACATCTTATATTAACATAAAAACAAGGTTGCCAACCCCTAACATTCCGGAACCACAAAAGTTACAATTTCAGATTTTCGTACTAGACTACTTTATTTTTGTACGGAGCAATATTATTCTTTTTCTATTGCAGTATTTTGCCAAATCGACTTTATCGAGCTTTTTCGCCATGTTAAAATAAAGTATAAAGTATATTTTAAACATCAAAGCTCTACATATCTTATACTGTTCTCTAATGTTGCCCTATTTACATTATTGCACTGTGGTAATAGTAATGCTGCAAAAAAGAGCTATCCGAGTAATTCATAAAGCTGGGTTATTGGACCACACAAACTCATTATTTTTAAAATCAAAGATCATGAAGTTTTGTGACATTGTTGAGTTCCAAACTGTACCGATGTTATACAAAGCAAGGTACAAACTGTTCCCAGGCCAAATACAAAGAAGGTTCCAAGAACGTACTGGTTGTTATGAATTACGTGATTAAACTTCAGGCCTCAGAAACATAGCTCAACTTTGAAAAGTTTTAGTCCAACAGTTAATTAGGTACAATTGTGGAATAAATTGGAGATGGAGATGAAACGAGGTTCAAACATCAACCTGTTCAAATATAATTCAAGCAAAAGATTTTTGCAAAGTATAGAGAAGAAGAAATGAGTTGCCACTAGGGGCGCAATAGGATCACATTGCTTTTTATAAATTAAGGAAGAGTGTTGTTGCTCTCAACGGGTGTCATTCTATTGCTCAAAATTACAAATAGAGAATTAGGGTAGGCGAGCTATGGATCTGTTGAGAGGGACCCTCGTAATCCTCGTCTTTTAACGCACCACACACCATAGGAACATTATCTACAAAATCAGCTAGTTAGGGCAGCTGCGTAGAGGTTTGTTGATGAGGAGCTACTGCCCTCTACAACTGGCCCGCTCTACACCTGGCTTTTTAACGCACTACACTGTGTAGGGCTTACATAATAAATGTACATAATAATATTCACTGAGTATAATATGTATATTAATCTGTCTTTTTAACATAAAACTAGTGACTTTTGGTAATGCTAACAATGTTACCATGGTAACCATCTGAAAGAAATGTAATGATCGCCTTTTGTTACTTGCTTTGTACTAGACTTCGTACATGAAACTAGACCGTTGTTATAATTGTGCTTTTTTTCTGTTGATGTACGAACACTTCAAACAGTGTTTTGTAAGTTATAGTTCTTTGTAAATAGTTTGTAGGTATGTAGCATTATCATAGTTGTTTTGTAATTAGTTGTTACGTAATCAGTATTGCTCCGTTTTGGGGTATGGTCGGATGCTGCGGGTGTGTAGGGTCTTTTTTGTTTTGCTGTTGTCTCCTTGTTGCTATTTTGTTACTTTGTTGTTCCACTATGTTCTTGTGAATGATGATTTTAATTGTATTGATTTTGGGGGTGGGCGCTTATAAGCTCTTGCTTCGGCCCACTCCTTTTGAGCAGAGTGTTTCCTGCTCAAATAAACAAATAAACTAAACTAAACTAAAATGTTGTCCTCTCATCAAAAACAGACCTGGAGCCGTGTTTTGACCCACTTTGACTCATCTTTTACCCTTCCGCCAGTGGCTGCTCTTATCACCGCGGCGACAGATCCCCAAAAAGCTCCTCCTGAGGTCCTATATGTCCAGGCAATGCTTTCCTCACCTCTCCATCTCTCGCTAAGCTTCATCCTTTCATCTCGGACGGGCCGAGCAAACTGCTTTTGTTTTCTCCTTCTCTTTATTGAAACAGCTGCACAGCAAAAGGGGGAGGGAGGGACTTACGGAGAGATCGCTTGATAATCAGGAAGTGGAGGATATTTTTGTTTCAGCTGTTTTAGATCAATATGGCATTTTCAAATCAACAAAGTGTGACAGTGATATGGGACTGGGTACCGATAAACGATACCAGTATGTTATTAAAAAAACGGTTTTCTGGTATTCTTCTTCATCCATCAAGTTGAGAGTAAACGCTTTAACCAGAAAGCCCCTCTTATCGTGTGTTCAAGGTGTTCCAGGCAACTGGTAACAGGTATCTTTCCCACTTGAAAATTCCAACTTAGGACCTCAGAGCGTTACAGGTGAATAAAACATACATACAGTGGGGCAAAAAAGTATTTGGTCAGTTCCCTATAGACTTCCTATTGGATTTTGGACAAATACTTTTTTGCCCCACTGTACATGTATATGGGGTGTCCAAACCTTTTTCATGGGGGACCGCATATTGAAGCGTACACGGGGTGAAGGGCCATAGATTGGTGGTTAGTGCTGCGAAACCTTCGACTAGCAGAGATTTAAATTGTGCCCCATATCTTTACTTATGCTTGTTGCAACCCAGTCTCTTCAGAAAACGTACCCCAGGTACGCTTTTACAATATGGAATTACGTACCAGTAATACGTTTTTTTGCAAAATTACGTTGGTTATTTACGTTTTACAAATTCACTCAAATAACACATAGCGCGTTCACGCGGAAGCCTACGGAGCTTGCCGAGTGATTTCCGATGTTCTCCGAAATCTCCGACAACGTTTCTCTGCAAAAATACTTTTACTAAAGCTTTGTTTTTACCTTTCGCTGTCTTCGTGGAGCGAGTTCTCCATTACACGTCCCACAAATATGCAGCTCCTGCTCTGCCATGCTCTTGTTTGAGTGCATGATCCAATAAACTCCTGCCGGGTCTTCGCGGAGCTTGTAGCCCGGGGAAGGGCTTTCTCTTCGGCCTAGCTTAGCGCCACAGCCCGCTGGAGTCCCGTGGAGGCTCGTCCCGCTTCTTCCCGCTTCTTCCGTAATAGTCCTTTGGGTGAAAGTGATGCCAAGCGTCCACGATGATATAAATGTCCTTAGGTTTGCCTCGCTCAGCCATTTAAGGTTAAAATTAGCATTTATTGATCATCTTCTTCTTCTTCTTCTTCTTGGGGTTTTACGGCGGGCGGCACTCAACTTAAAGGTGCATTTCCGCCACCTACTGTATCGGAGTGTGAGCCAGAGCTTAAGCCATTCTTCCCCGTCCTACCCAACTTCCCAACTAACTAGATAAACCCCAACAATCTTATCCAAACAGCGCAACCCACGCCCCACTAAACTCTTTCAAAAACTCTTATTTCCTTAAGATACAGCACCAACGTCTTCACTCTAACTCTGGTCAACACATTCCTCACATTTATCTCTAACCCCTGACTACATAGCTCCCGCACCAGCACTTGTCTCGATCTTAAGTATGCACTACACCGAAGGAGAACATGCTCCACTGACTCTACCTCATTGCAGTGTGCACATAACCCTGACTCATGCCTGTTGATAAGGTGTAAGGACGCATTCAGCCGCGTGTGCCCTATCCTCAACCGCGTGAGAACCCTCTCCTCCTTAGTAGATCCAATAGCAAACCGCCCTTCTCCAACCGTACTCTGGACCGCATATAACTGCCTCCCAGTACTTGCTGCATCCCACGCCACCTGCCACTCAGCCTTAATATGTCTTTTAACCAGCGACTTTGCCTCATCCTTTCCCATAGGAACGTCCCTAAGAGGATCATCGGACACAAGAGCCTGCTTTGCCAACTGATCTGCCGCCTCATTACCACTTATCCCTCGATGTGCCGGGATCCACATAAATGAAACACTAAACCCTCTTCTATGGAGTCTGTACAAGCTTTCATAACTTTCATTTATCAAATCCTGCCTACTAGAAGACTTAAAGTGCTGTATAGACAGTAATGCTGAGCTTGAGTCAGAGCAGATTATTACATCTTTCACTCTTGACTCTTCTATCCACTCCAACGCTGCTACAATTGCCAACAATTCTACTGTAAAAACTGCCAAATGATCCGGGGCCTTCTCCTTAACAGCTACTCGCAATGCTGGAATAACAAAAGCAAAGGCTGTGCATCCTGACTTGGGCTCCCTTGAGCCGTCCGTGTACACTGCTGTGAATGCCCCATACAATGAGCTCAATCTGTCTTCTACCAGCCCTGCCATATTACCAACTGACTTTTGCGACTTCCCTTTCCCTAAAAAACTGAGATCCACGGAGACCTCCGGGAACAACCATGGGGGAGTGGCAGTTAACGTTACCATTGAGCAATACTGTTTTTGATCTAGCCCCATAACCTCTGCAACTCGTTGACTTTTCCACGCAAAACACTCCCTCCTAGTCCCCTCGCTCTCCCAGCAGGCCCCTAACAGTCTCACCGTCGGGTGGCGATTCTCTGAATGACCCTTAAGAGACACCCAATACTGCATTGCCAGTTGCTTCCTCCTCAAATGCAAAGGCATCTCCCCCACCTCTACCTGGAGAGCCGAGCCCGGAGACGACCCGACTGCCCCACAACAAATCCTCAAAGCACTTGCCTGTACCGTCTCGAGTTGTCTCAACACACTTACCGCAGCCGTTCCATACACACAACTCCCATAGTCCAATACTGGTCTAACCAGAGCCACATATATCTTCTTTAGCGCTGATCTACTAGCCCCCAGTCCTCCCCGGAAAGACACTTCATAACATTTAAAATCTTCTTACACTTCGCCACAATATGCCTAACATGGGCATTCCATGTTAACCCCGCGTCTAACCACATTCCTAAAAACTTAAACTCAGTCACCTGCTCAATTACTTGTCCATACATCTTGATTGTCGCATTAACGCTTCTCTTCCTTGTAAAAACAACACTTTAGTCTTCTCCACCGAAAACCTAAAACCCCACGAATACGACCATTGTTCGACCTTATCCACCGCCTCTTGCATTTTCCTTACCACGTGTCTAACATTTCTCCCCTTTTCCACAACCCTCCATCATCCGCAAACAATGACCGTCCAATACTAAAATCCACCTGCTCAAATACATCATTTATCATAAGCGAAAACAGAATGGGGCTAATCACACTACCCTGGGGCGTGCCATTTTCCACAGCATGCTGTTCAGATATCGCCAACCCAATCCTCACCTGAATATACCTGTCAGACAAAAAATCCTTAATCCAATTAAAGATTCGGCCTGAAATACCCAGTACACCCAACTTAATCAGTAACCCCTCCCTCCAAACCATATCATAGGCCTTTTCCACATCAAAAAAGACCGCCATGACTGACTCTTTGCACGCCTGAGCCTTCCGAATGTCTGTTTCAATGCACACAACGGGGTCCATAGTACCCCTCCCCTTCCTAAATCCACTCTGATATAAAGACAGCATACCCTTACTCTCAACATAATACGACAGACGTTCCGTTATCATCCTTTCCATTACCTTTCCCATGTGCGACGTAAGCGCTATAGGCCTATAGTTACTTGGGTTAGAGGGATCCTTCCCTGGCTTTCTGATAGGCACTATAATTGCCTCTTTCCAATTTTTCGGCAACACACCTACCTCCCACACTTTGTTGTAGAACCCCAAAATCTTTGTGAGTGCCTTAGGACCCAATTGCTTAAGCATGCTATAACAAATGTTGTCTTTACCAGGAGTGGTATCTGCAGATCTTGATATCGCCCTCTTTACTTCAGCTAAAACAAAGGGGGCATCCATAACCCCCCATTGTCCCCCCTCCTCACGAGGACATGCGGGTGCCCTGCCATAGTCTCCTCCCTTCCTCTTTTGCCCAGTTCTGTCAGATTCTCCGAGCTATTAATTCTGACCAAAGCTTTTGCAATCATTTCTACCTTTTCCTGACTAGACACAGCCACTTCACCTTGCGCTTCTAGTACTGGATATTGTCGCTCTTTCCTGATACCCCGCATACTCTTTATGGCACCCCACACCTCTCCTACCGGCGTAGTTCTACCAATTGTATCACAGAACCCCGCCAACTTTGCCTTTTGGCATTCCGGACCACCCTTCGCACAATAGCCTGCGCCTTTTTATACTTGACAAGATTATCATAATTGAGGGTTCTCCTCAAAAGTCTAAATGCCCGGTCCCTACCTTTCACCGCTGCACTACACTCTTCTGTCCACCACGGGACTGCCTTTCTTTTCCTCTTCCCACTGCTCTTAGGTATAGTCTGCTCTGCCGCTTCACATAATATTTGCCGTATTTTGTTATCCATGCCTTCAATATCCTCCGTTAGGTCCACCTGATCAATTTCCCTCTCACTAATATACCTAAACAACTCCCATTTAGCCTTAGCAAAAATCCATCTTCCCCCTACGGCACTCTGGGTCCCAGCTCCCTGATACGCAATCCTGGTCATTATTGGAAAATGATCACTGCCCACTGTTGTATCTTCAACTACCTCCCACTCACACACACCAGCCATATTTCTAGTAACCAGAGTCAGGTCAAGGGCTGAAGTATTCCCTGTGCGTACATCAATGCGCGTCCCCGTCCCATCATTTAAACATACCATTTCCCTGTCATCCAGCAACTCCTCCAGTACCCTCCCATTAAAATCATTCCTAGTGCTTCCCCACAGCGTACTATGTGCATTAAAATCTCCACACAAGACCACTCTACCCCTCTCCAGTCCTTCCACCTGCCTCAGCTGATCCCGGTCCAATCTCTTACATGGATTATAATAATTAATCACCACAACTTCACCTCAGCTGTCCACATTTCCACAGCCACATACTCCTGATCCTTTCCCGTGCCCAACTCTCTAAACTGAACATCCTCCCTCATAAACGTTGCACATCCCCACCCCCACCTTCCTCCCTGTCGCATCTAATAGCTACATATCCTCGAACTCTAAAGTCCCACCTGGCCCGTAGCCATGTCTCTTGCACACACACCACCTCCGGTTTGCAAGGCAACTCATCAATATACTTCTTCAACTCCTGTCCATTAGCCAACAGGCTCCTAGCATTCCATTGCAACAATAAAATCATTAAAACCCTCAATAACATCAAACATCTATACTCTCAGGCCTGGCTTGATAATACAATTCTCTGCTGACCTCCTCCCAGGTGAGCCCACTCAGGCCCAGATTGCACTCCGCAGCCTTGACAACTAATTGAGTCCTCTCCGACTTTGATTTCACATCCATCGTCGAGTTTAACACGGCTACTATGAAGGTTACCAGCTTCCTTACATCCACTTCCACCACACCCCTCTGACCTCCCATCAGCGCCCTACCCTCCCCTACTTGACTTGCTCCTTCTTCCCCTGCGGACCTTCTTCCCCCCCCACTAACCACTCTTGCAGCCTCCGCGTACGTAGCCTTTTGCTGCACCTTTACCAGCTGAATTTCTTTTTGCTTCTGCAACACCTCGCATCCCCTGTACGCCACACTGTGCTCTCCTCCACAATTACAGCACCGGGGCTGCTCCTGCTTGCATTCAGCATACTCATGGTCCTCACCACACCGAGCGCATCTGCGCTTTCTTTCACACACCACTGCTGTGTGGCCATACCTCTGACACTTGTAGCACCTGACCGGTCCTGACACGTACTCCCGGACATTGTAGCTCATGAACCCAACCGATACCTTGGCCGGCAGCACTGCACCCTCAAAGTCTACAAGCACCAACTCACTGTCCCGCCTTTCTCCATCGCGGAACACTTGTAGCCGCCTCACCCCCCTAACCTTCGCCCCCCGCAAGTTTGCCATAACTTCATCCATTTCCATCTCAACCGGAACCCCTCCTATCACTCCCTTCCTCCACCTGCTGCCTACTAGTCCCACATAGCTAGCGCTCACAACCTGGCGCTGCTCTATTACTTTCAAACCATGCGCACGCTCCCTCTGTTGAGCATCCTTACACACTATCAACAGGTTTCCATCCCTCAACACCTTTGCCAGCAGAATATCTCCTACCTCTTTCCTCAACACTGTAGTCAGCCTGATAGGATTCATCGTTGCAATCCCTCCCTGCTCTCCAAACCTCAAAACAACCTTAAACTCGTCACCAGTGGCACCACTCTCCCTCCTTTGCGTGCCACTAGCTCTAATCTCCTTCTGGCCCCTTCTACACCACCCACATGTCCCTCCACAGCCTGAACACTATCTTGACTACATTCCATGAAGCCGTCCCCACCCCCAACCCCCGTCAGCTCTGGCTCATTCACGGCACAGCCGTGCCTACCCGCCACCGCCAACGCCGCGGCCGCCACAACCTTCTTCGTCTTAGTCCTCATCTTCACTGCCGCTCCTCGAGTGGCAACACCAGCCGGTGTCGACAACTCCTTATCCAGCCCAACCGTCGAGTTTCCCCGAACACTGTCGAGGGACCTAACCATAGAAGGTTTTATTTAAACTCCGCGCCCTCAGCTCTCCTCCCGACCAGCCAACCTCGTGGTGTTCAGTCTCTCGCCCTTTTCGTCGCGTCCTTTTGCACAGCTTATGCTCCCATTTATTGATCATAATTTTGACAGAGGCGCGTAATGACCAGCTGTTTTGATTGACATCCGCGTCAACCAATGACACGTGTTCAAAATTGTGACATCACTAAGAAGGCGGGCAGAACACGTAAACCTGTACTCCTGATTGGCTGTGTCAATCTATTTTTGTATTGTAAAATATTAATATTAGTATTATTTAGTGAATTATTTATTTACTAGTTTGTTTATTAAGTTATTACTATTATGTTTTCTTTTCTTACAGTCTGTCCATGAACAAATATATATTATTAAAACAAATAATATTTTCTGGATTATAAGACTTAATGCATTTTTATGTGACAAATGTTTCTTAACATGAGTAAAATTAAGGATAAAACAATGGGATGGATACAGGAATATTTTAGGCTCCACAGTTTTGACGTCTGATTTTTCAGCCTGAAGAGACTCTGCTGTGGATGCAGGTGTGAAGTGGGCACGTCTTCATCGTCTAATATGCATAATATAGTACAAATGCAATTTATAACAGTTCTTGCTTATGTTTGGACATGATCAATATAAAATATACATTTGAATAGAATATAAAGTTTAAAAAAAAGCCTCTAGACAAATTACTATCTGTATATCCAATGTAAAGAAATGTAAAAATAATTGTATTTAAATTATGGATGCAAAAATGAGCAAAGTCCAGCGCCTTGTCCTCTATCAATAAAGCTCAGGTGGATAATGCCACATGTGTCAGAAGACTGTTTCTGCAGGTGACAGTAGCTCAGTATATTTCATAATGTAGCCTAAACAAACCCATCACATTTAATTACCATCATCATTAAGATGAATCTTCTTATCATGAGCATCAATCAGTCTGCAATTATTGTACCTTTCATGAATACATGTGGAGTATATTGTGTATCATTCAAACACTTCCATACAGAGTAATGTTATATGGGCTGTAATGGTGATGCTAAATAACAGTAATACCAACATGGTAATAAGATGGGTATAGGAAACAAATTATTCACTTGTTATAAAGTGTAACATACTGTGAATGTTGACTTAATGTAATGCATTGTTGCGTCTGTAAATATGTAACCAACTCAATTGTTAATTGTTTAGTAAGATAATAAGAACTAAGCAGTGTTATTGTTGCAACCACATTATCATTTAAGTATATGAACAGGGGTGGGAGTCAATAAGCTTGTCTTCTTCCCACTCCTTTTCGAGCTAGAATGTTATTTATGTTTTCTTTTTTTATATCTTTTCTGGCTTTTGTGCCTGCGTTGTGTTGCTCGAAATAAAATAAAAATCAATCAATCAATCAATCAATTACAAACCTCTCATTGTTAGTCTTGATTGATCTCACAATGGAGAAATTTAATTGTTACATCCAGCTCTTAGAAACACTCAGGGTGTGCATAATCTTATCTTATCTTATCTTATCTTATCTTATATAACCCATCTCTTGGTATATATTTAATATTCCTTCATGTAAGTGTTGGAGCAAAGAGCAGATCAGGTCATACTTTCGACAACTGGATGTAGGCAGATATCTAAGTTTTGATGGGTCATGGGCTCATTAGATTAGATTCATCTTTATTCTCTCCAAATACAAGAGATTATTTCTGTGCATCAAAAACAACATATCACAGAGCAAACATTTCTCACATCCTCACATTTCACCCACTAACAAACCAAGAGCAGCACATTATAGGAAAAGGTATTGCCCACATTACACCACAAAAAAATAAGAATTTGTATTCCCCAAATTGAATGCATGTGTAATGATACAGCTCACAGAACAGACAAGCTATTGATACAATATACTATATGTATTGTGTTAGACTGAGCTAATAAGTCAATGACTTTACCACAACAGGTGAAGGTTATAAGATTTATCCAATGGAATAGAGATGAAAACTCAGGAAAAGGCACTCAAATGATGAATAACAATCTTCCTTAGTTGTAAATAGTTGTAACTTGTAACTAAGTTCCTTAGTTCTGGGTTGCTCTGCTGCTATCACTATAAGTGATCACACTGGCATACTCCAAAAGGTTCATGCACAATGAGAGGTTTGTAATTAAATGTGATGGTTTTGTTTAGGCTACATTATGAAATATACTGTGCTACTGTCACCTGCAGAAACAGTCTATTCTGACACATGTGGCATTATCCACCTGAGCTTTATTGACAGAGGACTTTGCTCATTTTTGCATCCATAATTTAAATACAATTATTTTTACATTTCTTTACATTGGATATACAGATAGTAATTTGTCTAGAGGCTTTTTTTTAAAACTTTATATTCTATTTTCAAATGTATATTTTATATTGATCATGTCCAAACATAAGCAAGAACTGTTATAAATTGCATTTGTACTATATTATGCATATTAGACGATGAAGACGTGCCCACTTCACACCTGCATCCACAGCAGAGTCTCTTCAGGCTGAAAAATCAGACGTCAAAACTGTGGAGCCTAAAATATTCCTGTATCCATCCCATTGTTTTATCCTTAATTTTACTCATGTTAAGAAACATTTGTCACATAAAAATGCATTAAGTCTTATAATCCAGATAATATTATTTGTTTGAATAATATATATTTTTTCATGGACAGACTGTAAGGAAAGAAAACATAATAGTAATAACTTTTTTTTATTTTTTTATTTTCTATTTCTTCTTTATTTTGAACATGTGAGCAACACAAGGCACCTTTACAAAATTTTAGACATGAAAGGCTGTTACAAATCAAAAAGACAAAAGCAAACTTGTCAGATCTCTTGAACAAAGCCAAATATACAAGTGCACATAATAATAACTTAATAAAACAAACTAGTAAATAAATAATTCACTAAATAATACTAATATTAATATTTTACAATACAAAAATAGATTGACACAGCCAATCAGGAGTACAGGTTTACGTGTTCTGCCCGCTTCTTAGTGATGTCACAATTTTGAACACGTGTCATTGGTTGACGCGGATGTCAATCAAACCAGCTGGTCATTACGCGCCTCTGTCAAAATTATGATCAATAAATGCTAATTTTTAACCTTAAATGGCTGAGCGAGGCAAACCTAAGGACATTTATATCATCGTGGACGCTTGGCATCACTTTCACCCAAAGGACTATTACGGAAGAAGCGGGAAGAAGCGGGACGAGCCTCCACGGGACTCCAGCGGGCTGTGGCGCTAAGCTAGGCCGAAGAGAAAGCACTTCCCGGGCTACAAGCTCCGCGAAGACCCGGCAGGAGTTTATTGGATCATGCACTCAAACAAGAGCATGGCAGAGCAGGAGCTGCACATTTGTGGGACGTGTAATGGAGAACTCGCTCCACGAAGACAGCGAAAGGTAAAAACAAAGCTTTAGTAAAAGTATTTTTGCAGAGAAACGTTGTCGGAGATTTCGGAGAACATCGGAAATCACTCGGCAAGCTCCGTAGGCTTCCGCGTGAACGCGCTATGTGTTATTTGAGTGAATTTGTAAAACGTAAATAACCAACGTAATTTTGCAAAAAACGTATTACTGGTACGTAATTCCATATTGTAAAAGCGTACCTGGGGTACGTTTTTTCTGAAGAGACTGGGTTGCAACAAAACCTTCATGCCAGCTCTGTCTCACAATAAAATGTTAGTTGTTAGTTTAGAACTGTGTACAATTATTACATTTCAAATAAAAAGCATTTGGCTCAATGGCTGCACTTTGGACATCCCTGTGTTAAAGTAGTCCAGCCCATAGTGATAACATGTATGTGAGATTCTTACCAAATACTGGCTAAAAGCATGTGTTTGAAGAGGAATCGAAGCATATGATAAACCAGGGGTCCCAAACCTTTTCCCTGCTGCGGACCGGTACAGGACCAAAAAACAATTTCCGCGGCACAATCTCTCCTCTCCCTTTCTCTCTTCTGACTGCTTTGCAGCAGGATAAATACGACTCTTTGTCCTGTGAAAGCGTAAAAGTTTGTGACAAAACTTGTGAGGCTGCATGAACTTTTGGAAACATTACGAGCTGAGGGAAAGGGAGGGAGCAGACGCTCAGTAGCGCTGGTGACAGAAAGACATTGGAGCTGCGCGTAACACATTCAGCAGCACGAGGCTGCGCTGATTCTGTAATAAAACCAGATGAACTCGAGCCCAAAGGATTTGTAGGGAGACTTTCTATCAGGAGTTTCATATCTATGGACGAGCTTATTGGCTTGTGGACAGGTCAAAGAGAAATCGGAGAAAATGCAGTCATTTATAAATTATTTGCCATTTCTCTGTGGCCCAGTAGCCAATGCGTCACGGCCCGGTACCGGTCCCAGGCCCGGTGGTTGGGGACCCCTGTGATAAACGTATTGTTGAAATATTGAACACTGTTTTTAAGATGCTTTCAGGGCAGTTCTGAGGTGGTTTGTCTTTGTCCTGCTGCACCTGCTGCACCTGCTGCACCTGCAAACAGTGCAAACTAGAAATAGAACTCTATAAATACTACAAGAGCAGCGCTAAAAAATCTGGCATTTCACCCTATAAAACGAATAAAATCCATGTTAATTTCATGGTTGGTGAAAAATAGGCCTAGTTGTAGACAGAACACAGACATGTTTTGAGGTGAGAAGTGCTGTATCTCCCCTCCTGGAACCGCCACCTTAACGTGATGGAGGGGTTTGAGCGTCCGAATGATCCTGGGAGCTCTGTTGTCGGGGGCTTGGTGCCCCTGGTAGGGTCTCCCATGGCAAACAGGTCCTAGGTGATGGGTCAGACAAAGAGCGGTTCAGAAGCCCCTTATGAGAGACCAACAGGCCCGGTTAAAACCATGAGGCTGTCCTTCTGTGGACCCACCACCTGCAGGAGGAGCCATAGGGGCTGGTGCAGCTGCCCCACGACCCGGCAACGGAACAGTGGAATAAACGGATGGATGGATGGATGCTGTATGTCTCCTCAGGCTGCCAGCTCGTCTCCATGGAGATGTTGCTATACTTTCCCTTGACAGCCACAATGCATTGTCAAAGTCTACCTCACATCACCGCCATGTCTTACAGCAAAATATAAACCAAATTCAGGCAGGCAGCGTGGCCTTTTGATATTGATAACCAATCAAAAATGTGGAATAGATTGATCAATTTGCCAATAAAGTCGTCAAGTTAGATCTCTTTCAAGAAACTTTCCCCCAAACTGCAGAATGGTGCATACTTTGGTCGCCTCACTGCTCCAGCGCTATGTTTCATTCAGTGCATGTTCTCTGCAATCACATGTGCGCGTGTTTTTCACTCGATCGGAGCAGAATAAGCCCTTAAGTGCTCCTTACAGAGGTGATACCGGTGATTTGAGGCCCTTGGGAACACAGTCAGGCGTATCATTTTTGATGGGTGTGCTTTTTTTAAAATGTTTTTTATGTGAATAAGCATAAGGAACGCAGTTTGAGTTACAGATGGATGAGCCATTTGAAGGTGAGAAACTGAAAACGAGAAAACAGCTAATTCAGAGATTTCACTTTAGAGATTACTGACATAAATGGTACAAAAGGTTTTCCGTCATTTATTATTTTTTATATGGAATTAAGGCATTGCATGTATCAAATTGTCCCAATTTTTAGCAACAAAGTTTGAATAATAGATCGAGGATTGAGCCAAGTTTGAATGTATGTGTTTATTACTTGATGTTTTCAAAGGCTTATCAGAGGATGTTTTCAATACCGTGTTTCGACTTTGATTACAATAGTTATGACCTTGTTTAGTGCGCTTCAATCGCCTCATTAAAGCAACAATCACATCTAAGAAAAAAAGGGAAAAACTAAAATTCTACTTTCTGTTCTCCCTATTGACACAACCCTTCATATTATCAACTGAAAACCCTCTTACATGATCATTTGTTTTGTATCACAATGCAGCCATCCCGCTGAGACAGCCATGTTTTCTAACAGACTGGTCCGGCTTCTGAAGAATAAACAACAATTGTAGAAAAATGACAAATGCTGGCTGTAAAGTGCGGTGCTGTTTGCAGACTTTGTTTGCCCGGCCGTGGTGTATTTGGGCCATCAAAATAAAATGATGACTTCATAACAGACTCACAGTTGTGCTATTCCAGGCTTAAAGGCTTTAACTGGGCTGCTGTTCCGCCTATAAATGAAGTAACACAAACGTAATTGTCATGTAAATCTATCAAATACCGACTGACGTATCAAAATCAGAAAGAATTCTTTGCATCAAACTTTTCATTGTTGTGGCAGGATGATACCATTTGACATTGAGCTAACTCCGAGGAGTGTTTAAGTTGGTGCAGTCCAATCCAGTGAGTGAAGAAGAGAAGGCAAAAAGGCAGGTGAAAAGTAGAAAAAGTGGACAAATAATATGTATTTTTTATCTACATAACTTGGTGCTGATTGTAGAGTTGTATCAGGCTCAGACTGTGTGTGCAGCGCATAGACATATTATTAATAGACCGTCATTCCTCACTCCTCCCCGTTTACCATAATGACCACGTTCGAGGGGGAACTCATGGCGGATTTACAGACTCCTCCTCCCCAGTTCTGATGAAGCATGTTCCTAAAAAGAGCATAAGGGCGGGATCTTCACTGTAGACTCGGCCCTTGCGTGACATGTAGCTCGCGCAGCTTCAATGCTAACAGTCCGACCCTCATTAGTACGATATGTCTAAAATTTTTCTTACGAAAACCAGCCTAGTTTTTTTTAATTGTAACTAGCCCAGTGTTATCACAGGATAAATATCTAGCTGTAGAAAGTTTAAGAAAATTAGAAACTAGGCTTTAAAGTTGTTTTTAACATGTCTAAAGTGCAATGCTTTCCAATGGGGGACTAGCATACTGGGGACTATGCTGTAGTACTAGCGGTACTACAGCAATGGCGGAGCAATGGCGGCCCCTTTGTCATCGTCACAAAGCAGAGCAGCCAGCGGCCATTGGTGCAGTGGCCCATGTGAAAAGAGAAACTGTCATAGCGGTAGGCTATTTGAACCAGCTATCTATAGCATATAAAACCTGAGCTACAGGAAAGTGGGCCGGTCTAAATCTATACATTCCTGGGCCAAAATAAGGTTTTCTCTGAGTACTCCGTTTTCCCTGACAACTAAAAACATGTACAATAGAATCAATGTAGTGCGTCAGTCAGTGGTTGGTGGTGGTCGGAGGGGCCGATGACAATAATTTGATGTGATATAGCAGCGGTCACCAACTGGCGGACCTGGGTCCAGATCCGGACCTTCACAGGCTTTAGTCCGGACCCCAAAGCCTTTTCATCCTCTCAATATACTTAATTTCTAAGGCTGGATTAAAAATGATCTAAACAATTTGAATAACATTGAAATAAAATGGCAAATGGCATTCATTGATCAACTCTGCTATGTAAATAGACAACCTGTGCTCATGTTTTAACATTTTCGAGAGCAATGACTGCACATGTCCGGACCCTGGACTTAATGTCGAAAGTTACGAAGGAAACTCGGGCTGATTTAGTTGGGGACCCCTGTGATGTAGCATCAACTTGACATATATTTAAGGGTGCATTATGGACCAATTGTTTTGTAGGTCCTAGAGATCACTGTGATGGAAAGTAAAGGCGCCATGTTGACCACAGGCACTGTGTCACTACAAGGTCAAATACGCATAAATATCAACATTTATTTTTTTTGGCATAAAAAGGTACATAATGCACCTTTGAGATTTTTTTTGTGTGTGTGTGTCTTTTTTGCCCTAAAATTGGACAGAAATAAACCTACACTGGCCAAAAGGACGTTAGCCAAAAACATTTCAAGCACTGAGCCTATTGCTATGAGTTGGCAGGTTTTAAATTGGCTGACAAGGGCTTTATTTTAACAGACATAGTGATAAATTTATCTTTTGGCATGCTACCATACCAGTAATATGTATAAATTTGTCACCTCGACTAAGAAAATCAGTGAGTGAAAATTAAAGTGATAGTCTGTCTCTATAAATGTAATAGATTGCATATAATTGACGCCTGGGCCTGAGTAATTAAAATTAAACAATCATATGTTTTCCCTTTGCTGATTTCAGACACTCATCAGAATCCCCCGGTGCCATCACTTTGATCAATGAGACAAGCTTTTCCTGTGAAAGTCCAACTGGGAGGGGAGGTGGAGGGAGCTTGATCATTTACTCCTGAAAAGTCTTTCAAGATTCAAGATTTTTTATTTGTTAAACCATGTGAATGATTTGACATTATATTTCTCTCAGGGCAAGGAGTTGAGCTTCCCGATGGCCTTGTGTATGAAACTGTCCCTCATTTTGCAATCTTACACACTATCACTTTAAATAACTTTTTGTTGTTGTTTTAATTTGTTTCTAATCGATAAATATAAAATATATGGATACTTCCTAAAGAATCAATATTTTTCTGTCTCTTCTAAAGTGTCCACCTGGATTTAACAAACTTTCTGATCTGGTGCTGCTGCAGTTGGTCAGCATTTTAGTCACCTTTTTGTTGTTTTGTCACGCTTTCATCACACGTTTGTTGCGTTTTGGCCACATTTAGTTTTTTAGTGATGTTAAAAACAAACAAATAACATAACGTAACAAAAACGAGGAAAACATAGAGAAACAAACGAGGAAAGAGCTTAGATGACTTTTGTGGGTCTTAGCTTTCAAATGATGACACTGGCCAGTAGGCTGTCATCTCACCAGTCAGGAAGCTTTTAGATTTGGGTAATGCCGAACTGGAGAAAATGCGCTCGGTTAAGAGGTTAATCATTGTGTTCAAATTGAATTATCTGTATGACTATGTAATCAAAAGTTATATTTCAATATCGCGACAACAGATGCCATCTTCAAACAGCAGAGGGCAATAGAGAGCAACTTTGCAGAAACTAGAATAGTCTGACCACAAAAACAATGTTTTTTCATATAGAAATTCAATTATTAAGTGTTAGTAGGATGGTACAGGACGCTTTATGTCTAATCTGCATTATTTAGCCCATTTAAGCTGAGACCAGGTTATGCAAAGCAGGAAACACTGTTCTGTACACATTATAATGTAATTATACTCCAGGGTAATGAAGCATACCTGGAGCGTTTGTACATAAACAAGACAAAGTCAAAACAATGACACTAGCGTATTACCATACAGTAACTACAGAGACTGACAGGAAACTTCAGTGTGGATGAAAGGACTAATTAAAATGCAGGCTTGTTTATATGATTTATAACTCAAGCAAGATGCCTTATATTAAAATGAATCGATGTTAAGAAATATGACATCACAAAATCAATTACTTTATGCAATAAATTATAAATATACACCAACATTGTCTTTGTCTCTCATCTGTGAAATACAAAGTTGCGTGACACATTAATGACATAATGTGTCATCAAAAGCTTGTCCAATAAAAGGAACCTTAGCCCACAGGACCAGTGCTTAATCTGTAAATTAGTAGTTTCGGAACACTTTTGGTTTGATGTGATGGATTCAGGGAACAGGCCAAAACATTTGCCAGAACACTCTCATTAAACACCATTATATCAGATCAAATATTTCCCGGATCCTTTATCCTGAAAGACTGAAAATTGGGGGAATGCGTTCCCTCAAACCGGGGATCAAATTAAGCACTGCACAGGACCCACCCTCATGACCTGTGTCCTGTGTCAACTATCATGTGTTTAAATTCCTGGGGAAAAAAGAAAGTGTTAAAATTCATAAGCGCCAATTTATGTTCTTCCCAGTGGGTGCCCAGTCCAAAAAAAATAAGTCAAGGCTGAGATCGATCTCGCAGCTTCATGGATGGGATCCCAGCGCTCTATGGCGCTAACGTAGTGGAACAAAGCTGGCGGCCTGTGAAGTATGCTGCGCGTTCACGCTTGGCCATGATTTTTCAATGAACTCTGTGATCATTAGTGTGGTCTGCTTATGTACGCGGCAAGTGCTAATTAGTTGAACCTGTCTTGAATTAGTGAGATTAGCCAAGTTCGGTGTCCCTTTGGTGAAACCCATCACAGCTTGAATTGTTGTGCCTCACGTAAGCCAGGATTTGGAGCCTAAGCCTATCTTTACTGAGCCAGTTTTATGAAATAGCCCTCTGGTCTTGCATTTTGATGTAAAGTAAGTAATAATAAATATATTATTTTTTGTAAAGTCCCTCCTTTCCAGATCTTAGCAACTAATCAGAGTCTAGTATCCTCCCGTGTTGACCAATGAGATGAGCTTTTCCTGTGAACCAGCCCAATCAGAATTTGAAAATTCTGTTCCTGCTCTCTTCATTTTGTACAATACTAAGAAGGGCGTTCTGGTTAAAGAGGGGAGGAATTTGATTGTTTACTTTAAAATTTCACTTTATGTCTCTCCACTTTGCAAACTTACAGACTATCACTTTAAAAGTGAAGCTCTACTGTTTAAGGTCTAAAGGCACAACATCGCCAACTGAACTTGGGCTTCCTCAAGCTGCATTTGAGCACCCAAATTTCACTATATGTTAAAGATGACTTTATTGTCGATTATTCCACATTAAACTTAATGTTAATAATTGAAATTATAATCCTCTCAAACCCTTGGTGCAAATAGAGTGAAATCTCTGCAGTCTCCTCCCTGAAGGCAGAACACTGACGAGACTGTGTGATGGGTGCATGGGGTCACCTGCGATTCTGATGACTTCTCAGCTGCTGACTATATGCTGGAAGCTCCTTTCACCAACTAGAGAATAAGCATGAACATCTTCATTTTGTCATTGTGAATACACCAACGTTACAGTTGTTATCAGTAATACCATCTTTGATTTGAACGTGTTTATCTCCTATTTAGGGACACAAAACATTGGTCATGTTTGTGAAATATTTATTGAAAAGAAAAAACAACCTCCCTTTAAATAGGGCCAGTTATAATAAATCATAATCTGGCTGCTCTCCGGACAGGGCGCTTTGATGGAAAATGAATTTATTCATTCTTTCAGATCATAAAAGCGAACAGGAAATTGGGAAAGACTAAAGACTAATAACAAGATAACAAAAGGCTACAAATAAAAGTCAAACTAGCTTCTTTTATTCAGATCACTTATACTTTTGTGTTCTTGTTTTCCTTTTTTGTCGTTACCAGAGTATGAGAGGTACACCACGGTGCTCATGCCCAGCATCTTCGGCGTCATCTGTTTGCTGGGCCTGCTGGGGAACACCATCGTCATCTACACCATCGTCAAGAAGACCAAGCTGTGCTCCCAGCAGACGGGCCCGGACATCTTCATCTTCAGCCTGTCCATCGCCGACCTCCTCTTCCTGCTGGGCATGCCCTTCCTCATCCACCAGCTGGTCGGCCGCGGCTCCTGGTGCTTCGGCTCCGCCATGTGCACCGTCATCACCGCGCTGGACTCCAACAGCCAGATCGTCAGCACGTACATCCTCACCGTCATGACCATCGACCGCTACCTGGCCGCGGTGCACCCCATCCGCTTCAAGCACATCCGCACGCCGTTCATGGCCGGCGCCGCCGTGGCGCTCGTCTGGGTCTTTTCCTTGGTGTCCATCACTCCCGTTTGGATGTACACGGGACTCATGCCGCTGAAGGACGGCACAGTGGGTTGCGCGCTTCTTCTGCCCAACCCGTCGACCGACACCTACTGGTTCACGCTGTACCAGTTCATGCTAGCTTTCGCGCTACCGCTAGTCGTCATCTGCGCCGTGTACTTCAAGATCCTCCAAAACATGTCGGTCACGGTGGCGCCGCTACCCCAGCGCAGTTTGAGGATTCGGACTCGCAAGGTGACGCGCATGGCCGTGGCGATATGCGTGGCGTTCTTCGTCTGCTGGGCGCCGCACTACATCCTTCAACTGGTTCACCTGGGGGTGCAGCGGCCGACGTTCGCCTTCATGTACGCGTACAACATAGCCATCAGCTTGGGCTACGCTAACAGCTGCATCAACCCGTTCATCTACATAGCGCTGAGTGAGACTTTTAAGCAGCACTTCTTGGTGGCGGTGCGGTCGACGTATAGGGGGTTCAAGGTGGTTCCGGTGGTGGGGGACAACAGCGTGAGCATGCGGGTGGCGCCGGATATTTCACAGCAGTCTGCGGGAGAGCTGATGCAAAACATGCTGCCAGTGACGGTCACCATACAGAAGTGACTGTAAGCCTGCAAAGAGGCTATCAAAGACAGTATTGAGTGGTCATATTTCCTCACAATTGCAGGCGATGATTAGCTCTGCAAATGGAAAATTTCATAGCAACATGATGCTAACTTCCTTGGGAGATGAATGTGTCCTGCCAGTGTTTAATTCCTATACGATTGTTAAGTGTGACGTCACGACTCCCGCTTCCGGGTCCTACCAGACGGACAAATATGCGAGAAAAAACATTAAAAACTCTTAAAAACAACCATTAATATTTCTGAAACTCAACGGAGAGTTACTGAACATACTTATTTATCAGGCCCATTAGCCAAAAATGCCGCACCTACTGCTAAAAAAGTAATATTTACTAAAGTCGCTACTTCCGGGTTTAGCGGAGCTGCTGCGCCGTTAGCGTGTTTCTTCGCTAACCCGGATGAACCGATTTTGGTAAATATTACTTTTATAGCAGTAGGTACAGCATTTTGGCTAATTGGCCTGATAAATGTATGTTCAGTAACTCTTCGTTGAATTTCAGAAATATTGATTGTGGTATTAAATAGTTTTTTGTAGTTTCTCGCACATCTGCGGACCCGGAAGTAGAGCTGTGACGTCACCACTTAACAAACGTATGGAGAGTTAGCCGTGTTTTGTTGAAATTAATATTTCAACAGTTTGTGGCAGAAAACTTGCATCTGTTGGATAATCGCTTACAAAATGTAAAAAAAAAAAACTTGTCACAGGATGTAAATACTTAACTGAAGGAGGTTATTACTGTAGCTGTTTTAGCATTGGGGCTAACTTTAGTTTGATGCTAACAAATGTTAAAATAGCATCACCACCTGAAATAATGGTCATGAAACACACTCAACTCAATTTTGTTTTGTATCTTATTTTATTGTTAATTTACGTTAAAAAGTGGACAGGATGTAGTCTTTACTCTACACTGGCCAACAGGAGGTTAGCACAAAATTCTCGTGCATAGAGCCTGTTCATAGCTTTCATTGACATCACTGGAAAGAAACTTGCAATACCCTGAAAACATAGCCACATAGGTTTTTATTTCTCCTTAGAAGTCGGTACTTGTTCCAATAGCATTTTTCTGTTCCTCTTGCAGTCTGATACCATGGTGTGTGAATAAAAGCAATAGCAAATCGTTGACAGAGATGCTAGGTCCATGAGCACATGGCTTATTATGCATGATTAACAAAGATTAACAAAAACTGTACTGCGCTGTGAGCAATTGGCAAGGATAGCACTGTTTTATGACCATGAAGGCAGCGGGCGTACATTTGAGCCAGTCGGGACTTTACACATGCCAAGAAAAAAAAGTTTTCATTTCTTAAACTAGATATCCCCATGCAGGGTGCGATTTGTCAAAAAAACAGAAGGGGGATAATTACTTAATCACTTTATTGCTGTTGAACTTGAAACCCAGTGTTGTTAGATGTGTTCTATTCTGCAAAAGATTTCAGCGCTTTCATGTTTTAAGAACATGTCCTGCATGCTTTGGCGGGACTCAGTAGGGCCCTGACCATGGACAGAGAGGCCCGGACTCTGCATCTGACTCGCTGAGCGGAGCTCATTGCATCTTGTCTTAACAGCTCTGGAGGGGGTGGATCTGCCTTGTACATAGACGTCCAGAGCGTGTGTGTTGCTCAGGGAGTTGGGCCGTTTTGGATAGAGTTTTCCAAAACTCTTGAGTGACCAGGGTAGTGTGACCAGGGCCACAGGTGTCTTTCTTTTTTGAGGGACAGAGCTGGAAATGTTACGGAATGCACAATGAACGCGCGCGGCTGGTACTTCTCAGAACCGGTGTTCTGTCGAAATCGATTCCCTTGTCGAAATGTATGGCGTAAAGGTTCCTCATCCTGTTTGTCAAACGGTCGCTATTGTAAAACACACAGGATTTCACACATGGCTGGGGGCATTAACGCACCTGATGTGCGGGTTACGGGTTCCCCCGCGGTCCCCGCAGGGCCGGCTGCCCACACCGTCATAAAATTCTCCTATGATCGCGCGCGGGTCGGGTTGGGGCGGTCGCTGCCACTCATTGCCGCAGTGCGCGCATTCATTGTTCAGCCACGATTCATTCTATCATCTTTAAAGCGGGGTTTTGACATAAATATGCGGCGGATTTTCACAAAATAAGCGGCGTTTTGCTGAATGTGATCCAAAAACGCTTTTGTGGAGCTTAATGTCTATTTCCCACGGCATGTGCGTCTGTGCACAACTTTTCTGCCCCTCTCAGCGCTCTGAACAGGGAGAGAGAGAGCGCGAGGGGATAATTAGGCTACACGCCAGTCCTGTTCATTTCAAGCTCATTTTTGTATGTGTGCAAAATAGATTTAACTGATCATAAAGTCAATAAGGACATAACACAGTTCCCTGACTCCCCAGACCCTCGCTCTCTGTGCGCATCAAAGCCGCTAAAGCAGAGATCACCCGCGTCTCATATAAAATGAAATCAACTGACCAGAAGGTGCACGGACCTTGAACACAGCCAATTTTACAATTCTATTCCCCCTACGTTTAATACAATAATATGCCAGAAGTAGGGATAGGGATTAAAGAAACAGAGACTGGGACAAGAAAACCAGAAGGGGGGAAAATCCCCCACATCCCCCCCAGCAAATCGCACCCTGTCCCCATGTGATATCTCTGGGGCGGGTACAGTTTAGGAAATCACGCGGGTTTTTTATGGCATTAGTTTTAGCTGTGGGCTTTGACTGACTGGCCCTGGAGCACTATATAATAGAGACTTGTTGCCGCTCTTTTGCCCTTTTGTGCTTTTCTTTTGAATATGCTCTGTAGGAGGAGACTAAGCTGTAATCATGGATTCTCTCTTGAATCCTGTTATTAACGTGAATGTGGAGGGGTGAGCACAAGCGGTCGAAGCTGCTGTTTGGCCTCCTCGCTCAATATTAATCCAATCCACTTTCTTTGTCTCTAGCACATTTAAAAGTGCTCCATATAAGAACATAAACACAATAAATGCAATACAATACAAATTAGCTCCACCACTAAAAAGAAATAAAACAGATTACAAATAAAACAAGTGAAACAATTAACACTAAAACCTACATAAAACCATAAATAGAAATACAATAGATAAAACAATAAAGTAAGTAAAAACAGTAAAACAAACAAGATTTAAAAAAATACACAGACACAGTATTACAGTTGGTGTGGGCGTCACCAAAACAATATGGGCACTACTAAGTTGAAGGTGTTCCATTTGAAATTCACGAGTCGCACTCTTTAAAGTCTGACTTCTGAAAGCAACTGGAACGCAACAATGGGCGTCTGACACCTTGAGAAAATCAATCTTTTAATGGCCGCTCAGCAGAGATGGGGGAGTTTGTTTTGGAACAGCACATCAAGCTCACATCTCCTGTGTCAATAACATAGGTGCAGATACAGATGGACAAATGGTACATTACAAGACAACAGACAAATACTGGTCACTTTAGGGATGTGATTGGTTTAGTGTTAAATCTGGCTGATTTGGCTGACAAAGACCTGTAACGCCTGGGTGTGTGTGTGGTCTGTAGTGATTTTGATTGCCTGCTGTGTGACGTGTCTTTGATACAGAGTTTGTGTGAATGTTTGGCCAGTGATTGGAGTGGATGATTATAAGTTGGAGTTTTGTGCCTGTCTAAATTTCCATACTAGACTATTACTGATGATGTGAGGATACTTTCAATTATGGCTGTGTTAAACTGAAGGAGGACGCAGTGCCTGACTGATGTTTTTTTTTTTTGGTCTGTTTCATCTTCACGCTGCTTCACTGCTTCCATTTGAATGTGTCACTGATGTGTGCCCCGAGTAATACAAAAGGGTCTGTGATGACTACGTCTTCAGAGCTGAAGGAGAGAGCTGTTTTAGGTGTGGCTGAGCGTGAGAAATCAGTAATGAGTTCCTTTGCGTTTAATGTGTTGAGTAGAAGGTTATTGTTGTGGCACCAAGTGGCTGCTTAGGTGCTGTGCACGATTTCATTATTGTCAGCGATGAGTCCAATTATTGTTGTGTTGCTTGCGAATTTGAGGATAGATACTGAGCTGTGTGAGGATGTGAGAGTGTTTGTATAGAGGGCGAACAACCAGGCTGATAGGAGGACACCCCTGAGAGGTCCGCAGGGCAGAGGGTCAGGGTTAGGATAAGAGGCCCTCTTTGTCCTTTCAGACTGGAAGCTCCTGGTCCAGAGGCATAGAGAGAGGTCAATGCCCATGTCCATGAGTTTACTGAGGAGGTTGAGTGGGTCGATGGTGTTGAAAGTAGAGCTGAAATCAGACAGAACAAATGGGCGTATCCTGTGAAGAGCCAGGTTGACTGCATCCGCAATAGATCTATTAGCCCGGTATGCAAACAGTAAACTAATATAAGAAATATAATACACCATGCCTCAAACATTGCTTAGCTGCTTTCCACGGATGTCACATGAAAACTGTGAATGATCTTGCATATTTTTGAAAGAGTTTAAACTAAGCCAGAGGGAAGACACCTTTAAAAAGGCATTATACTGTTTTAACCGTGCACAAATGCAGGACTCAGGACTAAATCTTCGTAATGGAATACATGTACAGTATATCATACTAAAGTTACTTTTGATGCTAAACTGAAGGTTCAAACAAATCTGCAGCTGTTTAAAAAAATAATAATGGTAACGCTTATAGTTGTATTGCACTTTACAAACCTGTGTTTCTTAAAGCGCTACATAGTCATTATTCACTCACTCCGTGCTCAGCGGTGGTAAGCTCGCTCGCCAATCTGCGCCACACTTTACCATCTGCAATTTTTGACCTTGGTATTTTGCTTGCAGCGGGCATGTGCAACTTGAATAGTGCGTTGTGGGACCTTCAAATGTTTATTTTGTGCAATGTAAATTAAACTGAATGTGTACAATTCTTGTTTGAAAATCAAGTGGCCAAATGACAACAGAAAGTTTTAATATCTGTGGGTGTATATATACTGTACGAACTAATCAATTTAATAACTGTGCATATTTAAAGGGACAATTTTATGCAAAATATTTTTCCCCTGTGATTTTAACATATCATGTTGCATCATGCCAAATATTCCTAGAGATGTGGTGTGTTATCTTTTGTTGTATCACGCTATTGTTTTCAGTCTTTCTATGAGCTGACTTTTATGACTGTATTTTGGTGTTGTTTATGATGTCACTCTGTCTCTTTGGACCTTGAGTCCGTAATAAAGTTGAATTGAATTGACACTCCTCTGTAGTGTACACTGCCTCATCCCTTGTTCTTGTTCTTTCATCTTTTCTGTATAGGCTATATTATCTCGTTATTGAAACAAGCTGTTTTAACTGTTACTGTTATAAAGGAGATCAAATGTTGTCAAACGTGTTAATAACACACAGTATAAATTTATATTTTGTAAGAGTGTCTGTTTCACTGTCCAAAAGTGTCAATTGAATAAACAAATGCAATCCAAAAATTGTCAATTTAATAAAAACAAACAAACAAACAAACACTGGTCTTTAATATGTTTCTTATCACGCACAGGCCTCTATGGGGCCCTAAGCATAATTTGACTTGGGCCCCTCATAATACTTGTGCTGTGCAGGCTCAGTATTGATGATTGTGCTCTTAGTGCACGGTCCTATGCTGAAGTTATATTTAATTAACTTCTCACTTCTTGAAGGGAAGGGTCCTTTGAGATGGTGTTCAACTAAGCACATTTCACACACATGAACAGTTCGAAAATAAATATAGGCAACATAAATTTCGCTAGGCTAGGCTTAATAAACAGAATGTCATTATTTTGTTTACTGTGTTAAGCTTTTCACTACATTATTTTGAATATTTTCTACAATAAAAGTGTAAGCACTCATCTTTGTAAAGAATAGGAAGAGCGTCTGGCTGCCAGGTAATTGTTAGGGGGAGTTGGATTCACATGAAATGGGTTGTTAGGCAAAAAGTGATGGGACTCCTCCAGCCTGAATCTCGAATTGAGTCACAAGTGTCTGAGGCTCACAGAAACTCACAAGAGTCTCAAATCAGCCTCGGAAATTACTTGGAAAAATAATCCTTTACTTCTTTGTGGTTAATGCTAACATATTATCCTACTATATACCTGTAGGAGTTTCCTTAATTAAGTGAAGGAACTTAAATTCACTCTCACTGCGGCCCACAGTTAAGCAAACTTTTGCTGAGCCAGCCTCACAGTTCAATACCCTCCACACTTTGGCAACTCCTCTGAAGAAACATAAGATTTGCAGAAGTTTTCATCTTAACAAGTTTAAATCAATAAGAAACAGGAACATCGATGTCATTTAGGCCAATAAATGGACCTTGGAATAGGCCTTTATCTGACAACATGATAGACCAATGCTGCTGTTAAAGCAGTTGCACAGTGGCAAAGTACTTGCCAGCAGCAACAAGGTCTCTTGCACAGTTCCTGTACTGTTTAGGGCTTTATGTTGGATTATGCTTGTTCTTTCACGATAGAATAATCATAAAGTCAGATCAGACAGCTGGATGGTCAGACATTTGCATGACATTTACTGAGATAAAGTCAGTAAAAGAAACTAATAAAGGACAAAACACACGTTGCACAAGCTGCCAACCCTAATGCAACACCCCCCCAAAACAAAACACTGTAATATCTGTTCCATTCACTTACGTCAAAATGAGGGATCAAAATGCTAAGTTCTTGCAGCTGCCAGAATCAGCCCCAGCCCTCTGCACTTCAGTAAAGTGTTTTGATCCTGCTTTGAGGTCGGCCCGATCACACACCGGCTTACGGAGATCTACAGTAGACTTGGGCTAATCCTCTTAGTCTGGTTCACAGGTTTGAGTTCAGTGGAGTGGAATTTGTGTCCTCTGCGGCCAACCACAGACATCAAGGACAGAGCCTGGATGATCTTGGTGAACGTAACAACCCAATGAACTTAGTGTGGTGAATATTTTAGATGAAAGGGGCTGAATGTAAGCGGGTGGTCTGGAACTTCAAATACAGTTAATGAATTACATAACTTAAAATAGCAACACCAACAACGCCACTGGACTACAATGATCCAGAAATGAACTCTTTTCATGAAAGCATAGGAGAGGCATGTTTGGATTTCTTTGCTTTGGCTTAATGATTATTTATGTGGTATAAGTATGTTTGAAAAGGGGCAACTATAATGTTCATGTAACAGTTACAATTAAATACAGTCCAAATCCAGTTCACATTTAGCTAGGTGACATTCATTATTTTAACATGTAAAGTCTAGAAAGATTAAAGATTTTGCTTTTCTCCGATTCAAACCGGTCTTGTCTCAGTCTACTGTATACATGACAGCTACAGATCTGAATTTCAGATTCATTACATCACGCACATAGTCTATTTAAAATAGGATTAGTTTAGTTTCGTTTATTTGAAAAGTGTACATTCATTTTTCATTTCAAAAGTCATTTGTTGCCTCAAGTGGAGGAGTTCAAGTATCTCTGGGTCGTAAGCACGAGTGGGGAGCGTGAGATCGATAGACGGATCGGTGCAGTGTCAGCAGTGATGCGGTCGCTGTATCGGACTGTTGTGGTGAAGAGGGAGCTGAGTCAGGGGGCAAAGCTCTCGATTTACCGATCGATCTACGTTCCTACACTCACCTATGGTCATGAGATCAATCAATCAATCAATGGTTTTGTATAGCCCAATATCACAACAGGAGTTGCCTCATAGGGCTGCACCGAACATTAAGGAAATAAAACAGAGCAGTAAATAAGACAATGTAAAGTTCAGGTGAATCAAGTATCCAGGCAAACATAATGTCCACATAAGCGTCAGCAGTAGGTGGCGACGAGCGGCGTGGGTGTCCCCTGTCCTTAGACTCTCCAGCACGGCAAGGAAAAACTCAAAAACACAGTGGGAGAAAAGAGAAACCTTGGGGAGAACCACAGAAGGAGAGATCCACTCCCATGGACGGACAGGCTATAGAGATCCAGGGCCGATGGAGTTCCCTCAGCAGACGGCCAAGATCGCAGATCGTCCAGTCCTTGTTGTCAATCCAGTAGGCAGGGTTCCTCCGTTCGAGATTTGGGTAATGACTAAAGGACAAGATCGCGGATACAAGCGGCCGAAATGAGTTTCCTTCGTAGGGTGGCTGGGCGCACAGTTCGAGATAGGGTGAGGAGCTCAGTTACCCGGGAGGAGCTCGATGTAGAGTTGCTGCTCCTTCACGTCGGGAAGAGCCAGCTGAGGTGGCTCAGGCATCTGTTTTGGATGCCTCCCTCTGGGGTGTAGGGAAGAGACCCCCAGGAAGACCCAAGACACGCTGGAGGGACTTCTTGACAAAGGCTTGTTTGGAGCCGATACGTGTGGAAGAAAACCAGCATAATAAAGGCTTTTTAAATGTAAATAGAGAATTATAATGTGGGAGGAGTGCCTTGGTTTTTTTGTTTTTCTTTTGAGTCTAAGTTCCCCCAAACACCAAAGAGCACCTTCCCCCCATAAACTAATGATGTCATTGATGTCCTGAGCACTTTGTCTAGTTTTTCCCTTTACACGCTGGAGGGACTATGGGCCAGACCTTGCCTGGCGCACAGGGTGCACAGGCCTATGGCGATTTGAGATTTCCCGAATGACGGAGCTATGCCCTATGCGCCTTCGCCACTTGCGAGAGGAGGAGACTGCTCTGATGGGAGCACCGCTCTCACAGGTCAAACTAAAAACTTTATTAACCCCATCGTGAGCTAAACAATGTTCGTGTCTTGAGAGAAAGAGATGTAGCCTATGCTGGTCCCACTGTGGCGCGGATCAATCTGGCCGTAAACGCGAAACAAAACGAATACCGTAATAACAGGCCAATAACGTAATAACTCTGTTGAGCCAATAATGGAATCATGATTTAATTATTACTTTATTGGCTGGTTATTTATTGGCCTGACAAGATGAAAATTGTTCATAAATGTAATAAAATCAGCCAATGATGTAATGAATACATCACTTTTAATTCATTTTCAAAATCTAACATATTAAACAATTTTTGTGCTGCTTTCTCTAATTGTTAAATGACCTGTTATGTTGTGGCTTTTCCATCAGGTTTTGTATTTTGCTGTTTTTACTGTTATATTTTCTCACTTCCGGTAACTTGTCGTATCTGACATGCCTTTTCCTATGACGGTAGCCCAGAGTCTAAAGCGGGGTATGTTATGACGGAAAGGTTGCCGGTTCGAGTCCCTCCTCCAACAAATGCATGAAGTCGCTGTGTGCCTGCGGCAGAGACAGCGATGTTTGAACCTCTGCATCTGGGAAATATTTTTGGACTAGAGACGACCTGCTACTGATGGATTACTTTTCCTCTTCACTTCTGTCTACTCCTGTCCGTGCTACGCCAAGAGGCACGTGTACTTTATGCGAAAAACTGTTTCCATCTTCCAAAATGCGCATTAACGCTTATGCGCACAAATCAAAAACCACCTCAAGCGAGCGGCTAAACTTTTTATGGGAATTAAGAGTTTAAAGGGATACTTCGGGATTTTTGACATAGGGCCTCATTTCCTAGTTATCCAGAGCGTTGTTGATGTCTGGAGATATTTTTTTCTTAAATTCATGCAGTTCTTATATTTGAAGAGTCTAGTTGCGCTAGCCTAGAGCAAGGCTAAAGCAGTTTTATGGTAAACACTAGCCTGCATTAAAAAACAGTCTGACTCACTCCACAGTGCACCTGAGGTAAATCACATATAACACCAGACTAACCATATAAATGTCTGTGTTAATAGAATATTTTTTTAAATAAAACTGACCTTGTATCACATGAATTACCGCATTTTGAGGGACTATTTTCTCGCAGATCACTCCGCCGCTGCCTTAGCTTACAGCCACGAAGCTGATGCCGCTCAAATATAAGTTATTTTAAACGCAAAATGGTTCAAATTAACCTATCGACACAGACATTTATATCGTTAGTCTGGCGTTAGAAGTGATTTACCTCAGGTGCACTGTGGAGTGAGCCAGACTGTTTTTTAATGCGGGCTAGCGTTTACCATAGAAATGCTTTAGCCTTGCTCTAGGCTAGCGCAACTAGACTCTTCAAATATAAGAACTGCATGAATTTAAGAAAAAAAATATCTCCAGACATCAACAACACTCTGGATAACTAGGAATGAGGCCCTATGTCAAAATCCCGAAGATCCCTTTAAATGTGAAATGTGGTGTTTCCATCACTCCTTACAAATGCAAAACTTCAAAATGCGCATTAAAATGCAGTGATGGAAACGCGGTTACTGACACCCTCCATAAGGAGGGAAAGGCTCAAAAGGAAATAGCAAAAGAAGTTGGATGCTGTATCAAAGCATATTCATAGAAAGTTAAGTGGAAGGGAAATGTGTGGAAGAAAAAGGTGCACAAGCCGCAGGGATGAGCGCAGTCTGGAGAGGACTGTCAGGAAAAGGCCATTCAAAAGTGTGGGGGACCTTCACAAGGAGTGGACTGAGGCTGGAGTCAGTGCATCAAGAGCCACCACACACAGACGGCTCCTGGACATGGGCTTCAGACGTCGTATTCCTCTTGTTAAGTCGCTCCTGAACTACAAACAACGTCAGAAGCGTCTTGTGTGAGCTATAGAACAAAAGACCTGGTCTGTTGCTCAGTGGTCCAAAGTTCTCTTTTCTGATGAGAGCACATTTTGCATCTCATTTGGAAACCAAGGTGCCAGAGTCTGAAGGACGAAAGGAGAAGCACACAATCCAAGATGCTTGAAGGCCAGTGTGAAGTTTCCACAGTCTGTGATGGTTTGGGGAGCCATGTCTTCTGCTGGTGTTGGTCCACTGTGCTTTATTAAGTACAGAGTCAATGCAACCGTCTACCAGGTTGACGGTTGATGGTCAACCTGTTGACCACTTCAGAAACATAACTGAAGTGGGGGATATCAAGAAATCCTACCAATGGCTAGACAGAGCTGGCCTGAAGGACAGCACAGAGGCACTCATCATGGCTGCACAGGAGCAGGCCTTGAGCACCCGAGCAATAGAGGCCCAGATCTATCACACCAGACAAGACCCCAGGTGTAGACTGTGCAAAGAGGCCAATGAGACAATCCAGCACATAACTGCAGGGTGTAAGATGCTGGCAGGGAAAGCTTACATGGAGCGCCATAACCAAGTGGCTAATGGTGCATACAGACCAAACGCTGACACGCCACCAACTTCCATGTTAACCCTATGTAGACGTGCTTCGACGCGCGTCGAAATTTAAGCAAAGCCGTCCGCGCGTATGAAGCTTGCAAATGCGAGCGGATGAGGATAAACGTCGTCAAAGCCAGGGAGAACAGCGCGGTACAGAGCAGCGATGCCGCGCCCACTGCTTCATGCACTCAAGTAATCACAATCTACACGTGCGTTCATTTACGCCTTGTTAACCAATCAGGGACTGGGCTCAAATAGTGAGCACAAGCGTCACCTGTTACCTGCAGCAGTGGCGCAAAAAGGGCATACGCAACATATGCCTTTCATAGGGGCGCCAATAGTGATGTGTCGGTCGTGAACGATCCGGCTCTTTTGAACGAGTCTTTACAGTGTTTTTTTTTTTTATTCCTCTTTGGGGGACGGGCGTCACTTTAGTTGTGCATGCTTATTTTGCGAAACAAAAGTCACTGCTGGAGTGGGGCAGAGAGGAGTGCAGAGGGACTGTCATCTCCACCCCCCACGAGGAGCTCAAAGTGAGCATAAGGCAACAAGTTTGAGAAAAAAAGTCCTAATGAAATAATAAACACGGTTACAGAGGAGATCGCGTTGAAGCAAAACACCTCTTTCACTTGCGATGTTTGGCGTCCAACTAGAGGCTGACGGAGCGTGGACGCACGTTTGGTCTGAACGCACCTTAAGGGAGTATGGAGCTTACTATTAGTCCGATCAGCCACTTGGGCCACTCTCACATGCACCACATTCATACACAGGCGAGGCGGGTGAAGTGCCTTGCCCAAAGACACAGCGACATCGCAGCGGCATCACTGTGTGGGAGCATGGATTGGAACCGGCAACCTTTCGGTCATAAAATGACTGGCTTTACCATCTGGGCTACAGTCGTGGTCCGGTGCATATGAGCTGTGACAAAGCTACCTCAAGTGAAAAAAGATTGTGATAAAAACAAACAAACAAACAAACAAGCAAAAAGCAGTAAATAAACGCATGACAACACATTACAGCTCATACATTATTGGCTGCATTTATTACATTGGTGAATGATTTTCATCTTGTCAAACCAATAATGTAAGAACCAGCCAATAACGTAATAATTATTACTTTATCCAGTGGCGTAGCAAGGGTACCAGTGGCCCCAAGCAGGAATGTCAGTAGGGGCCCCTCTGGCGGCCGTTTTGTGTGTTGCTACGGGGGTGGGAGGCGACGATGATATTTGCATGCCAAGCAATGAAGGCTGCTAAAAGATGGCACTTCAGAGACATACAACTACAGTAACTTATTACACTCCTGTCTTGCTCTCCTTCCTCTTCTTTCTCCTTATTCTCTTTCGTTTTTGCTGCCAGAGGCATCACTTCTCTTCATTTTGTAGCTGCTCTGTTTACACCAACACGTGGGTTTGCGCCATCTTTCTCTCTCTCTCTCTCTCTCTCTGGGGGAGGGGCGCTCATGGGGCTCTTTCAGGGAGTATGCCACGGACAACTGTCGTTGCACCTTGTCAATGCTGCTGCAGGGGTGCGTACCTGGGTCCGATGTTCCCCCACTTCTATTGGCGGGGGAACATCGGAACCGGGGGAACATGGTACCTCGCATATTAAAAAGTCCCGATGTTCCCCCGCCAATAGAAGTGGGGGAAATCGGACCCGGGGAACATCGGGACTTCAACAATGAGACAAGTTCCGCTGTTCCCCGCGTGTGCCCTTTGGTGTTCGCATTTCTTCATCCACGAAAGACGGGATATGATCCGTGCCAACTTTTGTGAATACCTATAGAGAGGAAATACCAACTAGCCTATTTACTTTCCTTTTTCCCTCTCGCTCTCTGTGTGTTCATATTTCAGCTGATCGCAGCTTGTGTCAATGGCTAACTTTGGGTACGTTATCCAGCTCTCCCCTCGCTCTCCCCCAGGCATCTGCTATTTGACATCTCTGACTGAATAAAATGAAGACGATTGAAACTATCGCTGCATAGTTTTTCAAACACGCGATATTGCTTAGAGCATCATGCTTTTACGCATAATGGACACCATATGCTGCGCCCCACGGACAGCGTTTTGCAGTATTTATAAACGCAAAATACAGACAAACAATCTGAAGTGTCTTTTAGTATCTGTCATTTTACATTTCCTTCAGGGAGACTGGTCAAAACAAGAGATACACAAACGATGAATAAAATCTACTTTTAAAAGGTAGAAGGACTCCACTCAGAGCGGCTTATTGGAAGAGCCCTGTGGGAGGAGCGCGGGTCCGGTAAGGTGCGCTCGCTTTGCGCAGCTGAGAATGAGAAGCTACAACAGACCCCCGCCGGTGAGCCTGACTCTGGTCAGCTCATCACAGGTAGAGCATCCTCTCCAAATAGTAAACTTCGTTTGTTTAAACGACCTCCGATTTGAAAGTCCTTGGATGTTTTGCGTGAGAACTTTCTCCACAAGTTACAAGGTTACAAGTCTTCGTCGTATTTCCATCGCCTCAGCATTTCATAAAAGAAGCATTTAAATCCACGTTTGAAAGGCGATAAAAAGCCAAAAGGATAAACGATTGGCGCAGTCTCTTGCACGCCTCGTTTAGTGTTTTTGGTTTCTTGCAATAGCTCCATCAGATCACTCAGGTCAAACGCGAATACATCATTTTTCGTTTGCCTATTTAGTCCCAGTATTTTTAGTCCAGTGCCTTTTACTTCAGCATTTTCGTTTCCTGAGATGTGCATTGTTCCTTTGTAAAAACACACATTAGGTTTGAACCTTTTTATCAGTTGGTCAAGACGCCTTTTTGCAACATCAGATTTTCAGATATTCATTCTTTTCGTTCCAATTTTCATTTAATTTGTTTTAGTTAGTACTCCATTTGCACTGACTCAGTCCAGCAGAGTCCAAAATATTGGACGGACGCATGGACCGGAGAAAACTGTCTTTACATCTGTATATAAAAATACATTTGCTAATACTGCATTGAGATATATATATATATATATATATATATATATATATATATACATACATAGCATACATACATACATACATACATACATACATACACATGATTTGAAAAAGGGGCTGATGAAAGAGAGGATGCAAGAAGGGATGACAGGTCGGGGACACGTGTTTTAGGAACAGAGCGCACAATGCAACAATCTGCACAGAGACAGCCAGATGTGCGTCCTGCAGACAACGGTGCAGACCGTGCAGATGTCTCTGTCCTGGGAGAGGCAGTGAAGTGAATGATAAGGACCGTCGGGTGGGCTAAGGACAAAAGTGGGTGTTCATAGGTCCACTCGCGGTGCCGCGTAATTGCCCCGATCACTGGACATGTTAGCAGTTTTCCTTTTCTGCTCTTCCTCATCGTTCTCATTTAATATAGGCTATGGATCGTTTTTTTTTATTTGTCAACTGCATTAATAAAACAGCAGCGCAAATACTGTTCAACGTCATTCAATCACAGAGGCCTCAGTGGTGCCTCTCGGAGCATCTGATGGCCGAGGCACAGTGCGTAATGAGCGCATGACAGGTGGCGGCACTGGGAGAGAAGTGAGGACGCAATGTGTTTCCCCATTCGTAAAAAGATCCTTAATTTAATGTGCATAAGGCTGTGCAGCCATCAGATAAAACTTAGAGCTTAGAGCTTAGAGTTAGGAGCGGTATGGCACGAGCCGCTGCACTTGGCTCTCCGCACATCGCGTGATGGAGTATGGCCTGCACGGACAATCACAAGAGAAAAACATGGATTGAAGCACGATCGAGCTACAACAATGAACCAGTCAAAGAAACGGAGGGAAATATGTTTCCAAAAACGAAAAGCGGATGAGTTTGCTGTAGCTAATTTTACTTTTATTGTCTGAACTGCGACACGTTCTTATTCTGAGGTTGTACACACATGTTGTAGGCTATTACAATGCGAGATCTACAAGGCTTATAATATGTTATAAAGTTATCAGTAGTCGAGTTATGAGCAAAATCAAGCCGCTTGTTGCTCCATTATCCGCACGTACCGGGCCGTGCTGTGAGAGAGAAGAAAGAGCGGTGAGAGGCGAGCGTTTACTGCCTATAGGCCTATGGGTTAGAAGAGTTTACAGCAGGACTTTAATCGTCGGGCGCATGAAGACGCGCAGCAATAACATGTCTATGAGCGAGACCCGCAGCCGGGGAACATCGGGCTGACCCCCTGCTGCAGTGACTGTATTCTCTTGATCGTTTCTGTCAAATCTGTTGGTCCTCTGGGGGCCCCTGCTGGCTTAGGGGCCCCAGGCAGCTGCCTGCCTTGCCTTATGGCAAACTACGCCTCTGACTTTATCGGCCAGTAAATCGTTATTACGTCATTGGCTCAACAGAGTTGTTCCGTTATCAAACATTATTACGTTATCGGTTCCTACAGTGCCAACCCATTATTCAATGCAATGGGCTAGTCTTTATACTTTACAAAAGGAATTCAAAGTTATTGAAAAACATTTGCACTCAGAAGATAAATCTAATGGAGAACTTCAATGAAGAGAAAGGTATTAAGGTTTGACGTTTTAATGACTTTTGCAGCTCGTGGGGCAGATAAATGGAATGAGGAAAACTGAGTACGCAGAGTCTTGGAGTAACCCGGGTTTTTAAATCAGATCGAATATTACAAGTGTTATTTGACATATTAAAAACTGCCTCTCTTTTTTATTCTTTCTATCATTAGTTTTGTAAATGTAGTGATACAAATGGGCCTGTGGCAGACACATTCTTGGAGGTCACTACACTGAGGACAAGCTGTATGTGAGAGCTATTGCACAGTGATTGATTCATGGTTACTTCCCATATTGCGTATGAGTGTGCGTCCTAGCGTGGCTTTGCCTGTCTACTTCTCTGTCTTAGAAGTAGTCTGGACACGCAGCAGTTGGAGAATTCTGAAAGGTGAGACCTAAAAAGTAGAGATTGACAGTGAATTAAAGGTGATGACAGTGGTGTGTAAGCCAGGGCTGCTCTGTGCTGTAACCTGTTCAGCCTGCATCGATGTGACTCACTGTAAAGGAGCGTGTTCGGAGCAACACGCAAAGAGGGATGACGCAAATATTCCTGTCGACTTAAAACGTCTTTGAATGTTAGGGTGGTTAGGCCTAAAACAGTGCGCCTAAACCTGTCATCCGTGCGTGTCCCATTGTTGTGACCCCTGGCGTGGCGTCGCCCAGTCGAATGCAAATATGTGACATTACGTGGAGTTAACCGATGCTTTAACCTGAGTGAATGAGGTGATGATCAGATTGTAAAGATGAGTGTTTGAAGCAGCCACCCGTGACAAAGCAGATGTCAGTGTGATGGATGATGGACCTCGAAAACATTGGTTTTATATCGCACTTTTCTGGACACTCAAAGATGTTTTACATACATTACTTTGCATTATTAATTCACTCCATACTGTCATGTCTGGTGTTTAAATTCTTTTCTGTGTTATGTTAGTTATTCTGTTTTATTTAAGTCTTTGTTTCTTTTTTTTGTAACTTTTTATTTACGAACATTTTTTAATTTGCAAAACACAACATAGGAGGTCACAGGATGATTCTTATGATAAAAATTTAAAAAAATGACAGAAAAAAATCTATACAATTCCACTTATTACTGAGTACTGTCACAGTTTGTGAAGTCAGACCACTTTTTCCAACGTCGTTTTCCTATCTCCCCTTGGAGACGTAAGCCATAAGTGATCAGTTCCATAACTTTTATATTTTCTACAATAGATGTAAAAAGATTCAGCGTGTTTCTTTAACCAGCATTTTGTTATGGCCTTCTTGGCTGATGCCAAAAAGATTTTCAGAAGATAAGCATCATTCTCAGTCAGCTCATCCGGAAGGCATCCCAGATATAACAGATTGAAAGAACAGTTGATGTTAAAGCCCAATGTTTTAGAGATGACATTTGTTACATCTGTCCAATAGGACTGAATGACTGGGCAAGACCAAAAAATGTGTCCAAAATCTGCAGTTGTTTCCCCACATTCTCTCCAGCAATATGCTGGAGTCGTGCTGTATTTAGATTTCTGTTTAGGTGTTATGAAGAAACGAATAACAGTCTTCCAACAAAAGTCCCTCCAGATGTTAGAGTTGGTAGATGAGAATTGTACCTCCCAAATTTTTGTCCACATGTCTTCAGATATTGAAATGCTCATTTCCTTCTCCCATTTTTGCTTTATATAAGTTGTTGAGTTCGTTTTAAGTGTTATTAAACTACGGTACAGTTTACTAATAAGGCCTTTAAGACTTGTTGAATTATATGCACAAATGAAAATATTGACAAATTGTGAAGGTTCTTTAGAATTGTTGCTAGGTATCCTTTTAGTGATAAAGTCACGAAATTGCAGGAATTGCAGGAATCTGAAAAATTAAAAAAAAATCTTGCTTGTTTAAATTATACCTCCTACATAGATTACTAAATGACATTAAGTTTGATTTTTCAAACACTGTACACACAGCAGTAAGACCATATAATCCCCACTGTCTAAATCTGGCATCATGTAAGGCAGGTGGAATTCAGGGTCATACGCTGGCCATCTAAGAAGTTTTACTTCCTCCTGGAGTTTACATTTTCTAATCTCTGATTTCCAAGTCCTAAATGCCAGATTAACCCACTGACTAGACGTTAGGTTTTCATTTTCAAGGATACCTAGTTTAGACTGAAGTGGTACTTCGGATAACGACATCTCGATTGTTTTCCATTTTGCATAATAAGACGGGTTACACCAACAGACCAGCGGCCTCAACTGGGCGGATATGTAATAGTCTCGTAAAGAGGGCAGGGCCTGCCCCCTCCTTCCTTCAGCAACTGTAAAGTAGAGTACCTTACTCTTGGTCTCTTCTTGAGCCAAATGAACCTTGAAATATGTTTGTTCCATTCTCTAAACTGTTTGTCAGGGATTGGTACTTGAAGAGATAAGAAAAGATATAACAATTTAGGGAGGATGTTCATCTTGATTGCCTATATTCTGTTGCCAAAATCAAGGGGGCGCAGGCTCCAGCTATCAAGGTCATCAATCATTGTTTTGTTTATAGGGTTATAATTCTTATCATACAGTTGTAACAGATCCTTAGGTAGATACACTCCTAAATATTTTATATGGTCAGAGTACCAATTAAAGTTGTATTTAGATGTTAATGCCTGTCCAGGGTAAAAATTGAATGTCATGACCTGAGTTTTATGAATATTAAGAGCATCCCCTGAATAGGATCCATATACTTCTAACATCCTCATTAATATTGGTAAACCAGAGTCAGGGTCTGTAATTGTAATCAACACATCGTCTGCGTAACACACTTTATATTCCTCCTTGCCAATTTGAATACCTTTTAATGCAGTCTCCTGGCGTATTGCTTGTGCTAAAGGCTCTATAAATAAATTAAACAAATTGGGACTTCCGGGGCATCCTTGTCTACAACCTCGCTGCAGTTGGAGTAGAAAGACTCCCGTTTATTTTTATTCTGGCAATAGGGGAGGAGTAGAGCGCCCTAATGCAATTTATAAAATCTATGCAGAATCCAAATCTTTTCATTACTAGATAAAGGAAGTCCCATTGAACTGAAGTAATCTTCCTTTTATTAATCTGTTCAATAATGTGTAGAGCCCGCCTAATGTTATCTTGAGTTTGTCTGTTTTTTAGAAAACCTGTTTGATCTTCATCAATCAATGAGGGCATGATGGTATCCATTCGCCTGACCAGAATACTTGTGTATAGTTTATAATCTATGTTCAATACGCTTATTGGTCTATATGATTTGCAGTCTGTTTTATCCTTCCCTTCTTTCGGTATAACAGATATGAAGGCTTCTTTCCAGGATGGAGGTATAGGGCCTCCTTTCAGAATGTAATTAAAACTAGTTTCTAGTATGGGTATCAAACTTTCTTTCATTTTCTTGTACCATTCAGGCGGGAACCCGTCGGTGCCTGGTGATTTACTTGATTTAAGATTAGAGATGGCCTTATCGATTTCCACGCGTGTTATTGGTGACATTAGATTGGTATTTGCATCTCTTCCCAGTGAGGGGAGGTCCGAAGAGCCCAAGAAGTTAGTCACTACATTTTCATTAACTGGCACCGATTGACTATATAGAGATTTATAATATAATTCGAATGATCTTTGAATACCATCTAAATCCGTTACAATTTTGCGGCTTGTGGGGTCTTTTATCTTATAAATTGTGTTTTCAGCTTGTTGTTTCCTAAGCCGCCATGCAAGCAGTTTAGATGCCTTAGGTCCGACCTCATAATATCTCTGTTTCATGAAACGAATATTTTTCTCTACTTCCTCGCATAGCATCTTGTCTATTTCTTGTTTTACCTGACTTATTTGTTGTGTTACAGTTGGACTTTTATTTATCAATTGTGTATTTTCTAAATCTTTCAATTGCTCTTGTAATTTTAACAGTTTTTGGGTCTTTTGCTTCTTAAGCAGGGCAGACCTTGCAATTATTTTTCCTCTGAGAACAGCTTTAGCGGCATCCCAGATAATACTGGGGTTTGTCTCACCGTTATCATTTTCCTGCATGTATAGGTTTAGATCATTTGTCATAGACTCTGTAAAGGTAGGGTCATTCATCATGCCTGTATTTAATCTCCATAGTGTTTTCCTTGGTTGTCCATCCAAGTGTAAATTTAAGTAAATTCCAGAGTGATCCGAAATATCCCTTTGGTCAAGTCTACAGTCTTTTATCCTGTTTAAGTCTTTATTAAACATAAAAAAATTATCTATCCTTGAGTGAACGGAGTGGCGTGCTGAATAGAATGTAAACCCTGGGGCGGATGCATGTAGATAGCGCCATACATCGATCAGTCCCAAGCCTGAAAGCATTTTCTTCACACGCCTCTCTATAGGAGTGCGTTTTCTTTTAGTGTTTGTTGTATCCAAGTGTGGATTTAACAGTAAATTAAAATCTCCTGCACAGATTAAAGATCCATAAGATTCTGTGGTTATCAGTTCAAACACTTTTTTATAGAAACTAATATTGCTCCCAGGGGAGCATATACATTCAACAGTGTAACCTCTTTATGGTCTATTTTACCTTTCACTAAGGTGAATCTTCCTCAGATATAAATTCAAATTTAGTTCTATTAGAAATCAAGATAGCTACACCTTTTGCCACTTTTATGAGAGGAATAATAGCTGTTTTTGAAACCCATTCTTTTTAATTTATCATGTTCAGAGTTAGACAAATGAGTTTCTTGCCAGTATGCTATAGCTACGTTTTCTTTTTCATTTTTACAACCAGCTTACTCCTTTTTACAGGGCTATTCAACCCATTAACATTTAGTGACAGTACATTGTAGTATTTAAAGGACATAGCTTAACATGAGAAAATTATGTGTCAACCTGGACCTCAAAACAATAACTTCAAAACATGAACAATGAAACAACACCACACGGAACAGGGCTTCCAAACACAAGGATAAAGTATAATCCTTGAAAAATGAGGTGGGGCCCCTCGCCAAGATGGGCATCATGGAAATAAAATTAAAACAGGTAAATAATAATAATAATAGTAATTTGGTGACCTTAGATCCGAGTCTTCAGGCAATAGCCCCTTTTAAAATTTGTGAATTTGGATAGGACTACAAAGTTACGTTCAAAAATGGTCCGAAGATATGTTCTCAATATAATAAAGCCGAGTGGTAATGAGAGTATTTAATGATCCACCGTTGTTTCCTCCGGTGATCTCCGAAACTCCTTCAGCTTCTCCTGGACGTGTTTATGGAAATCCCCGCGTCGGGGCCTTTGCGTTTCCCATGGCATAAGCTGCTTCAGCGTCTCTTCCGTCATCTTCAGGCCAGCGTTGCTCCTCGTGGTCGTAATCTGGACTGTGGCGATGCCTCGTTTTTGTAAATCTTCGGCGACTTCTGTTGCATTATCGTAAAGGACACTTCCAGATGCATAAAAGACGCGCATCTTGTTAAGTGGAGTTTGGAAGCGAGTCCCGTTCTCCTTGAGAGCTCTTTTGACAGGAGCATATTCTTTTCTTTTTTTCTGCACTTCCTGCGTGTAGTCATGGTCAAAGTATACTTGCTTGTTGTTGATACGTATCACCTTTTTCCATGCAGCGCGGAGTACCTCTTCCTTAACTGTGAAACGGAGAAAGTGGACAACTATTGACCGTGGCGGAGTACTCGCTGGTGGTTTCGGGCCCAAAGCACGATGAGTGCGTTCAATACCGAGGTCATAATCTTCACCCAGAACAGCACCAAGCTCTCTTTTAATGAGGCTCTCAACCAGAGAGGCCACAGATGTGTCTTGCTCTGTGTCCTCTGCTATCCCGTATATGTGAATGTTGTTCCGCCTGGCCCGGCCTTCCATATCGGACACCTTATCTTGAAGTGCTCGCTGGTTTGTAGTACCTGAACAAGTGTATCCTTTACGCCTATGTCCCATCGCTCCGTTTCCATCATATTGTCTTCAATTTGTCGAATACGCTCCCTCGCATCGTCCACACGTGTTGCCGTATCCTGGAGTTTTTATGTACTTCCATTGTGAGCTCGTTCTTCATGTCCTCACGAATCACTGCGCGAAAATCTTGTAGATCTGTTTTTAGCTCTGTTCGAAGAGTAGCAATTCCCACCGTCATGGTCTCGCTCACGGCCTCTCGGATCAGGCTAACCATGCTGTCGCCATGTTGTTGCGATGCTAGGTCCGCTTCATTAGCCGGTGCTTCTTTTGCCATTTCCTGGTCAGAAGTGTTTCGTAGTCTGTATCCACCTTTCTTGGATTTGTCCCCACTCATAACAACAACAAATATTGTGGTTTTACCCAGATTTAGATCTCGAGTCTAGGGGGAAAAGAAGGCTAGCACCGGAGCTCAGTTTTTATGCGTCCATCCGCTGCGTGTCACCGGAAGCTTCCCCAAGTCTTTGTTTCTTGTTTCAGACTTCCTTCCTGCTCTTCCCTGTTACCCCGCCTGTGTGATTACCTGCCTCTCCCCTAATGTGTGACACCCGTGTGTCTTTGCCCTCCCCATCCCTTTAGTATATATTGCCTGTATCTTCCCCTTTGTCTTTGTCAGATTGTCTTTGTCCTTGTGCAGGTAATTGTATATATATATATATATATATATATATATATATATATATATTTTTTTTTTTTTAGTTTCGACTGTTTTTTGTTGTTCTTTGTCCTTGTGCAGATACTGTAGGAATTCTCTGTTATCGCTCCTTGTTTCTGACCACGTTAATAAAAGTAAACTGAGCAACGCATTTGGGTCTTCTGTGCTGAGTCTGATATATACTTGGTGGTGGTAAGCTACTGTTGTAGACACAGCTGCCCTGGGGTAGACTGACTGAAGCGAGACAACCAGTCTGTGCCATCGGCCCCTCCAACTACTCACTCACTCACTACATTCACCCGGGATCAGGCAGAGCAAAGACGGTATGGCCTTAAACATCACCATATAACAACATTTATAACAAGAGTTCAAAATCCCCAAGTCTTGAGAACGGGTGCCATTAATAATCCTCTCCACAGAGTAAGCAACAGGAGTATGTCCTCACTGTGGGCAGGAGTTGGTTCAGGTCCTCGTATAAGGTGGAGGTGGTGATAGGTGGAAAATAAACAGTAAATGTCTCCTGATGACACCAGGCCAATGGATGCACTTTTTAACTGCATTTTAGATATGAAATCCTGGACGGCAGAAAACGTTCCACAAAACTGAAGTTTTAGTCATCGGTCCTGAGGCCCAGAGAGAGAAACTTTTACCCAAACTACAGTCACTGTCTTTTAATCCATCCTCAAAACCTGGGTGTGATTTTTGACTCTGAGCTGACTTTTATTCCACACATCAAGAATATCACCAAAATATTTTATCGCCTAACATAGAACATAGCCAGAGTCCGCCCCATTCTCTCTCGGGCCAACACGGAGACGCTAATGCATGCTTTTATCACCAGTCGTATCAACTACTGTAATGCCCTGGTTTACAACTTTTACAAAATTCAGCAGCTCGTGTCCTGACGACGACCAGGAGGCGGGACCACATTACACCGGTTTTAGAGTCGCTGCATTGGCTCCCATGTGTTTCAGGATCGACTTTATTTTATTTTCGACTTTATTTTATCGCCTAACATAGAACATAGCCAGAGTCCGCCCCATTCTCTCTCGGGCCAACACGGAGACGCTAATGCATGCTTTTATCACCAGTCGTATCAACTACTGTAATGCCCTGGTTTACAACTTTTACAAAATTCAGCAGCTCGTGTCCTGACGACGACCAGGAGGCGGGACCACATTACACCGGTTTTAGAGTCGCTGCATTGGCTCCCCGTGTGTTTCAGGATCGACTTTAAGGTTCTTTTACTCTTGGTCCTTCTTATTCTTCAAAACTGCTTTTACCTAATAAACGTTCGCTGTCCCTGCGCTCCTTATTCCTAAAGTCAACACAAAAACTAATGACGAGGCTTGTTTCCAGTATCACGGCCCTCACCTCTGCTCAGCGCCATAGAGAAGTGTGTGTGTGTGTGTGTGTGTGTATGTGTATGACACGATTGAGATATCTGTATATATTCGGCAGGATGGGAGGGTGTGCCAGGCATGATGTTTTTTGTAATCTGTAAAGCATGTTAAAGCATGTAAAGCTCTTTTCATACATTTCTGTATGAAAAGCGCTTTACAAATAAAGTTTGATTGATTGAAAATAGTGAGTGTGTGATGTTGTCAACAATACCAGTCTGAGTAAACGGATAAATAAAACCAAAGGTTGCTCAATTGATGACAGTCACTTGTTCCATTTTGTATGGTATGGTATGGTATGATTTTATTTAGACCGGGACAGAACACAATTTAACATTGACCAAAAGGAAAGATGCATTGTACCAGGTTATAGCAAAAATGCTAATTTCCACCTGTAGTCCCTGGGCAGGTTGATGTACAGTACACAAAATGATTTTAAATGTAGACGAATACGTGACCATGGATTTATACATTTTAACATCATCAGAACATACATTTAATTTAAATACGTTTAAAACATTATAACTTTTCCTACCAAGTACCAAGTCATGAGTTACTGTGTTTTGTGATGATATTGGTTCAATCGAGACATTTGCTGTTCAGTTGTTTGGTTTAGTGTTAACATTCTCCCTGTTTGCTTGGTTCCTTTTTCTTACCAGTAGTGATTCTCAGAAATAGACAACCCATCTGCACTTTAAAATGGGGTCAGAACAGAGCACAACAAGCCACAGCAGAGTTGACTGAGAGTTATCATGAAGCCACCTTTAGCAACACTTACTGTAAGAGTTCTCTGTGGGCTCTACACAGGCGAACAGAGTACCCATACAACCTGCCTCGGGGGTTCCAGAGCTCACCGATATTAGTCAGCAGGAGGCTTTAACGACAGGCAAATTACACTGCAGTCGCCATGCCACATTTAGCTGGGCTCGACAAAGTTCGAAAGACTGGACGTACAACCAAAAATATCTCAGAACAGCGCGTCACATATTTACATAAATAAATCTGGCTAGGTCACAAATCAATCGGGAGAACCTCAAACTAGCGAGTGATCGAACATGTTTCATTTCATCGTAGGAAATTTGACATAGCCTACAGTTTGTTTGAGGAAGAATTCCCCAATTACACAACAAAAACCTCATGCAGCTGCAAGGCATTTGATTAAAACACATGGACTGGCAAAATAATTGGATTTATATGAAGAGGAATCCACAGACAGCATGTGGGTGTTTCCTCAGTTGAGTTTATATTGGTTTGTTTTTAGTCTTGTGATTTTTGCCACAACGAGGCCAGTGAACAGATTTGAATGCCTTCTATCCGCTAATGGGCTGTTTGGCATCGGTCTCCTACATTTGACCATAATGGCCTCCCACCCACTGTTTCACTGGACTATGCAATGCAGACAAAACATGTTTTTCAACACAACGTGGCTCAATGACAAATACCCCATGGAGAGTCATTATTCTTACCTGTTGCAGGTTCAGACTGGTGTGCTGCTTTTCAACAGCAATCTAACACATGGAGAAACAGGTACATCTGAGGGGGTGAGAAAATGGACACCTACGCGTCAGTCCAAGATCAGCATTGTTGCTGTGGCTGCTGTGGCTGTTTTTTTCCCGACTGCTTTCTCCTTTCAGAAACAAGTTTTGCTCATAATGAGGCCCAACTGTCGCGCCAACCTTTGAATAGCTCAGGTTGCATATATAAAATTCCCAGTCATTTTTTCCTCCCATTTTAACATTTTGAGGAGAGTTCAATATTTCAAAGGTTTGTGTAACGCTCAGATCTTCTTCTTTTTTAATACCATTGATTGGACTGGGCTGATTTAGTTGAAGACGTTTCACTTCTATCTTCAGAGGATAGCTTGTCACTCTATTCTTCTCACTGTGACTACAAGAGAGTGAGAAGAAGAATTCAGAAAGCTGGAATGTTTTCTGTTCATTTGGACACCACACAAGACCACCTGTCAGATATCTTAAGATATGTCACTAACACAGTTGTTTGTTGCAAGTCTTCACTGAACTTTGTCGAGTTTAGTTGGATGTGCTTCAGCACTTACGCCTCGACCAGAGCCTTAGCATTGGGAATTCAACAGATGGAGCATCCAACATACGGGGACTGTACACAGGCTTTTCTGCACTACTGGAATCAAAAACACATAGATTTGTTTCTGCACCAATACAATCCAAATTGTGGTTGTGTGTGGAACGCTCTTTTGTCTTGTCAATGATGTTGCAGTTTTTCAAGGAGTGAGAAACACTGGTGGTGTTCGAAGATGAGGCCTTAACAATGTTTTCTCTCATTTAGAAAAGCAAACTATGCCATATGTAGATGGCGAACACAACAAAGGTAAGCGTACGCACAAAAGCCAGAGGATACAAAGAAGATGATCTTCGCAGCTCCATTTATGTATTTATTTATTTTTCTTGTATGGTGTCTTTGCTATAAAGAGCAGGAAAAGGAGCACTCTTATACCTTACAACAAGCGGGAAGCACTGTTAGCGACTGAAAAGCACACTTCACAGATACTGCGGCTGAAAAGAGTCGAGGCCAAAGTAAATTGCAACTTTGAGATATTTTATAATAGAGTGCCAAGACGACTTACTCCTCTCTGTCATTCACTGTGGTTCAATCATTTCATTTCATTCATGTATTAATATGAGCAGAAAGGTAGTTCAAACATCTTTTACAGAAGAAAGAAAAAAAAACAAGACTATTGGGCTCAAAAGGAGTGAGAAGAAGTTCAAAGAACTTATATAAACTCCTTATGCTTAATAGTATCACATAATCTTTCAGAATAAGCTAGCAACAGATGCACAAGTTGTTGTATGTTGTATGGGGGCGACGGTGGTGCAGAGAGTAGAGCGGGTCGTCTTGTGACCAAAGGGTCGGCGGTTCGATTCCCGCAGGTGCCCACTGTCGTTGTGTCCTTGGGCAAGACACTTCACCCACCTTGCCTCCAGTGTCTGCGTACACTGGTGTATGAATGAGAGTGTGAATGGGTGACTGGTTCCTTGATGTAAAGCGCTTTGAGTGCCTAAAGCAGGTAGAAAGGCGCTATATAAAATGTGACCATTTACCATTTGTATTATTTGGTATGATCTTAACTTAACTTTTCTACCTTCATTAGGCCCAAAGCACTTTACAGTAAGGAACCAGTCACCCACTCACTCTCTCATACACCAATGTGCACAGACACAGACTATTTCCCTAAACCGATTTGTTACAGTACATTCCATCAAATTTAACGCAAGGCTAAAATGTAATTAAATTCGGAAAATCAAGACTGAAATTTAATTTATGTACATTTCTGACTTGTTTTTGTTTTATTGATTTCGCAACATATTTCTTTCTTGCGATATGGATATTTTGTCATCTAATGCAGCATTCCAGGCAACTCATTGGTAAATTTGCGGCCTACAGCTAGGAAAAAACGCCTTGGAACGCTGCTCGAACAACATAAAAACTCAGTGATAATCAGAGTGCCCCAAGTTCAGATACAAGATGATGACACAGTTACAGAACCACTGCATCTGTGATTTTGGACACAGCCTTTAATATAACGTCATTTAGCATGTTTTGAATTTTATCTGGTTTGAAGAAACGATCATATAACATTAGCATCTCATTAGCTAACTGTTGGTAGCATTAGCCATTTTGTTTACTTCATTCAGCTGGAACGCTCTGAGGTCGTAAGTTGTAAACTTTTCTGCTAAATTGAAAAACACTTTTCTTGAGGTCCATCATTCTCAAACTCCTCAAATGAATTAAAGAAATACCTGCTTATAACCTCTTCAGGACAAGCACACAGAATAAATCCAATCAATTTATTCAACATCACGTTGACAGAAAGACTGAAGCTGGAGGGCACGTGGATACATAATTCTGACTGACACTCTGGCCCCGACTGACCGGTGCCGCTCTCAATAATGCAGCACGCTCTCTCGGGTTAGACTTGTTATATCTCCGGCATCATTAGCTTCTCACTCTTGTCCACTTACATTGAAATACGTCTGCACGTGCGCACTAAGTGACAAATAATTGACTGTCGTGGGAGAACATCATTTTCATCATAACCTTGAATCATTTATGCGCTCATAATCTGTTCCATGAAATTGCCTCTCGCTGGATAGTATCGCTCTAATAAGGCGACGAACACCCTCAGCCACTTCTTTTAAATGATAACGCTTTCTAAGCAAACCAATAATGCTGGGCCAGTAAGCCTAATAATAATCCCGTCGACAGGCACCTGAACCTTTGTGCTTGTGGAGAATGATGTGAACAGGGCCTACAATACATACCTGGAAATATTGTGTTCCTTATATAACAAACACTGGCCTGCGCGTCAGTGTAAAAGAGAGAAAAAAATACTAAAGTGTCCATGGCTATCACAAGACTACTTAATGCATGTAAAATGCAATGCAATGTTTTTTTCCGAGTAAACGTAAATTACAACAAACTCAAGAAATTCAAGTAAATGGACAAAAAATTTAAAATGTAAACGAAACAAAATATTTAGGTCTAATACTTGATTCGAATCTTGGTTTTAAAAGTCACATAAAAAAACTTGGTAACAAATTGAAATTTAACTTGATGAACTATAAACATATTAGAAACTCATTAAGGCCTCAGATACTTCCCTCAACACTATGATTGTTCCACATTTTCTGTATTGCATGTCTAGTTGGTCTCAGGCGTGTAAAACATGGTTAAAATCACTTGAATCATTATATAAAAGGGCCATAAAAATCCATGATAAAAAGCTCGTAAGTACCATCACTGTAAAGTACAAAGTAAATATAACTTTCTGAGTTTCGAAAACCTTATTACATATAATCAAATTTCTGCTCTGTTTAAAATAATCCATAACATCACTGCTCCCCCTTTGAGAACATTTTTTACACTCAATTCGGAGAGAATCTCTAGAGTGCAGCGTACCAAGACGCAAAAATGCATATGGTCAACAATCATTCTCTTATAAAGCAGCGAGCCTTTGGAACACTCTCCCAAACGAAATTATTTCATGCACAAATTATAGCACATTTACACGCCTGAACAGTGGTTATTATCAAAGCAAACCTGTACGCACTGAATGACTGTGATATGAACTGTGAATAATAGAAAGTGCTTTTATGATGTGAGCTTCTATGTATTATTCTGTATATATTTTATGAACTTTTGTAAGTATAACATCAACCTGTCCAGGGACTGCGGGTGGAAATTAGCATTTTTGCTATAACCTGGCACATGACATCTCTTCTTTTTTAGACTAATGTTGTTGTGCATTGTCCCTGATCAAAATAAAGTGAAAAAAAAAAAAAAATTATATAAACAATTTATGAACCAAAGAACAAAACAATCTGAGGATACTATAAAGTATACAAGAACAAACTAACAACCATTGTAAGAAATAGCAAGAAATTATACTACGAAAACAAACTAAATGAAAACAAAAGTAATATTAAAGGAATCTGGAGTATACTGAATAAAAAAAGAGACAATTATACTATTAACTCATATCCTGACTATTTATAGATAATGACACTGAAAACTATGATATGAAGAATATTGTCAATAAATTCAATGATTTCTTTATAAATGTTGGACCTGAATTAGCGCCCAAATCCCACCAAGTAATAATAACAAAAGGGCGGATTCAGCTATTGTAAGGAACCCGTAAACCATCTTCCTCTCTGACGTGAGTGAGACTGAAATTAAGTCTATTGGGTTTGAGCACTCGAATGATCCTGGGAGCTCTGTTGTCGGGGGCTTCGTGCCTCTGGTAGGGTCGCCCAGGGCAAACAGGTCCTAGGTGACGGGTCAGACAAAGAGGGTTCAGAAGCCCCTTATGAGAGACCAACAGGTCCGGTTAGAACCATGAGGCCGTCCTCCTGTGGACCCACCACCTGCAGGAGGAGCCATAGGGGCTGGTGCAATGTGACCCAGCAACGGACAAGTGGAAGAAGATGGATGGATGGATGGATGGATGGGTGAATAAATGTAAAAATAAATCATCTATGGACTGCTTTGACATAAATATGAGATTAATAAAAAGAATAATTGACAATATTCTGAAACCCTTAACGCACATATGTAATGTATCACTTCAAACTGGAACTTTTCCGGACAAAATGAAAATAGCCAAAGTGTTACCTCTATTTAAAAATGGGTGTAAACACATATTTACAAATTGCAGACCAGTATCTCTTCTGCCGTAGTTTTCAAAAATATTGGAGAAAACGTTTTACAGCAGGTTGGAAAAATGTATCTCGAAGCATGAGCTAATTTATGAAGGGCAATACGGATTGAGACCCAAAAGATCGACCACGATGGCTATTATTGATGCTGTGGAAGAAATCACCAGTGCTCTAGACAACAAAAAACATACTGTTGGAATGTTTATAGATCTAAAGAAAGCATTCGATACTATCAACCATTCTATCCTATACAAAATTAGAAAAGTATGGTATTCGGGAGTTGCTGGGAACCGGATTAAAAGCTATTTAGATGAAAGACAACAATTTGTTAAGATGGGGGACATTGAATCAAAATGTATGAGCATTGTTATTACCAACATCACTTATAAAGTCAATTACTCAGGGCAGCAGGGTTGGGCCGGATGATTGGGACCCCCTCCCGGCTGGCCCACACTCCGCTTTTTAATGCACCTCACAGAATAGGGCTCACACTATATATAACCTGCTGTAGATGGTGACAACGAAGTGAACAAAGTGACTGATTATGAATTAAAACAATAATAATAATGAAATAATATTATAATGGTATAATAAAATAAGGAAGCAATAATGATAATATAATAGTTAAAAATATGAAATAAATTTACATATTAATAAATCATATAATATGGTCGTTAATAACATAATCCATAATATTGTGTCCATTAGAAGCATTTAATTCATAACAACAAGGAACAAATGATCAAATTCAAAGATTGGTGACTAGTTGTTTTGGCAGTGATGGGTATTTGTAATTATTGAAGAAAAGGTTAGCGTTTTCTTTCCTTGCCTTGGGATTAGTAGAATATTGTGATGTTAATATTGCTGATTGTATAGTCACTGGAACAGGACAAAATAACTATGTGTCATATCTTCTTGATTATGCTTAGTAAATGAATATATCAAATTCATCAGTACACAAGGGGGTAGGTGCAAACAAGCTTAAGCTTCGGCCTACTCCTTTTGAGCATCATATCCACACTATTTATTTAATTACTTATTTTCCTACGACTGTATATATGTAGAACTTTGTGGAACACAGATGCTCAAATAAAAAAGATGAATTGAAGTGATTTAATTTAGAGCCAAAGCATTCGATACTGTTAACCATACGATTCTTTAAAAAAAGCTTTCATTCTAGGTTTAAAAAACAAGTCACTGCTGTGGTTTAATAGTTACCAAACCGCAAATACAATGGGCATGAATCTCCTGTTCTTCCTCTTCAGAGCGGCTTACCCCAAGGTTCGATTTTGGGGCCTTTGTTGTTTTTGTTATTATCAATGACCTGCCTAATGTTTCCGTCAAACTCTCTGAAATATTGTTTGCAGAAGAAGAAGTGTGTTGTGTTCTCATAAAGATACTAACATGTTCATAAATGTGGTTAATGAAGAACTGTAAATAATATCTACGTGGTTTAATAAATTATCACTTAACATTGAGAAAACAATATTTTTGGGTCACAACCTAAAAGTTTAAATCCTTCAATAAAAAGCTTCCTTGTGTTGTATTACACAATGATATAATCATATGTTATTGTAATATTGCGTGGGCCAGCACCCATAAAACCAAGCTCGAGCCAATCCTTCGTCTCCAGAAACGAGCCTTAAGAATAATCTTTTGTGTAGATCGTAGAGACCCCTCAAGGCACCTGTTTTTGATAAAGCGGATGTGCTTAGTGTTTACCAGGTTAACCAATTCCAAATTGGTCAGTTTGTTTATGGTTCAGTTAAAGGGCTACTGCCACAGCACCTCAATTTGAGTTGCCTTGTGTACGAAATGCGCAGTATGAATAAAGTTGCCTTGCCTCAATAATATTTTTCCTTTAACAATGAATTTCATACATTTCCCACTCATATTAGCAGTCTGATTAGATCACCTTTAGCTCACTCCAGTCACCCTCAGTTCAGTGTACTATACAGAGAACCCAAAATGTGGAATATTCTGCACACTTTTTTCACAAAGCTTTCATCAATTCAGTTTAGGAAATCTTTGAAATCTATGCTCCTGAGTTATTGCAATTTTATCATGTGATCCATTTCCAAACTTGTACATTTTGTTTGATGACAAACAAAATTGGTTTATTTTGTTCGATGCAAAGAAGAAGAATGCAAAGAACATTATATTGGAGAAACGAAACAAGTTTTACAGAAGAGACTTTATCAACACCGAAAAGAAAGCACAAGCGGCCCTCAGTCGGCTGTGCACCTCCACCTTAAAGCCTCCTACCACTCCTTTGAGGATGGGAAGGTCAACATTTTAGCTAAAGAAGAACGTTGGTTTGAAAGAGGAGTAAAAGAAGCTATTTTTGTCAAGAAAGAAAATCCCTCCATGAACCGGAATGGTGGGCTCAGATTTAATCTTCCGTCACTTTACTCCAATCTCCTTCGGGGAGAGCCGACAGGGCATGGTCAGTCAGAGGAGACGGTACCTCAGCTAACAAAAGAACAATAGGCAGGTAATTAGCAGTGATCAGCCATGAATAGGACAGATAATGGGCAGTGATCATCTATGAATAGGACAGGACTGACTGATACTGCGGTTGAGCAGGTCGTTAGAGACGCTCTACTTCAAAGGTTGTTTACCCACAGGTGAGAGTAGCTGTGATTAGTAGGGATGGGCGGATCGATACCAAAATATCGATATTTCGATCCAGGCGGCTCTTTTTAAAGTATCGATCCTCAAGCTCAAATATCGATACTTTCATTTAAATATGTATGTATTTTCTGATATATTACTATATTTTTGTGCGCAAAAACAGCTTTTCCTCCTTCTGCCTTCTGCAGCACCGGCGTATGCCCCGCCCCCTTTCCCCCTGCATGTGCTGTATCTGCTCTCTCTGCGTCCACAGTAAACAGAACAAGCATGGCCCGACTCGGCGTGGCAAAAAAAAGAGAACAATTACTGGAGCTATTTTAGCCTAACAGCGAGGAGACACGATGCAGAGCGGGTGAAGAGACAGTCAAATGGTCTGTGCATGTAAAGTGTGCAGCTAGATTTATTAACAGATGAGTAGGGCGTCTGCTAGCCTAGTTTTCTTTTCTTTTTATTTTGCAGAAGTTTTCATATAATCAGACACCTACTGTTATAGCAGTCAGGTAGGGAACATGGCATGTCATTTGCAACAAGTGAAAATAGACCATTCATCTGGTGAAGGCAGCCATGGTGAGTGTATAATCATGATTATGGGAGTCATTTACCAAGTGCAAAATAAGTCACACATTTTTTTTTTGCACTATAAAGCACCTGCCTTGTTAAATGGCTCTTTTTGTTGTTCATGTAATTCAGAATATAGAAGACTGTTTTGTTCAGCTGTTGATGCAACATGAAAAAAACAAAAAAACAACAACTTCCGTATCGGTATCGGATCGATATCGAGTTTTTTGCCCCAGGTATTACTTGGTATCGGATCAAATCCAAAATGACTGGTATCGCCCATCCGAGTGATTAGAGGGGAGGAGCCATGCAACCCCAACTCCTCCTTGTGGTCTTTATCTAAGCTGCGGGCTGAGCGGGACTTTAGTCCGCTGACGAAGCCTTTTGGATGAGAGGCAAACGTTCGAAGACTTCAACTACTGAGTACAGAAGATGACTCAAGTACCTTCATTGAAGTTTGATGACAATTGATTTTATTTTATTTCATTTTTTGATTTGCAAACACAGTGGGGAAAAAAGTATTTGGTTAGTTCCCTATAGACTTCCTATTGGATTTTGGAAAATACTGAAAATACTTTTTTGCTCCACTGTACTTGCATGCTTCACATTTGTCTTTAACCTCACCTCATGGAGGTGGCCACCTGTTAAGCCCCTTGAGGGGTTTTGGTAACCTTCCATCACATTTTTGAAACCAGATGTAATCATGCGACTATTGTTTTTACTATGTGAAAATTTAAAAAAATTAAATCACCATGTCACAAATATACTGTTATTGCAATGCTTTTTTTTGGGATCCAAAAAGTTGTTACAATTCAAATAAATGTAGCAGACATCTAATCGACATCGCCGGCCTGAACACCTGCCCGGAGGGTAACAAGTTTGTTTGGATTTAAAGTGACCACAGCGCTTTTGAAGCTCTTTAGAGTGACCTCCTCTGAAGATTTGTGTCAATAGAGCACCAAAGATTGTTGTTTTTCGCAAAGGCCTGCTCTCCGAACTGCGACTGAACTGCGTTCAGTGAAGGTGCAGAGAGCGGCAGAACTGAAGAAATGTATTTTTTTTATTGGTTTATTTGGTAGGGACAGTGCAAGTTAATGTAAACTTCAGTTGCATGGGTTTTTCCAATACAGATAAACGGAGGTGTCCAAGCAATCGTTTGTGCATGCAAATGATTAATCATCCTTTAAAAAGATAGTTGATGTGGTTCACGTCGTGACTGTCTTGAAGAGTGTCAACCCACACAAAGCCAAGGGACCAGACAGACTGGGAGGAAGGATTATAAGAGACTGTGCCAAACCTTTCCAGCTTCTTATGGACACAAGGTCTGTTCCAACTGTGTGGAAAACCTCCACTATAATCCAATGGCCGCTAGCTGCTCTGCTTTATGACCGCAACACTGGGGGCAGCCATTGCTGTAGTACCTTCATATCGCCGCTAGGCCCCCATTGAAAAGCATTGGACTTTAGACACGTTAAAAACAACTTTAACGCCCATTTTTTAAACACTTTCTACGGCTACATATTCCTCCTGACATAACGCTGGGTTAGTCACAAAAATAGAAACCAGGCTGGTTTTCGAAATATTTTTTTAAAAATCTCCTACTTAACGGGGGTCGGACTGTTGGCATTGGAGCTGCGCGAGCTACACGTCACGCAAGGGCCGAGTCTACAGTGAAGATCCCGCCCTTATGCCCTTATTAGGAACATGCTTCGTCAGAGCTGGGGAGGAGGAGTCTGTAAATCCGCCATGATTTCCCCCTCGAATGTGGTCATTATGGTAAATGGGGAGGAGTGAGGAGTTGTCTATTCTTTTTAACGGTCTATATGCTGATATATGCTATCTGCTATAATCCCACTTCCCAAGACTGCAAGGGCCAAGGACATGAAAGACTTTAGGCCCATTGCCCTGACCCCCATACTTAGTAAGTGCATGGAGAGAGTCATATGCAACCATCTAAAGCTGACGCTTCAGGGACATTTGGACCCTTTACAATTTGCATATAGGGCCAAAAGGGGGGTTGAAGACGTCAGCTTGACTCTCATCCAGACAGTGACTGAGCACCTCAACAAACCTAAGTCTTGGGTACGCATTCTGTTGATGGACTTCTCGTCCGCATTTAACACGGTGAATATAAACACTGTGAGTCTGGTTCCCAGGCTAGTAAATTATTGCGTTAAATGCTAAATTATATCCTAATACAACTGCTCGAGCTTGCCGGTGCCGTTTGTATGTGGTGCGCTGGTTATATCATCCTTGGGGCTTCTGATGCTTGTGTGGGAGGTAAATGTAAGGACTTGGTTCTTTTGTATCACGCGAGAATAGTTATTTGGATATGGCCAAAGCAAACACTGGAGATAGAAGTCGTCTCAAAGAAAAGGCTTTTATTGCTGTTGTTCCTAGTTACAAGGTAGTATAACCAGCTGGTGACTTCAGAGAAAGAGAAGAAGTGAAGTCCAGACCTCCGTTGACAGTTGCCTTTTTCCTAGTCTTGCACTCTCTACGCAGAGAGGGTGACTGCCTATCTGTGAGTCAGTTGTTTGTGTCTATGTGTTTGTATTTTATCTGTACTTCACGTTATGTTCATAATGATTATGGTGTTGACCGTTGTTTATCAGCTAATCTCACCGACATGGTCTTCTTGTTCTGTAGCGTGTAATCAAAGCATGAGTCAGGAGCTTGTTCAGATTGTGTTACAATCCTTACAGGCCACAGTTAGCCTTTAGCATTAATAATTTTAAAACAAACTCATTCTCTGTATTTTTGTCATAGCTGCTGTAGCCGCTGATTGCATGAACAACATCTATTTTGTAATATGGAACATCATCCTTCACATCATAACGGACCTATGTTCCTTGTATTTTCTGGTGGGTTTACGCTCCAGGTGAAATTCCTGGGGTGGCGTTTAGAAGCTAAAGTGTTAAATATAAATATAATTTAACCCTTGCCTTGTTACAACCTGAAGGTCTAATATAACGCTGATGATATGGTTTTTATTAGTTTCATCCATGAAATATAGAGGCTGCAATTCTAAAAGGTAACCAATGCCTTGTGGACATTTCAATGCTCAGCGTGGTAACATGCAGTTCAGTGGAATCCAGTTTATGAACCATCCAAAACACTTTGTACAAATACACAAGCACCTTGGAGGATGGATCAATGTCAATCTAAAACATACAGTACATGTTGACCATGTGGGCTGCCAAGTGTCAAAGCAGATATTTTTGCTTCGAAGGTGCAAAAATATGAAAAATATCTAGGTGAGAAAATGTTTCATAAATCCCGATGTGTTAACCAATGGCAATGAAAATTGCATACTGTAATAGTGTGTAGTTACCAAATTCATAATGAAATGTCTTGTGAGAGTTACTCACAGTATTTTTCCATAAAGGTGTCAATATTCAAAACGTGTGAGTGGCGTTTGTCAGTAGAAAGGCCTCTCAGCCAAAAGATTAAAATGGCATATTTGGGAACTGAATCCCAAACAAGCTAATAAACAGGTTCAACACTTGTTGGTAGAGTCCAATCCAGTAACTTGACACAAAGAGTTAAAATGTTGACGGAAAAGGGCCCTGTGGGGATGAAAATGAAAGGGATTGGTGATCTGTGGATAAATACAATATACTGTATTTCTTGGTTTGCAGATCTATCAGGCGTAGATTTTCCGTGTGACAGCCTGGCGTGAAAAGAGAAAGTGGGTAGTAAGTGTCCAAAGACCTGATGTGAGGGTAAACGACTTTCAAAATTATATCTAAACCTCCAACTGTTTAAAAGGCTGGTACAAATGATCAAACTCCTGAGGTCCCAGCGCTCCACTGCTGCCTAGTTACACATGAAAGGAGGATTGCGTTTTATTCATCAAAGGAAAGACATTCTAGTTTGTTTGTTCTCTCTCACACGGCACAGAGAATTGCAGAGCCTGCACTTGATTTAAACAAAAGAAATAAATCTGCACCTCACACTGGATGATTACAGCGTGTTTAACAAAAAGTCTGTCTAGAAAATGTCCGTGCTGACTACTTGATTTTATGATTGACTACTGTAATTTCCTGACTTTACCTTTTCCCCACACTTATACAATGGTGGTCCTAATTTATAGATTTTTATGGTCATACTGAATATTGTGTGATATCAACAATGCACCTACAGAACATTTAAAACACTCGGCTAAGACAAATTAAAGAACTCTGAAGTGAGAAAGAAGCGATAACAGCTCCAAATCCAAACATCAATTTGTGGAGACGATGGAGACTCTCACGGCTGCACCTGAGACCGGTGCAAACCCTATTGTTGTCTTCCTCTACCTCTGTCCGCAGTGTTTACTGCACACCGGAGTGGGGGCAGCAGGATGCCCTTCCGTGCTGTAACTTGGCCTCAGGTGCAAATAATGTGATTAATTCTCTCACTGCTGATATATTATTAAGTGAAGCGTGGCTTAAATTCATTAAAAGCCTCGAGCGATTCGCCACAAACTCAGCTCAGAGCAGCTGAGTATCAGTTTTGTTTTTTCTGCATTCAGAACAAGTCGTAGATGGCACAACTGATCCTCGATTGATTGTTGGGAACTTCATGGTGTGGAGCTGTTAAGAATCACACAGCTAAGGAAACTCTAAAATTGTCTCCGGAGAGCCAAAATTACCACAATGAAAATGACAAAACCAATCACCGAACATGAATCCAAGATAAAGTCAAAAGAAAGACGGGGCCCACAAAACCTTCATGGTTTCTGTGGGAGAATGGGAGGAAATCACATCTGATCAATGCATTCGACTAGTTTCTCAACACTGGACTCAGCACTGGTTGTGATGTTTTGGAAGCTCATGCTGCCAATACCTCAAATCAAGCTGCCACTGATTGCTTTCTCACGTCGCATCTTTGCACACGGCTGGTTGGAGGATCAAGGATTTGCAGCGAAGCTTCCTGTATATTTATCGACTTTATGGAGTAAGACATTTCTTTCGGTAACTGCCATCTCTGACGGGCTCCAGCCAACAGATAACTCAAGGCTTCCAAAGAGAAAACACGGTGTACGGATTTGCTTCAGACATGATGAAATCTGGGGACGAAAAATCAAACCTTAAAGGAGCTAAACGCAAGTCTCTGAGTTCTTGCAGAACTATGCCCCCTTTGGCGACAAGCAGAATTGCATCCAGAGTTGTGCACGCTTGCACGAGCACGAGCTGTTCAGAACACATCAGCGACGGCGATTGCACAAATCTTTTGTTTAGAGTCGTAATGTCTACAGAGGTAAGAAAGTTATAAATCTGTAAGTTATTTTGAATATGTGAATGGAATTTGCAATTGAGTAAACTACTTATTAATGTTTGAGAGGAAAAACGGGGGTAGTAGGAGAAGACTTTTTTACCCATTTCTACCTGTTTTGTGTGTTCACTGAGTCCACTTATGATTGGATTATAATGGAAATGCGTTCATGAATAAGTTATTACTTTGTATAAGATCAAAAAATAATATTCAATCACACCAAAGTTGGTCAAAAAAGTACTAAAATGTCGAATAAACTAATAATCAAATGGCACTAACATTACCTCCTAAGCTAAAACAGCCTCTTTTTTTTTGCAGGGGTTTAGCCTGTTTTATTGATCTGCTAAGTAGCATATTCCAATAGCAGTATATCATTATTAGAGACTAATTTGCTCAACATTGTTTTCTAATTATGAAGCTTACATACCAGCATTTTACATCACACTCCACAAAGCTAAACTGATTTACCTGAATAGCCTACAACAGTGCTGAATTATTTATTAGGTATTTTGACAGGGACCGTACACATTGATAAACATTTCTGTGAATTGTGCCAATACTTTTCAACTACTGTCGCTGGGCAAGGTGTGGAACAACAAGTTTCACTAGTTTATACATTTAGAAGGGGGGGGGGAAAGGTTACCTGTACACATAACATTGAATTAGTTCACACATTACATGGGCCGGTAGTTATGCAGTTCAGAACAAAGCAAACTTGATGTAAATGAAAATACAGTTATTTGCTATAGTAAATAGAAGGCCTGCTGTACAATATGAGGGAAGTAAAATAAGTACCCCTTTGTCATTGTATTTTCTTTCCTGTGATGTGTAGAATAATACAGCATGTATTTTATCACAATAACAACATATTTTATTTTTTCCTTTAGAATTCCAGCTCAAATCAATTTGATGTTCCTGTGGAGAGAACCACTGAGGACAGCAGTGGCAGAAATTCTCCTTTGATGGCTGGTCTGGTTGTGGCGCGTCGAACAATCCCGGCCTGCTGCTGCGCGCCACGTCTCATTCTGCCATCTTTACAGCAGGTGTTTGATGTCAATATGCGGCGGATTTTCATAGAATAAGCAGCGTTTTGTTGCTTGTGATCCAGAGAACGCTTTTGTGGAGCCATTGGCTCTTGTGCTATTTTCCACAGCATGTGCATCTGTGAACGAGTTTGCATCCAACGCTTGCAGAGTCTGCCTTCAAAGTGCTCATGTCCTTCCTAATACTGTATAACTGTGAAGGTGAAATTCTCCTCTTTAGAGCCAGACATTCAGAAACGTATGTGTGATAAGCAGCACCACTCGTCTCAACATTCACGTCGAGTTTTAGATGGAAATCTCAAAATGTAAAATCCACAGATCTATTAGTTCTGTAATGTAGTTTTTGTTTCATGTGTAAAATCCCAGTAGTTTCAGTGATATTGGACATTAGTATGTCCAATATCACCTCCACCCTCCTCCACCCTCCATCATCTTTTCAGCATTTTATTGTTACCATAGTTACAACCATAGACTTCCTACCACAGCCTCAGTTTTAAACTATTGGCTCTTTAGAATGACATTAAGTGGGACCTATAGGCTGTTACAGCAGTTCCCCCCTCCCCCCCCACATGTTTGTTGTTCATATTAAGCTGCAGCTCATTTCACATTTACTTTTTCAAATGAAATTAAATTCATATAAGAATTTAACATAAGAATTGCATTTGTGTTTGAATAATCAGTTTTTGACTTGAAACAGTTGCATATCAAACATAAATTTAGCTTATACTTCCTATTTTGTCGTTTTTTGGAGAAGTGTTGGAGTGGGATTCTGTTAGGTGGTCCTCTGAAAAAAATTGGAAGATAAAGTGGTCTTTGGGCTGAAAAAGTTTGAGAAACACTGCACCAGACAAACGTTTTTTGAGTTTGCGTTGCTGGTTGGGATGAACTAGAGTTCATCTTCTCTTACAATCCACCCTTTACTTTCGCAAAAGTCGCTGGAGTCTTCGCTGATGTGGATAATGGCGGCGAATACACAAACTCCCCAGAGCTAGCCAAGTGAGCGTGAACGCGCATGACGTCACGCCCAGGCTCAAACCTTAAGATTCCGACCCGAATCCCTCTTATTTATTTGACTGCACAGGATTATAGGGGCAATCACAGTGGTCAGAGAGGAACTCATTCAGCACATCAGGCAATTGTTTAAGCATGTATGGGTTAGAAAAACGGTTATTTTAACATTTAAAGTTGCGCATAGCACCTTTAAAGACTCATAATCTTTAGATAACGTGAACGCTACCCATCGACAATATCACCAGAAGAACAAGCGGAAAGGTTGGAACCACATGAGAGAATAGTGTGTTGAACTGTTTTTATTACTCCATACAAGCCAGGAAGAAGTCCAATGGCAAATGGCAGAGGGTAGAAATGATTTTAGCTTACATTTTTATAGTCTACATTCAACAAAAACTCTCGGTAATGTATTTACGGAATATTTTTTGCTTCGGTGGAACATTTTGAAGGCGCGCGGCCTTCTGGGCTCTCTCGGACGTGAAGCTACGTGTTTTTGCTTTGCATTTCGCAAACTGATGAAACAGCCATTTATTTCCTGCGAAGGTTGCAACATGATACACAGTCACATCGGAGCTGAGAGCATTGATTTGATTGATTTGAATATTTTATTTCAAGCTACACAACACAGGCACAAAAGCAAGAAAAATAAAAAATTAAAAATAACCTTCTAGCTCGAAAAGGAGTGGGAAGAAGACATGTTTATTGACTCCCACCCCCTATTCATAATGAAATAATAATGTGGTTGCCTGTGGTTGTCTCTGGAGAGCCAAAATGACCACAATGAAAACAACCAAACCAATCACCGAACATGAATCCAAGATAAAGTCAAAAGAAAGACGGGGCCCACAAAACCTTCATGGTTTCTGTGGGAGAATGGGAGGAAATCACATCTGAGCAATGCATTCGACTAGTTTCTCAACACTGGACTCAGCACTGGTTGTGATGTTTTCTCGACTGACGCTAGGAAGCTCATGCTGCCAATATAACTCTTTCACAGCGCAAATCAAGCTACCACTGATTGCTTTCTCACATCGCATCTTTGCACACGGCTGGTTGGAGGATCAAGGATTTGCAGCGAAGCTTCCTGTATATTTATTGACTTTACGGAATAAGATATTTCTTTCGGTAACTGCCATTTAATCTCTGACGGGCTCCAGCCAACAGATACAGTGCCTTGCGAAAGTACTAATACACCTTGAACTTTTGCACATTTTGTCATGTTTACAACCATAAATGTAAAGATTTTATTTTGCATTTTTTTACTTAAAGTTCACACACAAGTACTGTAACAGACAACTGTGAAGTGAAAGCAAAATGATACATGATTCTGTTATTTTTCAAAAAATAGAAAAGTGAAAAGTGGGGCGTGCATAAGTAATCATACAGCATGACGTAATACTTTGTGGAACCCCCTTTTGCTGCAATAACAGCAGCAAGTCTTCTGGGGACTCTACAAGATTTGCACATCTAGAGACGGAGATTTTAGCCCATTCCTCTTTACAAAACAACTCAAGCTCTGTCAAATTAGAAGGAGAGTGTTTGTGAACAGCAGTTTTCAGGTCTTTCCACAGATTTTCAATAGGATTTAGGTCAGGACTTTGACTGGGCCATTCTAACACATTAATATGTTTTTGTTAAACCATTCCATTGTAGATTTAGCTTTGTGTTTAGGGTCATTGTCCTGCTGGAAGGTGAATCTCCGCCCCAGCCTCAATTCTCTTGCTGACTCCAGCAGGTTTTCCTCCCTGTATTTGGCTCCATCCATCTTCCCAACTATTCTTACAATCTTCCCAGTCCCCGCTGAGGAAAAGCAGCCCCATAGCATGATGCTCCCCCCACCATATTTGACACTGGGGATGGTGCACTCAGGACGATGAGCAGTGTTAGGTTGCTCCATACATAACGTTTTGCATTTGGGCCAAAAAGTTCAATTTTTGTCTCATCTGACCAAAGCACCTTCTTCCACATGGTAGCTGTGTCCTCCATATGACTTCTAGCAAACTTCAAACGGGTTTTCTTATGGCCTCCTTTCAATAATGGCTTTCTTCTTGCCACTCGTCCATGAAGCCCAGATTTGTGTAGAGTACGACTTATAGTTGTCTATTGTACAGATTCCCCCAGCTCAGCGGCAGTACGTCGCAGCTCCTCCAGAGTTATCCTGGGACACTTGGTTACATTTCTGACCAGTGCTCTCCTTGTTCGGTCTGTTAATTTAGGTGGACGTCCGTGTCTTGGTAAGTTCGCAGTGGTGCTATACTCTTTCCATTTCTGAATGATGGATTGAACAGTGCGCCCTGAGATGTTCAAATCTTGGGAAATCTTTTTATAACTTAACGCTGCTTTAAACTTCTCCACAACCATGATGTTGTTTAGTGACCAATACACTCTGACCATAGCTCTGAGGCCCTCACAGAACAGCTGGAATTATACTGAGAGTAGATTACACACAGGTGGCCTCTATTTAATGGTTAGGGCAAGGTGTGAACTTTCTGCAGTCATTAGGAATGTTATAAAGGCAATTTAATGCACTCAGAAAATGCTGTATGAATACTTATGCACGCCCCCCTTTTCACTTTTCTATTTTTTGTAAAATAACAGAATCATGTATCATTTTGCTTTCACTTCACAGTTGTCTGTTACTTGTGTGTGAACTTTCAGTAAAAATTCAAAATAAAATCTTTACGTTTGCAATTTGCAAAAGTTCAAGGTGTATTAGTACTTTCGCAAGGCACTGTAACTCAAGGCTTCAAAAGAGAAAACACGGTGTACGGATTTGCTTCAGATATGATGAAATCTGCACCATATCAACATGAAAAGAAACAACGTGTATAGCTGAGGCATCAAAGCCATTTATCTATTACAGACTGGGGGGTACGAAAAATCAAACCTTTTTTTATTTTTTTATTTTTTTTGAGTTTTTATTTCGAGCTAAGGCACAAAATCCAAGAAAAAACAGAAAAATATATATACACAATAAAGAAAAAACAAAAAAGAAAAAATAATATACATTCTAACTCGAAAAGGAGTGGGAAGAAGACAAGCTTATTGACTCCCACCCCTGTTCATAAACTTAAATAACAATAACTAACAACACTGCATATTTCTTACCATCTTACAAGACAACTATCAACCGAGTTGGTTACATTTCAACAGATGCCATACTGCATTATACCAGGTCAACATTCACAGAATCTCACACGCTACAACCAGTGTATTATTTCTGTCTCCCATACCGAATTCATTACCGTGTTGGCATTATCGTTATTCATCATCACCATTACAACCCATATAACATTACTCTGTATCAAAGTGTTTGATGATACATAACATACTCCACATTTATTCATGAAAGGTACAGTAATCGCAGACCGATTGATGCTCATAATAACAAGAATAATCTTAATGATGTGTGTTACAAGGGATTCGTTTTTTTTTTTTTTTTCCTTTTCTGTGACTGGACCTGCTGCCAGAGGGGAGCAGCCCCCGAGCAACCGGACCATCCTTTGTTAAGTGTCCTATACTATGCATTAAAAGAGACACATTTTAGGAGTCTGCTGCCAGAAGAGGGTTTCCTCGAGCTGCCGACCCCCACATGTCTGCCCTGTACTACGGGTTATGTTGAATGCGGAGTACATAGATATGTGCATGCCTTACTTCTAAGAATTTAATTCCTTTATATTACCATCAGCATCAATAGCAGTACCGCTGTCTGAATCGATTAAGTTTGATTCTAAGAATAATCTATAGATTGTTAGGTATTAATCCTAGACTGTTACATTTAAAGTTTAAAGTTAAAATAGTGATGATAACAACACAACAGCAACAACAATAACAATGGCAATAACAACTGCAATAGTATAATAGTAACAACCACAATATACTTCATTATTAGTTAGATCTGACCTTTAAAGTATACAGCACTTTGTGACACCCATTAGTAAATCAAGTACCCATTTCCTCCTTCTGGTACTTTGACCATACCATTTTTTTATATCTTGATTTGAAATGATGAATATTAGGACATTGTTTAAATTCTGCCCCCAATTTGTTCCAGAGTTTAACTCCACATACAGACACACACATACTTTTCCTAGTGGAAAACACTGCTTGAACCTTAAAGTTGTCACACCCCCTCAGGTTATATCTCCCTTCTGTCTCACTTCTACACAGTAATTTAGATATGGCAAAACTAATGAACTATATAACAAAAATAATGCATTGTAATTTAAGAAAAACTTTGCTTTATTAATGATTGAGATACTTTTGGAGACTTTACCTTGTATGTGTCTTATGTGTGGTTTCCAGCTTAATTTACTGTCAATGGTGACTCCTAAGAATTTAATTTCTGATACTGTATCTAAAACTACACCATCTATAATTACTGGGTCTGGTTTTCCATTATGATTACCGAAAAACATTACTTTTGTTTTATTTAGGTTGAGAGACAATTTGTTAATGTCCATCCATGTTTTTAATTTCCTTAATTCACAGTTTACGTTAGTTACTAAAGTACTATAATTGTCATTAGAATAGAAAATGTTTGTGTCATCTGCGAAAATCACTAATTTTAATAATTTAGACACGTTAAAAATGCCATTAATATATAAATTGAACAACTTTGGGCCTAATACAGATCCCTGTGGGACCCCACAACCAATGTCCAAATAACCTGATGTAAACTCCCCCATCTTCACATACTGTTGTCTCCCAGTTAAATAGCTTTGAATCCAGCTCAAAGCCACTCCCCTTATGCCATATCTGTCTAATTTTTTTAATAATATAGAGTGATTAAGTGTATCAAATGCTTTTTCAAGTCAATGAATATTCCAGCTGCATGTTTCTTTCCCTCTAAGCTATTAGTAATCTCTTCTATTGCATCGATGATGGCCATTGAAGTTGACCTTGCTGCTCGAAACCCATACTGACCTTCATTAATTAGTTTATGCTTATCTATGAAATTATCCATTCTACTGTTATAAAGTTTCTCTATGATTTTGGAAAACTGGGGGAGCAGCGAGACAGGTCTGTAGTTAGTGAAGATGTGTTTGTTCCCATTTTTATGTATAGGTATAACTTTTGCAATTTTCATTTTCAAACCTTAAAGACTCATAATCTTTAGATAAGGTGAACACTACCCATCGGCAAGGTTGGAACCACATGAGAGAATAGTGTGTTGAAATTCAGATACAAATTTAACATATGAATTGCATTTGTGTTTGAATAATCAGTTTTTGACTTGAAACAGTTGCATATCAAACATAAATTTAGCTTATCCTTCCTATTTTGTTGTTTTTTGGAGGAGTGTTGGAGTGGGATTCTGTTAGGTGGTCCTCAGAAAAAAAATTGGAAGATAAAGTGGTCCTTGGGCTGAAAAAGTTTGAGAAACACTGCACTAGACAAACGTTTTATCTTCTTTATCTTACGTGGAGTTTGCGTTGCTGGTTGGGATGAACTAGAGTTCATCTTCTCTTACAATCTACCCTTTACTTTTGCAAAAGTCGCTGGAGTCTTCGCTGATGTGGATAATGGCGGCGAATACACAAACTCCCCAGAGCTAGCCAAGTGAGCGTGAACGCGCATGACGTCACACCCAGGCTCAAATCTTAAGATTCCGACCCGAATCCCTCTTATTTATTTGACTGCACAGGATTATAGGGGCAATCACAGTGGTCAGAGAGGAACTCATTCAGCACATCAGGCAATTGTTTAAGCATGTATGGGTTAGAAAAACAGTTATTTTTAACATTTAAAGTTGCGCATAGCACCTTTAAAGACTCATAATCTTTAGATAAGGTGAACGCTACCCATCAACAATATCACCAGAAGAACAAGCGGAAAGGTTGGAACCACATGAGAGAATAGTGTGTTGAACTGTTTTTAATACTCCATACAAGCCAGGAAGAAGTCCAATGGCAAATGGCAGAGGGTAGAAATGATTTTAGCTTACATTTTGTATAGTCTACATTCAACAAAAACTCTCGGTAATGTATTTACGGAATATTTTTTGCTTCGGTGGAACATTTTGAAGGCCGTCCATCATTTTGAAGAATTGAAAATCGAGCTCTTAAAGTCCAAGAGCAGCACTGCTTTATCTCTGAGCGCGCGGCCTTCTGGGTTCTCTCGGATGCGAAGCTACATAAACGCCGCATGTTTTCGCTTTGCATTTCGCACACCGATGAAACAGCCATTTATTTCCTGAGATGGTTGCAACATGATACACGGTCACATCGGAGCTGAGAGCATTGATTTGATTGATTTTAATATTTTATTTCGAGCTAAACAACACAGGCACAAAAGCAATAAAAATAAAAAATAACATTCTAGCTCAAAAAGGAGTGGGAAGAAGACAAGCTTATTGACTCCCACCCCCATTCATAATTATATATAATGTGGTTGCAACAATAACAATATTTAGTCCTTATTGTCTCACTAAATAATTAAATTGGTTAGATACAAATGCAACAAAGCTTCCCTAACTGTCTGTCATTGTTTAAAATGGACATCACGTTGCTTGAGCTGGATGCAACAATGAATTTCGAACCTCACATGAAGATGGATAGATGACACTAGTATGCTGTTTGCCCTGTCCTGAAGGAGGTTATTACCTGTTTGTTAAAATGCAGAAACACGCTGAGTAGCTAATACCTTTGTGACTGAGAGGTGCAGCCTCTCCAACAATAACAATCACATACAGCAGGGGTTCCCAAACTTTTTTGGCTGGGACCCCAAAAATTGACACGTAAACATCTCAGGACCCCCAATGTATAAACTTAATGCCTCTTATGCTACTTTAGGCCAGAAAAAACATTAAATTATCAAGTTAATATGTATTTAAACTGTTTATTTTTGAATAATTTAATAGATGTCACTTATTATAAGCCGTTTTACTCTAAAAAAAAATGCTAAAAACAGTAGGATTTTTCTTTTTGTTTCATCTTGAAGTCATCTGGGGACCCCCACCCAAGGCCTCGCGACCCCCTGAGGGGTCCCACCCCCACTTTGGGAACCACTGACATACAGTATAGCTGCAAATCCAAAGAGGTAGATCATTCGTCTCAACTACAATAAATAATTTTAATTTATTGTAGTTGACCTGAGTAATTATTTAGGCCTTTTATTAATGTGCGCACCATTGGGTTTCAAGTTCAACAGCATGAAATGTATGTGCTTTTTATGCAATAAAGTGATTGAGTAACTATACACCCTTCTGTTTTTTTGACAAATCGCACCCTGGATCTGGGTATCGTCTGCATAGTTGTAATAGGACACATTGTTGCTGGATATTAATTGGCCCAGTGGAAGCATGTACAAATTGAACAAGAGGGGCCCCAGGATCGACCCCTGGGGAACCCCACAGGTCAATGCCATCCTGTCCGAGACACAGCCACGTATCTCAACACAATATGTCCTGTCTTGAAGATAAGACCCGAACCACTCAAGAGCCTTTCCCGAGATTCCCACCCAGGTTTTTAACCTCTCTAGTAAGATCCCATGGTTCACTGTGTCAAACGCAGCGCTCAGGTCCAGCAGAACTAAAACTGTGACTAAGCCCGATGTCATTAGTCACCTTGATCAAGGCCATCTCAGTGCTGTGGTAGGGTCTAAAGCCTGACTGGAACACGTCAAAAACATGATTTGCAAGAAGAAATTCTGTCAGCTGATCATACACAGCTTTCTCCAAGATTTTCCCCAAAAATGGCAGATTAGATATAGGCCGATAATTATTGATTTCTGTGGCATCAAGACCACTCCTCTTTAGCAATGGCTTAATGACAGCTGTTTTTAGGGCCTTTGGGAAAGCTCCTGTTTGGAGTGAGGTGGTAAGTTGTGGTAACAAGCTGCTCAACACAGACTTTAAAAATCTAGTGGGTAGTTCATCAAGGCTACATGTACTAGAACTTAGACCAGAAATAACACTGTCAACTATTTTGTTAGTGACCGGTGTAAAGTGTGTTAGCGCTAGGTGTCCTGCTGGTTGCAATGTTACCATTTGTATTGAAGAATTTATATCATTTTTAATGGCTTGGACCTTGTCATTAAAAAATATAGCAAACTCATTACACTTAGTTGAAATGTTGGGGCAATGGAACTGGGGGTTACTGTGGCAAACAGAACACGAGAGTTACCATGGCAATTTGCAATAACTTCTGAATAATACTTCTCCCTGGCTCTACTCAGAATCTGGTTGAACACATGTAGCATTTCCTGGAGCTTTGACTTGCGCCATGATCGTTCGGTTCTCCATGGCGCCTTTTGCTTATTTTTTACCATTCCAACCATAATATGTAGAAGCACGCAGAACAATGTGCAGAATTCTCCATTTCACCTGGTGCTGTTCTATCCTAAGTCTATGGACCAAAGAGAAAGCCAAATTAACAGGACAGTTTGGATTTAAATAAATACCGTGTGCACTCACTGGTCAAACCAAATGCAGTGGGTCAAAGCATGACATGGTTGCTCATGTTTAAGCAATCTATATAAATAAAACAACACACATTTCCATATTTTCCTTGCAGCTCCATCTGCACTGCTTTATCCGAAAGAGAAACCACATCACATTTCTGGAGCACAGGGACTCAATGTACTGCAGAGTGTAGACACACGTTATTTCATACCACTGGGCTTATTTTTTCCCATTTCAGCGCAAAGTGCACTTAATGCACTTCACTGTTCTAAAGGCCAAAACACTCGAGTTCTGTGGGGCTAAAGCCATCACTTTTGTTGATGAAAACAGCAAATGAAAACTGAGTCTGCCGACCAGATTGTATCATTATTACAGAAGTTTTATGAGGTCTCCTGTGTCTGCGAACAGAATCAGAAAAAATAAAGAACCTCATCCACAACTACCGCAAAAGACTCCAAGCTGTCATTGATGTTAAAGGGGGCAATACACAGTATTAAAAAAACCTAATGTAACTACAGTTCTATGAATATGTTGCGAAGCCCTGTAGGCTTTCACTGATGCATAATCTCTCGGAAGCTCTGCTTCCCGCCTGAGAAGATCAAACAATCTAACTGCTCCAATCACCCTATGAGCCTGGCACACCCCAGGTCCTATAAAAGGGAACCTAGCCCAACACTCTGCTCCTTTGAACTCAGCCGTCGGAGGAGAGGACTTGCCTGTTGGGCCCGAAGCTAAAAGGCTTCGCAACATATTCATAGAACCGTAGTTACATTAGGTAACTGGGGTTTCTATTTCATATGTTGCTTCAGCCCTTTAGGCTTTCGCTGATACATAAACCATTGCGAAGCCGAGGAGACCGATGTACTCCCAGCAGGCATGGACTCAAGTGATTGGAGCGAGCCCGGGGCTGACGTGCACACTGACAACCAACGTGTCAGCAAGGCAGAAGCCCACAGGCTGGGTGAGGAGTGCAGTCACCATACAAGGCACCATAACCTCACCAAAAATAGAGAAGACAGGAACGCCACCCCAGCCGCCAACCAAAAGAGGCTGGGAGCGCCCGCTGAAAAATACGAGGGTGCACCCACAGGAAGGAATTACGGTCAGTCCCAGACAGGCAGCCTCTCCTAAGAGCGCCTGAGGAATCCGAACTGACCACACCAACTAAGTCTAAACACAATAGGTGTGTCCCAGGCAGCCTCTCCCAGGAGCGAGGGACACACCCAACACAACCCAGCCAGGCCGCCACTCCCAAGTGCGCCGCTGGGGAACTAAGTTCGCCCGCCACCCAAAACAGAATGGGCGATAGAGTCGGAGGCGACATCCAGTGGATAAAACTGCACAAAAGTCGAAGAAGAGGACCAAGAGGCTGCTCGGCAGATCTCCTCTACCAATGTGCCTCGGAACAGCGCCACGGAGGCTGCCACTCCACGTGTGTGACGAGCAGTGTTGGGTGTAACGCGTTACAAAGAAACGCGTTACACTAACGAAACTACTTTCTCAGGGAAAAAAGTAGAGTAACGCGTTAGCTACCGTCAATTTAGTAACGTAATGCCGTTTATTTTTCAATCCGCCGCAACGTTACTTTTTGTTTACTATGGGCAGATGTCACCGTGACAGTCATCTGCTGGGCACTTGCGCGCGAGTTCTCACTCCGCACGAGACAGTCAGAGGCTGGCCGCAGGTGGTGGCGGCAAAAAGACGACGAGCGACAATGGCAAGCGAAAATCAGCCAACAACGAGGCTAACATTTGAGGGATGGAGGTATTCTCACTACTTCGAACTTGTTGAGACTAAGGGGAAGAATGTAAGTGTAAGGTGTACACTGTGTCCTGGCGAGAAACTGTTGTCTGCTGCCGTTAACTCAAATGCCAACCTCGCCAAGCATTTGAAAGGAAAACATGCTAACATGAAGCTTGTAGCTCAACTTCCCGGGGGAAATGATGGTCCAAGCCCAAAGCAGCAAAAACTCCAGTTTCACCATCACCAGGTATCTAAACAAGAGTTGGACAAACTTGTAGCTTCGTTTGTAGTCGAAGAAATGTTGCCTATCAATACTGTCGAATCGCCCACTTTCAGAAAAATTCTTAGCAAGATCCCAATAACGGGAGGCAGGCGCCCTTGGACCGATCGCAAAACTTTCACTGGATATCTGGATGAGTGCTACCTAAAAATGGAGAGTGAATTAAAGAAGACATTTGAGAGTGTGCCCTACGTGTCAACCACTGCGGACATATGGAGTTGTCACAACAGAAGCTTTTGGGAATCACTGTCCACTGGATCAATCCATCATGCTTCAAACGCGAGAAAGCTGCCATCGCATGCAAACGAATAAAGGGCAGGCATACATTTGATGTTATAGGCTTCGAAATGGAACAGATTCACTCAGCATTTAGCCTTTCACATCGGATCACCGCCACCGTTACGGACAACGGGTCTAATTTTGTGAAAGCGTTCAAGATGTTTGCATCCACTGAGCCTTATGAGGAAGAGGAGGATGAGCAAGATGTCGTTTTCACAGATATGGAAGAGTTGCTTGGGACCACAGAAGGACAGTTTTCTCTGCCCCCACATTTTAGGTGTGCGTCGCATACACTCAATTTGATTTCGTGTAATGACATAGACAAATGGCTGTCCTCCAACAGTGACTCAAAATGCGTGTACAGGAGTGCAACCGCGAAGTGCGCTGCTCTTTGGACAAAGGCTAGCTGTTCTACCGTGGCCGCCGAGATTGTTGATGAAATCTGTGGGAAAAAACTGATTGTGCCTACATCAACGAGGTGGAACTCCTTCCACGATGCCCTGTCCCGTATCAGCGACAACTCGGTCATTGATCTGAACAGGCTTTGCGCTAGATTGGACATCAGAGCCCCGACTGAGCGTGAATATCTATTCCTAAAGGAGTATTGCAGTGTTTTAAAACCTCTGACAGTAGCACTGGATATATTGCAAGGGGAAGATAACAACAGCTACTACGGTTTTCTTCTGCCAACCCTGGAGACTCTGATGTCCAGGACGCTGGCACTGTCGGATGGACTGTCCAGGATGACAGCAGACCTACCGGGCGTAATTGTACAGGTAAGCCAATTCTTAATAGCCTATCTGTTAGCATACATCATAGACTCTTACAGGGCTCGGCAACCTTTTTGACAAGATGTGCCAATTAGATATTTTCTTGTTAGTGTGCCATTCAATTACTGCATGCTGGTGTCATTCAAACAAAAGTGTCCCTAAAGGGGAAAACATATTTACAAATACAATTAACGAAAAAATAAAATTCAAGTTAACAAATTAATATTAACCACTGAAATAAACAAAACAAAACAACTAACTTCAACTACAACACAAACTAGCAAAGCTCCTTTAAGTAAACGAAATGTAACCAGAAAATTAACTAATACACCAAAACAAGTGTATCAACGAAAAAACTAACAAAACATACAAATGACATAAGTTTTGTGTAGGAGGGTAAAAGCAGGGTTTGTTGTGGACAGACACGTGTTCAAACGCATGCCGCTCCAGCCTCGCCCTCCACTTTATTTACGGATTCATATGGCACCTGAAGAAATTAAATAATGTTGTGTTTTGGCCCTACCAAAGCTACAATGAATGGTCTAATTTATGATTAATTTGCAGGTGAATACGCAGCGTACAAAATAATTAAATAAATACAAAAAGCGCGCGGCCCGCCTGCGTCAGAGGATTAAATAACTTGATTAAACAATTTTATTTGGTTTAAACTGTCCGCGGTTCTAGTGTTAAAAAGAGGAGTTGTGCATCATCGTCAGCGTGCCACTGAAAATTCCTACGTGCCAGTTGGCGCTGGCACGCGTGCCTAAGGTTGCCAACCCCTACTATGATATAGACATTAGTCGTGTGTCTGAAAACCAGGCTTATGTCCTCTATACTATTTTGTCCTAGGCTATCAAAACGCGATTCGCACCGGTGTTGGAGAGCAAGGAAGCTCTATTGGCTGCCTTGACGTTGCCAAAATTTAAGGTCCGATGGATAGGGGCAGCGGAGCGGAGAGAAGCGGCGCGTGCGCTGCTCATCGCGGAGCGTCGCACTTTACCCCAAGAGCCAGCTGAGAATAAAAAAGAGAAGTTGCCGCTCACAGCAGCGCTATTGAGACTGACTTTTTTTCTTTTGGTGAGGAGGAGGAAGACGCAACGTCCTTTAGCGTAGACGCTGAGGTACTGGAATATATGAGATCAGGCTCAGAGTTGGAGATCCTAAACCAATTCCCCGAGTGAGAGCGGTGTTTATGAAGTACAACACTGCAACACCGTCCAGTGCACCGGTGGAAAGGCTGTTCAGCCTGGAGGTATCGTTTTTACCCCAAGAAGAAACAGACTCTCAGACAAACGTTTTGAAAGACTGCTCCTGATGAGATACAATCGCACATTTTGTGCTGATGTGGAATAGCTCAAGCCTGCCTGTGCCCAATAGCTTTTTCTATCTGGTAAACTGAAGAAAGGCCAGCATATTCAGTGAACATAGCCTTTTAATTCTGAGTTGTTTTTGATTTATTTTATTGTTTTTAAAATGTATTTGCCTCCAGTATTATTCCATTTTATTTTCACAAGCCATAGATATCAAGCCATTTTGAAGGTATTATTTTTCTGTTACATGAGGCATGTAACATTTTATTTTGAGAAAGGTTTTGAGGTTTATCCTGAGGTTTTCAGGATATGTTTAAACCTGATTTACATTACAGTTTGTTGCATTTTTGTTAATAAAGAGCACGAAAGAAATATCTTCTGTCCTTAATAACTTCCATAACACATTTAGGAACAAAGTCGAGCAACATAAAACACAAAAGTAACGTAAAAGTAACGAGTAACGTAATAAGTTACTTTCTTTAAAGAGTAACTAAGTAAAGTAACAGGTTACTTTTTAAAAGAAGTAACGAGTAATGAGAAAAGTTACTTTTTAAAGTAACTTTCCCAACTCTGGTGACGAGGCTCTGGAGATAATCAGCCACCGGAGCAAGGGGCTGAGGGGGAAGCTCCACTTGCACATCCTCCTCATAAATGTGCTGATTGTCCTCCTCATCATAATCTGCCCAAGCCTTTCCTGCAGCGGCAGCTGGCCGCGACAGGTGCTGGCTGTGGCGGGCCTTTGGGGCATGCAAACTTTTGATCAGGGTCATTTTGGTACTTTTTTTTTTTCATTCATTCATTCATTCATTCATTTTCTTCCACTTGTCCGTTGCCGGGTCGTGGGGGCAGCCGTTGGAGCTGCCCAAATCACATAGCACCAGCCCCCATGGCTCCTTCTGCAGGTGTGGGTCCACGGAAGGACGGCCTCACGGTTCAAACCGGGCCTGTTGGTCTCTCCTAGGGGGCTACCAGTGTACGCAGACACTGCGTTTCATTATGATTTAAAAAAGAAAACTCAGTTATTTCACCATAAATGGCTTCACACAGCCACTAACTATGAGTGAAAAAATAAAACTTTTTGTACTTTCATATTGTTTGAAAAATAGTCACACACACACACAAAAAAAAATCTAAATTTCTGCCTGGGTATGTAAACTTTTGAGCACAACTGTATGTGTGTAACCTTATTATAAAGTGTTCTTGCTGAACATGCTGGTAGTGTCCTCATTTCCATTGCTGTGCTTTTGAACGCCTTAGCATTAGATAGGCGATGGGAAATACATAATTCAGGCCTAATTCGTGGGCGTACAAATCATCACCTGTTGGTATTTAACTGCATTTTCACACCAACCCACCAGAGTAAAACTTGTTTAGTAAAGTCTAGCGATGAGCTTTTTGGCTCTTTACTGGGAGCTGAGTCTTTGTTCAAAAGACTGGCTAATTTTTTATATCAACTTGTTAATGACGCCAAATCAGATAATACATGATATCTAAAACGTGTTTGATAAAGTGCTTGGTGAGAATAGCACCATTGGACATTGTAGACGGCTCGGTGAAGCTAGTTTTGTCTCTGTTGCTGGAGTAGGAGTGCTGTGTTTAGCCATGCGTTCCTAGCTGGCTGGCAAATCAGCTGTTTTTGAGTGGTTGGAATCACTAAATTGGGCTTTTGCCAAAGGTGGATAGAGTAATTAAAGTTAAAATATTTACTCAAGTAAGAGTATTGTTCCTTTAAAATAAATGTACTTTAGCAGAAGTAAAAGGTTGTGAAAAGAAAGTACTTGGAGAAAAGGCTACTTGAGTAGTGTGAGTACTGAGTAACTGTCTGAGCTTAAAAGTCAAATGTGACAATGCTAATATTTCCAAAGAAAATCCCATAAGAACATGCCCATCCATTTTCTTCTGCTTTATCCGAGGCCGGGTTGCAGAAGCAGCAGTCTGAGCAGAGATGCCCAGACTTCCCGACATAAATGTATTTTATTTTATTTATTTATTTGAACAGGGACCGTGTACAATATACATTAACCTCAGAAAGGAGAGATGCATTGTACCAGGTTATAGCACTTGTGCTAAGAACATGTACAACATGTACATGTGTCATTCTTAACAATAATGTACATGAAACACAAAATGCGTACATTTTAAATGTCACATGAAGCTTTTGCCACTTAAAGATTGACTCAGCAGGGAGAAAGCTACTTTTTTGTTACTCAAGTAAGAGAGTAACAGATACTTCATACATTTTCCTCTACCTCCAAAACAGCTCAGGACTAACACCTGAGCACTATTTCATTGTATGCTTGTTCAATGACAACTAAAGCACTTACTTACTTATAATATTAGTAGAAGTAAAAACCACCGTATATTACTCAAAGCAGTAAAATGACTTCATAAAGTTACAAGAAGAAGAACAACAACAACTTTATTGTCATTACACAATTGTACAATGAAATTGCGTAAATCAGATGTTGTATTAGTCCTTGCCTGGCTCTGCCATACTATTCCCTGTCCATTCCACGCAGGGAAGTTAGTCTGGTCACGGAGCGATTGGAGCAGTTTGAACAGGCGGGCCTAACGCATACAGAGTGTCAGAGAAATAAACCAATTAGCGGACGTGACGACGGCTGTAGTCCAACTCATAACATATGAACTGAATAAAAACTCACAAGAACACGGAGGCAAAATCCTTGACTCCTTCATCCATGATTAGTTTTGGCTAATGTTAATGTTAATTGAACTAATAACGTAGCGAGTGACGTAACCATGTCGATTCTCTGTGACGGTCCTGATTGGTTCGGCCTCAGCCGCCAATCAGTCACGTGTTTACCGTGTATGTCCAGATCCACCTTCTTTCACACAGAAATAAGTGGGTGTGGTTAATCAGGCTAGGTTAGTCCTGAGCCGCTGTGGGCCAACATGACCAGCAGGTTTTTGGTGGTCGGGGAGACTGAAGTACCTGGAGGAACCTAATTACAATGGGATTGAGCCCTCTCCACACAGTCAAGGTACTGCTGCTTGCTGTTGCAGAGTACGCCACACAGTCCCAGATGGTCTCCGCTGTGTAGAAGTGTTTATAGACAGAGGAAACACGAGGGATTTGGTTGGTGTGACTCCACCTTGAAGGAGAGAAGCACTTTAAATAAATCTATAGCTATAGGTATAGGTATAGGTGTTGAACAACGAGAATTGAATCCCAAAAAGTGAACTGCACCAAAAAAAAAATCACAAAGTCAGTATCCGGCAAAACTTTGGTAATTTGCACCGCTTGTTCTAATAGCACCATTGAACTTCAGTTACCTTCACAGCAACAATATAGGCTCAGACAGACCAGGGTGACTTGGCATTTGATGATAATCCCTTAATCCCATGGTCAGACGAGAGTTGCGTCACACTAATGAACCACCACTTCACCCGCTTTCGGCTGTGGTACTTCAAGAGCTCGAGGGGGTGAGGAAGTGAGCAGTGGACTCCAGACACCACTCATTACACAGTGTTTTTACTATACAATACCTGTGGGATCAGGGCACCTCATTAGCCCTGGGAAACAATCAGATTGCAGATGTACCTAATATCCGTTTAAAACGTTTTGTTTTGTATCCTTCTTAATACAGCTGTTAACGGGCCACTGGTGCAGGCATGAAGCTCGGGTTTAAATGGGATCTCGCCTCCGGTTTAAGGCTGTGCACGGCCCACCGTCAACTGTATTTATAACGATGCTTGCCCCATGTGTTTTGTGCATTTGGTGGCACCTCTGTCAGTCGAGGCCTGTGGCAGTGCCAGACCACTCCTCCATGGCTCCCCCTCTTTCTGGGTTCTGTTTATGTTCCTGTAGTATGAACTGTGGGACACTCATGCAAAGCCTTGCCGGTTCGTGTCTCTTCGTTCGAGTGAGGTAAAATAATGTTGTCTGGGTCTATGGGGACTTATGAACGGTATTGCTGCTGGTACATGTGCTTGATTGTAATATTTTATCTAATGTGAATTTGTTTGGCTGATAGCCTTTATATTAAAATAAAATAAATTAAAACAATTAAAATTAATTCCCAAACAATATTATAATAAATTGTATTTTTCTAACTCTGTCTCTCCACTGTGTATAAGACGAACCTGTGTCAGCCTTACATGTGCTTTTGTTTTGGTCGCATTAATGCAATTATGGCCGAGCGAGTGCCGACCCGCGCTACAGCGTGACCGGCTATAGGCTACATTGTTTAGCTCATGATGGGGATAATAAAGTTTTTAGTTTGACCTGTGATCACAAAGCCTATAATGTTTAAGGAAACACAAGGCAGCGCGATGTAAACAAGGAAATGAATGTGAGCCTGCCATCAGAGCACTACTCTCAGTGCTGCTTGTAATAAACAGTGCCTCTATCCACCTCTTCTCTGGCGCAGGCACATAGCACAACATCTGCGGCACTCGGAAGATAACCATCGTGTTAAGAGTTTGCGCGAGGCACAAGATCTGGAACTAAGTCCTATCCAACGAACCAGTTTTTATTTATTGGTTGATTTGGTTGGGACAGTGCATGTGAATGAAAAGCCGCTCCGGATTGTAGCCTTGAGCTAATTTTCAACCATTGTCCCACACTCGCATTCATCCTGGCCAGAAACCGGAGCACCCCTACGCAGACACGGGCAGAACATGCAAACTCCACACAGAAAGGCCCCGTCCAGGTGGGAATCGAACCCAGGACCTTCTTGCTGTGAAGCATGAACACTAACCGCTGTACTACTGTGCCGCTGTGTTACTGCGTGTGACCTTAGATTGGGGTAAAGTCCTATTAGGCTCTCTGACACGAAATTGAGAGTGGCATTGTGGTTATTACACAAAATTGAGTAAATGACTACTCAGCTAATGCTTCGACTGCTATGCTTGAAATTTCGCACCTGGCATAGCTCTTGGCGTGAAACAAAAGGATGAGTCACTTAAGTGTCATTTGCAATAACAAGGCCCTTTTGTTTCTGTGATCTAAATCTGACAACACCATTGTGTATAAGAGTCAATTTACATATCTGTTCAATGACAGTGCTTTTGACAAATCTAGCCTCTTTCTCTTCCCTTTGGCTAAAATGATAACTGTCATCCCAGGCGAGGGTTCTTTGTTTCCTCAAAGTACAGAAGCCTCTCAGGACACACAGTAAGCATGCGTCTGTTTATGAATGCCTCTGGTGTAGTGCTAGCGCTCCATTCTGCCATAGGAGCCTCCGGCGCATAGTGAAAGCTGTTTAGTTTGCAGGGATTGGGAGTATAGATACAGACGGCAATGCGTCATACAAAGGGGCGTGGCCTAGCCGAGAGGGAAGGAAGTGCTATGTTTTGGAAATGCCAATTTACGCTCTTTCTGGCGGACTATAAACATATTAATCACGCATAAATAAAGTCAAGTCAGAATCGGGTCCATATGGATGTTTTACACAGCAGATTGTTCAGCAGAAGCAAAAAAAAAAAAAAAAAAAAGGCACACATAGCTAGCGATAGCATATATTGCATGAAGCTAACGTTAGCATCATAGTTAGTATTGCCCGTTATTTCTGTATTCATGGGCTGTTGAACCTTTTTGCTCCTCTCCATGTCTCTGAATCTACTAGAGAAATATATTCATAATTCAGCCGTTGTTAGTTCTGAAATAGAAAGTTTTGTTTTTTCCCCTCTGACCGCATCAAACAGATGCCGTCTGTATCTATTTTACATGTGGTAACAATCTTCGTCTTTTATGTGGTGAAAACGGAGGAAATGTGTAGTTAGTACAAGGCCAATTCTACAGTAGAAGTCCGGCCCGTCTTCAACCTCAGAGTGATATGTTATGCTGTCACGCTAATGCAAGTTATGAGAATAAGCATTGTTCCAAGCACTTTTTCTCCTCGTTCAGAAAAGGTCCTAATATTACTGAATGTCCGTTTGGCCTAATGTCAAACAAGTACTTCCAGAGCTCACTCTTTTGATCGCACCACCCTACTTGCCAAGAACAAAATCCTCCATCCAGTGAACTGTCCCGTCCTGTGCACATGTACTTACAGTACATGTGCTGACCAAATTAAAAACATTGTAAGAGACAATTGGTCTATACTCCAATGTGATCCTGTGTTGAGCAAAGTTTTCCCAGAACCACCTTTATTTTCATTTAGACATGCTCCAACCCTCAGAGACAAACTCATGCGTTCATATCTTCCACCAGAGAGTAAGCGCATGTGGTTGAGAAAACCAATTGGTACTTTTAAATGCATGAATTGTCCTCATTGTAATAATGTCAACCAGACTAAGACTTTTTTGGATGTGCATAATAAGGTTCTTTTTCAACAAACTTATTTCATCAATTGCAATACTACTTTCGTAATATATCGCCTCTCTTGCCCTTGTCCAGAAGGTTTTTTCTATGTTGGTCGTACAAAATGGGGCCTGCGAGATCGCCTGGCAGAACACAAGTATGCGATTAGAGTTAACAATCGGGACTATGCAATGGCTAGACATTTTAATCAACAACATAATGCCAATGACTCTTTGCTGTGTATTGAAGGTATTGAACATGTCAAACCACTGGCAAGAGGTGGTGACAGGTTATTAAAGCTCAATCAAAGAGAGGCTTTCTGGATTCATAAACTAAAGGCATGTAAACATCCGGGTCTGAATGAGGAATTTGATTTATCTTGTTTCTTGTAAGTTTTTAAATTTGTATTTCTTTTTCTTTTGGTGGTTCTGGTATTTGTAGTTCTTGTGTTTTTGTAGTTTCCCCCCCTGCTATGTCGCTCTTCACACACCTGTGTTGTGTGGCACACTGATTGGGGTGTGGCTGCTTTGAACATTTATGGACCACTCTCAAACCTGTTCATTTTATATTAAGCCCTGACGAAGACCTGGTGGTCGAAACATGTTGGCTTGGCCATCTAAATAAAGGCCTTTTTAAGTACTTCCTCGTGCTGTGCATATTTGTTTTAGAGTGCCTGGGTTTGCTGCTTTTCAAGTACTTTCATCTGTTTTCCATGGCTACCACAGGCTATCCAACGCTTCAACGTACCCTTCACATGTGCAGCAATATCACATATGTCTGCTGTGTAGCCATACAGATACAAGCAAATGTATGTCCCAGGCTGCACATGTTTTCATACGCGCTTATATCTCGTCTCGGTGACTTAGTAACCTTTGGGTCACAAGCAATAGACACCATGAACAATCCACCAAGAATGACCAAAAACAATTGTCAAGTTTTGTTTTGATATCCAGCTTTGAAAGTTTGATCACGCTTAAATTGAAAACAAATGTAGAACTGTTTCCTATGCCCTATTCACAAGGCATTAGAATGACCTCGGAACCTCAGGTAAAAGTAAATATTACTGACGTGACGTCTCGGAGTTTCTAGTCGAATCTGCCATGTCAGTAATTTGAAAGGTAAAAACTTTTACGTTTACGTGTCGGAGTTTGGAAAGTTTTTAACCAGCGTAATAAAGTATAAATAAGGGCAACATCGATTTAAAACGCCTTTTTACCAATATATTTATGTCCGCATTTTACGCTATAGTAATAATATCATGCTTTTAAAGCATTTCTCCGACCAAATTCTGACCAAGTTTTTTTAATCCACTTTTTTATAAAAGTATAAAAGAAAAAACTACAATGTCACACACATGGGTGTCGGAACCATTCATTGTGAGTGGGACGTGTCCCCCCCACTTTTGAAAGTGGTTGTTTGGTCCCCTCCACTTTCACAGTGTGAATTTTCATTGACTTTACATTTACTTAAAGTTTAGACTGGACATTTTCAAAAGGCAAGCCAGAGGGCAAACTGTGGTGTTCAAAGAAAAGCGATGTCACCACCATTCCAGTAGAGGGCGCCTCATGCCCAGTGGTGTATTGTATGCGCAGAGCAACTTATGTCTTTTTCGCTATGCTGTTCCGCAGCTCGACTGCAAATAAAGAAGCCGTTCAGTAAATGCCTATTTTTAATGTCGTTTTTCACTAGAGGAGTTTCCCAGTTTTATATCTGGACACAACAGATTTTGGCGACGAGGATGGGATTTTCCTCTGGGTGAGAAGACTTTTATTACAATGAAAACTCAGTCGAGACAAAAGAAAAAGTGCATGAAACATGGCGACGGCATTCGGAAAAGGTGAAGACCTTAGCTTTGATGAAAACGAAGAAAACTTTGAAGCCTATTTGGAAAGGTTAGAACAGTACTTCCTGGCGAATGGCCTGAAAATAGACGATGAAAGAACAAGGGCAGTGTTTTGACAGTGGTTGGTAAAAAGAACCACACACTGCTAATGGACTTGTGTGCACCGTCAAGGCCGTCGGAGAAGAAACTAGCAGAGCTAATTGAGCTCATGAACAGTGGCGTAGCAAGGTACGAGGGGCCCAAGCAGGAATGTCAGTAGGGGCCTCTGGTGGCCGTTTGTGTTCTGCAATGGGGCGAGGAGGAGGGACAATGATATTTGTTTGCCAAGCAATGAAGGCTAATAAAAGAAGGCACTTCAGAGACATACAACTACAGTAACTTATTACACTCCTGTCTTGCTCTCCTTCTTCTTCTTTCTCCTTTTCTTTCGTTCTTGCTGCCAGAGGCATCACTTCTCTTCATTTTGGAGGAGATGCGTAACTGCTCTGTTTACACCAACACGTGGGTTTGCGCTGTCTCTCTCTCTCTCTCTCCTTCCCCTCTGAGAAGCAGGTGGGGGAGGGGCGCTCATGGGCTCTTTCAGGGAGTATGCGACGGACAACTGTCGTTGCACCTTGTCAATGCTGGTGCAGTGACTTCATTCTCTTGGTCATTTCTGTCAAATCTGTTGGCCCTCTGGGGCCCCTGCTGGCTTGGGGGCCCCAGGCAGCTGCCTGCCTTGCTTATGGCAACTACGCTCTGCTCATGAAGACACATTTTGTGCCGACGACCAACTTTATTGCAGAAAGATACAAGTTCAATAAAAGAAATCAGCGAGACAACGAATCTATAAGTGAGTACATGGCAAGCCTACGGAAGCTAGCAGCCACGTGTAAATTTGGGAATTTCCTAGATGACGCTCTCCGAAATAGATTTGTGTGCGGGGTCAACAGTAATGAGCTCCGTGACCGCTTGTTGGGTTCTGCTCACACAAAAGACCTAACGCTTGCAGCAGCATATGACATGGGACTGTCTTACGAGGTAACGAAGCAAAATGCCCAGCAGTGGTCCCAGAAAACGTTCAAAGCTAACGCTATCTCTAAGACAAGCACAAGCAAGAAAGAGAGCGAGGGAAACCATGTTACAGATGTGCGGGCCACGGACACGCGCCATCTGACTGCAGATTCAGAGTGGTGGAATGTCGGGTGTGTAAGAAGAAGGGACACATTGCAAAAGCCTGTAGGTCCCAACAAGATGGTAAAAAGGACAAACCAACGAAGTGGATGTAGAGCTGTTTTCAGTGAAAGCCGACGGTGAGGACAGTGACTCTGAAGGAGACATTGTAAAACCGTACTATGTGTATATAAGGGTGAATGACAAAGGTTTAAAAATGGAAGTAGACACAGGAGCAGCTGTATCTGTAATTTCTGAAAGTCTGTACAAACGTAGGTTCAGGAAGCAAAAGTTGTTGCCTTCAAACTGTGTGCTGAGAACATACAGTAAGCAATCTCTGAGACTGAGAGGGAGTATTTCTGTTACTGCTAAATGTAATGGGATCACTCAAGTACTTAATCTACTTGTGGTTAAGGGTAATGGTCCAGCTTTATTGGGAAGAGACTGGATATAAAGGTTAAAACTGAATTGGTCATTTGTGAACAGGGTAGCACCCCGGAGTTGTGAAGAACTTTGTGAAAAATACACAGAAGTATTTGAGCCTAGCCTGGGTAAAGTAAAAGGAATCAAAGCAAAACTACATGTAGTGCCAGGGGTCATTCCAAAGTTTTGTAAGCCTCGCACTGTGCCTTATGCTCTCAGAGAAGCAGTTGAAGTGCAGTTAAAGAAAATGGAAGCTGATGGAGTAATCACACCTGTCAGTTATAGCGAATGGGCTGCACCTACTGTGAATATTCCAAAAGTGGATCAGACAGTTAGGATTTGTAGCGACTATAAAGTGTCTATCAACCCATGGCTTGAGGTAGATCAGTACCCCATACCTAGACCACAGGATCTGTTCACAAAGCTTGCAGGTGGTGAGAGATTTACCAAACTGGATTTATCACAAGCGTACCAGCAAGTAGAGCTAGATGATGGTTCCAAACAGTACCTGACAATCAACACACATAAGGGACTATACCAAGTGAACAGACTCCCATATGGTGTGGCCAGTGCCCCTGCAATATTCCAAAAGTTAATGGATCAAGTACTACAGAGCATTGATGGTGTCATCTGCTATCTAGATGATATTCTGATTACGGGACAGGATACAGAAACTCACATGAGTCATTTGGAAGAGGTTCTGAAAAGATTAAAAGCTCACAACCTCAGAGTAAAAAGAGAGAAGTGTGCTTTCTTTCAGCACAGTGTGTCTTACTTGGGACATGTTATTGATGCAGAGGGTATACACCCAATACAGGAGAAATGTGAGGCTATTGCTAATGCAGCCATTCCAACGAATACGACTGAACTGAAGTCATTCTTGTCACTTTTGAGTTACTATGGCAAGTTTATCCCTAACCTGTCGACCATAATCGCACCTATGACAACATTGTTACAAAAAGATGTAAAATGGGAGTGGTCAGTGGCATGTAAAAGAGCATTTGAGGGAGCTAAAAAGCAGCTGCTCTCGAGCAAAGTTCTTGTGCATTATGATCCAGATTTACCTCTCATACTAGCCTGCGATGCATCCCCTGTAGGGATAGTGATCTCACACAAAATGCCTGATGGTAGTGAAAAGCCAATAGTTTTCGCTTCTCGCATGTTGACCAAAGCAGAGAAAAAATACTCGCAAATTGAAAAAGAAGCATTGGGCTTAGTCTTTGGAGTAATCAAGTTTCATGAGTATCTGTTTGGTCGGAAGTTTACTTTGATAACAGACCACAAACCTTTACTGAAGATTTTAGGTCCAAAACAGGGTTACCTCCCTTAGCTGCTGCTAGGATGCAGAGGTGGGCTCTCATATTGGCCGCGTATACCTATGAGATCCAGTATAAGCCCTCAGGACAACATGGTAATGCCGACGCTTTATCCAGACTGCCAATGGCAGACAAAAGCTTTCCAATGTCAAATCCAGTGTTCAGGGTTTCTTATTTAGACAGTTTACCAATAACTGCAAAGGAGGTAGCTCAGGAAACGGACAGAGACCCAGTGCTCTCAAAAGTTAAACATTATGTTATGACGGGTTGGCCTAAACATGTTCCTGATGACAATCTACAGCCTTTTGTAAAGCGCAAGTTTGACCTATGGAAAATGAGTGTGTACATTGGGGTTTCAGAGTGGTTATCCCAGAAAAACTGAAAAACGGGTTACTGGCAGAGTTGCATGAAAGCCACTGGGGAATTGTTAAGATGAAATCTCTGTCCAGAAGTTTATTTTGGTGGCCTACAGTACTCTTGATGAAGGTGCCACTGCACCTGTACATACCTGGAAATGGGCTTCCGGTCCATGGGAGAGAATACATATTGATTTTGCAGAGGTCAATAAGCAAATGTTTTTGGTGGTAATGTAATCATGGAGCGCTGATATTCATGCGCGCTGGCCTGAAATAATCCACATGCAAACTACTACAGCCAACAAAACTATTGAGGTTTTGAGAAATTTGTTTGCAACCTATGGCTTACCGAAGGAGTTAGTGTTGGACAATGGGCCGCAATTTACTTCGAGTGAGTTTGAGACATTTCTTACCATGAATGCAGTGAAGCACATTAAAACTCCAGCTTATCATCCTGCATCTAATGGGTTGGCTGAAAGATTGGTTCAAAACTTCAAAAGGTCTTTAGCCAAAGGTAAAGCAGTAGGTGGCATGACTTTACAGCATTGCATTGCTAACTTCTTGTACAGCTACCGAAACATGCCACATACTACAACAAAGAAAACGCCAGCAGAGCTGTTTTTAAAAAGACAGATTCGAACTAGGCTGTCACTGGTAAAACCAGGTGTTCCTCAGTTTGTACCAGATAACATTCCTACCTCAGCTGATGCAAAGAAAAGGCTCAGATCTTTCTCTGTAGGTCAAAATGTGTTTGTGAGAAACTACAGGGGAGGAGAGAAGTGGGTTGATGGGGTTATTACAGAGGTTTTGGGTCCAGTGACGTATTTGGTTTCTGTACATGGAAAGAATGTAAAGAGACATGTAAACCAAATGTTGGATGCAAAGAGAAAGAATGGATCACCAGAACATTCTGAGGAAAGATGGGACTTTCATTTTGATCCAGGAGACGATATAACTGTGGACAATCCAGCTGAGCAGGAGCCTGAAGAAAACCAGGGCTTAGAGGAGCCTGCTCCAGTTCAAGCCAATGTTGCAAGTCCGGAACCCAGGGCTCGCCCAAAAAGGAAGGCACGCCCACCGGATAGGTTGGACTTGTAATGACTGGTTAAACCACGTTATATATTTTGTTTTGTTTTTCTTAAAGTATGTTAACTTTCAAGCTACAGGGGAGGAGCTGTGGTGTTCAAAGAAAAGCGATGTCACCACCGTTCCAGTAGAGGGGCCTCATGCCCAGTGGTGTATTGTATGCGCAGAGCAACTTATGTCTTTTTCGCCATGCTGTTCCGCAGCTCGACTGCAAAAAAAGAAGCTGTTCAGTAAATGCCTATTTTTAATGTCGTTTTTCACTAGAGGAGTTTCCCAGTTTTATATCTGGACACAACACAAACAATTAAATCTGACCCGTGCTTTATTTTCCATAAAAACAATATTTTTTGGCATTATCCGCGCCACTATCACGTTGCCCCGCGGTGCATCTGCACCACTTTGCGTAGCTGTGTTTATGTGGCTCCGCTACTATCACCTCAGAACGGCTGAAATGTAAACATGGCTCTGTAAACCGCAGAAAAACGGCTAAAGTGAGAATACTGGAGGCTTATCGTTGGACGGACTGACAGATTTGACCAAACCGAAGCACAAGGACAGCATGTTTCCCTGTCTTCATCATTACAAAGGGCCTGACCAGTAACTTTAAGGTAAGGAACATCAGGTTTGATGTGTTTACAAAGCGGGTGATGAAGCCTGAGTGTAGCGTGAGTTTGGGGAAACTGCCCCGGGCTAGCACGAGTGTTCAACCGGTCATACGCTTGTTAAACCTCACTGTCTGGACTCTAACTTAACCAAATAATATCTGAATTATTCATTTGACTCAATTTGACCAGCGTTTGTGGGAAATGTAAAGATACAAGCGTTGAGATGTTGTTTTTTGTGACGGCAGGAGTTAATGGGTGTGGCTGAAGCTGAATAAACGTGGATGCAATCACGAGCGCGCTATCTCATAAGAACGCTTAATTCACTGAGTGAGTCATAACGCCAGGACAGGACAGGAGAACAGCAGCTCCACAGGTGTTTGGTTAGCCCTATATGTCCACCCAGCTCTGCGAGGAGGAGGTGCGCTCGAGTCTCATGTTTTCCTGAAGTAGTTACTTCTTTGGCCCTATTTTGGATGTAGTCCAAAGCCCTAAAGCCCTAACGTTGTCCTGTTTTTGCCCTGACCTTGTCCCACTGTAGTTCTTAATTTTAAGAAGTCGACCCAAAGAACCCCCCCGCCCTCCCTTGAAGTGTGTCCCCCCGCCTTCCAAACGCTTCCGACGCCGCTGGTCACACAGACGTGAACCGGAAGTACAGTCCTGTTGTCATGGCAACGTTAGACAGACCAACACTGAGACTGAGGGAGGGTTTGGATGCGTTTGGTACAAAGTTTAGACTGAGGAGGTGGTTTCAGAGCAAACAGATTAAAGAAGAAAGGAAACTGCTGTTTTATGAGAACAACAAAATCCCAGAGACGTGACACTGAAGTCCTTCGAGCGCCATATGGTAAGAAATAACCTTATGAACTCGCATCACAAATGAATTAAAGGCTCATTGTCATCATTCAGTGTTCATTATCTATCCATCATTTCCGGAAAACAGTAAAAAATAAGTGAATTACTGACATGGCTGACCCGTGCGAATGCACATAAATAATACCTGACGTCCAGGGGTAATTTCTAGGGATGCAACGATACCACATTTTCTAAAACCGATACAAGTACTTTGATTTAAGTACTTGCCGATACCGAATACCGATACAAGTACAAATTTTCTTCAACATACTTTTTGAAGTGAATAGATGGTTTGTAGACTGACTTTTTCACAGCAGATTGGTTAGTAATTAGTTCATTTACTCCTTTACATTTCAGTAATGTAGGCTACACTTTTAAGAGAAGTTATATCAGAATTGAACATATGCCATTTAATTTTAAATTTTTCAGTCAATATTATTTTTAATTTTGATTGCACTGTTCATCATAAAGAGAACAACCCATGTCCAAAAGCTCCTCAATGCCTGTGCTTTATTCATTTATCTCTTTTTATTTAACAATAGTATTGAGATGGTTACTTATTACTGCAGCTAAATGGTCTCTTTTTGCCTTTACTATTTTCTCGTGTGTTTATAGCAACTTAGCCAGTAGCCTACAGCAGTTTTGCTGCAGCTCAATTTAGGTCAATATGGACATGCTGTATCTCTTTATTTTGTATTTTCTGAGTACTTTTTAGTCCCTGGTTAGTTTGACAGATGAATTAAGCCCCTGGGCATAAAGCGGCTTAAAGTGATAGTCTGGATGTCTAAATGTATTACAAATTTTAAGAAATGTACAAAATTGACCTCCTGGCCTTACATTTTGATATAAAGTAAGTAAAAAAATATATTATTATATTTTTGTTAAGTCCCTCCTTCCGTGATCTCAGCAACTACTCAAGAGCCTCCTCGCCGATGGCCTAAACCAATAAAATGCGAGCAAGACGATGATTGACACTTCATGCACGCTGTAGGCTCGCTCCCGATAACTGCGCACGCGCAGCCGCAGAGAGTGTTTCTGTTTCTTCTACCTGGATCCGCCATCACGGCCTGAGCGCCGCTATGGCACAACAAACAGCTCACGACAGAAGCTACGACTGCCTGCTACTTCTCATAACAAATTTAAACCGTTCAAAAGTCCATCTTCTAAACTAGCAGAAAAACAAATGGAAGATAGATGTGGAATTTATATCGGAGAGTCATTGAACAACAGATGGACGGAGCGTCGTGAGCTGCAGAAGGCATGAAGACTTGGCAGAGTTTCTAATGGACAGGTAAATGCATGACACTTTGAAGCATTCATGGCGACAATTTGTTGAATTTAGTGCGTCCGTCATGGTTAGGCTTTTTGCAAATTCTAAGCCTTATTACGCCGGCTAACTTTGAACTGTTCGCATCGCGTTATAAAGCTATTAGCCTACTGTAAACAATGACGGTTTTCACAACTTTACATGCACGGGTCTTGACTATGTATATTTCTGTGCGTACTGGCATTACATCAACTGGGAAATGCGCATAGATGGGCCGAAAGCGGGGACGCTCAGAGCGGGGATGAACAGGGAAGGAGACGCTGAGCGGACTCCTCTACCGCCATGAGGATCATTAATAAGCCTCCATCATTATCAGCTATTCTCACCAAACACGGACAAAAGCCGAGGGCAAACAGATACGCTCAAAACGATTGTCGGAATAGCGGTACCAAAAAGTGTCGGATTGGCGGGATGTCGCAATAGAGGGGTGTCGGAATGAGCTGTGTCGGATTGGCGGGGTGTCGGAATGGGGGGTGTCGGAATGGTGGGGTGTCGGAATGACGGGTCGACCCCCTTTCCCGGTGTGGCTCTCAGAAATGGATCTACTATAATATCAGAGGCTGGCGCTACTTGGGCTTTAAACTGGATTTACTACGAGTTTTTCTGAGCAAAAGGCAAAGGTTACTTCAGACGGGTGAGTGAAAGATTGTTTTTTTTATCGCTGGTGGCCTCCGTGCCCATGTGTGCTGTGCTATTGTTAGCTAACATGCCGGTGTTAGCATGGGAGACAGTGATCTAGTCACGAGGAATTAACCTGCTATTTACACAAAATCAAGATCTCTACAAACTTAAACTACTCCATAAATGTAGTCAGCACATCCCTAGCTTTCAGCCACTTCTTATTTGAGAGAGATCCGCTTCATATTTTCGGTTTTATGGCCAGATAAAGTTACTATGTTTTTTTTGTTGTGAAAAAAACAATCTGGGAACCGCGCGCGGCGATACAACGCGATGTCGGCCTTTTCTCTCTCTTCTATGTGCATTACTAAAGTAGTACAGGAGTCTTTTCTAAAGTTTATGTCCAGTTATGTCCGGAGTCTGTAACTCTCTCAGTCTAAAGCTGGAGCGGACACAGGGAGGGACTGGGGGGAAGCGCAGCAGCATTTTCACTGTCACATCCCAGCTAGCAAATTTCTCTTGGGCCAGAACTGGCCTACAACCTTACGTTTCTTCTGGCTGTTCTTGCCCAGTACTGGTTCATACACTGCAAGTCTAATGAAACTATAAATTATGCTCACACACATTTAATTTAATTGCAGACTTACGAAAAGTGAACATAGCTGTCTCTAAATGCAGAAGGAAATATCTAAAAACTACATGTACAATACAAACCAGCCAACAGGCCTACAAGTACATTTTATTTGTCCAATCACAAATCATTTCTCCATTCAAACATTTGCAAAACAGAATAAAACAAGGATTCCTGCTCTGAAAACAAGTTTATTCTCCAAATGCATTTAATTAAACAAAACATCAACATTTACAATTTACAATGCATTTTATGTACTGAGTCAGTCATTTCACACTGCATGTCCATTCTCAGTACAAGTAATTTGCTATTTTGTCTGTAGTAATATTTTTGCTGACTTAAACTGAAAAAAAAAGTCCATGAATAGTTGATTTACCACGTTCCGATATTTGCATTGACTAATAAACAAAAAAACATAAAAAATAAAAAAACAGAGGGAATGCAAGAAAATAAGATCAAGGCTTTCAATGTATTTCCATTGTTTTCAAAGAGCCCCAAACTCTAATACCAACTCTACATCTCAGGAACAAGTTTGCTCCTTTGTCCATTTGCTAAAAGGTCCCTGATGCCACATAATAAAGAATGCCTAAAACATGAATCAGTTCTCTTAAGGCTGTTCATCTCAGATTAAGTCACTTATTCATCCATACCCCTGTCTAAATGCATTGTCACAGCATGAGTATTCTGTGTGTGATTAGGCTTTTACAAAAGCTCTGGCTTGAGCAGCGTCAATGACAGGTTCATATAAAAATGTTTCCCCTTAATGGTGAATCCATGATACATGCTTCTGTTATTTTTGAAAAGTGGGGAGTGCACAAGTATTCATACAGCATGACTTAATACCTGTGCTTTACTGCTTTGAGGGGGGAGTTTGACAGGGGGTATGGCTTATCCCAATGAGATGTAAATGAGCCCTATTGTCACTCCCAACAGCAGAGAGGTGAGAATGGCCCAAAACTTTGGAGAGGTTTTTCAGGCCTTTGGGCTTTTTGGAGTTGTTAACTTCAAATCATCGCTACACCTCCAAATATTATCAGATTTCCATGTGTTACACATTGTTGGAAAGCTTGGAGACTACACTTTAATAATCTGTGAAAATCTCAAAACCCCAAAATCGACTTGTGTCTTTCATTCCTGTGGCTGGTCACATATGCTTCAAAATATGCTAGCTTTTTTGTAGATCAACTGGACGCCTGGAGGCATTGCAGTCATCCTATGTACGCCAGCAAAAGGTTCAGTTATGACCCGCCCATTGCAGCGCTCACCATGTACACAGACCTGGAACAAGGAATGCTGATGGATGTATAATTGTATACAGTATGTACGCATTCTGTAAACTATGCATCTTCATTCCTTTTCTATTACTTACTTTTTTGGCATTATTTTGTCTTTATTTCAGATACCGGAAAATATTCAATAAAAAATACACGTGCTGCAGGATTTATACAGTGAAGGTTGAGAAGGACTATTCAGACAATGATTGTTGCTGCACGGTTGAACAGCAAAAAAAGACTCCCACGCCCTGCAAAATTGAGATCCTCAGAGAACTGGGTTTGCTGTCAGCTGTCCCTGACCCAACAACCCGGGAGTTACTCCAACACCAGCACACCCGAGGAGATGGTATGGACTAATTTATTCTTCTCACAATATTGAATATAGAAATTGCATACATCTATATATCCATAACATATTCTTTATCCTTGTTTTTTTTACAGGTCAACAATTGCCACAGAAATAACATGAAGAATGTTTTATTTTTGTAAATAAAGTTGTTGTTGAAAACTAGTTGACCATTGTTTGTTTCTATCTGTAACCAAATGTTTATGAGATGCTATTTTTGTGCAAGAGGTGTTTTTTAGGCAATGTGTTAGTTGTGCTTTGAAATTAGAAGACTTTATTATATTTCATTCTTTATTCTCATGAAAACAAAGCAAAGTGACTTCAATTGAAATGTAATGTAATCGATGGTATACATATATACAAATGGTATATTGGTATAAATCCAATGTAGTGCCCATTAGGATCAGAAAATGTGTCTGATTTAGTCTCCACATGTGGCACTTTAGATATGCAGTTCTCTGGAGCAGCAGGCAGCTTTTGGAGATCGTCTGGTTGATGCTGCAGGTGGGGTTTTACTGTATTCATCATCGGAAGATCCTGCCATTACAGAGCTTTGAAGAAGGCGAAAGATAAAATAATTAGAAAAAAACAAATGCAATATGGCCTAAATCTGAAGTGGTCTAAAACACAAAAAAGACGACAGGACAGATAATCGTACGCTAGCTGTTAGCATATCAAAGAAGTAAACAATGTCGCATGCTATAAACCATGCAAACGATGTAAAAACTACATGTTTACTTGATATGCCAGTTTATTGGAAATTTCAGTACAACGTTAGCTGCATAAACGTGTCAATCCCCGTCAAAAAACAACGATTTTAACATAAAAAGCATCGTTACCTTGGATAACTCAATTGTTGACACTGTCACCGTAATGTCTCCCCTCGTCACTTCTTGGCCCATTGAACCTCGCGCGTGCACGGGAAAACAGGCGTGGCTTCCAAGACCAATCAGGAAGGGAGGGGGAGGGAGCTTGAGCCGTTTTTTTCAAAAAGAGTTCCTCTCTCTCTTTTTTTCTGACAACATCCAGACTATCACTTTAAGAATCGCCAGAGCTGTTAGCCGCTAGTTTAGCAACATTAGCCTGTATCTTGGAAACACTGCAGACTCCACGCTGCAGCACCAACAACATTTAGCTCTGGTTAAATCCAGCACAGACTCTGATTTAGGGAGTGTAGTCTGTAATAAAGTCAGCTCTATGTGGAATATTGTGATAAGTGATATCGGTTTCTTGTATCGGGACCACATTAATGAGTAAGAGTATGAGTGCAAGCATGTGGTATCAAGCCCGTACCTTTATTTTGAACAATTATACCATATAAGTGCAATAACAGTGCAATCATTTGGTGGGAACCTGCTTGATGTTCAAAAAATTCGGATTACAAATACAATTAATACAATTTTGAAATAAAATGTTAATGGTTTTCATATTCCATTGAAAAAAAGTCAACAGTATGCTAACAGCTATGAACATGCCTTCTGTATTATAACAATAACAAGTTTGACAGTCAATACCAACACACATAGTAATCACTTAATTCTGAATAACTAACAAAGACATGTCATTTTTTGCAATATCTATATGAAAACATATTTTCATGTGAATCTTGCATTCATACTGCCTAAAGGCAATTAGGCTAAAGGCAATCTACAACAAAAACAGCCTATAGAAGATACTGAATGATCAGATATGTTAGGACAGTATGAATTACCACAAAATCTAAGCAATGTCCATTGAATAATAGTTGGAAGACAATATTCCTTCAATTTCGGCTCGTAACTCAGGATAGCTGTTGTAAGTTGAAGGAAGCTCCAAACTTGGGCCACAGGTATGTGCAATGAGTCGTCTTGAAAATCCTTCCAGATTTGTGAATATTATCTCGATCTTTTTAACGCAGATTACATCAGAGCCTGTCACAAACCTTAACATCTTCCGGAGGCCAATTTTATCCAATCCCCTTATGTACTGATGCAAGAATCGCAAACTCTGGGCTTCAGCTGCATTAGATGGAGAGGCATCAAGTAACTTTATCACCTTGCGTGTTGTTGGTTTCAGATCATCAAACATTTTCTGCAGTTCCAGCATACTTGGAAAAAACTCCCTGAGAGTTGGTCCTGCAACTGCTGCAATATTATCCAGTGCATATTTTGGCTGCTGAATAATTTGCTTGTGTGCAACTTGGAGTAGGATAGGCTTCAGATTTGCTTGTGTAACATTTGTGTGCACTCCCATGCGGTCCATGAGGTCAAGGAACTCCTCCTCATCATCACCGGTCACAGTCTCTTTTAAAGCAATAGCCAGGAGATCACGCTCAGATTGACTTAGGTACAACATGAGAGAATCAAACAAAAGTTCAGGAGATACAGAATGTTCACCAAAGATAACGGCTGCCACAAATGCTTGAGCCAGACGAGCTGGAAAATACCCATGGTCTTTTAGTCCCTTGGCCAATATTCTACCTACAGACCTCCATTCTTCTTGTTGCCATTTTGGAGATAGGGAGGGAACCCTAACATCAGCTCCCTCTGCGGCGCAGTCTAAAAATTCTGCCCAGAATGCTGCATATACGTCTCTCGACACACCATCAGCATCTGCACCTATTTCATCTATGAAGCTGAACTTAATAGGGTAGCTCACCATGGCTTCATACTTGAACTGTATAATCAGCTCCTCTAAGAGATTCTCTCTGTGAAGTTTGACTGTCACGTGCACCAATCTTTCAGGAGAAAGGGGTGGGAGAGAAGGTTCTGTGTCAGATCTAATGGGAGTTGAGGTGTTCAAGTTCACTTTTGCTTGTGGATTGTTGGGGTGTTCTTCACTCTGAATGGGCTCAAATGGAACGGTGTCATCAAGAAAACTGACAATTCCCGCGTTTTGCATAGCACCAATAATAATCTCAGATGTATCGTCTAAAGAGTCAAGATCAACATCAATAATCTCAACAGTAGCCAAATCAGCAGGAGGCAAATGTGTGGTACAGTCCTTTTGTATATGGTCACTGTTTTGTTGTTGTTCAGTGTCTGGCTGTTGCTCATTTGTCTTCAGTGTCACTTGATCAGGGGTGCTTTGCTGCCGTTCATCTGTGCTAGCCACTTCAGCTTCTTCTTCAAACTGTATGAGATTTTCAGTGGCCTCTGTTAGCAAATAAAATCTTAACACACCAAACGTATGTATTTCATAGAGGTCCCCCACAGTGACATGCTCATCAAGGTATGCTTCCTGAAAATCAACAATGGAGTGGCTAAAATCCTCCCACTTTCCTTGCCTAGACTGATCATCAGGAAAAAATAGCATCTTGGCATGTGATAAAATGTCCTTAGTTGTGGCAGTCTTGGATATTTCAACAACTCTGGTTCCTCCACCATAACGTTTCTTCACCATTTTTTGGTTGTGTAACCAGCCCAGCTCTATTTTCCTTTTCGTCTTTAAAGCCCTTTTGTTTTTATGTAGATGCATATGTGTCGGTCGGAGAGAATGCTCCTCATCAGATTGCGGGTCTTTGTTTGTTTTGGTTTCCATTTTTCTCTTAAGTTTTTCAAATAACGACTGTTTTTTTGGATCAGTGACACATTTTCTTTGTTTTTCCATGCAAAAGCGCTTTACAGCAATCCGATCCCCATATGCTGGAATAAAATCAGCCAGGGTCTTATCATCTATTTGTCCAACAACAGAGCAGTCAATCTGGAACAAAAACATAAAGTGTTAGACCTTTGAGTGTAACAGAGGATCAAATGTTGTAATGGGTGAGTAACAAATTTACAAAGTTACCCGCTCCTGCTGCATTTTTTGAATATTCTCCTCAGGAATACCTCGGCTGCTTAGATATGCCCAAAAACTGTCTTGTGTGAAGACAGAAGAAGTAGCCATGGCTGCAAGAGAGGAAATAAATCTATAACTGCATGTATAGACCATAGAAATAAGGTATAGACACTGTTCACCTGTCTATGGGTGCACTATTTCAACAAAACTCAATCATCATTGATTAATGTTATATTTACATTTCAATTATGATGAGATTTTCAAAGATAAACAGAATGATAGCATTGAATTATATAGAATGATAGATCCACGGGTTATATTTACGAATCTAGTGCCAATATGGCGGCGGCTGGGGACGTTTTTGTCACGTGACTGGCAAGTTGTTACGATGTCAATTATTTTATATTTTCATTAATGACATCATAAAGTTGAAGTATACGCGCTTGCCTTGAATGCTAAAGATACGCGCATACGCGACAGAGGTTCAAGATGCCCATTGTTTAAAGGTATGCATCACAGTGACTAGCTACATTCATTGCTTACCTTCGGCTGAATTTCAGTTGTAGTCCGAACTAAACAGTTCGCAAAAAGCGCTTCACGGTTTCTCCTGTTCTCGGATTGCAAACTGTATTATTTCTGTAGCCTGTAGCCTGTGGTTCACTGCTGGGAAGCCTTCCCTCATGTGGACCACCATTTGAACAACGCACTTTACTGGAACTGGAACAGCATGTTAGCTCCATGGACGGCTCTCTGTTTGATTGCGCCTCTCGGAGAATATCGCGTTGATTACAGTAAAACATTGTTTAACTCTGACAGAACTTTTCTCGTAAAAACAGGATTTATTTTGCTCATAAAAACAGAACTTTTCTCGTAAAAACAGGATTTATTTTGCACGTCAAAACAGAACTTTTCTCGGTAAAACAGAAACTATTCTCGTGAAAACAGGATTTATTTTGCTCATAAAAACAGAACTTTTCTCGTGAAAACAGAAACTTTATTTTTTTCAAGTGAATGCAATACGTTGACGTAAAATCCAGCATGTTATTGCTGATTCCAGTATCTGGCCTGAAACACTGAACAGCAGGGGAACCATCATCTTCCTGTTTCCTTTATTTGATGCATATGACGGAGGAGGGGCTTTACAGATGTTAATATGTCAACAACTCCAGCCACGGCTTTGGAAGCAAAATCTTCTGTTCAGCTGCCGTAACCTAAAGAATTTGATCGGCATGCTGCGTACTGGTGCGCACTGGCCTTCAGAAAATTAGACGGCGCCTCTGCCGTGATGCTGCTGATGAATGCTGTAAGCTTGTCAACTGAACCGTGAGGAACAGGTGCTAAACCAGTGACATGATTAAAAAATAACATTTGCAGTGAGTGACAGAGGAGAAAACAAGCATCCTCAAAATAGGGAAGAAAAGCTGTCCCTTATTGATTAATTATTTTTTTTACCCAATCAAGCCCCAAGTGCAGTCATCTGCAACCAATACTTAACCTAATGGGTAGTTCCAAAAACATTTTTTATGATTTGAAATAGTTTTTTGTTGACATTCTTTATTTGTTCTTTAGTCAATTATCCAAGAATGAGAATTAGAAGTCAGTTTGCAATAAACATAAGGACTATTTATACTAACTACCATAATCCCAGCATCGGCCCCCCTGAATATACTATTACTTTACAACAGGGGTCGGCAAGTTGGCTTGGCTTCAGGCCAATATTTTTTTACACCTATAGGTGGCAGGCCAGCCGGTCAATTGATAAAACATAGATTTATTCATGCAAGGATATTCAATACTAGATAACCCCAAACTATACATATTTTTAATGTAAAAATAAAATATTGTTTGAAACAATACTATCCCCGAGTCTGTCGGGTTTTCGCGGGTTTCACAGCACTAGCAAAAATAAAGTTAGCATCACAAACATGTCGCTTTCCAAAGGACAAAAAAAGAAAAGTGAAAACAGGTGTTTTAGGGAGGAATGGAGACAAACAAATGGTTTCATCCTACCTGGATATGTGAATGCCAAACCTCTGCCTCATCTGCAACGAGGTAATCTCCGTTTGCAAAGAGTACAATATTCGGCGACATCACAAAACGAAACATGAGTCTTATTTGTACAGTCTATGCATGGGTCATTCAGTGAGTCCTTTCCACGTAAATTTGAGTCAAGGCGTCTCAAAATCACTGCTCTTTATGACAGTTATGTCCGGAGCAGCAGGTCCTAGTTCGAGGCCTGACCACACAGGAAGCGGTATCCAGTGCCCCGCTTAAAGCGTCCTGGATTTTGGCCCGGCATGGGAAGCCTTTTACTGATGCGGAGGTTATGAAGGATGTGATGGTGTCCGTGTTGCAGGAGCTGTCCACGGATAAAACTGCTGATGCACTGATCAGACACAATGGACGTGGCACAAATGTGTGTTTATGTTCGATATTTTGATGACAAATCAGTCTCATTCCAAGAAGAACTTCTTTCTTTTTTTTTTCTCGATATCCTCTGGCGGGCCAAAAAATATTGGCAATGGGCCAAAATTGTCCCCCGGGACGGACATTGCCGACAACTGCTTTACAATATATTCTGTGGGGCAAAAAGGACTTTACAACAAGAGTTGTCATGATCACGGCAACCTCATTTAATCAATTAACTTTGGTTTGTGTACTTATTTATGACGGGACTAAATCGGTAAGTACATGAATATTTGCGTGCCTGACATGGGCCCGGATGAGAAGTGTTTATGACATACAGGATATGCTTATGTAAAAAGCTGAATAACGCATTGATAGATAATCTTTATGTGTCGGCTTCTGTCGATTCATGTCAGCTCTGCACCGGCAGTAATGTTTTAATTTACTCCAGGATCAGCCCTGAAGCATCGATTACTGAGGGAAATTGATTCTTTTTTTCTGCAGTTCATTTGTCCAGCGGTAACATGTAAAGTCAGCAGAATAACTTTACCCCCCCCCCCTTTTTGCCAGTTTGTTGTTGACTGTTGATACTAGTTTTTGGAAAATTTCTCGTGATCTTTTGAGCAATAAATACTTCTATGTCCGTCCTGAATCTGCATCCTTACCTGCCTGCCAACCTGTCACTGCTCACCAAATAACCCTTGTTTGTGCTTGATTGTGTTCTTCTCTTGGGTCCAAAGTCAAACATTTACATTTACATTTAGCACTTAGTAAAGGTGGATGAGAAACAAATGCAAACACTTGACATTTAAACCGTGACGTGGCGGTACAATGAGTGCGTTGTGCGCGTAGGCTGTATACAGTGGGTGAACACGGAAGATCATTTTATTCATTTTTTTCATTTAATTTATTCATTTATTTCAGGCAATGGGCAACAAAAGAAAGAATATACAGTATGTAAACAAGATGATCCATTTCTACCTGAAAGGGAGTGGGAAGAAGATAATTTATTCAATCCCACCCCCCAGTTCCCCATTCAGAGCTTAATACATTCAGATTCACTGTTGTTCAAGGATTATTATACAAATGTTATATCATGATGGCATTACCACAGGTAACAATAATTATCACATTGTAACAAAATGTATACCAACAATGTAAAGAGAATGAACAATACCAACAATGGTAATGGACAATATACCAATAATGGTAAAAGACAAATTAAACCAACGATGGTAAGGAAACATTGAGCACTTATTAACACTATGAGACAACAGCAATTTAAATTAAAGACCCTCATCTCTATATTTTGACCAGACCCGATGTTTATATAACAGTTTGAATCGATGGACAGTTTGGCATTGCTTGTGTTGTAAGTCCAGTTTGTTCCAGAGTTTCACTCCACATACAGACACACAGAAACGTTTACGAGTGTTTTGAGCTTGCCTGGCCTGCCAAACGACATGCCTTTTCATAGATATTTCAAAGACATATAGTCTGGGAGCGAGCGTGATCTCAACAATTTCCCGGTGGGCGTGATTGACAGACGGCATCAACCAATTAGAGCAACGCTAGATACGTTGCAGTAACAAGCGGCAGAAAGCCTTTCCAAAAACGTCCTTTTTTACGAGGAACGCTTCGAACGCTGTTTCTTGCTCCGGTTTTAGTGATTTCATATTTTCCAAATGATTTAAAACAGACGAAAGAGCCGAAGAAAACAGTGTATCGGCCCCCCTCTTTAATGTTTTGGAAGAGTGCGTGGTGGTGACAGGTGACGGCTTCCGTCTCTTGGTGCGTGATTGGACCGATGTGGGTCAAATCGTGAAATGATTGGCTGCGAGCAGCTGCCCAGACGGTTCTTCTTTTGAACAGAAAGCAGGAGTGTCTGGCAGGCCAGGCAAGTTTTGAGCTGAATGAAAAATATCCAAAACCTCTCAAGTCATAAGCTCGTACTGGAGTTATAAAAAAACGTTGTAGGTTAGGCGGTAATAATTTGTTGAATGCTTTGTATAAGACTATTGCTGTACTATATTTTACAAGATCATCAAATTTTAACAACTTTGACTGCATAAACAGATTATGAGTATGGTCTAGATAGAAAACCAACCTTGTGAAAGATCCGCACTGCTCTTTTCTGTAATATAATCAGAGGATTAATTGTGTTCTTGTAAGTATTTCCCCACACTTCAACACAATACGTAAGGTATGGGAATACCAAGGTGCAGTATAGAGTATGGAGTGCATTTCCATCAAGGTATAGTTTTGCTTTATTTATAATTGAAAGGCTTTTGAGATTTTTGTTTTGATGTGTCTGACATGGGGTTTCCATGACAATTTACTATCAATTATTACACCCAAAATGTAGTCTCATTTACGATTCCAACCAATCATCTGTCTGAATTTGGAGAAGCATAACCTCTCCTCTGCTACATCATAAAGACACAAGTCAAACGGAAAAGCTGTCTGAAAAGTATGAAAATGCCTTGCAGACCCAGGCATTCTGATCAGAGGAATTATACGCTTCAATAAACGTATGAAAACAAAAGACACGGACACAATAAAGAACGCATGGTTTAAACGAGATTTTATTATGACATGATTGTTGTACAGACAGGTACTGCACACTCCAACACACATGTATTGAATTTCCCCACAGTCAGGGGCAGGAGGTTATAAGGCCGAGGAGTGCCAGTGTCGGGGAGGGCATCAACAAGCTGGGCGAGGTTTGCGTTAAGTGTCCGAGGAAGGAAGTAAAACCATTCCACTGTCACCAAAGTACAATGAACTCATTTCATTCACAACTTTGTGCTCAGGAACAGCGCGTGGGAAAAGCCCAGAGGTTTTCTCAGAATCGCACAGCAGCAGTGGCTCCTCCTGACGTGAACACATGCGATTCGAGCGACTGACTGCTATCAAGAGATCAAATAGAGGCGAGTAACCCTATTTGACGCATTAGGTGTACACGGGGCTTTACATTAACATCGAGTGCAGCCTCACATATCTTATTAAATTCTCGCAGGACAAACTACAAACTGTTGTACTTGTCTGTCCATGTCCTGAGAGAGAAAGAATATATCCATGGGTCCCGCTCCAGCGCTAGTATTGAAGAGTGTACGGAAAACTCTACGCCGCAGAAACATGATCAAAGCACCAGCACATGCACACCCCCGCCACCCATAGTAGAGGAAAATATTCTAGTCTGTATTGGGGGTGCAAAACATAGCCATAGGAGTCTGTCCAGCCACTTACTAAATGAAGCTAAAGATTCCACACAGAGCCCCCTGTCTGCGCAAAAACGTTCAGTCTACAGTCGGCCCAACAAATAACTCATACAGTACCTCTCAGAACATGCAGTGGGTTCACCCATTCAAAACGGCGCTCAAACAAAGTAAGTCATTTTGTTGGCTCTGTGCGCCACTGCGCTGATTTGCCAGCCAACGACCTTTCCCTGGAGGCATTTTTCCAGCTCTGTTTTTAATTTCTTTTCAATGGAACCAAAGGTGCGTTAAAAGATAGTGCGCCTTTTCATCCATCCAAGTCCTACACCACCAAAGGCTTTATGTGATCTGAGCAGAGAAAAAAGCATGGCCCACTGGACATGGTCCTCTTCCAGCCAAGTGACATTTATACATGTGAAACATTCACAAAGATGTGCACACGCGGGCTTGCAACACGATATCCTCCTTATGCATCATAGATATACTCAATATACTCATACTCTGGGTGTTTCTCACTTGCCAGGCTCATTCTTCCTAACTCCACTTCGTTGACTTCCTTGAGAGGGGGTTCCTCTTAAGCAGAGCCGACTGTCCTGCAGCCACATGTGAGCACATTTGGAGTGGCTGCGTCATGTCACATGATCAAATCATATGATAAAATATTGAACAGTTTTATGAATAAAAGCGACCAGATATCTATAGTCTGGTTTCGGTTAGGCGTCTTACTGTTTGAATATTTTGGTTTGTATGAAAAGCAACATGAAAGATTTTCAAGGAATTCAATGTAAACATTAAACATGTTTAGTAGGTTCAGTTTATCACTATTAAAAACGCAGATTTGTGAACAACCAAAGGACTAAATCCTAATTAGATTTATTTGTATCAGGCATTTCAATAAGATAAGAATAACTTTTAATAAACCTAGTTTTTACTGAATGGTACTTTACTTAGGCTGTACTACCGCTGCCTCAAGAGTGCAGACGTATCTCTGCTTGCTGCTGCCGCTTGCCTCTTTATTTGCTTTTTGCTTTTTAAATCATTCTATTTTTGGGCACATGTCTTGGATATGATTTTATTCTCTTCTTTTAAGTGAACCAAGGCTTTTACTCATTTTGATGCCATTTTTACAACTCATTTGACGAACCAGCGACGACAATCTTGTCAACATGGCTGAGGGAGGAAGGCAAACATCGCCTTGTGAAAGCTGTCGGATGTATCAACAAGAAATTTCCCTGCTACGGGACAAGATTTATGCTCTAGAGACGGAAAGAGGACTTAATGACACGCTCCCTGTGGAACCCGGTAAGAAGACGGAAAAAACTGATACTTGCAACCTAAAGCTAAACGATACCATAACATTTCCGAAACTAAACAGACAACTTGGTGCTAGGCCAAAGCAAAGACAACATGCTCGTAAAAATGCACCTGGAATAAAGTTAACAAACAGATTTTCACCTCTCTCAGAGGACGAGTATAACAAGCAAGAAAAGTCAGAGAGAAACACAGAGAGAAACACAGAACAAGAAGTCAAAACAAAGATGGAGAGAAACACTGTGCCAAGTGTCAAGGCCAGAGATACCCTGTTGCTTGGGGACGGAGCCATATCTAATATAAACAATGAGATAATGACTACAATCACTTATCCGTCTGCTACAGTTTCTGACATTATAGATGTTCTAAACAAGGAAATCACGAATAACCCTGGAATAAATAAACTTGTTTTACATGTTGGTGCTGTTGACACAAGAAACGGAGAGTCTGAAGTCCTGAAAGAAAAGTTTAATAAACTTTTTGACAGACTTGATTGTCTGGACAAAGACGCGATACAAATTTTCATCAGTGACCTATCCCAAACATCGACGGGAGAATAAACAAATTCTCCCGGCTGTTTCAGTTGAATACATGGCTGTCAAAAGTGTGTGAGTCGAGAGGACTGTATTTCATAGAGAACTTTTATCTTTTCTGGAAACGCGACGATCTGTTTAAAGGAAATGGACCACATTTGAGCAGAGGTGGAGTGAGACGACTGACGGAAAATCTCCTCCATGCTCTGCAAAATCAGTGGAGGCCTGAGCAACAAGAGAGAGCAGAGAGGAGCATGAGAAGAGCTCCTGGCTCACCAGCAAAGGTTTCGCCTGCATCCCCAATAAAAGATTCAGTCGCAGCTGCATCATCTGCACCTACAGTAATGGACTCAGCCACAGTTAAGGATCCAGCCACAGTTAAGGAATTAGCTGCACCGGAAAACATCTCAACCATAGCAGCGGCGCCACCTGCATCTGCATCTCCGGGGAAAGCTCAGCTTCAGCACCACCTGCATCTATAGTAAATGATTCAGCCGAAGGACCACTTTCATCAACTCCACCACAGGCCTTGAGCCCGACTGGTACATCTACACCCTCCAGAGATTTTTCTGAATCATTCCCATCACCAAAGTCACCTATGGGATTTCCCAGCCATTTTGAAGCCTTGATAAAACAAGGGATTCAAATGACTCCCCGCACTCCAGTCATGTCAAGACCAAGGCTTTCATCCACGAAGAAGTATCATGCCCCTCCCCCACCTCCGATTTCCAGCAGCTTCACTGCTGCTGTCTAGGACATTAAGGGCCTCTGCGTTGCTACCATGCATAGCAAACTCAAAACCAACCAGAGGTCCACAGAGGGAGTGTGTTCTTCTGAAACAATTAGTACAGTCAAACAACATAGATTAGATAAGAGAGGGACAGTCAGACCGTCCAATCAAAGAACTCTAATCCATATCCCTTGCAAAAAGATTCCATCCACTCAAACACAGATAAATCTCAAACATGCTGTACTCAATGCCAGATCGTTAAAAAACAAGTCCTTTTTAATAAATAGTTTTATTTCTTCTTATAATCTAGATTTTATGTTTTTAACTGAAACATGGCTTGACAAAAACACTGGTAACGCAGTTTTGATTGAGTGTAGTCCATCAAATTTCAATTTTGTGTCTGAAACACGCCAAAATCAGAGGGGCGGGGGTGTCTGTGCAATATTCAGGGACAATATAGTCATCCACAAATTGTCATTTGGGGTTTTTGTATCATTTGAGTATGTGTCTTTCAAAATGGAGATAAAACAATCTTCCATTCTTTATATGACTATTTACAAACCACCACAGAATTGTTTTATCGAAGACTTCACTGAATTACTTTCATTTATATGCACTGATTTTGATTGTTTAGTCATTTCAGGTGATTTTAATGTGCATGTGGATGTGACCAATGACAGGCATGCAAAAGAACTTAATGCTGTTCTTGAAATGTTTGGTTTAACTCAGCACGTGAGTGAGGCGACTCACAACAAAGGTCACACTCTAGATCTAGTTATTACAAAAGGTGTTAATATATCAAATGTGAATGTTGTTGATGCTGCTTTATCTGATCATTTTTGTGTCTTTTTGACCTGTCTGTTACACCAAAACCAGTGGTTGGGCCTGGAGTTATTCAGAGAAGACACATAAATGATAAAACAGGGACACAGTTTATGGAAATGATCAGATTTGAAAATCCTCCATGTTCAAATGTTGATAATCTGTTGGACTCTTATACATCAAGCGTCTTAAATGTTTTGGATACTATTGCTCCTGTCAAGGTTAAAATGGTTAACAATAGACAAAGGCACCTTGGAGAAGTGAAGATTCGGTCAGGGCACAGAAAAGGGAGTGCCGAAAAGCCAAAAGGAAATGGCGCAAGTCAAAGCTCCAGGTTCATTTTGAGATATACAAAGAAGTGCTTTGTGAGTTCAACCAGATTTTGCGTGGAGAAAGGGAGAAATACTTCTCTAAAATCATCGCAAACTGCAGAAACAATCCTCGTGTTCTGTTTTCCACAGTAAACAGATTAACTAACCCTCCAGTTTCACTGCCCTTAGAACTAATCTCTACATCTAAGTGCAATGAGTTTGCAATATTTTTTCATGACAAAGTCCAAGGCATTAAAAATGCCATAATTTCCACAACACAAATAGCAACCCTGCCACCAGCTAGACACCTTGAGCTGACACATTTCACTCCTGTTACTGACAAAACAATCGAAGAGGTTATCTCCGGTCTGAGTTCATGTACATGCTGCCTTGATGAATTACCCACTAGATTTCTGAAGTCTGTGCTGACCAGCTTGTTACCACAACTTGTTCAGTTAGTTAACATCTCATTTGAGACTGGAGCATTTCCAAAGGCCTTGAAAACCGCAGTCATTAAGCCTCTTCTAAAGAAGAGCAGCCTTGATCCCAAGGTACTGAACAACTACCGGCCCATATCAAACCTACCGTTCTTAGGAAAAGTCCTAGAGAAAGTAATATATCAACAGCTCACTTACTTTCTCCTATCTAACAATGTGTTTGATACTTTCCAGTCAGGATTTAGGCCCCACCACAGCACTGAGACAGCTCTGATCAAGGTGACAAATGATATTCGTATGAACACAAACGCAGGTAAGGTCTCAGTTTTAGTTCTGCTGGACCTGAGCGCTGCCTTTGACACAGTGGACCACGGGATCTTACTTCACAGGTTAGAAAACTGGGTGGGAATCTCTGGTACTGCTCTAAACTGGTTCAAGTCCTATCTCGAGGATAGGACGTACTTTGTCGAAATTGGCAACTGTGTCTCAGACAAAATTTCCATGACCTGTGGAGTCCCCCAGGGGTCAATCTTGGGACCCCTCTTATTCAACTTGTACATGCTTCCATTGGGTCAGCTAATAAACAGCAACAATGTGTCGTACCACAACTACGCAGATGACACTCAGATCTACGTGTCACTGATACAGGTGAACATGGGCCTGTAGATACTCTCTGTCACTGCATCGAACAGATCAGTTTGTGGATGCAAAACAACTTTCTCCAACTAAACTCAGACAAAACTGAGTTCATTGTCTTTGGCCCACAGACACAAAGACAAAGTGTTATCAGTCACCTTGAGTCTCTCGCTCTGAAACCAAAAAATCAGGTTAGAAATCTAGGAGTAATCATGGACTCAGACCTGAACTTAAACAGCCACATCAAAGCAATAACGTCATCAGCTTTTTACCATCTGAAAAACATTGCTAAGATCAGAGGAATAGTGTCAAAACCAGACTTAGAGAGACTCATCCATGCATTTGTCTCCAGCAGGTTAGACTACTGTAACGGCCTGCTCACTGGCCTTTCTAAACGAGCTGTTAGACAGCTGCAGAACATCCAGAACGCTGCTGCTCGAGTCCTGACAAGAACAAGGAAATACGACCACATTAGTCCAGTGCTCCGGTCTCTGCACTGGCTTCCTGTCACTCAGAGAATAGAATTTAAAACAGCTCTGCTTGTGTACAAGTCTTTTCATGGTTTAGCACCAAAGTACATCTTTGACATGCTAGAGCCGTATGAACCATCTCGGGCCCTGAGAACTTCAGGGAGGGGTCTCCTGGTGGTTCCCAGAGTCAATAATAAACACGGTGAGGCTGCGTTTCAGTTTCATGCAGCTAAAACCTGGAACAGTCTTCATGAGGATGTGAGACAGGCCTCAACTCTGACAATGTTCAAATCCAGGCTGAAAACAGCTCTTTTTACCCGTGCATATGAAAACTGAAAGTATTTTATCTGCACTCTTGCCTTTTACTGTCATTGATTAACTTTATGTTGATGTTTTATTGATTGATTTTATCTGTTTTCTTGTAATTTCTCTTCTGCAACTGTGAAGCACTTTGAATTGCCTTGTGTATGAATTGTGCTCTACAAATAAACTTGCCTTGCCTTGCCTTGCCTTACTTGCTTGCTACGCTGCTCTTATTTTTTTGCATACACGTCAAAGAAAGCAGAAATATCTTTAATCATTTTATTGAGTACGGACATAGTCATCATATTTAGGTGTGGTTTCATTGCTAAATGAAGTTTGCGCAAATAAAAAGGGGGAAAAAAACTATGTGGCAGTGCACTATGGGTAATATTCATGGATAAATGACCCAAACGGAGGAGTCGAGCGGCGGAAGGTGCCAGAGTCAGGCTGAAATGGAACAGCACTTGGTGGAGCTTTGATTGAATGTATTGATCAACTCTTTTACCTATTACAATGTCCCCACCCTTAATAAACCGTAAGAGCATGAGATGACCGGTAATCTTACTCTGGCTATTTTAAAAGATTGACATTGACAACATTTGAAGCCCAAGCCAAAAGCCCTTATGCACAACTTTTTATGTTCTTCTAAAACTTTTATCAAATTGGCACTTAGATGTAGGAAGGAAGACAAGTTGAGGAACTAAATAAATGTGGAGATTTTACATCCTGACAAGTTTTTAAAAAAAATCACTGCTCCGTCGAGGCTTGGTACTCCTGCCAGACCAATCACGTCAGCAACTGATCGATCTTCTGCCACTGCTCTTCTGTTTTGGAACGATAGCGACTGCAGCTCTAAAACCTTAGAAAGTGATCTACATCTGTCTCCACTTGTGCTGAAGAAACGCACAGGTCCCTTATCTCATTTCTCAGATTGGTTAAGTCAATTCCGTGAAAGCACCCCAGAAACACTTTCGATGTTCCCAAAACGGCTCAATTACGTCAACTGCTCCGTTTACCCAGAGCGTGCGGGTGAATTTAAAGTGCTTTGTTTGCCATTTTACAAGTGTACAACGAAACCATTTGACCCATCTTCCTGTAGTCAGTAATGGTATGACATGTGCAGCCGCTTCTCCTTCTATTTTGGTTATGGAACGGCTGGAATTTAAGTTTATATAATCAAGGCACTCTTCCAATCATGCAGGATTACCCCCCCCCCCCCCCCTTCCTCTTTTTCACATTGAGCAGCTCTGATATGCCGATTAGAGGTTTTGTCACAACGGAATAAGCCTGATATCGCCTATTTTACAGAGATAACAACTTGTCCAACACCTGCGGGCAGTAATTTCTGCCCTGAAAGCTTTTTAAACTGCCATGGATTCACCTGGACACCTGGCCCATAATGAGCAGTGGTTAGTGCTTCGCAGGATGGTTTGACAGAAGATGATGTCATATGCCTGGCATCCGAACTCTTCGTGTATATGTAACAGGGGTTTGCCTTTTATGGTGAGGGTTTGAATATGACAACGACTGAGGAAGGAGCAGTTTATGGCAAAAATAACAAAGTTGAGGTTGGAGCTGTATGTGGTGTAAGAAAGTCGCTGTTAAAAAGGTATTAAATTACATTTATTTAAGAAGGCCTATATTAAAACAGGAAAGCTAAAATTAGATTAGATAAAATCCAGGACGGATGTAAGCCAGCAGAGGCCCTCCACGCTGCGTCTCCGGGCCTCCAGCAGCGCTCACACTGGGTGGGTCGTCCTCCGGTGCGCCTCAACCGATCCCCCATTGCGGGAGGCGTCCACCTCCGGGTACCTGGGCAGATGGACAGAACACAGCAGAGTACACGCGCCACAAGACCTCTTTCCCGGGTCGTTCCTCGCCCGCGTTGCGCAGCCCCGCATCTTCCTCCATTGCGCCCGTGGGTCCGTCCGTCTCGCCCCCACGCTGCTACCACAGCTCAGGTAAACTCTAAGCTCAGGTAAGAACATAATCTCAGTATGGAAAAACGGTGGCCTGTTCCTTTAAGACACATAGACAATTCAAAATACAATGAATACAGGGGAGAGACATTTGCTGCATTCTGTTACATTACAAATGATTAATAATATTTTCAGCCGGTCGTTTTGCTGTTGTCTAATATATGGGTCATTTGCTCAAATTAAAGGATCTGTATCATTATAGCTATTATAGCCATTCCAAAGTGTGTCCAGAGTAGGTTAGAAAGAGCTCCTTCTTCACAGCTTTCGGTGCAAACACGACATCTGTTCAGACACTCCTTTAAGAATTATGTAAGATTTTAAGTAGGAGCCGTTTTCTCTGAGTGCATTTTTAGAGCTCACAATGGTCTGAGTAATATTACAAAAACTATGGGTACAGGGAGTATCAATTTATTCTAATGTTGAAATCTGCTGCTGAAAATGTTCTAAGGCTTATATAAACACTGTTTTGCTCTGTTTAATGGGTGTTCACATTTCCAGGTTTATAATTGAAGGGAAATGACTGTAGTTTGTACCAACAGAAAATACATGTGTAATATTTTAGTATCAGGCTGCTGTATTAAAACAGAAATTATTATTATTATTATTATTATTATTGACTTTATTACGGACACTAGAATGATGATCCATATTAAAAGAAAAGACACACATAAACAATACATCTATCTCCTGTATAGGCTCAGCAGCCAGTAAGTCCATATACGAGAAGAATATCGCACTGAGCTTTGTCCAGGGTTGGTCAATGCAGTGATGATAATGTTCACTGAGTTCGAAAGCCTGCACATGCACCTGTACGTGAGACTTCGCAGTACAGCAGTGCAGTTTGACACACGCACATTTACAAACATTTGGCTTGCACTGCTCCATCTCCATCATCTCCACCATCTCAGTAGCATCCGCATGGCATCATTATATGCCACAGTTAGCTTGGATCAAATGATCAAGAGATTTCCAAACTTTCAGAGCCTGCAGTATCACAGTACTGAACCTCAGGAGACGTTACATGGACATGTCTGTCACGTTAAACATATACCTAAACACGCCTAAAGAGACACACTGCTCCCCCACTGCTCATGTTAAGATGAGTATTACTGTAGGACGTCTCATTAGTTCTTTGCTTAGTGGGCTGACCTGTTTTGTAGCCACACTTTAATAGTCAATAATGAACTAATAACATTAGCCCTCAAACACTACAGCTTTAGCACATTTTAGCCTTTATAACCAGATCGTTGTAACAAGCAATATGTTGGGAGAAGGATTTGTGCGTGTCACCTGAATCCCTGCCCTGACCACGGGGGCATAGTCTCCTCCTCGTGAGGAGCGCAGTCTGTAGCACAGCGCCCCCTCCATCAATAAACAGTGAGTGCAGTCCACACTGACACAGGAGCGGTTGCTTGCTTTAGCTTCGACTATAGCTAATGTTTTTAGCCGAGAGCCCAATGCCCCCCCCCCCCCCCCCCCCACACCAACTAACTGCTGATTGGCTGATTGGCTGACAGTTTCTAGGTGACGGACATTTTTCCCAAATTGGTCAAAATGATGGAAATTAGTCTCAGCGATGGAGAACTTTAACCCTTGCAATAAAGAAATGGAACAAAAAAGAGACAATGTATAGTTTGGGCAATTGAAGTATCCAGACACCCCCCCCCCCCCCCCCCAGCCCATTCCTGTGCAGTTATTTTTAAAGAAATAACAAGAATGTTCACTCCAGCCGCTAGGGGGCAGCTTAAATTAAATTTTAAAAGGAAATAATTCCACACGTGTCCAGCAGAGGGCACTGACATAATAAGAGATCAGGGTATGAACAGCTTATAGCCACATGGTAAATGGTCAGTCTGCCCCAGGGCGGCTGTGACTATCAATCAATCAATCAATCAAACTTTATTTATAAAGCGCTTTTCATACCGAAGGCATCACAAAGTGCTTTACAGATTACAACATTTAAATCAAGTATCCAGGCAAACATAATGTCCAAATGAGCGTCAGCACTGGCGACGAGCGGCGCGGGTGTCCCCTGTCCTTAGACTCTCCAGCACGGCAAGGAAAAACTCAAAAACCCGGTGGGAGAAACGAGAAACCTCGGGGAGAACCACAGGCTGGAAAGATCCACTCCCATGGACGGACAGGCTATAGAGACCCAGGCCGATGGGATCCCCTCAGCAGAAGGGCCAGGATCGAGACCATCCAGTCCCCGTTGTCAATCCAGTGGGCAGGGTCCCTCCGCTCAGCCGGGTTCCTCCGTTCAGCCGGGTTCCTCCATTCGATCTAGACAGACACTCCCAAGGGGGAGTGGGACAGGAGACACCATGTGAATAGTAATGAACAGACTACAGATAAGATAAGTATTGTATCATAATAAGACAAGTTTGCAGTAAGAAGAAGAAGAGGATAGCGCTCAGTGTACCGTACTTCCCACAGCAGTGTTTCTCCTAGGGCAGCTTTACTTCAGGCTGAGGGTTAGTGCTTTACCTAACTGACCTGATCATAAGCTAATTCAAAGAGGTACGTTTTGAGCCTAGTCTTAAATGTAGGGACTGTGTCTGCTTCTTTAACGTGAGCTGGAAGTTTATTCCATAAAACCGGAGCTTGGTAGCTAAAGGCTCTTCCTCCTACAGTGATTTTGGAGACCCGAGGAATCACTAGTAGCCCTGAGTTTTGAGAGCGGAGTGCTCTGGTTGGCTGATATGGAACGATAGCGTCTTGGAGATAAAGCGGAGCCATACCTTTTATGGCTTTAAATGTGAGGAGCAGGATTTTAAATTTGATTCTAAATTCTACAGGAAGCCAATGGAGAGACTTTAGCACAGGTGTAATGTGTTCTCTTCTTTTTGTACGCGTTAACAATCTTGCAGCTGCATTTTGAACTAATTGAAAACTTTTTAGGGAACTTTTAGGACACGCTGCTAGCAGGGAGTTACAGTAGTCCAGCCTTGATGAAACAAAGGCATGGATAAGTTTTTCTGCATCACTCTTAGGTAGGATATTTCGTATTTAGCAATGTTGCGCAGGTGAAAGAACGCAATTTTACAAGCCTGGTTTATATGTGTTTTAAAAGAGAGGTCTTGGTCAAACAGAACTCCAAGGTTTTTTACTGTAGAGCTCGTTGATACGCTAACATTATCCAGGGAGATGATCTGCTGAGATAGAGACTCTCTCAGTTTTTGAGGACCTAATATAATAACCTCGGTTTTATCAGGGTTAAGGAGGAGGTAATTTACAGTCATCCAGGTGTTAATGGCTTTTACGCAGGAACTAAGCGTATCTAATTTATCTGTCTGACCTGGTTTCATTGATAAGTACAGCTGTGTGTCGTCCGCGTAGCAGTGGAAATTTATATTGTGATTTCGGATTATGTTACCTAATGGAAGCATGTATAATATAAATAAAATTGGCCCGAGAACTGAGCCCTGTGGCACCCCACAGCACACTTTGGAACACGGTGAGGACTGTTGGTTTACATTAACAAATTGGTGCCTATCAGATAAGTAAGATTTAAACCAAGAGAGGGCTGTTCCCCTAATGCCTACGTCAGTTTCTAACCTCTGCAGGAGAATATTGTGGTCGATTGTGTCAAAGGCGGCACTAAGGTCTAACAGAACTAGGATTGAAGCTAATCCGGCGTCAGCTGCTAATAACAGGTCGTTGGTAACTTTGACTAAGGCGGTCTCTGTGCTATGATAAGTTCTGTATCCTGACTGAAATTTTTCAAATAAACTATTGTCCTGTAGGTGGCTGCAAAGCTGCTTAGCCACGACTTTTTCAAGGACTTTAGAATGAAAGGCAAATTAGATATGGGCCTATAGTTTGCTAAAATATCAGGATCGAGATTGGGTTTTTTCAAAAGTGGTTTGATAACAGCATATTTAAAGGACTTTGGCACATACCCATTTTCTAAAGACGAGTTAATTATTTTCAATATGGTATCTGAGATTTCAGGAGTTTCAGGAGTTTAATTGGGATTGGATCTAGAAGACAAGTTGACGGTTTTGAAGACATAATGATTGATAATACCTCAGCCTCATCTACAGTTATGAACCTGTCTAAGACTTCAGAAGGAGACAACGATTCTACAGCTGGATTTAGATTAGAATAAGATAAGGGAAGCTTATTATTTATTTTATTTCTAATGGTTGTGATTTTATCATTAAAGAATTTAAGGAAGTCATCGCAGCTAAGGGTATCAGGAATGGAAGGCACTACTGCACTGTGACTGTTTGTTAGCCGGGCTACCGTGTTAAAAGAAACCTAGGGTTATTTTTATTTACTTCAATTAATGAAGAGTAGTAATTAGTTTTTGCTTTCCTCATGGCTTGCTTATAGGCGAGTAGGCTATTTCTCCAAGATCTAAGAGATTGCTCAGTGCTAGACTTGCGCCATAACCGTTCTAATTTGCGAGTCTTTTGCTTAAGCGCGCGTGTTTCTGCATTATACCAGGGAGTGACGCACCTAGGCCGAACAACTTTCTGTTTCAGTGGGGCCGCAACATCAAGGGCTGTTTTTAGTGTGCGCATAACGCTGTCGACAAACTGATCACTTTCATTTAAATCAATAAGCGAGCTATTCTCTATAGACATGATATTAAAGACTGGCTGGATCATTTCTTTAAATTTTAACATAGCTTTTTCAGATAGTGTACGTTTTAATTGAATTTTATCCTGTGGATTAGTATAATCTTCGATTAGGAACTTGAATGTAATTAGAAAATGGTCAGAAAGCGCGGGATTCTGAGGGAGAATGTTTAGGTCGCTAATTTCAATCCCATATGTTAAAACCAGATCAAGAGTGTGTTTATGAGAGTGAGTAGGTTGATTCACATTTTGTGTAAAGCCAACCCCATCTAGTAGGGCACTAAATGCCTTGCTCAGACAATCACTATTATTATCAACATGAATGTTAAAATCACCTACTATTATAATTTTATTCCAATCCAACACTATACTAGCTAAAAACTCAGAGAACTCTGCTAAGAAGTTTGAATAGGGTCCAGGAGGTCGATAAATAATAGCAAGTAGTAAAGCTTTTTGATTTTTCCATTTGGGACAGGTAAGAGACAGTGTTAGACTTTCAAACGAATTAAACTTTAGGTTATTTTTGGGATTTAGAACAAGATTAGAGTGTGATATCACTGCAACCCCACCACCTCGGCCTGTGGTTCTAGCAGCCTGAAAATTAACATAACTGGGAGGGGTAGATTCATTAAGCCTAACATAGTCATCCTGCTGAAGCCATGTTTCAGTCAGGGCGAGAAGGTCAAAGTTGTTATCGCAAATTAAGTCATTTACTAAAAAGGATTTTGATGAGATTGATCTAATATTCAACAACCCACACGTTATGTGCTTAGCACTTTGTTTATTGTTTTGTTTAATGTTAAGTTTACTCTTGGGTATTTGTATTAAGTTATTTGGTCGCACGCCAGCGTTTGTTATGTGAGCTTTTAATGTTTTAGTGCTTGGTATACGGGGGACTGACACGGTCTTTATTTGTTCTGGTATTTGTGTTAAGTTATTTGGTCGCACACCAGCGTTTATTATGTGAGCTTTTGATATTTTAGTTTTTGGTTTACGGGGGACAGACACAGTCTTTATTTGTTCTGGAGAATCTACACACTTGATTTGTGACAATCCGGGAGCAGGGTCGGTGGTTACAGAGGAGTGTTCTACACGACTGCTCTGCGCCCGGGGCTCATATCTGGACCGTCAATTTGGGCCGCGACTAAGACTATCGGCCATATTTGTAGATAAAAGGGATGCACCATCCAAATTTGGATGTATGCCATCCCTGCGCATGAGCTTGGGCTTTCCCCAAAAGGCGCTCCAATTATTGACATATCCAACGTCATTTTGCTTGCACCATCTAGACAACCAGCAGTTAAATGATAAATGTCTGCTATACATTTCATCATTGACCAATTGGGCAGAGGACCAGAGTATATTACGGTATCTGACATCGCTTTAGCCAATTCACACACCGCGCCTACTTGCAATTTGAGAACCTCTGACTGTCTCCGCCGGACATCGTTACCACCCGCGTGGATCACGATCCGACGGAACCGCCTCCCTCCCTGCTTTAAGCGCCTAAGGTTACCTTCGATGTCACCAACTCTGGCCCCCGGATAACACCTAACCAAAGCTGCTGGGATCTTCACGTCCCTAACTATGGAGCTTCCAATCACCAGAGTATCAGGTTCAGCCGGTGTGGCGCTGAGGGGAGAAAACCTGTTCTGGACGTGAAGAGTTTGGTGCGCTACGGGTGTGCGCTTAGCACTTCCCCCTCCCCGAACAGTCACAAATCCGTCCTGGTCTTGTCCCGGCTGCACGGGACCCGCTGCGGGGCTAGCCTCAGCCTGACTAACCTCTCTAGCGCTGTTGGAGCGGACTGCGGTCCCTGCCACTATCTGACTGTAGCTAACACTAGCCTTCACTACATCTCCGGACAGCCGCTCCTCTAACTCGGACACCCTGGCCTCCAAAGCTACCACTACACTACACTTAACGCAACTACTCCTATCATCTGTGAAGGAGGCAGGGTTCTGACTCGACATACGGCAAACTGAGCAGGACAGCGCGAAAGAGGCAGAAGTAGACGGGGTAGCCATGGCTAAGCTAGCCAGAGAGCTAACGCGCTACGGAGAAGAGAGAGAAGGGATTTAATCCACGCAGAAGTGTTGGTTCAAGCGGAGGAAAAAAGTCTCCGTGGAGATAATGGGCCAAATTAGATCTACAATAAGCTAGAGTGGACTCTAAAGCTACGTTTAATACGTGGATTAACAATAGTAACACAGAGAGAGCTAAAAGCTTGGCTTGCCCACAACGAGCGTTTCAACACAGAATGTACTCACCGGATGTGACGACACCACACCGACACTACAATGGGAACTTTCCACCATCGAGTGTGGAGTGAATGAATAATGACTTTATGTAGCACTTTGAGAAACATGTGACACAGGCTGATAACGCGTGATAAGTGTCGGCTGTTGTTATTTATTAGGCCACAGTCCTTTACAATAAATGTGGCCCGCGACCCGCCATGGGGGATGAATTTCGGCCCACGACCCAAACGAGTTCAACACCAATGCCTTAGGCTCTCCGACACGGCGAGGAAAAACGCAAAAACCCATTGGGAAACCAGAGAAGGAGAGATCCACTCCCATGGACGGACGGGCTATAGATAGATAGTCTTGCATCCAGAATGATCCCCTCTATATATTTTATACACGGGGGATATCAGTCTGGGCAGGGAGCTGGCTGTTGCCGCTCCTGCCGAACTCAAAGAGATCCGTGCAATCAGAATTGTTTATTTGTGGTCACGTGTTGTTCGCGAGCAGCGTCATGCTTGGAATGCGGAAGTCCCCTCAATAGCAATCTACGGGCGGCGCAGGTAGTAGGTGAGTCTGTTTGAATATTAATGCAAAACCGCTAATAACGCCGCTGACTGCCCTTCGCTGATTGGTTTACTCCGCTTCCTGTTTGCTTGTGTATGTTACGCTGTAGGAATCAAGTTGATGCGAAGTCTTACCTGGATTTTTCCAGGCTAACAGATAGACCCAGGGCCGACGAGAGTCCCTCAGCAGACGGGCCAAGATCGCAGAAGAACGTTCAGTCCTTGTTGGAGCTTCAGTTCTTTTTGTCCAGTCCCTGTAGGCGGGGTTCCTCTGTTCCTCAGTGGACAGGGCTGAAGGCCACGACACCAACGACCCACCATCTGGCATCCCCAAGGAGTGGGACAGGGAACAACGTGTGAATAGTGATGAACAGACTTCAGATAAAATAAATATTTTACCGTAATTAAATCTGGGATATCTAATTTTTCCTGTTCAATTTTAGACATTTTTGGTTTTGGTCCAAACTCATTTGTAGCTCTCACAATCCCTCCTGCATATCCAAATTGTTCAAGGAAATTCATTATGCAAGTTTCACACCCATGTACAGCTTCAAGCAGTGGAAAAGTGAAGCGGGGGTGACCACCCCCAAAATAAATGGCACCAATTTAGATTCTTCTTTTATCTTCCATCGCTCCATAAACATTTAGGTGAAGACATAGAACCGAGGTCTGTTATTTGCTGTGTTTACAACATACTCTTAGGTGACAAAAATAAATGTACTCTACAACAACAAAAGTCAGGTTCTCCAGCTTTAAGACAAAGAGTAAGAAGAGCTAGAGGATAGCGCTCAGTGAACCGTACTTCCACAGCAGTGTTTCTCCTAAGGCAGCTTTACTTCAGGCTGTGGGTTAGAGCTTTACCTAACTGACCTGATCAGAAGCTAATTCTCAGAGGTACGGTTTGAGCCTAGTCTTAAATGTAGGGACTGTGTCTGCTTCTTTAACGTGAGCTGGGAGTTTATCCCATAAAATAGATAAGACTCTACCTCCTGCAGTGATTTTAGAGACTCGAGGAATCACAAGTAGCCCTCTGGAAAAGTCCGGGTTTAGAAATGCATAATTCTGGTCTGGACGTCGAGTCATTTCTCATTTAGACCCAATACATTATGTTGGTACTAGGTAAGTCCTCATTTTTACAGCAAACACATTCATTTGACTTGGCTGCAACTCATTATGGATTTGAATTTGGTATTTTCGGGGGGCAATGGGTTCTCTGGGTTAATGAAAGCCGTCATGTGACTGGTGGTAACTTGAGAAAACTATTAGCTGCAGTAGTGTCCAAAAAAAAGTTAAAGCCCTGAAGCATTTCATTTTAACAAGACCTGTTTGTCATCTATGATTTTCTCTTCTCCTCAAATTCTCGGACACGGTGGCTTCATGACATGTTTTGCCAATCCATTATGTGCCAGTCAGCTTCAGTAAACAGCCTTTATTTTCCCTCTCGCCCTGGCACTTATTCTGCCTCGGTGCTTTAGGTTGTTTACGTATCCCGCTGAGACATCAGTGTCAAGTTCTGAGGGAAAATAAACACATAGCAAATCTCATTAATGCATCCAACGCATTAATCACAACGACAGTGACTTCCTAAAGTACTTCTTCAAATTCTAATGAAGTGAGCGGCTCTCCCTGCCTGACTTCAACTACCTTTCTACTCTGAAGAAACGTTTGGACTGAGATCAGAAACACACCGGCACATGGCGGTTTGCATAACTGGCAGCACACAACAAACAGGCAGAAAGGCAATGGCAAATGACAACACAGGCATGGCGTCTTAAAGACTTACTTGGGTATATGCCGTGAAAACTACAGGACATGAATCCAAAGCTTTAGACGCATAGTCCAGTACCACGTAACATAATATGCTGCACAAAATGGCTATCTCATGACCGCCTGCCACTTCGGAGGTTCTTGGGCAGCTACTAGTTCAGTCTTGTGCATACTACATTAACACACAATAATTAGAACAATGTACTTTACAGATTTAAAGAATAAGTCGACACAATATATGACAAAAATACCTTGTGCAGCTAGCTAATTGGCCTTGCTGCTGCGGATGGCTTGGTCAAAGTCTTTCACATGTCTGGGCAAATTTCTTTTCAGCGCAAGTCATTTCAACGACACTTACAGCTTGTTTTTCAGTATCTCTTTTACATGCTTATACTGGAGCGTTGATAATGGAAGAAGCGGATGGGTCGGTGGCGCAGCAGTCACTGTGAATACTCAGGACACAGCCTGGGTGGCGTTTTACATGTTCTCCCTGCGGTCTGGTTTCTCTTACCTCCAAAACATGTACAGTAAGGTTCCCTCTGGAGAGAGTGGGACAACAGATGGGAATTAATCTCGCGTGTGTGCTGAAATGCACTGCTCCAACTGAGAAAAGAAAGATTAATACAAGAGGCATGTTGTGGTTTTATTTTTTTTATTTTTTTCAGTAATAGAACGAAATGTCTTTTCTCCTTTAGTATATTGTAAACTCAGGCTATATCCACACGAAGACAATACGCTTAGAATTTCAGAAACGTTCTCTGTAAATATGGAGCCAGCTCAGTAAATGTGTGTGTTCACATGGATTGACTCAGGTCTGTGAAACTGCTACGATTCATCTGCCAGGCCTGTTTGAGGCGCTATAGGCGGCGGCGCTACCAATAAAAATAGAACAAGACTGTAGATAGTGCATGCACTGTACACATGTGCGAGGAAAGTCCTTCTCTTTGGTCCTCATGGCGGAGAGCTGACATTGCTGTAATACCACCCCCGGTGACTCCAAAAGACACTTGGTAAACAGGATTCCCATGTAGCTTTGGGCCTTGTTTAAAGTGCTTAAACTGCTTAAAGCCTGGCTCCAAAGAGTTTTTCTTGACTCATGGCCCATGTGACAACGCTGGAATAGGTGTCATTTTGTTAACCATGCTGGCTTTTGTATATTAGAAATAGGTACCTTGCCTTGGTCTGAAGTGGGCGTACTCAGGCAGCTACATCATCACTTGCCACCCAAGTGTTTAAAAACACTTTTTAAGAAAAATACAAGCTTTGACATGTTTAATGGCTCTGCAGTCTGTTCATTTTACTTGTAGTCTTTTTAATTCATTCTATTTTTTGTCTTTTTAGTCACTATTAGAAAAGCTGAATCTATGATATACTTAAAATTCACATTATTTTATTCAAACATTCAGGGAAATGTCACTGCTTCATTGAGCAACAATGGACTTAATTTACTGTAACTGATTTAAGACGCTTTCAAATCTTTATTTCTAAAGTTTTTAATCCCCCTTTCGAGTTTTATTTTGCATTTTCAAATAGGTTTCATCAACTCTGACTGATTTTTATTCATTTATTTTATGTTGGTAAAAAATATAATTACGTCCACCCCCAGTGCTTCTGAAGTGTTCAGAATCCACCTCCTCAGCAGACCCTCCCCTGGATGAAACAAACTTCCTTTTTATTTTGTGATGTCACTTCCTTTAGCTCTGAAGTGTGTTCCATTAGCAGCTCTTTTTGGACCAAGGCAGGACACTTGCCTTGGACTGGAAGGAAGTGAATTTGGAGGCGCTGCGATTCATCTGCCAGGCCTGTGTGAGGCGCTGTGACGCTACCACAGATAATAGAACTAAACTGTAGCGCATGCACCGGTAAACATTTTGGAAAGTAAACCGTAAGACGTAAGGTAGCACGGTAGCACAGTGGTTAGCGCTCATGCTTCACAGCTAGAAGGTCCGGGTTCAATTCCCACCTGGATGGGGCCTTTCTGTGTGGAGTTTGCATGTTCACCCCGTGTCTGTATAGGTTTCCTCCGGGTACACCGGTTTCCCCTACCACTAAGAACATGTACAATAGGCCAGGATGAATGAGAGTGTGTTTGAGAGTGCGCATGGGGACGACAGATGGAAATTAGTCCATGGCTACAATCCGGTGTGGTGTGTTTACATGCATGACATCCATGTGTGTTCATTAACATGCACTGTCCCGACCAAATAAAGCAATAAATACAGAAATAATAAAATAAATTAAGACGCCGTGAAATGAAACAGCTTCACAGATTTACGATCAACAGAAGAGACGAGGAGGTGGATTTATTCTTCAGACGTCACGGGGCTAAAGCAGTTACTGAACTTTCGGGTGCATACCTATGTTCCCCGGGTCCTATGTTCCCCGGGTGCGATTTTTTTTCCGTAGGTGAGTTGGTACCAATCACAAGTCATGAGACTGAAATGTCTCATACACATATCAAGCAGCTTAACCCTGACCCTGCCCTATACTACTAACCTTAAGGATAGTGGGCTGGTGCCTAATCTTAATCATTAGAAGTGGGGGAACATAGGTACTGGGGAACATAGGTACCGGGGAACATAGGGCTGACCCCGAACTTTCACTGTCAGTCCAAAATCACAGACTGAATGGAGGCTAACTCTGAGGTGTTTTTTCTCCGTGTCACCTGTGACCAGGGTTGCCAGAATTGGGCGTTTTTTTTAAGCCATTCCGCGGGTGAAAAAAACTGTCCGCGGTTTTTTGCCTTGCTGTTTTCAATGTAAAATTGGCTATTTCTATCTTATTTTTTGATCAAAATCACTATTTCGAATGACAAAATCTCAAATCCAAGGCTCTTTGAGCTGCTTTTTCAATAAGAGAGGAAGAAAGGGGCGTTATCTCATCATTGCGGGGGCACATGGGCTCTGTTTACTAGTAAACAATATTGAAAATTCCAGCCGCGCCGTATTTCAGATATTTTGAGCGGGTTTGGCTGCCCAGACCTGGCAACCCTGCCTGTGACTTGCCATGGAGCACAAGGTCAGTAGATTATGGACAACATACACAACTCTGGCTCTGTGATGTCAGTTTGGAAAATGTTCATTTACGCCGGTTTTGTGTGGATGATAAAATATGTTTTTGCATTTAGTCCTGAGCTTGACGTCATGTGGATATGTTATGTGAAATATAGATTTCATGAACTTAAGGGCTATAGTTTACAAGCATTTCTGTGACAGTAACTCTGAAAAGTGACCCTGCAAATTGTGAAATTGCCCATAAACTAGTCCCTGTTACAGGAAAGTGAGGACTAACATTTTAATTTAGTGCCTTCCTCTTTCATTGTTTGGAATGAAAAAGTTAGGTTTAGGGCCTTTTAACTTTTTCTTCTGGTTCCCTAATATCAAAAATACAAGTTGCATGTTTAAGTGGCCCTTCATCGCCTGCTCCTTTATGTTTGTGCTCCAGCCGTTTTCCTGATCATTTCAGTGGTCAAATTGCATCCGCGACAAGGTGTGTCTTGCAAATAAATAGCAGAATTGTTTTTAGTATTTTTAAAGTGCTTCACTTCCCGTTGTACACTGGCCGTAGCTGCCTGTATCGTTTATTCAGCAAGACTTCCATTGTTTGTAATTACAGTTTAGTGGTTTTAAAGCAGTACTAAGTAACTTGTTTAATTCCTTTTTCGTAGTCCCTCTGGGGTAATACAAGTGTTAATGGGATGATTGGGGGTCTTTCATCTCCCCCTGGTGTCTCTGGCTAGAAAACCACATTTGCAACTTGACTGCCACCGGACCGGAGCCACCAATACACACTAATGAAGTCACGAAGAAGCTAACATGCTAACGGGCAAAGCTAACTGCGGGCTAGCGCCACTTTAAACAGTATTTACAGCCAAGTTTGAGTGAAAAATATTATTTCCATTGTGTAATTGGATGTACAATATCCCTCTCTCCCTTTGTCTTTTCTGTCAGCGTAGTATTTACTCTCACGGACAATTAATAAGTTAAAAAATCGCAACTTGCTACGACACCTGCAGTTGCGCGTATGGCCTCTAGGGGCAAGAGTTACTTAGTACTGCTTTAAAAAAGACACTACAGGTGAAACTCAGAAAATTAGATTATCGTGAAAAAGTTTATTTATTTCTGTAATTCAGTTTAAAATGTGAAACTAATATATGATATAGACTCATGGCATGCAAAGTGAGATATATCAAGCCTTTATTTGTTATAATTTTGATAATTAAGGCTCACAGCTTGTATAAACCCCAAATAAACATCTTAGCAACATCTGAGTGCAGTCTGGAGAGGATTCTCAGGAAAAGGCCATTCAAAAGTGTGGGGGAACCTTCACAAGGAGTGGACTGAGGCTGGAGTCAATGCATCAAGAGCCTCCACACACAGACGGATCCTGGACATGGGCTTCAGATGTCAGATTCCTCTGGTTGAAGCATCCTGGTCTTCCATAACACCTCAGCAGTGCCACAGGCTGAGAGCATCCATGCCACGCAACCGCATTAAGGCAATCATTCAAGTAAAAGTACTAAGTACATATGCATGATTATAGTTTTCAGAAGACCCACATTTCTCTGTTTAAAATATTATTTTAATTGATTTCATGTAATATTCTAATTTTCTGAAATTTTCATTTTGGGGTTTTTAACAAGCTGTAAGCCAAAATGTTCTAAATTAAAACAAACAAAGGCTTGACATATGTCACTTTGCATGCCATGAGTCTATATCATATATTAGTTTCACATTTTGAAACTGAACCGTTAGCTGCAGATGAGAACACAAGCTCAAGCTTCACTATGTTTTTATGAGCTAAGAACTTGACAAGGTCAGTCTGTGAGCTTTTCCTACTTGCACTATAACTAGGACTTGTTTGGGGACAGGTGCTGGGATTGTGGAAGTAGGAGAAAGTCTTTTTATGTTTTCATCTTGCTGTCTCACTGGAGAAAATCGTCTTGATAACCAAAGGACATTGTGTAAAATGTGTTGTGAATAAATTGAACAGAGAGTTGTTGCCAACAAATCTAATATTTGAAAGAGAGGCTTTTAGTACTTTAGTGTCTGAAACCTTGGAGAGACCTGCTCAGACCACTGCTGCCCTTATCAGGTTATGAACTTAGTTTCTAAACTTTATATTGTCCTATGGCTTACAATGTAATAATATTGAGTTCCTTCTCATAGGCAAGGCAAGGCAAGTTTATTTGTAGAGCACAATTCATACACAAGGCAATTCAAAGTGCTTCACAGTTGCAGAAAATTACAAGAAAACAGATAAATCAATCAATAAAACATCAACATAAAGTTAATCAATTACAGTAAAACGCAAGAGTGCAGATAAAATACTTTCAGTTTTCATATGCACGGGTAAAAAGATCTGTTTTCAGCCTGGATTTGAACATTGTCAGAGTTGAGGCCTGTCTCACATCCTCATGAAGACTGTTCCAGATTTTAGCTGCATGAAACTGAAATGCAGCCTCACCGTGTTTATTATTGACTCTGGGAACCACCAGGAGACCCCCTCCCTGAAGTTCTCAGGGCCCGAGATGGTTCATACGGCTCTAACATGTCAAAGATGGACTTTGGTGCTAAACCATGAAAAGACTTGTACACAAGCAGCGCTGTTTTAAATTCTATTCTCTGAGTGACAGGAAGCCAGTGCAGAGACCGGAGCACTGGACTAATGTGGTCGTATTTCCTGGTTCTTGTCAGGACTCGAGCAGCAGCGTTCTGGATGTACTGCAGCTCTAACAGCTCGTTTAGAAAGGCCAGTGAGCAGGTCGTTACAGTAGTCTAACCTGCTGGAGACAAATGCATGGATGAGTCTCTCTAAGTCTGGTTTTGACACTATTCCTCTGATCTTAGCAATGTTCTTCAGATGGTAAAAAGCTGATGATGTTATTGCTTTGATGTGGCTGTTTAAGTTCAGGTCTGAGTCCATGATTACTCCTAGATTTCTAACCTGATTTTTTGGTTTTAGAGAGAGAGACTCAAGGTGTCTGATAAAACTTTGTCTTTGTGTCTGTGGGCCAAAAAGAATGATCTTAGTTTTGTTTGAGTTTAGTTGGAGAAAGTTGTACTGTTTACTCAGACAGTTATTGTTCACATCTGAAATGAACTGTTATTTTTTCTCTCCAGACAGTAAAACCTTTATGATATTTCACTCTTATCCATAGGTGAAAAGGAAGGTCATTATTATTGTGAGTTTAGAAACTGCTGCCATATAGAAAGTTAATACTGAATTGTCCCTTTAATTATTTTTGAAGTGGCAGTCAATATCAAAACAACTCAGCAAAAATACGTTCTCTGCGTTTGACCCATCCTCGATGCCGCTGGAGCGACCTGTAGGAGCAGTGGGCAGCCACCATAGGCAGGTGCCCGAGAACCCATCAAATGTGGAGTGGGGCGAATGATCAGAAACACCTGGCTGGAGGATTAACCTAATGTACATGTTTATACTGGTAGGTGACACCAGAGTACCCGGTGGAAACCTATGCGGCCACAGGGAGAACATGGGAACTTCACACTGCATGTCATATCCTGGCTGTCCTCCTCTTCCCCTCCCCTTCTGTGTGTGGGCGTGCATGTTTGGGTGGAGTTACCTGGGCGGAGTCCTCCCAGCTGCTGGCTGATCATCACTCACCTGCAAGCCATCTACAATCAAACAGTCTTCATATACTCCGGTTCTCCTTCCACGCCTCGCCAGTTCGTCATACTACTACTGTGGTAACTAGACTACGGCTCCTGAAACTTTTTCAGTCAGTTTTTGTTATCTCTTCCCTTATCCAGTTTTGATCGTTTCCTTCATTTTCCAGAGGTCATTCAGCCAAGGACTCCAGCCCAGACAGACATCTCTGCTCCACCGGCCCCAACCCTTGCCTACCTGCTTCTCTCTGGACCTCCGGCCTGATACTTACCTGCTTCTCCCTGGACCTCCGGCCTGAGACCTAACTGCTTCTCCGGCCAGATATCTACCTGCTCCCCAGTCCTGTTAAAAATAAATATTCTTAAACCTTGATTTTGTTCTGCACTTGAGTTCTCCCCGGGTTTCATAACAGTGCAAGGCCCTCAAGGGATCGAAACCGGTACATTCTAGCTCTGAAGTTGACCGCGGGGCCACCATGCCGCCTTGACCCTTGTTTGCTGATGAGTTTAGTTTATTTGTTTATTTGAGCAGTTGAAGTTCTGCTCAAAAGGAGTGGGCCGAAGCAAAAGCTTATGCGCGCCCACCCCCAAAATCATTACAATAAAAAATAACATATCACAATAGTACAAAGGAGCATAGGAACACAGCATGCACACAAACACACAACGTACCATCATATTTTGGTTTTGATTTGCCTCGTTAGCAAAGGAGAACCTGTTACACTTCAAAGCGGCTGTTTTAACACGGACCACACTTACAAAGCACTGTTTGAGATGTTCACAAAAATGAACAGAAACAGAAGCGAAGCACAACTACAACGGTCTCGGTACAATGTCTGGTACAAAGCAAGTGACAAAAGGCGATCATTACTTAGTTACAGATGGTTATCAATGCCAAACACAGTTAACATTCCTGAAAGTCACTAGTTTTGTGTTAAAAAGAACATTAAATTAATATTATCCGTGATCTTGCTACTTCCCAGTTGTCATTTCCGTCCTTGATATGGTATTGATTAGTGTACAATTTTGCTTGGTTGCTTCCTTTTTTTGTTTATGTACAATGAATGATGTAATATGTAAGCCCTGCATAGTGTAGTGCGTTAAAAAGCCAGGGTGTAGAGCGGGTCCATTGAAGAGGGCAGTAGCTCCTCAACAAACCACCTGCCCAAACTAGCTGATTTGATAGATGATGTTCCTATGCTGTGTAGTGCGTTAAAAACAAGGTATATGAGCCCATTGGGAGGGTCTTAACAGATTTGGAGCTTGCCTACTCTAATTCTCTATTTGTGATTTTGAGCAATAGAATGACAACTGTTCAGAGCAACAACACTCTTCCTTAATTAACTGAATGCTCCCCAGATCTCCTCCTTCATTTGTACCCACAAGCAGAAGCTTGCTTTCTCTGCCTCTTTGGCCAAAGTTCTCCTCAGCTTTGCTCCTGTGATCCCTGCGCAGGTGCATGGACTTTACCACAAACTCCCTGGTTCTCACCTCCACGTGTTACATAGTTGTCGTCCACCCAGCCTCTGCATTCAAATTCTAACTCAGTGTATTTCAGCCTCTTGAACTTGTCTGCCACCTTGACTGCCTCCTCCCCCGGGCCGGTTAGTTCTATGATGAGAACCCTTTCCCATGCCTCGACCACAGCATCCAATCAGGCCTGAGTCAACACTCATCCATGATCTCTGATGGGAAGACCAACTGTTAGTCAAGATCCACCTTCATTTCCCAGTCCTGGCCTGACGTAACAACATGTGTTCTGACTGCTTGTGCTTGGTGCCCTTAATATCCCAAACTGGACGTATAGTGTCTGCATCCTCCTGGTGCTCTTTGAAGCTACTCTGCAGGTCTCCTTCAGCTCTGCCAGCCTACGTATGTAGGACTTGATTGGGTCTCCATCTATTGCAACCATGGAACAGTGCCACCTTGCACTACTGTTTCAGTTCAAAGAAAACTACTTGCTTGATTCCTGTGGAAACAAGGTTACTCAAAAAAAAAAAAAATTCTAAATGTCAAGGTCACCAGCAACTTCGGAAGTGTTATCAGAACAGAAAGTCCATTAAACTGATCGCTTATATTGATTGGCAAAAGTCACAGGAGCGATTTAGCTGGAACATTTTCCACGTTTATATCAAAGACTGAAGCTTGCGAGGGACTCGAAATCCCCCACTTCATTTTGTCATTGATAAGATTTCTATCGTAAAAGCTCTTCTTTTGTCAGCTTTACTTACCTTCACATAAAAGCCCATTTCTCCTCGGCAAAAGCCTAATCGGTATCCTAACATTGTTTTTTTTAAACAGGGGAGCAGGGGTGTTCACTTTCCCCAGAGTTGTATTTGATGAAAGCTTTTCTCCTTGTACACGTAACGGACATTTGAAACACACTATTTTATTGGAGGAGAGCACTCCCAAGGGTCAGGAAGAGAACATCCTCTTGTCTAATGGAAATCTTAGTTCCCAACATCGGTTGAAAGCTTTCAGAGGAAAAGTGCATTTCCACCAGCAAGGACCGTAGCACTCATGACATTGAAATGCATGTTTTTTGTGATGTGATGTTTGTGAGCGAAACGGCTCTTTGAAGTGAACTGTTCGAATCGGATCTCATTTTGAAAAGAGACGAGTCTTTTTCATTTTTTAAAAAGTAACAGAGCACATGAGCAGAGTCAATAAATGACCTGGCAAGGCAGCTGCAACCTCTTTTCATTCAACGTGGCATGTATTATTCACATGACACGCGTTTCAAAGGTTAAAATATATCTCACAGTAATTGTAATTTTAAACAAAATGCAAGCTTCTGAGGAAAGAAGGTCAAAGACAATACAAGTGTCAAAGACAGCAAGATGGAACACAACACCAAGGTAGTGATGGGTGGGTTGCGAACGAGTTGGTACAAAGAGCTCTTTTAAGTGAACGATGAGAACCGAGTCTCACCACTGAGCCGTTTTGTTAGTTTTTTTTAAGGTTGCATGTTAATCAACATGTACATGTACTGCTCTGTGCTACATTAGAGAAAAAGAGAAAGAGAAATGAGAAAAGAGAAAGGGATCGGGGAGAGGGAGTGAAAGGAGGTAAAACATCTGCAGCTGTAGTCCGTCCACGAGGAACGAATCTGCTGTTTACACAAGATCAAGATCTCTACAAAGTTAAACTAATCTATAAATGTAGTCAGTGCATTTCTAGCTTTTAGCCACTTCTTAAATGAGAAAGACCTGCCTCATATTTTGGATTTTATGGTTAGATAGAGTTACGCTGGGTTTGTGGAGTGAAAGGTAAACAATGTGATCACGCGCGGAGCGGCGATACGTAGCAACTAAAGCAGAAGTACAACAGGAGTCCAGGCTAAAGTTTAGACTTCAGTGATGTCTGGAGTCTGAATTCCTGTCTCAGCGAGAGGCTCCAGCAGCTACACACTGAGCAGGAACAGGGGAGGGAGGATAAATAAAGAGTACATATATGTAACTACTGTTGCCATAATAAACAATGGCTCCACCACCTTGAAAAATCAACTTTGATTCCTGAACACAAAACAACACCACTGTAAGCAGCAATGAAAAAAAAAAATTCTGTTCTTTTTAATTTCTTTCTTGATTATAGTTGTTTTGTGCAGGGAGTAGTCGAAAAGCTCATTTAACAAGCCATGAATCAAAACCTCTCCTAAAATTAAACTGTTTATGTATAAAAATGAAGAGTCATTTGGGAGCCAAAAGAGTCAATAATCCCATCACTACACCAAGGCATCTGCTGCTGGTTTTGACAGATGAGCCCCAAGCACCAAGGCCGTTTTTGTTTGAATTTATCTGAAATTAATTTGTAGCATTGTGTTTCTCTCTGCAATTAATAAAAACAGGAGACAGTAAGCTTTTGAGGATGCTTTGGGAATTTGTTAACTCTGAACAGTAGCCACGAAAATGATTCAATACAATGTAAAAAAAAAAGAATTTAGCTACTTCTTATTATTATACTATAAAAAGGTATGCCCTTGCATCACCTTCGTTCTCAACATAAACCCTCAAACTTCTGGAAACAATAATAATAATAATACATTTTATTTGTTGGCATCTTTCTTAACACCCAAGGTCACCTTACAATTAAAAGAGGGTAAAATGATAGCACATAAAAAGGTAATTAAAACTTAGCAAGAGTAGGCAGCTCTGAACAGGTGCGTTTTAATGCGGAGCTTAAACAGATCAATAGAGTCCAGTGAACGGATGTGCAGTGGGAGTGAGTTCCAGAGCCAGGTTATGGAGAGTTTTGAATGTTAGCAGGAGGAGTTTGTACTCTATTCGCGGTAGCCAGTGAAGTTGTTGCAGAACTGGTGTTATGTGATATGAGGAACGGGTGCGGGCGATGATTCTAGCAGCAGAGTCCTGGATATGTTGTAAACGGTGGATGAGTTCCTGTGGCAAACCAGTTAGGGAGTTACAATAGTCCAGACGTGAAGTAACGAGTGCATTGGTGAGGACTTCAGTGGAGTGCTGCGTGAGGGAGGGGCCAAGTCTGGAGAAATATATATATTATACAACAAATATTGTTGATATGGGCGGTGAATGATAGTGTACTGTCTAAGATGACACCAAGACTTTTGCCCTGAGTGGAGGTGGGGACCAGACAGCTGTCAACGAGGATACTGAAGGACCGGGATGTGGCGAGGGTGTTTTTGGATCCTTTTATTGCCAACAACAATTCTCACTTGACACTAATTTGGCCTCTGTTGCCATGCAGTTGCTATGCTACCAATTTTTTTTTTCCCCCGAAAACATTCAGACTTCACAGACTACGTATACCTACACTTCTGGCATTTAAGCAAAAATGTACATGGGAAACTACACGTGCCTTCATCTTCTGCAGGTCCTTCATCTTCACTGCTGTCAGAGCTGGGTGTGTACGTTCCTGGGTCCGATGTTCCCCCACTTCTATTGACGGGGAACATCGGACCCGGGTAATATCGGTACTTCAACAATGAGACAAGTTCCCCACGTGTGCCCTTTGATGTTTGCATTTCCTCCTCCACGAAAGACGGAATATGATCCACGCCACATTTTTTGAATATAGACGAAATACCAACTAGCCTGTGTTCCTATTTCAGCTGATTGCAGCTTGTGTCTATGTAGGCTAACTTTGGGCATGATATCCAGCTCTCCCCTCGCTCTCCCCGGGCATCTGCTACTTGACATTTCAAACACGCGATTTCGCTGAGGGCACCATTCTTTTACGCATATTGGACACGCATATGATGCACCCCACGGACAGCACTCCAGATAATTAAAAAACAAAAAATTCAATTGTGCTCTTATCGTTTTTGAGATATTAATTAATATTATTCTCTTCAGGGCGCGTGCGTCATTGTGCATGGTTGTCCTGCTTCGTGCGTCACTCACAATTAAAATGTCCCTCTAACAAACTCAAACTTTGCATTTTTATAACTTGAACTTTAATTTGATGCATTTCTGATTTGGACTAAAAAAGAACAAAAACAAAACAATGATAGGAATCCGTGTACACTTCGATCAGTGGTTATTCCGTCTAAAAATAAATCTGAAAAACACAATTCATGGTTGTTTAATTGTGTTGTGAAACACTTAAAATTCAAAAATATTGAAACGTTTATTAGCTATACAATGGGGAAAAATACTCCTAAAACAATGTCCACTTTTACTGCTTTGTTTGGATATGCTACCGGTTAACGCAGCTGCAGTGTTTTGGTGTTCGCCTCTGAACATCTACGTCCTGCGTCTCGGCAGCACATTTTGTTTATTATCTATTTTGTTTAATTATATTCCATATTGCGTCCTCACTCCTCTGTCAATGTCGCTGCCTATGCTCATTACGCATTGTGCGTCTGCCTTCAAATGTTCCCACACTGAGGCGACCGTGACAGAATGAAAGTAAACAGTATTTGTGCCACTGTTTAATGCAGTTATGAGAACGATGAAGAGGAGTAGACTAAAAGAAACATGTGCCAAAGCCGCCGGCGATCCTGGGATACTTACACACAGGCATTGTGCATGAACTCTCTTCATTCAGGCAAAACGTAAAACAATCATCAGCAAATATAAGTCCTGATGCCCCAACAGAAAATTAGCCGCCGGTGGTTCTCTGGAGCCAGTCACAGCAGAGGTTGTAAGAAGGGATGACAGGTTGGGGACACGAGGAACTGGTAGAGTTTTTTGCAGCAGAGCGCACAATGCAACAATCAGAGACAGCCAGATGTGTGCGTCCAGTCCTGCAGACAAAGGTGCAGGCCGTGCAGCTGTCTCTGTCCTGGGAGAGGCAATAACACTGAATGATAAGGACCGTCGGGTTGGCTAAGGACAAAAGTGGGTGTTCACAGGTCCACCCGTGGCGCCCCGTAGTTCTGCCATAAGCCCCGATCACAGGGGCGTCACTAGACCTAATACTGTACTGGGGCACATCCGGGGCTCAATTAATTTTTTTGTAATACATTAATTAATCATGACTTCATGAATTAATTCATTGAATTCATGTGAGGTCATGATGCTTCATGATGAAATACTCATGAATTCACATTGTTAATTCAGGCAATGAACTCACTAATCATGATTAATTCATCATGATCATGATGAATTCTTTGTTGTCATGACTTCATTAAGATCGTGACCCTTAAAATGAATTGTGGCAGCTTTGATAACTTAATAGATACAGAACTTGTTTTAGGAGAGCAATTACACACAGAAGAGCTTAAATCAACATTCAAGACAAAACAAACGTTTTTAGATACTGTGAATCTTTTGCTACGGTCCGGGACTTTAGAAAAAAAAATCTCAGAAGAATGAGTTCATTCGAAGAAGCCTTTATTCAATTTGATAACACGCAATACAAGTTACATCCAAACGGGTATATGTCAGGAAGTCTGTTTACTAGAAGTCTGATTACTCATTTCGGACATTGTATTTATATACTGTTAGTCCTGCCTCTAATATTAGGCACGACAAATGGACCTTGACTAGACTAGTACGTGCTAGCTCCAACAAAACAAGTTTACATTGTACCTTGATCAGAAAAACAAGTTCACCTGTGCAATTAGGACATTTACATAACAGTTACACAAGCAATGTATATAACAATGACACAAGCAGAAATCATAAAGCAAAGTTCAAGTAGTTCTTCTAGGAATGAGTTTTTCATAAGTGTTTTGAGCAAGCAGATACAAGTACATTCTTGACAATACGTTTAAACATGAGCTTACAGCTGCGTGCTCAACCATCATAGTAATAATAATAATTAATAATAATAATTCATTGGATTTATATAGCGCTTTTCTGGACAGTCAAAGACACTTAACATTATATTTTTCATTCACTCCATACTCAGTGGCGCCTCCAGAAATTGTTCATAGGGGTGGCCAGATGGGGCCACTTAAAATCTTGGGGTGGCAAACCAAAACTATCCGCCATAATTTCACAATTGTATTTACTGTTGTAGTAAACTGGCCTGTAGAAAAGTATCAGAAAGACTTAAGGAAACGTCTACTGCTATACTTTGTTTTGTTTTTTTATATTTAATGTTACTAATGATCCAATAACAGTACAGTTAACATTTTGAGTTTCTCAATAATTCAGTTTTATTTTGCAGTTATATCTGGCATAAGGTGTACATTTATTTCAAACAAAACTGTTATTGAGGAAAAATAGATAATGGCAGATACAAATAAAAGCAAGCACAGAAACAATCTTATCTTTGCTTTACGTAACATGACTTCCCAAACAGGGATTAATAGTCTGATTATGATTACCAGGCTATACAGAATGTTAAAGAAAAAAATGTACATCTTTGTTTAATGCAAAAAAATTAAATAAAAATACTGTTACAAAAACAACTTCCAAACAGGGATTAATAGTCTGGTTATGATTACCAGGCTATACAGTATGTTAAAGAAATATTTACATCTTTGTTTAATGAAAAAGTATATATTACTGTTACAAAAACAACTTCCAGACAGGGATCAATATTCTGATTATGATTAGCATGCTTCAGAATAGCTTTATTCACCTGTTGCTATGTTTTTGGCAAACACATTCACAAAGTCATCAAGATTAATGGCCCTAGCCCTTCTTGATTCTACACTCAGCACACCCAAATTGCTTAAACGCTCATCAGTCATGGTACTTCTCAAGGCAGTTTTGATTAACTTAAGCCTAGAAAACTGCGCTCACAGGATGCAGTGCTCACAGGTAGTGCCAGTGCAATTTTGCACAGTTGAAACATTTGGTGGAAAACCTCCTTAAATGGCTCCAGAAAGACAGTGAGCTCTATTAATGCCTTTGGTGTTTCCTGACCACTACTTTGCTTCCTCTCAAGAATACGCTTAAGCTGGGGGATCTCATATTGTAGATCTTCAGTATTGCAGTTATATTGTGAGGCAAATGGAAACACTACATCTTTATCACAAAATGTGGCACTGCATGGATTCAAGGCCTGTATCCCTTTCATTATGACACAATTTTCTTTAGAAAATCTTCTCTTCACCTCAGAGAGAAGCACATCAATTACGGGAATGAATGAACCTGTCCGAAAGGACTCCTTCTCTGTGCTCACTTGTCGTTGAGCTATTGGAGTGATGCCCTTCAAGCAAAGAACTTGGTTTAACCTGACAGGCTGAAGGTGTGGCACTGATGTTGCATTGCTCAGTAAGAGTTAAAATATTGTCCCAGATGTCATTAAAGAGAGAGCCCTCTCTGTAACTCTGCAATGTGTCAACAAGAGAGTCAACAAGTGTGACAGCTGTGCCCAAATCAAGTTGTGGGGACTGTAAAATAGCTGACAGATATTTTATTTCGCCAAGAACACTGGTGAATGTTACAAGGAGGCTAACAAATTTCAGATCTATTTGGGCTAATAAACCTCTTGCTTCTACAGCCCTGTCACCATTTTGTTCTTCTGCTATTTCTTTTAGTAGACGTATGATGGCTGGCAGTCTGTCTTTCACTGTCTTGCAAGCATTATACCTACATGCCCACCGTGTCTCTATCAGTCTTTGTAACTCTCTTGGGGCCCCCTGAAACATCTCTCTCTGTACCTCAAGCCATCTTTGGTGAACATATGACCCTGACACAAAGACATAAAGTTTCTGCAAAAGGGAAAAGAAGCAATTAGCTTCAGGGATGCATTTCACACTGTCAACTAACACTAAATTTAAACAATGCGCATTGCAGTGCACATAAAAAGCTAATGGGGCCTCTGATTTCATACGTGCTTGCACACCTGTGTTTTTTCCGCTCATAACTGAGGCTCCATCATATGCTTGCCCTACAAGGTGGTTTTTGTAGTCAAGACCATGCTTCTGCAAAATTTGAATTATTTTCTGTGAAAGTGCTGCAGCCTCGAGGCGCTGTGCTGCCTCAAAGGCAAGGAAGCTCTCACATACTGACCCATTGTAATAGTAACTTATTACAAAGGACATCTGTTCTTTTTTGCTTAGGTCTTTAGTTTCATCAACCAAAATGCTGAAAGCCTCACTTTGGGCAACTTCACTAGTTATTGAAGTGCGGACCATTTCAGCTAGACAATCAATTATTTCATTTTGTGTGTCATGCCCAAGATATGTTGCATTTCTTTGACTTGTCATTTTTCTTTTGACTGTGGGATTGTGTTTGGCCAGCAGTTCCATAATTGTGAGAAAATGTCCTTTATTCTCACCTTCTGATTCTTTATGTGCTCTCTGTGCTATGTTCTGTGTCGCTGTAAGGAGCAGGGTTTCTCCAACAACTTTAATGTACTCTCTGTTTTCTTTCACTAATTTATTATATTCTGCATTTAAAGAAGCTGAGAGAGAGGATGTGCTTGCTTGCAGATGATTTTTCATACTCTGCCCATGCAAACATTGCATTAGTATGTTCTTCAGATTTGGCATGACCTAAAAGTCCCCCATCTTTGAAGGTTGCCTTTTTCCAATGTTTGAACCCTCTTCAGATGTAAATACTGAATCACCTGAGGAGGGGAGACTGAAGTGCCGGCAGGCATATCAGTAGGCAGAGTCTTTACTCTGAGAGTATTCCAGCCATTTATGTGTGTTGTACCAGTCTTTAGAGAAGCATCGTCTTCTATCCCTTGATAGGTACGAGGGAAGATTTTCAGCTGTGGCTGCTTGGGCTGTTCTGATCTTGACTGGGAGATATCTATAATGAAACAAGAGACAAAATCAGTTATTCTGACATAATAATAATAATGATTTGTAATTTAATGGAAACATACTAAACAAAACATAAGCCTCATTTCACCAGAGGATGTTACTATCTGATCGTAACTTCACCTGTTGGTCCAGGAACAGGTTTAACACTTGATTTTGCTGAGTCCTGCCACGTTTCTCTGACCAATGGTGCTGATTGTTCCTGGTCTGCTGCTGTCTGACGTTTTTCCTCATCATTGTGTTCTGTCACTGGCTGTGTATCCTTGTCATGCTGCTCTGTCTGTTCCTCTCTTCCATCCCCTCCTTCTCCTCACAAAGACTCTGTGTCTCCCCTACCATCTCTTCCTCTCTTTCTGCTGTACTTTTCTTCTTAAAATAAGAATAGATGTCTGTGGACTTTCTCTTCATTGTCTGAAAATTGACATAACATCATAACATAGCTATACGAGCACCAGCTAATAACTTTAGCGAAGTAACGTAGGCTAACTGTCAAAACTCAAACATGTAAAAAATAAAATAAATAAAAAGCTGCTGTAACAGTAGCCTATAATGTAACCATTTGGCGCTTAAAAAGCCCATGTTACTACACATATCCCCCCTCTTCTTTGACTTAAGAATATTTTATTTATTCATTTACTCACCGGTAGTTTTCCTCGTCTTCTTTCTCAACTTATTTTGATATTGTAACCGGCAGCAGGGTTGCCAGATTCTGAAAACCATTATATCGTACAAAGCTTCCAAAACTATCGTTTTTCAGCACAAACTATCGTACACTATAAATACGCCAATATCGCTGTAGCACCCGCGCAAAATATTGCTCATATCATCATCACCCCTAGCTACAACACAGCCCCACGCACTGTCCCATTTATTACATTACGCACACACACGACCTGCTAACCAAAGAGGATGCGTCAGGGCAGAAGGATAATGCAATAGTGGAACTGTAAAACTGATCCAGGGACAGTCTCTCCTTCTTACAGCAGATATTATGCCTTCGTGAATACGGAGGCTAAGTCTGACTCCAAATCAGAGCGAAAGCGAAGCGCTGCTGAGAGGGACAGTGCATTTAACCAGACTTTATCTGGCGCTCTGAAATTATCGTACATTTAGGGCTTTTTTGAATTATTGATCGTACATTGTACAGGGGTCAAAATTATCGTACAAATACGATAGTTATCGTACATCTGGCAACCCTGACCGGCAGGCACGCGCTGAGCTGTTGGTGTCTGAGCGTGCAACAGCCGCAGGGAGAGGGAGGGGGAGGGGGAGAGCTGGCTACAGCGTACGATCAAAGGTCTAGAGCGGCTTGCCTGGCTGGCTGTGAATTTGATACTACAGTACTACAATTAACACTGGCCAGTGGGGTGGCCAATGGGGTGGCCAGGAGTCGGCCCCCTGGTGGCGCCACTATCCATACTCAGTGGTAGTAAACTACTGTTGTTGCTCCAGCTGCCCTGGGGTAGACTGACAGAATTGAGGCTGCCCATTTCCACCATCGGCCCTTCCGACCACCACCACACGTTCACTCTTACACTACATTCTCATAGGCAAGGTTGGTGAAGTGTCTTGCCCAGGGATACAATGACAGTGTGTAAATGTGGGAGCCTTGATTCGAACCCCCAACCTATTTGCTAGTATGTTTATACGAGTTATCAAAGCTGCAACGCTTCAGTTTAAGGGGCACATTCATAATGAATTTTGTTTGTATGTTCCGCACAAGAATTCATCATGATCATGATAAATTAATAATTATCATTAATGAGTTCATTGCCTGAATTAACCATGTTAATTCATGAGTATTTCATCATGAAGCATCATGAACTCAAATGAAATCATAATGAATTAATTCATGAAGTCATGATGAATTCATGCATGAATTATGATGAATTCACTTTATCATAAAAAAAAGCATACATAGTGCTTCAAACTACACAATCATGAGATTATGTTGTTGTCTGGATCTTTCATTAATCATCTGACATGAACTACATTTGGCCTTTCTGATATCCATCTACCAGAGTAAATACTGTTTGAGTGTAATCAAAATAATACATTATGTTACAAGTCCCTGTCACAGGGACCGAGGTAACAAATAATAAATGCCTACAAAAGACCACAAAAGAACTGTACAACATGAAATAGCTCTTCCATTACTAAACTGCATGTTTAGCTGCCTGCAGTGCTTTAAGTGGACAAAAAGAAGTGCCGGTACTCTATTTTTTGCCGAGACACGAGAAGCAAAAATAATAATATATATATATATTTTTTTTTACAGCATTATTACAGTATAAATTATACTGTAATAACACTGGACTGTATCATTTATATCATTTTTCACAATAATTACACTCAGATCTGCTCAAATAAATAACTCATGATGACAGTCCAAGAAATAAGCTTAGTGAACATCCATCTGCATAATAAATAACAGTAATGAAAGCCCAGTCTTACCTTTAGAAGAAAGACTGTTTTAGCTGAACTCTTACAGATGGATGATGAAGCTCTGTTACAGAGGTGATTCTAACAGGCTAATGTCTGCTTTCCAAAGTGTCTAACAAACACTTCTATGTTCTGGAGCTTGTGCTGTCATTGCAGCTTGTCAGGCTCCATTCTGTCTGCAGTCTGCCTCATCTCAGTCCGCAGAAGTTTGTTTCAATCCATATTTACCCCTTTGTTTTGTTTTTATCGCATCTACGAGGCCAAACGGGGCACAAGTGCTGCTTGCATTAGCTTGCGTCTGACCTGCAGTGATATCATTCAGGCTTGGTGGGGTGTCAGCCAGCGGGCACTCTGATTCTGACCTTGTTCTTTTACTACTCTGGAACCAGGAGAGCATAGTCCAGTGTTCAATGTATTTTAACTAAGCAGCGATGGTTGCGTTTCACACACCCTCTCCGGGATCTGCTTGTTTGCGTGGATGAGCACCACGTTAAGTTGTTTACAACGGCTACGGCGACGCATGGCGTTTTTCACTCATAAAACTCAAGGGTGTATGGGTAATGTAGTCTCTGCTCACGGTGGGACGAAGTAGGTAGCGTGCATTGTGAAGGGCGCTCTGAAAAGCGGCGGAGCAGCTAAAGGATTAAAACAGATGTGCAAATGAGCGTACCGGTACGCTAAAAGCACGTTCTTGGCACACGGAGAAGTGGCAGTACGCTCAAGAGCCATTTTTGGAAGTGGCGGTACTGAGTACCGGCGCGTACCGGCCCACTTAAAGCACTGGCTGCCTGGCGGACCACAATACTAAATTATCCGTACCATACAAACATACGCAGACAAAATCAGACCAAACATTACCATATCAACACAGTTTTGTATCAAGGCACACTGAGTGCCTTGATACAAAACTGTGTTGATATGGAAAGCTAGACCACAGGCAACTGAATCAATCAATCAATCAAACTTTATTTTTTATTTGTGGCCATACCGCCTTTGCGATGCCCAATCCCGTCAGACCTTGGAAGCTAAGCAGGGTAGGGCCTGGTTAGTACTTGGATGGGAGACCGTTCAGTAACACCAGGAAGCCTAGCGAATGTAGTGAGTGAGTGAGTGGTTGGTGGTGGCTGATGTGCGCAGACTGGTTGCCTCGCTTATCATCACCGAGTATGGAGTGAATGAATAATGCACCGAATTGTAAAAGCGACTTTGAGCGTCTGGAAAAGCGCTATATAAGACTAATGCATTATTATTATTATTATTATTATTATTATTATTACTTATAAAGCGCTTTTCATACCGAAGGCATCACAAAGTGCTTTACAGATTACAACATTTAAATCAAGTATCCAGGCAAACATAATGTCCAAATAAGCGTCAGCAGTAGGTGGCGACGAGCGGCGCGGGTGTCCCTGTCCTTAGACTCTCCAGCACGGCAAGGAAAAACTCAAAAACCCGGTGGGAGAAACGAGAAACCATCGGGGAGAACCACAGAGGCTGGAAAGATCCACTCCCATGGACGGACAGGCTATAGAGACCCAGGCCGATGGGATCCCCTCACACCCTTGAGTTTTATGAGTGAAAATCACATTCAAATCACATTTCATTTTCATTGCAGTATTCAGGCTAAACATTCATTGTGTAATTCAAACCATTTAATCAAGGTATCAGTAACTGCAATCATTAAACTGTATATTATATGTTCTAATCAGTGTATCTTTACTATTAACAAAATGTTTCTTTAAAACGGTGTATTCACTTGTGTATCTTTAAACCTTCATCAAAACTTTATACTCCCATTTGTTATCCCCAGTGTCTCATAACCAAAATACTCAATGAGCCGATTATCTGTTTATATAAAACCTGTGTTTTAACTTTAAACATGCTCATCAAACATCGTAAGATAGCAATCCCAGAGACTGAGTGTGGGAGCTCACACTTTGTCCAACACATTCACACTGAGCCGCCCCACAACAACAACAATGCCATCAATCATAGTCATTATCATCGCCGATGATGCACACATGGCCATAGGTACTACAGTCAGGGCCATAAATATTGGGACATCGACTAATTTCTTATGTTTTTGGCCCTATAAACCACCACAATGGAAAGAAAAAAAGAAAAGAAAAAAAGATAAAACGAAAAAATAGTAGTTAATCGGCTTTAATTTGAGGGTAGTTCATCCAAATTGGATGAACGGTGTAGGAATTACAAGCGTTTTATGTGAGCCTCCCACTTTTCAAGGGACCAAAAAAGTAATGGGACAAAGCAACAATTATGAATCAAATCGCAACCAAATTAATATTTGGTTGCGAATCCTTTGTAGTCAATTACAGCCTGAAGTCTAGAAGGCATAGACGTCACCAGACGCTGGGTTTCATCCCTGGTGATGCTCTGCCAGGCCTCTACTGCAAATGTCTTCAGTTCCTGCTTGTTCTTGGGACATTTTCCCTTCAGTTTGGTCTTCAGCAAGTGAAATGCTGCTCAACTGGTTTCATGTCAGGTGATTGACTTGGCCACTGAATAACGTTCCACTTTTTTGCCTTATATTAAAAAGCTCTTTGGAGGCTTTGGCAGTAGCTTTGGGTCATTGTCCATCTGCACTGTGAAGCGACGTCCAAGCATTTGGCTGAATATGAGCACATAATATTGCCCCAAATACTTCAGAATTCATCCTGCTGCTTTTGTCAACAGTCACATCATCAATAAATACGAGGGAACCAGTTGGATCGTTTTTATGTCAACTGCATATAAAACAGCGGCGCAAATACTGTTCGACGCCATTCAATCACAGTGGCCTCAGTGTGGTGCCTCTCAGAGCATCTGATTGCCGAAGCACAGTTCATAATGAGCGTATGGCAGGTGGTGGCACTAGGAGAGGAGTGAGAACTAGCAATTTATCTGGTTCATTCGTCCAATGTTATGTCCATAAATGAATAAATTAATGAATAAATAAAAAACAAACAAACACTGGCACATTTGGAGTCCTTGTCTCTTTATTGCAGCTCTCATGTCCTCAAAGTTTACAGCGCTCTGTATCAGCCACTGTCCCAGAACGAACTGTCGGTATTATCAGCAGAAATGACCTGCTGATTTTTGTTTTGGTTTTCATTTTGATAATCAATTGAACGAATGATACACAGATTATTTGTGTCCTTATACAGTCTATTTGTGTACATTTGAAATGAACACTAGACCACTTTAATATGGGTGTGTACAGTATGTTCTTGTCCTGGGGTTTCTTTCATGGCCAGCAAAAAACTACATCAGCTAAAAACCTAATTAAAAATTAAAATAAAAATTGATATCATTATTATTATTAATTTTTTGGTCAAGCCATAAGGAGGCTGTAGGGCAGCATAATGGTGTCAGAGCCGCAGGTTGCAAACCCCTGACCTTGGCCTATTAAAGTTTGGAAAGGACAAAGTACAACAAGGAAAATGCGTAGTCGGATCCGTTCATGCCTGGTGTGCTGGTTGTGTGGCCTTATGTTTTATTTTATTGAGGAGACGCTTGACACTTGACATTTGCAAACCGGTAAGTGGCTTTTGTCTCCTTCTCTTTGCCGCGGCCCAGGGCACAGCGTGGCTACTTGGTATGCATATCCGAACGAGGCAATATGAAGTGGATTTACACTTTTTCTTAAGTTGTCGCCGCCATAAAACCTCACAAAGAAGATGAATGAAGTGGATTTATTAATCACGGATATTTGCCACCGCTTCCTCATGAAGAGCCTTTATAACAAAGCAGCGACAGCGGGACAGAGACGCTTTGCTTCCCAGACAGGAGAACACTTTCCCCGTGGCAGCTTCAGCGCTAAAAAAAAGCTTCCCGCTAAGGCACCAAACTGTAAGTGTAGTATAGTTTTATTACGGTGGATTTTGCGTTTGAGTTGATCTCTGATGACTCGCTCTGTCAACAAAACATCCGCCTGTTTCCACGTTAGAATACGCTCGTCTCCACCGTCATGTGTCGTGTGTTTCCTTTTGTTGTTTGGGGAGGAGACACCGCTGCTTTGGTTTGTGTTGTTGACAAATCCTTTAGCGAACAATGCCCCGCAAAAAGGCAGTTTTATACATACGCCTATTGTCCATCAGTTTATATGTGTTTGAGTGAGTGAACTCAAGGCCTGAGGACTGAAACCCCACACACATGACACGACAGGGGGATCTTTACAGGGGTATGGCTTTTCTAAATGAGATGTAAATGAGCCCTATTGTCACTCGAGCAGAGAGGCGAGAACAGCCCAAACTTTACAGGCCGTTTTCTCATGTTTGAGATATTTTGAGTTCCTACATTCAAATTGCCACATCTTCTCCAAATATCAGATTTCCATGTGTTACACATTGTTGGAAACTTTGGAGACTACACTTTCATAATCTATGTCCAACTCAAAATGCCCCAAAACCGAGTTGCGTCCCCCGTTCTTGTGATCGGTCACAAATATCAGACACTGCTTGATGTCTGTCCTAGTTTGTCTTTGGTCGCACAACGGTTCAGTTTTAAATGAACGTACGACGTGAGACCTGGGATTTTAATTTACAAACTAAGATTCTCCCAACAACGAGAGATAGTTCGTAGCTGTCGCAGACGTCTGTAGGCTCTCAGCCGGATGTAGTCGAATATCGCAGACGATGTGCGACTACATCCGGCTGCTTAAGCTAGCGAAAAAGGCGCTTAACTCAATTTTCCAGTTTGGCATTAGGCTACTGATTCCATAAAAAGGTGTGAGATGGAGCCAAAGCTGATACCTGGAGACCGAGGGGTGACATCCTGGTAGTTAATGATCATCGTTACCATCGGCACCGGGCAACAAGGAAAGCCATTCACTGGTGTAAAATCTGCAGAGCCCGTGTGCGCACTAATGTATTTAACCCCAGATCATCTTCTGGGAAGATCACGGACATGGCCCGGTTGATCACATGATTGAGAGGAGCACTGGGACCAGTACACTAAGTGGCGAAGTACACCATAAGGGGACACTTCATCATTACTTTTTGTGCATGTACATTTGCTCATGTTATTTCACTCTGATGCTATTTATGTTGATACAGTATTATACTAAAAATGTGTGTTTTCTGTTTAAAGGCATATGTTTGAAATACATCACTATGTCTATCCAGGTGATTGCCATCACTGATGGCGTGACTGTTACAACTGTCACCCTTTATGAACATATGGTGGAGAGGCTGAAAGAGGGCCACTTTTATTGGATGATAAATTACACAGTTTCTGGGGGAGGCTGAACATCCCCCCAACATGCCGACTGTTCTCGTGTGGAGGTTTCTCCATCACAAAAGAAATCGGAGAAAAGAAAAGAAATCTCTTCCCTTCAGAGAGGAGCCTTGGTTTAGGGGGAGGGCATGTTCACAGTGGTTGGCCGGGTCAAGCACGTAAGTACATAGCTCACGTATCCACACATACTCACCTGCCCCTGCTGTCTCTATACACTTTACCTTGTAGGTAAAGTGTATAGAGACAGCAGGTGCAGATGAGTATCTTCATCTGTAGTCCACATATTCACCTGCGCCAGCTGACTGTACGCTCTTCATTCCCCTTTATCCCCACGCTCAATCACATGCATATTTATTTCTTGTTTAAATAAAAATGTTTTGTTTTTGTTTTTGCACAGATTGGTAAGCAGGTGTGCCCATCCGGGACATGATTTTGGACCACGTCAGTGTCCTTCTGGTTTGTGTATTTAATTTGTTATAACTTAATCAAAATTACTCTACTATGGGGGGCAGAGACATAAATATTACGCTGTGAAGGGAGCAGACACTTTTGCCCATTGCCAGCGGGGATTGTATTTCCCTACATAATTTAAAGCATTTTTTAAGGGGTTGTGCCCGAGGGCAACTGCACTTACCTATGTCACGGTATGTTTCTCTCATTGATCTTCATTCTCATAATTGTATTTGTTCATGCAAATTATTTTACCTTTTTCTCAGGAGGCCCCAAAGACCATTCGGGAAATAATCATTGAAGGGACAAGTTGGAGGATGACCACTTTGTAGTCCTCATGAGTGAAGGGGAGGTTTTGCCTTCCAACAATCACAACAATCTGACCCATTAGTGCAGAAATGATATTATAAGTTCTTTTTCGATTGTTGGAGGAGGAGCGGAGGTGCAGAGGGAGGTTGTATTAATTTTTGAATTGTTGCATGTTTGAAATGTTGTTGCTGTTAATAAAATTTTTGTCATTGATATTTTTTTTCCATTTGTTGTTTGGGTCCAGTCTGTGTCCAGTGCTTCTGTCAATTATATTAGGGCTGCAACGATTTGAATAATTAATATGACTAATTTAAATCTGCAAAAAAACGGGCTGTTTAGTGCACGGAACTTTTAAGCGGCGCATGTTTCTGCACGACCGCTGGTGAGGAGCACAGTTGAGTTGTAAACAGAGCGGAGCAATAGACCTTTTTCACACTTCCGCATTTTAAACCGGAAGTAACGCGCTACAACATCCGGTGGCTATAGTCTAGCATTAGACCTCGAAGAAAATGGCTCAGTTTTCGGTGCCGTTGCTTTGGTTCTGTTCCCGTTTGCTCTCGTGGGGCAAGAAAACAACTATACCTCTCTCTTATCACGCTTTTCCGACGGACTCGGACCAAAGGAGGCAGTGAATTGAAGCAGTTAGAGGGTCCAGACATCTGCATAAAGCTAGGGACATTTGTATGCAGCCAGCACTTCACTAATCACAGGGGGAGACTTCGGCTCAAATCAACAACTCTTTCAACAATTCCACGGACACGAACACATCTCATGAAGGTACACTTGTTACTTATTTCATGTAATTTATCCCAAAAGCCTTAATTACCACCATTGCAGTGGCACAATCGTAGCTGATTTACAGTTGCTAATACTAGCCTTTCCCCCCCCCCCCCTTTCATCTTCCCATAGAAATAATGGAATCTGTGTATTTATTAATTAATCTGCTGACATGTCTTTACTTAAAAAAAAATATATATATATATATATATATATTGTACTATTGGTAATTAGATAGAAATAGACATGACAGTTCATTGATCTTAGACAAAACCTCACATTGGTCAGTTTTCTCACATAGTGTTGTGATCATATAAACCCACTAATACCTTAATTATGGTTTAAGCTGAAGTCATGTGGACAATTCCAAAAAGATTTTCCATCAAAGTAAAAGAATAAGAATATAGCTATAATAGTTATTTGACATTACATTTGCGTTTTTCCCCCAACATTAAATTCCATGTTATTCCCTTTGTTTGTGTACAGATTATGCATTCAAAGACTGACTGAACGTGTCCATTGTGTGACCAGAGACACCTGCACCAATGGTTCATCTCTTTTCTTCAAAGTAGAAGCCAAAGTCGTGTGTCTGAAACATGAAGACTATCAGACTGCAGTAGACTTGTTTTTAATCTGGGTTTAATTTTAATCCAAACATTGACTATAAATGAGTGAGTACAAATCTTCAACTGCTCACAAGAAGCCTCTGTACTAAAAAAACAACAGCATTTCCATTGAAGCCAACTATGAGAAGACTTGTACCAAAAACTCTGCCAGCTAAATGGAAGGACCGTGGCTCAAACGCTGCTACAACACCGGGTTTGTCAAGAATGAAAAATCACAGTTTTAGAGGTGTTCAATTTCTCTGTGAATCTTTCTACTTAAATATGTAATACTAGTATATGTTTAACATTGAATTACATCCAGAACGTCATTTGAAATATTTAGATGAATGAGACTCTTTACAAATGTTTTATTAAAGCTTTTCTTTTTTGCACAAATGTCATCCTGTATTTAAAAGTACGACTTCCATTTCTTCAACACGGTCTTGTCCACAGCCTTCACCACTTGCTGGTGTAGGTCTTCCCCATGGTCTTTGCATTTCTCCCAGCTCTTCATCGCTCGTCCTTCTGCTGTGGCCTCGCCTTCATGCTCTGCAACTCCATCTTAAAAGTCTGTTAAGAAAACATTTAAAATGCAATTAAATCATACACGACGACAATTGACACATTTTTTCTAAATGTACTAAATAAACCTGAAGCAATAAAGCATTATATTGGTTCTTCTGATACATCACCATGTTGTCACAACACTGTCAGGCAGTGATAACAGAAGTACACAATTGGTTTCCTTAATAATTTTGATGCTGCTCAGTTATCAGATGAAAATCATACTTTGAAACATCACTGAGATTTGTTGTTGGGAGTTTTTAGTTTCTGATCAAAAGTACTTTAAGCTTTTTATTTTGTTCCACCTTTGTCTAAAATAATAGTGCAACCAGCTTAAAAGATACTTTTAGATTAAAAATTTCAGTTTGACAAAATACAGTACACTGTACAGATATTTGCTTGAAATGTTGCAGAGTAAAAATAGTAAAAGCACATAAAAATGGCACTGTTACATTATTTTCACCACTGCAGTTAGATCATTGGTTAACAAATGTCACTGTGTAATTAAAGTACACATGGTAAATGTTGAGGCCTCAAATAATATTAAAAATGAACAAAGAAAAAAGCGAGTGGCGCACAGCTCACGTTTGCTCCCAAAATTTATTACTAAAATTTATTACTAAATTTGCACCAAAGTCGTGTAACGTTTCGGGTGTCAAACCAGCCCTTCCTCAGACATGTCTGAGGCACTCGCTTTTTTCTTTGTTCATTTATCTTCTTGGGTCCAGCACGCTCGTTCAGGTACTTGGATGTGCGCGCCTGCTCTTTTTACTCAAATAATATTAAAACATATATATTTGATTGAATGGTGTCAATATGTGGTACCGGTGGTGACAGACTTACGATTTAGTGTTTAACATTGTGTTGCTCTCCACTTCTGCTCTTCAAAGTGACCCCAAATGCATTGATTTCCTTTGCTGATTGACCTGCAAGAATAACAAATAATTATTACCTTAGTAAGAATAACCTGCATCTTATACTGATTAAGAAACAATTGGTTATTTCAATACAAAACTGTTTTCAAACAGGAAAAAATATGCCTGCGGGTAGTAAATGGTGAGGAGGCTCTGGATCTATACAGGTGCTAAAACTAAACCTCTAAACATGGTTGAGGACATACTTGAGTTATCTTTGTGATTCCTTCATTTAGGATAAATGTACAATTGACTGGAAGCAGGACTTTCACGGAATGGAGCAGCTAGTGACTTAGCACAGACTTTGTCATTATGCATAATTAGCCATGTGTTCTGTGGCTTAACTTTTTTTTTCTCTCAATACTGTCTCAAAAAATGATAGTTACGTGAGTCACCGTGAGACAAAGATTTGGAGGTGATAGATTGAGGAACAGTGTGTATTAAATGTCACGTAGCCTGAAGCTAACAGCCTTAGCCTTAGCAGCTGTTGCCATGAGCAACACAAGAGCTAAAAACAAGACCTAAACATGAAATACACACCTGAACTAAAACTGCAAAACAGCTGTCAGACACTTACCAGTAGAACAATGAGTGAGCCATTACTTGAGGACATCTGTGGGTGTGCTGAGCAATTATATCGGCCCATCTCACTGACGCAGTTCAGGCTAGCTGTGTCCCTTTAGTCAGTCCAACACCAGCGCCTTTTACGTTGTTTCCAGGTACAAAACATGAATATAATTAGAGCCCATTCTCACAGCCTTCCCACCTGACTGTGACAGCGATTACCTCCGCATCAGCGAACGAAAAGTGGGCAAATTAAGCGACTTTGTTGAAAAAACAGGTGCTATTTTCCCTTAGACCCGCGAAGACAGGAAGTGACTGGGCGCTAGTATGCGCTACTTCCGGTTGTCGTGAAAAAGGTCTATGGCGGACCTGTGTCAGACTCGAAGTAGGCAGAGCCAGGTACCAGAGTGGAGAACTAGGCTTCCCTCATCATCAGAACACGGGTCGAACAAGAAGAAACTCAGTGACGACACAAAGATCAGATGGAGGACAACAAGGTGAAAGGACGAAGGGCGCCGAGCGGGTGCACGTTGCTGCGTCGGGAGAAGCTGTCGTGGCGTTCGTTGGTGAAACCTTTGTTTAATTGAGCGCACCTCTGAATTATTTTCTCTGAGCACTGTGGACTCTTGTTTCCCTGGGTTGTGGGCCCTGGTTGTATGGGGGAAAGGGTAGGGGGGGACTCCCGGGGTAAGGGGAAAAGAGATAGACCAAGGTCTGATAGCTCGAGTGAAAGGGTTGCCCCTAAAATGGCTAGGCGAGGTGAGGAGGAGTTTAAAGTAATTATTAAATTTAAAGATGGCTCGGACAGACCCCCAAACCCCTTGAAACTTTCCTCAGTTATCCGGGATAAGATGGGAGACATTCTTCATGCTAGAGCACTGTCAAATGGGAATGTTTTAATTTTCTGCAAAACTAAGGCGCAGAGGGACAAGGCGCTTGGTGTGAAGCATTTAGGTGATAGAGCTGTGGAGAGCTTTATCCCTGGGTCTAGCCAGGGTGGGGTGCAAGGAGTGATATACGGAGTGGATACTGATATCTCTGAGGATGATCTCCTTAAAAACCTGAGAGGAGCAGAAGTGAGCGGAGTTAGGAGGTTTAAAACAATGCGGGATGGTATGAGACAGGATAGCACTGCTGTGCTGCTGTATTTGAAAGAGGATTAGTCTGGGCTTTGTGTTACCTGGTGAAACCCTATGATCGCCCTCCCCTCCGATGTTTCAAATGCCAGCGTTTTGGGCACATCGCGGCCATCTGTCGAGGTGTTGAGAGATGTGGGAAATGTGGTGGGCAGCATGACCGAGTTGAATGTGCTAGCACTGAAATAAAATGCTGCAATTGTGGGGGTAACCATATGGCAGGTTTTCGAGGCTGTGCTCATGTCGTGAGAGCTCAAAGGGTTGAAAACATTAGAAGAAACGAGAATGTTACATACGCAGAAAAATGTTACATACGTGTGAAAAATCCAGCAAATTCATTCATGGTGGATAAAACTGCATTCTTGGCTTTCATGGTTGAAATTTTGTGGGTTTAAAACCGATCAATCAACCGATCTAAACCGATCAATACCGCATCTGAGATTAAAGCAATGATAGCTAAAGAGGCGGGGAGATATTTTGGTTTGACTGTCTCCCCAGAGCATCTGAATTTGGCTAGTGCACGGAGTGCACAGCCGCAGAGCGACCCTATGGGAACACCAAGTGCAATTGGTACTGGATAAATGTTTCATATTTTGCAGTGGAATGCCCGCAGCCTTATAGCTAATGGCCAAGAGTTTAAACGGTTCGTTGGCCAGTTTAGAGAGGGGTTTAAGCCTGAGGTCTTATGTGTACAAGAGACTTGGCTGAAATCGTGTTTAGATTTTGTTATTCCTGGGTATGAAGCTGTGAGGAATGATCGTGATGACAGGCCGGGAGGAGGGTGTGCAATATCAAAGGCTGATTTTACATACACAGTTGGAATGTGTGGCTGTGAGTGTGTGGGGGAAGCAGGGGAAAGTAAGTGTTGTAAATTTTTATAATCCATGTTTAAGTCTTAGTGTTGGTGATTTAGAGGGTGTAATGCAGGCGGTGGAGGTACCTGTGGTATGGGTGGGGGACTTCAACGCCCATAATCCGCTGTGGGGAAGTAGGCAAAGGGATAGAAATGGGGAAACAGTGGAAGAATTCATGGACCATCATGGACTAGTATGTTTGAACGATGGTAGAGCTACAAGATTTGATATCAGGACAGGGAGTGTGTCCTGTATTTATTTGTCCATAGCATCAGCCCAGGTGGCAAGGAAGGCAAGGTGGGACACCTTGGAGGAGTATACAGTAGGAAGCGACCACTTCCCTATTCTGATTAGGTTTGGGCAGTCGTTGTTGGTAGAGGAGCCTACCAGCCCAAGAATGTTACTGTAGATTACAGTAGAGCAAAGTGGAAGGAGTTCGCGGAAGCATGCAATAGGGACCTGAAAGAGGTGTATGAAGGTACGGTAGATGAGTGGAGTGAGAGTTTGTGTGAAATGATAAGAGGTTGAGGGCTGTGGCAAGAAGGGTTATTAAAGAAGCTAAAAAGGGGTGTTGGAGGAAATACTGTAGTAAGCTTGGATCTGACGTCTCGGATATGGAATGTCTCTTTTTGCTGATGATGGGGCTGTGTGGAAGCGGGGGAGGAATATGGGGTTTGTAAAATACAAAGTGTGTTAAATGAGGTTATGGAATGGGCCGGTAGGTGGGGTTTTAAGATCTCTGTAGAGAAGTCGATGTTTGTTGTCTTTGGGTGTAAGAGGAAAATAGATAATGTAGGACTGCAGCTTTACGGGAAAGCACTGGAAAGGGTTAGGTCATTTAAATTTCTGGGGGTTCATTTTGATGCAAGGGTGACCTGGAAGGTGCATATTGGAAAAGTGTTGCCTGGCCTGCCAGACACTCCTCCTTTCTGTTCAAAAGAAGAACCGTCTGGGCGGCTGCTCGCAGCCAATCATTTCACGATTTGACCCACATCGGTCCAATCACGCACCAAGAGACGGAAGCCGTCACCTGTCACCACCATGCACTCTTCCAAAACATTAAAGATGGCGGCCGATACACTGTTTTCTTCGGTTCTTTCGTCTGTTTTAAATCATTTGGAAAATATGAAATCCCTAAAACCGGAGCAAGAAACAGCGTTCGAAGCGTTCCTCGTAAAAAAGGACGTTTTTGGAAAGGCTTTCTGCCGCTTGTTACTGCAACGTATCTAGCGTTGCTCTAATTGGTTGATGCCGTCTGTCAATCACGCCCACCGGGAAATTGTTGAGATCACGCTCGCTCCCAGACTATATGTCTTTGAAATATCTATGAAAAGGCATGTCGTTTGGCAGGCCAGGCAAGGAAAAGTGGTGGACAGGTGCTATAAAATTATAAAAGTAATGCGGTGTCTTGCTGGCACAAACTGGGGAGCTGATAAAGCCCTGCTGCTAATGATATATAGAGCCATGAGCAGTGCTGGACTATGGTAGTCTGGTTTATGGCAATGCAGCCAAAACCAACCTGTCCAAATTAGATGTGGTGCAGGCTAAAGCGCTTGTGTGTGTTGTGGTGCATTTCGTACCACTTCAGTGCCAGCTCTCCTGGTGGAGATGGGGGAATGGTCCTCCAGAAGAGGTGGGTTAAGTTAGTTCTCCAGTTTGTGGCAAAGTGTCAGGGGCAGGAGGAGGGCCATCCTGGGTGGAGGCTGCTTGGGGAAGTCGGGAGCAAGAGGTGGAGGAACGTTTATTTTGGGGGCACAGGCTCAGGTTCCAGAGCTTAGTCAGAGGAGCACTGCGCCAGTGGTAGTATGGCCCTCGATTCCGCCATGGTTGCTCCCACAAGTATAAGTGGACTGGTCTGTAAAGGAGGCACTTAAAAAGAAAGGTAAAGGGTCTGCAGTATCAGTAGTTAGGGAGGCTGTGGAGGCTAATTGGGGTGAGTACCTGCAGATCTTCACTGATGGGTCTGTAGACCCCGAGAGTCAGAGAGGTGCTTTTGGAGTGCATATCCCATCTTTCTTTATGAGTCAGGGCAGGCGACTCCCTGATGGAGTGGCGGTCTTCACCACTGAAATCTTGGCGATCGTGTGCACCCTTAAGTGGATAGGTGAGGTAAGGCCTGAAAGAGTAGTGGTCTGTTCTGACTCGGCGGCTGCCTTGATGGCTCTTGAGTCAGGTAGGTCTCGGACACGGCCAGACCTAGTGTGTGATGCCTTGCTTGCCTTGTACAGGGCAGAGAGGGAGGGGACGGATGTGGACTTTTTGTGGGTCCCAGCCCATGTAGGAGTTGTGGGGAATGACGTGGTAGATCGGGTAACGAGGGAGGCGTTAAAGAACAAAAGTATAGAAGTACACGTTGCCTTTGGTAGCTGTGAAAATCGAAGCCTAATAAGAAAGGAAGTATCTGCCCTGTGGCAGCGGGAGTGGGACGCAGAACGGTGGGGTAGACACTTCTATAATATTCAGAAGCGTGTTGGGAGCACTGCAACCTGGGGAAACAACAGAAGAGAGCAGGTCCTAAAAACAAGACTTGGGCACTGTAGACTAGCGTCTGACCTTTATATGATTGGGAAGCACACGGACGGCCTGTGTGAGAGCTGTGGCAGAGAAGAGACTGTGTTTTACATTCTAATGGAGTGCCGCAGGTTCAACATCTGAAGAAGAGCCCTTTTTTCACAAATGTTTAGATTAGGTTTTGATGCTGTGTCTATCAGGACATTGCTTGGCCCTTATGGATTTTATTTTTCTAACTGGTGATCGAGTGTGAGGTGGGGGTATAGTAACTCCGAGCCACCAGCGAAAGGAAGCAATGTGCCGTTTGGCGTGAGTCTGCCGGAAATCACAAGAACAAGAACAAGGTGAAAGGACACGGCTCTAAGAGCTAGTGCGCCACAACAGCGCTAACAGCTAACTACCTCAGTGATGATTTATCAGAACGGAGCGATCGATACATTCATCCACTGTTAAAAGCATGACATACGGTAAATGATGGCGAACTTATCTCCGTTCCCCTCTCACCAAAAGCAATGAAGAAAGCAACAATAAAATGACAGAAACAAGACCCCTCCGAAATCCAGGCGACAAAAAAAGAGATGAAAGCATGACAATAACGCAACAACAAAAAAAGTCACTATCAGATCTTTAGGTCTTAGCTTTCAAAGAGGCGTTACTCTAAGCTCCAGTCGAGAAGCTTTCAGATTTGGGTGAAACTGAAACGGAAAAAATGTGCTCGGTTAAAGCGGGGGTGAAGTGGTTAAAAGACTTTAATCCTTACTTATTCCAAATTAGGCTAGGCTACCATATTATTGTAATTTTCGCTATACTTCTTAATGTCTTGCCCTTGCGCAATGTGCACGGCATTCCACTGATAAAAATGCACTGCTGCATGGCATGTGTCCGTCCAACCTGCCGTTGGTAGGTTTTCACAAAACTTTAAATGTCGCCATCGGAGTTCTGCACCCAAGGCTCATATTACACTAACAACACAAATGTAAATTCATTATTTGCATTTTCTCCATTTTCACGTAATGCTTATGAAACGTTGGGTGAACGGGACAATATTTAGCAGCCTCGTACGTCTAGCTTCTCCACACGCCGCCCGATCCGTCTGCTCTTACCTCCACGCACCATGCCTCTTCTCTCTTTCCTCTTCGCACTTGTATATTTATCCAAATCCATGCTCTCAGCTCCGATGTGAGAACCATCGTGGCACTATAAAGCTGTTCAGTTTCCATGTGAAAAGCAAAGCGAAACCACGCGCCCCACACGGTCAGAAACAGAGCAGCGCTGCGTCTTTAATTTAATCATCATGGCTTGACTTTCAATCCGTCAAAATGATGGACACGTCCTTCTGAATTTTCCGTCAAAGCTAAAAATATTCCTTAAATGACAGACTGAGGTGCGGATTTTCTTTTTAAAAGCCGGCAGGCAAAGTTTCTAGATAAATGTGACGTTATTCCCTTCCTCGCCAACCTTGTCATAGAACTCTTTTAAATGCTCATATGACGAGTCCTTCCTACCGTCTACAGTGTCAGTCGCCTCCGCCTCCATGCTGCTTTTAGTTTTGTTTTGATGTTGCGCGTGTGATGAGATGCTGGTGGTTGTTGCCAGGTTGACTGTTTTGACACTAAATATATTCATGTTTTGACACTAAATATTAAGGGCTCTATACGGTGTGTTCAGCCAGGTTTTCGCCTGGAACACCAAAGAAATCTAGCACCCTATTGAACCAACGTAAATAGGTGGGGAATGCCGTTCACAGACACCAGAATGAACACGTTCATAGTTTTGTTCATCAGGCAGTAATACTGTTCACGGTAGGGATCTCATGGTATGAAAATCTTACCTCACGGTTATCGTGACCAAAATTATCATGGTTTTCGGTATTATCGCAGTATTTTTTTTAATGTGTGTTAATATGTTCAGAAAGCATTGATAGGCCTACACAAACTGAAATAGTTTCAAAAAAGTGTAACAGTGTTTATTATATTTAAAAAAATATATAGACAAAGCCGATCGTTTTTAGGGTATTACATTTATATTACATTTATAGTGCCAGAAACGTGTTTTACGAATATATAATATAACACATATTTTTGAACTAATTAAGTGCTCTATATCAGGAAAATATTGTTCTCAGTTTGCTTTTGCTTTGCAGATTTGGGAAAATGCCATCAGACAGTAATCATTGTTAAATTCATAATAAAGCGGCGAGAGTGAATCTATTGCATTGGCGACCAACTTTAATCTTTAACTTTAACCCTCCAGGAGCCCTGTCACGCATTGTGCCAGAGGTATCGGTATCAGTGTCGCTGCGGCTGCACTATGGGACGACGCGTTACATTCTCCCTCAACCCAAAGTCCCCACATCATGCATTTCTGCTAAAACGCTGACGTTAACTTACTTGCATTGGCTATAGAGTTGTGGTGACAGTCACACAGGTGAGTCATGAGGTTCGAAGTATCTCTGCCTTTAGCAGACACCTTTTCCTGCACGTTCTGCAAACAGGATAACTGTCTTCTATCAACCGTCCTTTGGCTTTCTTAAAATACCCAAAATATACCCAGACTTCAGACTTGGTCCTGTTTGAAGGCTGATAGACGTCCTGAACGCTGTCGTCTCGGACTTGATTCCAGCTTCGAGAAAGTTTTGGTTGTAAGCTACGGAGTGCGCCTTTAGCAGATGAGACGGTGGCCGGTGAGGCTCACTTTGCCTACACCGCGGGCGCGGTAATCCACCGAGATAATACAGATTTTCAAAAACAAGACGGTAATTATTACTGTCAACATTTTTATCGGGGTTTACCGGTAACCGGGACATCCCTAGTTCACCTTCGCTCAAAATATGAACACGTTCATGAACTTTCGTTAAATAAACGTGTTCAGGTACATCACTGGTTATAGAGTTTGGGAAATTCCACAGTTGCCATGGAGATCGGCCATCTTTGCAGCTGTTAGCATACATTTCCATTGACTAACATTAGCTAAAAACTGTATAAAAAGTGGAGAAAAAAGCCGTGGAACAACTCATTTAGCTGCTGAGTTACTGCTGGTAAATACATCAAGTGTTTTAATGTGAACAATAATTCCAGTATTTTAACTTTTAAAATCTCCATTAGTTTACAATTGCTGCTAATCCCATAATGCATAGCGATATGACATCACATTCCCGAACTCTATTGAACTGTGATGAAGTGAGAGCTGTTGATGGTGAAGCCCAGGGGTTCCCAAACTGTGGTACAAAGGACGCCCCCGGGCGTGCGCAAAGACATTTTGGAGAATATTTTCACAGTCTGATCGATATTGATCCCTTGAAACCGCTGTACAGGAACCGCGCTTACACAGGCGAAAGAGTCTTCTAATTCAGACGTGGATGAGCTTTTTCTGGACCTAAACATGTCCACTCCAGAACCAAACTTCAAGAGCTGCCTAGGACCCGAGTGCGTAAAACTCTGCGGAGACCGGGAGCGCAGCTGAGGCTGTGCGTCAGGCCTCGCTACAACAGCAGCGCCTTTGACATGAACAGCGCCAAAGTTTGATCAAGTAGCAATTTCAGTAATATCTGTCATAAAGAGAGAGGAGCTTGGTGCGTGCCGTTAGACTGATGGTGACTTTAATTTACAAAAGGAGTTTTACTGTCATTCTGATCTGAGGAGCAGGGGAGAAGCGTCTGTGGCTGTCCCCCATCTGCGCAAACCCGTGGCTTTGTATCTGACACAGACGTCTAAATTTACGTACTGATGTACGGTGGCGCGTGCAAAGATGATGATGTCCTGTGTGTACATTATCTTAGCTTTAACAAAAGCTTAAACCAGCAGCTTTGAATCTGTACCAGTGGTTTGACGGTACGACTGAGGGGGCGGGGCCAGAGCGCAGAGTCCAAACCACAGTCTGATGTTCAGAATGAGTGACAAAAGCAGCAGAGTCCTGGTCCACTGGGACAAAGCAAAACACTCAGCTTTATCCATTCACACTAACATTCTGTTTTCAAAATAATCAAAAACTGGCATTTTCATTTAATGTTTTTGTATTTACATATTCTTCTCTCGCTTCATTGAAAACAATGGGAGACGCTGATATTGGGTGGCTGTTTAAGAGGATTTATTAAGGTGAATAATTGTCGGATTGTGATAAAATGTGATTTGATTACCATGATAACCTGCCTATTGAGGCAAAGGTCTGATATAAACAGAAATTGGACTTAATTGGTCTCGATTAATGTTTGTACAAACTGCCAAGAGGTCGCCTAGTACGCGTCGCTAATCCATCGTAACTTTGTGTTGAATTTCACATATTTATGTTTCGCCTTTCGGGAAATAATCATGATCTAAGTTAAACGTAATGCTGACGAGAAAATGTTTTAGAAGCTTTTAGGTAACGTTCTGTCAAGTTTATTCAGCTTTAGTTTAGATTTAGCTAAAGCATGACTTAGCTAACACGTGTCATGACTTTAAACATTTGATTAACAATTTATTTTATGCTTAAAGCAAAGTAAATGGTAGAATTTAGAGCCTGATGTGTTCGGCACAGTTACATTAAACTTTAAAACATAATCCACACAATGTATTTAGATCTGCAGACGTCGATTCTAATCATTAACTTGAAGCTGTAGTTCCAACAAAATGGAACATCCAACCGCACAACAGCTTTTAGGCCGGATTTACTGAGAAAAACTAAATTTATCGAACACAATCTGTAACTCACAGGCAAAAACGCTGTTTAATACCGCCGCTGTTTTCACATCCACATCTGCGGCGCTCTGAAAGTATCCGGATGGTAGAAGAGCCCTATTTTAGTCAGAATACAAATAGCCTGACTAAATGCACAAAAACCGTCACAGGGCGAGGTGATGTGCACAGGCAAATGAATCACCCAGCCAAATGAAGCTATAAGGGGGATGAACTGGGAGACGAGGAGAGAAAAACATGACAAAACCAGACACTTTCATATCCGGAGCACTAGGTTGTAAAAATATTGTTGTAGACTATGACAAAACGAGATCTACAAGGCCAATAATATGTTGCGAAACCAAGCGGATTGTTGCTCCATTATCCGCACGTACCGGGGCGCACTGTGCCAGGCAGTGAAGAGAGAGGGATGAAGGGTGAGAGGCGAGTGTTTACTGCCTATCGGTTAGAAGAGTTTACAATGGGACTTTAACAAAATATGGCTCATATCATCACCTCCCCGAACTACAACACAGGCGCAAGCACTGCCCCATATATTACATTACTCACACACATGACATGACGACATAGGCAAGCCTATACTCACCTAAGAGATGAACTCCACCTCGTCATTCTTCTGCAGGAATTTCTGATGTAGATGCTCTTGTACAAGTTTGTCTTTGAGCACAACAGTTTTTGTAGGTTTGAAATCCGAACATTCCCCTCCATTCTTCACACACTGATGCTTGGATTAGCTCATTAAGGGTTGCAGTAATCAGTCGATTGCTGGATTTGGTTTTTATCAGATTTACTTTGGAGAACACACACTCACATGAGGCGTTAGAATGAGGAAAAATAATTAGCTAAGCCGTAATAAAGAAGCGGGTAAATTACCGGTCACGAGAGGTGAGATGGGATTACGTCTTGCTGAACAATCAAATGCCATGGCAGGAGGATATGCACTGCTAGTGGAACTGTAAAACTGATCCAGGGACAGTCTCTCCTTCTGACAGCAGATATTACGCCTACGTGAATACGGAGGCTAAGTCTGACTCCAGAGGGCTATTTCATAAAACTGGCTCAGTAAAGCTAGGCTTAGGCTTCAAATCCTGGCTTACGTAAGGCACAACAATTCAAGCTGCGATTACTGGGTTTCACCAAAGGGACACCGAGGTTGGCTGATCTCTAGCCTGGCTAACGCCAGACTAAAATCACAAGTGATATTTAGTCTGGGGACCACCAATTCATTTTCTCGTAGGAGAGGTGTGGTTTACGATTGTCTCTCATGCGTCTGCACGTAGCCATAGCCAATCGTATCATGGTATCAGATGACGTATGACGTACCTGCTGTAAACTTTTGAGCTAAACTATTTAGAACACGTTCTAAAGCTTGATCGAAAGATGGCATGCGTCTGCTGCTGTCATGTTGGATCCGTAAATATTTTTTTATTTTTTTTATCCCTAAACAAACTACAAGCTTCCGTATGTCAAATAGCGGTCATCGTCTTACCGTCCCTCCTCGTTCTGTGATTGGTGCCCAAATCCATGGAAAAATGTCGGCCATGGTCCCCAGGCTGTTGTGAAGTTCGAAAAGATTCGAGCGCACACAGCAGTCTGGCGTTAGCCAGGCTAGCTGATCTCACTAATTCAAGTCAGGTTCAACTAATTAGCTCTTGCCACGTACATAAGCAGACCACACTAACCATCACAGAGTTCACTGAGAAATCATGGCCTAGCGTGAACGCGCAGCATACTTCACAGGCCCCGAGCAGCGGCAACTCGTGGATACTTAGCAAGAATTCAAACACATGATAGAAAAAAAGGAAACACTGTTGCCACAAACAAAATCAGGAACGACGGGTGGCAGGCCATAGCAGACAGGTTAAATGCGTAAGTAAATTGTCACTTATGTATGCTTTTAATTAATTCAAGACACATATTCAACTTAAATGTCATATTAATTCAGCAGTAACACCAGCGGAGTGAAACGCACCTGGGAACAGGTGAAGATCAAATACAAAAACATAATACAAAATGCGGCCAAAAAGTGAGGTGTTGCAGAAGGGACAGGGGAGGACCGCCCTATTAATATCACAATATATTCTTTTTACAGGTAGAAAGTCCTCAATAAAAGCAATATCGTTTAAAGACTGCGTTGGTGTTTCAATGCCAACTTGGCTGCATAGAGCATATTTTCATTGTCAATTTAACGTAGAGGCAAAATGTCTTCAGTGTTCATCTGTAGCTACTCTGTGGTTGAAGTGTAGGACGTTTCATGACAACAAAACATCCTACACTTCAAACCCTGTACCCATCTGTCAGCAGTGGCACTTTAAATTAACCTCCAGGCCCCAAATTACACTCAGCCTCTTTAGGCCATTTTTGTCACAGTGTGCCCTCAACGTAGACGCTTAAATTGCCTTAAGGTTCACAGGGACTCATTTACACTTGTACAGAAAAACAAACTACATGCACATGACACAAGTCATTTATTGTTGATTTCCTTTTAGAGGAATAAATTCTGATTGAAAACAGCATGATCCAACACACGCACATTTAGAAATATGTGGATAATAACCAAATTTGTATTCTCTCAAATTGTACTGAAACAAAACAAATAGATCCCTGAAACAAACTAAGCAAATCTCTCCTAGGTAGTGTAAATTGTAATTATAATATTTTAATTTCTATTACTCAATACATTTCAGGGCACACCTTTGTCAAATAGACATCAACCGCACAAGAAAAAAATTGTTACAACCAAAACATGCCTCTAAACGGCACAATGGTGCAAGAGCTTGATGGTCAATTAAAGTAGGTATCAGTGTAATGGTCCCGTACAATTCGGCCTTCCACTGTGTCAAGCACTGGCCCCTGTCCCACTCTACATCCATGCGTAATGGGGGGGCACGCTCTTTCCTGAGGCATGCTATATTGTGAAGCACTGCACAGGCGGTTGTAATGTCACAAGCTCTTTCAGGGCTGACTCTCAGGTAGTGGAGGCACTAGAACACATGTGTCAAACTCAAGGCCCGCGGGCCAGATGTGGCCCGCCATGTCATATTATGTGGCCCGCGAGAGCTTAAATGTTTTGAGTGTCTGAAGAATTTAATCTTCTTTGTGTTGTCCACGGATACCTTTATAAACAAATCGATCTCAATACCAGTTGCGTCTGTGCTCCTATGTAAATTTTACCTGACTCCGGACAACACCGCGCGTTCAACACTGGAAGGGAAGTTTAGGTATTTGTCAACACTACTCTATAAGCTAATAATACACACCAGAATATAGATGACCAGGATTCGGAAGATTAAGTCACAAAGATTTATTTTCCTAACAGGCCATCTAAGTACAGAGCTCTGTCCCCCCAGGTTTCCCTAACATCAACTCCTAGCAGTTCTCCGTTAACAATGGAAAAACTGTTTTTCCTGGGGGAGGCAGAGTATACGTCACATTTCCCATCATGCAATATTTTTGAGCCTAAAACTACGTGTCGTTGTTTCCATTGGTTCCCGAGCCGTCATGTGACGTTTGGCTCCGCCCTGCCGCCATTTTACACGTTTTCCTGTTTTGTGGGGCGGGGGTCTTTTCTTTGTTTGCACACCCCCTCGGGTCTGTAATTTGTAACAAAGAGCTAAAAAACACTTGTATATACTTCTGGTTAAAATTGCTAAATAGCCAAAAGGGCAAAACATCGCATAAAAATACTATAACTCTTCATGTCTAAAAATAAATACCAAAAAAAAAAAATTCTTTTTTTTTTTTTTTTTTTTAAGAGCGTGCTTTGACCAAAAACACATTTCCCACAATGCCTTTCGAATACGCTAGCCGCGCAGTGTCCATGACAACGAGTGGAATTGAGATATAAATAATGATCCCAAAATGTCCAGAAAGAGAAAAGTTGATGCAGACGGAAGACTGTTTCAAGAAAGATGGGAAGGCGAATACTTGTTTGTGCTTCAAGGAGAAAGACCGGTATGTCTTTTGTGTTACGAGGCGGTGTCGGTTGTCAAAGAGTACAATCTGCGTCGACATTTTGACACCAAACACGGAGCTAAGTACGCGAAAGCTAGCCTTCAAGAAAAGCAACAAATTGCCCAAGAATTAAAAGGCAAACTGCGGTCGCAGCAGAGTTTGTTAACGAAATCCACAGCCAAAAACGAGGCCGCGGTGAAAGCTAGCTTCATTGTGGCTGAAGAAATCGCCCACGCTTCCAAGTCTTTTTCAGAGGGAGCGTTTTTGAAGCAGTGCATGCTGAAGGTCTGTGAGCAGGTGTGTCCCGACCAGTTACAGACTTTTAAAAAGTCAGACTTTATCAAGAAACACCATCGCCGGCCGAGTGAAGGAACTAGCAGAAAATCTTACAACACAGCTGGCCGAGGAGACACGCAGCTACACAGCTTTTTCATTAGCTGTTGATGAAAGCACAGATAACACGGACACAGCGCAGTTATCAATTTTTATTAGAGGCGTAAAGTCGGACCTCTCTATCACTGAGGAGCTGTTGGATGTGGCTGCAATGCATGGGACCACGACGGGACAGGACATTTTTGATGCGGTGGAGAAGTCGGTAAATAAAATGCATTGCAGTGGGAAAACTTGGTAGGATTAACTACAGACGGTGCACCGGCAATGTGTGGAAGAAAAGTGGGCTTGGTTGGACTAATGAAGGGGAAATGCAAAAAATGAACTGTCACACGCCTCTGATAACGTATCATTGCATTATCCATCAAGAAGCTTTGTGTGGGAAGGTGCTGGGGATGGAGGACATTGTGACCACAGTCATGAAAACAGTGAACTTCATTCGGGCGCGTGGCCTGAATCACCGTCAGTTCCAGCAGTTTTTGCTGGAGATGGGCTCGGAACACGGGGATGTGCTGTACCATACAGAAGTGCGGTGGCTGAGTAGGAGCAAAGTCCTCAAGCAATTTTTTGAGCTCAGGGAAGACATTGCTCTTTTTATGCAGAGTAAAGGAAAACTCATGTCTGAACTATCAGATCCAAAGTGGATGTGTGACTTTGCTGTGTTGTGTGACATAACGACCATCTCGCCCAGCTGAATCAGAAGCTGCAGGGACGCAAACAAGTCATCACGCAGATGTCCGACACGATCACGGCTTTCCAGCGTAAATTGGACTTATGGATGTTGCAAGTGAAACAGGACAATCTTGTCCACTTTCCTGTTTGTCAGAGCATGTCAGCCTCATTTCCCGAGACTTTTTCATGTGCTCAATTGGCTACCAAACTGAGCTGGTTAAAGACTGAGTTTGATCGGCGCTTCTCTGACTTCAGAGCACAACAGTCTGGCTTTGACATCTTTGCCAATCCTTTCACCACCGATGTCTGCACTGCACCCCAACACCTTCAGATGGAGTTAATTGAGCTTCAAAGCAACAGTGGCCTGAGAGCAAAGTTCCAGGATGCTGCAATCCAGGACTTTTACCGTCTGCTGCCCCTGATTTGATGCCACAGCTTCGACTTCATGCTGCCCGTGTTCTGTCCATGTTTGGGAGCACCTATCTGTGCGAACAGTTTTTTTCAATAATGAATCTGAACAAAAACAAGCACAGATCACGCCTCACGGATGACAACCTCCATGCTGTTCTACGCATTGCCTCAGCACAGGACCTAAAACCAGACATTGACACACTGGCAACGGGAAAACGGTGTCAGACATCTGGTCAGAAAACACACAGGTAAGCATTTAAAAAAAAACTTAATTAAAATATAATAAAATGTAATTCAATCAAGAAGAAGAACAGTTAAACTGTGTGCAATTTAATGATTGTGCTTGCATTTTGTTTGTGTTTATCATTTTAAGAACATGATCAATCGATAGTAGAGAGAGAATCCACTTGGTGTGTTCAAGACAGGCAGCATCTCCTCATCAAAGACTAACCGAAAAACTTGACCAATATAGTTGTGAACTGAGTCAACCTTTATTTTGGTATTTTTAGTTGATTACATATTATTTATGTGTAGCTGCTGTTGTAATTATTTAATGTTTGCAGGTCTCATGTGTGTATGCAGACAAATTGTTGTCATCAAACCATCAGTTGGCTGTGTGCAGCCTTTTTTTGTAAAATGCTACATGTGTCATACATGTTCTTTGCAGCTCAGTTTTATGTTATTTTCTTTATTCACTTGGACAGTTTGATCCTTCATTAATGGGTTTTCATAAGCTGACAAAATTTAAAAGGATTTATGTTAGAGCAACAAGCAAACATATGTTTTCTATGCAACTGTAATTGTCACTTGAATAAGTTATAATAAATAATTAGTTATTTAACATTAAGGAGTAGTTACATTTATTTTACATTATATTCGATTACATTTAGTTACATTTATAAGTTACATCTGGCCCTTTGAGGACAGCCATTATGCTGATGTGGCCCTCGGTGAAAATGAGTTTGACACCCCTGCACTAGAACCTTGATTTCAGCAAGCCAAATGTCATCTCCACACGCGCCCTAGTGCGCACATGAGTGGTGTTGAAATGCCGCTGTGGCGCCGTGTGTGGCTCATGGTAGGGCGTAAGAAGAAAGGGCTGGCACGCATAGCCCTTGTCCCCAGGAGAAGCCCAGGGAACTGACCTACGACACAAATGGCATGAAGAAAATGGCTGCTAATGTGACAATTTTGTGAACATTACCTCTTGATAGTTGTCCGTACAGGGGACATGACGGAATATTCTGCTGTCATGGACAGACCCTGGCCATTTGGTAACAAGATGCGTGATGCAGCAGTTCGCGTCACTGATGACCTGAGAGAGAATTACACACAAAATGTAATGTAGGCAAACAGCAGGCTGGATATATTAGTTGTAAATAATTACTTGTATATTGATACTGTGCGTAGATTTACGGTTCACATAATCCGCCTCATTCGGCCCAGATGGTCGCTTTAGTCGGATGTGTGTGCAGTCTACACAGCCGATGACATTAGGGAAGGCTAGAGAACCCATCCATCCATCCATTTTCTTCCACTTGTCCGTTGCCGGTCGTGGGGCAGCCGCCGAGCTGCCCAGTCACATAGCAGGCTAGAGACACATTAATTTGAAATATATTCTGGAATGGAAAGGTTGCGTTGTAACTGACCAGCAACGCGATAGAAGTCTTCCTTAATGTAGTGCAGATGTCTGTGGCCAGGGAATTTGATGAATATATTCACGAGTGTTTTAAGAGCCTTGTACACCATTCTTATGCACCGACACACTGTTGCTTTGCTCACGCGCTCCGCGTCTCCTACGGTGTATAAAATGTGCCACTTGCAAAGAACCGCAAGGCAATACACAGAGTTTGAGGTGCAGTTAGGGCATGATTGTATTAGAAGCAGAATTAGAGCGGACAAGTAAATTAATCCCTCCTTGAGAATCTATACCTTTCAAATAGAAAGGTGTCAGTGAACGCAAAAGGGTCACGTCGGTCCCTGAAACAGCGGGGTGCTCTTAGGGCTCTCCTCACAATCGCAGCTCCTTCATCCATTACTTCTTCTATGATAGGGCAGGCCATTTCTCGTGACACAGGTCATGAGGGCTGGTCCTGTGGGCTAAGGTTCCTTTTATAGGACAAACTTTTTGATGACACATAATGTCATTAATTTGTCACACAACTTTGTATTTCACAGATGAGAGACAAAGACAATGTTGGTGTATATTTATAATTTATTGCATAAGTAATTGATTTTGTGATGTCATGTTTTCTTTTTCACATTTTTGAGGCCATTATACATTTTTGCCAGATAATGGTGCTAATTCCCTGCTTGTGTCATTTACATTGCCCATTGGTGTTGGATTCCACGAAGAAGAAACATAACCTGTGCTCAGTCTACTCTTAGGCTAAGTTCTCTGACTATATTTCCATAGTAACCGAGCCAGACTCAGAGTGAGCCTGGTTTATGAAACCGAAAAGACAACACAATAAGCCAGACTTGGCCAAATAAGTCTAGCTTACAGAGTAAGCCAGCTTTATGAAACAGCCCCCAGATCAGAGCGAAAGCAAAGCGCTGCCGAAAGAGTATTTAACCAGACTTTATCTGGCGCTCTGAAATTATCGTACATTTAGGGCTTCGTACATTTCGTATCGTACATTTAGGGCTTTTTTTAAATAATGATTGTTCAGTTCAGTTCAGTTCAAGTTTATTCAGCCATGTTAGTACAGACACAATAATAACACCAACAACAAAATAATAATATTCAATGCTGAATAGGAGCATGAGGAAGACATAGTCTTATAATTTCATGCCCCTTTTTTCAAAAATCTGAGCTGGGACTGAACAGATGGCTCGCCGTTTTTTGTTTCGTTTTACCCTATGTCAAGGTACAATATTACTTTACATCTAAATTACTGACCGTTTCAAATTTGTCAAACATTGGTTCTTATGCTTCGCTGCCTTCGTATTTTCCAAGTAAATTTTGTTTAATACATTTTGTTGAATTGAATGATCGTGTTACATGATTTTTGAACAATGTCCAAAGAGTTCCATAAACTGATCCCATTTACAAGAAACCCTTTCTGTTTTTGTGAGGTACGTGAATATTGTACACAGAAATGGCCTTTTCTTCTGTTGTTACTGTCTGTGATTAGCATGAATTGGTTTTGGATATGTATTGGGACCAAATAATTTTCACTCTCCACATAATTTTCAGTATTTTACATTTGACCAGCTCATTAAATTTTAAGGTCTGCAATTTTATAAACAGTTTATTTGTGTGGTCTCGTGGACCTTTGTGAGTCACAATTCTTATTGCTTTCTTCTGAAGTAAGAACAGCCTTTCTGTATAACTGGGGCATGCATTACCCACACTTCAATACAGTATGTTAAATATGGAACTATTAAGGTTGAGTATACTGTAGAAGCTGTAATGAAGCTTCATCCAATATATGTTTAACATTATACAGAATACCAATATTTTTTACTAACTTTACCTTTGATATGATCGATATGAGGCTTCCTGCTACGATTTGCACTTTCTCACAATATCTAAAATTTCGGTTTCGGTGAATATACAAAAAGACTAATTTTAGAGGTAAAAGCACTTTTGTTCGTAACAATTCTATTGAAACCTACTGTAGATTAGTGAAACATGATGTAAATGAAATTCTAAAGAATAAAGATTGTCATCAACCCTACAAGAATTTATCTAGGGAATAACAATCTGCCTTACTGTAAATGATTTGAAAAAGGATGACAGTATTGTCATAAAACAAGCCGATAAAGACTTTACTGTAGTGATGAACAAAGTGGACTATATAATGGAATGTACTAGACAATTGTCAGTTCTATGAAAAACTTCCATATGATTCAACTGAGGCTTTTAAGGACTTTTTTCATGAAGCATTAAGACATTGGTTACAGAATGGTGAGATTTCTGAAAATGAGTAACTTTTTAAAAGTGGACTCCCCTATTATTCCAACCTTCTATACATTACCAAAAATACACAAGAATCTTGAAAATCCACCAGGCCGACCTATTGTAGCTAGCATAGTCTCCTTTACATCCAATTTGTCTATCTTTATTGATGGCATTATTCGACCTGCAGCTGAGGTTTTGCCATCTTTTGTAAAGGACATGGTAAATATTGACTTTATCTCAAGTGAAGATGAATGGTATTTAGTATCCTTTGATATCAATTCTATGTATACATCTATTTGTTTAAGGCGCATTGAGTTGCCTTGTGTATGAAATGCGAGGTATAAATAAAATTGCCTTGCCTATTTGTTTATTTGTTTATTTATTAAAAGGATCCCCATTAGCGCAGTCATGCTGTCGCTATTCTTCCTGGGGTCCCACTAAATCCATTCACAAAATATAAAAACATTTAAATTCATACAAAATATGTATCAATACATTTGTATATCCAATTAAAACATATAAAAGCTGTGTATAAGAACAGTTAACATTTGCATTAAAAAAAAGGATTATCACCTAACACATTAATTGCTAAATTCATTACAAATTTGTTTCTAAGAGTTTTTTCAGTAAAAATGTAAATCTCTTCTTGTCCTCCACTAGCGTTAAACTATCTGGAAGTCCATTCCATGCATGCATAGCTCTATATGTAAAGGTCCTCATAATGCTATTCGATCTTACTATTGGCAAGAGAAATTTTCTAGCCACTGCATGTCTGGTTTTATATTTGTGTTTCTCGTAGCTAAACAGGAGTTTTTCATAAGTAATCCTTGGACATCTTGCCGACATAATACTTTTCATAGAGGATAATAAAGAGTATAAGAGTCTATTTTTCACTGACAGACATTTTAGTTTACTAATCATTACTTTTGTGCTCGTCATGTAGTCACAGCCTAGCACCATTCGAGCTGCGCGGTTCTGTAGTATTTTTAAGGTGTTTATCACTTCAGACGTCGCATTTGACCAAACTGTTGGACAGTAGTCCAAATAGGACGGTACCAGAGCTTGTGTGATTTGTTTCGTAGACTTCTGTGTAAGACAGTGCTTGTGTCTTTTTATCATTGAGATTGCCCTTGCCATTTTTACCCCTATCATTTCTATATGTTTGGTCCAGTTTAATTTACAGTCCACTAAAACTCCCAGCAGCTTGGTATCATATACTTGTTTTATTTGAACTCCCTCTATCTCAAGTTTTAATTCTGGATCTAATTTAATGTTCTTGTTAAACCCCACGACCATTGCCACTGTTTTTGATGTGTTTAATATCAGTTTGTTTTCTTGAATCCATTTTAACACCTGCTTTAATTCTTCATCTAATACTCGTCGCAGTTCTGTTATATCTTTTGCTGATGAATACAGAGTAGAATCGTCAGCATACATTACAATTTTTGTTTTATTAAGAGTTAGTGGCATTTCATTTGTATAAATATTAAAGAGCTAAGGCCCAAGGCAACTGCCCTGTGGCACCCGCATGTTACTGTTCTTTCTCCATTAAGAAAACGGACTGAGATCTTTCTTCCAAATAGCTTTTAAACCATAATGTTGCGGTCTTCTCAAAACCATAGCTCTCTAACTTTGTCAAAATCAGTTCATGATGGAGTACATCAAAGGCTGCAGAGTAATCTAACATTACAGTTCCACCTATCTTATCTTCTATTTCCCCTAGCCAGTCGTCAGTTATTCGAGTCAGTGCTGTTGCAGTGGAGTGCCCTTGTTTATAGGCATGTTGATAGTCAGAAAATAGGTTATTTGTGTACAAGTAATCATAAACCTGTTCATATACCACTAGCTCCATTACTTTAGCTAGAGCTGGTAATAAACTTATTGGACGACTGTTCTGTCGATTTTTTATCTTTAGGTAGTGGAATGACTTTTACCCTTTTCCACTCTTGAGGACATTTACTATTGGTGAGACTTAAGTTAATGACATGACTAACTGCTGGACCAATAACTTCTGCAGTCATTTTCAACAAATGAGAGTCCATTTCATCCATGTCTGGTGGTTTATTTTTAGATTTTTCAGAGCGTTTTCAATTTTGTATGTTTCAATTTTCATAATTTAAATTTGCAATGTCTATGTTCCATTATTTCATTTTTGATAAGTTCATTTGATATTCTAGTATTATTATTGTTGGATATTGTCATCCTCAAGCTCTCTGCCTTTGTCGTAAAATAATCATTAAAGTAGTTTGCAATCTTAGATGGTTGTGTCAGGAAGTTTCCATCCACTTCTATAAATGATATTGCACGCCTCTTTTTTCTTCCTGTTAAATCATTAATTATATTCCATAGTTTCTTATTGTCGTTTTTAATATTGTCAATTTTAATTCCATAATACAGTTTCCTCTTGTTTCTATTTAGTTTTCTAGATTGATTTCTGAGTTTGCGATATAAAATCCAATCCTCTGCCTTTCCTGAGAAAGATGCTATTTCCTTTGCTTGTTCCCATTGCTTTATCAGTTGTTTTAGATCTTTATCCAGCCAGGGTGTTTCCTTGTTCTTTACTGTAAACCTTTTGACTGGAGCATGCTTGTTCACTATAGACAGAAAGGTATCATTAAACTTTAATATGGCCTCATCAACATTCTCTTGATTCATCACATCTGACCAATTGGCGCTTTTGATTTCCTCAATAAAATTTTCTTTTATAAACTTTTTATAAGATCTTTTGTTCAAAATACTTGGACCACACTTTTCTATTTTGGCTTTTCTTACTGTAAGAATTAGATTATGGTCGCTGCATCCAACTTGAATAGATAGCGTTTTTGTACAAAGTTCGTGAGTGTTCGTGAAGATGTGATCAATACATGTAGCTGTAACGGGTCCGTCCTGTTTTTGACATATTCTCGTGGGTTTATTAATCCACTGTATTAAGCCATTTGCGTTGGTGAAGTCAGCAAGTTTGGTTTTTAGTGGGCATTTATTTGCCAGCCAGTCTACATTCAGGTCGCCCATAAAATAGGTTTCTAAGCCTAGATTGCTGATTTTATCCAACATTTCTCCTATTAAACTCATATAATTACTGTCTGCCCTAGGTGGGCGGTACCAGCATCCCATAATCATTGGACTTACATAAGGTAGATGTACCTGTAACCAAATAGTTTCTACGTTACAGTCCATAAATCATTTCTTACTTTTGCTGGTCCTGTATATAAAAAGCCACGCCTCAGCCATAACGGTTTCTGTCCCTTCTGAATATATTGTACCCTTGTATTGCGATTTCTTCATCATCAAATGTGTCGTCTAGATGCGTCTCTGAAATCCCTAAAACATGCAGATTGTACATGTATAATAGTTCTTTTACATCCACTAATTTATTTCTTAAACTATTAATGTTAATATGTGCTATTTTAATCCCCTTTTTGGTATGTGTAAATCCTTCACCATAAAATGATATACTCCTGACAGTGATTAGAATCCTACAATGTGGGATTCCCTTAAGGCCTTTTTGGTGTACTACTATTTAGTCTTGTATGTACAATTAGTTTGTCATGCCTTAAAATGCTATGTTTCCTTTAGCTCTTTCTTCCTTCATTTTAGGTAGTAGTTCTTTTCTCCTTCTTATGGTTTCTTCTGTATAATCTTCATTAATAAAAACCTTGGTTCCTTTTAGATTTTGGCTCTCTGGAGGGCCATTTGCCTGTCACTCTGCTTAAGGATCTTGACAAAAATTGACCTTGGCCTATTACTACCCTCCGTCCTCCTTCCTATATACGTTGTCAATTGCAATGTTCTTAGGCAGTTGTAATTTGTCAGTCAGTAGTAGGGTTGGGCACCGAGAACCGGTTCCTATTTGGAACCGGTTCCTAAAGTCCGGTTCCGGAACCGTTAAGAAGACGTTTGTATTTTGATTCTTTTTTCGATTCCTAAATGCCGGCGATGCGGCCCGCACTAGTTTGTTTCTGGGGTTTATTGTATTAGGTATTACCGGTACTGATATTAACAGTCAATGGTATTACTCCGCCCGGCGAAAAAATAAAATAAAAAATTACTCCGCCCGGCGAAAAAATAATAATAATTACTCCGCCCGCGAAAAAAAAAAAAACTCCGCCCGGCGTGCCCCGCGAAACTTCACTTGCCTGAACAATAGACTGAACATGGACCGAAGACGCCGTTCGAAAGTCTGGCTTTATTTTAGTTTAAAGAAAGATGGATTAGCACAGTGCAACACCTGTGAAAAATATATTAGTGCTAAAGGAGGATGTACAACTAATATGAAAAAACACCTTCAGCAACTACATGGTATACAGTGTGGTAACGAGTGTACTGTGTTTGATGTGTTGCGTCGCTCTCCTGCTCCCGTCGCTTCCTCCACTTCGGACAGTGAAGTTCAACAATCAGCCAGCAACTCTGCATTGGAAACGGAATCAGGTATATGAAAATTATTTTTGTCTTATTCTTCACAGACAAGCTAAAGTTTTAATATACTACCAGTTGCTAAAATTGTGTCAAATCTGTTCATAGTTGATTCAGTTGAACGCTCGCAGAGTGATGCTGCTAGCATCAGCCAGTCTGCTGCGGCTGCTGCGTTAACCGGCCAGAGACCCCGGCTAGTAAATAGAGAAACCCCATTCACCTTGGCAGCAAGGGGAAAGCTGTCAGCGGAGCAAATTGCCGAGTGCCACAGAAAAGTAACGGCGTATGTGGTAAAAAGGCTGCATCCCCTTAGCGATGTCGAGTCGCCCACATTTAGGTAACGTTAAGTAAATAAGATTAACATTAAGCTAAATAACTTAGCGGTTAGCTACTTTATCTACCCCTGTCTTAAGTTACAGTAACAGTTCAGGTTTAACTTAATTGACAGATTTGTTTTATGCACAGTGCTCGTTTCACAACATATGTGCAGAAGTGTGTGTTAATTGCACATTGTTTTTATGCTCTGTTTAAAGTTGTTATTTTGTTTTTTTACTAAAGATATGTTATGTTTGCTTTTGCATTTGCAGGGATATGATCCATTCAATAAACCCAAAGTACACCCCCCCCCCCTACAAGGGAGTATTTAACAAATAGATTGATCCCAGCATGGTACCAGGTGGAAAAATCTAATGTGATCTCAGAGCTGAGTGAGGTTAGTCACATAGCTCCCACTTGTGATGGCTGGACTAGCCTAACCCAAGACCACTACCTGACTGTCACAGTGCACTATTTAGTGGAAGGCAACATGAGGCAGAAAGTTCTTGCAACAAAAGCTGTGTACACAGCCCAGACAGGAATTGTCGTGGCAGAGGAAATCGGCGACATCCTGAAAGAATTGTGTGTGTTTGATAAAGTAGTAGCTGTTACTGTGGATAATGCGGCCAATATGGACGTAGCCATCAAACGGCTACAATTTGTGAAGCTCGGCTGCTTCGCTCATTCACTAAACCTAGCAGCACAAAGTCTGTACTCCAGCAGCTTGGTGGCTCAGTGGACTGCAAAGATTCGTGCCATCATCGTCTGGATGAAGAGGTCGTCAATGGCAAAGGTGGTTCTACGAGAAAAGCAGGATGTCCTAAGTAAGAATCAATGTCTTTAATTGGATACCAGGATCAAATTGAAGCAATTCCTCTCTTTTAGTAGTGCACTGCACCCAGTGTACATTTGGCTGGTATTACAGTAACATTAGTAAAACAATGCAACATTACATATCTGTCTGATTACACAATATAAAAGTTGCATGTCATTGATGTCAATTCTCTATGTATTTGTGATTTTCTTGTTCGTGTCAGAACTTCCTCAACATTCACTGATTCTCGATGTGAGAACAAGGTGGAATTCTCTCTATCTAATGATCGAGAGATTCCTTGAACAATACCCTGCAATACAAGCAGCCAGCTTGGATCAACGCCTAAGAAAGAATATGGAGAGGGACAGGTAGAGAGAGAGATGGATACACAGGATATAAGAATAAAATAAGAGAGTGTATGAATGTGCATAAGGTTCTAAGAAAGAAATTGGCACACTGTTTTGCTGTATTATACAGTGGAATTAATTTAAAGTCACTTGTCAAATAGCACTACTTTTGTTTAAAGAGACAAAAAAAAAAATCTTTATTTGAACTGTATTGAAAATGTATTCTTTCGCACACAGGCTTGATCGGCTGACAGAAGGGGATTTCACCAAGGCAGAACACTTCATCAGGCTGATGCGAGTTCTTTACACCTGCACACTCTGTGTTTCCACAGAAAAAAGCCCATCAGCTGGACAGATCCTGCCGATCATCCAAAAGCTTGAGAAACACTTTAAATGGAGACACAGCATTTGTAGCGGACTTGAAGAAAAGGGTCTGGGGAAACCTATCTGCCCGGTACAAGGTAATGACTGAGGCTATAAACGAACGAAGACTAAAATTAGATTAGATACTTCTGTTCCTGTGGCTTGATGCAATAGTAGTTTTGTTTTTATTTTAAAGAATGAGGACATCAGGTTCTTCTTGGAAGAAGCCACTGCCTTAGATCCCCGCTTCAAGAATAAGATGGACAACAATGCTGCAGTCTGGGAACGGATTAAGGGGAAGTTGCTGACAAACTCTGAGGAGGTGAAATGTCATTCATATACAAATATATACATTTTATATTTAATTAGTATTTTACATCATCCATGCAGTAATCATTAACACTGTACTGTTTATACTTTTTTAATCACCTTGCTACAACAACTCTACTGTTAATCAATAAAGTGCCTTTATTAACACATATTCTATTATAGACTCTGACAACTCTTATATTCTATCCATCTTTCTATGTCTACCTGTCCCTCTCCATTATGTTCTCTGTAGTCAGCGGCAGTCCATGACCATGCAGAAGAGTTAGTGTGACGCAGGGCGAGGGAAACCAGGAAGGTCTGAAGACTGACAGTGAAGAGGAAGAGGAGAATGTAAGTAGATTACTGAAATTATATCTGGTATATTTCTAATGTTTTTTTATTGATAACTATTATGTCCTGTGTTTGTTAAGCAGCCTCCTCCTTCCAAACAATCCAAAAAGTCTCCACTGGAGGAGCTTTTTGCTGAAGAGGATGCCATGAAGAGGACCTCACAGGAGGGGGTGATGTCTACGGAAAGTCGTGCTGAAAGGGAGATCCAGACGTACCTGGAAACCCCACCAATCATCACATCATCTGACCCTGCAGCCTGGTTCTGGACCCAGAAACAAACTTATCCTTTACTGTCATGTCTTGCCTTCTCATATTTATGTGTCCAGGCCTTCTCAACACCTAGTGAACGGGTCTTTTCAACTGCAGGAAGCACAATCTGTGCGGAACGGTCGCGCTTACTGCCCGAGAAGGCAGACATGATAATCTTCCTTAAAGGGGGGGTATTATGTAAAATCGACTTTTTCAAGCTTTATATCATGTTATTATGTCATTCCCTCATTAAACACATGCCTGGAGTGTTGCCTTGGCTCATTCACATATTTTTGAGTAATCAGTAAAACTTAGACGGCAGCCATTTTAGGTGTAGCTATGCCTCAGTCCTCCTAGGAACGCCCCCACCTCCTGGAGACGCCTCTGGACCTTTCGTCACCAGCCAAGCCACCAACCACTGCTCCTCAGCTCAGCAGAGCCCCCTCCCCGCACAGTAGTGTTGTTTAGATGCCACAGCAGTGTGCTGAAGGGGGCGTGTCGGAAAGCTTCTTAAAGAGACAGAGGCCTATTTCAAGACGTTCAGTACAGCCATTTTGAGAGAGCAATTTTATTCAAGGCAGTTATTTTAATTGACTGCATATACAGACCAACAGAAGGTTACGTCATCATTGTAGTATGCTATAGACTGGTGCTATTGAAAAAAAGCATAATACCCCCTCTTTAACAAAAATTGTTTATGATTTGTCAAAACTGCACCAGGGTTTGAGTTTCTTTTCTTTTTTTGTTCCATATGTATCCATCTGAGCTGCAGCTATTTGCTTTATAGACTTTCTGGAGAGAAAATAACCGAAAGTTGGCACCAAAAGAATTTTAGTTTTTCGATACCACCCCAACTGGAGCTTTTCGGTCAGTACCAAGTAGGCACCGTTTAACGGTACCCATCCCTAACCACATGTAATCTCACGCCATCACAGAAAAAGCAATCTAATGGCATCCAGGATAAACATCGATCATCTGTTGGATTGGCCATAATATGTGTTAATTACAATTGTATGGTACATATTTGAATTATATTAGGACAATGCAAGTCGGTTTAACATATTTACCCGATGTTTAGATCTCACTCGTTTCTGAGAAATCAATAGCTAGCGCTCATGGCAGTGAAAGAGCAAACTTCCTCTGCACGATCCCTAAAGTGCAAATACAAGTGTGGTGCGCCCTCTTGTGGTGTAACAGAACATGAGTTTTATCACTGGGCTACATTTAAATACTTATACATTTGAGCCTTGTGCTCTGTACACACAAGCTATAATGATTTGTTGCTTTGTTTCCAATTCAGTCTCCACCGCCACACATTCTAGAAGACCTTCAAAAGGCATAGAGATCCTTTCAACAATCTTACATGTGTATGCTTCTTTGACACAGACTATATCCTTCAATTCTCATTGTCCTCGTTGTCAGACAGCCTCTGCTCAGCAGCGTCCATTCTTTTTTAGTATCTTCAAGCCCATTTCGTAAATCACTCACTTCTTCTCTCAGTGCGACAAAGTTCCCAGACGTCTCAGTGTGAAATGCTTTTATTTCATTCAGTATTTCAGCCATACCAAGCGCGACGGCGTTGCTTGCCTCCTACTGCGCCTCAGTTCCATTGTCTGGGTCAATTTGTTTGGTTTTTTCATTCTCAGTTTTTCTTATCAAAGCCCTTTAGTGGGAAGTTCTAGTGAAACACCACGATTTTTCCGTAAGAGAACAGTTTATAGTCGCAGTAGTTACTTCAGCTTAAGCAGCTATACATCATACAGGGGTCAAAATTATCATACAAATACAATAGTTATTGTACATCTGGCAACGCTGGTCAGACCCTACCATATAGCGATTCATGTGCATTAACCTTTACATGGGCACATTTTCAATTTGTGTGCAATTCGTATTGTTCATTATGTGCGCTGTCCTGATCAAATAAGCAAACCCTGTCATTATTATTACTACAATTGCCTCCAACTGTATATGGAAATATGTAAAGTCTGTTTCTCTGCACTGTTTATATCGTTTAGATAGTTTTATATTATAGTTTAATTTGTTATAGTTTAATATCTTTGCTTTCTTCTTAAAGTTATTATCCTTGTATTAAGGTATCTTTATTCTTTCTTTATTCTTTGATTGCAAATAACCCTTTATTTGGTTGCAACATTTTTCTAACTTTGTGCACTTTACCTTAGTAAAGTTAGAAAAGGTAAAGTGGATTTTGCCAATCCGCTATAAAAGGTCCTTTTCCGCATCACCTATCCTCTCCACCTTTCTGATGTCACACCTGCTGTGGGACTCAGCTTGTCCGGGGTTGTCTAATTGTTAGTCGCGTCGGGAGTGTCGAGCCGGCGTGACCAAGGCTAAAGGCCAGCAACATTGCCAGCAACTTCCATGCCTCGATGGTAAGCGCGTTGTTACTTCTTTCTTTTTAGCTTGTAAAGTGTATTTTTGTATATTTCCATGGTCCGTGCAGCACCATCATGCCTCCCCTGTTTTGTTGTCTCCTGTTTATGTCCTGTTGCTGTGCTGAATGTACCTTCTCCGGAGGTGGCCTGTGTTACGCTCTGGACTGAACTTTGAAAGCAAACCCAAAGAAAAAATAAATTAAATAAATATAAATAAATAAATTCAATAAACAATAGCCTATATATATTTTTGGTAAATCATTTGCCTTTGCCATAGAACCTTGTTAAACCTTAGTTAACAACTACTAAACATCCCCTCCAGTCTGCTACTTAAGAGCTGCTGTAACAACTGAATTCTTTCACTGTGAGATCAATAAAGTCGTATCGGGTCTTGTCTCTTTGTAATGATTCATAAAACCTCTAGAATTCCCCTGGAGACGTTTGCTCCAAGTGCTCCACAAAGGCAGATTTTTCGATGATGCACGCACACGGCTAATTGGGAAAGCGGTCCACGTTCGGTCTGAGACAAAGAAACCTCCCAAACCTCTGCTCCACCGACTCTGGGCTGAATCTGCAGTCACCAGACGTCAAGGCTAAAGCAGAGCTCATGGAATATCATGAGGATGAGACAAACTCTTAACAATATGTGTCTGTATAGTGTTAAGTTTTCAAAGTGCTTTTATATAACGTTGGTATATGGTCTGGGCAAGAAGAGGACTAAGTCGATAATTTACTGTAGGTGAATTCATTTCTTTGTCAGATTACAGCTTGTGGAACTGAACTTCTGTCCCTGCCGCCCACTGTGTGAAGCTGCTCATTTTCAGCCCAGCACCAGACAGTTCAAAAGAGGAAACCGCCTGTGGGAGTGTCTATCTCTGTGTCAAATGTTGCCTCTCTTGTTAGGGCGAGAGCAGATTTGATACGTTTCGTGACCGTTTTGAAGCTACATTGTCAAAACAGTCCAGGTGATGTTTTGGCCGTGTCACGAGAGACGCTCATCCGTGGTACGACTCGCAAAACATAATGGCAAACATGCTCCAATTAACCAGCCAGGCACTTTTTTTGGCTGCTTTTTCTTTTTTCTTTTTTTTACCCAAATATATTTGATTGAATTTACAGTTAAAATCGCATTGCTCACTCACACCCTTACTGCATTCAGACACGCATAAAGATTCACAGTGGTATGCAGACATTATTTGAGAAAATACTTGGATATTGTATACATCCATCCATCCTGCACTGGCTCAGGATCAGCAGACCATCCAGTCCATAGCAAGATGGATGAGTATTACTCAGCAGCAAGGGCTCCCAGGAAGCGATCGCTGCATCATAAGAATAAGAAAGATAATCATCTTCATAACTATATATACTAAGAAGTATAACAGTACCAAAGATTATTTAACACCATCAGACAAGTAAGTGTAAAAATAATCAGAAAAAGTAAATATTTGTTTTAATAAAATAATAATAATTTTATGTAGAAAAATGTGTAGAAAAATGCCTACAAGTTATGATTCAATATATGTCAATAAAGGATTCCAGGTTAATTCCCATTTATTCATATTTGTAGAGTTTATAAATCTTATTTTTCAAGAGTCATTACGTTCACAAGTTCAGTTAGAGGTTTTCCACTCTTTGAGAATGAGTCTTTTGGCCAAAACAGTCCCAAGAAGCAACACAGCCCTAATATGCTGTGAAAGATGTTGTGTTTCTGAAGACCACCCAAACAGGACCATATCCCTGTCCGGGACAAGGTTTCTCTGATACACCCCTGAGGCAAAGATGCTGGACCAAAATGGTTGAATAATAGGACATTCCCAAACGAATGCGACAGTGAACCTTCAGCTGATTTACATTTATCACATAATGGAGATACATCCGGATAAAATGTGTGTAATGAAAGTTTGGAGTGATAGAAACGATGAATCACTTTAAACTGCATGAGCCTGTGTCTGCTGTTAATTGAGCAATTGTGAATTTGAGAGAGTGTCCGTTCCCATTGTTGTTTGGGTATTGTTGTTCTTAGTTCCTTTTCCCATGCTTTTTAACACCGTCTGCTGATGTGATGGGTACAATGAAACAACTGGCAAATTTAGCAATAAGCTTTTTGCCTGTGGGTGATAAGTTAAGTATTTCTAAGAGACGATGATTTTCATTTAACAACTGAGAATTTGATAAGTTATCTTTGGTAAATTTCCTTAACTGCAAATAGCGAAACCAAATAGATTGGGACAGACTGAATTTAATTCGCAATTGCTCAAATGATGCAAGACTGCCCTCTAGGTAAACATCTTTTATGCATTTAATCCCATTTAAGTGCCAATTAAGAAATGTTCTGTCTGTTATAGATGGAATAAATGCATGATTGTGGCATATTGGTGAATACATAATTACATTGAGAAAATGGTGGCTTCCCCTCTTCAGGTCGGTGGAGAGTCCTTGCCCCAAGTGGAGGAGTTCAAGTATCTTGGGGTCTTGTTCACGAGTGAGGGACGGATGGAGCGTGAGATCGATAGACGGATCGGTGCGGCGTCAGCAGTGATGCGGTCGCTGTATCGGACTGTTGTGGTGAAGAGGGAGCTGAGTCAGGGGGCAAAGCTCTCGATTTACTGATCGATCTACGTTCCCACCCTCACCTATGGTCATGAGATCTGGGTAATGACCGAAAGGACAAGATCGCGAATACAAGCGGCCGAAATGAGTTTCCTTTGCAGGCTGGCTGGGCGCACCCTTCGAGATCGGGTGAGGAGCTCAGTTACCCGGGAGGAGCTCGGAGTAGAGTTGCTGCTCCTTCACGTCGAAAGGAGCCAGCTGAGGTGGCTAGGGCATCTGTTCCGGATGCCTCCTGGTCGCCTCCCTCGGGAGGTGCTCCAGGCATGTCCTATTGGGAGGAGGCCTCGTGGAAGGCCCAGGACACGCTGGTGGGACTATGTCTCCGAGCTGGCCTGGTGTCGCCTCGGGGTCCCACCAGAACAGCTGGAGGAGGTGTGCGTGGATCGGGAAGTCTGGGCATCTCTGCTGAGACTGCTGCCTCCGCGACCCGGCCCCGGATAAAGCGGAAGAAAATGGATGGATGGATGGATTTTTACTTACTTCAAGATGTAAGGCCATGAGGTCAATTTTGTACATTGTAATACATTTAGACATCCGGACTTCATAATTCTTAGCTATTTTCAAACCGAGATAAGATATATTGTTTTCTGTGACTTTAATAGGATTTTGACTGATTTTAACATTTTCTCTTAAAACATAAGCTCGCTTTTGGACCAGTTTATTTTATAACCAGATATTCTGCCGAAAGAGTCTACATGTTTTAAAAGAAGTGGTAATGCAATTTCTGGATCAGTAAGTGTAACAAGTACATCATCTGCATAAAGTGAGATGAGACTCTCTGATGAGCCCACTGGAAATCCTTTAATATTGGGGTTCATTCTTAAACCAATAGCCAGTGGTTCTTGGGCCAAATTGAAAAGTAAGGGGGAAAGGCAGTCGCCTTGTCTCACTCCACTATGCAATTCAAAGCTGTCCAATACCATATTGTTGGTTATGACATATGATTTTGGTGCAGAATAAATTATTTTCACCCATTTTATGAAGTTTTCTCCCAACCCAAATAGTTTGAGAGCATGAAATAGATAAGCCCACTCAATTGAATCAAAAGCTTTGTGGGCATCCAGAGTCAAGACAGCTGCCCTTGTGTTTGCTGTGCAGTACAATAAATTCAATAACCTCCACACATTACCGAAAAATAATTTCTGTTATGCGGTTGCTTAATCTTGTTGCAAGTACTTTAGTTAGAACTTTATGGTCTAGATTGAGCAAGGACATAGGCCTATAACTGGCTGGATCGAGTGGATTTTTCCCCTTTTTCGGTATTACACATATATGGGCTTCATATGAGGAACTTGGAAGCTTGTTGTTTGAGAAAGAGTCATTTAACATTCTAAGTAGCATAGGAGACAGTATTTCACTAAAAGCTTGATAGAACTCCGCTACAAATTCATCCGGACCAGGACTCTTGTTCACGGGGAAAGATCTCAATGCCTTTACAAGTTCTTCAATGGAATTAGTATTGTCTAAAGAATTCTGCTGATTTGGACTCAATTGAGGTAGAGTTAAAAAGAGTTTAAAAAATCACTGAGATCATTAGCCAATGTAGCTGAATTGGATTTATACAATTTTGAACAAAGGTCTTTGAAGACATTGTTAAAGTGATAGTCTGGAAGTTGTCAGAAAAACAGAGAGAGAGGGTCTCTTTAAAAAAAAAAATGGCTCAAGCTCCCTCCCCCTCCCTTCCTGATTTGTCTTGGAAGCCACGCCTGTTTTCCCACGAGGTTCAATGGGCCAAGAAGAGAGGATGAGAGACATTACGTGACAGTGTCAACAATGGAGTTATCCGAGGTTAGGATGCATTTTATGTTTGAAAATCTTTGAGTTTTTTGACTGGGATAACCAGTTATGCAGCTAACTTTGTACTGAAATTTAAATTAAACTGGCATATCCAGTAAACACGTAGTTTTGATAATTTTTGACGTGGTTTATAGCATGCGGCATTGTTTACCTCTGTGATATGCTAACAGCTAGCATACATTTACTGTCCTCTAGTCTTTTTTGTGTTTTAGACCACTTTAGATTTGGGCCAAATTGCTGTTGTTTTCTCTAATTATTTTAACTTTTGTCATCTTCATAAGAGCTCTGTAATGGGAGGATCCTCCGATGAGGAATATATCCCACCTGCAGCAGCATCACTCAGACGAGCTCCAAAAAGAAGCTGAGCATCTACCTCTCAGGGCCGTGGCCAGGGGCGAGGCCGCGGTCAGGGTCGTGGAAGTGGTCAGGTGCGAGGAGACCCAGCTGTGGACCTTAGTGTGGAGGATTCAGCCCGTGTTCATGAGCTAAGAACGCAGAGGCTACACTTCGAACGTGAGAAGTCTGCATAAACATTTACTTCAATTGTAATGAACCGTAACCAAACTAAACTTTATTTTTATATAGGGACACATACAAAATATGACTCTGGAGCAGGCTCAGGACGTGTTGACAAGGGTGGTGGACTGAGACCCGGGTGTTCTTTTTGACATCCTCTCTCACTCTGCTACCTCCTGGAAGTAATGCGCCCACTGAAAATCAGCCCCCCTGGTGCACATGTGCTCACTGCCGGGAAATGCCAACTGATATTGAAAGAAAATGCTGCCTGCACCCTCCAGAGCACTGCATATCTACAGTGCCACATGTAGAGACATATATCATTCAGAAAGGAGTCTTGTGCTTGGCCAGGCGACTTTGGAACGAGTTGCGTGCTATGGTTGATGGACCGGACAATGGAGAAGACAACCGTCTTTAAAAATTAGAGACACATTTCCTGATCCTAATGAGCACTACACTCAGAGCCGGTGCTGACCCTTCTGGGGCCCTAAGCAAAATCCACTCGGGGGCCCTACAGTTCGCATCCCATGGCTATTCGATGAAGAGCGAACCCATTTATGTACAAAAATAGTTCCACTGTACAGTAGTGCAGGGCAGAAGTGGAACATAACCTCAATTTGGGCCCACTGTGCTCCACTGTGTGACAACCACTAACCACTAAGCCACTGTCAGACTGGAGTTTAGACACCACTAGTCTATTTTCCCTCCACTTTTTAAAATGCTAAAAGGTCACTGACCCAGTTTGGGAACCACTGACTTTAAAACTAACTGAAACCTGCACCTGATGGTTATATTTTTATCTTACCACTGAGAATCAGATAGACAGTAATTTGTTTTATGCTTTTTGGCTTGTTCTCTCCTCTATTCACTGCATGAACTGCAGGATGTGAAATAGAAATTAACAGTGTCATTATATGTCGGACAGAGGAGGACAGACTTTAAGCTCTCGGGAACATCTTGAATGTGTGTGATGTTGTCATGTACCTTGGCCACATCATAACTGATCGTTTAACAGATGGGGACATTTACCGTCAGTGCCAGATGTTTTATGCATAAGCGAACATTCTGTCTCGGGAATTCTCCTCCTGCTCTGTACACGTGAAACTTGCTCTGTTTCAAGCCTACTGCTCATCTCTGTACACCGCGCATCTGTGGGTGAATTATAAAAAGTGCAGTTTCCAGAAACTTACAGTTGCATGCATTGAGAATTTTATGAAAAAAAATAATAAAAAAACCTGATGGACAAGTGCCAGTGAACTCTTCGTGTCGAATGAGGGAACACTTTGCGTGCTGTCTTGAGAAACCAATCTATTCACCAAACTACTGGCCTGATACTCTACAGTACTCGAAACAACAAGATAGTTGCCCGGTCTAAGCAGAGTAAACATTAGGCGAGCAGCGCCCGGGCCGGGGGACGGGAAAGCCGCACGGGATGCGAGCATGAGGCGAACACCGGGAGACGGCCCGAGTGGAGGCGCGAGCGGACAGGCACTCACGCGTTGGGAACTTGGGAGTGACAGGAGGAAGGCGGTAGGTCTCTCCTGCTCATCCTCTTCAGCAGACTGCTCCATTTCGGTGTTGTATGTGGCAAAGTAGGCGGAGAGTGAGTGAGCGTTGCCTGTCAAACAGCCTGTCACCGTAACAACGCTCATTAATCAGTGAAACACTGTGATTTGACTGAGATGCGGGGCCCTTGCAGCAGTGGGGGCCCGACGCACCTTGCGTAATCTGGTATAGGAAAAACCGGCTCTGACTACACTGGATTTATACCACGCCGATTGTAGTTTACGCTTTCGCTTTGTTTTATAAGAATAAAGAATTCAATATAATGAAGCCTTGTAATTTCAAACACATTGCCTAGAAAAACTCTTGCACAGAAATAGCATTCTCATAACATGCAAGGAACACATCTGGTTACAGATATAAACACTGGTCAATAACTTTTCAACAAACTTTTATTTATAGAAACTTTATTTCCAAAAAAAATACACTATTGATGTCATTTTTGTGGCAATAGTTGATCTGTAACAAACAAGGATAAAGTATGTTTTATGGATATATAGATGAATGCATTTTCAGCAAACCCAGTCGTCTTGGGTCTGAGGCTCTCAATTTTGCAGGGCGTGGGAGTCCTTTTTTGTTGTTCAACCTTGCAGCAACAGCCATTGTCTGGAGCTCTGGGATATATGAATAGTCCTTCTCAACCTTCACTGTGTAAATCCTCCAGCACCTAGACTTCTTATTGAATACTTTCCGGTATCTCAAATAGACAAAATGATAGAAAAAAAAGTAAATCATAGAAAAGCAATGAAGACGCATAGTTTACAAAATGTGAACATACTGTATAGATCCATCAGCATTCCTTTTTGGAGGTCTGTGTACATGATGATTGTAATCTAGAGCTGCAAGTTGCATTCTAGTGTCCATAATGGGCGGGTCATAGCTGAATCTTTTGCTGGCTTACATAAGCAAATGACTGTGGAATGCTTCCAGGCGTGTAGTTGATCTACGAGGAAAATTGCGTATAATTTGGAGCTTTTCTTCTATAATATTTTTATTTTTTATTACAATACCTAAACTTCAGATACTTGGGCACTTCTTTTAACCAACGTTCTTTTAGAATGATCTCCTTGAGAGTGTAGTGCGCCGTTGACCCTTTCACTAGCCGCTCTTTCTCCCGTTCACTTTCCAGTGGGTCATGCTGGCAGGCATCCAGAGACCACTCATGTTCCCCAGTGACATGATGCAGTAAGCCCAACCACGTGGTCTAAAAGATAATTATTTTATTGATGGTGTGCACATCGAAATAGAAACATCAAAACATTGAGTTGCCAATCAATGGATGGCATTACCGACTTGGCACTCATTATGCTGCTGTTGTTGTGATATTTAGAACATTCAGAACCTATAATTATGTACTGTGAAAGTCTTTTATTTTATAAACTTACAAAAACTCGTCATATGTGTTTGCTTTATTGCAGCAGAACCAGAAATGATTACATATGTCTTTGTTCCACTGAAGTAATATGGAACATCCTTTTTGCTGGCCAGCCTACACAGAAAAGAAACAAAAATCAAATACATGTACAGTATAAATGCACAATAATCATCTTTCACAAAACTCGTTATTTTACTTACTGCGTGTATCTTTTTGCCCAAGCTCTTAGCTCCATGCCACATATCATAGGTGTGCTCCACACCACTGTCTTTGTAGCATTTCCTGTGTCAGGATTATAAATTAAAATTAAAAATATATTTGATGTGTCCAATTACTATTTTCACAACATAAATATCATGAGACTTACTGAAAAGAGTAGAAATCTGTGTGTGTGCATCGGTACACACTTCTGTAAGGTTGACCTCTCCCTTCAGCTGATTAAAACTCTTTATGAAAGCCTCTCTCTCCATTGTTGTGGAAATCCTACCACATCTTCTTTTGTCTTCATTTTTGATGGACATAATTTTCATAGTCTCATTGTCCATCAAGGTGTAAGTACAGTACTGGGCAGATAATCCAGGGCTGTCCATTCTTCCATCACCTGTGTTCATTATTTAAAAATACAGTAAATAACAGTTTTCACTCACATATGTGACCAGCCACAGGAATGGGGACACAAGTCGATTTTGGGGATTTTGAGATTTTCACAGATTATTAAAGTGTAGTCTCCAAGCTTTCCAACGATGTGTAACACATGGAAATCTGATAATATTTGGAGGTGTAGCGGTGATTTGAAGTTAACAACTCCAAAAAGCCCAAAGGCCTGAAAAACCTCTCCAAAGTTTTGGGCCATTCTCACCTCTCTGCTGTTGGGAGTGACAATAGGGCTCATTTACATCTCATTGGGATAAGCCATACCCCCTGTCAAACTCCCCCCTCAAAGCAGTAAAGCACAGGTATTAAGTCATGCTGTATGAATACTTGTGCACTCCCCACTTTTCAAAAATAACAGAAGCATGTATCAATTTGCTTTCACTTCACAGTTGTCTGTTACTTGTGTGTGAACTTTTAGTAAAAAATTCAAAATAAAATCTTTATGTTTATGGTTGTAAACATGACATGTGACAGTGAAAATGCTGCTGCGCTTCTCCCCAGTCCCTCCCTGTGTCCGCTCTACTCACAGCCTTTTTGCGTGGCATTTGTTTGCTAAAGCATGTGTCAACAACACAACTGAAAGCAGCTCTGCTTCTCCTCCTCCGCGGTGTTTACTCAGTATGTAAATAGACACAGACAAAGTCACGCCCCTACTGCACGCTCCGAAACCCACCTCAAACTAGTCATTTTGAACCTAAAAGTTTACGCTTTTAAATATACTAATACAGCTAGCTTAAACATGGAGAGGCTACTTCGTGACTTCAACTGAACGATTCTGCACAAAAGTGAAAATCACCAATTTCCCCCAAAAAATCTTTGTTTGCGTTTTTCTCGAGACACGGGCTGCCGACTTGTGTCCTTGGAATCCATGGCGGATCACATATATAATAAATTAACACCAAAACATACCTAGAGCAACAACAACACTTTCTCTGTCATTGACCTCAGCAATAACTGCTGCCCCTTTCTCTTCCCAGAAGCTCTCAGTGGCGTCATGACAGTATTAATCTTGGATACGGTAGAAAGTGGACTTGGCAACCATGCCCATATTCATGTATTTAAACAAGAGGGCTATTTTAGAATAGTTGTTACCAGATAAAAGTATGTTGGTTGACAGCATAAAGTCACCAGACTGCATGCCAAATTTAAATTTAGGCTGGGAGTTTCACTTCCAGACAACATGACCATTGGGACAAATTAAAATGAAATAAATTAAAAAGAGTCATATGAATACATTATTGCAAAAAAAAAACAAGTTGTATTGCAACAATGAACTATAGATGCACATACCCATTTCACAAACATAGCTGTTCCTCTGGTAGAAATGTCTATGTGGTGTGCTGGGGCTCCACACTCTGATGAATATTGATCTTTGGCTGTGCATATTTGTACTGGAATAAGCAGGAACTCTGCAAGTTGCTGCTAGCCTGGCTAACGCCAGACTAAAATCACAAGTGATATTTAGTCTGGGGACCACCAATTCATTTTCCCGTAGGAGAGGTGTGGTTTACATTGTCCATAGCCGTTTATTGGGCGCTACGAATGTCTCTCGTGGTCTGCACGTAGCCATAGCCAATCGCATCATGGTATCAGATGACGTATGACGTACCTGCTGTAAACTTTTGAGCTAAACTATTTAGAACACGTTCTAAAGCTTGATGGAAAGATGGCGTCGCGTCTGCTGCTGTCATGTTGGATCCGTAAATATTTTTTTATTTATTTTTATCCCTAAACAAACTACAAGCTTCCGTATGTCAAATAGCGCGTCATCGTCTTACCGTCCCTCCTCGTTCTGTGATTGGTGCCCAAATCCATGGAAAAATGTCGGCCATGGTCCCCAGGCTGTTGTGAAGTTCGAAAAGATTCGAGCGCACACAGCAGTCTGGCGTTAGCCAGGCTAAGTTGCTGCACACACTTGTGATAGACAATTGAAGCCCGCTGACCAACAATGTCTCCAGAAACAGCCACCTTATATTTTTCTGGTACAGGCACTGGATCATCGTGGGGTACTTCAGGGATGACAAAGTCATAAAGTGTCTCCTCCTCACTTATGTCCTGGACATTATCTAGGTCTATTTTACCTCTCAAAGAGGCCCCTGTCCTCTGAACACAGTGATTAAAAAAGTATTATTTACAAAGTTTTAAACATTCTGTTTACATACACATGCACTGTGTATGTAAATAAGAATTCCCATTGGGGGCAATAAAGTCATAAAATATATATAACCTTATGCGATATGGAGGTATGTATTCATCATCATCGCTGTCCTCATACGTGTCCATTTCGATTGTTTCTTCTTCCTCTGAAGTCGAAACATCTTCCGTCTCATAGTTGGGGACCATGTGTAGTCATCATCAGATTCAAGGCTGTATCATGAAAGTAACACTGAGTTAGTATGAGATTGGGGGGGGGGGGGGGTCTGAGCCTGTCGGCCATGTTGGATGCGATTAGGGGCAACCCCCAGAATTTCACGCATTCCTCATATTACAGAGCACATTAAATTTTGTGCATTCATGTTATGTCCTCTTTGCTCTAGGGGTGCAAGAAGGAACACAGGAGATGGAAGTAACTAAAACTGCAGATTTATTTTAACTAGGGATGGGACAAAATATTGTTTGGCGAAATATCGCGATACAAAACGTGACGAAACGCATCGAGTTAGAAAAAAATGGATCGTGAAATAAAAAAAAATAAAAAATAAATATTTTTTTTTTTTCATGTAAAGCATCTTTGAGTGTCCAAAAAAGCGCTGTGTCTGCTCAAAGATCACTGATTACACCAGAACATGTTGATATGTTCGTTTTTTTTAAGAAAAACCAGTCCTGAGATAACTTAACCTACTGTAGGGTTAGAGCAGCACTAAGGGAGTGTTCTTGTTTGTGTTTGGCCTGTTAGGCCTTGTGTTTCCCTGTGTGCAACTGAAACAAAAATAAACAAGTTGTTATTATACAGTAATATTTTTTTCTTTTTTGATATCGTATCGTGATGTATCGTTTCGTGACTCTGACATATCGAGGTGCATCGTATCGTGAGTTTAAGTGTATCGTCCCATCCCTAATTTTAACAAAGTAAGGTAAATGTGAACAAAAAGAGACCCAACGGGTATAACAAAAATAGTACTAACGAAATATAAAGCAGGAAAACGAACAAACAAGAAATGACTCAAAGAATTACCAAAACAGATTTAACATAGCTCCTAAACAATAAGTAAATTAAGGAACTAAACTAACACAAGTGTCTCAACGAAAATTAACTAGTCACAACAAAACATAAGGCTAGCCAATTTGTGACAAAACAAGAGACACACGACAGTCAAGGTTGGTGGACTGGGCCCCATTGATCCCAGCCGCCAACCTTGACTTCCATCTCCTGTGTTCCTTCTGCACCCCAGAGCAAAGAGGACGTAACACATTGGGGGCTCGTCCAGGATTTTTTAAACCCATTTTCCCGTGACTAAACAATTGCTGTTTTATTTTTGACAGAGTAGGTTTTATTTCAGTGAAATACCGAGGGGGAAAGCGTGCAGAATGGCTGTGCCCAAAAGTGTGGAGTTGCCACTGCTCACCCTTGAGAAGCTGGGCAAGTACAAAAAATACTAATTAATTCAGTATGCTGAGTCGCACCAAATTCCAATCGATAAAAGTCAAAGAAAGGTGAAAGAAGTGATCGCTGCCTGGTTGGTGGACCAGGGCTCCCAGGGCGTGGTAGACGTTAAGGAGGCTGAGGCTGTCGGTCAGCCTGTGGAAAAACAGGTCAGTAGCTCCGGGCTTGCCAGCTCTACTCCAAAAGATGAGGAGCGGTTGCAAACCCCTCCTAGGGCGAGAGGTGCAGTTGCTGGGGCTGGAGGACGGGAGGATCCCCCGTTCACCATTCCTCGGTTTAACGCTCTTTCGTCCTCTAACTCAGTCGGTTCCGTGAAGCTGTCATCCCGGCACAGAGTACGCTTGGAACAGCTTAAAATGGAGGCCGTTGAGAAGAAGCAAGAGCGCAAGGCCCACATGGAGTTACAACTAGAAATTAGGAAACTTGAAATCGAGGCCGAAACAGCTGTGAGGATTAGACGGCTTGAGCTGGAGGCCCAAAGCCGCCTCCCTCTCAACCCGCGACCCAGCCTACCTGCTGCCACGGAGGCCCTGTCTTCCCCCTCCCAGGCCAACGCATCCTTTGACGTAAGTAGATATGTCTCACTTTTCCCAAATTTTCGTGAATCTGAAGTAGACTCCTATTTCTCTGCCTTTGAGCGTATAGCCATTGCCTTAAAGTGCCCGAGTAAAATGTGGTCCATTCTGCTACAATGTAAAATAAATGGCAAAGCTCAGGAGGTTGTTGCCACGTTATCCCTTGCTGAAAGTATGAGCTATGAGTCTGTTAAATCAGCCATACTCCGCGCATACGAATTGGTCCCTGAAGCCTATCGGCAAAAGTTTCGAACCCATAGAAAAGAGTTTGCCAGGGAGAAAGGAACATTCTTTGACAAGTGGTGTGTTTCAGCTAAATGTGACGGTTTTTCAACTCTATGTGAACTTATGTTGTTGGAGGATTTTAAGAAAAATCTCCCAGACAAGGTGGTGGTTTATTTGAATGAACAAAAGCTACCACACTTGCTGAGGCCTCTGTGTTAGCTGATGAATTTGTGCTAACACACAGGAGCACGTTTGTAACAAGCCCCGTGGAAAAAGCTCCTCGGGTGGCCCCTGAAACACGCTCTGTTCAGTCCAACGGGAGTGTTTTTATTGTCACAAACCTGGACATGTTATCGCCAATTGTTTGACCCTAAAAGAAAAGCGGATCAGACTGCTCCCCAACCCAAAGGTGTCGGGTTAATTCAAATGGACTCTGTAGTCCCCGACACCACTGCCGACCCTTGTTTTGAGCCGTTCATATTTGAAGGCTTGGTCTCTTTATCTGGCGAACCTGTACATCAACGCCCAGTCCACATCTTAGACACTGGCGGGTCTCAGTCAGTAATTTTAGCCAGTGTTCTACCCTTTTCCCCTCAATCTTCGTGTGGGTATGGAGCTGTACTACGGGGAATTGAAATGGGTTACAGTCCTAGGCCAGTTCACTTTGTACACGTTCAGTCTAAACTTGTCACCGGCACTTTTCCTGTCGCTGTTTGTACAGAGCTTCCTATTTCGGGGGGTAGACATGTTATTAGGGAACGACATAGCGGGAGACAAGGTTACTCCTACTTTAGAAGTAGTTGATTCCCCGCAGTACAGCGACCCAGGTGGGGGCTCTACTGAGCTGTACCCGTGTGCGCCATTACGTGCGCGCAACTACGGAAAAATCCTGATGTAGACTTGTCTGATAGCATTTTTGCGTCTACTTTTTCAGATGTGCCTGAGCCTAAGTCTGAGACCCAGGCTGAGCTTAAACCTTTTATCGTGACGCAGGCTGCTGGTCTTGGTGACCAGTACGCCATATTGTTTGTCCCACTTGTTTGTTTTGTTTTGTTAGTTTGGCTGCTGGCCTTTGTAGCCAGTATGCCACTTTCGTCTGTGTTCCTTTGTTTGTTTTTCCAGGAACACTCGTTTTTGATTGCCTCAAGTTGTGTCTCCCGTTTGTGTGTTTCTGTGTCACTTGTTTTCGTTTAGGCCTATATGTGACACTTGTTTTTGAGACACTCGTTTAGCTTATTTCAGTAACCTTGTTTTGTGCACATTTTGGTTTCTTTAGGTTTAGTCAACCTCTGTTAACTTGTACATTTGTGTATATTGTAAATAGCCTTTGTTTGGTAATTTTTTGTTGTCCCATTGTTAAACTTACCCCTTTACATCCCTGGTATTAAAATACAACTTAAAGGGGCTGTGTGGACTTTAGCAGTTTTGTGCTCGCAATTGCCCCTCAGGCCAAACGCGTAACTGCAGCCTCCATGATAAGCTCGTGCATGAGGCGCTCAGGCTTTACGAGCACCAGAAATAACAGTCCCGTCCTGTTCAATTTACAGATTTGTAGGCATGACTTCAACTGAGGTAAGAAACGTTACTGTTTTGTAAGATATTTAGACCAAATCAGTTTGAGTGAATGTTTTCCAAGATAAAATACTTGAGCAAATGCAGCAAAGTGAATCGAGTGAAGAAGTAATACATATAAACGAATAATTGACGTTTGAAGGAGGAAAAAAAACAAACTCATATACTTTGTATGCATAAACATAGGCCTAATTGAAATAATAAAATAATTCCACCGGTTGATATGCTACTAGGAAAAGCCAAAATCGTCTCTTCAATTCCCTGTGCCAAAGTTAGCGTAGCTAACTCATAAACTATATTGTAAACGGCACATGTTCACTTTTTGTAGTCGTTTCACTGCTTATAAATCCGTGAACAGTCATGCTTATTTTGCGGCCAAGAAAAGCTAACATTAGCGACATTATTTTTGACATTGTAAATACAGCCCCATTACCACTGTTACTACTCAAATGTTTTGTAGGTACAGCACAATTACTTTTATTACTGACACTACTAGTCTGCTACTAATACTACACAACTTCCCTGTAGGTATAAAACTATTAGATCAACTCTTTTGGTAACTTCCAAATATTCCCCCAAATATGATTATTTTATGGCGTGTTTCAGTGAAGTTTGTACAACATGCACGGACAGCCGGACACCGTTGTTTTGAAGCATCAACTACACTTTTCCCCGCGTATTTAGTCATAATTTCTTACCTTTCAAGCAAAAATAAGCTGCGGGTCTTTTGAGAGATTCTCTTTTCCGATGTTTATTCCGGTTCTTTGCCTACGCTGATCAGACTCGACTTTCGCCTTTTTTGTCACACTCGAATCAACTCTTCGTTTCTTTTTGTTATTTGGGGTCTGGGCTGGAGTTTCGATGGTGCTTGAAGCCGGTCTCCTCTTATTCTCCGCTAAATCCATCCCTCCGAAGTTACCACTCGCGCTGCAGCGTCAGTATAGAGGAGATACAGCTAACGCTACAGCTGAGCGTGAACGCGCATTACGCATTACGCAGTTTGCTTGTTCGACCCGAGCATAAACTATTTAAGTGACTTTACAGACATATAGAGGCAATCGCGGTGAAAAGGCCAGGGCTCATTCTACTCACCAGGCATTGCTGGAGCATGTATGAGAAAGAAATTTTTAATTTGTATACATTTATTTGTGGTTAAACTTATGTATAGTCCCTTTAACTTCATCCATTTTACATCTTGGTTTTTGTTACTTCCTTTAACCTAGCAGAGCCGGGTTGTAACAATTCACGTTTTCGCCGAGACAGAGACGGATCTACGAATACGACAATGAAAAGACAGAAAGTAAGCAATGCAAAGAGATGAGGCCAAAGAAAAGGGACTTCACAGGAACAAGATCATACCAAGCGCAAAACGGCGGTATTTGGAGAAGCTTGCGGACATTCAAAAACATCGACCCATACGAGCGCCCTGCAGCGGAGACCTGGACCATTTACCTCCGTGCACATACATGCACATACATGGACATAGTAAACTACCTTGTATTTGGTGTAAGTTACTACACGATGCAGGAGTTTAAAAGCCACAAGTCTTTGGAAAGTTACGAGACTTTCTGCTGTGGCTGGGTGCAGGACTTGGCTCTACAAGCCTCCAGCTGGTGAAAACAGCGTTGTACTGGCAAAAGGTAATTTCTTTACATATGCGTTTTTTGTGTTTTGTAATCACATTGCATTTAGCGGACACTTCTTGACCAAAATGACAAAGTAATAAAGTACATGTTTCGTAAACACTACATTGTTACGAGATGTTCAATGTACACAAACGTTTCCAACATGTTTTGACAGGTCAGAGTTGATGCTGTGTCCATTTCTGTAACCTAAAAAACTGTATCCCATTGTTCCTACGTTTTCCATGTCTATCGTGTGAGGTATTGGAGCAGTTTTTAACACAGCAGTGACTTCCAGGCGGTAAAACAGTGCGGAATAGCAAGAACCTCCGCGGCGGGGGGGCTCTGTGCCGTGACGACAACTCCTCATTCTCAATACCCAAAAAGTCATGCTTCCAGAGAGCTGGAGACAACATTGTGAGTCACAGCCGTTCCTCTCACCTCTGCCTATTGTTATTCAATCAACACAAACTCTCACTGATCAAGCCTTGATCAAGGCCACTCCATGCTGCCCTACTGACAAGTATTGTATTGTGAGACATCCTGAGTGAATTAGCACATGGGTGCAAGAAACTCGTTATCACACTTTGTGCATTTGTTTCACCCTGTTGCTTTCAAATGTATCACCCCCGTATTGTATGTATGTATGTATAGAAGCCTCTGCTAATCTAATTTACTAAAATATTCTTACCTCTCAGATAAGCCCCCATGGATACTAGATAGTGCTGGAACAGCAATATGAGCAGGAAATAGTTGTTTTTTGAATGGCGTTGAAGTCTGAGCTCCTGATCTGGTTTGGTAACTGGAAAGTGGAAACATATAGTTATTTAAAATTGAAAGACATTGTGTAATTCTAATAAAATTCTTACAGAGTAAACTAAAAATTGAATCGTTTTTCCTTCAAAACAAACTGCTGGCCATTTATCGTACAATAAACTAATATTCTAGCACTACATTTTGAGTTTCACATTAGACATACTGCATGTCAGAAACGTCTTGACAACCCAATGCTGCATGATGTAATGCCAATATACACAGAAATATACGTAATCATGTGCATGTAAAGAGTGATAAACATCCACGGTGACCAGTATCATTGTTTACAGTAGGCTAACGTACTGTATAACTTTTTAAAGCGATGCAAACAGTTCATATTTAGCGCTTAGAATTTGCAAAAAGTATAACTATGACAGCAGCTAACGGACACACTAAATTCAACATAATTTGTCGCTATGAATACTTCAAAGTGTCATTTACCTGTCCATAAGAAACTTTGCCAAATCTTCATCCGTTCTGCATCCCTTGAGCACACGAAGGTCCCTCCTTCTGTTGAAGGACTGTCCGATATAAATTCTACTTCTATCTCGGAATCTTTTTTCAGCTAATTTAGTAGAAGGACTTTTGAACTGTTTAAATTTCTTTTGAGAAGTAGAAGGCAATTGTGGAATTGGTAGCTTCTGTTCGCGTGCTGGTTGTTCTTGCTGTTCCATAGCGGCGCTCTGGGCATAATGGCGGATATGAGAATCACTCTCAGCGCACACAACGCGTGCATGATGTGTCAATCATCATCTTGCTCGCATTTTATTGGTTAACGCCATCGGCGAGGGGACTCTTGAGTAGTTGCTGAGATCAGGAAAGGAGGGACTTAAAAGAAAATATTATAATACATATTTTTACTTACTTTATATCAAGATGTGAGGCCATGAGGTCAATTTTGTACATTGTAATACATTTAGACATCCAGACTATCACTTTAATATCCTGTAAGTCTGTACATATTTCCCCTGTTTTTGAGCATATTTTGTGAATAGCAGCTTTGGCTTGATCTCCTTTGAGCTGTCTAGACAGATGTTTTTGTGGTTTATCAGATATTTCAAAGTGTTTTGGTTTATTTCTTAGTAAAAGTTTGGATACTTCCTCGTGAAGAAGAGAGTTATATTCTTTTTTCAGTTTCAGCAACTTATTGTAGTCAGACTGCAAGAAGGAATTTATATGGATTACTTCCATCTGTTTAATTTCTTTTTCTAATACTTTTTCTAATTCTTTTTCTAATTCTTTAGACTCCACTTTGTGGAGTCTGAGACCTCTCCGTTATTATTAAGATAATAATAATAATAAGATCATCTTATTCATATACACTTTAAAATCTTGATATAATAATAATTGTGGATTAAATCTCAATTTTTGTTTAATTTTAGGAAGATCAATTTGGATCTGCAGACTCACAGTGCTGTGATCTGAGATGACTCTACTGTGATTCTCAGGGTTACTGATATTGGAGAGGGCGGAGTAGAATGAATACTCCCTTTTATCAGGATGTTTTGTTCTCCATATGTCTATGATATTTCTTGATCTTATAAGATCATTGATTGTTTTAGTTGAATTAGCAATTGCATGAGATTTGGATGACTATCTAAAGTGGGATCTAGAAGGCAGTTGAAATCACCACCAATGTAGATATGAGAGGATCTATCATCAGGAAGTAAACCAAAAACCCTGTGATAAAAGTTTGAATCATCTGTGTTTGGTCCATAGATATTAAAAAATGTTACTGGGTAGGATGTAATATGACCATTTAATAAAACAAATCTCTCATTAGGATCAATTATTTTTGATGCAACTATGAAAAGCACATTTTTATGAAATAAGAATGCTGCTTTCTCGCAGTGGGATTATCAAAACAAAGCGCTTGGCCGCTCGCTGTCAAAAGTAAAGTGGTAACTTCTCCATGGAAACAAGAGGTGACGGGCTGCTCCGTGCCAAAACGACAGCAAAACACAGATGATTTAAGAGCAAAGCTTCACTGTGATTGGAAATGGTTGCAATGTTTTGTGATCCAAGATGAATCATAAAACATTAGGGTTACAACTGCACTGTCTGCTTTGAACATGATTTGGAGCATAATGTTTTATGTGCTTTTTAGATGCCTCTCAGAGTAAATCATAGGAAATTATTTTTTTAACTAATTCAGAAAAGTGTTTCCAAATTGATTGTGCTGTTCTTAAAGGATATACTGAGATATGTTCTTACCTGAGCTTAGACGAGTTGATGCTGTTCGGCATGTTCGTCTGTTGGAAGGAAAACCAAGATTCAATCAGTTAAATTCAAGAAAGATTTTATTCCCTGTTGTTTACAATTCTAATACAGAGCTCTGGGTGCATATCTAATTCTCCCTGCGGCCTACATCTAAGCGGGGCTTACGACAGGCGGTCTGCTCTGCCCATGTCCCTGCACCCAGCACATAAAACACAAACATTAATATTCAATGAGCCATGTGGTCTTCTTCCATTCTCCACTTGTGATGTTTTGTTAGGATGTCCTCGAGCGGGTGCGCCTCCTCATTGATAAGGTCCAGGTCCACCGACTGCTGATAAGATAACAAACATATTATTAAACTTCAAACTCTCTGACTCCCTTCATTACGATCTCCTTTTCTTGTCTTGTGCGCCGGGTCACAAACTGCCAGACTGTCCAACGTCCTTGATGTGTAGATGTTTTTGCACACGTTATCAGGAAGCGGGCCTAGAGCAAGAATGTGGTTTATCAGCGTACATGCAGGATTAAAAACGCTCCCATGTCTGCCACGTCAGCTGTAACATAAGCCAAACATTTTAAACATTTTTATAATAAAATAATCATAAAATAAATGAATGAATCCCTTCATTCAGCACATTTTTATGAAATAAGAATGCTGCTTTCTCGCAGTGGGATTATCAAAACAAAGCGGTAACTTCTCCATGGAAACAAGAGGTGACGGGCTGCTCCGTGCCAAAACGACAGCGAAAAACACAGATGATTTAAGAGCAAAGCTTCACTGTGATTGGAAATGGCTGCGATGTTTTGTGATCCAAGATGAATCATAAAACATTAGGGTTACAACTGCACTGTCTGCTTTGAACATGATTTGGGGCATAATGTTTTATGTGCTTTTTAGATGCCTCTCAGAGTAAATCATAGGAAATTATTTTTTTAACTAATTCAGAAAAGTGTTCCCAAATTGATTGTGCTGTTCTTAAAGGAACGCAAAAAGACCAAAGATGTTGTTAGCATTTGGCTAACAACATCTCCCAGTATATCCTATGGCTCCAACGGGGGTGAAGTTAGAAGTGACCAAAGCCCTTCCACGGGCACAAAGACCAGACAGGTACATACAACTCGTCTAAGCTCAGGTGAACATATCTCAGTATCGGAAAAACTGGTGGCTGAACAGTGTGTCCGCTCTAATCTATGTTGGCAAAGGAGTCAGTTCTTGTAAACAAGACTTGAGGCTTGTAAGTCCTGGATGAAACGGCTGGTTAACCTTGTTGTTAAATCATTTGATGTACATGCAGACGATCTAGTGTCTTCAGTCTGATTGCTTTGACATTTGGAGGCAAGGGTTCTGCCACATGCTGCCTCTTCCAGCCTCCTCGTAATGGCTTCCTTCCGGCTTTGACACACAAAAAAAAGACCATGAAAAATGAATATTATTGTTATTAATTATTATTCTTGGCCCCAGAGCTTGATGTTTTAGGTGAATGCGGCTGTGAAAAGAAACCCCAAGAGGACGAGAGAGACTGCAATGGAACTTTTTATGAAAGTGGCCTAGTTTTTATTTTTACACAAACATAGGAAGGACACACATAGGTCTGCATAGTTCACTGTTTAATTTAGGCTATTTCAGAGTAGGCCTACAGTACACATGATGCAGACTGCACTTCTGTTGTATTCCGTGGTTGTAACAGGTAAAATGGGGTACACATAAATAAACGGATAATAGTACAATAAAATAAAACAAGTGTGTGGAGATGGGAATGACAGCAAGGAGAAAAATAAACAAACACAAAGAGTATAATAAGGCTGATGTTCATTGTAATATGTAATGGTAATGGTAAACATTATTATGTGGATAACTGGTGTTAGTGCTATTATCCTCACTATAATAATAATGATCATAGAAATTGTAGCCATAATAATGTATAGTGTCACAGCAGTTATGACAAATATAATAATTAATACAATCATAACAAATGAATAGAGTGGTGACTGGTGTTTTCGTAATGATTGGTATTGTTATAGTCCTGATGGAATACATAAACGTTACTACACACGTCTCTATTTTTAATTCACCCTATTTTTGTCCAATATACTTCTCTTGTATACATTTCTGCTACACTGAATTCTTACCAGTGCCTGGGTTTGGACGTGCAACAAATGGCGCTCTGACTTATGTGAAACAGTTAAGATGATTTCTTTTTTGTCTATTTTGTCTTTTGTTAGTTCTGATGAAACTTGTAATAAAACTAACTCAGTGAATATGAATGAAATATGAAACTATGAGAATGCTACGCCTCTGTACACAGCACACCTTTGGTTGAACTATATGAAATGAACTTTGCAAAGGCCGCAGGTGGCCTATAATGACACTCTGCATGTGTTCTTCAGGAGGTCGAGATAGAGTGCGAGTGAGGTGTTTGTTTTGAATAAACACACTGCAAGCCTCACAGCGGACACTAATATACTTTTATTTGATGATTAGTTGGGACACTGGTCGATGTCACCTGTCATCAAAAGGACTGTTGATGATTATAACATGCTTTCGCGCTAGTTTGAACAAAATACGCTAAATTGTAAGTCACTTGGATTCAACTGTCAAATTGTCTATGACATAGAACAGGTCAATATATCGTCTACAGGATATAAAAATTGATACGTACATTAACAATATCGAGTATATCTCCAATGTCAAGGCAAGTTAATTTGTAGAGCACAATTTAAACACAAGGGAAAGTGCTTCACAGTTACATACAATTACAAGAAGGCAGATAAAAAAATCAATCCCTAAAACATCAATATAAAAATGAATTCATTAATTACAGTAAAAGCAAAGAGTGCCGAAAACATACTGTCAAGAGACCAACAAAACAGTTAAAACTGCTGTGGAGAAATAAACATGACATTTTCTTGGCGTGTAGTCTCTCAAAAAGGGAGATAAGTGTTTTTTTTCCTGCACTTTAGTGGTTGTTTTTTTGAGCAACAAGGCCATCTAAAATTTAGATGTTCCATCCAGCACATTTTTGCATATTTCTGATGGTTTTCAAAAAATATTGCTTCATCATCGTTACGGAGAAAGTCTCCAAAACTATTGCTAACCACTACTGTCAGCAATGTGTGTCCCATTACACACTGGAAAAATATAACTAAATGCATCACACCAACGTATAGTCAGCGAACTGGGCAGAAAAATACCTGAAAACACATTTTAAAAGTAAAAACCTAAATACATTTAAGGAATGGGAAAGCTGTACATTTTCGGTGGAACAGTAAAGATTGTTGAAAATGAGCAAAAAGTTTGGCAGATAGATGGTGATTTTGAAAAAGGGCTGGCAGGCAAAGAATTATTTTTTGTCAATATCACCCTCCTGGTTCTTTCCTGTGCTCACCCTTCTCTCTAACCTGGCAGCCCTGACGTTACCCGACTGTCAGGAACCGGCCATTAGCTGCGAGTAGCATTCCGTAATGATGTGTTTCCTCAGGCGTTGGACTCCTCATGTGAGCACAAGGGGGCATTTGGGTTCAGGACCTGTGGTGTGCCAGGTCCTGTCCCCAGGGTATGTCTACAACTTGTTATCTGAAAGTTTCTGGTTCAGTCAAGCCTCCCCTTTGGAAAACCGCTCTTCCTCTCCTTTGTCTTCCGTACTGAACGCTGTTGACGCTACTTTAATCCAAAATACAGAAAAAATTGATACGAACCTGTGTTGCTTTGCTAGTAAGAAGTTGGATAAATGTTTACATTAATTCTGTTGCAAAAGCAGGAAATTGAACCCAAATGCAGGACCAAACTCAAGGCAAAGGTTTACAAATTTATTTTCCAGAAAAGGAGGTAAGGGGTCTGGGGCCGGTGGAGCAGGTGGGTATTGGGTTGGGGCCAGAGGAGCAGATAGGTACCCGGGCGGAGTCTGAACTGAGGCTGGAGTCTTGTTACCACATAGGTAAATATGACAAACTGGCGAAAAGAAGATGAACCAGGTATTTCAACACTGTCTTGATTGTAGATGGGGAGCATGTAAGAGGCGATCAGCCAGCAGCTGTGTGATCAGTACTCCACCCAGGTAAGTCCCACACTCACACAAACACACAGGAGGGGAGGGGGGAAGAGGAGAACAGACAGGGGCTGATTCCGAAACCCTTAAATAACACTAGCAACTAATCCTTAACCTTTCATGGGGTCAACTGTTAGATCTCTATGCAGTTGGTGAACTAGAGCTTCAGCAGCATTTGCCCAATTCGACCGTCCTTACCCAGGGGAAGGGGAAGTGACATCACCAACAGCTGTTTTTCTTCTTTAAGGATATTGGCAGGCAAACAAAAGTGCATGCCGCCACCTACTGTATTGCATATGCAACAACATAGTGTCCAAATAAAGACATTTAAGGGGAACAAAAATAAAATCCAAATGATCCATTACATTTTCCTTTAGCCTTATTTTATCCCAACAGCTGTTTCATAAAGCTACAGTATGCAAATTAGCCATGTGGCTTAAGTTTCTACTAAATGAAAGCAAAAGCACAAACTGCTTCATTTAGGCCATTTACTGAGGAGGCTCTTTAAAACACTCACATGTGACTGTGCTGTGATGACTCTAACATGTATTTTGTCACTTTTATAAAGTATGGCTTGTGCAGAATCTCTTATATATTTGTTTTAATTAATTGTGCACCTGTCAATCAACAGTGCTTGCGCATGAAGAATCACTCGAGGGTGGGGGCGGGCTTGCGGCGCAGTGGCTTATGGGATGGCACATGGCTCCTAATCGCCAGTGAGGTAGCATCAGAAGATCTTATGCTAAAGTGGCTATGATAGTTAGCATTGAGGCTCCTTTCCCTAACTCCTTCCTAACTGACAGCCCAATTCTACTTATCATGGCGGACGCTGACGCACATCCGGTTTGGCGTTAGACCTCTTACCAATTTCACGGTTTCGGAATCAGCCAGAGATCATAACAAATTCTCAGGCTGCATCCAAAACCATTAAATTGTAGCCTCTAAGTAACACTAGCAACTAATCCTTAACCTTTCATGTCAACTGTTAGATCTCTATGCAGTTAGTGAACTAGAGCTTCAGCAGCATTTGCCCAATTCGACTGTCCTTACCCAGGGGAAGGGGAAGTGACATCACCAACAGCTGTTTTTCTTCTTCTATAAAGTTCAGTGCAGGCCAAACAAAAGCGCATACCGCCACCTACTGTATATTGTCCAACAACAACATAATGTCCAAATAAAGACATTTAAGGCAAAAAAAAAGAAACATCCAAATGATCCTTCATATTTCCCTTTATTTTATCTCAACAGCTGTTTCATAAAGCTACAGTATGCAAATTAGCCATGTGGCTTAAGTTTCTACTAAATGAAAACAAAAGCACAAACTGCCTTCATTTAAGCCATTTACTGAGGAGGCTCTTTAAAACCATGTGACTGAGCTGTGGTGACGACAACATGTATTTGTCACTTTTATAAAGTTTGGCTTGTGCAGAATCTTATTTATTTATTTATTTTTATTATTATTAAATGTGCACCTGTCAATCAACAGTGGTTGTGCATGAATCATCTCAGGTCTTATGCGTAACTGCAGTCTCTATATTAAGCTCGTGCATGACGGCACTTTGGACCCAAACTAACAACTTTTTGAGTGACAGAGCAGGATTTTAGAGGTAGTTGTGGTGAACAGGTCTGGGTTCATTCTACACATTAGGACATGGCTGGAACATGTAGGGGGATGAAAATACTTAGTTAAAACATTTTAAACTCTGTATAGTCCCTTTAAAGCTGTTCCCTGTGCCACTGGCTGCAATACATCCCCAAAGGATGATGGATCCACCCCCAGTGCTCAACAGTTGGAATGAAGTGCTTTTCATGAAATTCTGTTCGCCTTCTTCTCCAAACGGACCTTTGCTAATTCCAGCCAAAACATTCAATTATAACCTCTGTTTGTTGTCTCAGAAATTCATGGGCTTGTCTAAATGTTATGCCTAAACTTTTGCCTTCCACTGTAATTTAGAAACCTTTGGATGGAATGAGGCAAGGGGGATTCTCTGACAAAAGCAATGTTCGAAGAAGAAAATGATGATTCCAGATCAAAATAATTATTTCTAATCCCATCAACGTCTTGCCTATACTTACTTCGAATGGTTGCGGGAAATATGGCTTTTCATTGGTAGCCGTTCAAAAGACTTACTTTTATGTTGACTTTTTAAGAAGCCATTCAGAAAACCCATGAGAAATTGTTTGCTCTGAAGGACACACTTTTCTTTTACAGCAGGATTAATTTTAACCTTTGAAAGGCGTGTCATGTATGTGAAACTTTGTGCCACAGTTAATAAAAAGTGGCAACAACTACCTCTGGACAAAAACTTTTCACTTTCTAGAATTATCCAGTTACCGAGTAACCACAGAGGGATATTGAGTGTGAAAGCAAAAACACCTCAAGACGGATCGAAGTGGGCACGAAAGAGCAGATCGTGATAGAGTGACTGGAGGGAGAGAGTAGAAAGACACAGAGGACAGAAAGGAGGGAGAGCGATTCGAGATGAGAGAAAAATAACGGCGGTAAAGGTGTTTGCTCGATGGACGTCAAGAGTTGTGCGTAAATACCTGATCAAAGAGATGATGACCTACGAGGACGAGAAAGATGGTTGTCACAAAGACATATGTATTGGGCTACAGGAATGCAAGTCTCCAAGAGAAAGTGTGTAGCTCGACTAAATATGCTCAGCTGTCTTTCTTTGCCATCAAATTCCCCGTCTTATTTTCAGTTGTCTGAGTAGGGCGAACGTTATAAAAAAGATCCTCCAAGACAAACCCACGCCGCTCCTTTCTTTGCATCCCCTTCTTCAGAAAAATCTTCCTCATTTCGGTGTTTGATCTATGGGTAATTTTAAAGTATGTGCAGTTGTGGTGTCATTGTAAAGTCGCCTTAAACCTGCAGTCAAACAAGTGTATGACTATACCAGTGTGTGCTGCGTCTGAATCGGTATAATAGTGAAAGCAGCAGTGTTCCTCACTGAGTTGAAAGAAAATTCTGTTGTGATTTTGCCATGTTCTAGGGCAGTGGTTCCCAAAGTGGGGGTCGGGACCCCTCGGGGGGTCGCGAGGCCTTGGGTGGGGGTCCCCAGATGATTTCAAGATGAAACAAAAAGAAAAATGCTATTGTTCTTAGTACATGTTTTACTGTAAATTCATTCAGTTGATCAAAATAAACTGTTTAGATACATATTAACTTGATTATAAAATGTTTTTCTTTCCTAAAGTAGTGTAAGAGGCAATAACTTTATACAATGGGGGTCCCGAGATGTTTACGTGTCAATTTTGGGGTCCCGGCCAAAAAAGTTTGGGAACCCCTGTTCTAGGGAACATCCAATTTATGTGTGCAGCTGCCTCGCCATGTGCTTCCAGCAGAGATGCGCATAAGTCCAACTCAAGTCTAAATTCCGTGGTTTCTATATGTGACAACTAATTCAAAGCGTAGTGCAGACCCTAACTATTCCAACCACATCACCACATTTGTTATCACAACTGTACTCACACACACATTTTACAAAAGTGGCCTGCATCATACAGTAAACACTGAATCTGTCGCATCATCCACCATGGTGATATCCAAACACTCTCAAGCCGTTAAAGTGGCCGTCCGGAGTTCTTACCAATGGCCGCTAGCTGCTCTGCTTTATGACCGCAACACTGGAGGCCGCCATTGCTCCGCCATTGCTGTAGTACCTCCATATCATCACTAGGCCCCCATTAAAAAGCATTGGACTTTAGACACGTTAAAAACAACTTTAACGCCTGGTTTCAATTTTTTTAACACTTTCTATGGCTCCATATTCCTCCTGAGATAACGCTGGGTTACTCACAAAAAAAGAAACCAGGCTGGTTTTCGAAAGAAATTTTTACGGAGGTTGGACTGTTAGCATTGGAGCTGCGCAAGCTACACGTCACGCAAGGGCCGAGTCTACAGGGAAGATCCCGCCCTTATGCCTTTATTAGGAACATGCTTCGTCGGAGCTGGGGAGGAGGAGTCTGTAAATCTGCCATGAATTCCCCCTCGGACGTGTTCATTGTGGTAAACGGGGAGGAGTGAGGAGGAGTTGTCTATTCTTTTTAACGGTCTATGGTTCGGGTGCATACCTATGTTCCCCAGGTCCTATGTTCCCCGGGTCCTATGTTCCCCGGGTGCGATTTTTTTTCCGTAGGTGAGTTGGTACTTCAACCAATCACAAGTCATGAGACTGAAATGTCTCATACATACAGTATATCAAGCAGCTTAACCCTGACCCTGCCCTAGCCACTAACCTTAAGGATAGTGGGCTGGTGCCTAATCTTAATCATTAGAAGTGGGGGAACATAGGTACTGGGGAACATAGGTACCGGGGAACATAGGGCTGACCCCCTATGGTTCTTACGTTTTGGTGATTTTTCAAACGATGCACAAACACTCACTCAAGGCCCGCCCTCCTCCCCCCTCCCTCACAGGAGATCGCTCTGAAGGCCCATGTGCGTTTTTTGTTGACAGTGAAACTGCTACTCTGTGACGAGGTAAGCTCATTTCACCATCGCCAATCTCACACCTGAACGTTTATCTATTGCTGTACAAACATTTCCTTCAATTAGCAGTCCTAAAAGTAACGTGTATTTGTCAAAATTGTGGGGAAAAAACACCACAGACAGTGGTTCAATAGCATCAAAAGCTAAGACATGCTAACATGCTAACAGATCTCTCAGACCATTTTACTAGTTCTCCTGGCGCAGATATCATTATTATACTTTATATTGTGATTATGTGCAGGGCTGAACATTTGCAAAAACAGAACTACAGTGTCGTCTGCTTTTCCCACAGCTGAGGAGACGTCAGGTGAGTGGCTTGGCTCACAGGCTAAAGGTAAGGAACATATTGATATAGAAAGATTTAGACAATGATGATGGCAGTGCTTCATCCATAGGCAGCTGACAACTTGTTTTGTTTCAGGGAAAAGCCTGTATCGTCATCATGAGACTTCTTTCTGCCTGTGTGGACAAAATCCCAGACTTTCTACACTGAAGACACTTACAGTGGACTGTTGAGCTCCTGCAGACCTCAGAAAGGAGACAACTCTCAGGATGATCTCAGGCTTTCACATGTGGACACAGGGATGATCATGTACTGTACTGACTGGTGTAAAGTTTCCCAGAAAATCTACCCCCATACTTGAGAATTACACCATCACATACAAAACACAGTTCATAAGTATATAAATGAAACATGAGCATTGTTGTATAGTAACTTTATTTGTATTGTTGTATTGCTGAACATGCTGGTCTTGACACACTGAAGAATTCTTCATATCGCTCCACAAAGTGGCAATCCATCTTGTCAATAGTTTGACCTGAAAACAAAAATATATTATGAACACGTGACATTATTCCTACGTGACATTTGAAATAAAGTAACTATAATACTAAAACTACAGCATTTGCCTTGAGTAGAGTCTGCATGAGTAAAGTGAAAAGGTCATTTATTTGTTTCAATGTTTAAAACACAAACTTACAAACTCTCCTGGTTTACCAATTATACAGTATTTACACAGCAATTGGTTTTGACTTGAGTCCTTTTGCGACATTTGCCACATTTGAAGAACTAAAGGTCACAGTGGCAGGTTTCGGCAGATTCATTACTGAATGCAACGCTAACGAAAACATTAGCATAATAAAACGCGTCCAGTGAAAGCTTCAAACAATCAGCCAGGCTCGTCCACAGCCTTTTCACACCTAATCCAAAGCTACGTGACAACAAAACACTGAAATGTGAAACTAAGAATCTGCAGAGAATGCTAAATTAGCTCAGTGCTGCTAGCCTCGTTTTCTTTTCTTTTCACACCGCGGAGGTGTGCGGTCTGAATCAGGAAGGTGGGGGCTGTGAGCGAGTGGCGCTCGTTGATTGACAGATCTGAATCCCGGAAACTCAAATCCTATTGGCTTAGATAAGCCTGTGGCTTAGTCATTTTGTATAGGAGTCTATGGGGGGAAGGCGAGACTTGGCAAGCGTAATGTATATCATGAAACACCAGCAGTATATTATAGTACAGGACCATACTATCATTTTTAAGCATTTCTAAAGTTTTATACATAGATCAGTAACTCTGGACTGCAGCTTTAAGGATTCTGGGATTCCTGGTGCAATCCACAGTAATAAACCAATGTCGAATTCAAAATGTAAAATGCTTAAGTTATCGCTCACACCAAAGCATTTGGACTCTGCAGTGTCCAGATATACACTTGCCAGCATTGACAGGACAGCTAACAGAGATGTTCCACCAACACGTATGCTCAGTGCACTTCTCCGGCAGCGTGTGGCAAAAAGTTGCCAGCCTCTGCCAATCTCTGATGGGCAGAGTTTTTCATTCATTTAAATTAGACTCTGGGAGCGGCAGCAATTTACACCTCAACATTTATGCCTGTTTTAAATTCACAAGAATGGAACTGTGGGAGCTATGATGATGGTACTTGAACTCCAGTACGAGAGGAATGCACTAGCTAACCCTACTGGAAGACTGCTATAAGCATTTTGCACACACACGGCCATACGCACAGACAGGATCGCTATATTTTTCAAGTGCATGGTGATGTTTTGTGCGCTATTCATCACACCATCCCAGCACAAAGCGTATTCTCTACAGTCATCCATTCAGAGCCCACGCCTCACATTATATCAGATAATAGGCTTGTTTGATCTGGCGAGAGTATATGGGTGCAACAAGGGTGGAGAAAAAAGTCTGAATTACGAACTGCACAGCAGCCTGGGGACCATGGCCAAAATCTTCGCATGGATTTGGGGACCAATCACAGAACGAGGAGGGACGGCAAGACGATGACGCGCTATTTGACATACAGAAGCTTGCAGTTTGTTTAAGGATATAAAAAATAAAGGTTTATTTACAGATCCAATATGTCAGCAGCAGACGCGATGCCATCTTTCGATCAAGCTTTAGACCGTGTTCTAAATAGTTTTGCTCGAAAGTTTACAGCGGGTATGTCATTGGATACTATGATACGATTGGCTATGGCAGTGGTCCCCAACCACCGGGCCGGGGACCGGTACCGGGCCGTGACGTATTTGCTACCGGGCCGCAGAGAAATGAAAAAAAAAAAAAAAAAGAAGCATTTTCTCCTATGTCTCTTTGGCCTGTCCACACGCCAATTAGCTCATATATACGAAACTCCTGATAGAAAGTCTCCCTACAAATCCTTTGGACTCGAGTTCATCTGGTTTTATTACAGAATCAGCGCAGCCTCGTGCAGCTGAATGTGTTACGCGCAGCTCCAATGTCTTTCTGTCACCAGCGCCGCTGAGCGTCTGCTCTCTCCCTTTCCCCTCAGCTCGTAATGTTTCCAGAAGTTCATGGAGTTGCAGCCTCACAAGTTTTTGTCACAACCTTTAATGCTTTCACAGCACGGAGGAGAGCCGTATTTATCCCACTGCGACGCGGACACAGGAGAGAAAGGGAGAGGAGAGATTCTCTCCTGTGTCCGCCTCCCGCTGCAGCGCTGTGATCAAAGGGCTGCGTTTGCATGCTGTGAAAACGTGACCCATAGTCTGTGCACGTGTTTCTCAGCGCGCTCCCCGTCACCTCCCCCCAAATCCCCCCCGCCCCGCGCACCGGGCCGCAAATTTTTTTGGGTTCTGTACCGGTCCCCAGCAGGAAAAAGGTTGGGGACCCCTCAGCTATGGCTACGTGTACAGTCACATATGGTAGACATTCGTAGCAATAAACGACTATGGACAATCGTAAGCCACATCTCCTACGAGAAAATGAATTGGTGGTCCCCAGACTAAATATCCCAAGAGAACTGCCTCAGCTCACACAGTTTCTCGTTGAGATAGGGGAGACCGAGTATGGTTGTAACACTTTTTGCTTCAGCACCTGTATCTCACAGAATTTTTGAGCTAGAGTTCTCAAACTTTTATACAAAGTACCCACATTTGTTAACTACAAATGGCACCGATTCAAATCTCTGCAAGAATATCACAGACCTTGTGAGTTGATGTCAAATACATGGTGGTCCTTTGTTACAACCTACCCCACTACCGGGGTACGTTGTAACACATTGAAGAGTTATATAATATTTTCATGTGATGTGTTGCCCTTATGGCTATTTAGGAATGTTAATCAAAAGTGTCCGAAGTGTTTTGCAGTTCTTTATTACAGGGGAAAGTTACAGATCCGAGGGGGGATGGGTAAGAAAGAACAATGAAATCCTCCCCCCAGGAAAAAAGGAAAACGTGTGGAAGAGAATGAACTCATAAAATGGCCGCGAAGGGCGGAGCCAAACGTCACATGACGGATCGGAAGCCAATGGAACAACGACACGTAGCTTAGGCTCAAATAATTGTGTGATGTGAAAATGTGACGTAAACTCTAACTCCTCCCAGAGAGAGACAGTTTTTCCTGTGTGGACGGGAAACGCTTAGATGGCTATTAGGGACTCTTTGAGGGGAGTAGAGCGCTCTGCTTAGGTGATTTGTATTAGGGAAAATAAAGCTTTCGTGACTTTAATCTTCCGAATCCTGGTCATCTATCCTGGTATGTCATTAATTAGCGGTTAGGGTAGTGTTGACGGAAAAAAGCTAAACTTCTTCGCCAGTTTTGAACACGCGGTTGTCCCGGAGGAAGGTAATTAGCATAGGAACAAAGAGACGCACTGGTACTGATATTGATTTGCTCTTTAAAGGTATTCGAGGACAACATAAGAGAAATAACGATTTCTTCATTGGTGACCCTGTACGTGCTGAAGGAGGAGGTGGTTTTGGTTCGTCAACTAACGGACTGGCGAAGGTCTAGTCTGGTGAAATCTTCGCGGTAGGACATGCCGGGAACTCCCTTCCGCGACCACTCAACAGGAAACTTCACGGACGTCCAAATAGATTAAGGTAAGACGACTTTTGATCACTACTACTGTGAGTCTCAAAGTGCGTCTATTGGCATTTTTTCCAAAGTTTAGATTACTTTTTAACGAAGTTAACTGTTGAATGGTGGAATCTGTGAATTGATGGTGGAAGGGAGAAGGGAAAAACGTTATTATTAATATCTAAATTACCGAACTAAAATAAAGTTAATTAAAGTTAAAGTCTAAAGTTAAGTGTGTGGTGGGTTCAAGGCCCTAGGATTCGGCGAAATCCTTAAAGTATGCGCGCTGGGTTGGAGTTTTGAGTTGCAGGTAAGGCCTGGTTGTGTTGTAGTTAAGGCCTAGTACAGAGCTACGCGTTGGGGTGATCCCTATAAAAGCCGAAAGGTACGTAGGTAGTATCTCCCAAAGGCACGGACGCGTGACTTGAAAATAAGCGGTCGAGATAAGGTCGTAAACAGATTTGGGGGCTGTTTGAAAAACTTCGGTTGGAGGCCAAAGGATAAATAAGATCCTTAAATTCCATTAATTGGCGAAATATTGGCGAAATATATAAATAATTTGGTGAGTTAATGTTCGGTTTTTTGTGACTATAAAAGTATACGAGGTAAGTTGTAGTTGTAGTAAGGATAATTTGTGTGCAGGGAACAGTTACAAGCAGGTAAGAAATGTTGGAATTAATGGATTGCGAAGGATGGGTGAAAATGGTGAGTAAGGCATCACCGCTTTTGAAAAAGATGGCGGGAAAAGCCATGAACAAAGCAATCGAGGCCTGTGCACAAGGATTCAGAGAACAGAAAAGAGACCCCAAGGCTCCACAAACACTGGAGTTCTTTTGCGGGGTGTTGACTGCAACTGTGGAGGCCTGCACGATGGAACTGCGGGAGGAGGAAAAGTTAAAGAAGAACAGCGGACTTTCGAAAAGTGAGAAGAAATTGCTGGAACTCACAATCAGTAAGTATTACAAGCTGAGAAAACGAATAGAACCTGTCCTGGAGCTGGCAACAGCGCAATGGATGAAAAACAAGAACATTTTTTCCCCCACTTCGGGGGGCGGGACTCGAAGGCCCCTCCCAAGAGGAGGAGCTCCCGCCTTGGCCCCAACGGCCCCTCCTCCATACGAGAAGGGAGGAGAGTCAGGCTCCACTCTCTACCCACAGCTAACTCTCCATGGGGTGGTGGATGTGGATGTGGCAGCCTCAAACTCGTTATCAGTGGAGGAACATGATAAGGTAAGGACTTTAATAACCCGCGCATACACTGATAACAAGTCTGCACCAAGGGATGCAAGTGGACAACTGTGGGGGATTAAAGTGATCGAACAAACGGGAAAATACGCTCAGGACACGATGGAAGCCATTAATGCGCTGAAGAGAAACTCACAGGCGCAGACGCAGCAGGCAACAGAAGAATACCAAAAGGCCCAACAAGAACTAATGGACAAATTTGATGAAGAAAAAGAAGCAAGAAAGGCCGAGGTTCACGAACTAACCGAAAGAATACAGGAGGGCTGCTTTCACTGTGGGGGGCTGGATCATTGGTCAAGAGACTGTACCCAAGGTGGCCAACAGGCGGCCTGCTTTAACTGTGGGGACCCCAGTCATTGGTCTAGGGATTGCCCCAACCCACCTGCTCGTGTGCCTCTGGGTGGTGCACGCGGGGCACCGCGGCTCCGATATCCAACAGGGGGACCTAGCCGTTTTGGACCAGCCCCGTGGAATCGTGGGGGCGGTGGTGGCAACTATCCAGTAAATGACACTCATGGTTGCCTCCCCTACGGCCAAGATGACTTCTGCTAGGGGTGCCCAGTGAGTCCTGGACCCACCCCAGAACCATTTGTCCCAGTAGAGGTGGGTGGGGAAACGTTGCTGATGCTCGTGGATACAGGAGCCACCCATTCCGCGACTAGAAAAGCAACACCAAATATGCTAAGTGACAAAAGCATCAATCTTTCAGGACTCACGGGAAAGGCAACCCCTCTACGCATGACCAAAGAACTGACTCTTAAACTGGCTGGACAGACTTTCAAATCGTCATTGATCTATTCACCACAGACTCCGGTGAATCTGCTTGGTCGAGACATTCTACAAGCTACAGGTGCCGTTATCAACTGTTCCCCTGACGCCATGTATCTCACATGGCCAAACGGATATTCCATCGCCTGTACACCGGCACGATCACATGGACTTTATGTTTTTCGAGAAGAACACATGGACGAAGGAGTGTCCATTTATTGGCTACTCCTCGAGCCAGGGACTCCTGAAATGACTGGACTCTACGCAAAAATGCTTGAATGGAAACCCTGGTTCACTATGCTCCACCCATACGCCCCTCCAAAAGATCCACTGCACTGCACCCTCTTCTATGACAGAAATGCTGACGCCCAATATCAGTTGGCTTTTGATGTGAGGTTAGAGGTAATACCTATAATATCACATCCACACATTTCTATGTACACAAATCAGGTGTTGTTGCCCCAGTTGTTCTACCAGACAATATAAAATGCTTCTACAAAAGAGACACTTTAACTGACCCACACGTGTCACTATTTTCCTGCATGGGCCAGGGAGTTGGGTCCCCTAACACATAAACTTAACAATGTTCTGGACTGGGAGCAGACTGGAATGGATGGGGTAATGTACAGTTCTAGTACACAGGCATACAAGGTCGACATAGGTAAAGCAACAGACGAAACAGTGGCCGAAGAAGAGATCCTTTCTCGGTCTCATGGCCGGGAGTTGACCGACCATGAAGGGGCGGCGGACATGTTACAGCGCTTCTCAGAGGACTTGTGGGCGAGGGGCCCATCGGACATCGGTCGATGCACAAAGATGGACCCGGTAATTCTGGAAGTTGTTCCGGGTTCCCGTGTCTATGTCCCACAAAGATCCTTTCGAACAGACAAACAACGGGAGGGCATTGAAACCGCCCTAACAGATTTATGGGAAGCTGGGGTATTAGAACTTTCTGATTCCCATTGGAATACTCCTTTGAACCCAGTCCCAAAACCTGATGGCACCTTTAGACCTGCACATGACCTCCGAAAGGTGAACGAGGTCACCACTACACCTCTTTTGCCTGTCCCAGACCCTCACAAATGTCTCTCAGTCTTGACACCTGAAATGAAGTACTTTACAGTCATTGACCTAAAACATGCATTCTTCACCATCCCTTTGGCTGAGGAATGTAGGTACCAATCAGTGTTAATTTTGACAACATATTTTAATTTAGTTTTAGTCTTAGTCTTTTGATGAAAATGTAATTAAATTTTAGTCGAGATTTAGTCAAAAAAAATCTTCAATTTTAGTCTAGTTTTAGTCGACTAAAATTGCAAGTAAATTTAGTCGACTAAATTTAAGACAAATTTAGTCGACTTTGCATTTATAATATTCATTATAATCATATTTAATCAGGTCCTCTGCTTCATGGAGCTTCTCCCACATGAACAAAGCTCAGAGCTGCTCCTTTGGCAGAGAATGTACATGATCTGAGGCTCTTTCAGACTGTCAATAGAAGTTTGGATGATTTTAGTCTCTTCTTTTCATTTTTATTTAGTCTTATTTTAGTCGACTAAAATATCTGGACATTTTAGTCATAGTTTTAGTCTCATGAAAAACTTTTAATTTAGTTTTAGTCCAATTTTAGTCGTCAAAAATATCACTTTGACTAAAATTAAGACTAAATATTTTAGTCGACGAAATTAACACTGGTACCAATTTGCATTTACCTATGGGGGAGTAAAACTTCAGTACAAAGTCTTACCTCAAGGTCATAGGAACTCCCCTGGGATCTTCAATAAAGTTTTGAAGGACTGTTTGTCCCCGATCAAAGTCCTTTCTGGTGCAGTTGTCGTCCAGTACGTAGATGACGTTTTGATCGGAGCAAGAAGTGCTAAAGATTGTCTAGATGTGACGGCCGCTGTCCTGTCACGTCTCCTTGAATGTGGCTTTAAAGTCTCAAAGACGAAGCTACAATGTTGCCGATCACAAGTTGTCTTTTTGGGTAAAGTTATCTCGGCTGGTCATATTACCCCTAGTGCCACTCAGAGGCAGTCCATTCTTGCGGCCGACCGTCCGGATACTGTACGGTCCCTTCTCTCCTTTTTGGGGTTGGCGAACTACTCCAGACACCATGTTATGGACTACACAGGTAAGACTGCCCCATTGCGGGATATTATCCGCGCAGCCGGGGTTCGGGATCTCCAAGCCTCTCTGTCTTGGACGGAGGAGGCTGATAAAGCCTTTACAGATCTGAAGGCAGCATTGGCTTCCTGTGCTGACCTAGCTATCCCGGACTATGGTAAGTTTTTCCATCTTGACACCACCATTACTAACTGCTCTGGACATGCGGTCTTGTGGCAGAAAGGAGCAAGTGGTCAACGCAATATCATACTTTATGCATCCACCTTGTTGGATCCCATTGCTAAGAAAGCCACTGACTGTGCGTTGTTTGCTGATACATTGGCTTCCTTATTGAAGAAAGTGGCCCATGTAGTAATGGGTCATTCATTGGTGGTGTATACCTCTCACTCGGTGGTAGCTTATGTTCAATCTAAAACTTTTGCCCTAACTCCTCAGCGACAACTGAAACTTGCTAAGGAGCTGACGGCCCCGAACTTGACTTTTGCAGCCGATGATGCTCCAAACGCTTCGGCAGGACTGACCCTTACTGGCTCTCCACATTGTTGTGAGTCCTTCTCTCAATCTCAAGCTCGGATTAGGCCTGACCTATCTGACCAACCTTTACCAGACTCTCGCTTACTTTTCACTGATGGCCATTGTCATAGGCTCCCAGAAGGGTCCCTGTCAGCTGGGGCGGCAGTTGTTGAACTCTCGCCACCGGACCACACTCGCACTGTTACCAGCTGGGGCCCCTGTGGTGGCTCCTCCGCCCAGTTTGCGGAGTTGATGGCTTTGAAGTTGGCTTTGGAGGTTGCTTCGGGTCAGCGTGTCACGATCTACACCGATTCAGCTCATGTGTGTGGCCTAGTGTTGCGTGACTTGTCGTCCTGGAAAAGAAACGGCTTTTTGACCGCGAAGGGCACTCCTATAGCCCATAAAGAACTTTGCGAGGAAGTGGCTGACTGTCTGTTGCTCCCTGCTGCGGTGGCGGTGGTGAAGGTTTCGGGCCATTCAAAAGCAGGGACTATGACTGCCATTGGCAACAGGGCGGCGGATGTGGCGGCCAAAGTGGCTGGTAGTTACCATTTTGATTCTCCCATTGATGGAGACTGTGAAGCCTTAATGTTAGTTGAAACCGTTCAATCTTCAATTTTGGAATCTTTACAGTTGGACTCTGATGGGTGGGTCAAACTTACTAATATTGACGGTCATGAGGTTGCACTGACGGACTCAGGTCATCTCTGGATGCCCTGGGAAGTGTGGGATAGCTTGGGAACCTTAGCGGAGACCTTGCCGACCAAAAGGGCACACCATCTTAAGTTTCATTTAGACACCTTTTGGAAGCCCTTCTTGGCTGCTCCTGTCTTTCAGGGACTCTTGAGTACCACTGACTGTCGTTCTCATCATAACAAATACGGTGAGGACTTTTGGTTACAACATCGCCTTGCTGACGCCTATGTTGATGGTGTGTATCGGGGGCCTAATGGCCTGCCTTTTTTGACCCCATCCATGGAACAAAGCGTTCTGGAAGAATTGCATGGCATTAATCACCTTAGCCCGAAGGCCATGTCCCGGATTCTGGAACAATACTATTTCTATAAGACACCCTTGCTACTTTGCAAAGACTTTGTTCGTGCGTGTCAGGTGTGTGGCATGTTTAATCCACACCCCCATCATACACAAGGTGCGGGCGCCGTGAAAATGGGACGCTTCCCTGGTGATGTGATCCAGATTGACTTTACAGACATGCTCGTACCACACCAAGGTAAGCGTTTTCTTCTGGGTATTGTAGACACGTTTTCTGGATGGCCGGCGTTTTTCCCCTGTAAAAGGGAAAGCTCAGCTGAAGTGATGGCTGTATTGTTGAAAGAATGGATCCCTATTTTTGGGGTACCCTCGGAGTTACATAGTGATTCAGGTACTCACTTCACGGCACATGATGTTAAGACTCTTTGCTCACTCTTGGGAATTAACAAATCATTTTCCTGTGTCTACTATCCTAAAGGCAACGCTAAGGTAGAAAGAATGAACAGATCCCTAAAAAGTGTTCTTGCTAAATGTTGCGAGACAACCCCAAAGCTACTTGGTTGTCCTTACTTCCAGTTGCGTTGCTTCATCTTAGGTCTACTGTAAATAACACCACTAACTTCACTCCCTTTGAACTGATGTTTGGTAGGGCCATGCCAGGTTGCCTGCCTAAATCTAACTCAGCGCCCCTGCCTGAGGTCATTAATATTTTCCAGTTCAGACCGTATTTTGAGGCTCTCCAATCACTTTTGAAAGAACTAACACCTATTGTGACAACTGACACCAATGTTTCTGACTACACAGCTGGTTTACCATCGCAAGTCTACATTAAGAACCACAATAGGACCCGGTGGGACGCTCCAAGATACTTAGGACCTTTTGAAGTGACCCAAAGGACTGACACTGCCGTTAAGGTTGCGGGGCGTGATAACTGGTACCATTGGTCACACTTGAAGCCCTGTTCGGAGAAATCAGGCTTACACTGGACTGATACACATCCCAGACGGTTGACACAGCCTGACAAATATGGTAGTGGGTCAAAAGGCCCCACTGAAGGGGGTGGGGGACACCAACCCCAACCCAGAAGGTCACAAAGACATCAAAAAGACTAAAAAATATGAACTTAAGGCCTGGGTCTTGAAACCAGGACCTTTAAGGTGTCCATATGGGGTGTGGGGCCTGACATTTGCTCTTTGCTTGCTCATAATACCAACAGTCATGATAATAGATGACCTCTATAGTTGTGAGGGACGAGTCAGAGGACATCCCGTTAAAAGATTGAAATTGGCCCTTTATGAAGTATGCAAAAATGTAGGTAAAACACCTGGAGAAAATCTGGTTATCTACTGCAACGAGGCAGGTATAGTGTTGGTAAAAATGAGAGGTGCCGTGCCGGACCAACACACCCTAGACTGGATCACTCATTGTACAGAAAATGCGATAAAAACGTGGGAAAAAAGAGGAAGAAAAAATGATGTTGTTTTGAAATTTGAAATTTATGATGTAACTAATATGTTTGTTCCCACAGAAGGAGATGGGTCTAGGAAGCGACGGTCTCGTATCACAGGGGGTCATGAACCAGGAGAAAATAAATGGGTAAAATTAGCCAGACACACAGCCAAGGTAACTAACTCAACCACGCCCTGTTGGGTGTGCTCCTTCAGGCCCCACCATGCTGCGGACGTGCCATCTACTGTCCCAGTCCCTATTTCGGCATCAGCTCATGTATGCCTGTTATGGCACTATCAGTGGGGACGAGGTAACCGTACCGTCCTCCCTGGGTGTGAATCTTATACAAAGTATGCCAATCTTTCGAATTGGATACAGCCCATGAATTGGACAGTAAAGACCAATGAAACCCTGAAAAAGGGCCTGCAATTTGCAGGGTCAACACATTTTAGAGAAGAGCTGGTGGCGCCCTTCTGTTTTAAGCGAGAATGCAGGAAGGGTGACTGGCTTCTGGGTAAAACACCCTGTTTGGACTACCTGGGTGATGGGTTTACTAACAGGGAAGAAACATGGGCCACTAGAGTGGCTAAGCTTCATAGTGAGTTAGTGAATACAACTGAACTAAAGTGTAGCGACTGTATGGTCATAGGGCAACGGTGGCCTCTGAATCATACCACATGGACCAAGTTAGTACAAAAGACCCTAACTTACTCTCCATGGATTCCCGTCCCACCGAGGTGGGGATTCCCCACCCCGGTTGGACAGGTTTGGTTGTGTGGAAGTAATAGTTATTTGACCCTTCCCGTTGATTGGTGCGGGACTTGTACCCTAGCTCGACTTAAGCCCTCATCTATAGTAGTTGCAGACACTTTAATGCAAAAAGCCGTACAAAAATATAGACATCATAACCTACATAAACATGGCATGGTAAGAAGAGCAATGCTGAAGGTGGGGGACCGCACCTTCGGTCAATCCTACGTCCCCTTTTCTGATAACGGTGGTCGTAAGCCCCTGTTCGGAGATGGGAGGGGATTGCTCGCCACTCTGGTCCCTATGATCGGTGTGGCGGCCTCCATGCAGCGTCTAAATGAGGTATGGTGGATCCTGGAGGACCTAACTGAGGTAATAGATGGTGTCTTGGACCAAATGGAACGGAGTCCAGAACTTAAGGCAGTGGCTGCTGTGGCTATGCAAAATAGAGTGGCGTTAGACGCCCTGTATGCTGAACAGGGTGGTATGTGCGCAGCAGTGGGCATTGACCACTGCTGTACATATATCCCCGATGACACTGGCAATTGGACAGCCATTAGGAATAGAGTAAAGGAACTCAAAGACTTTCTCGAGTCTCAAGAAGACCAGGGTCCGCAGTGGACCTGGCTAAATTGGTTAAATTCCGGTTCCTGGATCCATATCCTTCAAAAGGTGGGTATTTTTATAGGTATTGTACTTTTGTTTTGTTGTATTTTGTTTTGTTTTGTTGTGCCTCTCATTCGCAGCATGGTCTCCAGGGCTCTGGGTTCCACTGGGGGCATTTATATGGTGAGTTGTGCGCCCCCGGGGGACACGGAGCTCGGGACAAGGAAACGTCAGAAGGGGGTGTTCCTAATCTGTACTTGAGAAGAGTACAGGAGGCCTTGAAATATGAATGGAACAACCCCGAATAAGGCGGAGATGGAAAAGTGGTGGTGGAGATTGTATCTAAACAACACTGTTTAGTGTTGCTGTGTTTGTTGTGCTTTGTGTTGCAGGAATGTTTATTTTTGTGTCAATCAGTGACAGTCCCAGAGGGACAGAACAAATGAAAACTGTTGACATGGAATGCTAACTATCCAAGTTCTGCATGGAAAGATTAATAAGCGGAAATTATACCTGGGAAGAGAGAGAAAAGTTTGAAAGTACCCAGCAGCTGGTTGAGTATGCGCAACATAAAGTAAACAGGTTATTTTGGTATTATACTGTGGGAAATTGTACTTTTGTGAACTAAAAATATTATGGTTTAAAATGATCTTTTATAAGATCAGAAGGGGGCTGAAGAGTTATATAATATTTTCATGTGATGTGTTGCCCTTATGGCTATTTAGGAATGTTAATCAAAAGTGTCCGAAGTGTTTTGCAGTTCTTTATTACAGGGGAAAGTTACAGATCCGAGGGGGGATGGGTAAGAAAGAACAATGAAATCCTCCCCCAGGAAAAAAAGGAAAACGTGTGGAAGAGAATGAACTCATAAAATGGCCGCGAAGGGCGGAGCCAAACGTCACATGACGGATCGGAAGCCAATGGAACAACGACACGTAGCTTAGGCTCAAATAATTGTGTGATGTGAAAATGTGACGTAAGCTCTAACTCCTCCCAGAGAGAGACAGTTTTTCCTGTGTGGACGGGAAACGCTTAGATGGCTATTAGGGACTCTTTGAGGGGAGTAGAGCGCTCTGCTTAGGTGATTTGTATTAGGGAAAATAAAGCTTTCGTGACTTTAATCTTCCGAATCCTGGTCATCTATCCTGGTATGTCATTAATTAGCGGTTAGGGTAGTGTTGACGGAAAAAAGCTAAACTTCTTCGCCAGTTTTGAACACGCGGTTGTCCCGGAGGAAGGTAATTAGCATAGGAACAAAGAGACGCACTGGTACTGATATTGATTTGCTCTTTAAAGGTATTCGAGGACAACATAAGAGAAATAACGATTTCTTCAACATGATGGGGTAAGTTGTAACAGTTAAACAAAAGAAGCAAAAACAGAGGCCACGTCATGTGATATTCTTCAAACAGAGGTTTATTTAAATAAAAAAATAATGTCTCTCTCTAACCTGTCATATGCTTAACCTTAGGTGGAGTCAGTCCATAATACAGGTCTGCTGTCGGAGTCAAATAATCAGCCAACACTTCCTCCTGCACCTCAGAGAAAACACTGTTGATGCTTCAGTAACTTACACTGGGAGGATCACTGGACCCCAATCTCTCAGCTTCTGCTGTGTTTTGCAGTATCTGCTCAGTGTTAATAGCAGATCCCATGTGCCTTTGCCACTGATCTGATTTGCCCTTCTTTCTGACCACATCAAATGCTTAAAAAAAAAAAATCATTAGGTGGCACAAATCTGTCAGTCTTTCTTTTCCACTGTTTAGGCATTCTGTAAAAGTATTAAAATCAAGTAAGTGTTATTAACTGTATATAGGGAATGATTGTGTTACAACCATCCCCACCCCTGTCAGCCATTGTTTAGCGAGCTGTATCAGCATAATGGTTTGAAATTAGCAGGAGAAATGTGCATCACATTTTGCCTGAGAAACTACAATTTAATCTAATCTAAGTCATATGGTTTTATGTGCAATAGTATAAGCTCTAAACAAACTATAGTCTTGGTCAAAAAATTTACTTTCTTACCTCAAAATCAAATGTTTCTCTATAGTATCTGCATGAACCTGTTTACAACCTTAACAATCACCATGTGGGATCAGAGAGGAAGTGGGTAACCACTGATATGTTCATTTGACTCCTCTCTTACCCCTGAATGGTGGAATTGGTGGTGTTACAACTCTCCCCATGTTACAACCATACCCGGTCTCCCCTACCGTGTTCATTTCCAGTTTAGGCTGACTAAAACTCATTTACCCCCCAGCTCTGTTTCCTTTCCTTTACTCAATCATCATCAGAGAGAACATTTGTTTGTTCATGTTTGTGAGACAAACTATATCCTCTAAAGAGACAAGGCACTGAAGATTGAGATATTTAAAAGAAGTCTGGGTAAGTGTTCTGGATGGATCGATGAAGAGCAAGAGAGTCATATATGGTTTAATTTGAAGATTTGTTTATAGATGTATCTGGGGTTTGTGCTGTCAGACGTTTGGCAAGATTTTTTAAATGGAGAGAGACGTGATACTTCTTCATTGTGTTTGACATTTCATGAAGTCAAACCTGATAAAGTGCTTTTGGGCTACATTTCATATCCATTCAGACCATTTGTAAAGGGACCATTAAGATGTTTTTCATGCAAAGAATATGGCCATGTCGCTGCTGTGTGCCCTGGACAGAGGAAGTGTGCCAGTTGTGGATGAAATGACTGCAATGATCAAGACTGTGTACACTGATCCGAAATACCTTAATTGTGAAGGAAAGCTTAGTGTTGGCTCTGTAAATTGCCCTCATAGAATACAGGGGGAAGAAATTAAGAAACATTTATATAACATTTAATTTATACAGAACCTGCAAGGAGAGGCAAGTCAAGTGTTGCACCGAGTTTACCAAAAGAACCTGAGGGAGCTAGTACAAGCTTTTGGTAACACTTTAGATTCACCTCCAGGACCCGGAGGAGTGTGGGTCGGATCACAGCTGACCCTTCTCACCCTGGACACGGACTATTCATCCCTCTTCTCTCAGTCAGGAGGCTACGGTCTATCCAGACCCATACCTCCCGCCACCTGAACAGTTTTTCCCCTCCGCCATCAGACTCATGAACAAAAACAAGTCTCTGTAGCTTAGTTACAGACTCATGGATGTAATCTGCACTTGCACTGTGTGGTGTGTCCACACTTAGACCCGCTGCTATCACTTATCACTTAATCACTTTATATCACTTTATACGCCTACACATCTGTAAATACAATCCCCCTGTTCAATGTCAAATTGTTGCTGTCTTACCATATGTCACTTTTATGTTATCCTATTTATTTAATATTTTTATGCATGCCCATAGCCTTATAGTTTAAAGTTTTTTTTAATCTTATTTTTATCTTTGTGTTATATGTTTTATGTCGCACATTTGCACCAAGAAAAATTCCTAGTTTGTGAACCTGTTCTCAAATCTGATTCTGATCATTATATTTATCATTGATTTGAGTGTAACTGTTGAAAGACAGATTTCATTGCATCAAAAATAGCCAAAACAAACAGTGATGTCTCTCAACACAAAAATGTGAATGTACACTCCTTTTTTCTTACGGCAACAAATGAAAATGAAATAATAAAAATAGTTAAAGCTTTCAAGAATAAAAAAATCCACTGATTGGAATGACTTTGACATGAACATGATTAAAAAAGTAATACATAACATATCAATGCCTTTAACACATATATGCAATCTCTCCTTTTCAACTGGTGAATTCCCTGACCTCATGAAGATTGCCAAGGTCGTTCCAATTTATAAAAGTGGGGATAACCGTCAGTTTACAAATTATAGACCGATCTCTATACTTCCTCAACTATCTAAGATTCTGGAAAAACCTTTTGCTGCCCACCTGGACAGCTTTGTGAATAAACATAATTTACTTAGTGACTGTCAGTATGGGTTCAGAAACAATAGGTCAACTGCACATGCTCTAATCAATCTAAGCGAAGAAGTCACCAACAATATTGACAATAATTTGTACTGTTTGGGTATATTCATAGACATCCAGAAAGCTTTTGACACTATAGATCATGAAATACTCTTAAAGAAACTAAATAATAATGGGATTAGAGGGATCACTAACAATTGGTTGAAGTCATATTTGACTGAAAGAAAACAGTATGTACAAATTGATGAACATGTATCAGGATGGAGGAATATAATATGCCGGGTCCCCCAGGGTAGAGACCTGCACGGGAATGGATTTCAATCCCGTTCCGGCCCACTCCCGACGCCCCCTTGTCCGCTCCTGAGTCTCCCGAGGCAGTGTCCTCCCCTGTCCGCCCGGGGAAATCTCCCGGGGCCCGGCCAGTCCGGAGTTTTTTTTAAAGGCCAGCGGCGAGTATGCACTAGGACGCAGAGCGCCATGTGCCAAATGCCAACACACTGGGGCGCGCTGCGTAACGGCAGTTCAAAGGCTTTTCTCAAACCGTGCAGCGTTTTAAACACATTATCAAACATTAAATGCAAAGCGTAGGTCAGTGTCTTTTTTGCAGGTTAACAGCGAGTTGGCGACGGAACACATACCAGAGTGGAGTTCTGACAATGGTTTGTCTTTTTCCGCTGCTGCTCTCATAACTCCCAACAAAGTTTAGAGCAGTCTGTTTGTCACAGTCCATAGAGACGTCTGTGTTGCTGCAGAAGGGTAAAAACCTGTGTATTCCTCGACGGAGCGCATCACCTCTCCATAGAAATGTGATGAAACTGCGTTTCAAAGCGTCTCGATGTGCGTCGGCTTTAATGGTTTATCCAAAGCGCAGCGCACAAACAGAGGGAGGTTTTGAATTGACCTGCGCCAGGAGATAACGGCGGGTTTGAGTGTAGTTCAGCTGTAAGTCCGGTTGGTCAGTGTGGAGTAAAAGCAGCCAGTGAAGGTGCAGCAGCGTGGGGATCTCTGCATCATCCCGGTGTTCACTGGTGGTGATGCGTAAAAAGGCTGCGCTCATGTCCACGTGTGTCTAACACCCTGTTGTTTTCTTATACGGGACATGTCGGGACATATCGGGACCCGACGTGTTTTGGTCTGACCGCCTGCTCCCGCCCGGGGCAGTTTGAATCCCGCCTGCTCCCGCGAGATTTGTGTCGGGTCCTGCAAGTCCCTCGGGATTTCCCGTCCTGTGCAGGTCTCTACCCCAGGGGTCGATTTTAGGACCTAAATTGTCTCTGCTCTACATCAATGATTTGTGTGAAGTCTCAACAAAGCTAAAATGTATATTATTTGCTGATGACACAACTATACTAGGCTCTAGCAAAGACCTACAACTGCTCATATCAGAGGTCATAACAGAATTATACAAACTCAAAGAATGATTTAACAGAAATATACTATCGCTGAACGTATTGAAAACAAAAATGATTTTATTTGGCAAACGGAATAATGACGCTCAGATTCAAATCAATATTGACAATGTTCAATTAGAACAAGTCAAGGAATATAAATTTCTGGGTGTGATCTTCAATCATAAGGTTAGCTGGAGACCACAAATAAACATTATTCATGGTAAAGTGGCGAAAAATGTGGCCATAATGGGCAAGTGTAAATATTTTCTGAACCAAAAGGCTCTCTTCACCCTGTACTGTTCCTTAATCCTACCTTACATAAACTACTGCTCAGAGGTCTGGGGAAATACCTACAATAGTCATTTGCTGGTTTTATATAGACTTCAAAAGAAGGCTATTAGAATTGTTCATAAAGTGGGGTATAGGGACCATACAAATATACTGTTCTTAAAATCCAACACCATGAAACTTGATGACATCATAAAACTCAATTCCCTGCTACAGATATATAGAGCTGTAAATAACCAGCTCCCTAGTAACATACAATTAATGTTTGGTAAAAGAGAGGGAATATATGATCTAATAATCGTAATCTGAAAGTACAATGTTTCCATTCCACTCCAAAAAAGGCATTGTATTACACAGAGAGGAGTAAATCTGTGGAATAATTTAGATGATTAGTCTACAGCAATTCAAAAGACAGTATAAGAGAACTGTGTTTGAGAAGTATGCTGAAGACATGTGACTCTCTCAGTCCCTCCCTCTCCTTAAGTAATCTGTATTACTATGAATTTGTGAAATACCACATCATTGCTGATATAATCAATTGTCACCAACTCTATCTACCAAGTCTATTTGATCTGTATGAAAGGAACTTGAGATCAATTACAAGCATTAAAAATGCTGTTATGGCCTGCTTCCGCTGGTCATTACAAATAAAATAGAATTGGGGCAGGCGAGATGTGGACCTGTTGTAGGATCCCCCTCTCAACAGGCTCATAAATCTTGTCGTTTTAAAGCACCACTCAGTATAGGATTATAAAGCGGTTCACAACATCAACTAGTTAGGGAAGCAGCGTGGGGGCTCGCTGGTGGGAGGCTATCGCCCTCTACCAGCTTGCCACATAATACGATGGCTTTTTAACGCACCTCACAAATAGGGAAAACAATCAAAAACCACTGACAGAACAATCTTAACCAACATTATTACAGTGGAAGCAGGTATGATAGCAATGAGAAATATGATAAATTTGAAGATGATATTTTTGAGAATGATACTTTTGAGAATGCTATTATTGTCAGGAAATGTGTCTTTCTTTTGACGCAGTAATGGTTTTCTACAGTGAGTGAAGAGATGAAGATGCATAATAGACGTTTATTAAGGAAAACATTCGAAACAATGGACTGTAGCAAGGGCGCAGACAGGTACATGTAGAGAGCGAGAGCGAGAGAGAGAGATTGCATTTGTGTCAGTGAAATATGACATAATATTCACAAGCAGATCAGGGCTCTGAATAGGTCATCGACTTTTATGCACATGTTTGAACACATTCTTGTTGCAAAATTCATGTTCCATCATGATTCTGTTCAGGATTTATTCATTTATTCTGCAATCTCACATGTTTTGAAAATGAGATTGACATGACATGATCCCTCGCTCTCTACTCTACGCTCTCGAGTGATGGGAAAGAGAGAGGAGAAAGACAGAGGACAGGGACAGGAGACAGATGAAGAATGAGGGGAAGAGATACGAAATGAAGAAGCTATCGAAAAACATTGTCTGATCCAGAATATTTGCAGCCCGAAAGATCCATCGGTATCTCGACACTCGACACTGTAGGGGCATATAAGGAAAGGGACCTAAGCCCAGATGATATTTGCTCCCAAAGAAAATAAATTATTTTCTTTTCTTACTAACTAGAAGAGAAACTTCGCACATCAATTACTTGAGGCAGGTGCGTTGGAGATGAGGGAAAATCCCAGTGTACATAGATAAAAATTACTTCCCGCACACTGCCAACCTTGCAAATATAGTTTATTAGGATATGGTCAACGTTTCAGTCCTGAGACCTTCATCAGGCAAATTGCTGAAGAGCTCCAGGTGACCAGTCTTAAGTAGGGTGTGACTGGCACCCAAGGGTGCCCCTCTTAAAGGGACACTGTGCCAAAAAAGATCAACCCCTTAATACATAACAAACAGGCATTAGAAAATGTAGATAAAATATATACATTATACACAGCAGTGCATCTGATTACATAAATCAATGGATGTAGACCACAGGTGGAACAAAAGAACCTGGTGGAGCTGCATCCATCCTAACATGTAAACCACATGGTCACAGTACACAATACAAGACCAGTATAGTCAGGTTACAAAAAAATGCTCAAGTTAAATTCATCGTTGAGGCCTTTAGGAGCCAACGTTTGTTATGTATTAAGGGGTTGATCTTTTTTGGCACAGTGTCCCTTTAAAAGGGGCACCCTTGGGTGCCAGTCACACCCTACTTAAGACTGGTCACCTGGAGCTCTTCAGCAATTTGCCTGATGAAGGTCTCAGGACCGAAACGTTGACCATATCCTAATAAACTATATTTGCAAGGTTGGCAGTGTGCGGGAAGTAATTTTTTATCTATGTACACTGGGATTTTCCCTCATCTCCAACGCACCTGCCTCAAGTAATTGATGTGCGAAGTTTCTCTTCTAATTTGTGGCAAGGCCTTTTTACCATCAGCACTCAATTCCCTTGTTTTTTGGATTTTTTCTGCAAAGGCATGATGAGCTCTTTTCATGAACTTAATTCACTTACACGGAACTGCGCGGAAACGTTTGAATTCACCACAGAAGATGCGCAAAGAATCCTATTACCCACCACTGGACTGGACGGTTTGGAGTTATGTGAAGATATTAAATTAAAATTGGAAAGACTGTATCTTAAACACACGCGTTTCATGATGCATGGGCCAACTTTGAGTGAGTACTGGAGAAATAAAAAGATTCCACTGGGATTACGCATTCAGAAAGCACCCACTATTGGCAAAACTGACGAGAATTTTGTCAAAAGATGGGGAGAAATATTGAACAAATGTTCCCTGGACTTGATGTTGCTAATTATTGAGCACGTTACCACAGAAGCGAGCGCCCTAAAAGTGGAAATAGACACACAAGAGAAACTTCTCCAAGACAAATTTAACGCCACGTACCCTGACATCGATCGCTCAATTAAGGACTCTGTCGGTAAATACAAAGAGCAGCTACTCGGCATCAAGTTGAAAAAATACAAGCGAGACACCGAGGACTATGAGAGGAACGAAATATACCACTGGGAACGGAAAGAACAGCTTCTTCCTTCCCCCCGGGCTCTGCCAACGCGTCCTTTACGCACCGCGGCCACTAGAGCGCAACGGGAAAGAACAACACGCCGCTACGGCCACGACGATTCATCCCTGGAAAGCGACTTCACCTTAGACAGCGATTCGGGCCACCACCCCAGCAACCCTTCTTTTTTAGAGATTCGGCCGAAGAGACCACAAAAAGGAAGAAGAAATGCCGGAGAGGGAAGCGCGCAGCAAAGCGGCACGCAACGACCGTGGACACGCAGCAAATCGAGGACACGGTAATTAATATTTCCTCAAAAGAACTTTCGGACAACCAGAAGTCTCTCCTAAAAAAGGTCTGTCATTCGTTCCTCAGAACAATGTAAATGTTTTTGGTTTGAAAGTAGACCTGTTCAAATGTTTTAGGCAGATCAAATTACGTCATTTTTTCTCAAAACATGAACCAAGGCCTATCACTACACCTTTCAGGTCCAAAAGTACTTTCTGTCCGATCTCATTGAATGCATCGATGACATTATGCAGTTGGCTGACAAGCCCAGATTCACGTCAACCAATCTTACTAAAGAAGAGCGAACTGCACTTATGGAACTTATGAATGACAAAAATATTGTTATAAAACCTGCTGATAAGGGTGGTGGAATCTGTATCCAGGATGCTGACAAATATAGAGAAGAGATACTCTTACAGTTAGCAGATACTCGCTTTTACAGGAAATTGACTCAGGACCCCACTGTATCTTTCCAAAAGAAACTTCTTTCATATCTTGAAGATGCTAAAATAAATAATTGGATATCTGAATCTGATTTTGATTTTCTTTATTGCAAATTTCCTGTTTGTCCAGTGATGTATACGCTGCCTAAAATTCATAAATCACTCAATTCATGATCCTCCTGGTCGCCCTATAGTGGCCCAAACAGATTCATTATGGTCCTCTTTGTCCACTTTTGTGGATTATTTCATTAAACCTTATGTTCAGACCCTACCAGCTTATGTTAAAGACTCTACAGATTTTATTGAAAAATGTTCTTTCATTATAAATTTAGCAGAGGATACTTTTCTTCTCACACTAGACATCTCTAGCCTCTATACCCATATACCTCATGAAGGAGGTCTTGAGGCATTACATTTCTATTTGCAGGACCGCAGTGACGAATCCTACCACCCCAACCAACTCATTATAGATTTAGCTGAATTTGTTATGAAATATAATTACTTTACTTTTGAAAGTGACTTTTATCTTCAAACATCTGGCACAAGCATGGGCACGGTTTGTGCACCCAACTATGCCAATCTGTATGTGGGTTTTTTTGAAAATAGATTTGTTTTTAACCCTATTCACAACAAATACTATCCTAACATCATGAAATGGTTCCGATACATAGATATTTTTTGCATGTTCAAAGGGAGTTTGGAAGACTTGGAAGGTTTTCTAACTTTATTGAATCAATTTGACCCAAACCTCACATTCACAGCACAGTGGAGTCGTGAAAAAGTATGTTTTTTGGATATGTGGGTCAAAAGAAATCACGATACTGTCATCACTTCTTTGTATCGTAAAGAAACAGATAAAAACACATTATTGTTGGCCTCCAGCTTTCATCCTGTTTCTTTGAAAAAAGGTTTACCCATGAGTCAGTTTCTCAGGTTAAGGAGAATTTGCCACTCAACGGAAGATTTTATTAATCAAGCAACAGACATGAAAATGAGGTTTGAGCAACGAGGGTATCCAAAAACTGGATAGATGATGCATATTTACGGGCACTTAACAAGACCCGTTCTGAAGTATTAAAAAAAGAGCATAAACACTTTTCTGTAACATGTATCACTCAATATTCTGCTCACACACCTGCCATTAAAAAAGTTTTTTTTGCAACACTGGCATATTCTAAAATCAGACCCTGAAATCTCCTCCATTTTTAAACATCCTCCCTTTTTGTCAATAAAAGAGGTAAAAGTCTTAGAGATGTTTTGGTCCGTGCCAACTTCCATTCTAAACCTAAATCAGCCTCACAAACATTGTTACGCCCTTTACCCAATGGCAACTATCGTTGTGGTAACTGTGCCCAATGTAACAATACAGTCAAAATAAATCATTGTGTACATCCTCACACCGGAAAAAAATATCCAATTAAAAGTGTGATCACATGTTCATCAACCCATGTCATTTACATGCTATGGTGCCCTTGTGGTTTAGCTTATGTAGGCAAAACCACAAGAAAACTTAAACAACGCATTAGCGAGCACAAGAGCTCCATCAGGAGGAATGATCGGGATTACCCAGTTGCTATACATTTTAATGATAACAATCATGATGTCTGTTCCCTGAGATTCTATGGCATTGAACATGTCCCCCTCCACTGAGAGGGGGAGATCATGATAAACTCCTCAAGCAAAGAGAGTCTTATTGGATCCACACTTTACAAACGTTGGCTCCTAAAGGCCTCAACAATGAATTTAACTTGAGCATTTTTTTGTAACCTGACTATACTGGTCTTGTATTGTGTACTGTGACCATGTTGTTTACATGTTAGGATGGATGCAGCTCCACCAGGTTCTTTTGTTCCACCTGTGGTCTACATCCATTGATTTATGTAATCAGATGCACTGCTGTGTATAATGTATATATTTTATCTACATTTTCTAATGCCTGTTTGTTATGTATTAAGGGGTTGATCTTTTTTGGCACAGTGTCCCTTTAAGAGGGGCACCCTTGGGTGCCAGTCACACCCTACTTAAGACTGGTCACCTGGAGCTCTTCAGCAATTTGCCTGATGAAGGTCTCAGGACCGAAACGTTGACCATATCCTAATAAACTATATTTGCAAGGTTGGCAGTGTGCGGGAAGTAATTTTTTATCTTTTTCTTACTAACTAAAAAAAAATTTTTTTTTAGTTAGTAAGACCAGTCAAGACCTCTGTGGAAGTGATTGATGGCTCACTTCGCTCCGGGGCTGAAGTCAAGCCACTGGTCTGTTTAAATTACTTTCTGTTCAACAGCGACTTTTTACAATGATTTCACGTCTCTGCTCATGTAGCAGTGCAATGGATTTAGCTTGGGAGCCATAGAGGAAACAAAGAGAGGCCTCTCTTCTATGGCTCTAAACACAACAGCTTTGGTCTTTTTGTGTGACTGAGTGCACACACAAAGACCAGACAGGTACGCATCAACTCGTCTAAGCTAAGGCAATAACATATCTCAGAATGTAAAATCGTTGGCCTATTCCTTTAAAACAACGGGAAACTCACGCCCAAACTTTCTCAATAGTCGATGTTCTTTTCTTAAGCCCCTGTTTTCGCGATATATCAGTTTCTAGAAGAAAAAAACACACAGTGATTTTCATCAAAACTAGCCTCTGTTTAGCTAAGGATTTCTCAGGAACCGAGGCACGTAGAATGAAACAGTTTTCGCCTACTGAGAGCTTAGAGTCTCATCTTTAGCATGTCTCCATCGCTATAACAAGGAATACACTGTGGTGCTACAAATATAATAAAAAATGGCCTGGATTATTGGCACTCTACAGCTAAATCCCCAAAACAGCGAGGCACTCAATGTGTTAACAAGGTTCCAAGAAGAACTTCAATATGGAACAAGAAGAAATGGGAGTAAGACAAAAAACTAAATTGAGCAAAGCTTACATTGAAAATAACAATTAAACTGAAATATATTCTGTTTTTGCAGCTGATCAAAAGTTTAGGACCACATGCCTCTTTAAAAGGACAAATCTGAGCAAAAATGTGGATTCTGTGTCATTTTCTGTCAGGTATTCACACTGTCATGACGACCTGATGGCAAAGGCAAAAAAATATATAAATGATGGCCTTCATTTGTGTCAAAGATTGTCCAGCCAATCAGATCCTCAGTGCTGGGGACATTTTTTTGGGTCTTTTGGGTCTTGACTTTTTATGATCTCAGGATCTGACTGTTTTACTGCGTCCCACCTCAGCAGCTCAACAACCCAAACACGATCAAAACCAGAACGTTTTTTTGCCTTTGCCATCGGGACGTCATGACAGTTTGAAGACTTGACAGAAATGATTCTGAATCCACATTTTTTGCACAAATTTGGCCTTTAAAAGACATGTGGTCCTAAACTTTAGATCAGCTGCAGAAACAGCCTAAATCAGTTTATGTTGTTTTCAATAAAAGCTTTACTCAAACAATTTTTTTTGTCGCTCTCCCTTTTCTTCCTGTTCTATTGAAGTTCTACTTGGAACCTTGTTAAGACCCAACCATGCAAAATTTGATTTTTTTTTTGTTGTTGCCATTTTTCAACTGTCAAAATCTGACTAAAAGGTAAAAATGAGGTGTCGTGACTTGATATATTTGTGAGTAACATATCATTCATTCTGTTTAACAATATGAGTTATGAATAATCGGATCGCAAGAAACTAGTGATCTGACCTTGCTAAGATTCTTGCTAAACGCTGAACAGAAAATATATTGTACTCGAAGCGAGCGCCCATCCAACAACAGCTGATATTAATGAACTAGCTTTGTTTTCTTTGTTTTGCAACAACCTCCAGACTGAAGCACCTTGGACCAGATGGGTTCAGGGGCTGTTTACAGCGCTATGATAGGCCGGCATGTTATCTGACGCACGTATCCTTTACATTAGAACGCACATCATGTTGCCGGACACCGTGTTCATTTAAAAACTCTGAAAGAGGTTGTTTCTTGTCTGAGTGCGAGGCCGTTGTCAACCGCTTTGACTCATGTGAACTGAACAGAACGATGGCGCACAGAGAACGACCACGGCACAACCTCACTCAGAACACAAAACGAGATCGCCTAATACGAGGTTATCAAGCTTCTCACATTTACAGTGGGGGAAAAGTATAGTGGATAGTGCAACTACAAGGACCGTGACGTCGCCCAGTATGGCGCAGCCGGGGCCCCACCCTGGAGCCAGGCCTGGGGTTGGGGCTTGAATGCGAGCGCCTGGTGGTCGGGCCTTCGCCCACGGGGCCCGGCCGGGCACAGCCCGAAGGGACGACGTGGGCCCGCCCTCCTGTGGGGGCGCCCCTATGGACCCACCACACCACTGTGGTGGGTCCACAGTGGTGTGGACCCAGTGGTGGTCCACACCACTGTGGACCCACCACTGTGGTGGGTCCACAGTGGTGGGTCCCTCTGTGGACCACACCCACAGAGGGATCCGATGTCCTTAGGTGTGACGCAGAAAGCCGGCGCTCCCCAGCAGTTTGATTAAAAGGCCCCCAAGGCCGCCACACGGTCCATCACAGTTTGTGTATTACTTGCAACTAGTTTTAGTTAGTTTACTATGAAAACTGTCACAACAGGATGAACATGAAACGGAGTATAAGAGACGTTCCACAAGAACACGTCATCCAAGGTGTATCTTTACTTATGATGAGTTAGGGAAACCTAGTCTTGCATCTTTTAAGAAATTGAAATAGATGGTTTCATTTTGATAAAGTTTTTGTTTGTGTTATCACTCGTGTTCAACAAAGACAGTGTTAATTATTTAGTTGGTATATATGTATCTAGTTAGTTTACAGAAATGTATTTCTAGTAACTTAAGAGTAAATATTACACTTACGAGTTAATGATATATTTACAGAAATGTGTGTGGTTATAGGTAACACAAAAGTAGTCTGTGAATGAGAATACTACATTCTAAGCATGATATAATGTCAAGGCATTAAGTAAAATGGAATGGTAGATATAGCCATATGTGACTTAAAGCTGGGGTACCTGATTATTTGAATACATTTATTTTTGCCACCTCAGACTATGTTGTAAACACACAGCAAAACTCAGACCTTTTTGTATTGTCTTCACCTAACGTTTTATTGAGCAATGGATGATAGAAGTCGAATCTAAATTTGTGGAATTTCTCTTGTGGGTGGCCGCCCGTGCTTCACTTTGTCACCACTCAATGCTGTATATGGCTGTGAAATGTGTATGTAATTACGTTCTTTGAACAATTTGAATACACAAGAGGGATTTTGAGCGCTAGAAACAAGTTTGGGCCAAAACAAAAAATGTCACCGTTTGAACAGGAAAAATCAGGTACCCCAGCTTTAATGGTCTTGGGAGACCTGGCTGGCTGCCCTCTGTCTCCTCTGATCCTCTGAAATGGAGCACCGCCTCCTGGGTTTGTCCCTGTTTCAGAGCGTGGTGTCCTGCACTGGTCAGCTCCACCTCCTCCTCCCTCTGCTCCCTCCGCTTCACAACAGTCTTTCAACACCTCTCGTTTGTCCGTTTTTGTTTCCTGTAGCTCCTCTTGTGACGCCTCCACTGTGCTGCAGCTGTGGGGGCTTTTGGTGCCTCTTCAGTGTCTCAGAAGAAGAAATGTGTAGGTCTCAAATGGGTTTAGCTGATAAGCTAGCATTTTGTTTACCTTTAAAAAGCTGCTTTCTTCAGGACCATTTTAGACTCTCAAAGTAAACAAATCCACCAAACCTCCACAAAAACACGGCAAAGACGTACAAAAGTATCCAGAAAAACAATGTGGAACACAGAAACCACAAATGCAGTTCGCCGAAAAAGGCTAAAAAGATCTGTCAGTCTCCCCCCAGGGGAAACTGAAGCTACTAACATAGTTTACCACCACCGAGTGAGGAGTGAATGTAAAATGCTCTCATGTAAAGCGCTTTGTGACCATGTCTGTGAAAGGCGCTATATAAATAAAGATCTTCTTCTTAAATCTGAATACATTTAGTAAAAGCTAATTACATGATAATAGGACATATATTTAATTTGAGATCATTTAAATACATAATTCATATTTGGTCAAACAAAGGTTAAAACATTTAATTATCCATATATTTAGTGTGAGTAATGCTTTTATTTTAATTCTAAAACTGCCTATGTAATAACATAGTAATGTACCTTTAAGAACATGAGAGACGAAAGGACTCATGGGAAAGCGAGTTCATGTATTATGTTGTAGCAGCAGAAAACAGAAAAAATGCTTGAAGTCATGAACCGAGGACTGTGATTAAAAGTTGCCTAAAACGATGATGAACGTGAGTCTGGTTGTTCATTTCATGGGTGCACACGCCCGGGGGCTTCGCCAAATGACTGGCCCAGTGGCTAATGACTTCTGAAAAATATATTACGTGGGTGATGCACTCTTTCAAATGAAGGCCATGCGTCAAACCATTTTTCCAATGTATTAATGTAATGAATTCCCACATGCTCTTATTTCAGCAAAGAGATTAACTTTGTTTCCTGGTTGTTCTATTGCTGCAGGCGTTTGATGGATATATCTTTGACTATCCAGCGGCGTGGGACTGTAAAGTGTGTTTAATTGCTGCACCACATAATGAACTTGGGTCAGGAACCAAATGGAATACACTTTTCAAACTGATCAAAACAAGCCAGAAAAACAGCCTGCGGGCAAAGGGCAAAAGGTTATCTTAACTCACATCTCAACTGAGCATATTATCTCCAGTTTGGATTTACCCAAATCTAAAAGCGTCTTAGAAAAACAAAACAAAAAGACAGCAACAGAAATGAGATGAAAACAAGGATGAAAATGCAACAAAAGAGCGACAAAAACGTGACAACAAAACAGCGATGCCAGAGTGACAAAGTGAAAAAGCCACAAAAAAGCCACAAAATGAGCAATAAAACAGTGATGAAAATGCAACAAAAAACGTCACAAAAAAGCAACAAAAGTTTTATCAGAAAAGCGGTGAAAATGTGACAAAAGCAACAAAAAAGCAATGAAAAAAAGTGACGACAACATCCCGGGTTCAATTCCCACCTGGACGGGGCCTTTCTGTGTGGAGTTTGCATGTTCTCCCAGGTCGCCGTTGGTTTCCTCCGGGTACTCCGGTTTCCCCTACCACTAAAAACATGTACAACAGGTGAATCCTCCAGCCAGGTGTTTCTGACCACCAGCCTGGCTCCATATCTGGAGATGGGTCCCCGGGTGCGGTACTGCTGCTGCCCACTGCTCCTTACGGGTCCTCCCAGTGGCGTTGAGGGATGGGTCAAATGCAGAGGGCAAATCGTTGTAAATTGTTGTAGTATAACGACATATAAAGCACCTTATCCTCCCTTATCCTTAGCTTTCAAATGAGGCGTTGCACCAATAGGCTGTAACCTTTTAGATTTGGGTAAAGCTGAACTAGAGAAAATGCATTTGGCACTTAAGGCTTAAAATGCTAACAAGCTTCACAGTGGATCCGCGTGCGTCCGGGACTTTGATAAACGCGTAGGTTTCCATGCTAATTGTGGATTAATTCCTGATCTAAATCTCTGTTTCGAATGACGAACCACACCAAGTTAATGGGTTTGCCTTTCACAAAGTACCAGGTCTGAACGGAGGAGGGAATTAAAGCAAGGCTGTGGTTATGAAACAACCTCAGAAAACCCACACTTCGGTAAACTTATGAAAACAAGAGATGAATAAAGACAGATCCTATTCTTTTATTGTTGTGTGTATCCCTTGGTAAACTCTTCGCAGCTAGGAGTAGGAAGTTAGAAACAGTGTAGTGAAGTGGATATAACATTGTAACATGTTTAAAGAGGGGGTATTATGCTTTTTTCAATCACATAGCACCAGTCTATAGCATACTACAATGATAACCTTCTGTTGGTCTGTATATGCAGTAAATTAAAATAACTGCCTTGAATAAAATTGCTCTCTCAAAATGGCTGTACTGAACGTCTTGAAATAGGCCTCTGTCTCTTTAAAGGGATACTTCTGGATTTTTGACATAGGGCCTCATTTCATAGTTATCCAGAGCGTTGTTGATGTCTGGAGATATTTTTTTCTTAAATTCATGCAGTTCTTATATTTGAAGAGTCTAGTGGCGCTAGGCTAGAGCAAGGCTAAAGCAGTTCTATGGTAAATGCTAGCCCGCATTAAAAAACAGTCTGACTCACTCCACAGTGCACCTGAGGTAAATCACATATAACACCAGACTAACCATATAAATGTCTGTGTTAATAGAATAATTTTTTTAATAAAACTGACCTTGCATCACATGAATTACCGCATTTTGAGGGACTATTTTCTCGCAGATCACTCCGCCGCTGCCTTAGCTTACAGCCACGAAGCTGATGCTGCTCAAATATAAGTTATTTTAAACGCAAAATGGTTAAAATTAACCTATCGACACAGACATTTATATCGTTAGTCTGGCGTTAGAAGTGATTTACCTCAGGTGCACTGTGGAGTGCGCCAGACTGTTTTTAATGCGGGCTAGCGTTTACCATAGAAATGCTTTAGCCTTGCTCTAGGCTAGCGCAACTAGACTCTTCAAATATAAGAACTGCATGAATTTAAGAAAAAAATATCTCCAGACATCAACAACACTCTGGATAACTAGGAAATGAGGCCCTATGTCAAAAATCCCGAAGTATCCCTTTAAGAAGCTTTCCGACACGCCCCCTTCAGCACACTGCTGTGGCATTTAAAGAGTACCTAAACGGGCGTGCCAAAGCCTTTCCCCACCCACAAACAAAAGTCAAAAAGTGCTGTGAAAGAGGCGGTCTCTGAAGTTTGAGGGTGACATGCCGGGGGTGAGTGTGTGGGCCTTTGCATTGGCACAATCACAGCAGACTGATTACGTGGGAGGGACTTGGTTATATACCACAGGTACAGGGGCAGAACAATTGGCAGCACCTGATGACGATGTGTGGAGCTGGTGCGGCTTATGACGTTTTGTGGAGGCCGTGGACACGTCTCCAGCCAATCAGGAAAATCTAATTTAGTAGCAGAGTTAACCCTGAAGGGGGCGCAACCCATTCGTTTTCAGGCCAAAGTTAGGATTTTACACATGTTTGCGCTATAATGTCAGAATAATGACAGGGACCAGTAGACAACACTATGAGACACCCATTGAGACAGTTTATCAGTAAAAAAACTTGATTTGGTGTTTAGTTACTCTTTAAACAACAACACTGTGCGGGGAGGGGGCTCTGCTGAGCTGAGGAGCAGTGGTTGGTGGCTTGGCTGGTGACAAAAGGCTCTTTTCCACATGCAGGCGCGTGTCAGCCGAATGGCTCTTTCACCCGCGTTGTCGAGCTTTTCCATAACAAAGGCCAGGGCCAAACCGGTTTGACCAGGTATAGGTTTTGGGCCCGACCTCTGGCTGTGGCCAAAGCGGGCTACCCCGTGTCTGATGTGACGTGAACAGACTGCTGGCCTCTGATTGGCAACGAGAGAGTGCACAGCCCTCACTATTGACACGCAGGTCGTACGGATTTAATATTTCACATCATACGGCTGTGCTAAAAAGGGATTTTGCCGTTAATAACATTTAAGGCGTTGTTCCACATAGCGCGCACCGGCCGCGCACGCCACGATCTATGTGCATGTATCGACACTAGCCCGCAGACCTTTCTGTTTCCACCACACACACACACACATGCATTTGTTGTGGGCGGAGCCGCACGCTGTACAGATCGTCATTAAAAGTTTTTAGAGCCGCGATGAGAACAAATGTGGACAAATGCTGAGTTATGGAATCATTCGGAGGTGCCAAGCTGTATTAAAACAGAAAATAAACAGCTAAAGTACAACTATGAAGGTAAGCTACATGCAAATGTTATGTTAACATCAGCTAAAGCTGCGCTAACAGCGGCTAAATGTTATTAACGGCAAAATCCCTTTTTAGCACAGCCGTATGATGTGAAATATTAAATCCGTACGACCTGTGTGTCAATAGTGAGGGCTGTCCACTCTCTCGTTGCCAATCAGAGGCCAGCAGTCTGTTCACGTCACATCACACACAGGTAGCCCGCTTTGGCCACAGCCAGAGGTCGGGCCCAAAACCTATACCTGGTCAGACCAGTTTGACACTGGCCTTTGTTATGGAAAAGCTCGACAACGCGGGTGAAAGAGCCATTCGGCTGACACGCGCCTGCATGTGGAAAAGAGCCTTTAGCCGCTGTTAGCGCAGCTTTAGCTGGTGTTAACATAACATTTGCATGTAGCTTACCTTCATAGTTCGTAGTTTAGCAGTTTCTTTTCTGTTTTAATACAGTTTGGCTCCTCTGAATGATTCCATAACTCCCACCAGATGACAGCATTTGTCCACATTTGTTCTCATCGCGGCTCTAAAAACTTTTAATGACGATCTGTACAGCGTGCGGCCCCGCCTACAACAAATGCATGTGTGTGTGTGTGGTGGAAACAGAAAGGTCTGCGGGCTAGTGTCGATACGTGCACGTAGATCGTGGCGTGCGCGGCCGTTCGCGCTATGTGGAACGACGCCTAAAAGGTCCAGAGCCATCTCCAGGAGGTGGGGGCGTTCCTAGGAGGACTGAGGCATTGCTACATCTAAAATGGCTGCCGTCTAAGTTTTTACTGATTACTCAAAAATATGTGAATGAGCCAAGGCAACACTCCAGGCATGTGTTTAATGAGGGAATGACATAATAACATGATATAAAGCTTGAAAAGTCGATTTTACATAATACCCCCCCCTTTAAGAAAAAGAAGTCGTTGCCAATAGAAGGGGCTGGATGGGAAGATTTTGTCCAAACCCATTTCAGTGACAACATGCTGTTGATAGAGCAGGCATACTTTTCTTATGGTCACTCTGTCATAGCAGAGTGTCCTTTTGTCGTCACTTCAAAAGATCCCCCAGGAGGCCGTGTTCTTGACCAGAAATTGATTTTATTGTTGGTGGAGGCCTTCAGGGAAACGGGGAATGTGTCTAAAAGAAAGTAAGGACCGACGAGGACTGTTACGACACCTGTATCTGTCTATGCTGGGCTCTTCCAAGTGTTGTGCTCGTAAACACGCGGTGGCCCTTGGGACGGGACGTTCTCTTCGTCGAATTCTTCACTCGTACAAAATAATGTCAATGGATTTATTTTGTTTGAGAAGCCTTCCCTGGGCGACTGATCTCCCTGAGAGTGAACGTAAACTGGCCTGCATACTTGCCTGGTTTAGCCCCTGTGATTATTTCCTATAGGTTTATCTCAAATCCCTGGTTTATAACGATCGTCCACAGACTCTCGAAGACCTACAGAATAACATCCAAACCTAAATTGCCAATATGAGTGGTGAGTGGTTGCCTTGCAGACTAGAAATAGGTTGTACATTGTCCGTAGTAATCTACTGAGTGTCTGGATGGCTTCATTGGAGTGGTGTGTCCACAGCCGCCCGGTATGTGCAAGTGTCCCTGTAAACTATTATATCATGTATCATATGTTATTTTATGGCTTGGTTCCACCTACCCGACTCTACTCTACCTGACTGTATGTCAAGTAGAGTAGTTTTGCATCCATGGATACCGCTTTCTGTGGGAAATCAACCGGCGTGAGCATTACAGTAGGTGGCGGTAAAGTTGTCGGCCGACTATCATCTGAAGAAGTTAAAGAAAAATAAACAAACAAAATGGAGGATGCGGAGGTAGTTGTTTTTCTTTTCTACTTTTGTCGCTTTTTGTTCTCAAAAAGTGGAAAGAAGTGAGACAGAAAAGGCTACAGGCAGCGAAACGAAACACTCGAGAGAAGTACAGGAGAGTTTTGGAAGCAGTGCAGCGCTGTCAGGCCAAGATGCGACGCTACGAGCTGTCAAGCAACGCCGGCTGCAGGTATGTTTGCCAAACGTTTTGTTATTGTTACGTATCTATGGGGCACTTTGTACTTATTTGTTTTTAATATATATATAACAGTTAGGTTGGGGTATGTGAGGAATCCTACTCGCAGGATGTCATCAGCCTAACACTAGAGCTATAATAAATAGTAGTAGTTCATTTTTTTCTTTTTTTTGTGCGTTATATGTATCATATTTTTGTTGTATTTGCGAGATCTCTGTTCATAGCTAAAATCTGTTCCCTATTTAAGCTACTTGATCAATAATTTGTGGCTTGTAATATTTGACAAGATGATCTACTTTAGGGGCAAATGTTATTGGCAAGCCTGTCAATGATGTTGAAACGTTTCTTAAACATTAGCATTATTTATTTATTGATTGTTATTGTTATTATTATTAGTAGTAGTAATTATTAGTAGTTGTAGTTGTCAGGATTATTTTAACTTTCATTCTTTACAAGTTTAAAATCCGCATAAAGGAACAAAAGTCACACTTAGAATTGTAATCATATTGCATATAATCCGTGTGTTTCAGAGGGCTCTCGTGTCAAGAGGGGCTCGTCGAAGGCCAATTTCATCCCACCACTGCGCAGGTGGTGGATGAAAGTGTTCCCAGTTTCTCGGCCAAGCACTGGGTACAAAACTTCCACCTGTCAGAAGAAACCTTCGTTTACCTCTGAAACAAGATGCGCCCATTCATGGAACGCCTTTCGATTCCGTGTACCCCTGAGGAAGAGAGTTGCAATCGCGTTGTGGAAGCTTGCCAGAGGGTCAGAATACAGGAGCATTGGTCATCTTTTTGGTGTGAGCAAGGCCACAGTGTGTCGGTGTGTCCAGGAGTTCTGTATGGCAGCAGAAGCATCGCTGGTGCCGGAACTAGTGCGCATTCCAGACGCAGATACATTTAAGGAATTAACTGCATACTTTGAGAACAGGTGGGGGCTTCCACATTGCGTTGGTGCCATAGACGGCTCGTATATACCAATCATTGCACCCAAAGACTTCCACTGCGACTATTTTAACCGCAAAGGATGGCATTCAATTATCCTACAAGGAGTTGTTGATGGGAAGGGGCTATTTTGAGACTGTCCTTGCTGTGGGAGTTGGCCAGCCAAGGAAGCATTTTTCCTGACCACACCATGGACATTGGCGGGATCACTGCTGGGTACTACGTTTTAGGAGACTCAGCCTATCCCTGCAGAAATGGCTCCTAAAACCCTTCCATGACACAGGCCGCCTGACAGCAGACCAACACCTTTTTAACTGGAAGTTCAGTCGTGGAAGGGTGGTGGTTGAAAATGCCTTTGGGAGGCTTAAGGGACGTTGGCGGTCCCTCCTAAAAAGGAATGACTGTGACATCAGCTTGGTGAAGTCTATGGTGCTGACATGTTGTGCTCTCCACAACCTGTGTGAGACACATGGTGAAATGCATGAAGCAGCATGGGATGCACCTAGAGCAGCAGCCGCAGAGCCAGCAGCTGGAGCCATAGACGCAGGAGAAGATGCTGGTAAAGAGGTTCGGGAAGGCTTGTTGCGGCACTTGATGCTTCACATGTAAGTTCACATTTACTCAACTACATGTAGTTGAGTAACTTTTTGAAGAAATTGTACTTAGACTAGTTTTTCCATACATTACCTTTTACTTCTACTTGACTGAAATTATAATGACGTATCTGTTCACTATTTACTTGAGTAGATAGTAAATTATTGTTACTTGTTCCACTGTGAGTAAATATTTAAGTGTCAAAAGCTTCAAGTGTCAAAGTAATATTTTCTCCAATTACCTTTTTACTTTTACTTGAGTAATTGTTTGGATCAATACTTTTTAATTGTATTTGAGTAAAATTATTTATAGTAACGTTATTCTCATTTGAGTAAATATTTTGGCAACTCTACCCACCTCTGACAAATTTACGTACATGAGCTTTTCAAGGGTCTTTGTATAAGCAATAGGTTTTGCTTGTGCTTGTGTTTCTAAATGCTCTTTGAGGGAAGACGAATCAGGGAGATCCGTTTGACAGAACAAACCGCTGAATGTTATGTCTCTTCTGTGAGTTTTTATGTGCGAGTCCAGCTCATCCTTCGTGATAAAGTCTCTAGCACAAAACGAACAGCTGTAAAATTCCTCTTTTTTGTGATTTTTCATGTGTCTCTCTAGTTTAATTTGCAACGGAAATGTTTCTTTACAGAGGGAACAGCTGTAAGGGCTCGCCCCCATGTGTGTCCTTAAATGTGTGTTAAGTCCACGTATGCAGGCAAATGCGTCCTGACACTGTGAACAGCTGAATGGTTTCTCTCCCGTGTGTGTTCTTGTGTGTAAGAGGAGATCATTCTGATTTTTGTTATTTTCTGTTATTTGTGACAAAATGATTGTAAATAAGTTCTATAAATCTATTTGTTTTGAAATACCAATTGATGTATATTTCAATTGTGCTTCGTTAGTTTGCTTTGTGTATAATTCTGACTTGTTGCCTATGAAATGCAAATCAATAAATATGTTCTGCCTTTGCAGACACCCGTTTTCTCTTTATGCATGATCTTACAGTGTGTTTGTGAAGGCTCTCATTCGTCCAGAAAGTATTCATTGTCATGAAGCTTTAATCAGACTGGACTGGTTTAGTTGCGTTGAGGACGTTTTGCTTCTATACACAGAAGCTTCTTAGCTAGTGTGGTCAGATTGAGAGCTAGGAAGAAGCATTTGTGTATAGAAGCAAAACGTCCTCAACTAGACCCAATCCAGTAGACGATTAAAGCTTCATGACCATTATCTTACAGGTTTTACCTAGAGATAAACCATTTTATTGCGGAAGTAGAGAACAAATGTAAAGTTGAATTCATATTTATTCAACAATTTACTTAACATTTTCATATCGATATGACTGTAAATGGTATTATACAAATATTTCATCAAAGTTGAATGAAAAATAAGGCTCAATCTGGAAAGACTGAGTACAACTCAGGTACTAAACTCCAAAAAACAACAAAACTGAATTGTAAGTACTGTAGAAATGCCAAAGGTCTTTGGAGAGCTACTTATAACTCCCAAGCTACAGGTTGGGGGCCAATGACATTAGATGTTCATGGTTCATGTCCTCCCATGTTGCGGCCACTCATCGCTTTTGCAAGTTGTGTCAGAGCAGTCAGTGGATTCGGTTTAACTCCTGTTGTCTTAAGTCCTCAGAATGGATTTCTTTCAGGACTGATGGAACATCTTCTTGAAACAATGTCCTTTTTCTCTTGCCCACAAACACAGTAATTAAGAGTAATTATATATATAATTATAATTATATATATGATTAACTAATTAACTATAACTCTGTATTTTACATTTACCTGTAGTGACCAGTTTAGAGACACATTTTTTGTTACTTTGTTTATATTGCTCCTTGTTGACTACATTTCTCCCAAACAGTTCAAAGAGAACTTACGTTGCATTGCAGCTGGTGCTGAAGCTGATATCAGTGCATCTGAAGCAGGTGCTGGTGTTGATGCTCCAGGCGGTGCAGAGGCTGGAGCTGCTGACGGCAGAGGGGAGTTTAGGGGGAATTCAATGTGTAGGTCTCCTCACTTAATGAAAAATAATCTGTAACAAACATTAACACATACACTTTAGATACAAGGCAGACCATTGTTTGTTCTTTGTTTTATAACTTAAATGGTTTTCAAAAAACGTCCTTGGGTTGGAGTAATGTGTTGATTTGGTAATAATATTGTTAGCTAGCTTAACCTCTTGCCTTAACCCAGCACATTTTCTCCAGTTTAGCTTTACCCAAATCTAAAAGCTTCTTGACTGGAGTTTACAGCCTATGGGCCAGAATAACGCTTCATTTGAAAACTACAAACAGATTGTTTTCCTTGTGTTGTTGACGTGTTGCTGTTTTTGTCACATTTTTGTCACTTTTTCATCACTTTTTTGCCTCATTTTGGTCAGTTTTTATTAGTTTTTATTAGTTTTTATTAGTTTTTCGTCACGTTTTTGTTGCTCTTTTGTTACTTTTTTCGTCACTTTTATGTTACTTTTTCGTCACGTTTTGTCACATTTTAGTCTATTTTTTGTTGCTGTTTTAAACACTTTTTTTCCGAGAAACTTTTAGATCTGGGTATTGCCAAACTGGAGAAAATGTGGTCGGTTCAGGTGGGGGGTAAGGGGTTAAATACGGACATCAAAATACACTGACTTACTGCTCAAATAAATAAATAAATAAAATATATGGTTAAAATGACGTGTTGAATGGATGTTGCTTTTATTAGGGCTTTAGTCAAGTCCGGTTTGTGCTCTGCTTTAAACTGAGTCTTTACCATAATCAGATCAAAAGCAGGGACAATGTTCAAATCCAGGCTGAAAACAGCTCTTTTTACCCGTGCATATGAAAACTGAAAGTATTTTATCTGCACTCTTGCCTTTTACTGTCATTGATTAACTTTATGTTGATGTTTTATTGATTGATTTGATCTGTTTTCTTGTAATTTTCTGCAACTGTGAAGCATTTTGAATTTCCTTGTGCATGAATTGTGCTCTACAAATAAACTTGTCTTGTAGGGATGGGCGGATCGATACCAACATATCGATATTTCGATCCAGGCGGCTCTTTTTAAAGTATCGATCCTCAAGCTCAAATATCGATACTTTCATTTAAATTAATATTTATGTATTTTCTGATATATTATTGCTATATTTTTGTGCGCAAAAACAGCTTTTCCTCCTTCTGCCTTCTGCCCTTCAGCAGCATACTTCAGCAGTATACTATGCCCCGCCCCCTTTCCCCCTGCATGTGCTGTATCTGCGCTCTCTCCGCGTAACAGCGAGGAGACACGATGCAGAGCGGGTGAAGAGACAGTCAAATGTTCTGTGCATGTGAAGTGTGCAGCTAGATTTATTAACAGATGAGTTATAGGGCGTCTGCTAGCCTAGTTTTTTTTTTTTTTTTTTTTGCATTAGTTTTCATATAATCAGACACCTTATAGCAGTCAGGTAGGGAACATGGCATGCCATTTGCAACAAGTGAAAATAGACCATTCATCTGGTGAAGGCAGCCATGGTGAGTGTATAATCATGATTATGGGAGTCATTTACCAAGTGCAAAATAAGTCACACATTTTTGTTTTTGCACTTGCTATAAAGCACCTGCCTTGTTAAATGGCTCTTTTTGTTGTTCATGTAATCCAGAATATAGAAGACTGTTTTGTTCAGCTGTTGCTGCAACATGAAAAAAACAAAAAACAAAAACTACTTCCGGTATCGGATCGACTTTTATGCCCCAGGTATTACTTGGTATCGGATCGAATCCAAAATGACTGGTATCGCCCATCCCTATTGCCTTGCCTTGCCCTGCCTTACTGGTACTAAAGCAATGGTAATTGAAAATCACGTTACAGCAAACCTATCAAAACATTAGCTTGTACTCTAGCTTTTCAGACGCCAAATTTGGAAACTGGCATCTGAAAGCTAGCGTAAATACAAGTAACTTCATTCTAATACAGGTTAGCCCTTGGTCTAGAAAAGCAGCAGCAGACTATGAAACAGCAGATTCACCCAAATGATATGAGAGCATAAAGGAGTTGTTTTTGTCCTGCTAAAGTTAACGGCTGAACCCGGACAGATGTGAACTGTGCTGTAAACATGGACTCAACCACGTTCAGAAGCATCGCGTCTTCCTTACGTCCATAGATACACGGCAGCTTCAACACTTCATCTTGTGTCGCCAGCGAAAAGTCTTGTTGCGAGGAGTCGTCCAAAGACCGAAGAATATCCGAGTAATCCACCGGTATTATTAGCTAGTTCTTCATAGTGTTTACAGAGACCGCGTGCACCATGCAGTGAAAGTAACCAATGAGGAGTCTTCAGCGTGGTGCGTGTGCTCTGTGATTGGGTCCGGGGCTCAGTCCAGAGCCGAGTGTATGTGGGACCTGCGGCACTGCCATCTATCGACAGTGTTGGGGAGAATACCTTTAAAATGTATTCCGTTACAGAATACTGAATACTTGCCTGAAAATGTATTTTGTAACATATTCCGTTACTCTGGCCAATCAGAGTACTGTATTCTGAATACTTTAAATACTTTTTAAATACACCGTATATTATTGTACTGTATACTCTTGATGTAGGATTAAAAACGTGTAAGTTCATCCTTAATTTGCTTATTTACCACTAATTAGACAAGAAGAAAGTGCTTAATGTTCACTGGGAGAACAGGTTGTGTATCTGCTGTCGCAAATGTGCAGCCGCTCCAGTCTGCAGATTATAACACTGATAAACCATGGCTCGCACGGGGAGCATGTTTGAATGCTCCATGGATAAGTTTTCATCTTTATTTTTATGTTGGGAGGACAGTCTTTTTATGAACCATTGGAAAACTGCTGCATTACTTTGCATCCCACTCGACAGAGGAGTTTGGGAAAGTGTGACAAACTGCAGCCTGTAGCGGCTAACCCGGTAACTTAGCTTACTTAGGGTGACCAGATTTTCCAACAAAAAACTGGGACAACATTCGGGAATAGGCCGCAGGGGTTCCAAATCTAAAATGTCTTTACCCACAATGAATGGTAAACTGGGACATTTGGTCACCCTAAGCTTACTGCTACTGCTAACAACAACCAGCTTTCACTCTAAATGATTGAAAACACAGTGAAAAGGTGAGAGGACAGAGATTTTCATCTACCTTGTGTGTTCACTCTCCTCTCCTCCTCTGGGCTGGAGGCTGGAGGCTGCTCCTTGTGTGTGTGTGTGTGTGTGTGTGTGTGTGTGTGTGTGTGTGTGTGTGTGTGTGTGTGTGTGTGTGTGTGTGTGTGTGTGTGTGTGTGTGTGTGTGTGTGTGTGTGTGTGTCTCCCTCGTGTGTGCGGCAGTGCGCACCCCACTGTCAAGTCGTCATTGTGTGCGCGCTCGGCTGCGCCTGTACTTTATTTAGACTAATTTAACCTTTTCTCTTTCTTATGAATGACGTTACTCAAAAATTGTATTCTAATAATAATCAGAACTAGCACTTTTTTTTTCTTGTGGTAAAAATCGTGATCAGATGTAAAAACTACAATGAGTATACACAGCAATGACATTAGCCAATTAGTTAGGATGTAAAATTAACTATAATAAATGTGTAAAATGAACACAGTGTAAAATGAAATCTCTGATGATGGGTGATCGGCAATAAAAATAAGATCAAAGAGTTTTGTAACTTTTTTTTTTTTAAAGGAAGTTCCCACGCCCCAAAATAACTGCCTCTGTTCTTCGACAGCAACGGTAGAAAATAGTAATTGATTAGACATACTCATTACGATAAAATTGCAGTCACTTACGCCATTATCTATAACCGCTGTTACTCCCAACACAGAATAGAGTACAATGCAGAAAATCCTACGCAAAGCCACCGCTGGCTCTCCGTCCCTTCCTCTCCTCCACCATCAAAATATAAGCCCTTGTGGAGAGACATTTTTTTGCCCACACAATTCGACCACTCTTTCCCTTTCACTTTGTTGTCTGTGAATGGTCTCGGTCGTGGTAGAAATACTAATCAAACGTCAGTGTCTGAAGTGCTGTGGGGCACGTATACTTCAAATCTGGATCCCTTACAGCCCGGCCATAATGCAGATCAAAAGCTTTACTGCTCTTCCAAGAATAGGATCCTCCCTCATGGACAACTGGGAGGAAACACTTTGTAGTCATGGCGATGACGATTTCAGATTCCAGTGAAAGCTCCTGTCATGTATATCAGCGCTTCCGAGAAACTATGGAACATTTACACTATGTCTTGTTCTATGTTTTTTTCCCCAAATGTCAATGTATGTAGAGTGGCGTTATGTCATAGGCGCTGTAGTCCAATCCGTTATATTGGACTTTGGAGAAGGGCACACAATACCCAACCATTATTACTGGAATATTGAATTTCTTGAAACAAATTGGGAAAACATTGGCCAAAATGTTTTGAAGAAAATAGCGAAAAAACTTTAAGAAAATGTGTTACAGCTAGAACAACAAAGTCCCTTCCTTTAATGCTGTCCTGGACCAGCAGCAACAAGTTTCTGATCAGTTAAATCCATTTTATCTGTTATATTTGTGTGTAGGAGGTGGGGTCTAGTGCTGCAGCGGGGTTAAGTCATTCACACTGAAGCGAGGGCTGTTTCCCATCCTGCTCTCACTCGCCTCGGTCTGACTTTACAGCCAGCACCGCCCTCTGCTCCTTCCATCCCGTGTCCAACTATTCCCCGCAACTTTTGGGAAAATGGCTCGCGAAATCAGGCACTTTAGCCCGCAGCAATCACAAAAATGGCTTTGAGGAAAAACGCAAAGGAAGTTTTTTTTTTGGTGATTTTCACTTTTTTGCAAAATCGTTCAGTTGAAGTCACGAAGAAGCCTCTCCATGTTTAAGCTAGCAGTATTAGTATATTTAAAAGCGTAAACTTTTAGGTTCAAACCGCCTTGATTTGGGAGATTTCGGAGCGTGCAGTAGGGCCGTGACTTTGTCTGTGTATTTACATACTGAGTAAACACCGCGGAGGAGGAGGCACAGCTGCTTTGGTTTGCGTTGTTGACACATGCTTTAGCCACGCAAAAAAGGTTGTTTTATACATACGCCTATTGTCGATCAGTTTCAGGTTGAAAAAGTCTTGTTTTGTCAGAGAAATAGCGCACGCCGTGGGGGCGTGTGCGGCTTCATGACTATGTAACGCTTCCCCGCGTGTTGTTGTTGGAGGCCGCTGCGCTGCTGCTAACGCTGGAATACTACTGCAGAGGCTCGTTTTTCTGCTTGAAACCAGTGAACCTTTCCAGGCTGACTTTTCCAGTGCCACTGATGATGCCCTGGCTGTAAGCATGCACAGTGCCCTGCTGACCATTACGTTTCCCGAGCCAACTCGCCTTCAGAGCGTGATTTAAGACAGAGAAGGATGTAGCGTGGATTTGCAAAACTCTACATTGAAAATAACTGAGCGAAGAAAATGGATTTACCATGAGTTTGCTGAGCAGAAGGCACGCAAAGGTTACCTCAGACGGAAGTTTTTTTTTTTTTTGCTGGTGGCCGCTGAGCCGTCTGGTTGCTTTTTGATGAGGCCATTGTTGTGCTGTAAGCTAACGTGGTGTGTTCAGTTGATGGTGTAACCCGGATAATAATATGCATAAATAGTAAAACATACGTTAAGTAAAAGATCATAAATAGCGAAGCCATAAATTAATGTATTTCATAGGTTTACTTTAATAAAAGCCAAGTTCATGGTAAAGGATAAAAAGGTATTTACATTGTTAAAAATATGTTGTTTTGCAATTGTATTTCATTTATTTTGCTGTACCTGTAAAAGTGTATCTTCCTATTTAAAAATGGTCTGTGAAGGTGACATACGTTCTCGTGGAACACTGTGAGAGAGCAACTGGTTAGATCTGGTTCGGCGAGGAAAAGAGACAGCATCTTGAGGAGAGTTGGCTTGTTTTTGTATTTTTGAAGAAAGTTATGCCGTGGTTGTGCGCTGTACAAACCACTGTTTTTTGTGTGCGAGTGATTAAGTGCTGTAGGACGCTGTGTAGTTTCAGCTTGAAGCTCAAGGACGTGTTTATACCGCTTATTACATCGTATTAGAGCGAGGCTAACCCAGTCCGTTCGCTACAAGGACTACTGTAGGCTGCCGTTTCGCTAACCTCGTGGGACATAGAAGCTTGCGGAGGATCGTTACCGGACTGGACAACGAAGTACGGACCCCAGATAGTCACTCTGAGTGCCCTTGTCGCTCAGAGTACCTCTGGCAACGTGAGAAACGAAGACAAGTCGCTGCGGATCGGGTGTGGACCACGCACCTTCATCGCCTTTGTACTGCTGTATCTGGACCCCCGAGTTACCCTCAACGGAGCCGAGGACGACCCATTACCTGGACCGATCTAGTGGGATTAACACGTTTACACAAGGTACTCTGCATTTCTTTATTTTGGCTCTGAGTGAAGCGACCCGTTTTGTTTTTGGGTCTCTACTTTTCACGAGCATCGATACAGGCCTGCAACATAGGGTGTATCTTGCCGGCTTAGGACTAGTTTATTAGCCAGTTGTGCCTACTATTTGTTTGCCCTTTGTGAGTGGGGATTCATTGGTACGGTGGGAGAGTGCTGTGCTATTTACTTGAAACTAAATGCTTGCTATTTCTTTTTGTATTATTTCTATTAAATTGTTAATATTTTTTTATACTTTACCTTGTGTTTGGTGTTAATTTACTTCTAAGTCAGTCGCTTAAGTACATTAGTGTTTAGTGCTAATTTAAAGGTATTCCAGTGATCCAAACTATTATAGAAGAGTTAGGTTAAAATAAAATAGTACGTGAGTACACTGTAAAAAAGAACCCTGAGCCCACTCAGTTAATTGTGTTGAGTAAACAAGGGCTACAATTGGATTTGTTTGCGTTTTGTTTTTGGTCGTAAGCTGTGTGTGCAGGTTAAGGATAATATAACGTAGTCATTGTCCATGGCACTAATGACCGTGTGATGACTAATGATCTCTCTGCATGGGAGACAGTCATGTAGTTCACGAGGAATGAGCCTGCTATTTACACAAAATCAAGATCTCTACAAACTTAAACTAATCCATGAATGTAGTCAGTGCATCCCTAGCTTTCAGCCACTTCTTATTTGAGAGAGATCCGCTTCATATTTTCAGTTTTATGGTTAGATGAAGTTACGCTGGCTTTGTGCAGTGAAACGTAAACAATGCGATCACGCGCGGCGATACGACACAATGTCGGCCTTTTCCTCTCGTGAATGAGAGTGTATGTGCATTACAAAAGTAGTACAGGAGTCTTTTCTAAAGTTATAACTTCAGTTATGTCTGGAGTCTGTGACTCTCTCAGCGTGAGGCTCCAGCAGCTCACGGAGGCGGAGCTGACACAAAAGCTATGGGTGAAGCACGCAGGATTTTATCTGTAAATTAAAGAGTAGGCTACACTATGTCCATTATCTACATCACTATGGTCTAGTGTTTTCTGTGGCTCTGGTACAACTAATAAGCATGCAATACCTAACCATATAGAAAGAAAGCTGTGTGTGCAGGTTACGGATAATATAGAGTCATTTATTTATTTATATATTACCTGTATACAAACCTTTTTTTTCTGTGATGGCACATTTTTCTTGCTTTTTGCCTTTCCCCCCCCTGTGCTTTACAGCTTTACGGGGGGAGCGGGTTTGGCTTATCTAAATGAGATGTAAACGAGCCCTATTGGCACTCGAGCAGCAGAGAGAGGTGGGAACTGCCCAAAACTTCAGAGGGGTTTTTCTGCCCTTTGGGCAATTTGGAGTTGTTAAATTCAAATCACTGCTACGTCTCCAAATGATCCATTATCAGATTTCCATGTGTTAAACATCATTGGAAAGCTTGGAGACACACTCTCATAATGTATGCCCATCTCAAAATGCCCCAAAACCGAGTTGTGTCCCTGGTTTCCGTGATGGGTCACATATGTAGGTCATACAGTGAGACAGGGACAATGATTAAAATAGAGGCGTCGGATGATCAAAGATGAGCTGCGACAGACTTCAAGCAGTGTCGGCTGTTTTAAATACTGGCCTCACATTGAGCCCTTGCTGAACCAATACTCTCTGTCAGGCATGTTATCCGCGCAATACAACACAAGCATCGCTAGAATCCCAAGCAACAGTGCCCAGGCATGAACAGGACATGTAAATCGCTAGTAAGTGCAGCTAGCCTTATGCCGCCCATTGCATACCTTGATGTAATATTCAAGATATAGTTGTCAAATATTTAAACATTTCATAAGCGTCAACGACTTTAACTGGAGCCTAATATTATTCAGCGATTTCACAAAGTTTTTTTGAAGCTTCCATCCTTGGCTGGCCTTTTCTGAAGTGTGGGAGTATTCCGTCGGCATCGTACATTCTTTCTAGCTCCTATCATCCAAAGACACGGTGGCTGAATAAAATAAGAATATAATGCAGCTGCCAACAGATGAGATAACCTCTGTTCTCTAAGCAATGCTGCAAAGCGTTAAAAACGGCTTCCAGAGACTTACAGAGGTATAATTGTATATAGGGAGATTTGCAAAACGGCAAAAGTTTCATTAGTGGAAAGGGAATTAGTCCTAATTGTATTTGCATAGTATACCCAGTAGTGAGTTATGAGAATGATCCCAAAATTAAAGTGTCCTTGTTCTGGCACATAGCCATTAGTGATGGGATTCTCGGCTCTTTCTGATGATCTGGATCTTTTGGATCGGCTCTTTTGGCTCCCAGATGTCTCTTCTTTTTGTTACCTGTACAGTTTAAAAAGTACATTTTGATGACTTGTTAAATGAACCATTCAACATAACTATAATTAGGCTTAGAAATGAAAATGAACAAAAGAGAAGAAGATAGAAGTTTTTTCATTGCCATAACTCGTCTTTCAGTGGCCTGTGGCGTTGTTTTTTTCCAACACGGCTCAGCTTGATTAAGACGTTGTAACAGAAACCAAGATATTAAAATGGTAAATAAAGTTGTTTTTATTTAAAAAGAATGTAAAGGGTGAATTTAACAAAAGGGTAAAAAAAGAAAGAAAATAAAACTAACAAACTAAGGCTATTTACAATATATGCTAATTTACAAGTTGACAGAGGTTAACTAAACCTAATGCTGCGTTTACACATAAGCACGATGCGTTACGAATGGCATTTTTCCGTCATTCGTGACGTTCGTGACTTGACTTAACGCATCTTGATGGGATTCTTAATAGAACGCATCAGCTCGTGACATTCGTGATGTTCGTGGAGAAAGTTTTTGGCTGTCAAAAAATCTTCCACGAATGTCACGATTCACCCTCTGTTCGTGGAGTTCGCAACAGAGCGTGTCCTTTCGTGATGCGTAGTGGCGCTTCGTAATTCAGCGTGAGAGCATTCGTAAAGCATTCGTAAAGCATTCGTAGTGCAGAATCACTGTTTTCACGCTCAGAATTGATAGAAACACACGCTACGCCGAAAAGTTAATGCACTATGCCAAAAAAAATGTCCCACAAAGTCGGCCAGTCCGTGCTCCAGGCCCGGGACAGCACCTGCTCCTGCCGCTCCTCAGGTGCTGAAGTTGTTACGCGGGCTTTTCTTCCTGTAGTCGTTCCTCCTAATGTTTGGGAGCCAATCCCTGCCACCCCTATTGCCGCCCCGCTGGAGAACCCGACTGTTATATATTTGTCCCGATTTTCCGCGCGTTTGTGGAAATAAGAAAAGGGACAGTAAGAAGTGCGCCTTTCCCGCACTGTTTACTGTCCCTGAATGCATCTCCCACGCTGCCATACGCTCTGACCCAAACAACAACGCGTGGTTACAGTAGCTATAACATGGATAAGTGTTAAGACTTATTTACAACTTTAGACATGTAAAACAAGCGGTGATGGGCGTAGGGCAGGTGGAGACAGGCCTGTTGTTCTGGATTATGCAAAAGAAGTTTTGCCAAATGGAGCTAATGATCAACCAGATGAGTGAGAGTCATGGATAAAGAGGTGAAGAGTTCTACGACAGATCCCCAGAAGATCGAGTGCGCAGTGAGTGTAGTGTTTTTATGCTTATTCTGTGGAGTAAAGTCAGGCTGAATGTGCCGCTGTTGCACAGACTCATTTGACATAAAGCGCGTGTGTTTATTGCTATAGTTTGTCTTGATAGATTCAGTGTTTGACAGGAGCATATGACTTAGTTTGGGTTTGATCTAAGTTCAGTTTTTCATAGACTGTGAAAAACGTTTGCTATTCTACAGTATATGGACAGTCCCGACGCTCAGCTGGTCTTTGCTTTTGCTTAACCCGATTTGGCAAGAGCCCAATGAGGCAGGTGAGAGCACGGCGGACCAAGACGCCTCTGCTCCGCCTCCAACCCGGTGTGTGCGGCAGGCGGTTTGTCCACATTCGCCCGATTCTTGACAGATTTCCGACAGAACTCGACAATTCCCAATGACCCGTAACAGACCGCAACACCTCGCAATACCACGCAACACCACGCAACAGAGCGTCACAGCCCGCAGCATTGCGGGACGCATGTTCGTGACCGTGCGTAATAATTCGTGCCATTAATCGTAACGCGTAGTAACAGGTCGCAACAATTTGTGGCGGTGCGTGAAACCTCTACCCCGAATCATCACATTCGTGATCCTCGGCCACGAATATGGATTCGTGGCATTCGTGACTCGTCGTCGTTATGTGTAAACGCAGCATAAGGTGTTCAGATACTGCACCAGTCAGGACCAGGAACGAACAGCCAGCCAGAACAGAGCTAGGAACGAGTCCTCCAATCCCAGGCATGGGCTCGCACACCCAGGTTCACATTAGGGAAACCGGAAATTAGCCACTTACACAAAACTAACACATCAAGGAGGGAGACAGGAAACCTGGGGCTGTAACAGTCTTCAAATTAAAGTTGACTGTGGGAGGTGATGTAACCATTGTTTACCATCGTAACACTCACACTTTTATTGCTGGTATTACTTTAAATATTGAATTTCTGTACTTTTTTATTTACAGTCAAAATCTTGTGTCATGTTTCTCAGTGGGCCCCCCTAGCCCCTCTGCTGTGGGGCCCCAGTCCCTCTCCGCCTGTGTCAGCTCTGCCCCGTTCCTGTCCAGCCCCGTCTGACCTCGCGCTCAGAGCGGAGTGGACACAGACATCACTAAAGCTAGGACTCCTGTACTGCTGCTTTTATAATGAGGTATAACATTATAACAGAGGTAACACTGTGTGGAAAAGTCCGTCGTATTGTTTACTTTGCACTCCACATATCCAGTGTAATTTAACCATAAATTGACGTGAAAACAGGAAGAAATCTCGCTCTTTCCTGGTACAACAGATTTTGTTTGTGCCTTTTTTCTGCAAACTGCATTTGTGGTTTTTGTGTTCCCCATTGTTTTTCTGGATACTTTTGTACGTCTTTGCCGTGTTTTTGTGGAGGTTTGGTGGATTTGTTTACTTTGAGGGTCTAAAATGGTCCTGAAGAAAGCAGCTTTTAAAGGTAAACAAAAGCTAGCTTATCAGCTAAACTCATTTGAGAGACAGTGAAGAGGCACCAGGAGCCCCCACACCTGCAGCACAGTGGAGGCGTCACAAGAGGAGCTACAGGAAACCAAAAAGGGCCAAACGAGGAGATGGTGAAAGACTGTTGTGGAGCAGAGGGAGCTGCAGGAGGAAGAGGAAGGAGGAGGTGGAGGAGCTGACCAGTGCAGGACACCACGCTCTGAAACAGGGACAAACCCAGGAGGTGCTGGGCCGTTTCAGAGGATCAGAAGAGGACTGAAGGGGGCCAGGTTTCTTACTACAGTACTACAGTTTCCCCGACCTCCAAGGTCATGTGGGTCAGGTTGACACACAGTGGCAGCGCGGCTTAGTTGCAGCAGCTCAGGACTAAATGTCATGGTTTGGGTGTGATTAGTTAGTTCTGTCTTGGTTTTGTTTTGTTTCCCCCTGTTTTGGTCTGTGGTTCTGTCCTTGCGTGTTTATTTTGGCATTTTTTGCCTGTCTGTGTGATTTTGCTTTCCCTTCCTCTTGTTGATTGCCTGCCCCGCCCTAATGTGTTCCACCTGTTCCCTGTTTTCTTTTGCCTGAGCCTGCTCCATTGTTCCATTAAATTTTAGTTTAAACTGTTGAGCTGTCTCGCACTTGGGTCTTTTTCCTCCTTACACTCCTACGCACATCGTAACAGAATGCTCAGACCAAAGCCTGACCCAGCGGACAAAAAGAGCCCACTTTGGACCGGGGTCAGAGACGGGCCGTGGCTCCGGAACAAGTGGAGCCCAGCGGCAGTGGCTCCAGGACGGGAACATGATGCCTCGGTGAGGTAGATGTGGGGTGACTGATGGGAGGAGAGACCCAGGTTCTTGGCTGCCTCCCGCAAGCCCCGCGTCCAAGCCGAACCCAGAGATGGGCCCAGAGCGGCCTCCACCTGTTCCTGCCCCAGCGCCTCACCTGAGTCCCGCCAGACTTGCCCCTACGCCACGTCTGAGCCCCTCTCGGTAGCCGCGACGAGAGTCCGCACCGCGCCCGCTGCCTCCGGAGAGTCCTGACCTGCCTCCGGAGATTCCCGAGCTGATTCCTGATACGTCTCTGCTGCCACCCGCGCCGGAGACGCCACCTCTGCCGCCGGAGATCGGAGCCCGCCCGGGGGGTCCTACCCGGCCCCGGCTGGTTCCTGCCCCTCGCCTGGACCTGGCCTGGCCGACGCCGGTTCCTGCTTCACGGCGGGGATCCAGGAGGTGCTCGTCCCCGCACTGCAGCTGTCTCGCACTTGGGTCTTTTTCCTCCTTACACTCCTACACACATCGTAACACTAAAACCTGACCATAATTTTGTTGTACACTTATACTATGACAATAAAGCACTTACTTAAAACGGAAAATATGAGGCGGATTGTTGTCAAATAAAAAGTTACTAGCTAAATAAAGGGGGTGTCTTCATTCAAGGATTCATTTCTGTTTGCAGAGTTCTTTTGTGGTAAATGTTTTTGTCCCTCGCACATGGGCTGTCTCTGTCTCTCTCTTCAGACAGTGCTGGATCATTAACCTGTTGGTTTGCGAGCAAACATCAAGCATGTCTAATGAAATTTCTATATCTATATGTATGAAGAGCATTTAGTCACTTAGGCTAAGTGTTGTCATGTGTTGTCCATCATGTTGATTGTGTTCAACATGTTCAGGAGAAAAAGAAATTGCATCTACAAACTCTGGGTTCACTAGCTCTTCCTCTGCACTAACTGGTCTTTAGAGCTCAATTTACCCATTTATTTTAATAATCTGTCCTGACATGTGATGCACGCTGAACCCATCCAAGACAGAATTCCCTGCTCTCATAAAATGTAATGAAAAAAAACAGCTTTTTCATTTGATTTTATGATCTTATAATAAAATCAAATTTTATAAGAGTTCAAGATAATAACGGAGGCTAATCATCTGTGCGGTAACGCACACAATTAAAGAACGAAAAACTTTGGATTGAACGTCCACTCCCATGGACGGACAGGCTATAGAGACCCAGGGCCGATGGAGTCCCTTCAGCAGACGGGCCAGGATCGAGACCGTCCAGTCGTTGTTGTCAATCCAGTAGGAAGGGTTCCTCGTTCAGCCGGGTTCCTCTGTTCAATCTGGACAGGAGACACCATGTGAATAGTAATGAACAGACTACAGTACATAAAATAAATATTATATCATAATAAGACAAAACGTTAGGATACAAAAGTTCTTCAACACATCATGCATTTGGTGTTTTTCATTCATCTGAAATTGCATAAAGGCCTGAATAGTAGTTCACACAAATGAATAATTTTTTGTTGTTGATATTTTGTTTTTGTATTTAAAATGCTTTTTAATACTTGAACTTGTAAACATTTACTGTTTCTAAAAAGCCTTTAAGACTCTTTTGCATTAATGAAATACATTCAATAATATCAACTTTATAATTATCATTATTATATTATGTATAATTACTATGCCACATAGACAAAGGTTTTATGTATCAACCTACTTTTCTTCCAGCCCATTGGTCACTTGAAACCTGCCTCAAAGCTGCACCATTCTCCTTGGGGAGTTGCGAAAGATCTGACAGCATAATCGGCATTTACTGACTGGCGATCGCTGCACTCAGGGAAACAGAATCACAGGAATAAGCACTTCAGTTTGAAAGTCGTTCCACTCGGGTCCAGTGCTTTTGCTGTTTCTCCTCAGTCTGAACCCCCCACACCAACATGATGGGGCAATTGAAAGTGTTTCCACTTGGTCGGTCAAAGCGCTGTTGGGCTTGAGAAGTTGCGAGAACAGAGCGGCATCTATTTTGGAGTTGAATGCAGTTAATTTCTCTCCTTTGAAGCAACTTGGTTTTGCAAATATTTGAGAGGAATTATTTGTGGAGCAGATTACTCCAAAAATACATACGGCAAATACACATACAGTTGTGCTCAAAAGTTTACATAGCAGATTTTTTTTTTTTACTTGTTAGTGGTTGTGTGAAGCCATTTATGGTTGAACAACTGAGTTTACTTTTCTTAAATCATAATGACAAAAGAAACTACCAAAATGACCCTGATCAAAAGCGTACATACCCTGGTAATTTTGCCCTGATAATAACAAGTTGACACAAATGGGTTCGAATGGCTACTAAAGGTAAACATCCTCATCTGTGATCTGTGTTTGTAATTGTTGTGTGTGTATAAAGGTCAGTGAGTTTTTGGGCTGCTGACAGACCCTTGCATCTGTCATCCAGTGCTGCACTGGCGTTTCTGGTTTCTGAGTCATGAGGAAAGCAAAGGAATTGTCAGAGGATGTGCAAGAAAAGGTAGTTGAACTGTATAAAATGGGAAAGGGTTATGAAAAAGATATCCAAGGTACGAGAGAATCAATCAGCAGACTCTAAGTGGAAAGTGCAGGATTCTGTTGAAACCAAACCTCGGTCAGGTCGACCAACAAAAACCAAGTGATAACTTCAGCGATATACAGGACTCTCAAAAAAAAAAAGTTATGTAGCTGTTTCAAGATGCACAACATGCATGTAACAACATGTATGGAGTCAATATTTATTGACTCGGTTTGGGAGCAGGACCACGCCTCAACCTATCACACTTTGCACACCAACCACTCTTGCTTTCACCTAACCACGCCTCTAATTACCCACGAGCCATATACACCAAGCCAAGCCTCGTCATCTCAGTTTGTTTGAAACTGTCGACCCCATCCTCCCTCCCTCCCGTCATGTCTGTTCTATTTCATGATTCTTCTGCTTCGAGGGGGGATCCCGAAGAGCTGGGTTCATCCGAGATGGAGCCCGCACCCACAGTCTTGCCCAGCTTCACTCCCCACTATAACCTGGTGAATAAAATCTTAATTGTACTTTGTTGTGGAGTGGTCCTTGCCAGGGAAATGTTCATTAACATGCACTATCCTAACCAAATAAACCAATAAATAAGGAGGCACTTTCAAGAATGGGCTGCATGGCCATTCTTGGCGAAGTAAGCCATTACTTCGCAAATGCCCCGAAGTATCTGCTTACGATATGCCACAGCATAGCACAGCACAAAGACAAAGCCTCAACATTTCTGAAACAATGTCATTTGGAATTATGAAACCAAAATGGGACTTTTTGGCCACAACCATTAATGTGACATTTGGAGTTGTCAACAAGGCCTGTGATGAACGGTGCGGGTTCTACCCTTCATTCCGACACCCCTCCACTGCGACGTCCCGCAAGTCCGACACTTTTTGATACCCCCATCTGGAGCGTAGCCTGTTCGGTTTGTAAACACTATCCTTAAGGTTAGGGCTAAGGTAAGGAGAGATTTAGTTCTAGTAGGGGAAATGCCCCCACTCCGACAATTAGACCTCAGTGTCGGAGTGGGTGTGTGTAACCAACAGTACACCATTCCTACAGTGAAACACGGAGGTGGATCACTGATGTTTTGGGGATGTTTGAGCAACATGGAACTTGGTCAAAATAGATTTCAGGATGAATGCAGCATGTTATTCAAGAACACTGGAGGGAAAGTGTCACTCATCAGCCTGGAAGCTGCACACGGGACGCACTTGGATGTTCCAACATGACAACGATCCAAAGCACAAGGCCATGTCGACCTCTCATTGGCTACAGCAGAATAAAGTGAAGGTTCTGGAGTGGCCATCTCAGTCTCCTGACGTCAATATCATCGAGCCACTCTGGGGAGATCTCAAACGTGCAGTTCATGCAAGACAGCCCAAGAATTTACAGGAACTTGAGGCTTTCTGCCAAAAAGAATGGACAGTTTACCATCCGAGGAAATAAAGAGGCCCATCCACAACTACCACAAACGAATCCAAGCTGTCATTGATGTTAAAGACTGTGTTATGAACTGGGGTGTGTAAACTTTAGATCAGGGTCATTTTGGTAGTGTCAATTATCAATGTGATTTAAAAAAGCAAACTCAGTTGTTTTACCATAAATGGCTTATTTACTACTTATTACTAACTATGAGTGAAAAAAAAACCTTTTTGTGTTATCATTCATATTCTCTAGCAAAAAAAATAATCTAAAATTCTGCCAATACTGTATATGGAAACATTTGAGCACAACCGTTCATACTTCAGCAAAGCCCGCTAGCAACCAGAATATTCAATATGACCAACGAAAACAGAACTGTTATGGTTACCTTGCCTCATTTGCTGTTAAAATATTTCATATTTGAGAATGTAAGTCCCTCAGACCCAGAAACACTATCGAGAACCACATATTTTGTTCCTCTCTTGCCTGGCAAAATGTTTGACTGTAATTTGGAAACCCTGTTTGGAAATGTATTAATGACAAGCTGGACGGAAAACTGTGTTTAAAATGAATATGCAACATGCCAATCAAACTATTCCAGATACGGGACCAGGCGCTAATGACGCTATTATTCTGGTCATCGCTGGTATGGAATTATTGTGGAGATATTTCAGTAACTTTGTTTTGAACCTTGTTATGTTTAAGAATGCTGAGGTTAATTTGACTCAGACCCTGTAAACTTTGTACAAATAGATATGAGCGAAGCATTGTTTTTACCTTGTCTGCACCACTATGACAACTATATAAACGCTCTGTAAACTTTGTCAGGAGAGGTTTAGAGATGTTGGAAAGAGCTCTGAAAGCAGCACGTCGCCTCTCTGAACTTGTGAACTTCTGTTTGTTGCTGTTGTCAATAAATCTGGCCCTGGGCACGATTCGACGCTCCTCTCTGGGAGTTTGGTATTATTTCAACATCCGCACTGGTCAGTCTAGGTATCTCGGATCAGACATTTTCACTTTGAAAATGAAAAAAAAAAGAGTGTTGTAGATCTTTAAAAGACTTTGTTTCATAGTCTTGTCTCAACCTCACACCGATCTGAGGCTTATAGCAGCTTTTATGCATTATGCTGCCAGAGAGTTGTGAGAATTAGCCTGTTTTATGTACTTTTCCTATAGTCATTAGCATTTAGCCACCAAGCATCACAAACTATCAACGATACAGATGTTTTCAGCCCATCGACCGTTGGTAGGTGATATCAAACCCTCCTTACAAACCTTTAATGAATGAAGTACAGACCTTTTGAGACTGTGCTTTAAATTAAAATTAGCGTGGCCTCTGAGCTAAATCCTAAATCGTATTCAGTTTCTGCGTTTTATTGGGTCGGATACACATCCAATAGGCAGACAAACCACAGAAATTAGTTAAATGTACCACATCGTGGTGCTTTGAGAGGACCAAAAAAATAAATGATAAAATTAATATTTTAAAGGAAACCTGGCCCATTGGCAGTACAGGTGAAACTCGGAAAACTAGAATATCGTGAAAAAGTTCATTTATTTGTGTAATTCAACTTAAAATGTGAAACTAATATATGAAATAGACTCATGACATGCAAAGTGACATATGTCAAGCCTTTATTTGTTTTAATTTGGAAAATTATGGCTTACAGCTTGTAAAAAAATAATAATAAAAAAAAATAATAATAATAATAAACAGAGAAATGTTGGTCCTCTGAAAACTATAATCATGCATATGTACAGATCCTGGACATGGGCTTCAGATGTCAGTCCTCTGGTTGAAGCATCCTGGTCTTCCATAACACCTCAGCAGTGCCACAGGCTGAGAGCATCCATGCCACGCAACCGCATTAAGGCTGTCATTCACGTAACAGGCCCAAACCAAGTACTAAGTACTTATGCATGATTATAGTTTTCAGAGGGCCCACATTTCTCTGTTTAAAACCATTTTTTAAATTGATTTCATGTAACATTCTAATCTTCTGAGATTTCGAATTTGGGGTTTTACAAGCTGTAAGCCAAAATCATCAAAATAATAAAACAAATAAAGGCTTGACATAATGTCACTTTGCATGCCATGAGTCTATATCATATATTAGTTTCACATTGTGAAACTAATATATAATTGTATAGTTGTATTACAGAAATGAATGAACTTTTCCCGATATTCTAACTTTCCGAGTTTCACCTGTATAGGAATTATTAAAAACCCTCTTGGATAATTGCTCCTCAATCAATCAATCAATCATTCAATCAATCAATCAATGGTTTTGAATAGCCCAATATCACAACAGGAGTTGCCTCATAGGGCTTGCCTGGCCTGCCAGACACTTCTCCTTTTTGTTCAAAAGAAGAACCGTCTGGGCAGCTGCTCGCAGCCAATCATTTCACGATTTGACCCACATCGGTCCAATCACGCACCAAGAGACGGAAGCCGTCACCTGTCACCACCATGTACTCTTCCAAAACATTAAAGATGGCGGCCGATACACTGTTTTCTTCTGCTCTTTCGTCTGTTTTAAATCATTTGGAAAATATGAAATTCCTAAAACCGCACCAAGAAACAGCGTTTGAAGCGTCCCACGTAAAAAATGACAGTTTTGGAAAGGCTTTCTGCCGCTTGTTACTGCAACGTATCTTGCGTTGCTCTAATTGGTTGATGCCCTCTGTCAATCACGCCCACCGGGAAATGGTTGAGATCATGCTTGCTCCCAGACTATATGTCTTTGAAATATCTATGAAAAAGGCATGTCGTTTGGCAGGCCAGGCAATCATAGGGCTGCACCGAACATGAAGGCAATAAAACAGAGCAGTAAATAAGACAATGTAAAGTTCAGGCGAATCAAGTATCCAGGCAAACATAATGTCCAAATAAGCGTCAGCAGTAGGGATGGGCCATACCAGTCATTTTGGATTAGGACACCATGTGAATAGTAATGAACAGACTACAGATAAAATAAATATTGTATCATAATAAGACAAAGTTTGCAGTAAGAAGTAGAAGAGGATAGCGCTCAGTGTACCGTACTTCCCACAGCAATGTTTCTTCTAAGGTAGCTTTACTTCAGGCTGTGGGTTAGAGCTTTACCTAACTAATCATAAGCTAATTCAAAGAGGTACGTTTTGAGTCTAGTCTTAAATGTAGGGACTGTGTCTGCTTCTTTAACGTGAGCTGGAAGTTTATTCCATAAAACCGGAGCTTGGCTAAAGGCTCTTCCTCCTACGAGGAATCACTAGTAGCCCTGAGTTTTGAGAGCGGAGTGCTCTGGTTTGCCGATATGGAACGATAGCGTCTTGGAGATAAAGCGGAGCCATACCTTTTATGGCTTTAAATGTGAGGAGCAGGATTTTAAATTTTATTCTAAACTCAACAGGAAGCCAATGGAGAGACTTTAGCACAGGTGTAATGTGTTCTCTTCTCTTTGTACGTGTTAACAATCTTGCAGCTGCATTTTGAACTAATTGAAAACTTTTTAGGGAACTTTTAGGACACGCTGCTTGCAGGGAGTTACGGTAGTCCAGCCTTGATGAAACAAATGTAGGAAGTTTCATATTTTAGCAATGTTGCGCAGGTGAAAGAACGCAATTTTACAAGCCTGGTTTATATGTGTTTTAAAAGAGAGGTCTTGGTCAAACAGAACTCCAAGGTTTTTTACTGTAGAGCTCATCGATACGCTAACATTATCCAGGGAGATTGTGACAAGGCGGCATGAGCGGGTGGCGGTGGGTAACACGAAAAGACCAGGGAGGCCGTCTTAGTGGTCCACTTCTTTTTTAATATTTATTTTTTTGTGTGCAAAAATACAATAAAGTGCACCGTGCAAAAAAAAAAGGTGCATTAGAGGATTGTTGTCTTCCAGCAGCAGAACACAGAGTGAGGGCATCAGGCACCTTAAATACCCTCCCCTAAACTGGATAAAACCATAAAAGCTAAGCAGGTGTTAAAAAAAATAGCATTAACTTCTAAAACACATTAAAATCCTCCAATAAAACCCATAACCATAACAAACAAACAAAAACACCCCACTACAATAAACTCCCAAACAAAACCACCTAACGAAATCCAACTACATCCTAAAACCAATTAAAATCCATGCAGCCACCCCCAAGCTTGTTCTCCCCTTGGTCCAGCCCGGAACGCATTTCAGCGGCGTCTGGTTCCCCGGGGAATCTTTTAGCCAGACACCGCCACCCTGGACACAAGAAGAAAGGTAAGCAGCTTGCAACCACACCGATACACATACCCACATACCCTCAAACATCCACCGCACGCATGCAACACCTAAAACATCAACTAATTCATAAAACCTGGCACATAATATTGCACAATTCCAATACTAATTGTCATGTTGCCTCCGCAGGTGACGTACCCCGACCGGACCTACGGGGCAACAAATAAATGCATTTAATAAATCATTTAAAACCGACAATCGTGTGCAATACTTTTATATGTGCAAATTAGCGTGCTTCAAGTGCAGTGTGCATAAAAGTGCAAGTGAATATCAAAAGTGCTGTGCGTGTAAAGTGCAAGTGTGCAGTAACGAACAGCCTGTTCGTAACGAACAGCCTGTTCGTTACAGAGATGATCTGCTAAGATAAAGACTCTCTTAGTTTTTGAGGACCTAATATAATAACCTCGGTTTTATCAGGGTTAAGGAGGAGGTAATTTACAGTCATCCAGGTCTTAATGGCTTTTACGCAGGAACTAAGCGTATCTAATTTATCTCTCTGACCTGGTTTCATTGATAAGTACAGCTGTGTGTCATCCACGTAGCAGTGAAAATTTATATTGTGATTTCGGATTATGTTACCTAATGGAAGCATGTACAATATAAATAAATTGGCCCGAGGACTGAACCCTGTGGCACCCCATAGCACACTTTGGAACACGGTGAAGACTGTTGGTTTACATTAACAAATTGGTGCCTATCAGATAAGTAAGATTTAAACCAAGAGAGGGCTGTTCCCCTGATGCCTACGTCAGTTTCTAACCTCTGCAGGAGAATATTGTGGTCGATTGTGTCAAAGGCGGCACTGAGGTCTAACAGAACCAGGATTGAAGCTAGTCCGGCGTCAGCTGCTAATAACAGGTCGTTGGTAACTTTGACTAAGGCGGTCTCTGTGCTATAAGTTCTGTACCCTGACTGAAATTTTTCAAATAAACTATTGTCCTGTAGGTGGCGGCAAAGCTGCTTAGCCACTACTTTTTCAAGGACTTTTGAAATGAAAGGCAAATTAGATATGGGCCTATAGTTTGCTAAAATATTAGGATCGAGATTGGGTTTTTTCAAAAGTGGTTTGATAACAGCATATTTAAAGGACTTTGGCACATACCCATTTTCTAAAGACAAGTTAATTATTTTCAATATGGTATCTGAGATTTCAGGAGTAATTTCTTTGAGGAGTTTAATTGGAATTGGATCTAGAAGACAAGTTAACGGTTTTTGAAGACATAATGATTCCTAATCATTATTTCCTAATCTAATTCCTATTTGGAATTGTTTAAGCACTAATTCTATGTTGGTTAGAATTTAACATCAGGATAAGGTTAATTCAAAAAGTCGATTTTGTGCGACATGAGACCTTCAACATGCTTTGTTTGTCTTGGCACAATGAACTTTTTGTGTGTAATTTAATTCATTATTTTCAATTATCTGACTCTGAGCCCTTTCAGACACTTCTGAACAACATGTGGTTAAGAGAGAAAGACTCATCGCTGCTTATTACCTCGTCCAACAGACTGCAAATTTCAAAATTAAAAGTTCTCTTTTTGATGGCAAGACTAAAGAGGCTGTGAGATGAGTGCAGCTGAGGATCTTCCACTGAGATGACCCCTGTCTGCCCGGCCATATACGAGAGCTGATCAAACGGACAATGCCATAATCAGTCTTGCAAACCTGGAATGCTCGCAGTATCCACAAGTATTATTCATTTAAGTTTACTTTTATCACTTGCATACCTTATTTTACTTTTATTTTATGTTTTTAAGACCGCAAGCAGCAGTCTTTTACCAACACCACTTGCACTGGCAGGACAATTACTGTAATTTATAAGAGAGAAAGTGTTCAACTTTATTGTCCCATAGGGAAATTCGTCTTGGACGTCATCATCCAACAGACAGAAAATGTCTCTCATCTACAGAAAAAGCATGTTCATTACATCATGAACTAAGAAAAACTCCTCATTATTTTTTATTTTTTTGTCTCCTTTCAAACGCTGAACTACAGATGTCGTTTTAGTTTGCCATACCATCAAAAATGAGAAGTGTTAGTGTCAGTGATTGCAATCATTCACCTCTTCAGATGTTTCTTTGAGTGTCAGGACAAACATGCACAAGGAAGGACGAGTTGTTCTTTGCCAAAACAACAATGCCTGATCCAAAAAATAATCTCAGCAAAAAGAGAGAAGGTCACATACACTAACAAGGGCACAGCTATTTATATATAGTTCCTCCAATTTGGTAGCCTGGCACCCAGAATGACACCCCTCTGTATGTTTTATACAGGGGGGCAGGCACTCACTTTTGCCGCTGCCGCCAAACGAGCCTGTGCAATCAGAATTATTTATTTGCGGCCTCGTGATGTTCGTGAGCCGCATCATTCTTGGGATACGGAAGTCTCCTCAATAACAATCTACGGATGGCGCACGGGCGACACAAGAGCTTTTTTCTAATTGTCGGTTAAATGACCAAAAACACATCTGCAGTAGGTGAGTTCATAATTCTGTTTGAACATTAATGAAATACCGTTAATAACGGCGCTGACTTCCCTTTGCTGACTGGTTTACTCTGCTTCCTGTTTGCTTGTGTATGTTCCGCTGTGGAAATCAAGTTGATGTGGAGTCTTAAGGCCAGCACTCACTACATGACTTTTCCAGTCTTAAACGATTTTATATAGAATTTGGGGTCCACACTACACGACTGGATTTAGTGTGATTATAGAACGTCTGGGGTTCACACATAACGACTGAGAATCGTAAGCGCGAACACACTACACGATTCAACAAACAGCTGATGTTTGAAAACAGCGCATCTGTCCTCTCTTCCGCTTAATTTCTCCTCCGGTTTCAAAAACTGACCACAAATCCGCAAAGATAGGCCTGTGTTTGTGATCGTGGGAAAACATGTGCTTGTCCTGATTGGTCAACAGTGTCAACAATGTCATAACAGTGCAAGGCTACTACTGCTACGAAGCCTTCAACTTGGCTATAGTTCTGTCAAATGGAGATAAAAGTCGGCGACACAAAGAAGCAGGACATATTTCAGTGGATTTAATAAGAAAAGGAGACGGACCATCAGCCCCGAGATGGAGGAGGCGGAGGAGACAGCGGAGAGAGGTGAAGCTGAACAGTCCGTCTCCAAACTCAGTAAGTGCTGCTAAACCTTGTTCGCAGTTGAAATGTAGCTGAAAAGGTGGTTCTCGTGGACATTTGGTGATATAAAGTTGTGCTGTTTCGTGTGGGGCTCGCTGTGGCCATGAATTGAGTTGTTTGTGCCGCTGTTTTGACAGAGAAATGATGAGGGAGGCGTTGTGGTGTTTTTCTGTCCTTATTTCACTCTGTCATTGGCCGCTGCAGTCTGTGTGTTCGCTTTGGGGACGGTAAAATCACCCACGTTTCTCCTGTGCGCCCAAAACGGGCTCAAAAATCAAACAGGTTTGATTTCCTGCGACTGTAGTCCAGTTGCGTCTGACTGCTGCCCACACTACACGATTCGAACGCCAGTCCAGTCGTGACCCCCCCACACTACGCAACACGACTCTCTGCAACAATGGCCGCTGACTGCTCTGCTTTGTGACTACGACACTGGAGGCCGCCATTGCTCCGCTATTGCTGTAGTACCTCCATATGGCCGCTATTCCCCATTGGAATGCATTGGACTTTAGACACGTTAAAAACAGCTTTAATGCCCGGTGCCTAATGTTTTAGAAGTGGCTAGAGCTAGATATTCCTCCTGTGATTACGCTGGGTTAAAAACAATCTGGGGCACCGGGCTGGTTATGGTAGCAACATTTTTAGAAATCTCCTACTTAACGGGGGTCTGACTGTTGGCATTGGAGCTGCGCGAGCTACACGTCACGCAAGGGCCGAGTCTACAGTGAAGCTCCCGCCCTTATGCCCTTATTAGGAACATGCTTCGTCAGAGCTGGGGAGGAGGAGCCTGTAAATCCGCCATGATTTCCCCCTCGAACGTGGTCATTGTGGTAAACGGGGAGGAGTGAGGAATGACGGTCTATTAATAATATGTCTATGCTCTGCAACTGCCTTCAACTAGCCATGACTCGGGGAGACTCGGCGCGACTGAGAATTGTATCAAAATCGTGCATAAAAATCGTGACCTTTACCAGACTAAATTGCTGGAACAGCGTTGAGTCCAGATTTTTCCAGGCAATCAATTTGGTGCCTTTAAGAGGTGCCCGAGCAGGTTAGTATGGTTCAAGTTGTGGATTTTAATTTTCATAAAATGCTATTGTAGGGCTACATTTTATTAATGCAATAAAGGCTGGTGTTGCCTATTAAAGATGAACAAGTAAAATATTGAGCGCAGTGGAAAATTAATGGCCCCCAGCCCTCTGCTGCCTGTGCACCTCCCATGCTCTTCACTTCATTTCTGTGAAGTGCAGACCTTGGCTCCAGTCAACACAACAGCCTAAAGCTTTAGTCCTGACATTTGGTCTCATGTTTTATTTAGCTTTTGTAACAGTTTGACTGAAGTACTGTGAACAATGCATTGCAAGTCGAGTCGCCGTAGTCATTTGAGCTACTGAATGACACTTCTTACAGACTCAGCTGTTGGCATTCAGGGATAGACTGGCCGATACTGAACAGGGCTGAGGTCGGGGATCAAAGGACGCACAGTGAGCTGTGAGTGACCGAGCTGATGTTGCAGCCTCAGGGCAGTGATCGGTGTTTAGTGCCAGTGTTCCCGGTTTGAGTGGCCTGGCTGTGAGCGGCTGTCGTGAGCTTGGAGCAGCGACTCTCTTTCTGAGAATGAGAAGCTCAAGGAGAGAACGCACTGCTTTAACGTCTCAACACTCGAAGAAATGATGAAGATTAAATCAATCCTTGTGTTTGAGGCCTGCCATGTCCTGCCTGATATCTGACGTGATATGGCTGTGAAGGAGCAGTGACAGAGGCCAAAGCCTTGTGTGAGGAGCTCCAATCCTACCAAACATGTTTCCCATTGACTGTGCTGTCAATGGTCGGTACACAGTAGTATTGAGGAGTGAACCATTATGAATGGAGGGGGGTGTAAAATAAGTACATGTTTTTATTCATTAAAAAAACAACTCAATATTACATTAGAATTGTCTATATTTAGGGCCCACAGTCTTACAGCATATAAGCCTATCTATTCATATGTAGGTCTATCTGATGAAAAGTGTCCTGATCTTAATGGGCCCTTGACAGCCCTGGGCCCTAACCTTCCACCCCCTTACGGCGCCTATGCGGACTAATATTTGCAAACCAACAGTCGCATTGGCGCTTGCTTAGACAGGGCGTGACCAACGGCAGCGACCGCAGAACATAACCAGGTGGCGCCATTTTATTAGGTCAGGCAGTCTATAGTTGAAAGCGCTCAGAAGTCAATTTTGCATAATACCCCCTTTTTAAGCAGTCTTCAAGTCCACCTTCAAAGCAAAACAAATGACATCTCGGCGGGACTACATCTCGTAGAGCTAGCGTTTCGTCCCGGTCACCAATGCCTCCAGGCTCACAGCAAAATCAGGCAAACAGTTCTCGATCAAGGCTGAAATCGTTGACATCCGCATGGTTATTGTGGAACGTGCTCTGCCGTGCTCCGATAAGTGCTGGTGGCGGAAGAAAGGGCCGGTTGCCATATGAATGTCGAAACAAAAGCGTGCGACAGACTTTCTTTTTTTGTACCCAAAAGCTTTTCACAGTGATTACATGGAACAAAATGGTGCTGTCTTTGTCCCGGAGTGCACTGATAGGAGAAAGACCAACTTAGAAACCCCGTGACTTGCAGAATCACACTACAATTGGCTAACAATGGTGGCGTGTATTTTCACACATTTAGTAAAGTACTACATTGAAAACATTCAATAGACCAGTTTGCCGCGAAAGTGAAATGACAGGTTTTGGCCCACGAAAATACATGTTTAATACGCACAGCCTATCATTTATCATCACATAAAGGCTGAAAGATCACTTCCAGTTATCAGTATTTGTACATCCCAGTCTAAAATAACCAGAACATTGACCGCTGTTAGTGTAATTGAGGACTAGCAGCATTGCCAAACATGATTTCATACAGAGCCTCTCAGAACACACTGTAAAATTGAATGTTGAAAATAGCACCGCATGACGCCTCTGAGGCGACATGGAGGCCACATGGTGGCTTCTAGCAAACAGAAACGGTATTTCTTATGGTTTTCTTTCAAAAATGCCACTCTGCCATAAGGCCAGATTTGTGCAGTGTACGACTAATAGTTGTCTTGTGTACAGTTTCCCCCACCTGAGCTGTAGCTCTCTGCAGTTCATCCAGGGTCATCATAGGCTTCTTGGTAACAGCTCTGGTCAGTGCGGTCCTTGTTCGGTCAGTAAATTTAGGAGAACAGCCGGGTCTTGGTAGGTTGCAGTGATGCCACTGTAACGAATCAGGAAAGAACTCAAGCGCAGACTCAGCAAGGCAGTGCAAATATGGTAGGTATTTATTGACCAAGATAAGTTTCCAGGTAATATCCAAGTAAGTCTTCTTCACAGGTGTGGATCGGGAACCAGGAGCACAGGTGAGGGGAGCGGACCAAAGACCAGGAGCACAGGTGAGTGGAGCGGACCGGGGACCAGGAGCACAGGTGAGTGAAGCTGATCAGGGTGAAGCGCAGGTGGCTGGAGCGTGAAGAGCTGGAGTGAAACGGAGAAAACTGGTAAGTGTCCAAACAACAATACAGGTATAAATTCAAAAGCTGGAACATAGCACTAACTGGAGCGAGTAATACGATCTGGCAGGGCTGAGCTGTCTGGGAGTGCTTCTTGAAGCTTGTTAATTGCAGAGCAGACTCAGCTGTGGGCTCCAACACACCTGTCTTCACTCCTACAAAACACAATAAGGGAGGGGAGAAGATGGCCTCTCAGGGAGTGGCTTGAGAGGCCTGAGGGGCTGTGACAGCCACACTCTTTCTATTCCTGGATGATGTATTTAACTGTACTTTGAGAGATGTTCAAAGCTTTGGAAATGTTTTTATAACCTAACCCAGCTTTATACTTCTCAATAACTTTATCTCGGACCCGTCTGGTGTGTTATTGGACTTCATGATGTTGTTTAGTGACCAATACACTCTGACCATAGCTCTGAGGCCCTCACAGAACAGCTTAATTATACTGGGAGTAGATTATGCACAGGTGGCCTCTATTTAATGGTTAGGGCAAGGTGTGAACATTCTGCAGTCATTAGGAATGTTATAAAGGCAATTTAATGCACTCCGGAAATGCGTTATGAATACTTATGCACGCCCCACTTTTCACTTTTCTATTTTTGAAAAATAACAGAATCATGTATCATTTTGCTTTCACTTCACAGTTGTCTGTTACTTGTGTGTGAACTTCAGTAAATAAATAAATCTTTACGTTTGGGGTTGTAAATATAACAAAGTGTGAAAAAAGTGAAGTGCTGTGAATACTTTCCGGATGCACTGTATATGTGTATCCATGTATATGTGAGCATATGTGTAGATGTGTATATGTACATGTGTGTGTATGTATGTATATGTTTGTATTTATGTGTCTGTGTATGTAAATGTGCATAATACTACATAGTGTGTGTATGCGTATATATGTATAAAAAATAAATAAAAAAACTCATACATACCCCAAACAATAGACAATTGGTGGTGCTTTAATAATATTATAGTATTATTATCACGCTGCTGTTTTTATTTGGCTTTCTGTTGTTTTTGTATGTCCACTTGGGGTGTTCTAAGAAAATTATAAAAAAACAATGAATGAAACAAATAAAAGACTGACTGATAACCAGTGTTGGGAATAATGGCATTATTATTCCCCAGTAACGAGTAATCAAATTAATTATTATTTTCTCCGTGAGAATGGCATTCCTGTTTCTAAGTAACAGAGGTAAGGCCCCCCTCAGATCCTGCTCTCATCTGTTTTTTTTCCAAGGAGTGGTTTTCAATGGCTACATTTACATGGAGACCAAAATGATTTACTTCCCCTGTTAATGAAGAGACATGTAAAGAACGTAATTTGATATACATTATACTTATATTATACGATGTAATCTGATTTATTTCTGATCTGAAAATGTAGCAAAAAGGCCAAACTAATGTCACAAAGATTAAAAAATATAGTAAAAAGACTAAGAATTAAAATTAAATAAAGCAAATAAAATACATATATTGCTCCATCCTGAGAGTTGTAGGTTCGAGTCCCAGCTTGAAATATTTACTAAATTGTCTCTACAACTCTTCTCATGTTACATCCTAGAAGTTAAAGCACAGTTTGTGCTATTTGTATTTTAACTTTGCTGAGATCACTATAATTGACTCTGTGCTTCAAATCATAACGAAAAGAAGAATAATGCACAGTTGACGAGTTAGAACCTGGACCTTTGAATATGTAAACCGTGCGTCTCCACTGGACTCATGCTCAGGAGTGTGATGTCACATGGAGCCCTTTGACTCCAAGTCCAAATATGGAGGTGCAATCATTTTCCATCATCTCCTGGTTCTGCAGGTGGACATGACTGAAGCAATGGGAGAACATTCAGTTGCTTTAAAAATCCCAAACTGCTCTGGCTCATGTAAAACCTGAATTTTGAATAATCAGATTTCTGAACTGAATATAAACGCATCCGAGAGTGATTGACTGCACAATGGACCAATCAGAAGAGGTGCAGGGCGGGTGAAAAGTGTGTCCTGACACGATCAATTGGTTTAAGCAGCACAAGGCGTGCTGTTGTCTCTCCTAAAACTGGAATAGCTTCAGCCTGACGCACAAGTGGATTTTATGGATATATTTGATTATTTGACGACTCGTTTGAATGGATTTAAAGATGGCGACAACACAAGTGAGGTGCGGGAGCTGCTGCGTGTTTGTGGAGTTACAGATGTTTGTGGTGATGTGGGTAAGTGCAGAGATGTTTATTTACTATGTGGTTCATCTATCGTAGTTTACAACTGCGGAGCTGGCCTCTAGTGAATTTAGATTTTCTGAGTGGCAGAGCTATTGCCTATGAACCTTCGCCATGCGAGAGGGCGTCGCAAGAGGAGGTGACTGCTCTGATGGGAGCACCGCTGACTTTCATTTCCTCGGTTACATGGCGCTGTCTTGTGTTCTTCCTTAAGCCTTAGGCTCTCACAGGTCAAACTAAAACTTTATTAACCCCATCGTGAGCTCAACAATGTTCATGTCTGAGAGAGAGAAAGAGCTACAGCCGTCTGCAGTGGCGCCGATCGACCCTCGCTTGGCCGTAAACGCGAAACAAAACAAATGCACATGTTCACCCCCCCACAAACCCCTCTTACTTCCTATTCCTGGCCGCAGAGTCGATCTGGTTGGAGGAAAAGTGTGTCTCCACCCACGTACTTCACACTTAAATGTGACTTAAGTCTGCAGTGGCAAGATCACAAAGTGCGCTCTTACTAAGCGCAAATGTTATGCTATAGTCTGCGTTAACTATTATTGTGAAAAGTTTACCTTTATGACACTGAAATATGCATAGTTAACGCAGTGTAGTCTGCGTTTTGAAACACAAGATCGGTCCCTATGTCATATCATTGTGTGTTTAGTAAATGCGTTGTTTGCCCATTGTTGTATGTAGATTTTTTTCTGTAACCTGTTGTTTTTGTGTCTCTGTGAAGCACTTTGTGATTTTATCTGTGAAAGGTGCTATATAAATAAAGTTTCTTCTTCTTCTTGTTTTTTGCTTGTTTGTTTTACTCCAGGGTGTTGTTGTAGCTTTTGCCTTCCCTCTTTGCAGTGTTGTGCCAGAGACTGAGCTCTGGGTCATAGACTGAAAGTAAATGCTGGTTCTGAAGCTTTGGTGATTTTGTGGCTAAAACAGGCTAATTTGTTACTTTTATCATGCTGTAACTGAGTTACCAACGCAGTTACTTTTGTGGAGAAGTAATGACTAACTATAACTAGAGTAACTATAACTCATTACTTTTTTAAAGTAACACTGTGGATAAGCTGTGCTACAAAGTAGCAGGTATGGAGAGCGCCTCCTATTTCTGTGGTAATTATGTATTTCCCTCCTCCTGTCAGTCAAAGAAGCTTTCTTTGCTAAAGAAAAATTGAGATGAGTCTTATCTGAACAGAAATGAACCTCGTGTAAGCAACATCAGAGCTTGGAAAGTTACTTACTGTTTCTTTGTTGCTGCTAAACTATACCAATATAACATCACATGCAGGAAATAGAATAACAGTAGCTGCAACAACACCACTGAGAAACAACTCAAAGATAAGGCTAAGGTCCACAAATGAGGCAGGCATCTTCCATTCACATACATCACATACATTTATTTGTGTTTGAGAAAGACATCAGTTACATCGTTTCATTTACAGTCAGCAATTACTTCATTTACTGCCAACAATAAAAGTCTACATGTAAATTGTAAATTCGTTTTTATGAGATATATGAAAAGTTTGCTTAACAGCACATACATTTAAAATTCTACATAGTCCAGTGTACAAATCCTTAAAAAGTCCCAAACAAAACAGTTCATGAACTTCGACCCTCTCTCCTCAATGAACTTGCTTCGTGTTCAAAAATGACAAAATGTCTCTAAACCAAACATGAAACTCAACAATTCCCACCGTGTATCAGACGTATCTGGTATGACCTTATGAGTGTGTATGTACAATTTTACCCAGACAAATCTAGTGTGTTTTATTCATCTCCTTCAACAACACATTTACAACAAGGTTCACTGTGCATTTTAGCTGGCCATGTGACAAATAACTAATCGTCAACTTTGACTTTGAAAAGGTGTCATAAATGTATTATAAGTGTCTTATTTACATCCTGAAAGTGACTCAAAGTGAACAGTCCAGGTCTCCTCTGACATCTGGGTTTACATAATAGCACAATAACTAGTAGATTGTTGTGTTTGTGTTTGTGTTTGTGTTTGTTGAATTTGGGAAAACAAGTTGTACATATTGGCAAGATACACAATAGCCTGCTTTATTCCTTCCTCAGCAGTGGGTAGGTTTTGCCATACCCAAGCCTCGCCATTTTGTGCAGCAAGGACCACCCACTGACTAACAAGAGTCCACGGGACAGTTGTGTATAACAGATATCCCACTACGGGCACACCCAAAAGGATAGCCAACTGGACTCCGGTTGGGGCGTCTCTGAATCTCCTCCACAGAGATCTGTTTTGCAGGAGATCATTGGTGAAGAACGAACCACCACTTGCTATCACCATGTGGTCAATGGTGTCGAGCAGGCTATCTATTTGGTTTTGGTTGTTTCGGTAATGGCCGGGCGAATTTCCCCAGTAGTGATTGTCAATAACATGACATCGGTTGCCGCATTTTTGCAGAATATTTGCCAAATCGTAATTCTGTCGAGCCCAACCTTCAATTCTCATGCCCGCTTGAAGGTTGTCCCGTGGGTGAACACAATAATCGTATATCTTAAGGCTTCATCTGAAAAGTATTGCAGGATGAGATTCACAATATCACGCTCTTGCCGTGTGAAATTCTCTATTTTCAGGACCAGGATGAAGGCGTGGGGTCCCGGCGCACACTCTTCCACGCACCGCATGATTTCAGGGCTTAACGCAGAGCTGTTTGGAGCGTTTGTGTCGAAAAGTCCCGGGGTGTCGACGACAGTGAGGCTCCTCTGGCGGATCATTCTGGTGACAGCGTGGCAAACTCTGGTGCCAGAGTTTGGGGTGTGGTTCACCGAGAAGGCGTGGTTGTCTCTCAAGATGGTGTTGCCCAGGCTGCTTTTTCCTGATCCACTTTTCCCCAGAAGAACTATGCGTCTTATGTCTGAAAAATAAATACATATAAAGTTCAAGCTTCTGACTATGGCTGGAAATTAGCATGCATGTATTTCATGTTTGTCCATTAACATGCACCGGCCCAAACAAATCAATCAATAAATAAAGATGATAGATTTTACAGCATTCACTCAGAGGTCATAACCATGGCGACATAATAGGCTCTGTACATGACGCTAACTTCCTCGGGCTACAATACAACCCTAAAAACCAAGTAGGGCTGCACGATTAACCTTTATCGCATCGATATTGAGGTTTTAACGTCTGCGATACCCTAACCTCAGGAGGCTGAGGTTTTTCCCCGCCCCTGACATTTGATTGACAAACCTATTAGCCAATCAAAATGGTCGAATCTCGCGTTCCTGGCTTGGTGGCCAATCAGAAATGGCAATGGAAACAAGCTTGTATGCAGTACACCGGCTTTCTCTGTCAGCACACACTACACGACTTTTCCAGTCTTATACGATTTTATAAAGAAGGGGGTCCACACTACACGACTGGATTTAGTGCGATTAGAAACGTCTGGGGGTTCACACATAACGACTGAGTCTTTTTTTTTTTTTTTTTTTTTTTTTTTTTTTTTTTTTTTTTTTTTTTTTTTTTTTTTTTTTTTTTTTTTTTTTTTTTTTTTTTTTTTTTTTTTTTTTTTTTTTTTTTTTTTTTTTTTTTTTTTTTTTTTTTTTTTTTTTTTTTTTTTTTTTTTTTTTTTTTTTTTTTTTTTTTTTTTTTTTTTTTTTTTTTTTTTTTTTTTTTTTTTTTTTTTTTTTTTTTTTTTTTTTTTTTTTTTTTTTTTTTTTTTTATTAGAATCTTAAAGGGGGGGTATTATGTAAATCGACTTGTTCAAGCTTTATATCATGTTATTATGTCATTCCCTCATTAAACACATGCCTGGAGTGTTGCCTTGGCTCATTCACATATTTTTGAGTAATCAGTAAAAACTTTTTAGGTGTAGCTATGCCTCAGTCCTCCTAGGAACGCCCCCACCTCCTGGAGACGCCTCTGGACCTTTTGTCACCAGCCAAGCCACCAACCACTGCTCCTCAGCTCAGCAGAGCCCCCTCCCCGCACAGTGTTGTTGTTTAGATGCCACAGCAGTGTGCTGAAGGGGGCGTGTCGGAAAGCTTCTTAAAGAGACAGCGGCCTATTTCAAGACGTTCAGTACAGCCATTTTGAGAGAGCAATTTTATTCAAGGCAGTTATTTTAATTTACTGCATATACAGACCAACAGAAGGTTACGTCATCATTGTAGTATGCTATAGACTGGTGCTATGTGATTGAAAAAAGCATAATACCCTCTCTTTAAGAGCGAACACACTACACGATTCTGACAAACAGCTGATGTTTGATAACACAGCGCGTCTGTCCTCTCTACCGCTTCTGACCCAAAATCCGCAAAGATAGGCCTGTGTTTGTGAGCGTGGGGAAACACGTGCGTGTCCCGATTAGTCAGAGGTGTCAACAGTATCACAACATCGCAGTGAAAGGCTACTACTGCTACGAAGCCTTCAACTTGGCTATAGTTCTGTCAAATGGAGATAAAAGTCGGCGACACAAAGAAGCGGGACGTATTTCAGTGGATTTAATAAGAAAAGGAGACGGCCTCAGCCCCGAGATGGAGGAGAAAGCGGAGGAGACAGCGGAGAAAGCGGAGAGAGGGGAGCCGCTAGCGGTGAGGTGAAGCTGAACAGTTCGTCTCCAAACTCAGTAAGTGTAAGTCCTGAAAAGGTGATTCTCGTGAACGTTTGGTGATATAAAGTTGTTCTGTTTCGTGTGGGGGTGTGGCCATAAAATGAGTTGTTTGTGTCGCTGTTTGACAGAGAAATGGAAAAGGAGGCGCGGTGGTGTTTTTCTGTCTTTATTTCACTTGTGTTCACTTTGGAGACGGTACAATCACCCACGTTTCTCCTGTGCGTCCAAAATCAAACATGTTTGATTTCCTGCGACTGTAGTCCAGTTGCGTCTGACTGCTGCCCACACTACACGATTCGAACGCCAGTCCAGTCGTGACCCCCCTCACTACGAGACACCACTCTCTGTGACCTAATTTCCATTATGTCTACTTATTCTTTGGTATTTGGGTTCAGGTATTTAATAATCACGAAGCATCGAACAATCTCATTACGTTAATCACTATGTATGTAGTTTATTTAACCCTTTGTTTCATAAAAGTAACGACATATTTTATTCATAATTTTAGTTTTACACACTTAAAAGTATTGGAAAAACGGAAAAATCGAAAATCGCATCGCAAAATATTTGTCAGAAAATAATTAGGTTTTTTCTCAAAATCGTGCAGCCCTAAAACCAAGTCAAACCGAGACGAAGAATGCGTACAGTTATCACGCCGGCTACTCCTTTGGCTTGTTCATTGTGTTTTTCCTTTAGTTAGCATTTAGCCATCAAACATTGCTAATTAAATAATCATTCAATGATGCAAATAACAGACTGGTCTGGGAAACCATTTTGATAACAGTGTGCGTTCGTAGGAACCATAGAAATCAGATACGACATTAGCTATCTGAGCCTGTTGGTACAAATGCCTCCCGGACCAGTTTGAATTGAAAGTTCTCTCCCTATACAAATGAGTGGTGAAGCCATATAGTTTAGTCACTATTGGATGTGTATCCAGGGGTCGGCCCATTAGTCCGACATCTCATTAGTCCGAAAATGTACCATTGAATAGGGGTTGAAAAATAATATTAGGTTTAGGCAAAAGTCCACTAATCTTAAGGTTAGGGCCAATGGTTGTACAGTGGGTTGCATAAGTATCGGCCCCCTTCAACTTTTCTACATTTTGCCACGCTATGGTCCACAAATGTGAAAGACACACACTAAGTGACACACAATCGTGAAGTGAAATGAAATGTATACATGATTTTGATTTTTTTTTTATAAATAAAAACTGAAAAGTGGGATGTGCATAAGTACCGGCCCCCCTTTCCTTTAGTGCCAATTGCCTTCAGAAGTTGCCTGATGATTTCTGAATGATCACATGTTGACCCAATGACTAAATAGAGTCTACCTGTGTGTAATCTAATGTCACTTCAAATACAGCTGCTCTGTGATGGTCTCAGAGGTCTGTTAAGAGACTATTGGGGAGCAAACTACGCGCCCCGCGAGGGCCAAGTCTACAGTGAAGATCCTGGCCTTATGCCCTTTTTAGGAACATGCTTGTAGGAACCGATAATGTAATAACAGCCGATAACGTAATAACGACCCATAACGTAATAAATTTGACCAGTTTCAAATGTAATAAGCCGATAACGTAATAACGGGCCGATAACGTAATAACAGTGGTGAGCCGATAACGTAATAACGATTGACCGATAACGTAATAAGTTATTACGTTATCGGCCTTGCAATGAGAAAATCCTTTGAAAATGTAATAACTACAGCCAATAATGTAATAATATTAATCAAGTTATTTGATGTATCAACACAATGTGGCTACTTTTCATGTCTTCTTTTGGGTTCGTGCAATATGATACAGACTTGTTTTTCTTTAAAAGCATTTAATTATAACATCATGCAAGAACGGAAAAAATATATGGCTATGTAGAACTCGCACATTTATGTCAGTGTTATTGGCTGAACAATTTTAAACACACCTCCTATGAGCAATAATTGTTGAAATGCAAAGTAATAACTACATTTACACGCACGCACGCACGCAGGTCTCCTGCAATGCCTTCAAGCCATCGGGTGCGGGGTTTGCCTCGTGGTAGTCTCCAGCCTGCGGCCCGCGGGTCAAACTGGAGAATGGCTCTAGTCGGATGGTACATCCCGTCCCCGCTGGATGTATCCGCAAAATCAAACCGTTCCTGTGCAATCAGATTAGTTTATTTGCCGTGACGTGTTGTTAGCGAGCAACGTCACTCACGGGACGCGGAAGTCCCTCAATAACAATCTACGAACGACGCACGAAAGAGAGACAGCGTGTCTCCAATCGGCGGTAATGACCAAAACACATCGACAGTAGGTGAGTTTCGTGATTCATAATCCTGCGCAAATATTAACGCAAAACCGCTAATAACACCACATCAATGGCAGACGCCAGGCCTTCGCTGATTGGTTTACTCCGCTTCCTGTTTGCTTGCGTATCTACCGCTGTGGGAAATGGAATCGACGCAGCAGTGACCAGACTCACTCGCTGGTACAGCGGTGAGTCTGGATTTTTACCGCCAGAGTGGTTTCCAGAGAGACTGCAGAGCTGATGCAGCCAGGGCTCTTCTGCGGATGATCTCTGGTTTTAGGTGCCCGTTGTCTGTCACTACGGATCCCAGATACACAAAGTTCTTGACAGGCAATGTCATTACCAAGCCGCAGGGGAGGTGGATCCGGTCCGACACCGACATACATGAACTTGGTTTTCGTCCAGCTCACTTGGAGGCCAAGCTTCTCTGCCTCTTCACTGTAGATGCCCAGAGTGTCTCTTAGCTGACTATAGGATGTGCTGAACAGGATGGTGTCGTCAGCGTACTCCAAGTCAGTCAGGTGGTAGCTGCCGAAGGACACTCCGGGGACCAATTCAGAAACCCTGGACATCAGATGGTCAATGATGCACTTGAAGAGGTCAAGAGCAGCCACACAGCCCTGGCGAACGCCACTGAAGATGGGAAACCAGTCGGAGTCTCTGCCGTTGATACAGACACAGCTCTGTGCGTTGCTGTAAAGCAGCTTGAACAGGGTAACGATCTTAGGTGGTGCTCCAAGTGCCTGTAGGATACTCCACAGTGAGGCGTGGCAGACGGTGTCAAAGGCAGCCTTCAGATCTATGAACCCGATGTAGAGATGGCGGTCTTTACGGAATTCCTAGGTCTTCTCTATCAGCATACGAACGGCAGGGATGTGGTCTGTTGTGGAGCAGTTAGGCATGAAGCCAGCCTGCTGGGGACGGCATCTGCTTCTGATGGCTGGGAAAGCGCGGGTGAGCAAGATCTTGGTGAAGAGCTTGCCGGGGATGGAGAGAAGGGAGATGCCTCTGTGGTTGCCGCAGACTAGCCTGTCACCCTTACGTTTCCAGAAGGGCAGGATGACCCCTCTGGTCCAGTCACTGGGAAGCCTCTCTGTCTCCCACACCTGATTGAATATGTGGGCAACCCACTCGACGATGCTATCACCGCCTGATTTCAGCATCTCAGCGGTTATTGCACAGATGCCGGGGGCTTTCCTGTTGTTAGGTTTTTTCAGAGCGGCTCTGACTTCCTCGGGTGTGACAGGGTCTGTACAGCAGACATCACTAGGGGCTAGGGCTGGGCGATATATCGATATTTAAGATATATCTGTCATGGCCCTTCTGTGATGGGGCCCTGCATTTCTACTCCCCTCTCCCGTGTGTGTGTGTGTGTGTGTGTGTGTGTGTGTGTGTGTGTGTGTGTGTGTGTGTATGTGTGGGCGGAGATTAACTGGGAGAGCTGCGGCTGATGGTGCACACCTGGCGTCTATCACCTCGTCCTGCAAAGAAAAGCCCTGTGCTCCAGCCAGTCTTCGCCAGATTGTTAGTCTACCAGACGGTGAATCTTGGCTCCTGAAATATATTTGATATTTGACTAGTACTTACCTTTGAGTAATCCTCGTTCCTGTTTTTTCAGCTCCTATTTTTGTGCCTGGCCTGCTCCGCTCTGCTCCGCTCCACCCCACTCTGCTCCTTGGTTCTGGAATTGTTTTTCTGTAGGACAATAAATTGCACTTACCTTGCCACTGTCTTGCGTCACTTTTTGGGTCAGAACCTTTGAGCCGTGACAGAACAATCTGGCCAATGGACCCAAAAGACCTTGACTCCATCCAACGTGCACTGGGTTCCCAGGGAGCCTTGGTTGGCCAACATGACAAGATTCTTCGAGAGATCACACAGAAGCTGACTGAGTTGACGACTAATGTGGCCCAGCTTGGTAGTCAGGTGGACCGGCTCTCCACTCAACTTGCAGCTGCTGCTCCTTCGCCACAACCACTAGCCCCTGCTCCCTCTGAGAATCAGCTTCAGATCGCCAACCGAGAGCCTCACATTCCTACACCCGAACGCTACTCCGGGACCTGGGTGCTTGTGGACGTTTTCTTCTCCAGTGCTCCAGCCTTCCGCCTACTCCACAGATAAGTCCCGTATTGCTTTTGTTTTAAGCCTACTGACGGGTAAGGCCTCCCAGTGGGCTACTGCATGTTGGGAGAGCCAGTCTGAAATTTTCCAGACTTTTGCTGATTTTGCTATGGAGATGAAGAAAGTTTTTGACCATCCTTTAAAGGGGAAAGAAGCAGCTAAGCGTTTGCTAATGCTAAGTCAGGGCCCCTCCTCCGTGGCCCAATATGCTGTTGATTTTAAGATACTGGCTGCCGAGAGTGGTTGGGACGATACAGCCCTTCAAGCAGTTTTCACAAGAGGCTTAGCCGATGTTGTTAAGACGAGCTAGCTGTCCGAGATGAAACAAACTGTCTCGAGGAACTCATCTCTCTTGCCACTCGCCTCGACAATGGGCTTAGGGATAGACGCCGTGAGAAATACTCCCGGCAGTCAACCCCACGGGTTCCAAGCTCTTCCCAATTTGCTTCATCCTTGCCAACTGCCTCAACCAGTTCTCCTGTTTTTTCCAGCCCTCCAGATCCTATGCCAACAGAGGAACCCATGCAATTGGGTAGAGCCAATATTTCAGCCGCTGAACGCCTCCGCCGCCGAGAGTCTGGTTTGTGCATGTATTGTGGTCAGAAGGGACACTTCATCAGCTCTTGCCCCCGACAACCAAAGAAAGGGCTCATCAGTGAGTGGAGAGGCCCTGGTGAGCCATACATCCTCTCCCAATCTCCTTGTTCCGATCGGCTCCAACTCCAGTCCTCCATTTTCTGGAACTGTAAGTCCATTCCTTTGTTTACCCTTGTTGATTCTGGGGCCGATGACAATTTTATTGATTCTGCCTTAGTCCATCAAGCAAGGATTCCCATGGAGCCCTTGGACCCGCCTAGGGACGTTAATGCATTAAATGGAGAACCTTTAGCCAAGATAACACACCGTACTATCCCTATTACACTCTTACTTCAGGGAACTAATCACAAGGAACACATCCAATTGCTTGTTATTTCGTCCCCTCTTGCTCCTATAGTTCTGGGTCTTCCATGGCTTAAACGCCGTAACCCCACATTGATTGGTCAGTGAACAAGATTGTGAGCTGGAGTGTATTTTGTCACACAAACTGCCTAAAATCTGCCATCACTCCAGAAAACTCGACTGTGCCACCTCCTAGACCTCCTGATCTGACTTTGGTTCCCAGGGAGTACCATGATCTGGCAGAAGTGTTTAGTAAACAGAGAGCGCAGTCCCTTCCCCACATCGCCCTTATTATTGACCTCCTTCCTGGAGCCCCTCTGCCATCTTCCCGCTTGTACAAGTTATCACGTCCTGAGAGAGAGGCTATGGAACTCTATATCAAGGATTCATTAGCAGCTGGCTTGATTCGTACCTCCTCTTCCCCTGTGGCAGCAGGATTTTTCTTTGTCGACAAGAAAGACAAGACCCTGCGACCCTGCATTGATTATCATGGGCTTAACGATATAACGATTAAAAACAAATATCCTCTGCCACTGATAGACTCTGCTTTTGAGCCCCTACACACAGCAACCATTTTCACCAAGTTGGATCTACGTAATGCTTACCACCTGGTCCGTATCCGTCAAGGTGATGAATGGAAAACCGCCTTTAACACCCCTTTAGGCCATTTTGAGTATCTCGTCATGCCTTTTGGTCTCACCAACGCCGCAGCTGTTTTTCAGACACTTGTCAACGACGTTCTCAGAGACATGCTAAACAAGTTTGTTTTTGTGTATTTGGATGATATACTTATTTTTTCCAATGGCCTTTCCCAACACATCCAACATGTCCGTCTTGTGTTACAGCGCCTCCTTGATAACAAGCTTTTTGTTAAAGCGGAAAAGTGTCAATTTCATGCCCCTTCCGTTAACTTTTTGGGTTTTGTGATTGAGCAGGGACAGATTACGGCAGATCCGGAGAAGGTGAAAGCAGTGGAGAAGTGGCCCATCCCAGAGACGCGTAAACAACTACAGCGATTCCTAGGTTTTGCTAATTTCTACCGGCGCTTCATCAAGGATTACAGCAGGAAAGCTGCACCTTTGACCAGACTCACTTCCACCACACTTCAATTTAAGTGGTCTCCGGAGGCTGACGCTGCTTTCTCCACTCTTAAGAAGCTCTTTATTTCGGCACCTGTTCTTTTTCATCCAGATCCCTCCCTGCAGTTCACTGTGGAGGTCGATGCCTCTGACACAGGAGTTGGAGCTGTCCTGTCTCAAAGATCTCCAAAAGACCACCGACTACACCCATGTGCGTTTTTCTCTCGTAGGCTGTCACCTGCAGAGAGAAATTATGACATCGGCAACAGAGAACTGCTGGCTGTGGTGCTCGCTCTTCAGGAATGGAGACACTGGCTTGAAGGAGCTGAGCATTCCTTCATCATCTGGACAGATCATAAGAATCTTTCTTACCTCCGCTCTGCTAAGAGACTAAATTCCCGTCAAGCTAGATGGGCACTGTTCCTTGGGAGATTTAATTTTACTTTAACCTATCGTCCGGGCTCTCGTAACGTCAAGCCGGACGCCTTGTCTCGTCAGACTTCGTCTGAGTTTCAGATTCAGCCTGAACTTATTTTGCCAGATTCCTGCCTTGTGGATGAACCGGAGCTGCCTAAGACGCCGCGTTTAGTTGGAGCTATACACTGGGAAATTGAAAAGATAGTCAGGGATGCTCAACACACTCAATCTGATCCAGGTAACGGACCGCAAGAGTGTTTGTTTGTTCCTGAATCTGCTTGCTCTTAAGTCTTGCAGTGGGCACACTCCTCGAGACTTACTTGTCATCCGGGAGTTTCGAGGACTCTAGCCTTCCTCAAACAGCGGTTCTGGTGGCCATCTATGGGTAAGGATACACGTGCCTTTGTGTCCTCTTGCTCTGTTTGTGCCCGTAGCAAATCCAGCCATCAATCACCAGCCGGACTCCTCCACCCTCTCCCTATTCCTAGCCGGCCCTGGTCACACATCGCGGTCGATTTTGTAACCGGACTGCTTCCTTCTGCAGGTAACACTACCATACTCACCATTGTGGACCGTTTTTCTAAAGCGGTGCACTACTTGCCACTGCCTAAGTTACCTACTGCTACGGAGACTGCTAGTCTACTAGTACAACATGTGTTCCGGCTTCACGGGATTCCTTGTGACATAGTCTCTGACAGAGGGCCTCAATTCACATCCCAAGTCTGGAGAGCCTTTTGCCAGTCTTTTGGAACGTCTGTGAGCCTCTCTTCAGGTTATCACCCTCAGTCTAATGGCCAGACGGAGAGAGCCAATCAAAACCTGGAATCTGCTCTGCGCTGTGTCACATCCCGCCATCCCTCATCCTGGAGTTCGCACCTTCCCTGGATTGAATATGCTCACAATACCCTCACATCATCTGCCGCAGGTATGTCGCCCTTTATGGTTTCTCTGGGTTACCAGCCTCCACGCTTCCCAGAACAAGAACAGGAGGTTGCTGTTCCCTCGGTGCAAGCCCATCTGAGACGTTGCTGCAGCATCTGGAAGGCTGCGCGGGCTGCTCTTCTAAGGACAGAAACACTGAATCGTAAGATGGCCGACAGACATCGGAGACAGGGCCCTACATACCAATACCAACCAGGACAGAAAGTGTGGTTGTCGTCTCGTGACCTTCCTATTCTGGTAGATTCTCGCAAATTGGCTCCTAAATACGTTGGTCCATTTGTCATTGACAGAATTATCAACCCGTCTGTGGTCCGCCTGAAGCTACCGCCATCTTTAAATGTTCGTCCGTCCTTCCACGTATCCTTACTCAAGCCGGTTACTACCAGTCCTCTGTGCCCTCCGGCCGATCCCCTCCTCCCACCCGGCTGGTGGATGGCCATGCAGCTGATGGCCACAGCCCATAGTGAATGTAGCGGCGAGATATGGTGTGCGCTGCGCCATGTGCTTTTGTTTACTTCTCAGTCTAGTTAAGGTTTGCGGTAGATTGTGGATGTACTGTGAAAATATCCGCGTTTATAATGCTGCCACCGCAAAGGACTATTGCTTTTTCCCCGTTAGCAGCGCGTTAGCGGCAGCGCTAATCACTCCATTCCCTCGCTGATACCCACTCTGATCATAAACTCCCTCAACTCCGGATTCACACGTCTCTTTCTCCACAAACGACAAGCTGCACAGACTCACCGTGCAGCTTGTAAAGAGTCGTTTGTGGCTTAGTTTAGGAGGCCTTATGTAGAACTTATCTCACAACGACTAATTAAAACACAATTAAATCAAGAGCAGATATCAAGAAATTATTTGGGCTATTTGCAAAAACATAAATTAAAAAAATTATCAGTATAAGCTTATTGTAAATTATGTAAATGTACATGTGGACTATTTTGAATTATATTTCATATGATAGTTAAGGACTAAAAAGTAAGTAATACTTTAATAGAAAAATTAAGATATTTTGCAGAAACACCTGAGACATTCACAACACGCATGGAATAAGTAAGTACACCCCTGTATTAAATATCTGACTGATCCTTCTTTTGTAACAATAACTGCTTTTCTGTAGTTGTAGATTAGACGCTCAAACGATCAGGATTAATCTTGGACCATTCCTCTTTACAAAACTGCTGCAGTTCAGTGAGATTCAGGCGGTGTACTTACTTATCCCACGCTCTCCTGTGAATGTTTACATGTTATGGCCAATAAAAATATGTTCAAATGTAAATGTTTGGTGGTATTTAAGCAGACACTTTAAGTGTCTGCTTAAAGTCAGTTTAATCATTCCTGTGATTTTGATAAAGATCAGACCATATTTAGTGACCAATTTAGGGAGAAATGTGAGAAATTCCACATGGTGTACTTACTTTTTCTTGCCACTGTATACAGTGCCTTGCGAAAGTACTAACACACCTTGAACTTTTGCACATTTTGTCATGTTTACAACCCTAAACGTAAAGATTTTATTTAGAATTTTTTTACTGAAAGTTCACACACAAGTAACAGACAACTGTGAAGTGAAAGCAAAATGATACATGATTCTGTTATTTTACAAAAAATAGAAAAGTGAAAAGTGGGGCGTGCATAAGTATTCATACAGTATTTTTTCCTAATGACTGCAGAATGTTCACACCTTGCCCTAACCATTAAAAAGAGGCCACCTATGTGTAATCTACTCTCAGTATAACTCCAGCTGTTCTGTGAGGGCCTCAGAGCTATGGTCAGAGTGTATTGGTCACTAAACAACATCATGAAGGCCAAGGAGCACACCAGAGAGGTCAGGGATAAAGCTGTGGAGAAGTTTAAAGCAGCGTTAAGTTATACAATGATTTCCCAAGATTTGAACATCTCACGGAGCACTGTTCAATCCATCATTCGGAAATGGAAAGAGTATAGCACCACTGCGAACTTACCAAGACACGGCCGTCCACCTAAACTAACAGACCGAACAAGGAGAGCACTGGTAAGAAATGCAACCAAGTGCCCAAGATAACTCTGGAGGAGCTGCGACGTACTGCCGCTGAGCTGGGGGAATCTGTACATGGGACAACTATAAGTCGTACTCTACACAAATCTGGTCTTCATGGACGAGTGGCAAGAAGAAAGCCATTATTGAAAGGAGGCCATAAGAAATCCCGTTTGAAGTTTGCTAGAAGTCATATGGAGGACACAGCTACCATGTGGAAGAAGGTGCTTTGGTCAGATGAGACAAAAATTGAACTTTTTGGCCCAAATGCAAAACGTTATGTATGGCACAAACCTAACACTGCTCATCGTCCTGAGTGCACCATCCCCAGTGTCAAATATGGTGGGGCGAGCATCATGCTATGGGCTGCTTTTCCTCAGCGGGGACTGGGAAGATTGTAAGAATAGTTGGGAAGATGGATGGAGCCAAATACAGGGACATTTTGGAGGAAAACCTGCTGGAGTCAGCAAGAGAATTGAGGCTGGGCGGAGATTCACCTTCCAGCAGGACAATGACCCTAAACACAAAGCTAAATCTACAATGGAATGGTTTAAAAACAAACATATTAATGTGTTAGAATGGCCCAGTCAAAGTCCTGACCTAAATCCTATTGAAAATCTGTGAAAAGTCCTGAAAACTGCTGTTCACAAACGCTCTCCTTCTAATTTGACAGAGCTTGAGTTGTTTTGTAAAGAGGAATGGGCTAAAATGTCAGTCTCTAGATGTGCAAACCTTGTAGAGTCATACCCCAGAAGACTTGCTGCTGTTTTTGCAGCAAAAGGGGGTTCCACAAAGTATTAAGTCATGCTGTATGAATATTTGTGCACGCCCCACTTTTCACTTTCATTTTTTGAAAAATAACAGAATCATGTATCATTTTGCTTTCACTTCACAGTTGTCCGTTACTTGTGCGTGAACTTTCAGTAAAAAATTCAAAATAAAATCTGTACGTTTAGGGTTGTAAACATGACAAAATGTGCAAAACTTGTGTACACAAAAATGTGTATTAGTACTTTCGCAAGGCACTGTATATACACGCACAGAACTTTGTTATGTAAATTGTTGGCTCTGTTGAACAATGTTAAACAGCATGGAACAGTTGAACATTGGCATAAGCTACATATTAATATCATCAAAAGCATTCAGCACCTGCAGTAGCCATACCAAAGAAAGAAAGAAAGTAGCCTTCGAGGTTAGCTAATTCGTGACCATCTCAACCCAAATTATAAAATGGAAAATTTACTCAAGGCGTTAGTATAAATCAGTGTTTGTCTGATATGTCATTGAGACCTAACCATCAGATGACAAGCTACGACCCAAAAATAGTCCAGAAAAGTGCAGTTCTAGGAACAGCAAAATACTACGCAGAACCCGCAAGCTCCCAGGCCGACGGTAGAGGACCTGAGCTTGAAGGAGACAACCCGCAGAGGGTGAGGACTAGTTTGTTTATATATATATATATATATATATATATATATAAACACTGTATATTATTGCTCGCTGGAGGTGTGTTTATTGTTCAGCCTAACCACTCAATAACACTGACATAACATCATGCAAGGATTGTAAAAATAAAATGGCTATATAGAACTCGCACATTTATAATTAAATGCTTTTAATGAAAACAAAAGTGTGTGTCTTCTTTGTTATTGCACAAACCCAAAAGAAGACATGAAAAAGTAGCCACATTGTATTGATACATCAAATAACTTGATTAATATTATTACATTATTGGCTGTAGTAATTACATTTTCAAAGGATTTTCTCATTGCAAGGCCGATAACGTAATAACCAGCCAATAACGTAATAACTTATTACGTTATCGGTCAATCGTTATTACGTTATCGGCTCACCACTGTTATTACGTTATCGGTCCGTTATTACGCTATCGGCTTATTACATTTGAAACTGGTCAAATTTATTACGTTATCGGCCGTTATTACGTTACCTACAATGCTCCGTCACAGCAGGGTAGGAGGAGTCTGTAAAGCCGCCATGATTTCCCCGTGAACATAGTTATTATGGCAAATGGGGAGGATGAGTTGTCTATAATTTTTTATGGTCTATGGTTGTGACTTTCAAGAATGTCACATTAAAACTTAAATATTAATCGATTATATCAATCCGTCTGCAATTGATCATTTGAAATATGTTTGTGACTCTCAGTCCTCAATTTTTTCCATAGTTGTAAAGCTTTACAAGTATTGTTGACTGGACAGTTGATTGAATTGAGGACCTCTTTCTCACGCTTTCTCTGTCGTATGATTTAACAAGATTTTTGTTTAGTACTGTAATAGAATGTGTTTTCCTCTGCCGTGTATTGTATATTTTGTGAAATCAGACTTGACAGACAGTTTGGCTGCTGTGCATCTAAATCTAAAGCCTTTTTATCGATCATTAAACTAGCTGCTTCTTGTTTTCCTTGATTAGGCCTATTGCTTCCTGAAAAGAAAAGAAAGTGGCGCCTTTTGTCTGCCTGTCGAACCCAGTTTGCAAACATGTGCAAATATGTTCTCCAGTGCATGTGACTCTTGTATTAGCGGCTCGTATTTCAGTCTCAAACGCCAACGCTCCTGTGCGCTGTGAACTTAGTCTACTTGTATTTCTCATCCATACTGATACGCCATGAGGAGCAAGGAATCCAACCGAAACAGCTATTAACATCATCATAAACACAAATACCCCATTATTTCAACGCACCAGTACACAGAGGCTCTTCCTCTCTTGCCTGCTCACCATGCAGTGTGGCTTTGACTTCTTGATCAGTGCACTTTGCATTACGCAGTCATTAAGCTTCGGTGCTCTGCAAGCTCTGTCGTACTACAAGAACCTGTAAAAGGAACAATGTACCCTAACAAAGCCAAACGAAAACTCAATTAAAACTTTGTTCAGCAGCTCTGCAAGCCTGGGAATTAGTTGTACTTCTCACCACTTTCTCACTCCACTGACTTACATCCAAGCACCAAGCCATTATAGGACCGTGGAGTCGCACAAGAAGAAGACGAAAAGAAGTATCTGACGAGAGGTGCAGCTATAGTCCATCTAAACCAACAAAGAGTACATGGTAGAATGTCACTTACCACTTGCCATCGTGTCGTCGTGCTAAAGGGCTTGTGCAGGAGATGCGCCCGCTTCCTCGACGAGAATTGGCTTCGCTTTAAAAGTTCCTCATTTGCCTGTAAGCAGAGACACTCCCGTCAACGTTTAGGAATGCGGGGGAGGCCATTCCTCCACTGAACAATGGCAATCACGCAAGTACAGTAAGTTTAGGCTACAGGTGAGCTTCAATAACAAAGCCAGGCAGCCGCGAAAAGGTCTAACAGCCCGCAGTTTATAATAAAAACATCAAGATAAATGGCACGATATGATAAACCCAAACACTGGGATATTTATAAAACTTAATATTTCATTGCGTCATAATGCGTGGAATACATGAAAGGCCTGGGGCTGTCGCTCAACTGTCCATGTCCATGCAGCCCGAGGCGACCCAGGCTCCGCTGTCATTTATTTATATAGTCGTCGATAATATCTTTTGGAAACCACCAGGAGGACGTGCCACATGAGCTGTCATATGCTGTGAAAAACGTACTCTTTCAAGTCACATAAAGGATGAATATGTGTTCTGTCAAACTTTCCTCGGTTTCGTAATGCAGCGGTGGAGGGTTTATTTTCTAAAAGGCCACTTGTCAAAAGCAACTCTTTGTTAAGCGTAATTAGGCTTCAGACTGGCTAAGTGCAGAAAAGGAAAAGGCTGTTGTGTGTACCGCTCAAATGTACTCTCTTCGGAGAAGGATGGGGAAGAGAAAGGTTTAGTAAGGCAAGAGACAAACAAGTTGGAAAAACACATTACACAATAATTTCATTGCAGCCACGCTTAGTGCCGCAGTAAAAAGCAGTCAAGTCACAGAGGGTCAACAAACGGCCTTCAGATACACAAAAGCTTTCATACGCAACAAGCCTTTTCTTTTGCTATAGGTGAGGTTATGAGTGTGTTTCAATCCCAAGATATAATCAGTTCCTTTGTTTTCCTCTACACTTCTACGATTTGATGTGCTTTGTGCGCTACAGTATAAGCAGCAGAATGGTCTGTTCAGCAAATCCTTCCTCAGTTACTGGTACAATCCGCTGTCCTAAAGGCACCTCGAGAGCTCTGTAATCCTTTTGTTGGAATCTTAACATTCTGGCAGGTGTTACAAATAACACTGCATCTGATGATAATAAAGCAAACAATACTTTACTTTACAGCACCATAAAAAAAAACATTTGTGTTAGCTCTCAGTCATATTGGAGATTGACTTTGTACTTAAGCAGAGTTTTGAAGAGTCTTGAATACTCTCTTTGTTGAGGACTTTTTACTTTTCCTCTGCTACATATGAAATATACATAATACTTTCTACTCCACCACATCTCTATAAAGGCTTTGCCGGACTTTGGCTGGTTTGAAAAGCAAATGTGGGGTAAAGGCCAACAAGATAAAAAAAAAAAATTAAGAATAGGAAAAATTAGCTACGTGATGAACCTACAGTGACTGACATAACAAAGTGTGTTGGTGGCAGGCCTAAATATTAAAAGGGTTTAATATTTCTTTCAAAAATGTTCTATGCCTTCAGGCTATTTTACAAAGACTAAAAGTTGAAGAGCAGTTGAAGCGCTTTTACAAAGAGCAGTTGAAGCGCCATCATCTCACTGGGCTTTTATGCCCAGTGAACTAGGCCACAGTTCAATTTTTCCAAAAGAACTGTGGCCTACAGGTACTTTTATAAAAGTGTGTTAAGAACTTAAAAGCTAATGAATTTCCTTTGATTATTCTTTCAACCCGCGTGTGTTCAGTCTGACTGAAGCACAGACTGTCTCTGGAGTATATGTATGCCTAAAGTGGCAAGAAAACGTAAGTACACCATTTAGATTTTGTACATTTCTGCCTAAATTGTTCATAAAATGTGGTCTGATCTCCATTAAAATCACACGAATGATTAAACAGTGTCTGCTTAGACTAATACCACCCAAACATTTACATTTTATCATATTTTTATTGGCCATAACATGTAAAATTCACAGGAGAGCGCGGAACAAGTAAGTACACCGCCTGGATTTGACTGAACTACAGCAGTTTTGTAAAGAGGAATGGTCCAAGATTCATCCTACTGTAAGTGTCTAATCTGCAACTCCAGAAAAGCAGTTATTGCTGCAAAAGAAGGGTCAGTCAGCTATTTAATAGCCCGGTAAACCACACCCACTTCTTTTCTGCACGAAAGAAGGTGCGTCTGGACCTTCACGGTAAACAAGAGACTGACTGGCAGCTGAGGCCGAACCAATCACGACCGTCAGAGAACTGACAAGCGTATGTCACTATGTTCTTAGTTCAGTCAGTTAGCAAAAAGTTATTAGCAAAAACTAATCATGGATGAAGTAATCAAGAATTCTGCCTCTGCGTTTTTGTAAGTTTATATTCAGTTTATATTTTGAAGAAGAAGATCTTTATTTATATAGCGCCTTTCACAGACATGGTCACAAAGCACTTTACATGAGACAATTTTACATTGACGCCATACTCTGTGGTGGTAAACTACGTTTGTAGCTTCAGTTTCCCCTGGGGGAGACTGACAGAAGCGCTGTCACGACTGCACACATCTGCACACATCTGTGCCAACGGTCCCTCTGACCACCACCATCTAATAATGTGAAATAAACATTATTAGAAGAACTACCTATTATCAGTGGTTGTGCCTTGCTCTCTCTTTATTCCTCCACACCCCAGAGAGCAAAGACATCCTTATAAGAAATTTTAATTGGGCAAGTTTTGGCAGAGGTGTTCACCTGGAAGAAAAATTGGACTGGAACATCAACACAGAATCTCTCTACAAAAAAGGGTCAGACCAGGCTCTGTTTTCTGAGGAGGCTGAAGTCCTTTGATGTGTGTAATCAAATGTGGTCTATGTTTTATCATTCTGTTGTGGGTGCTGTTCTTTTTATGCTGCCATTTGCTGGGTAATAACATCTGTCAAAAACCGTAACAGACTGGACAAGCTGATTAAGAGGGTCAGTGGTCGGGGGGTCACTGGACTCTGTTGAGGCAGTGGTCGAGAGGTGCATGGGAGAAAGGTCCAGGCCATCCTCAGTAACTCCAGGCACCCTCTGCATCGGATCGTTTCCTCTCCGTATACAGCAGGACTGAGCGCTTCTGGAGATCCTTCATCCCCGCTGCTATTCGATTTCATAATGATTATTGCTGATGTAAATGTGTGGGGGGTTTAACTTCGGGCAAGTACTTTTTATTCTATCTATCTATCTATCTATCTATCTATCTATCTATCTAGAGTCGAAGTGGGCTGGAAACAGTGGATTCCATTTGTCAAGTCCCCGATGTCCAAATTTCAGAAACTTATATTTGACTTCTTTTGACGATTTTACAAGCTTTTTCCACTGGATCAGGGGTTCCCAAACGTTTTTGGCTGGAACCCCAAAATTGACAACACGAGACCCCCCATTAAATAAAATTAGTTCTTCTTATGCTACTTTTGGGCAGAAAAATACATTTTAAAATCAAGTTAATATGTATGTAAACTGTTTATTTTTATATTTGAATGGATTTAAAGGAATAGGCCACCGTTTTTAACCGTAATAAACACATGGAGCATATCGTCAGCTCCGCCCCTGTTCCTCCTCCGTCTGTAGCTGCTCATCGTTGAGTCTTTAGTGTTGCCAGACAATACTAAAGACTCAACTTTAACCAGGATTCCAAACGCTTTTGTTGCTTTTAAACCGAGCAGATTCAGAGGATCAGATCAGAGGAAAGATTGTGTGGAAAAGGCCGATATCATGCTGTAACCGCATTAATCTCTAAAACCAAAAATATGAGGCCGATTGATGTGGAATAAAAAGCGGGCTAAAGCTTGGGAAGAGTAGACTTCGTTCATGGGTTAGCTTATGTCCGTAAAGCTGATGATTTCATGATAAATGCTGTTATATAAAAATACGGGACGATTCCGTATTTCAAGGGACGGTTGGCAACCCTACTTCTAACTTCACCCCAGTTTGGAGCTCTACCTTTGCTGGGAGAGGCTAAATGCTAACAACATTAGCGTGACTGAGCGCACGCACAAAGCTAATAGCCTGGAACCAGACTCACCACTGTAGCAGCGGGTGAGTCTGGTCACCGCTGCGTCGATTCCATTTCCCACAGTGGTACATACACAAGCAAACAGGAAGCGGAGTAAACCAATCAGCGAAGGGCGGGCATCTGCCGTTGATGTGGTGTTATTAGCGGTTTTAGGTTTATATTTGCGCAGGATTATGAATCACGAAACTCACCTACTGTCGATGTGTTTTTGGTCATTTACCGTCGATTGGAGACACGCTTTCTCTCTTTCGTGCGTTGTTCGTAGATTGTTATTGAGGAACTTCTGCGTCCCGTGAGTGACGCTGCTCGCCAACAACACGTGATGCAAATTAACGAATCTGATTGCACGGGATTGGTTTGATTTTGCGGATACCGCCAACGGGGCGGGTGACCAGATTGATCCCCCGCTGTATAAAAAAATACAGAGGGGAATCATTCTGGTCTCACCAGGCTACTAAGCTAAGGTAAGAACATATCTCAGTATGTAAAAATGGTGGCCTATTCCTTTAACAGATCATATGCTGTTGTACATTCAAAAATGTACTAAAGCAGTAGCATTTTTCCTTTTATCTCATCTTGAAATAATCTGGGGACCCCCACCAAAGGTCTCACCCCCACTTTGGGAACCACTGCACTGGATGACTAATTGCCCTTAATCCCTTGGACAGTTATCTTGCCCCAGGCCCTCCTATAGGCCTGCACCTTCGTATTACTCAAACTTTAATTGTGACTACAATTTGTTATTTGGACTAAAGCCCCCGCCACTAAACAGTCAAGTCCCTTCTCCTGCACTCTAAAGGACCCCATACTCTCCATCTTACCCCGTTCTGGAGCTGTAGCTACTGCCTGACTCATGTGTCCAACCTGAACTGGCATACCTAATTCCATGTTTTGACTTTTTTAAACTTCATTATGAGCCATTATAAGATAGGTTAGAACAACAGAAGTAGAGAAAGTATAGTCTTTGATTGGACCAACAGTTTCAGCATGAACAACAATGCTAAACGACCCTTGATGTGACCAAGCTTTGCGGATGTCACACGTAACATTTATACAGCTTTCCAAATATGACATAACACCAAACCAAACCAACAGCTGAGCCAAGTGAAAAAGTATCAAAGGGCATCACAGCACTTGCAGCCACTGTTTGGCTGTGTCACCATGTGTGCTGCCACGAATACTGAGCAACATTCATTCACACACCGCCACATGACAAAGCGCAGATGAACGGAGACAGTCATGCGGCGTTTATGTTTATTCATACACGTAACAACCACAGCTGGCTTCAGGCTGCGGAATGAGAAGCCTTCTCACACCTGGATCAAAACACTGTGAGCGGTGGAGAGTGGTCATGGTTTGCGTAAATAAAGGGGGGTCAATTATGAAAAAGAACGATGGATGACACCAAACTAATGCTTGCGTTGATGTTGTCGATGCATCGGGTTGGACAAAGAATGGTCCACACGAAGAGGATAGTTGCTTTGATCGAGGAAGGAAAAAGAAGAGAGATTGACAAGGAACTGCGCTGCGCACTTAGGCCCACCCGTAACAAGAACATAGCTGTGGGGTAATGGTTCTTTTGTGTTGCCATTTGGATCATCGACCGACCCACTGACTAGCCCCTTTTGGATCTGTTTATGACAGCATTGTTATAAATGATTGCATTAGCTTAATTGTCCTAGCTTTACGGATGTGTACGTGGCGGATGCACAACGCAAGGATGCTAGCAAACTCTCGCTATTCATGCAGGCTGAGGCGCGAGAGGCCATGCTGTGAATATAATACTATGTTCCACTCAAGTATATTTATTTTATTGCGCAACACATATCGCAACATATAGTACAACAAGGAATGTTCCGTAATCTCTCAGTATCTGACCACTTTAAATTTTCCATTTGTAGATTCAAACACCACAACTAGGGCTGCCAACTGTCCCGTATTAGCCGGGACATCTCGTATATTTATCTAAATAGGATTGTCCCGTACGGGATGTCTTTTGTCCCTTATATTGAGTGTTGAAAGTTTCAGACGCGGTCTCTGTAAACACTATGAAGAACTAGCTAATACCGGTGGAATACTCAGATATTCTTCGTTTTTTGGACGACTCCTCGCTGTGCGTTTATGTACGTAAGGAGGACGCGATGTTCCTCAACGCGAGTGAGTCCATGTTTACACACGGTTCACATCTGTCCGGGTTCAGCGCTGTCGTTAACTTTAGCAGGACATAAACGACTCCTTTATGCTCTCATATCATTTGGGTGAATGCATTGTTAGGTAATCTGCTGTTTCATAGTCTGCTGTTTAAATGATGTTTTGGAGCTGTTTGACAGCCGTCTATAGAGTAAACTTTTGCCTTAATGATGGTCTGATGCTCTGGGAATAAGCGTTGTTTGTAGGGGTGTGTATCGCCTAGTCTCAGGCGATACGATACGTATCCCGATACAAGGGTCACGATACGATACGATACGATATATCCCGATATTGAAGAATTAGACGATTATTGCGATTATTTTTTTACTACTTTTTTTTTATTTATTTTTTTTAATTTTTTTATTTATTTGTTTGAGCAGTTAACCTGCCCAAAGGGAGTGGGCTGAAGCCAAAGGCTTATAAGCGCCCACCCCAAAATAAAATAATAACATTACATTTAATATTTACAAGGTAGCAAATCATAAACAAAGGAACATAGGGCAAAGTAACAATAAATGATGAAGAAGAATAAAACAAAAACAACAGCAAATAAAGAACAAAGAATGTGCTACTTTTATGTTATAAAGGTTCATTAATACATATTATACTCTGAGATCTTGCTACTTCCCAGTTGTCATTACCATCCTTAATATAATTTAATTTGGGTTTAATTATCATTATTATTATATTTGTTTAATTGAGTTATATGTGAAGTATGATGTAAGCCCTGCATAGTGTGGTGCATTAAAAAGCCAGGGTGTAGAGCGGGTCCATTGAAGAGGGCAGTAACTCCCCCTCAACAACCCCACCCAGCTGCCCTAACAGCTGATTTGTAGATGATGTTCCTATGCTGAGTGGTGCATTAAAAGACAAGGTTTTGAGCCCGTTGGGAGGGTCCCTCTCAACAGATTCATAACTTGCTTACCCTAATTCTCAATTTGTAAATTTGAGCAATAGAATGACAACCATTCCAAGCAGCAACACTCTTCCTTGATTATAGAGGAAATACACATAATTGATCCTACTGCGCCTCCTAGTGGCAACACATTTCTTGTTCTCTGTATGTTTCAAAAGTCTTTTGTTTGTATTTATATTTGAACAGGTTGATGTTTGGACATCGTTTCAACTCCATTTCCAGTTTATTCCACAATTGTACACCATTAACTGTTGGGCTAAAACTTTTCAAAGTTGAGCTATGTTTCTGAGTCCTAAAGTTTAATTCGTCACGTAATTCATAACAACCAGTACGTTCTTGGAACCTTCTTTGTATTTGGCCTGGTAACAGTTTGTACCTTGCTTTGTATAACATCTGTACAGTTTGGAACTCAACAATGTCACAAAACTTCATGATCTTTGATTTTAAAAATAATGAGTTTGTGTGATCCAAAAACCCAACTTTATGAATTACTCGGATAGCTCTTTTTTGCAACAATACTATTGGTTTTAATGTGTTTTATAAGTACTACCCCAAACTACAGTACAATAATATAAATATGGCAAATCAGAGAACAGTATAAGATATGTAGAGCTTTGATGTTTAAAATGTGCTTTGCTTTTGCTATTACTGAAATGCTTCTAGAAATTTTCGTAGATATATATTTAATATGAGCTTTCCAAGTAATTCTGTCATCTATAATAACACCAAGGAATTTGATTTCATGCACTCGCTCTATGACAACACCCTCTATCTGAATTGCTTCCTGAGCATTGGAATTACGGTTGCCAAATATCATCATTTTGCTTTTACTCAGATTTAGAGATAGTTTATTTGTTTGCACCACTTATTGACACTTTTGAGTTCCAAGTTAACAATCCGACACAGTTGCTGTAAGTCGTCACCTGATGCAAAAATATTTGTATCATCAGCAAACAAGATAAATGTAAGTACTTGAGACGTTTTACAAATGTCGTTGATGTACATATTAAACAATTTTGGGCCCAGAATGGAACCCTGAGGTAAACCACACACAATTTGTCGACAACTCGACTGATAATCACCTATTTTCACACATTGTTTTCTATTTTTTAAATAACTGGTAACCCACTGTAGAGCTACCCCCTAATCCCATAATGTTCTAGTTTATTAATTAGTATATCATAGTTTATTGTATCAAACGCTTTACTCAGGTCAATAAATAACCCTATTGCATATTTCTTGTTATCTACAGCATTAGTTATTTCTTCAATTATATCAAAGAGAGCGTGTGAGGTTGAGTGATTATTCCTAAAACCAAACTGATTGTCCAAGAGTAAATTACACCTTTCAATAAAGCTGTCAAGTCTAGAGTTATAAACCTTCTCTAAGATTTTGAGAATTGCGGTAAAAGGGAAACAGGCCTGTAGTTTGTGAAGAGATGTTTATCTCCTGCCTTGAACAGAGGAATCACTTTTGCTACTTTCATACTTTCAGGAAATTGTCCAGTTTGCAGCGATAGGTTACAGATGTGTGTTAACGGCTTAGAGATACTTTCAATAACACTTTTTAAAGTTTTCATATCCATGTCATAATAATCTGTCGAGGTTTTATTTTTACACCCTTTAACAATGTCCAGTATCTCCTTTTCCTCCACAGGTTTGAGGAACATGGACAGAGGATTTGTGTCTATCAGTTCACAATTATAGTTCTCAACATTTGTAATTTTTGCAGCAAGATTCGGTCCAACATCTACAAAGAATTTATTAAATGTATCGACTACTTCATTCATATTATTTAAAGTGTTATCCTCATCTTTGAAATATTTTGGATAATTAATTGTTCTCGGTTTATTTCTAATTATACTATTTAAGATATTCCATAAACCTTTAATATTATTCTTATTGCTATCTAACAACTTATTATAATAATCCTGTTTACATTTTCTAATGATACCTGTCAGTTTATTTTTATATTTCTTATATTTATCCTCAGCTTCTTTTGTTCTATCATTTATAAATTTTTTGTAGAGTGAATTTTTTTCTTGCATGCATTTAGTAATCCCTTAGACATCCATGGGGTTTCTTTACCCTTTCTGTTTTTACAATATTTTTTCATTGGGCAATTTTGTCATATACTTTATGAAATATTCGCGTAAACTCATCATATGCCTTATTAGTATCATTCTCTCTGTATACAATACTCCAGTCTTGAGCTAATAGTTCCTTTTTAAATGCATCAATAGTTTTTTCTGTTTTTACCCTTCTAAACCAATAAATGTTTTCATCATTAATATTTAAATATCCATTTTTGTACGATACAATCACTACTTTGGAAACAACTATTCAGTAAACTAGTCCACCTTCATTAGATTTGTATCAAATACATTTGATCTATCTATCTTATGATATAAATGCTTTTCTCTAATGTGCTTGTGACTGTGGTGTTTATGGTGATTATGTACCTTTGAACGGAAAACAGATTTCTTGGAAACCTAGTAATGAAACCAATTACTGGGGATGCACGTTTTCTAGTATTTCTATAGTTGGAGTCCTTGGCGATCAGTAACTATTATGGGTTTCATCCATTAAAATATACAATAACTCAGACGGGGCATTTAAAATCGTGTCTACTCCACAACGGGTGTCACTCGTAGATCAGGGACATAATGACACGGGCATCACGCGCAGCAGTAGCACACAACTGAAGCAGAGGGGAAACTACATACAGCAGGCTCTTTTTAAACTTGTGTCATAGTACTGCAGTGGCGAGACACAGGTTTAACATGAGCCTGCTGTATTTAGTTTCCCCTCGGCTTCGTTTAATTCCGTAATAAAATGCTACGAAGAAATCCATGCTACGAAGATAAATCCTCTCCAAACGCAGCGGCGACGCACAAAGCTGGTGGCTCTCGTAATAATCCAGGTCTCTGTCTTTGCTGTAAAAGCCAAAGCCAAATGTAGAGTTTTAAAAGAGCCCCGTAGCGTCTCATAGCTCATTCTTTTCCATGCTAAACTCTCCCTGTGTTTCTCTAACTCTCACTAAATTCTAGTGTTACTCAAGCGGGCTGCGCGGTGCGCTGCCATCTAGCGGGCGGGAGTAAAAGTGCAGGACCAAAGAGAGATGCTGCAATGAATATTTCCCCAAAAATAGATGTTTAAATATCGATACGGGCGCTTTTGTATCGATACGAGAATCGCGCGACGTAATATCGCGATATATCGGCGAATCGATATTTTTCAACACCCCTAGTTGTTTGTAATGCTTGTTCCGTGAGTATTTGCTGATATGTGGTTACATGCTTCTTTTAGTCTGACAAGTGGTGGCAAATGCGTTTAGTAGATCTGATAGTAAAATAAAAAAAGCACGAACACCTTGTGTAACAGCCCCACCTAGAGTTTACATCACCAGCCGCCACTGGTATAAGGCTAATTTAAACAGCAGATGTTTGCCTAAAATACACCAGATTGCACAAAATTGTATCTGATTAATCAAAATGTTCCTGGGGAGGACTGGCTGTTGCTCTAACTTTCTTAGAGTATTTCAAACAAACGCACATATAAAGAAGAGTTATTCTGTAAAATGGTTTAAAACGTATTTCTAAAATAAATAAATAAAAAGTAATATAAAACACCTTCTGTTACATGTAATCTACACACATCCTTTCAAATATTGTTCTGAGTCGTCGAGATTAGTCCCACCACCTCCCTAAGTCCATTTTAACCACTGCTAATGTTAAAAACCTGGTTACAGCAAATGAAAAAATTATCTGTAATTACAAATCACAAGCTCTAAAGTCGTCTATTGATGTCGTTGTCGCTCCCTCACCCTGGTCGCCCAAAAGTGTCCCTTATTTTTCTGTTCTCAAGTTGGCAACCCTAATCGCAGCTATCACAGAGGAAAGAACAATCTGAAGAGCCCTTGAATTTTCTCCCTTTATGCAATTAGTCCAATTATAAAAGTGGTGGTCCACACGCATAGAAGAAGCATAATTATCCTTTGGGAACAGACTAAGGAGAAGAGCAGCACTTGTCATGGAAACACAGTACTTGACATTCATAGATCGCTAATTACACTTTTGAGAAAACCACTTACTGTCATCTCCATTCACTAAACTGAACTTGTGGGGGTCAACCACTGCTGTCCTTTTATAGCTGCAACAATGCTGCTTTCAAAGTGTAAAATCAACCTTTTTTAGGTTTTAAGTTAACACAAGATTCCCTGGAGTGGTATTTCATGCACCTGGCACCTGCTCTCTCAATCCCACCACACCGGCCCTTAATATCTCTGATGTCAGGGCAGGGCCAAAGTCACCACACTTGTGTCACTGCTGCTACCCCTCCATCAGAGAAATTGAAATATAACCGTTTTTACTGGATCTGATGTATTTTAGATGTCCACTTTCTATTATATCATTTTGATCCGTGTTCCAAACATGAGTAAAACCATACCCCTTGTTTTATACATAGACTGTAGAAGTCTAATTATGGTTTTATAACAACTGTTACACTGTTAAAGCTGGCCTTATCATTTAGTTGTGAACATGCTGTGTTAAGCTAACTAGTCCAGTCCTGTGTAATAAATGAAACATTAAATAAAAAGGCCTAACAATCAACGCTGGAATGTGCATCCCCATTGCCACTTTTGACTCCACAAACAAAAGCTCAAATTCACCATGCTAGAAAACCGTGGAGGCTGATTGTTGTCAAAAAAAACACTGGCAAAAAGCTTGAAAAGTGCAGATTGTTTATGGATTGGTTTACTATTACAAGAGTTCTTTGGGGTCAGAATCGATCTCCTAATGAGTAGGCACATGTAACCTGAGTCTGCACACATTGTTTGTCAGGGCCAGCAGCTGGCTGGGCCTCTTCAGATGATTATGCTTATTATGTCGGCAGTGTTACTCTATAAAGACGCAGGACCAGGAGGAGAGAGAAAGGAAGAGTGGGGAGCATAAGATCAGCTCTCCCTTCTCTCTCGCCCTCGCTCTCTGTGCCGCAGTGGCCTTAGGGATTTGATGGACTGAGACAAAGACTGCTTTTTGCATTGTCCATCACGGTTGACATACAACAATAAGAACCATGACTGAGCCCTTTTCACTCGTTGGAATAGAAACTTCTCTCCCTTCTGCTGCTCTTCATAAAGTTGCTTGTATCATCACTATCATCATAATTATCATTATTAATATTATAAAAGTAAATATAGTTTCAGCAAATTCAAACGTTTGTGGATTTTGAAACACAATACCCCACTTGGCCCAAACAGCGTTACATCATAGCATTTTTGTAACTACTTTTCTTTCCCCGCAGTCATCTCTAAAAACCTGCTGATGGAGTAGGAGTTTAAATAGACAGCGCTGTTCCTCCCCAGAGACACATTTGGGCTGTCAGCAGCAGTGAAAGGAGTTTGAGGGCCATCACTGTGATTACCTGCTGTGGAGACTGCGCTCACAGAATTTTGATACAAACATCGCTGTTTTGGTGACTCTAAACCAAATCATGTTTTTTTGTGGTGAAGATTTACACGCAATTCACAAGTTGCCTCTTATTGTCTCATCCGCTGTGACTGTAAAGCCATAAGGCGAGTAATGCAGACAGCACCTTTGAAATTTAGACTTCTCTCCAAATATAATGTTACTGAGGCGGGACTCAATTAAAATGATCAATCAATGGCCTTTATGGCCTTTGTAATTAATTTATCACATTTACGCATTATTTATTTAGGGGTTGTATTTATTCTTAGAGGTACATTTTCAAAGATTTTTTGTATTTTCCTACATTTGAACTTATTTTACGTGGAGATGTGAGGCCTGTGTGATCATTTCAAACACTTCAAAGACAATAGCAGTTTGATTTATTTTGGTGAATGATCTTTTTAAATACAATTATGTCGGCTTAACTGTGCGAATAAACAAATTGTTTTTGGCTTTCCACAATGGGTTGGTCCCTAAGCAACGTCTTGCAGGAAAAAGGAAACTGAAAAAGTGTGATAAATTTCTTTTCATACTTTGAATTGCACTAAACCTTATGTAATAAATGAATCAGATAAAGTCCCGTCCCTGATTTCAAGAGATTAAAAATCCACACAATGGCCTATATTTTCAGCAACAAAATCGAAATAATTGACATTAAAACTAAGATTTGAAGGGAGAAAATTAGCTACAAATCTCAACGTTGACCACTGCGTGAGACTTAACCATTTTACTTTTAAAATTGATTGGATAATTGGAGAGAATGGGCTGGCCAGGATTTCGATTTGGCCTGGAGTTGATACAAGAGTACTTTTTATGATTTCAAATCTATACCCTCCCTTCTCTGACCACAAATCCATTCAGACTGTCCCTACTGATTGCTTTAACACTATGGGGAGTATGAATAAACCATATGATAAATTATACATTACAATCTCGGAACAGTGGGAATATACATGGCCTCCCCTTCCGCGTCCCATGAACATTTGAATGTTCAAATGTTCAAATGTTCATGGCTGCGGGAGCTTTCTGCTTGCATCGGCTTAGCGGCGATATGGGGCACACCTGTCTGAGCCCCCGCGGCAGATAAAAATAATGATTCTCCACAGGCTCTTAATCACAGGACGACTCTGACCTCATGTGAGAAAGGACCGTTTGATTTGCATCCTAGTATTGTCACCACCCTGTGTGACGTTTAAGTGAAATGTTATTTGAAAATCTTTAAGAACATGGCGCGCAGGCTGATGGGGACTGTATCTTTCTGTGTCAGGGGCAATGAATGTTCAAAACCGAAAAAAGAGTGGAGCGTTTTAAGTCTTGTCTTAAGACCCACTTTTTAATTCTCTGGCTTTTAGCTCAGCATGCTATTGTTTTTTTTTTTTACAATTATATTTAATTCTTTAATGTTTTAAGCTTTTTATTATATTTATGTTTTTAAATTATTTGATGTTTTTAGTAGATGTCGACCGATATGGGTTTTTCTCAGGCTGATTTTTAAAAATGTCTTGTTATTATCCCGTGTATGATGTTCTAAAGTGTAAATGTGTCAGTGTTGAACGGTGACAGCAGGGGGCGCTTTATTAGGGGCATAGGGCTGATTTATTCAGGACATTCATGTTTAGCAGATACTTCAGATGAACCTCATTTGCAAGACAAGCAGTTTCCAAAAACAAAAGACGTAATTCTCCATCTCTTATGGTTCCATAATTATTAGCAAAAGTCTGCAACATACAATCCCCTCTTGGTTTGAGCACCTGAATGATCCTGGGAGCTCTGTTATCGGAGGCTTCGTGCCCCTGGTAGGGTCTCCCATGGCAAATAGGTCCTAGGTGACGGGTCAGACAAAGAGCGGTTCAGAAGCCCCTTATGAGAGACCAACAGGCCCGGTTAGAACCATGAGGCCGTCCTTCTGTGGACCCACCACCTGCAGGAGGAGCCATAGGGGCTGGTGCAATGTGATTTGGGCAGCGCCAACAGCTGCCCCACGACCCGGCAACGGACAAGTGGAAGAAAATGGATGGATGGATGCAACATACAATAGATGTACAAAGGATTTTTACCGCGGTGTTTCTCAGCTCCAGGCCGAGGAGGTTGTAGGGGGGTCATTTTAAAGCAGTACTAAGTAACTTGTTTACCTTAATAAATCCTTTTTCGTAACCCCTCTGGGGGTAATACAAGTGTTAATGGGATGATTGGGGGGGTCTTTCATCGCCCACTGGTGTCTCTGATCAGAAAACCACAATTGCAACTTGCCTGCCACCGGGTCGGAGTAGCAATACACACTAATAGGATCACGAAGAAGAAGCTTACAGGCAAAGCTAACTGCGGGGTAGTGCCACTTAAACAGTATTTACAGCCAAGTTTGAGTGAAAAAAATGATTTCCATTGTGTAATTGGATGTACAATATCCTAAGTTACTTAGTACTGCTTTAAGACTTTGACTGAGCTCTTTCCAATTCACTTTCAGTTCCGGATATATCGGACCTTTAGCGGCATGATATTGGCCGATAGACAATATCGTAAAATACCAAAATATCTGCTTGGTCGACCTCTAGATTTTAGTTGATCATTGGTTCAGTTTCACTTTTTTCGTGTCATTTATTTCCATTGCTATTCTGAGACGTATTTTCCATAGTGCTTCTATTTTTCAAACTTGATGCCGGTGTAGCTGAATTCTCCTGATTTATCTTCAATGTTCTAATTTTGTGGGTCTAAACAAAAGTGAAAAAGCTTCATCCACCATTCTCTCCATTGCCTCTCTCGACTTCCATCTTTATATTCACAAACCATGGCCCACTCCAGCCCTTCAACCACACTGAACTCTGACACTGGTTCCTTATTATAGGGTTTGAAAGTAACATAGTGTTACTTTTCTATATGTTGTGGTGAAACTGACAATAAAGCTGCCTTTGACTTTAATATACTGGTAATTTCTTGAAAAGCTTAATAGTTTAAATGGATGGGAAACTTGACTCACAAAAATAAGAAATTTGGTAGCATACCGTATGCTTTTATTGGTTAAAAAAGGCGTAACTATAATAAGAACCCATTTAAAAACATGGAACCTCCATAATTATCACTCTCTATGCTTTAACTAGAGGCATGTGTTAAAATTGAAATGAGGGTCGGTATTTTGTCATTGGTTAACATCTAATACAGGGCCTATCCATTTGAAGCAAAAATGGCACAAAGTTCAATGTCTTCCTTCTCAGCCGCAATGAAAAAAGCTAAAAAAGTCTGTTCAGCGCCAAAAAGCTACAGGCGGACCCCTTGCTGAGGTATGTTCTCGAATCAATCCTAATTCTGCAGGAGTGAGGTGAACAGATGGACTCTCTAACCCAGGGGTCAGCACAGCCTTGACACTTTAGATTTTGATTGGCACACGCAGCAGAAATGGATACAGTATATATATATTATATTTTCGATATATATGTACATCATTGAGGAGAATCACAAGAATTCGAGCTGACATATTGATGTGCAGACCTTGGTTGTAAGCCTGCGGAAAAGTCCCGAAATGCACCACAATACAAGAATTCGAATACAATTGTTGAGTGACACATGAATAGGGCTTCAATCCAGTGGCATGCTGGGTAATCGGGAGAGTCGGGACGTCTCCCCGGTGGGTCACTCGGTTGCGGTGCTTTTGGGCTGACAGAATAAAATAATGAATTAATAACAGACTCACGATTGTGCTATATACTGGGCTGCAGCAGGAGCATGAGCGGCAGTTCCAGATATAAACTAAGTAACACAAGCGTAACTGTCAGGTAAATCTATCAAAAATAACGACTTTAAACACCTCAGAGGGGTGTTTAAGTGGAACACCCCTCTGTTTTAGTTCAAGTTGGTGCAGTCCAATCCAGCGGAGACAACTGTCCGCGCATGTAAAGAGGGAAAAGGCAATGAAAGGTAGAAAAGTGGACAAATATGTTTATCTGCATAACTTGGTGCTGATTGTGGAGTTGGATCTGGCTCAGAATATGTGTGCAGCGGCCCATGTGAAAAGAGAAAGCAGTAGAAATGTGTCATGGCCGTATTTGAACTGGCGACCTCCCATTCCTGAGACCTGCGCACTACCACTGAGCTAAAATTCTGTACAAAATTGTGCCAGTCTTCTCTAAATTCCTGGGCTGAAATTAGGTCCCAGCACGCCACTGCTTCAGTCATTGAAATCGCACAGTGTTGCAATTAAATTAAGGTAATCTAATTTGTATTGCGGTTTTCACATGAGAAATCTCCAAAGCCCTTCACAGAATGGAAGGAGATTTTCATTTGCTCCATCGTATTCGATCGTAATGAGAATTCTTTGGTTGTAATGGTAAGTCAGTACCTGTTCTCAAATGGTCTGTGAGAGACAGTGACATCTTGATGGTTCTGAATCAGACACGTTGGCCAATTAGCATATCTGTAGTGATTTGATGCATTGCATGAACCATGATTGATTGCAAGGTACAACTTTGGCTGGACTGTCCCGACTCGCAGTGGCGGGTTACATGATCAAACTTAAATCCTCTTGTAGTAGGCTGGATTGGTCAGGGGTGACAGCCTTAAGCTGTGCGCGTACACACCATACGCAAATTACTTCACGCACTTCTATTTGTTCGCTTGAAACGGTTGCTGTCAGCTGCTCGAGTCGCATGTGTCGCTTGTGTTCACTTCAGGAGGAGCCACTGCTGCGGTGCAATCCTGAGAAAACCTCGAGGTTTTGGTCCGCGCGAGTTGTGAATGAAAAATTGTTTCCTGATTCTTTGATTGTGCTGCGGTGACAGGCGAATAGTTTCACTATATTCCTCCAACACTGTACACAAACCTCGCACCGATTCCAAACCTCCTGCCTCTCCCACACACATGGAGACGCCCTCCCCAACACTGTCTCTCCCTCCTCAGCCTTATAGCCTCGATCCTGCCCCTGGCTGTGAGGAAATCTCCTTGGTTTGCTTGTCCACAAACCCAACTCATACAGCCTAAACATCCTTTCATATTCATTAGGCCTCTTTATTTACCTTATTTATTTTACTTTACTTTTATCACTTTTTCTTTGGAGTATGCAGCACCTGTCAGTCCAGCCTCATGTCATAATAAAAGCCTGTTTATCCTTTATTGAAGCATCTCAATATCAACACTGGCATCGTGATGCTCTTCTTGTTTCTGTAATAGTCTTTCGGGGGCAGATTTTAATGTATTTTAATATGTGCTGTAGGGATTATGAAAGGACAAATGCAACGGGAAACGCAGTAATTGGGTAAGTGTGGTGTGAGGTTGATGGCTGCTAGTTGTTGAAACTGTGACTGTAAGTGGGGTTTAATACTGGGGAAGTTTAGAACGCTGTGATATTGTTGTTCTACTGTTTATTATGGAATGTGCATTGTTAATTTATTTTATATCCAGGGATTACGGATGCAAACTAGCTATTTAGCTCTAATCTGGTGCAGCACATCTGTCTCTGTGAACTTAATGTCTCTGCACATAAAGAGTAAAACAAAAGTGAAAAAGCTTCATCCACCATTCTCTCCATTGCCTCTCTCGACTTCCATCTTTATATTCACAAACCATGGCCCACTCCAGCCCTTCAACCACACTGAACTCTGACACTGGTTCCTTATTATAGGGTTTGAAAGTAACATAGTGTTACTTTTCTATATGTTGTGGTGAAACTGACAATAAAGCTGCCTTTGACTTTAATATACTGATAATTTCTTGAAAAGCTTAATAGTTTAAATGGATGGGAAACTTGACTCACAAAATATAAGAAATCTGGCTGCATACCCTATGCTTTTATTGGTTAAAAAAGGCGTAACTATAATAAGAACCCATTTAAAAACATGGAACCTCCATAATTATCACTCTCTGTGCTTTAACTAGAGGCATGTGTTAAAATTGAAATGAGGGTCGGTATTTTGTCATTGGTTAACATCTAATACAGGGCCTATCCATTTGAAGCAAAAATGGCACAAAGTTCAATGTCTTCCTTCTCAGCCGCAATGAAAAAAGCTAAAAAAGTCTGTTCAGTGCCAAAAAGCTACAAGCAGGCGGACCCCTGGCTGAGGTATGTTCTCGAATCAATCCTAATTCTGCAGGAGTGAGGTGAACAGATGGACTCTCTAACCCAGGGGTCAGCACAGCCTTGACACTTTAGATTTTGATTGGCACACGCAGCAGAAATGGATACAGTATATATATATTATATTATATTTTCGATATATATGTACATCATTGAGGAGAATCACAAGAAGTCGAGCTGACATATTGATGTGCAGACCTTGGTTGTAAGCCTGCGGAAAAGTCCCGAAATGCACCACAATACAAGAATTCGAATACAATTGTTGAGTGACACATGAATAGGGCTTCAATCCAGTGGCATGCTGGGTAATCGGGAGAGTCGGGACGTCTCCCCGGTGGGTCACTCGGTTGCGGTGCTTTTGGGCTGACAGAATAAAATAATGAATTAATAACAGACTCACGATTGTGCTATATACTGGGCTGCAGCAGGAGCATGAGCGGCAGTTCCAGATATAAACTAAGTAACACAAGCGTACTGTCAGGGAAATCTATCAAAAATAACGACTTTAAACACCCCTCTGTTTTAGTTCAAGTTGGTGCAGTCCAATCCAGCGGAGACAACTGTCCGCGTATGTAAAGAGGGAAAAGGCAATGAAAGGTAGAAAAGTGGACAAATATGTTTATCTGCATAACTTGGTGCTGATTGTGGAGTTGTATCTGGCTCAGAATATGTGTGCAGCGGCCCATGTGAAAAGAGAAAGCAGTAGAAAAGTGTCATGGCCGTATTTGAACTGGCGACCTCCCATTCCTGAGACCTGCGCACTACCACTGAGCTAAAATTCTGTACAAAATTGTGCCGGTCTTCTCTAAATTCCTGGGCCGAAATTAGGTCCCAGCACGCCACTGCTTCAGTCATTGAAAATCGCACAGTGTTGCAATTAAATTAAGGTAATCTAATTTGTATTGCGGTTTTCATTTGCTCCATCATATTCGATCGTAATGAGAATTCTTTGGTTGTAATGGTAAGTCAGTACCTGTTCTCAAATGGTCTGTGAGAGACAGTGACATCTTGATGGTTCTGAATCAGGCACGTTGGCCAATTAGCATATCTGTAGTGATTTGATGCATTGCATGAACCATGATTGATTGCAAGGTACAACTTTGGCTGGACTGCCCTGACTTGCAGTGGCGGGTGGCATGATCAAACTTAAATCCTCTTGTAGTAGGCTGGATTGGTCAGGGGGTGACAGCCTTAAGCTGCGCGCGTACACACCATACACAAATTACTTCACGCACTTCTATTTGTTCGCTTGAAACGGTTGCTGTCAGCTGCTCGAGTCGCATGTGTCGCTTGTGTTCACTTCAGGAGGAGCCACTGCTGCGGTGCAATCCTGAGAAAACCTCGAGGTTTTGGTCCGCGCGAGTTGTGAATGAAAAATTGTTTCCTGATTCTTTGATTGTGCTGCGGTGACAGGCAAATAGTTTCACTATATTCCTCCAACACTGTACACAAACCTTAGCCTGGCTAACGCCAGACTAAAATCACAAGTGATATTTAGTCTGGGGACCACCAATTCATTTTCTCGTAGGAGAGGTGTGGTTTACGATTGTCCGTAGCCGATTATTGGGCGCTACGAATGTCTCTCATGCGTCTGCACGTAGCCATAGCCAATCGTATCATGGTATCAGATGACGTATGACGTATCTGCTGTAAACTTTGAGCTAAACTATTTAGAACACGTTCTAAAGCTTGATCGAAAGATGGCATCGCGTCTGCTGCTGTCATGTTGGATCCGTAAATATTTTTTATTTTTTTTTATCCCTAAACAAACTACAAGCTTTATGTCAAATAGCGCGTCATCGTCTTACCGTCCCTCCTCGTTCTGTGATTGGTGCCCAAATCCATGGAAAAATGTCGGCCATGGTCCCCAGGCTGCTGTGAAGTTCGAAAAGATTCGAGCGCACACAGCAGTCTGGCGTTAGCCAGGCTACACAAACCTCGCACCGATTCCAATCCTCCTGCCTCTCCCACACACATGGAGACGCCCTCCCCAACACTGTCTCTCCCTCCTCAGCCTTATAGCCTCGATCCTGCCCCTGGCTGTGAGGAAATCTCCTTGGTTTGCTTGTCCACAAACCCAACTCATACAGCCTAAACATCCTTTCATATTCATTAGGCCTCTTTATTTACCTTATTTATTTTACTTTACTTTTATCACTTTTTCTTTGGAGTATGCAGCACCTGTCAGTCCAGCCTCATGTCATAATAAAATCCTGTTTATCCTTTATTGAAGCATCTCGATGTCAGCAGTGGCATCGTGATGCTCTACTTGTTTCTGTAATAGTCTTTCGGGGGCGGATTTAATGTATTTTAATATGTGCTGTAGGGATTATGAAAGGACAAATGCAACGGGAAACGCAGTAATTGGGTAAGTGTGGTGTGAGGTTGATGGCTGCTAGTTGTTGAAACTGTGACTGTAAGTGGGGTTTAATACTGGGGAAGTTTAGAACGCTGTGATATTGTTGTTCTGCTGTTTATTATGGAATGTGCATTGTTAATTTATTTTATATCCAGGGATTACGGATGCAAACTAGCTATTTAGCTCTAATCTGGTGCAGCACATCTGTCTCTGTGAACTTAATGTCTCTGCACATAAAGTTTAAACTAAACTAGAATAGAAGTTACCCCCTATGAGTGTAGGTCATGTTAGCTACGTGCTTCCAAATGTACGGTGGCCGAGAAGGGTCATAACAATTATAAACGCCACAACAATAGCTAAAGTCACAACGGAAGTGACCGGAGAAAATGGAAGTGTATTAATTAATAGGAGCAAGAAATAATTTGCAGCTGAAACACTGTTAGATGTTTTACACATTGTAAACTGATTCGAATTAGCTTCACTACATAAAATATTAAATTCCTCGCTGCTTCAACGAGAGATTCCAGGAGGGAAAGTCGCATATTTATTAACGGACATGTATTTACACAGTCTGTGATCACAAACAGCGCCCAAGAGCCAGTTTTAATTAAGTACATTCAACTGAAGACATCAAACGTACATGTTATTCATTTAACCGGACTATGCTGTAGCCATTCTTCTACTCTAGACTACATTTAGCCTGCTTTGAAGCCTAACTCACTGCCTCTTGATACATTTTCAAGTGTTGTTTCTATATTTGACTTTCAGCTAAGCTGAATTCATGAGACTAAATGGCTATTGGTGTAGCCTGCTGTGGTGGAGCTGTGCGTCAGTATCTCCATCACTGACATAAAGCCCCATAAACTGACTGCAACTGCAACTTTATTTATAACGCATTTTAAAAACAACCAGGTTGACCAAAGTGCTACAAAATGCAAATACCTTAAAATATATAAAACAGTTAAAATTACACTAAAAGCTAATTTTAAAATGTCAACTTCTTAGGGTGTACCAAACGGCAACTTAAAAAGCCACGTTTTAAGAAGAGATTTAAAAACAGGTAGAGGACTTCCGCTTCCGGTTCATGGCGTGAGCAGCGCAAGAGACCAGCTCCGTGTAAATTGTTTAAAATTTTGTTTTCCAGACCAACTCATTTCAAACAAACTGAGCCACGACATTTATTATATCAAAATGTCTCAAAGGAAGGTCAGACAGCTAACGCAGACAACTCTGGGTGTTGATTCCCACGCCGCCCCCGCAGAAAAAGTGAAGGTGCTAAAGCTAACGGCGCTACTAAGCTAACAGAAGAAGGCTTAATTTCACTTGGCAGTTTGCGTACCGAGCTGAGATCAGAATTCAACTCGTATGGAGACACCATGCGTTCCTTCCTTAAAACTGAGATGGAAAGTCTTAGAACTACGCAACGAGCTCTCATCCCTGCGGGAGACAACCAAAGCAGACATTAAATCTATTCGCGATGAGCTAACTGCAAAAGTTGAGAATCTCTTTTGGAGCAATGCCTTAGTGACACTTCGGACAGGCTCACGGCACTAGAGAATTCCTACCAATCTCTCACTGCTGATCATAAGAAACTTCAGGATAAATGCGTCGACTTGGAGAACAGGAGCCGCCGCCAAAACATCAGGATACTAAACATTTCAGAGGGTTCCGAAAACAACGCACCAACCGCGTTTATGGCCAGATTTCTGTCAAAGGTGCTTGGTGAAGAAACTTCGATGGTCCCATTTTGGTTGATCGTGCCCACAGAAGCCTGGCCCCAAAACCACGCAACGGTGAACGGCCCCGACCCATGATGGCCCGCCTCCACTACTACGCGGATAAAGAAAAGATCATGTCGCTGTCCCGGTCTAAAGGCAAGCTGTTTTGAAGGAGCACAAGTACACATCTTCCCAGATATGAGCCCAGAGGTAGGACGGCAACGAGCAGCTTTCAATCAGGTGAAAGCCAAACTTCGTGATGACCAATAGCCATTTAGAATTCAGTACAGAATGTATTTCCCTGCCAAGCTGGAGATTACAACAGACGGCTCCAAAATGACTTTCACCGACCCACGGGCAGTGGAGAGATTTATTGACAGCAACAAGTCATCATCGGTGGAAGAGCATTGAATGTAAGGACACTATTTTGGACATCTGTGGCAATATTAGGCCTACACGTACTGAGTTACTACAATTCCAACCAGGTACCAAAAGAACGTGAATGCCTTCATCATTCATTTAATTTATTTTTATTCCTTGCTTTTATAGATTTGCTTCGTTTCGGACATAGGGTACTCTGGTTTACATTAGATATAGCTACTGGCCAAAATATAGTTGGGGTGGTCTGGGAAACAGTTGGTTTAAATTTTTTTTTTTTTAGGAGCTTAGTGGTAAGTCAAATGTTCACACACCTCTCTGAGTGTATAAATAATCTTTCCTTCATGGACATACCCTTTTTCTGTAGTTTTTTACTGAACTGCCAGTTCTGCGGAGTTCAGGGAGGGGGCAGAGTTTGGGGTTCCTTGGGATGTTCTGGTGTTTTGTGTTTTCTCCTGCACTACTTTTGTATATGTCTCTTATTTATTTATTTTTATTGGAGACCCTCCAAAAAAGCCATAACAAAACTCAATATGTTTTATTTAATTTTTTCCCAACTAAACAATTATGGCTAAGAACACTGTTTTAAATCTAGGTAACCATAAAACTTGGTAAAATTATTTCTTGGAATTGTAAAGGACTTAACGGACCTATAAAACGAGGTAATGTATTGTCCTACCTTAAACAATTACAGATGGATATCGGGTTTTTACAAGAAACACACTTGAGAGATCAGGATCATAAACGTTTACAAACTAAATGGATAGGACAGGTATACCATTCTAATTTCCCAGTTAAAAACAGAGGCTCAGCCATAATTATTCGAAAGACAATTCCCTTTTTACCATCAAAAGTGATATCTGACCCTCGAGGACGATATGTTTATTGTTACAGGAAAATTGTACAACAAACGAGTTACTCTAGCTAGTATATATGCCCCCAATGTTGATGATGAGGCTTTTATCATCTCCTTTTTTGCAGCATTACCTGATATGGATTCTCATAAATTGATTATTAGAGGGGATTTTAACCTGGTGTTAGACCCAACAATTGATAGATCGTCAAAAAAAACATTCAACATATCTAAATCGGCCAAAGCCATTCTTAGATTCATGAACACCTATAAATTATTTGATCCATTTAGAGTTATATCTCCCATTACAAAGAAATATTCTTACTTCTCCCCGGTTCATCATTCGTTCTCTAGAATAGATTTCTTCTTAATCGATTATGCATATTTATCAAATATTAAACATTGTGATTACGAAGCAATTGTGATATCTGACCACAGTCCAGTGTCATTCCACGTGGAGATGGAGCACGAACCAACAACCAAAAAATGGAGGTTTAATAATGCTCTTTTATCAGACGATGAAGTAGTACAAGAACTACAAAACAAATTGATATATTCTTGCATACAAATGATGATCCAGAGATCAAAAGATCCACCTTGTGGGAAACATTTAAGGCTTATATGAGAGGCCAGATTATCTGCCGGAGTAGTTTAAAAAATAAACAGCAAAGGGAAAAGGAATTGAAAATGACCCAGGAACTTAAAGAAATTGACAGAGTATATGCCAACTCCCCCACGCCAGATCTTTATAAAAGAAGGCAATCATTGCAGACTGAACTTAATTTATTATACACAGCAGAAACTACTAAGTTATTAACACAACTAAGACACAAACATTATGAATATGGGGAAAAAACAGGTAAACTACTAGCCCAACAAATTAAAGAAGAAGCAGCGTCAAGGTTAATAACGGAGATACGAATAGATGCTGGTCAAACAACAACAGATCCTAGAATAATACATGACACGTTTTTATTTCTATTCCAGATTGTACTCTTCAGAATCCAAAAATGACCCAAACTTAATTAAACACTTTTTAGATAACCTTCAAATACCCACTATAAGTTTAGAAAATAAAAAAGTATTAGACAAACCAATATCATACTTAGAAATAAAGCAAGCGATTCTGTGTATGCAAAACTCTAAGTGCCCTGGACCCGATGGGTTACAGTGTTGAATTTTATAAGGCATTCATAGATCAAATTTCAACACTTCTTTTAAGTGTTTATAATGAAGCATTGACTACAGGATCCCTACCACCAACTTTATACGATGCATGCATTTGTTTGATCCATAAAGCTGGCAAAGATCCGCTTGAACCAGGTTCATACAGACCCATAAGCCTTTTAAACGTAGATAACAAAATCTTAGCAAAGATTTTAGCCATGCGTTTGGAAAAAGTCCTACCAACAATCGTGTCCCCAGACCAAACCGGATTTGTAAAAGACAGACAACTATTTTTTAACATTAGGCGTCTATTCAACATTATATATACTCAGAATCCAAATAAAGAAGTATTTGAAATTTTGCTCTCACTAGACGCCGAGAAGGCCTTCGACAGGGTTGAGTGGGATTTTCTCTTCTCGGCTCTGTCGAGCTTCGGATTTGGCCCTTACTACTGTATATCTCTTTAATTCAGTTGCTTTATGCTCAACCTAAAGCATGTGTTCACACAAATAATATGGACTCTTGCCGCTTCCCTCTCCATCGATCAACACGACAAGTCCTCTGTCACCCTTGCTGTTTGCCCTGGTCATAGAACCTCTGGCCATTCTGCTGCGCTCCACAAGGGACTATAAGGGGATTGTCAGAGGGGATAGGGAACACAAAGTATCCCTGTATGCGGACGATCTGCTTCTATATATTACGGACCCATCTCTGTCTCTACCGAAAATTATGACCATGCTATCTAACTTTGGTAAAGTATCAGGATACAAAATCAACCTGTCAAAAAGCGTATTGTTTCCCATCAGCTCTAAAGCAAAAGATCAAGTACATACACTCATCCCTTTTTCTTGCCTGGCCTGCCAGACACTCCTGCTTTCTGTTCAAAAGAAGAACCGTCTGGGCGGCTGCTCGCAGCCAATCATTTCACGATTTGACCCACATCGGTCCAATCACGCACCAAGAGACGGAAGCCGTCACCTGTCACCACCACGCACTCTTCCAAAACATTAAAGATGGCGGCCGATACACTGTTTTCTTCTGCTCTTTCGTCTGTTTTAAATCATTTGGAAAATATGAAATCCCTAAAACCGGAGCAAGAAACAGCGTTCGAAGCGTTCCTCGTATAAAAGGACGTTTTGGAAAGGCTTTCTGCCGCTTGTTACTGCGACGTATCTAGCGTTGCTCTAATTGGTTGATGCCGTCTGTCAATCACGCCCACCGGGAAATTGTTGGGATCATGCTTGCTCCCAGACTATATGTCTTTGAAATACCTATGAAAAGGCATGTCGTTTGGCAAGGCAACCCTTTTCCCTTTGCGGTCTCAGACTGTTTTAAATATCTTGGAATCAATATTACGCAGGAAATTTCTGGCCTCTTTAACAAAAACTTTATGAGCTTATATAAACAAACAGAACAACAGGTTGAGAGATGGTCTAATCTCCCGATCTCTCTTGCTGGGCGAATTAATATCATTAGAATGAATTTTTATTTCAATGTGTTCCAATTTTGATTAACAAGAAGTTTTTTGCCAAGTTAGATTCTTTAATTACGTTCTTTATTTGGAATAAAAAGACACCAAGAATTAAAAAATCCTTTTTACAAAGACCCAAACCCATAGGAGGAATGGGATTACCCAGCTTTCGACTTTATTATTGGTCCTGTAATATTCGAGGTATGTCGTTTTGGAATGGCTCTCTCAAACCTGATTGGGAACAGATGGAAATTCAAGCTTTTTCTCCTAATACATTGAGTTCGTTGTTACAGGCTACCTCTGGTCTTCCAAATTTAAAACTCAGAATCCTGTAGTGTCTCACTCACTAAAAATTTGGTCTCAGATAAGAAGACACTTTCAATGGAATCAATGTTCAATCCTTACTCCATTAACTGGTAATCAAGCACATAACCTATTTTCAGGTCAAACATTTCATCAATGGGACCTTAAAGGACTGCACACAATTAGGGACCTCTTCATTGACAAATTATTTCCAACATTTGAACAATTAAAACACAAATTGAATATTGATAATAAAGATTTTTTTTAAATATTTGCAAGTACGCAACTTTATCAAGGCAACATTTCCTTCTTTTCCCAAACAACCAGAAAAATGTCCTATGGATAACGTATTGTTGAACAACCCGATCAAAAAAGGTTCTATTTCCAGAATATATAATAACCTCTCACAAATAGATTGTACAGCTACGCTTGACCATATAAAGGATGCTTGGGGTGATGACTTAGGAATAAACATAACAGACAACCAATGGACTGAAGCTCAAGAACGGGTACACTCCTCTTCAGTATGTATAAGACACGGTCTGTTGCAGTTTAAAATTCTGCATCGCTTGCATCTTTCCAAACAAAAACTGTCCAAGATGTTTGCGGGAGTGGATGCCTCTTGTAAACGATGTGGCTATGCCCCTGCTTCATTGTCACATACATTTTGGAACTGTCCTCATATCGTCCCCTATTGGTCCAAAATAAATGAGACTGTCAGTACTTTTCAACGTTAACCTCCCTGCAGATCCAATACTGTTTTTGTTTGGTGTAGTACTTACTGATATTCATTTGAACAGCTCACAAATGAATGTATTGGGTTTTGTGACGTTGCTAGCCAGGCGTCTAATTTTACTAAACTGGAAAAATAAAACTCCTCCTACTCATCAAATCCTTCTTAGAGATGTAATGCAATATTTACATTTGGAAAAAATTAAATACTCTTTGAAGAAGAAAGAACAGGTATTTCATTCAATTTGGCAACCTTTTATTATTTACTACAATAAGTAATTTGGACGGGTCTCCTAGTACCTTATTTAAATTTAATTGCTTTTACTTGACACTTTAAATATGTGCAGGATGTTTTGTTTTTGTTTTTGTTTTTTCTCTAAAACTAAAAATGTGTATTTTTGACAGATTTGTGTAAGACTGTTGAAAAATGCTAATAAAGACAACTGGGGAAAAAAAAAAAAAAAAAATAGGTATAGAAGAGGCCTGTCTTAAAGGCAACTCATTCCATAACTTTGGGGCTGCCACTGCAAAAGCCCGGTCCCCTCTGAGCTTCTGATTTGTCCTTGGGACGCTGAGGAGGAGCTGGTCAGCCGACCGAAGAGACCGAGAAGGAGAGTAGGGTTTGAGGAGCTCAGAGAGATACAAAGGGGCAGCACCATTTAAGCATTTAAAAACAAATAAAAGCAATTTAAAATGGATCCTAAAGTGCACAGGAGGAAGACCACTAGGGGCGCGTTAGTAGACGTGCGAACCACGAGGTCCCAACATTTCGCTTAAAAATACTTACTAGCTTACTCAACTCGGTTTAAAGACAGTGTATCGGACGATTCAAGGAACAGAGACACAACTTTTGTCCAAAATGCCTCCAAAAACCGCAAAAACAGTTCAGACTACTATCCCGGAGTTGGAGGCTAACAGAAGTACAGCTGCTGCTAGCAAAGGTGCTACTGATGCTGGCACTTTACAAGCCTTCCGTGACATCGTAAAAGAGGTTATCAAAGAAGAGGCTGACAGTCTACGGGAAGAAATTAAGCGGTCTGTTGATCCCATAACCACAGTGCTTGATGAATGCAAGGAGAAGATACGCGAACACGAGGACGAACTCAACAACCAGGATGCCCGCTTATTGGAGATGGAGACCCGATATACAGCGCTCAGCAGCAAGTACGATAAACTACAGGAGAAAGTGGATGATCTGGAGAACAGAGGGAGACGATGTAACCTTCGCTTACTGGGGATCCCAGAGGACTTGGAGCAGCGTAATCCAACCAGATTTATCGCTGGGTTGCTGCACGAGGTTCTGGGTGGTCCCAATGGTCTGGAGAAACCTCCTATGCCTCTAGGTTTGGGGACGATGATTAACTGTGTTGCCAGATGTGCCGGCCTGTGAGTTCACTTGGGAAAGGCATGTGAAAGGTACGAGTTATATTTACAAGGCTTTTGTTTATATTTTACATTTGTGTTTTGACAAGCCTCTTTCGTGATTACATAATTGTAATGTTCGTTTACACTGTTAGGAAAATCTGTGAAAGTCACAGTAACATCATTTATCTATCAAGGTTTTGTGACAACTTTCGGTCATAACATTGTCTCTACGGCAAGTTTTTATTTATTTATTTTATTATTATTATTATTATTATTATTATTATTATTATTATTATGTGTTTATTTATTTTAAAATTTATTTTATTTTTCTCTCCCAGGGTACACAATATTTTTGATTTAGCCCTTTCAAAATTTCTTTTCATATTATTTTTTAATTTGTTTTTCCTGTAATCTTATTATTATTGACTTAGTTACTTACATTCATTGAGTTACTACTTACAAAATCAAACAAGATAGGTATTGATTTGGTTTTATTTTGTTTTATTCAAAGAGTAGATGTTTGCTAACTTATTGCATTTATTTTATTTTGTTTTGGGGGGAGATATTATAAATGTATTGTTTTTTTGTTTTGTTTTTGTTTGTTTATTGTTTTTGTTTTTTAATTATTTTTTATTTTTTTATTTTATTTTCTCATTTAGTTCATTATATATTTTGAACGAGTTGTGTAGGTTATTATTTTTATAGGTTTGGGACCTTCGTAAGGAGAATGGATCTCTTAGAGGAAGTAGAGAAGCTTCAGGGATTTGGTGTTTGCCGTTTGGGGACAGCACTTTTGGGGAAGGGGGGTTCTGTGTGTGTTGCATGTTTTTTTTTTTTTTATGTCCTTGTTTTCTTTTTTATGTACGATTTCAGATTGCAGTTGAGTTTCTTTTATATTTACCAAAACATTTTTTGATTGTGGTATGTAATATTTTACTTCCATTAGATTTTGATTGTGACTCCTCCCTCTGATAATCTTTCTTCTTTAACTAGGAATGGCTCCCTGTCAATTGTATAAGCTGGAATGTGAGGGGGATGAACCACCCAATAAAATGTAATAGGGTACTCTCTCATCTTTGCAATCTTAAGGGAGATGTAGTGTTCATTCAAGAACACACCTTAAGAACTCTGACCAACAAAGATTAAAAAGGAGTTGGGTTGGACACATTTTTCATTCTAGATTTAACGCTAAAGCTAGAGGAACAGCAATTCTTATCAATAAAAATACTCCTTTCATAGTCTCTCTGATTCGAATGGCCGATACATAATCGTGATTGGCTCATTGTTTAATACCCCACTTATTTTGGCGAATATATATGCCCCAAACTGGGATGATTACATGTTTTTTACTAAGTTGTTAAATTCCTTGCCCCAGGTTGATAGTCACTTTCTGATACTTGGCGGGGATATGAATACGGTTATGGACCCTGTGCTTGACCGTTCTTCGGCGAGGCATTTTTCAATTTCAAAATCTGCACAAGTCTTACAGTCTTACTTGCAGACGTATGGGCTTGTGGACGTTTGTCGACTTCTAAAGTGCACATGGCAGCCAGTGAAGAGAAGACAAAATTGGGGTGATGTGTTCAGATTTCCGTGTGCCAGTTAAAAGACGTGCAGCTGCATTTTGAACTAGCTGCAGACGGGAAGTACAGGACTGACTCACCCCAAAATAAAGTGCATTACAGTAATCCAGCCGGGTAGTGATGAAGGCATGGATTACAGTTTCAAAGTGCTCACGTGACAGAAAGTGCTTTACCTTGGCTCGAAGATAAGAAGGCGAGCATTACAACACTTTTTGTTTCGTGTTGATTGGTCAGATATTTGCAGAGATCTTCACAATTTCGGATTACAACGAGCTACTGTATATGCAGTCCGTTCAAGGTGTCATTTATAACAGACATTCAAGGCGTGATATGACAATTAGAAGTTGATGGAGTACCTTCGTCACATTGGGTTGATTCATTTTTAATATGTTTTGGCCCTGGTCGATAGGTTTACTAGGGGCTTTTAAGAAAATAAAAATCACGTAGTAAATTTAGTCAAAGGGGTATTTGGGCAGAGCTAAATGGCTTATAATTGACACCAAGCCGACAATCACCGCGTGCTGGAGGCGAGTGTTACCTGGAGGCCAAGGGAGGTGGACACACTGGAGGGCTTACGGTCTGACAGGTCAAGGAGGTCCTCAGTCGCTTCTCTCCTTCCGTGGGTCTCCAGAGGCTCTCCAGTTTTGGCTCGCTCAGCCCCGGTGCGTGCGTGCGGTTGGACCGTGCACGCTCATGGGACAACGCAGGGTGGTTCTTTAGAACTACTGTGGCTGGTGTTGGTCAGAGCCCATTCAGAGCTTGATTATGTTGCGTAAAGGTTATAAAAGGGCGTACCTCTAATTACCATGCTGATACTCCATCAATACTTAATGTAGAGCAGTGAGTAAAAGATTAAAAGATTAAAACCTTAAAATCAATACACACATGACACACATGTAATGATAATGTGCCTCAAACATATAAGGCACATTATCATCAAGGCAAGTTTTATAAAGTTACTGTGGGACACAAAATGACACAATGAGAATTAGAGTCCTTAACCCTTTTGTCATCCTTTAATTTTCTTACGTTCGTTACCCTAGTGTACAAAAATGTACACGCTTTTCAAACTGCTATAAAAACCACATACTTTCATCTTTTTTCAACATTTTTTCACAAATCTGAAGATTCACTTCACAAAACTACCAAACATGTTGTTTATTTGGGGATTTTAACCCTTTGTTTGAAAACAAAAACTTTGAAGTTTGTGTTACAGAACAACATAAAAACCTCATTATCTTTATAATAATGAATAGTACAGAGCTGGGGCTTTGGTGGATTTTAGGGCCTTGGATGTGTCAAAGATGAGCCAAAAATGGATTTGACTGCATTTGTAGTTTTTCTGTAGTGGACGATTCTTTATGTCAAAATGTTCTTGTCTCCATTGACTTCCATTATAAAGAAATTCATGACTTCCAATTTTCTTTGCTCTCCTATCACCATATAAAAGTCATATATTTTATAATGTCAGCATTTCATTTTGAAGAACAAGAGTCAGATTTGACATTTTGACTGTATTTTTTCAGTTTGAACTTTGTTCCTATTGTCGGCAGGTGAATGAAATTGTGGTATTTTCCCATTGGAATATAATGGGGCCATGGCAGAACCTGGGACTTTTCTGCCATAAAACTTCAGATTTTAAATCTCACTGCAATAGAGGAAAAAAGTAACATATCTGTGATGTCAGCATTTCATTTTGAAGAAAAGGAGTTGAATTTGACATTTCCACTGCATTTCAGAATGTTCCACTTTTCTAACATTGTACACAGATGCATGTATCTTCAGTCAGCTTATACTGAAGCTGTGGCCGAGGAGGAAACAATAGGATTTGTTGGCCTTTGTGTTTCCTATAAAATATATGAATAATTTGAAAATTAACAAGTGATTTATCGACAATAATGTTTAGTGTGAAGATTTTTACAGTTTAGAAATCTTAGACACTAAAACAGCTCAGCGTCACAATCAGTGGTGAGTTTTGAAGCAGAAAAGTCTCTGTTTTGAAATCGAGACCATGTTTGTAAACCTGAGGGAAACACATGAATAAATCCAGACTGCAGGTCTTTGTCCAGGTTATTTTGTGTGTCACTTTGAGCTGCTAATTCATATTTTTGCACAAAAAAACTCAAAAATTAGTTTAGGCTCCGCCCACGCGCTCCTGTTATCACATAAACACAGAGTTTACAAACTGTAGAATATGGCAACAACACTGGCATGGCCAACTGTCAAAAAAAGGTAGAAATTTATAGAATACTGTAAAAAATGTCAAATTTCACTAATTTTCTTCCAAATGAAACCCTGATGTCACAGATTGAGTGATTTTATGCCGTATTTCAGTGAGATTTAAAAATGGAAGTTTTCAGGGTAAAGTCCAATGGAAATGCCTCATTTCCATTATATTCAATAGGAAAAAATACAGTGATTTGATTCATGTGCCAACAATGGGAATGAGGACCAATCTGATGAAAATAGGTAAAAATGTTCAAATTCATTATTTTTCTTCCAAATGAAATGCTGACATTGTAAAAAGTGAAGTTTTAAACGGCTCTGGAAGAGCAAAGAAAAACATGTGTTTATAATGGAAGTCAATGGGGCTGTTTCAGCCGCTGCCATTTTCAAATAAAGAATCGTCCACTACAGAAAAACTACAAATGCAATCAAATCTATTTTTGTCTCAACTTTGACACATCCAAGGCCCTAAAATCCACCAAGCAGGCAAACAAAGGGTTAAAATCCCAAAATAAACAACATGTTTGGTAGTTTTGTGAAGGTGAGAAGTGATTCTTCAGATTTGTGAAAATGTTTTGAAAAAGATGAAAGTATGTGGTTTTTATAGCAGTTTGAAAAGTGTGTACATTTTTGTACACTAGGATAACGAACGTATAGAAAATGCAGATCTCCAATATAAAAGACATGAGAGAAAAACAAACACTGGATTCTGAAAATTTGGCTCGATAGAACATTTTCTGCCGAAACCCACGTCTCAAGCTGCAACACAGACAAAATGGTCAGGAAATGAAAAAAAAAATCTTGCAAAATGTACAAAAATGTACATAAGGGTTAACCTAGTCAAGTTATTGATTAGTGTGGTCTTCTTTCTTCTTGAGAGGTCCAAGGCCAGCAGTTGTTTACGACCTGTTTTGTAAGTGTCATAAAAGAAACCACTATTTGAAATCTGTTTCCTTCTGTGTGATCGGGCAGTCCTTGCATGGAAATTCACTGCCTGTGGGGTGAACTGTGTCTGACCTCAAACATAAGGCCAAGCGTTGGGGATACATAGCAGTCAGGGCTGGCCAATTACCCCCATCTCAGTCCTACGGCTTAAACAAAGGAGTTTTAAGTTCAGTAATAAGATGTCATTCCATAGGAAGTTGCCCATCTGCAGGATGGTCACAGTCCTGCTTTTGTGTGGTGTTCCTGTTTATCTTTAAATGCAATTTGCTCTCCCGCTGGGGTTTTTGCCCTTTAGCAAATGGCCGAAACAAAGGGTGGTAGTTTGGCAAAACTGATAGGTAATCCATCTTTGTTGATTAGCTGATCAGAGTTCAGTCCCAAAGAGCTTATATGCTACACACGTCAATATGTTGTTGTGCACCATATACAATGTGAGTTTTACCACGCTACTCCCTATTCAAAGTTGTCGTTCTAGCATACGCCTCATCCTTCGTACTTACCTGAAATAACAGTAGAAGACATAACAGGACGTCTCGTAGGGCTGTCTTCAGTCTGGACGGGTTCTTTAGGTTCCGGTTGGCTGCCAGCTGTCCGCGCACCTGGTCCCTCTCAGAGGAAAGCTCTGCTCAGGCCAAGAGACGCGTAGTCCTGCCCGGCTCCAGCACTGAGACAGCTGCTTTTCGCTGGTTCAGATCAAGGTCCAGACTGGACTGACTGCAAATCTTCTCTGAGCACAGGAAATCTTTTTGAGGAGCCCACTTGTAGTGACATGCAATTTCTGTCACAAGTAAAAGATATGACCTTTTTTCCTCAGGATATTTGTAATGGTGTGCCGTTTGAATCTGAAACTGCACACTTGAACAGTTCTTATTCATGCAGCAATCTCATTTTTTTCTGCAGGTAATTGTCAATGATTTTGTATGTTAGTGCAACTACGAGGTTAATACATTACATGTACTTAGTTGTTCTGTTTCAAATTTCAGACAAGGCTTATCTGTGCCAGCGCCTGTGCATTATTGGAGTGGTAAATCACTTTGGCTTCTTTTAGTTGACAATCGAATTGCTTGCTTAACAAAAGGTTAGTCATTCCTAATCACAGTCTGTTGACAATTAATTCAGCCAAATTATGTGGCATTTTTGTCACTACCTTAGGAGAAAAAATATATAACAAAGAATACATTTGTAATTTATGTTTACTGTACTTTGTAGTCTTCTGCAATGTTGTCATCATTCACGGATGTTTCCGTCCTTTCAATGAGGAGTTCCAAATGTTTGCAATGTTTTGCAACATGATTTCCGGCAGAAGGTCTGCAAACATTGTTGTTGCACTCAGAAGCACCTCGTCCATCAGTGCAAGTGTTTCGGAGCATGCAGGGAGCCCAAAGACATGCATCCTGGAATTATAGGGTCTTGGATTTCTAAAATAAGAGCCCCACCCAAGAAAAGAACGGTTAGACATTATTAATGTTAAATCAATATTTTTTAACTTGACGTGCTGTTTTTTGCACAGATCTCTTGCATTTTCATGATGTGACTGAGACATCGGTGAGGAATTGGAAGATCGAAGGACTCGTGCTGCTGCCCTGTAATAACAACATAATATTTGTCCAGAAGGTCTTTTAAGCTGGACTGGCAAAATGTTATGGCCAATGATCGCAGAAGCACACGGGACCTATCACAAATAACATGACAGGCCTCTTTTTGCTCTGCTCCCATACAATCTGACCATGTCAGTTTGAAAAGCCTGTGAAAAATAAGTAACGTGTCAGTTACTTATTTTTCAGTGTGGTCACATTGAAAAAGCAGCTCTCAGAGCCATGGATTTGAATTTTGTAATTCGAAAGTGATTTTGATCAAAAAACAAGATATACATAGGACATTTTACAATGAAAACAACAAGGCAAAAAACATCAGTTTTTTTCACCTGCTGAAAGGCAGGTTTAACCGCAGACCTGGTAACCCTGCCACTAACCCTGCCACTAATCGGGACATCATCCCTACAACCTGACTCCACCATTGATGGAATGCGAATTCCCGCACAGGTCTTCTTTTACTTTCTTCCACAGAATGGCAGACATTAGAAAAGATAACATCTGCCTTCAGTGAGTCTTCTTCAACAACTTGAACCTTCACCACAACAGGACAGTCTTTGAATCAACAATAGCCGTCACAAGTAAAGACAGGTACATTATTGTTAGTTCTTGTAATTTTTTTAATGAAGTGGCGTTTGAATCTGAAACTGCTGCTGATATTGTGAACAGTCCTTATGCCTGCAGAAATCACATTTACCACTGAAGGTCTTTAAAACGTCTTTCTTTTTGACTCTTTGGGTGCTGAGGCAAGGGACAATAGAAGAATCCTTTCCATCAGTTGTGGAATCATCATCCCTCCATTGGGGATACAATGCACGGCGGCACGGTAGCACAGTGGTTAGCGCTCGTGCTTCACAGCTAGAAGGTCCCGGGTTCGATTCCCACCTGGACGGGGCCTTTCTGTGTGGAGTTTGCATGTTCTCCCCATGTCTGCGTAGGTTTACTCCGGTTTCCCCTACCACTAAAAACATGTACAATAGGCCAGGATGAATGAGAGTGTGTTTGAGAGTGCGCATGGGGGACGACGGATGGAAATTAGCCCAAGGCTACAATCCGGTGTGGCTTGTTTACATGCATGAGACCCATGTATGTTCATTAACATGCACTGTCCCGACCAAATAAACCAATAAATAAATAAACACATTTATGCATGGTGAATAAAGTCCGTTCCACCGTCAGCCAGCACAACATTTTTACCAATCAAATGTTTATCTTATCTTACTTTTACTTGTCGTGAACGACTGCTAGCCCTCTATAAAGTGACCATACAAGGATCAGCTGCAAACATTAATTATAACTATGTTGATTGTATTGTCCCTGATAAATAAATAAATAAATAAGGAAAAGTACAAATTGTAGGTGCTTTAGTAAGTGTGATGGTTTTAATAAATATTTTGACTTCACTACAATAGTTGTCTGCACAGTAGCCTAGGCTACTAATGCCACTTCTAATCTACATGTTTGGACAAGGTTCAGAAAGCAAATACAAGCTATAACGTATCTAAAATTTAAAAAAACTAGGCTTATTAAATTGTAAACATTGAATGAGCATTGAATTAAACCAAGAGATTAAAAGGTTTGCAATTAATTTATTACAACCACAGGATTAAAGAACAATCAAATTACATAGGCTAGATATAATGGGGCATCTAAAACGGCCCCAAAGGTTCATAACACCCGATTTAAAATACTACAGTGATTGAAGCTCATAATGGACTGGGGGGAGGCTCCTCCACGCAGCCTTCCTTGCTCCGCCTCGACGTGGATAATAAATACTGAAGTTGGCAAACAATAAATATGCAAATGAAGACTTAAATATAAATCAAATAGATAATGGTCTTCTTCCTACATTTAGCAGAATAGAACTTGTGAGGGATATCACTGATTAGAGTTGCTGCATTAGCCATAGATACACATTTCTCTGCCAATATACACTATATAATAAGGATTGGCCGAGATGGGCAGAATATTCGGGATGATTACAGCGAGCCTTTTGAGGAAGAAAGAGGTCAGTCTAACTAAGAATCACTCTCTGTTTAATGTTTAAAGCCAGTGGCACAGATGGCTTGGATACTAAATCCAATCTCCTGCTGGTCCTCCTGAAATCAACTTTTAAGCTTCAAATTCTGCTTAATTATTCATGATTACAATCACAAGAGGAAACTGAATCAGAATACTTTTTCCTGTCATTTATTAGCCTTGTTCTAATGATAAAATCTTAACAATTCCCATTCTTATTAGTTTGTTCATTTTGTTAAAACAATGCAATGGCTCCATACAAAGGACACATTGAAAAAAATATTATTTAGAATTGCAAATTATGTCAAAATCTCGTGTCTCGTCTCGTGGGATTTGTATCTCAGCCCACCTCTACTATATACAAACCCTTTCCAAAAAAATAGATAATTAAAGAGCTGACCGTGAGCTTCAGCCGATTATCAAACAGAGAAGATTCATGAATCTGGCAGAGATCCAGAAAGAGTGGAATGAGGCGGGAGTCACAGCTTCAACACCCACCACATTCAGACGCATCCGGGAGATTTTGTTACATGTTCAAAATGACCTCATAGGCATATTTGTAGTGGATTTTCTCAGGAATTCTACAGTGACATTAATGATCAAATACAGCACATAGTGAGAGGGCATGATGGGTAAAAAGAATCCAGTGAAACATTACAGAAACCTTTTAATGAGATTCTTGCAATTCCTTCCCAAATGTAATAACATATGTTTTACATGTTCAAAATAAGTATATTGGTTGGTACTGGATTTTCTCAGGAATTCGACAGTGAAATTGGATGAAATGAAATACACAGTGAGAGAACATGATGGGTAACAATAATCCAGTGAGAAATTAATGAAACCTGTAAAGGGAAATGTAAGAAAGATTACCTTATAGAGGATTTAAGAGGACGTACAATACATTGTTGACAATCCCTAAATATCAGTGCATTGGCCCAGCGTATTAGCGTTAATAAGTAAGTAAGTGCTTCATTGTCATTGTACAAGCGTACAACGAAATAGTGTTCAGGTGTTAGTCCTGAGCTGCTGCGGCTGAGCTGCGCTGCCACTGTGTCAACCTGACCCGCATGACCTTGGAGGTCGGGGGAACTGTAGCACTCGGAAGAAACCTCTGATCCTCTGAAATGGATCCTACGCTTAAAGGGACTGGATGCAAGATGGTCATTTTATACTCACTACTGCCACCTCAGTTCTTAGGTGTAACTGCAGTCTCTATGTTAAGCTCGTGCATGACGGCAATTCTGACCTGAACTAACACCTTTTTGAGTGACAGTGCAGGATTTTAGAGGCAGTTGTGATGAACAAGTCTGGGCTCATTCTACACATTAGGACATTACTGGAACATGTAGGGGGGAGGAAAATACATAATATTTTTAAACTCCGTATAATCCTTTAAGAGGAATTACAATACACTGTTGACCCTAAGCATCAGTGCATTGGCCTACTGTATTAGCGGTAATAGTCACGCATAACAAAACAGCGTTGCGGCTAGCTTGACCGGCATTTTGCAGATGACGGCTCACTTGACCGCAGTCAGCCGTGCGCTACTGCGCATCCATGTGCATTCCGTAACACTTCCAGCTAGCTCTGTCCCTCAAAAAGGAAAGACACCTGTCACCTGGTCACACTACACTGGTTACTCTTAAAGTTTGATCAAACTATTAGAGTTTTCCAAAACGGCCTAACTTCCTGTGCAACACACCGAAACATGCACTCTTTGGCCCATCAGCGCTCGAGTCACTGAAGGGATGGGGAAAGGGGGGTCTATGTATCAGGTAGGCCTACGCGAATGCTATATAATCGCTTAAATGCAATGTTGTCAATCAGACCCCATGTTGTTGTGCTTATCTCATTTGTTTAGTTTACAAAATCCTCGACTATTTACCTCACGTAAATAGGGTGAGCTACCTTTTTAGGTGAGCTGGATTTTGCGAGTGCCATGCTTTGCGTATTTCATTAGTGGAGGAGAGAAAAACATTTGAGCCTTAGCACGTTGATGACCTCCATCAGATAGGCAGGCAGTAGTGGCAGCTTGCCTGAGTGATCGAGCTGCGGGGACCCGCTGTGCACCCTGACACACCACAGAAGGCTACACCAATTAGACACATTTAGGCTATATCCACACGAAGACAAAACACTTATATTTTCAGAAACTTTCCATAGCAGCAGTGTCTTGAGCTGCATTTTTAACCAGTCCACAGAGTCAGCCACAGAGACGGACAGGAGCAGATTGTATCAAAACACTGGGAGGTCTCATTAAAGTCCCTGTACCTGATATTGTTCCAGTGGTGGAATTATAGGCCCTCCCTGATTTAAAAACAAAAACAATGACCTATGAAGCCACAAAATGACTTGGCTAGTTGTGGTCCAAACTTATTCCTAATTTTCCTAACAAATTTGAAGCATCCCAAGTCTTGCAGGGTCACTTTTCAGGGTCATTGTCACAGAAATGCTACAAAACCAGACTGCAAGTTCATAAAATTATTCCAAATTGTTTATAATTCAATTCTATTTGAGATGCATGTGTTATCCTGCTACAAAACCAGATACAAGCTACTGTTTTTAACTTACGGCATGCTATCAATGCAGAACAGCTCAGAGCAGGCCCGGTGATGATTTATGAGCTTTAAAAAGGCAGAGGGCACTGTCAACTTGTTGGTATTAAGCAAGAAATTCAAAGAAATACAGAGAGCACTTCAGCAATAGAAACAACAACCGTGGATACAGACGGCAGGGGCGTGGCCTAGTCGAGGGGTAGGAAGCTTTTTAAAAAAAGAGTTTGTGATGAGTAGCTTGTTACTACAACTTGCTCAGTAGGTTAACATCTCACTTGATGATAAATAATAATAATAATACATAAGTCTTATATAGCGCTTTTCAAGGAACTCAAAGACACTTTACAAATGAGATAAACTAAATAAGCTATTGGGCGAGCTGAAACAAGTGAGACTTGAGCATTTCCAAAGGCCTTGAAAACTGCAGTCATAAAGCCGCTTCTAAAGAAGATTAATGCAAAAGCTGTTTGGGAGCGCTGCACACATCAAATGCAATCTCGCGCTCTGAATTATTCACTAAAGGAATCCTCTTTGGCGAGCTGATGAAGTCGCCTGTCAGCAGCTGCCTAGAGCTTTTACTCACCATTATTTATTTATTTTTTAATTCAAATTTTATTGTTTTTATCCAGCATTTTATGGTGACATTTTTGGGGGATTTTATCTGTGATCTTAATTGCTTACCCTCCTCTCGGGACACAGCGCCGATATGCCACCCAAATCGGCAAAAGCTGAAAAGCTAGAGGAAGAGTGCGGAAAGACGCTTTCACGGAGCTATTGCAGCAACAAAGAGCAACAATTTCCAAAGCTGTCTCAAGGTTTTCGTGGAAAGTATTAACACCAGATCGGACTTGTTGACAAAGGAATTACAAGAAGTGAAAGTTTGCCTTCAGATCATCTATGTCTTTTTGCGTGTACTGCAGGCAAACGCTGTTAAACAAGCCGAGCGCAGCGACACAATGCAATCGGACATTTACAAAGTCTGTGACAGTTTACTGACAATAACAGTGTTATAAACGCCCGCTTCTCTTTGTTCTTATCCTCATTCTCATTTATGAGCTTTGCATTTTACTGAAGCCTGAAAGGCAGTTGGTAAGACCCAAAAAGGGCGTTACTATGTGCTATCTAGCTTGTATTCAGTATGTAATCATTTATTCCTATATACTGAACGTATTATAACCTTGTGAGTTGTATTAACTTGTGTTTGATTAGTAAAGGCATATTAGCGTCTGGCTTGTGCCTTATTTAGAGCTGACCTGCACTGAAGCATAACAGGCCGCGCGGGTGTATAAGTTTGCATACCATATATGGAGCTATACATTGCTGGAGAAGTGGCCGGCCGTGTCTATGTACATGTATGCCTCCATGACATCGGGACTTGCCCACCGACCGCACCTCCGTCTGCGGCCGGACATTGGTTTCAGTCTGACTGCAGTTCCTGATCTCAGTTTTAGTCAAACGGACACTAGTTCCTTATTTAAATATCCGCAGGGGTTTTACGCAAGGGTTTTTTTACGTGTGTGACATACAGTATAGAAACCATGATAAGGTGTATGTAAGGGTATATAATGTGAGCGTTGTACAGGCTGGCTGCTCGCCTCTCTGCCAGCGTGCGGCTGCCTGAGTTCGGACAACTCAGAGCGAACTGTCGCATTCTGGAAACCTCTTTCCTTTTCGGCCCCAAATCTTCATGTGGTGGCCACCCCTAAATCTTGAGCCGATTGAGAACCAATTGCCAGTCACACTTAGCAGTTACGGCCTCCCTAGACCATACAGTGCTTGATCGTGAGACCTGACGCTTGTCTCCAAAACCGAAGCCTGTAGACCGGGAACCGCACGACTGTGACCTTTTGGTAAACTCACCACCCAGGCAAGAGATTGAGCAAGGGGACTTTTCCTTTCACAAATCTGTCAATAAAAAGACACATCTTCTGGTGGGTAAGACTCCTCTTTAATTTAATTGAATAGAAACTTGGTGGTGCATGCAGGTTTGACAGGTGGAACTTCCCCAGAGTGCGGGGCTGACCGGGCACAGGTTTTTTCTGAAGTAATCATCCTAAGTAAGGAGGAAAATACTACAATAGAAAATAGTAAATCAGGAACTAAAAGGCAGAAATCTTAACAGGCAGGAATCAATTGGAGGGATATTAACAAACAGATACAATGGAATACCTTGAAGGACAGTCCAGAAGGAACAATCTTGTGTTTGACAGAATTCCTGAGTCACCCAGTGAAACGTGGACCGACACGGAAGAAAAATCTGAAAAGTTCTCACGGAGAAGCTACACCTGGAGCGGCCGGTGGAAGTTGAGCGAGCGCACCGCACGGGCAAACCCGGAGTGGACGAAAGACCGAGGCCAATAGTGGTTAAGTTGCTGCGTCACAAGGACCGAGGCGCCATACTCCAACGCGCAAAAGCACTGAATGTACTGTCTGAATGTAAAGGAAAGATCTGCTGCCAGATTTGATATTGCCTTCCTGTGCTACGACAAACTCGTTATTCGCCCTCGGAGCAGTACACCGATTCATCATTAGGACAGTTGCACAATCCTGGTACGTTGAAGCACTTCATTTCAAATGGCCTCTAACACATCTAGTATTGGAAGTTCCGATTTAGAACATTCAATAAGGATTAGAACTGGACTTTAAATACCCGCAATATGAATTACAGAACTCTGAGAACGACATCGACCCTGAAAACAACTTTTTTACTAGAACTGTTAACACTAGAACTCTCAAGGCCGTCATTTTGATGGTTCTCAATCTTTGATGTGAAATTACTCTGTTTACATAGATTAATGGTGTTCCTAGCCTTTTGACTTTTCTTGTATATGTATGTATATCATTCCCATGTTGCTATGTCGATGTAAAAATAAAACATAAAAGAGATCTGAGTCATTATTCCTTTAACTCCCACACCCGTCAATCTGACGGCTCTATTAATTGCAATGTATTTTATTCCCGCCGCTGACCCGGTGTCTGCGGCGCCACTGATAATTCTGGTTACCGGTACAAATGGCTGTCAGAAATACTAGGATTAGATACTCTGTACAAGAGGTACTAAATATATTAGAGAATGTGAGAGAGGCTGATTCGGGAGAAGAAGGAGAGTTTGATGATGACTGGTCACTCAATGGATCAGATAATTCAGACACCGACGACGAGCAGCCTCCCCCACTAAGAGGAGTCGTGTCATCCGCCCCACTAGACGTGGCGACACAGTTCAAGGTATTGGCCTATAATAAAATATAAGCTGTTATAGCTTGATGTAGTTATGAGTTTTAGGCAGATAGTTGAAATCAATAAACTAAATAAGCTAATATCTTATAGCTGCTCCCCCGCTGTCAGCTCCAGCTGCGGGAGAACCGGCAGCAGAAGGTACAGTGTGGACTGTGGTCCAGGAAGAGGCGGCAGAGCCAAAACGTCCTGACAGAGGGTGAGGGACCCACAGCGAGCGCAAAGCTGAGAGTCCAAGACGCCTTGACTGCGTTCACGTGCTTTGTGGATGCCGAAATACTGGAGCACATACGGGACTGCACTGTGTCCGAGGCCCGCAGAGTCCTTGAGGATAATTCGTGGGATCTACATTTGGACGAACTGAAGCAATTGGTGGCAGAACCCAGGAACTATCCAACTTTTGGTTTGCTGAATGGGGTGTCCCCTACTTCAAGGAGACCATGTCCAAGCATGGCTTTCAGAGCATATTGCGTTTCCTGCGGTTTGATAAAAAGGACACGCGGCTGGCATGCCTTGAAAAAACAAATTTGCCGTCGCAAATGAAATGTGGGACGGTTTTGTAAATAACTGCATTCTCAGCTATAAACCTGGCTCCGACATCACCATTGATGAGCAGCTTTTACCAATGAAAGCTCGTTGTCCGTTCACACAATATATGGCAAACAAGCCAGATAAATTTGGCATCAAGTTTTGGGTCGCTGCTGACGTTGCAACAAAATACATGCTCAACAGCACACCATATTTAGGGAAGGATGAGACGCGCTCTCCAGGTCAGCGGGTCGGGGAGAGCATGCTGCTCAAACTGACGGAGCCTTTCACTGGAAAGGGAAGAAATGTCACAACGGACAATTTTTTCACCTCTGTCCAACTGGCGAAGGAATGAACAAAAGCAGAAGAGAGCTTCCTCCCTGTGTCCAACAACAAATGCCGCTGTACACCACCAAAGTGCAGAAAAACAAACAAACAAACCTGAGCCCGTGGTTTACTACAACCACACGAAAGTGGGCGTTGATGTGCTGGACCAAATGTTGCGAAAGTACTCAGTGAAAGCAGCAACACGAAGATGGCCTGTCGCAGTGTTTTACAACATGCTGGACATGGCAGCTGTAAACGCCTGGGTGCTTTACAAAAAGTGTCTGGGCCAGACTACACCCTGACGTGACTTCATCCTGATGTTGGCCAACGAACTGCGCGCAGACCACATGCACCTGCTCCTGCCTTGGTGCCGATGGCGGACAGTGTAAGAAGGCACTGCTCCAAAAGTGAGGTGCCAAACGGTGGTGTGTGGGCAATGCGCTGGAGCAGTTATGGTGGTGTGTTTAAATTGTAAATAAAATCTTTTAATTTCTGTAAATATCTTCTTTCATCGATTCTGTAATGATTATTAATTATTTCTGATTATACTGATTGAATTTGTTAATTTTTTACTTACGTTTCGTGTTTTTATTGACCTATTTAATTGATATTCCGTCTTTCCAATCACATGTACATATTTCGTTGCCTTGTTTATTTCGCCTACAATTTTTATTACAATTATTTGTAAATAATTATTTTCTAATGTCTTGTATTGTATTTAAAATGAAATAACAATCCAGTAAACAATTTTATTTGGCCTATCTATCGTGTCCTTGTTGTTTTACATAAGCCTAACTAACTTGATTAATTCTTATTTGAGTATGGTATAGCTAATCATCATTATAATAAACCCACAACTGAAGTTTAATGAAACAAATGATCCTTTATTACATTTCATAAACAAACAAAAACGGGTAACAATCATTTTAGACGATGACGTCATCGCCAGAGCGCAAACCGTCAAATTGACGGCTCTGGGAGTTCTAGTAGTGACTGTCAGTAATATGTTACACAGAGGATCTCCATAATTGCAAATTCAAAAACGTTAATGCATTTTCCATTATCCACTTCAACAGTCGAAGCCTTTATGCAAATTTTGATCACATTAAAGGGATACTTCGGGATTTTTGACATAGGGCCTCATTTCCTAGTTATCCAGAGTGTTGTTGATGTCTGGAGATATTTTTTTCTTAAATTCATGCAGTTCTTATATTTGAAGAGTCTAGTTGCGCTAGGCTAGAGCAAGGCTAAAGCATTTCTATGGTAAACGCTAGCCTGCATTAAAAAACAGTCTGGCGCACTCCACAGTGCACCTGAGGTAAATCACTTATAACGCCAGACTAACCATATAAATGTCTGTGTCGATAGGTAATTTTAACCATTTTGCGTTTAAAATAACTTATATTTGAGCGGCATCAGCTTCGTGGCTGTAAGCTAAGGCAGCGGCGGAGTGATCTGCGAGAAAATAGTCCCTCAAAATGCGGTAATTCATGTGATACAAGGTCAGTTTTATTTAAAAAAATTATTCTATTAACACAGACATTTATATGGTTAGTCTGGTGTTATAAGTGATTTACCTCAGGTGCACTGTGGAGTGAGTCAGACTGTTTTTTAATGCAGGCTAGCGTTTACCATAGAACTGCTTTAGCCTTGCTCTAGCCTAGCGCAACTAGACTCTTCAAATACAAGAACTGCATGAATTTAAGAAAAAAATATCTCCAGACATCAACAACACTCTGGATAACTAGGAAATGAGGCCCTATGTCAAAAATCCCGAAGTATCCCTTTAAGAGCTACTTAAAACAATTTTCAAAACCATTCAATGTCATTTTAATAACAGAAACATGGATTCATATTGACAGAGAAAGTGAGTTCTCTATTGAAGGTTATGAGTTTATAAGCATGAACAGAAAAGAATATGAAAATAAAAGAACTCAAATTATAGTTATAAAGAGATAGAAAATAAGACTATGGTGGTGGATGATATACGTGAATGCCTAACCTTTGAAATTACAAGGGAAAAAAAGAAAAATATTATTGTAAGTTGAAATCTTAATATCGACCTGCTAAATCCAAATAAACATAAAAAGACGGATGAATTTATAAATACTTTATTCAGTATAGGCTTGTATCCTCTGATATCTAAACCAAGTAGAATTACAACCCACAGTGCCACTTCAATCGATAATATTTTTTCTAATGAAATAGAAAGTACAGTCAGTGGACTAATGAATGATATCAGTGATCACCTGCCAGTTTTTATATTATATAAAAATAATCATCAAAGAAATGAACAAGAAAACAAGTATTGGTTTAGAAGGCTTAAAACAGAGAAAACTATTGATGCATTTAAAAAGGAACTATTAGCTCAAGACTGGAGTATTGTATACAGAGAGAATGACACTAATAAGGCATATGATGAGTTTACGCGAGTATATAAAATATAGTATAGTATATGACAAAAATTGCCCAATGAAGAAATATTGTAAAAACAGAAAGTGTAACCCATGGATGTCTAAGGGTTTGCTAAATGCCTGCAAGAAAAAAACAATCTTTACAAAAACTTTATAAAGAACAGAACAAAAGAAGTTGAGGATAAATACAAAAAATATAAAAATAAATTGACAGGTGTCATTAGAAAATGTAAACTTACATTACAGATTATTATAATCAGTTGTTAGATGGCAATAAGAATAATATTAAAGGCTTATGGAATATTTTAAATAGTTTAATTAGAAATGATCAATTATCCACAATATTTCAAAGATGAGAATACAACTCTTAATAATATGAATGAAGTAGTCGAAACATTTAATACATTCTTCGTAGATGTTGGCCCGAACCTTGCTGGAAAAATTGTTCCTCAAACCTGTGGAGGAAAAGGAGATACTGGACATTGTTAGAGGGTGTAAAAATAAAACCTCGACAGATTATTCAAGAGTGCAGACGTATCTCTGCTTGCTGCTGCCGCTTGCCTCTTTATTTGCTTTTTAAATCATTCTATTTTTGGGCACATGTCTTGGATATGATTTTATTCTCTTCTTTTAAGTGAACCAAGGCTTTTTACTCATTTTAATGCCATTTTTACAACTCATTTGACGAACCAGCGACGACAATCTTGTCAACATGGCTGAGGGAGGAAGGCAAACATCGCCTTGTGAAAGCTGTCGGATGTATCAACAAGAAATTTCCCTACTACGGGACAAGATTTATGCTCTAGAGACGGAAAGAGGACTTAATGACACGCTCCCTGTGGAACCCGGTAAGAAGACGGAAAAAACTGATACTTGCAACCTGAAGCTAAACGATACCATAACATTTCCGAAACTAAACAGACAACTTGGTGCTAGGCCAAAGCAAAGACAACATGCTCGTAAAAATGCACCTGAAATAAAGTTAACAAACAGATTTTCACCTCTCTCAGAGAATGTGTATAACAAGCAAAAAATGTCAGAGAAAAACAAGGAACACGAAGTCAAAACAAAGATGGAGAGAAATACTGTTCCAAGTGTCAAGGCCAGAGATACCCTGTTGCTTGGTGACGGAGCCATATCTAATATAAACAATGAGATAATGACTACAGTCACTTATCCGTCTGCTACAGTTTCTGACATCATAGATGTTCTAAACAAGGAAATTACAAACAACCCTGGAATAAATAAACTTGTTTTACATGTTGGTGCTGTGGACACAAGAAACGGAGAGTCTGAAGTCCTGAAAGAAAAGTTTAATAAACTTTTTGAGAGACTGGATTGCCTGGACAAAGACGCGATACAAATTTTCATCAGTGGACCTATCCCAAACATCGACGGGAGAATAAACAAATTCTCCCGGCTGTTTCAGTTGAATACATGGCTGTCAAAAGTCTGTAAGTCAAGAGGACTTACTTTCATAGAGAACTTTAATCTTTTCTGGAAACGCGACGATCTGTTTAAAGGAAATGGCCCACATTTGAGCAGAGGTGGAGTGAGACGACTGACGGAAAATCTCCTCCACGCTCTGCAGAATCCGTGGAGGCCTGAGCAACAAGAGAGAGCAGAGAGGAGCATGAGAAGAGCTCCTGGCTCACCAGCAAAGGTTTCGCCTGCATCCCCAATAAAAGATTCAGTCGCAGCTGCATCATCTGCACCTACAGTAAAGGACTCAGCCACAGCTAAGGATCCAGCCACAGCAGCACCAGCAGCACCTACAGTAGAGGACTCAGCCACAGTTAAGGATCCAGCCACAGTTAAGGAATCAGCTGCGCCGGAAAACATCTCAACCATAGCAGCGGCGCCACCTGCATCTGCATCTCCGGGGAAAAGCTCCGCTTCAGCACCACCTGCATCTATAGTAAATGATTCAGCCGAAGGAGCACTTTCTTCAACTCCACCGCAGGCCTTGAGCCCGACTGGTACATCTACACCCTCCAGAGATTTTTCTGAATCATTCCCATCACCAAAGTCACCTATGGGATTTCCCAGCCATTTTGAAGCCTTGATAAAACAAGGGATTCAAATGACTCCCCGCACTCCAGTCATGTCAAGACCAAGGCTTATCATGCCCCTCCCCCACCTCCGATTTCCAGCAGCTTCACTGCTGCTGTCTAGGACATTAAGGGCCTCTGCGTTGCTACCATGCATAGCAAACTCAAAACCAACCAGAGGTCCATAGAGGGAGTGTGTTCTTCTGAAACAATTAGTACAGTCAAACAACATAGATTAGATAAGAGGGCAACAGTCAGACCGTCCAATCAAAGAACTCTAATCCATATCCCTTGCAAAAAGATTCCATCCACTCAAACACAGATAAATCTTAAACATGCTGTACTCAATGCCAGATCGTTAAAAACAAGTCCTTTTTAATAAATAGTTTTATTTCTTCTTATAATCTAGATTTTATGTTTTTAACTGAAACATGGCTTGACAAAAACACTGGTAACGCAGTTTTGATTGAGTGTAGTCCATCAAATTTCAATTTTGTGTCTGAAACACGCCAAAACCAGAGGGGCGGGGGTGTCTGTGCAATATTCAGGGACAATATAGTCATCCACAAATTGTCATTTGGGGTTTTTCTATCATTTGAGTATGTGTCTTTCAAAATGGAGATAAAACAATCTTCCATTCTTTATATGACTATTTACAAACCACCACAGAATTGTTTTATCGAAGACTTCACTGAATTACTTTCATTTATATGCACTGATTTTGATTGTTTGGTCATTTCAGGTGATTTTAATGTGCATGTGGATGTGACCAATGACAGGCATGCAAAAGAACTTAATGCTGTTCTTGAAATGTTTGGTTTAACTCAGCACGTGAGTGAGGCGACCCACAACAAAGGTCACACTCTAGATCTAGTTATTACAAAAGGTGTTAATATATCAAATGTGAATGTTGTTGATGTTGCTTTATCTGATCATTTTTGTGTCTTTTTTGACTTGTCTGTTGCACCCAAACCAGTGGTTGGGCCTGGAGTTATTCAAAGAAGACACATAAATGATACAACAAGGACACAGTTTATGGAAATGATCAGATTTGAAAATCCTCCATGTTCAAATGTTGATAATCTGTTGGACTCTTATACATCAAGCGTCTTAAATGTTTTGGATACTATTGCTCCTGTCAAGGTAAAAATGGTTAACAATAGACAAAAGGCACCTTGGAGAAGTGAAGATTCGGTCAGGGCACAGAAAAGGGAGTGCCGAAAAGCCGAAAGGAAATGGCGCAAGTCAAAGCTCCAGGTTCATTGTGAGATATACAAAGAAGTGCTTTGTGAGTTCAACCAGATTTTGCGTGGAGAAAGGGAGAAATACTTCTCTAAAATCATCGCAAACTGTAGAAACAATTCTCGTGTTCTGTTTTCCACAGTAAACAGATTAACTAACCCTCCAGTTTCACTGCCCTTAGAACTAATCTCTACATCTAAGTGCAATGAGTTTGCAATATTTTTTTATGATAAAGTCCAAGGCATAAAAAATGCCATAATTTCCACAACACAAATACCAACCCTGCCACCAACTAGACACCTTGAGCTGACACATTTCACACCTGTTACTGGCAAAACAATCGAAGAGGTCATCTCCGGTTTGAGTTCATGTACATGCTGCCTTGATGAATTACCCACTAGATTTCTGAAGTCTGTGCTGACCAGCTTGTTACCACAACTTGTTCAGTTTGTTAACATCTCATTTGAGACTGGAGCATTTCCAAAGGCCTTGAAAACCGCGGTCATTAAGCCTCTTCTAAAGAAGAGCAGCCTTGATCCCAAGGTACTGAACAACTACCGGCCCATATCAAACCTACCGTTTTTAGGAAAAGTCCTAGAGAAAGTAATATATCAACAGCTCACTTACTTTCTCCTATCTAACAATGTGTTTGATACTTTCCAGTCAGGATTTAGGCCCCACCACAGCACTGAGACAGCTCTGATCAAGGTGACAAATGATATCCGTATGAACACCAATGCAGGTAAGGTCTCAGTTTTAGTTCTGCTGGACCTGAGCGCTGCCTTTGACACAGTGGACCATGGGATCTTACTTCACAGGTTAGAAAACTGGGTGGGAATCTCTGGTACTGCTCTAAACTGGTTCAAGTCCTATCTCGAGGATAGGACGTACTTTGTCGAAATTGGCAACTGTGTCTCAGACAAAATTTCCATGACCTGTGGAGTCCCCCAGGGGTCAATCTTGGGACCCCTCTTATTCAACCTGTACATGCTTCCATTGGGTCAGCTAATAAACAGCAACAATGTGTCGTACCACAACTACGCAGATGACACTCAGATCTACGTGTCACTGACGGCAGGTGAACATGGGCCTGTAGATACTCTCTGTCACTGCATCGAACAGATCAGTTTGTGGATGCAAAACAACTTTCTCCAACTAAATTCAGACAAAACTGAAATCATTGTCTTTGGCCCACAGACACAAAGACAAAGTGTTATCAGTCACCTTGAGTCTCTTGCTCTAAAACCAAAAAATCAGGTTAGAAATCTAGGAGTAATCATGGACTCAGACCTGAACTTAAACAGCCACATCAAAGCAATAACATCATCAGCTTTTTACCATCTGAAGAACATTGCTAAGATCAGAGGAATAGTGTCAAAACCAGACTTAGAGAGACTCATCCATGCATTTGTCTCTAGCAGGTTAGACTACTGTAACGGCCTGCTCACTGGCCTGTCTAAACGAGCTGTTAGACAGCTGCAGTACATCCAGAACGCTGCTGCTCGAGTCCTGACAAAAACCAGGAAATACGACCACATTAGTCCAGTGCTCCGGTCTCTGCACTGGCTTCCTGTCACTCAGAGAATAGAATTTAAAACAGCTCTGCTTGTGTACAAGTCTTTTCATGGTTTAGCACCAAAGTACATCTCTGACATGTTAGAGCCGTATGAACCATCTCGGGCCCTGAGAACTTCAGGGAGGGGTCTCCTGGTGGTTCCCAGAGTCAATAATAAACACGGTGAGGCTGCGTTTCAGTTTCATGCAGCTAAAATCTGGAACAGTCTTCATGAGGATGTGAGACAGGCCTCAACTCTGACAATGTTCAAATCCAGGCTGAAAACAGCTCTTTTTACCCGTGCATATGAAAACTGAAAGTATTTTATCTGCACTCTTGACTTTTACTGTAATTGATTAACTTTGTGTTGTTGTTTTATTGATTGATTTTAACTGTTTTCTTGTAATTTTTTCTGCAACTGTGAAGCACTTTGAATTGCCTCGTGTATGAATTGTGCTCTACAAATAAACTTGCCTTGCCTTGCCTTGCCTATTATGATATGAAAACTTGAAAAACTGTTATTGAAAGTATCTCAGAGCCATTAACGTAACTTATCGATGCAAACTGGACAATTTCCTGATAGTATGAAAGTTGCTAAAGTGATTCCTATGTTTAAGGCAGGAGATAAACACCTCTTTACCAACTACATAACCACTACAAATAGGGCAAAGATACGTATCACTCATTTGCGCAGTGTTGTTTTCTTTCTGTCCGATTAGAGACCAGCCCAAACTTAAGAAAAAGTAGCTATTTCCTCGACATCTCATCCCTCTCTCTCTTTCTCTGTCTCTACCGACAGACAAGGTTCCCTCTAAGCTACGCTCATGTGCAATTGTGCTCGGCTCCCGTGTAGTCTAGGCACAAAATAAAACCCTGAGAATAGCTGCTAATGATAGAGGCTTATTAACGACCATCATGGCGCTGGAGGAGTCTCCCCTGTCAACGCCACCTTCCCTGTTCATCCCCGCTCTGAGAGTCCCCGCTGTCGGCGGCTTTGGGCAAAGGCAGTGACATGTGCGGGCTAGTCTTTTTTTTCTTTTTCTTTTTTTTTTCTTTCAAGTGACACAAGAAATACAAATGTACAGCGATTACATCATCTTCACAATACATAAGATAGTAAGACATACATGTGTGGAGGGTGTGGGAGGTGAGGGTTAAGAAAAGTAAGCTGGGCAGTGGTATAGTTGAGTGTGTGAATGAGCATGTGGTTGGGACAAAAGGAAAAACAAGAACAAAAGACAATCAGGGCAGAAGTCTGTCTAAATGTATGAATGTACATGTGGTGCATTAATGTGAGGAATGAGGGCCTAGTAAATATATATGTATTGTTAATAAAAAAATAGAGAGAAAGGAGAAAAGAAAAAACAAAAAAAGGAACAGTGTATCTACCCCTTTTAAAGTGAGCAATGGGGTCCGACAAGGGGGTGTTTTGTCCCCAGTGTTATTTAACCTGTATCTAGATGAACTGTCTACTAAACTCAAAGCCTGTCACACTGGCTGTGTCTCTGGAAGAACTGTTATGAATCATTTTTTGTACGCAGATGATTTAGTCGTGTTTAGTCCAAGTACGGCTGGTCTACAGCAGCTCCTCAATATCTGCTCAACCTATGGTCTGGAACATGACATTCAGTACAATAGTTCGAAGAGTGTGGTTATGATTTTTAAAACCAAGGAAGATAAGAACTTGACATTTCCAAACTTTTGTTTGTGTAACGATGTTTTGCATGTTGTGAACAAAATCAAGTACCTCGGGCACATCATCACTGAGGACTTGTCTGATGATGATGACATTTATAGACAATGCAGAGTGTTGTATGCCCAGGCTAATACCCTGGCACGGAAGTTTGGCTGTTGTACAGAGTGAAGCTGACTTTATTTAAAGCGTACTATACTCCCTTGTACACAGCTCATCTCTGGTCTCATTATAAGAAAGCCAGCATGCGTAGGCTCCAGGTGGCCTATAATGATGCTTTGCATGTGCTTTTGAAGAAGCCGAGATGGTCAAGTGCCACAGAAATGTTTGTCAGTGCCAGAGTAAACACTTTACAGGCCGTGCTTCGAACTTTGATGTACAGCTTTATGTGTCGATTGAACATGTCTGAAAATGAAATAATAGTGTCCCTCACGAATATAAAATGGAGTGCGACACGTTATCAATCTGACTTGTGGAGACATTGGCATGATTGTCTTTTTAAAATGCCATCTTAATTGTATGTCTTGTCCTTTATTTTTATTTTTATGGACTACGAGTCCGGAATAAAGTTGAATTGAATTGAATTGAAAAACAAACTAAATAAAATAAATAAATAAATAAATAAAATCTTTTCAGTGCCATTGCTGTCAACCAGCACTGATCCACAATCAATTTTCCCTTTCCTTCTCCTTCTTTTAATGTTATCTGCTCCGCTCTGTTTACCATCACTATCTTCATTGTAAATGTATCTTAATTTTTTATTTTTATTATTATTTATTATTATTATTTTTTTTTACTATTTTTTTTTTTTTTTTTTTCCTGGCTAGTCTGTATTTTGTGTAGACTGTTTGAAATGTGCGTTTTACACTCAGACACTGGCGCTGAAGGATTGAAAGAGACTGTAAAGTGAATGCGCCGCTCACAGTGCTGACCGAGCCATGCGCTCCCCTTTGTTCAAAACGTTGTCAAAAACAAGTCCTTCTCCACGAAGAGGCGTGTATGGGGGTGTGCATGTGGGTGTGTGCAGGCAATTGCTCAACAGTGCGAGAGTCCGGACATCAGCTGATTTGATCAGAGTGTGTGGGGTTGAGGAGAGCAGACTGGGCTTTATTCATAAAAATTTTCACTTTGGCTTCTGTCCCACAGCCTCATTTAGCAACAACCTGTGAATTACAGGTACAATCCTATTGGCCTATTGCTTGTTATTGAAATAACATTTACTACACAGTTTAGGTGTATAATCTATTTAATGGTCTGTGATACATTTAATATTATTAATTGTAGAGTGGATGCGGCTTGAGAGAGCCTGTGGCGGTAGCGACCTCACAGTGGAGGCCTGCAGCCAGGACCCCTTGAGAAATCTAGGAGTAATCATGGACTCAGACCAGAACTTAAACAGCCACATCAAAGCAATAACATCATCAGCTTTTTACCATCTGAAAAACATTGCTAAGATCAGAGGAATAGTGTCAAAACCAGACTTAGAGAGACTCATCCATGCATTTGTCTCCAGCAGGTTAGACTACTGTAACGGCCTGCTCACTGGCCTTTCTAAACGAGCTGTTAGAGCTGCAGTACATCCAGAACGCTGCTGCTCGAGTCCTGACAAGAACCAGGAAATAGGACCACATTAGTCCAGTGCTCCGGTCTCTGCACTGGCTTCCTGTCACTCAGAGAATAGAATTTAAAACAGCTCTGCTTGTGTACAAGTCTTTTCATGGTTTAGCACCAAAGTACATCTCTGACATGTTAGAGCCGTATGAACCATCTCGGGCCCTGAGAACTTCAGGGAGGGGTCTCCTGGTGGTTCCCAGAGTCAATAATAAACATGGTGAGGCTGCGTTTCAGTTTCATGCAGCTAAAATCTGGAACATGAGGATGTGAGACAGGCCTCAACTCTGACAATGTTCAAATGTTTTACCCGTGCATATGAAAACTGAAAGTATTTTATCTGCACTCTTGCCTTTTACTGTAATTGATTAATTTGATGTTGATGTTTTATTGATTTGATCTACTTTCTTGTAATAAAGCACTTACTTATTTACTTCTTCAAGTGGTGTTGCAGGACAAGTGCATCCAGAGTCACTATAAGTTCATCAATCCATAAAACCTTTGAAAACTCTGACTTTAGATTGTTCCTGACCCAGTCTAAACATTTGAGCTCACGTGTTTTGATCAGGAGTGGTTGTGTTTCCACTTTTATCACATTGGTGGTGTCTCTAAGCACTGAACACTTGTACTTTTGAACACTTCAGGTCAGTTACAGCTGCTGAAAATGACAGCACTGGTGGATTCCTGATGGCTTCATTACTTTGTGTTTCTTGTCACCTCACTTCAACCCTGTTCATCCCATTAATTTTTGATATTTCAAGAGGGCTATAACAATTTGTGACATGTTCAGATGCTTTTTCCTTCCCATTTTGGTGAGGGAACCTGGCTGCACACCAGATTCAGAGCGTGGACCTGCTTTGACTGCTTTAACCACATGTTCTCTCTTTACAAACATCACCATCACCTGGGACAATTCAGTCCTAAAGCCTTTATGTTTTATACAGTTTTATAAGTTTGAAAATGTGAAGAAAAATTTTACAATATGGTGAGAAAACGAATTTTCGTAATAATTCTGCATGCAGTGAATGTATTCATGGGCTGTTGAACCACCTTGACCCTCTCCATGTTCCTGTATATTAAATTAGAATTAGTCAAACTTGTGTTAATGAATCTGAATGGAACTCCAGGCCTTGTTTTTGATTTAGTCATCAAGAGCTCAACAAAATCGATTTTGCATTATATGTCCAATGTATCTGTCCCCTCCTGGAACCGTCACCTTAACGTGGTGGAAGGGTTTGAGCGCCTGAATGATCCTGGGGGCTCTGTTGACGGGGGCTTCGTGCCCCTGGTAGGGTCTCCCATGGCAAACAGGTCCTAGGTGACGGGTCAGACAAAGAGCGGTTCAGAAGCCCCTTATGAGAGACCAACAGGCTCTTTTCCACATGCAGGTGCGTGTCAGCCGAATGGCTCTTTCACCCGCCTTGTCGACCTTTTCCATAACAAAGGCCAGGGCCAAACTGGCCAGGTATAGGTTTTGGGCCCGACCTCTGGCTGTGGCCAAAGCGGGCTACCCGTGTCTGATGTGACGTGAACAGACTGCTGGCCTCTGATTGGCAATGAGAGAGTGGACAGCCCTCACTATTGACACGCAGGTCATACGGATTTAATATTTCACAACATCATACGGCTGTGCTAAAAAGGGATTTTGCCGATAATAACATTAAGCCGCTGTTAGTGCAGCTTTAGCTGGTGTTAGCATAACATTTGCATGTAGCTTACCTTCATAGTTCGTAGTTTAGTAGTTTATTTTCTGTTTTAATACAGCTTGGCTCCTCTGAATGATTCCATAACTCCCACCAGATGACAGCATTTGTCCACATTTGTTCTCATCGCGGCTCTAAAAACTTTTATTGACGATTTGTACAGCGTGCTCCTCTCGCGGCTCCGCCTAAAACAAATGCATGTGTGTGTGTGGTGGAAACAGAAAGGTCTGCGGGCTAGTGTCGATACGTGCACGTAGATCGTGGCGTGCGCGGCCGGTTCGCGCTATGTGGAACGACGCCTCAACAGGCCCGGTTAGAACCATGAGGCCGTCCTTCTGTGGACCCACCACCTGCAGGAGGAGCCATAGGGGCTGGTGCAGCTCCAACAGCTGCCCCCACGACCCGGCAACAGACAAGTGGAAGAAAATGGATGGATGGATAGATGGATGGATGGATGGATGGATAGTATCTGTAGAGCATTTGATGATGTACTGGGTAAATGTAGTGTGTGAGTGAGTGGTTGGTGGTGGTCGGAGAGGCCAATGGCACAGACTGGTTGCCTCGCTTCCGTCAGTCTACCCCAGGGCAATAGTAGCTTACCCTTACCACCACCAAGTATGGAGTGAATGAATAATGACAACAGTGCAGCGCTTTGAGAAACTATTATTATTATATACCGGTTAACATGCTTGAAAGAGTGGACCAAAACTTTCAGAATAGTCTGAATCAGTGTATTGACAATGGAGGCCGACATTTAACTGATGTGAGTTTCAAAATTGTGTAAAATTAAATCCCCAATGAAAAATAAGAATAAAGAGTTTCAGTGGTGTAGTTTTTATTTCATTTTCAAAAAAGGAAGTTCTCACGCCCCACCCTAATGGTTGGGAAACACTGCTCTTCAACAACAGATACATTATTTTCTTTGTTATTTATTTCCAAAGTGCTCTTATGTAACATGGCAGAACAAAGGAGATGATATTGGTCCCAAAGATGCAAGGAAGTGGATGTCGACTTGTTAGTTGTCGTGTCATTCAGGAAGAACAATCAGTGCTTTCAACAACAGGCCTTTTGCATACACTTCATCTTATCCTTATGAACTCCTTTTATGTCTATATTCAGAAGTTCGTAGCAATTACTCTAACTGCAAATGGGAAGGATAAAAGCGTAAAAGAATGTTACCTGGATTAATTAATCGCTTTGTTGTTTGACATTGCAAAAGACAGCAAAACAAGGGAGGACCATTTTCTACAGGCAAGCACAGAGCAGCACTGTAAGGGGCTAAAGTTGTACTAAAATAAGTTTTTTGCATGTGAATCTTCTGGCTACGGTAAGTCAACAAGGTCTAAGACAGTGATAAAGATGTGTTTGACATTTGAGGTCGACCAATAATCTTTTTCTCAGGCCGATGTGCACCACCAATGTTTTTTGCCAATATCTTTGGGTGATTTTTTTAAATATCTTATCTATAATGCTGTATATGATGCTTCTTAAACTTTAAAATGTGTCAGTGTTAAACTGTGACAACAGAGGCTGCTTTATTAGGGGGATAGGGCTTATTTATTCAGGATATTCATGTTTAGTCGGAACTTCAGAGGGAGCTCATTTAAAAAGAAATAAAATTCTGGAACATAAAATGTATAAAATAGGATCTGAGGTGTACAAACTTGTGACTGACTTTCAGAGCTCCTCTGAGGCCTAGGGGCTCTTCCTAAAGCAAAAACGTTGTTAACACTTTCGGTTTCAGAAACATCAGCCTGTAATCGGCATGATATCGGCCAATAGCCAATATTGTAAAATACCCATATATAGACCCGATATATCAGCCAGACGATATATCGGTCGACCTCTATTTGACATTATTACCAAATACTTGCAAAAAGCATAACAGTCTTTAAATACTTTAAATAAAATTATTATAATTAGAAAATCAATGAGTACAATCACCCCTCACTCTTAAAGGGTAACACTCCTGAATCATACACCAACCAACACGTTAGGAGCAGTGTGCCGCTCAGTAACTGAACACAATTGTGTTGTACATTTCTATATGACAAATAAAGCACTTACTTACAGGTGAATCTCGGAAAATTTGAATATCGTGAAAAAGTGCATTTATTTCTGTAATTCAACTTAAAATGTGAAACTAATATAAGTCAAGCCTTTGTTCATTTTAATTTGGATGATTTTGGCTTACAGCTTGTAAAAACCCCAAATTAGAATATTACATGAAATCTATTTAAAAAAAAAAAAAGATTTTAAACAGAGATATATTGGCCCTCTGAAAACTATAATCATGCATAAGTACTTAGTACTTGGTTTGGGCCCTTTTACTTGAATGACTGCCTTAATGCGGTTGCGTGGCATGGATCCTCTCAGCCTGTGTGGCTCGTGCACCTTTTTCATCCACACTTTTTCCTTCCACTTAACTTTCTATGAATGTGCTTTGATACAGCACTTTGAGAACATCCAACTTCTTTTGCTATTACCTTTTGAGGCTTTTGTCAATGATGGTTTTCTGCACAGCTGTCAGCTCAGCAGTCTTCCCCATGATGGTGAATTCTACTGAACCACAGAGAGACCATTTAAAGTCTCAGGGACCCTTTGCAGGTGTTTTGGATTCATTAGCTGATGAAAGGAGACACTTTGAGTCCCTAGCTGTTCACAATATTCTAATCTTCTGAGATTTTTTTTTTTTACAAGCTGTAAGCTAAAACCATCATGCAAAGTGAGATATGTCAAGCCTTTATTTGTAATAATTTTGATAATTATAGCTCACAGCTTGTAAAAACAGCAATTAAAACATCTCAGAAAATAAGAATATTTAGAAAATGGACTGTAAGCCATAATCATCAAAATTAGGCTTGACATATGTCACTTTGGATATTTTCCGAGTTCCACCTACTTAGCAGCTGTGTAAAACTTGTGTAACATTTGTTGCACTTGAGCTAGCACTGTGAACCAAAATGTTATTTAAATGGTTCAATACACCCACGTGGACCGTTTCATCTCTAGTGGTTGTGACCCCCTGTATGACAGCCCTTTCAAAATTGTACCATCAGTAATTACCACACAGCTGATGAGCCTCAATCATGTCTTTCAACTCTAAATGAGGTTTTCTCTATGGGGAAAATTAAGGAATTTTTAGTCCCACATCAAAGCGGGTTTTGAGATGTTCAGATCCATAAGAACCCTCACAATACAGTTTTAGCCACCAAGGAGCAGTGTTTCCCAAACTGGCCCTTTGAATAATTTCAAATAAACATGAAGAAAGTGAATAAGTTCATTTTAGGACTTATTTTGAAAATAAAACAGGATTGAAATAATAAATATATGCATTCATTATCACTTTTTAAACCATTTTGCGTGAGGGGGCACTTAGAATGTGACACAAAGCTTGAGACAAAACAAGTTTGGGAACCACAGCATGTACAAAAGGTTTCCCATGTGCATTTCAAAACGTGACATCTACTGCATCTGCGTGTATTTTATTCTTGCATATTCTAATAAATAAAGACCACACATTTTCTAGGCATAAAAACACAATCCGTCTTCATCTCCTCATTACCTCGCCTGCTCACGAAGGAAAGTGTTTCTCCTTCTGAGGTCTGCATAGATTTAGCTTAAGACACGCAGTACGGGTTCATGGAGGGACATTTCACTCGGCTCTGGTGATTCTTTTCGTCTGGTGACTCTTCAGTCTGAGCTCTCACGTCGGCACTGAGGATGGGGGCACAAACGGGACATTAGTCATCCTCTGCAAAACCAATATAAAAGTCACTCATGAATTTGGCTAAATCTACCCTTTTTGAGAATGATATCATCATAAAGCATTTGACAGATTTATATGTTTTGTTACTATTACATACTTTAATGGGATAATGCTGGTGATAAGTCTCAATCATAGTTTGAAGAGACAGTTTTATGAAAAACGTTCTAAAACCCAATAATTATAGGAGAAGGGAATGTTTCATAAAACTCTGACTCACTCATGACTCACTGGCAACATACCAGCACCTAATTCAAATTATTATTTTTTGGATTTGTGGGAGGGATTGTGTTATCATGACAACAACAAACATGACACCAGTAAGAAAAAAAAAGAAGAAAAGAAAAAACAACTTGGCGAGGGGGTTGCTGATCCAAAAACTGTTTGAATCGGTTGCTAATGCTAACGCTAAATTTGAAGCCTAGCTAACAAAACAATCGTGGCCTATACCAACCAGAGTCGACATCCAATTCAGGAAACAAGTTCTTAGCTTTGTGCGTATGTTAGCGTTAGTTATAGCATATTAGCACTTAGCACACAGTTCAGTATTAGCGCAAAAGCCATGGTGATGAGTCAGTGTTATTTGTATTAGCCTGCATCATCTTCGCCCGATATCGTTTCTGTCTCAGTAATTTGACTGCCCTAAAGACATACTTAATATCAATTTGCTTCTTTATATATTTAAGCCTAACAAAACTAACATTAAGTTCTTGAGGCGCTGTGCTAATTCGGTTGAGTATTTTCACATTTTGTTCCTGCCACAACAGCTAGCTATTGGCTATTAACGTTTCACATTAGGGCCTTAATAAATCACAAATGTGTACTCTGTGTCTGGATGCTTGCAATATCAGCTGAAAAATTCATGAGCGGACTTCTGATTTTGCATTTATGATTAACGATTGAGCACATAGCCATTTTATGTTGAACACAGTTGTTAAAATATGTTTGCATTCAACACAGTGCATGCAGAATAATAGGCAAGTGAGTTTTTGTGACCGTACTGTCATTTTTATTCATGTTTTCCAACTTTTGACTGCGTGAAGCTGAACATCTGTTGGATTCCAAGTGAACAGGTGTGCAGAAATATTATGATGTCTCTTTACATCAAGCAAAGAGATTTGACAGACTCTGACAAGTTTTTTACATTATTCATAACTTTACAGAGTGATAAAACACTTGAAAGTCCTTGATAGTACAAGTCTTCCAAATCTCTTACAATATATACTAAGTATATGTAGCCTACTGGGCATAAATGTTTCTACTAAGATACCTGCATCGAGGAGGTGGGGCACTGTGGGGGGTAATACGGCATCATTAAAAGGGAGGACCATTTCAGGTTGCTATGGACTCAACCTACTGTCGAGGTTTTAGAGGGCACTTTCTTCAAGCAGTGGTAAGTCTGCACCTTTCAAGAAAACTATGAGTTCATGCAACACGATGCTCCATCCAGTGTCAAAGTCCTCCACAGCATGGCCAGCCAGTCAAGGCCTCAAATATAAAAGAATGGCCTGGCCTCCTCTTCTGCAGTAGATCTTCTGGGCGAGTCAAGAATCTTTATTTGTAAATTTTTAGTTGCCGTTGTATAATACTTCTGCACAACACTATGGGCCTGCTTTACTAAGCATTTGAACATTTGCAGAAATAAATGCAGAGGATGTGCAACAAGGTGCAGTTGAGACTTTTATCTCTCATAAACGTTAAACGACCACCAGTTCTAATGATAGGTGCAACATAATCAAGTGCTAATTTTAACTAGTACTTGCACTTGAGCACCTGGCTTAATCTGGCTCTAATTGTTTTTAGAATTATCCGCACATTACATAATGATTTAGCTATGATTTAGCTATTTGATTTATTATTATTATGGATCAGCTGTGCATGTGCACTTTGGTTGTTGTAAGGCGCTTTAGAAATAAAACTTTTATTGATTGATTGATTGATGTTGGGGAAGATAATGTTGTTCACACATAATTTAAAAACTCACCTAATATTAATGCACACAGTGTACTCGGAATCCAATCGGCAGTTAAAAACTGTATTGGCTTCTGTCGCCCTCCCCTGGATGCTTAAGTATGAGAAAAAAAAAAACTGAACTATGGAGTAATATGGCTAATGTTTGCAGCGAAGGCAGTTTAAGGACAGAAATCATCAGAATGAATCGGGTGAAGGTGAGTGGAAAGCTTGTTTTTTGCACTTAAGATACTCAGCATGCATTAAATTGCTCTGCTTTAAAGTGTCTTCCTATGTGTATGGATAATAATGTTTTTTTCAACATTCCCCAGTATTGTGCTCGGTCCACAGCGGCCTACCCAGAGATGTGCTGCCGTATCTTGCCCACTGCAGGGTGCTGTATCCGGGTTTATCAGCGAGGGGGGCGCGCAGACCTGCGGACACCCCCATGTCACCATTCCTCTGCAGGGACGCGCACCTCCCAAATGTCAAGGGCAGGTTCGAGGAGCTGTGCGCGCGTGCCATGTCCACATCGTCCTCCAGTGTTGTCCTTCTGTTGACCAGCTTCCCGTTTGGAACGCCGTTGGGCTTGCGGTCGTCCGTGTATATCATCCCGTTGGAATAGGACAGCTTGGATAGATCGGTGGAGGCCAGTTTTCCGTTCAACCGCCTGTCGTGACTTCGAAATGGCGACGGCGGAATGTCCTTTTTGATACACCCGGGTTTGAAAAATGACAAAAGGTTTTCATGGCTGTTTCTGTTATGGACGCTAAAACCGCTCCTGTCCTCGGGATCTAGGACCATGTGTAACAAGTCTTTGTGCGCCCTAGAGCTACCGTTTTGCATCCTGTTCCTTCTCAGCGTTGAATCTCGGCTCGCTGGCGCACTCTGGCTCAAAGCGTTCTCAAACATGACACCTCTCGGGAGCTGGAAGTCCGAAATCCTACCTTGATCTAATCTCTTGGACGATCTCAACGCATTCTCGATACAAGCTCTCCTCTGCCCTTCTGGAATTCTCGGCGATTCCATCCCGGCGCTAACAATGCTCCCGTTCGGCGAATGAAGTCCCGTCTCCAGCATTCTCCCGTGCGCGGTCCTCAATGGGGGGGTAGCCACCAATGACACGATGGGTTCTTGGGAGCATCGCGGTCTCCGCCCCGATTCTAGGTACTCCACGAGCTCCCCGGGCTGCGGAAGGGGTGGGGTCTGGGGCCGAGATTTGCCGCGGTCCCTGGATACTAAAGACCAGCGGAGAGGGAGGACCCGGCTCAGTGGATCTTTGGATTTAGTGGGCGACCGCAAACTGACACTCCTCCCTTGAGTTCCGCGCACAAACGGCTTGACGTCAAAGCCATCTAGAAACGGCAAAGACATGAGAAAAGCGTTACTACAGCTACAGCCTGAACGTGCAGTGTGTAGGATTTAGAGAGGAGTGTCCAACACGTAGCACTGGAGTGACCAGTATTTCTTTACCCCTTTACTACGTGGCTTCTCAAAGGCTTTCAACATGCCTGTTGACTTCAATTTTGGTGATTGTCTAGTGAAATTTTTATGCAGTTTCTCCATATTCAACAGTTATGAACACTATTACACTATTCAAGCCCTTTTCGTAATTCTTCATGACCATCTAAAGGGGGCAGTAGTGAAACCTGTTATCTAAACCTCATAATGCTAAATCCTGCCAGTGATAGCGCGCTGCTGCATTACTTCAAACATTTCCACTTGTTTTTTTTTGTTTCTGTGGGTCAAAGTTAGTACGCAGTTTCAAAGTTTCAAAGCCTAAGTAGCTCTGTAAAAGTACCTAATGGTGCCAAAAGGTTGTAGATCCCTGTTCTGGAGGGACAAATTTCATTGTCGACTGTTGTATCTGTCATTCATTGAATTCTTAGGTTCCTGGTTTAGATTTGCTTGGCCGTCCTACACTTATTTATGCTAAGTAAGTGTAGGACTTACGTAAGTATAGGCTGTAAGTATAGGCTGTCCTATACTTACCACGTTAGGGCTGCACGATTAACCTTTACCGCATCGAAATTGAGGTTTGTGCTACAGCTGAAACGTATCCGCAAGAGGTTTTTTTTAATAAATTTTTTTGAATATGTCCTCTGCTGTTTGAGTGATAGGCATGCTCTCCAATCAGAATGATCGGGCCTCGCTGCCATTGTCTTTTGGCCAATCAAAGTGTCTGCAGGGGAATCATGTTTGTCTGCTCTGCAGTCGTTATAAAAAACGCGCGTGTCTCGGGCTGAGCTGAGAAAACCGCAAACTATTCTCACCGCTAGTAACAAGTGTCTCGTAACTTCGGGTAGAACTCGGTCACGGAATAATCATTTTATCACCGAGGCGGATGGGGTGGTCAAAAACAGCCGCGCTTAATTATAACATCTTTACAGCAGAATATGATGCAAATATGATGTGGATTATTATAAAACAAACTGCGTTTTGCAATTTGTGATTTGGAAAATGCCTTTAAGTAGCTGCATAGGGAGGGAGAAAGAGTGACAGAGTGCCGGTTATTTGAGATTGATTAAAATGAGAAACGAGTTTTTCTAACAACTTGCAGATTTGTGTCTCGTGAAGCTGAAATGTAATAAATTAGTACCATGATGTTTAACAGCCGTTTTAGAATTTTATACACAGCTCAATGCTGAATTGCATGAAAAATAAAACATAGAATCAAAACATGAAATAATTAAAACCGCAAATCAAATATCTGTCAGAAAAATCGCAATCAGCTTTTTTGTCAAAATCGTGCAGCCCTACTCCACGTATTCTACACATCTACACAAAGTAGGATAGTTTGATACTGGCCCACAGAGATAAGATTTCTGCCCCATTTTGTCCTTGCCCATCTCAGCGTGGTGACGAGCTGTAGAGATGCAGCAAGTCCAGCGTCTGAGTTTCTCTGACATTCAACACAGACATTTATATGGGTAGTCTGGCGTTACACATGATTTACCTCAGGTGCACTGTGGAGTGGGTCAGGCTGTTTTTAATGCAGGCTAACTGATACCATAGAAATGCTTTAGCCTTGCCCTAGCCTAGCGCCACTAGACTCTTCAAATATAAGAACTGCGTGAATTTACGAAAAAAAATATCTCCAGACATCAACAACACTCTGGATAACTAGAAAAGGAGGCCATATGTCAAAATCCTGAAATATCCCTTTAAAAGACTCACATGGTCACAGTTTTTTGGTTTCCTCTGCCCCTGTCAGTGCCATCTTGAAATTACAATAGAGTTGAAGCAGTGTCAGACATGTCTACAAGTGTTGAATACGTGGAGCATCTTGCAATGATCGCTGCTTGCACAGAAAATTCGCAGAAACCAATTGCTATGCTTCGAAAATGCTTTCCGACAACCTTTTTTTTTCCTCTGAAGACCGCCACTCGCCCACTGAGACTCTGCTGTTAATAGTGTCACGGACGTCACATAAAAAATTCAATCAGTGTCCTTTGGTGGAATTTTTATTTTAGCCCAATGTGTCATCTATGAAGTTGGAGCTCTGCATTTGTCGCAAAACATCAGTGCAGGTTGAAGCTCCCCTTATCTCTGGAGCCACAGGGTTTCTCCTTTTGCAGATAAAAAAACAAAATCACCAGGCTCAACTGATTAGGTCTTCCATATATACACATAAACTGTATAGTCAGCAGGTGGCTCATAATCCCACACACTGCACATGTGTCAAATGTTAAAGAGCAGCAAATTAATTAGGTTTATAGAGCAGCAAGTAGCAGCAAAAGCCTTTTGTTTAGGAATGATTTTAATGCCAACAACTCCAGTGAACAAAAAAAAAAAAAGATGACATGCTGTAGAATGAAACACGCAAGGATTAGCAGGTCTTGAATGTTTATTGTGTTTTTCCAATAGAACATCCATGTTGAAAGAGAAACATTTTTGTATTTTATGAAAACCTTAGCTCTTCTAGAAGTCGATGACAGCGGCAAACCTCAAAACGTTGTGGAGGACAAACGGAAGGAGAGAAAAAGATAATACATAACATAAATGGGCTGGATTGGCACACCATTTCCTCCATAATATGTAGCTCCTGACATCCAGAAAATCCAGAAATGGCGTGCTGTGACGGCCTACTGCAGCAGGTACCACACGAAGACTTCCCCATTCATGCACACTTCCCGCAGCTCTTACAGGGAAGAGCCTGACGGGGTCCCAGGCCAGCTTAAAAGACATGGTCCTTCCAGCGTTCGTAGGTCTCTCTCTGGGACAGTGACACCTCCCCAGAGAGGCGACCAGGAGGCATCCGAAGCAGAAGACTAGGCAACTTAACATCTCACTCTATCTGTAAGGGTACACCCAGCCACCTGGACCATAATAATCATTCACACGATATGTCATACTACGCAGCAAAGTATGATCATTTTAGGAGTCTAATTTGATCCTCCAGAACTTAAGTTGGGAATCACTTATTAAAGGGGGTATTATGCAAAAGCTTTTGACCATGTTACAATATTGTTCTCTCATCAAAAACAGAGCTGGAGCTGTGTTCCAATCCACTTGTGCATCTTTGAGTAATCTTTCGATGATCACCAGAGGCTACTCTATTCTCCTCCTGAGGTTTTACGTATCCAGGAAATACTTTTCTCACCTCCCGATCTCTTGCTAAGCTTAATCCACTCATCTTAGAGTAAAAACGTTCACGATTGCGTCACTAAAGCCACACGGGCCAAGCGGTTTATGTTTTTTTTTTCTTTTTTGGTGGTGGGCCACTTTTATCTGTGGCCCACCCGACGATTCGCATCATTCAGTGTTCACTTCCTCTCCCAGGACCAGGGGCGTGCTGGGACCTCATTTCGGCCCGGGAATTTAGAGAAGACCGGCCCACTTTTCTGTGGGTTTATAGCTCAATGATAGAGCACTAGTCTCTGGTGCAGGAGGTCCCCGGTTCAAGTATGACTTCGATATAACGCTTTTTTTACATGCGCCGCTGCACACACAGTCTGAGCCTGATACAACTCCACAATCAGCACCAAGTTATGAAGATAAAAATATTTATTTGTCCACTTTTCTACCTTTCACTGCCTCTTTCTCTCTTTACTCGCGCGGACATTTGTCTCCTCTGGATTGGACTGCACCAACTTCAACTAAAGCGGAGGGGTGTTCCACTTAAACACCCCTCTGAGTTAGTTCAATGTCAAATGGTATCTCCCCGCCACAAGGATGAAAAGTTAGATGCGAAAATCTTTTCTGATTTTGACACATTTCCCCCTCGTGGGGGCGGCCCGGCCCTAAACAGTGCCGCGGCCCACCGGGAAACCTCCCGACTCTCCCTATGGCCAGTACGCCTCTGCCCAGGACAGAGACAGCTGCACAGCCTGCACCTTTGTCTGCAGGACCTATCCTGCACATCTGACTTTGCCTGTGCAGAGCGTGGCATCTTGCACTGTGCTTCAAAAAAACGATGTCCTTTACTCGTGTCCCAGACCCTCGGCTTGTCCTCCCCACAGAGGCTGTTAATGACCGGTGCGGATCAGAATCGAGTTGGTGAACATTGATCAATAGTGTTGGAAACTTATTTTAAACCCAACGACGCAGATGTATCTGTGTATCTCTCTGCGCCTTCCTTCCACACTACAGGGTGCTAACTTTCTGTTGGGGCATCCAGACTTCTATTTGCTAATAATTGTTTTACGGTTTGCCTGATGAATGAACAGAGACTTCATGCACGATGCCTGTGCGTGAAGTCTGCTTATTGTAGCTCGCTTGTAGGATAAGGCAGTGAAACTACAGGACTTTGTTTCAGCTGTTAGAGATTTTTAATAATGCATTTTCTATCCAAAAAAGTGTAAGACAGAGATGTGTTTGAGATTATTACCAAATACCTGCAAAAAGCATAATACCCACTCTTTAAATAAAGTGTTCAACTGCAAAAACATATCGTTCAAAAAGGTCTATGTTTCTCTGAGATACCAGAGAAAATAAAGTGCCTATTCAGTTTTAATGGCACTTGTCTGTGTTTGCAATAAAACTTTTCAGATCTTCCCTCAACTTTGTTTGAATTCATGTCGCTGCCTTAAAACAGATATATTGCTCTTCTGCTCTATTGTGAAGACGTATTTGTCAGATGCATTGTAGCACACGGCCTTTATCTGAAGTGACGATCATAAATAATCAAACTCAATCGTACTCACTCGTGTCCTCTGAATTGTGCGGCTCGTCCCCGAACACCGGAAGCTCGGGGGACTCCGGGGCCGGTGCACTGCTGGGGGGCCCGGAGAATACTCCTCCGGATCCCACGCTGTCCCTCTCACTGCTGCCCCCTGTCAGCCGAACCAGCCAGTGGTCAGAGGTGGACGAGCTGGTGGAACCTTTCAAACGCAATTACCAAATGGATTACAATATGCAAAATGTAAAAACGTGGAGATTCAATGCTTAATAAATCATGCTCGGAATTAGACATTGAAAAATCCCACTGAAGAAAGTCAAATATGAAGCACCAGACAGGGAGATTTGGAGTCTAGGAGAGCTACGAAAGTGGAGATGTTGTTGCAAAACTGTAACGAAAAACTCATTTTGACAAAACGGGCTTTTAAGTTTTGTAATGTAACGCGCCATTGACCGAAGATATCCCCACGGACTTTCTCGGTTGGTACCTTCCACAAAGGAAATTACAGATTTTCAATAGGATTTAGGTCAGGACTTTGACTGGGCCATTCTAACACATTAATATGTTTGTTTTTAAACCATTCCATTGTAGATTTAGCTTTGTGTTTAGGGTCATTGTCCTGCTGGAAGGTGAATCTCCGCCCCAGCCTCAATTCTCTTGCTGACTCCAGCAGGATTTCCTCCAAAATGTCCCTGTATTTGGCTCCATCCACTATTCTTACAATCTTCCCAGTCCCCGCAGAGGAAAAGCAGCCCCATAGCATGATGCTCCCCCCACCATATTTGACACTGGGGATGGTGCACTCAGGACGATGAGCAGTGTTAGGTTTGTGCCATACATAACGTTTTGCATTTGGGCCAAAAAGTTCAATTTTTGTCTCATCTGACCAAAGCACCTTCTTCCACATGGTAGCTGTGTCCTCCATATGACTTCTAGCAAACTTCAAACTGGATTTCTTATGGCCTCCTTTCAATAATGGCTTTCTTCTTGCCACTCGTCCATGAAGGCCAGATTTGTGTAGAGTACGACTTATAGTTGTCCCATGTACAGATTCCCCAGCTCAGCGGCAGTACGTCGCAGCTCCTCCAGAGTTATCTTGGGGCACTTGGTTGCATTTCTGACCAGTGCTCTCCTTGTTCGGTCTGTTTGAGATTATTACCAAATATCTGCAAAAAGCATAATACCCACTCAAGAGTTCAACTGCAAAAACATGTCGTTCAAAAAGGTCTATGTTTCTCTGAGATACCAGAGAAAGTGCCTATTCAGTTTTAATGGCACTTGTCTGTGTTTGCAATGAAACTCATTTTGACAAAACTGGCTTTTAAGCTTTGTAATGCAACGCGCCATTGACCGAAGATATCCCCGCGGACTTTCTCGGTTGGTACCTCCCACAAATGACCAACGTTTGATGAGAAAGCATTAGGCTCGACGCAACGGGGGGAAAAGTCTGAAGTCCATGCGACCGCTCCACATGCAGTGTCTCGTTCAGATATTTAGGTTTCTTTCCCAGCCTTGATTAGCTACTGTTAGCATTAGCATGTTGCCTCTAGCTTTAGCATACTGTTGCTAGCTGCGGCATTGTGCGCAACGGGGGAAAAAGTCTGAAGTCCATCCGACCACTCCACATGCAGCGTCTCGTTCAGATATCGCGTTCATTTCAACTTTATCCTAAATAAATAAAACTCATTAACCCCCGTGCTCTGTTTCCTTTACTCCAGCGACATCATTATTCATCAGAAAACGTTCCCATTTGTTTGCTTGTTCAAGTTTGTGAGATAAAATATTTCCTTTTAAATCATGAGCTTGTTCTGTAAAAGCATCAAACATGAGCTCTATTTTAGGGGCAGTACATAACTTTAATAGTTTCAGTCATAGTTTATTTGTCCAGATCTAAAGTGTTGCCCTGAGGAGCGAGGAGGGGGGGTCACATGTTTCTGATCACAGCAGACTCGTATCCAATCACCTGAGCGTGAGCCGCTGACAGGTGGGCGTTTTCCCATCATGCACGGGGCCATGGAGCCGCTGCAGTATAGCCTTTGGGGAGATGCGGCGGCTGATCAAGTCGGCTGGCTCTCTTCCCGTGCCCCACATGCCCGTGACATCAGAGCCTGTCTGGAGCAAGTCGGACAGAAATCTAACCAGCATGCGCACCGGCTGTCAAAACTGCTCCATCTGGCTCCATCTCGAACGGGCCTAATGTCAAGGAAGTTACGGGCAACGGTATCAGGCATGAAAGGCTTTGTAAGTGATATAGAGTGGGATATGAAAAGGCATTATCTTTGAGCGATTTGAGGACAAAATCCAAAGGGGCAAGTCTTCAAAATGTCATAATATCAAAGTACCCTTTACAAAGTTTATTTTCTAACCAAAAAGATAAAAGATACTAAGGCGAGACGCTGCAGGTGAGTAGGGAATAAATGTCGTGATATTGCTGTACACCACTGATATAAACAGAAGGATATAATTTGTAACTGTTATGTCATTTTACGTTTTCATTTTATGCATAACAATGGAAGTCAATTTAAATGTTTTTTTGCTTGTTTGAGGTAGCGAGATGAAAGAAAATATCTGAAACAGTGCATTTTCTCCTTTTTCTACCTCCTGGCTCTGGTTTCACACACGCTGGAATTCAAACCATTATCTTGTTGCCTGAGTCTTGGAGTGGTTAGTGGCATTTTCTGATGTGCTTTTACTGCTTTAAAAATGGAAAAAGGATCTGCACAGCCAAAGTGCTCCCAGAAATATTTTTTCATTGCTCACCACAAGTAACGTTTTAGGATGTACATGTCTTTTTGATCCTTTAATCTATTAATCCGCATAATGGGGCATCTTAAGCATAAAGTCCCACATTGATATGGTTCTTAAGAAATGCCTTTTAGCTAGAGATGCACCGATCCAGCTTTTGTGCTTTAGATACTGATACTGATACTGGGGGTTTGATCTACCGATATCCGATATTAACCAATACCAAGGTTGGTCATCTTTTGTCCATTGTGAGATTAATAAAGTCAAATTTTTCTTGTGAACCAGATGTTATCAATTATAGGCTGTTTATTAATAAACTGTAATGGAAAAAACATTAAACTAGAACAACTGGACTTTTCTACATTAAAGATATGATCAGCTATTTAGGTTTCTTTCCCAGCCTTGATTAGCTACTGTTAGCATTAGCATGTTGCCTCTAGCTTTAGCATACTGTTGCTTGCCGCGGCATTGTGCGCTGCGATCAAAAGTTAGTTTGCGGAGGTTTAAACTTGAATTCTCCAGGTTCTTCAAAATGAGATACAGCAGGAGTCTCCAAGTACATTTCACTGGGGTGTATTGCTGGGGTCCATGATCAAAAGTTCCAGTAAAATATGTTTTGATTGGGAATATATGAATAATAATGAGCATGACAGGACTGTAGCCTCCTAAAAGCAGCTTACAAATGTATTGCACTTTACAAGCCTGTGTCACAAGTTTCTGTGACATTGTAGTCATTATTGATTCCCTCCACACTCGGTGGTGGTAATATACTAATGTAGCCACAGCCGCCCTGGGGCAGACTAACCATGTACCACATTGTTATAATGTATTGTTTATATCCTGATCTCTTATTATGTTAGTGCCCTCTGCTGGACGTGTGTAGAATTCTTTACTTTCTTTCTTTAAGCTGCCCCCTAGTGACTGGAGTGAGCATTCTGGGTATTTCTTTAAAGGATCTGTATCATGCTATTTTAGCCATTCCAAAGTAAACTATAGGCATTTATATGATATATTGTACCTCTACCACTATGGAGCACTATTTTTTGTGAGAAATACAGTATAAGTATTTTCTGGGGGTATTTTGCAAACCCGGAAGACAAGACGCTTCGATTCAGTTAACTCCGCCTCTCTCTCCGATCCGCCCATGCAACATTAGCAGTAAAAGAAATATGAATACCACAGCAAAAACGGAAGTTACTTAACAATGCAGTTATAAGGAGTTGACATGTGCAACACAGCTTTATAAATGGCTAACACACACGCTAACACATGTTTTGATTGTCTCACCGCTCTGCCTCTGCCCTCCATCGATGATCGGGTGTTTACATTATTGTTTACATTATGGCCACCAACCATTCATCAAGTGACAGTCACAGACAAACACTATTTTGGCTGATAGTTGCTGAATCCCAGAAAGAAATTCCAACTTCTGGCGAGTGGATTTCGGGAGCAGCGCGGACGCGTCGGGCACTTCCTTTTTTGTCAATGTGATCCCTCATTTGAAGGCCAAGACCTTCTAGTTTCTAAAACTATGTGTAAGATCTGTGTGAGTGAAACAAAACTTACATCACATACCCTAGACCCCTGATCAGTGGGGAAGGCAGGCAACGTTAAAAATTCATAACGCTGCACAGGAATGGGCTAGAGACTTACTTTCTTTTTATTATGACATACTCAGGACATCGTGCTCTACAAATCAGGGCCTGGATTGAATCATCTCGTGGGCCGCCTGTTCGAGACTACTGACAGCATGCCCATATTCACTTAGATTCAGTTGGTGAAAGTTGTGTTTTTAAAGCGGTGAGAGCCAAAACTGGTATCCGTTCAATATTGGATATTTGTAGCCGATACCCGATACCGATATCCGATACCAATATCATGTTAAACCTTTGTAGTCTTAACAAGATTCAGAGTAAGTAAGTAAGTAAGTAAACTTTATTTGTAAAACGCTTTTCACAGTCACAGTACTTCACAGTAAAAACAGATAAGAAAACATCAAGCTTGGCAGAGCTTGATCTTTCGCCTGGCGCAAGGTCAGCGTTAGTCCAAACAAGACGGTCCTCTTTGCATGAGCGCAGCTGCTATGTGCCACTGGTGACATGGCTTCACTTTAAAAAAAAGGGAAAAAAAAGAGTCACATTCTTTTCCTCGTTTACATTGCGCTGCCTCATGTTCTTCCTTTACCATGATAGGCTTTTATGAACTCTATCAGGTCAACCCAAAAACTTTGTTTATCCCACTGTGAATTAAACACTGTCCAATGACCGGTGTCCCAAGAGTAAGAGAATATACCCCTGGTCCAGCTGTGCGTTTAGAAGCACAAGATCACGCACTCACCCCCGCAAAACTTCACGTGCGCACCACAGTCACGTTGCCCGACAAGTTACTAGTCAAAATAAACAGGAGAGTCCCGTTTTTCCGATGGTACAAATTGTTTTCACCCGCAACAACCACAGTGGTTGCACTAAAGGCTTTTTTACAAAAACAGCAAAATATCAAAATCGCCTTTTCTTACCTTTCATGACTCTCGGCAGCTAAAACCTCCAGTAATTATCGTCCAGATTGGTCTGAAAAACTCCACGAGTACATCGAAAATAATCCCAAAAATATTTAGGTCCACAACACACAATAGTGTCTTCCAAGCTTGGTCCGGCTCCGGCTGTTTTATCCATTTCTTCGGGCGAAATCGGGCTGAAACTTCTTCTTCTTCTTGTTTCCGGCAGGCTACACGCGGGAATGCGCAATGCTGCCCCCCACCGTCAAAAAACAACATTTCAAAAACCTAAATTCTCATCAAAAGGCCAGTACGGCGAAGGAATATAAGAATGGCTTCTTCCACCTGCTTCTGTCTCACTGAAAATATTGTCTTAAACGAAAAAACTGAAAACCCCAAATCAGAAAGTCTACTATACAGCTGCCGCCTCTCCTATCTGCTGCACAACAACATTACATGACCAACGCTTTCCATGCTTCCACACTCACACAATCCTGATGGGTGCTTTCCCACCCTTAATAAGCACGCTGCGAGAGCACAGTGCCCAAGCCTCTTGTTAGCACAACTTCCTCTCTCCTACAAGAGGTGGTTAATCGACCCGGACTTAAAACGGACGGCTGACAGGAAAAATAATGCCTCCCTCGCAACTCTGCGGCCCACTCTTTTTGCCACTGATCACTAAGATACATATTACATATTACATGAACACTCCTGCTTCCCCAGCGGCACAGCAAAGTCCACTGAGGCACCCACACAAACACTACACTTGCCCCCACACTTTCAACTCTACTAAGGCACGACAAAATATAAAAACTAAGTCAGGACGTGCCTCAGAAGTCCTGTGACTGAGGGCCAACAATGCTGCAGCCGAGTCCGAACAAATGACAGCAAGAACAGGCTTATTCAGCTCAATCCATCTCATTGCACACCGAATAGCGAGCAATTCCACTGAGAACACTGACAAATTATCTGTAGCACGGGCACTCCGTCTGACCTGGGGATCCGTGACACACCACCCGAGACCTGATCGATGCCCCTCCTTGGATCCATCAGTGAAAATATGAACAGCATCTTTCTGCTCACTCAAATACCTCTGTAGGTGACGACACGCCTATACTCCGGTCCATACCCAACAAATCGGTATTAACTTCCATCGGCCACACCAACCCCACTACAGCATCTCTTTGCAAGCCCAACGTCTGAGCAAACTTCGCAACCTGAGAGATAAAACACTCCTTCTCTGGCCTTTCAACAAATTCCCAGCTCTCCTCTAACAGACACTTCGCCGCCAAGGGCACTTCCATACCCCCAACTTATGCCACCTCATGCATAAGAGAAACTCCTCCACTTCAACCAGCAATGCAGGGATCGGAGTTGACTTAAAAGCACCGCAACAGACCCTTAGGGCTTTGGCTTGCAAACAGTCGAGTCTACTTAGCACAGATTTCGACGCGGCCCCAAAAACAACACACCCATAGTCCAAAGCTGACCGAACCATGGCTCTATAAATGAGCCGCAACGTATACGTCTCAGCTCCCCAGTCACTTCCTGAAAGACTCCTCATAATATATCACTTTCTCACATTTACTTACAACCTTGTCTACAGTATATGCACCCTCCATGTCAATCTTTCATCAAAGCAAAGACCTAAAAATTTAAAAACATTTACCCGTTCCATTGGCACATTATATATACTAAGACCATCAGCCGGGATTTTCCTCTTTAATCCAAAAATGACATATTTGCTCTTCTCAATTGATATTTTAAATCCCCATTTATTTGCCCACTGAACCACTTGTTGGAGAGCCTTCTGCATCTCAGAGAACAAATACTGCACATTCCTCCCACTCCTCCAGACAGCCCCGTCATCTGCAAAAATCGGGCTGAAACTGTCATACTGAATGCTAAAAAGCTAAAGCTGTTAGCTTTAGATTGACACTTAGTTTGGCCAATCAGGATGTCTTAGATGGAACTCACACTGAACCATAACCAGGACCCACTCCATCGAAAGTTCCTCGTGTGAAGACAACACAGAGAAGCAAAGGACGGGCCAGGGGAAGAGGCAGAGGCAGAGGTCATAGTGTCAGCCCTCCACAATTTTGTGGACATCGCCATCGTCAACAGCTTTATACTCCACAAAGACCAGTGTAAAAAGCAAGGGGGAAAAAAACACTGAAACAGAAAAAATTCAGAGAAGCTGAGCTGGCCGATGCAGGATCGACCCAGGCACCACAGCAAGAAGAAAGGAGCTTGCATCATCGCCCAGTGCACATCAGCGAAAACGGGGACAAAACTAAGGGCCGGTTGAGGTGCAGGAAGTGCCAAGCAAAAACCCATGTAAAGTGCTCCACGTGCGACATGCCTTTGTGCTTCATGCCACTCACGGACTGTTATAATGAATAGCACATTGAGAAAGTTGTGAGTGCCATGGTGCAAAACATGTATATAGTTTGAGTGTTCAGAGTTTGCTGTGTTTGTATGATTTTGAAAAATATAGTTTTATACTTGCCAATAACACCTGTTTTGACTCATTTTTATAAAAATAGAGAAAGAAAATCATATTTTCTTTAGTTTTTATGATAAAATCATAATTTCTATAACTAATGGAGTGGATTTGTGAGCTTTCAGTAGAGCCCTCATTGATGTCTGTAGGTTCAAGCATTCAAAAGATATTGAAAAAATTCCATTTGTTTTCCAATGGTGTCCAATTTGGATATAGGTTTGGATAGATTTGGGTAAGGCACAGGTCCCCCTATAAAACACATGGACATATCCATGTGAAAATGGATCTGCAATGTTCATTTTTACAGATATTGTTGACCTGTTTGAAACATAAGTTCAAGTGGTAGTATTTTTATAGACTCAGAGTGTTTATAGACTATCTATTGCGGCTTTGTGGACCTTTATTTTCATCAAAAAATTTAGGCGAGGATAAAGAAAATCATAATTTTATTCAGTATTATAGTTGATAACTTGCCAATAATGGCACTTTGAGTCATTCTGATTGTTGTGGCTACAACTAGAGACTCATACCTTTGCTCACATGCAAAAGAATTATGTAAATTCCAAAAGGCACATCAACAGCATTGGTTTTAATTTGGAGACGTCATTTTTACAGGCAAGTGAATCAAAATGACCTATTTCATAGGTGAAACCTCCAGACCCAATAATGCAATTTAATAATCATCAAATCCAAATGTTATAATCATGTTACAAAATGTACTCCACTCATCGGCCTTTCAATAAAGCAGATCAGAACAATAAAACTTTAGTGGGCCTGGACCAAATGGGGTCAACTGGGAACAAAAGATTCTGAATTTATGATGCACTGACTCTATCTCTAATCAAACACCCAAAAAAAACAAAAAACTTTTGGAAAATCACACCACACTACTCTTTTTTTGGCCTTTTCTGAAACAAAGTTGCAGTGTGTATGATACATTTTGGCATAAAGAGGGCTCATTCTACAGGGAAATAACTACATTTCATGTCAAATGCGCAAATTTGTAAAATACTGAAATGGGACTAATTCAGTCTCATTTTTTAACCAAATTGAGACGTTTGTTTCATTCTGCTCTCCGAACACAGCTGCACCTTGAGATATCACTGTCAAAGCTTGTCACAAAAAATAAAACACAATCTTTATTTTTTCCCTGAAAAAAACAGGATTCAGGCAGTGACGCAAACTGACGGAGCAAAGGTTCAATAGTCGAGATTAGGCTATAATTATTTAAAGAATTCGCAGCAAAAATGACTGAAAGGGGCATAGTGTTCAAGCCTCATAATTAACCGCTAGTTTCAGCCCTGAGCCCCGTGTAGCTTTGTGAACAAAACGTGTCTGTGAGAGAAGGACTAATCGAGCAGCAAAAAGCATGCTCTGTATAGACTCTTTAAAACCGTGCGTCAAAGAAAAGATTCAATTTGCCCTTTTCATGCAACAACACTCTCTTCACATGCTGGATGAAAAAGGCTCTTCCTTTGACAAGTCCGTCCATCTCAAAAACAAGCATTCACACTTTCACTACTTTGTGAAAACCTGTACTTTTGAAATCAAAGTGTCCACACGTTTCAGACTGCCAAAATATCTGCTTTCACCGGATCACTTTTTAAATGAATTTCTCTTTTGTACAGTTTGCAGATCAACAGATCAACATTTGCAGATTTTTGACATTGGGCCTAGTTATCCAGAGTGTTGTTGATGTCTGGAGATATTATTTTCTTAAATTCATGCAGTTCTTATATTTGAAGAGTCTAGTGGCGCTAGGCTAGGGCAAGGCTAAAGCATTTCTATGGTATCAGTTAGCCTGCATTAAAAACAGTGTGACCCACTCCACACTGCACCTGAGGCAAATCACTTATAACACCAGACTAACCATATAAATGTCTGTGTCGATAGAATAATTTTTGAAATATAACTGACCTTGTATCACAAAAAAAAAAAGTTTCCATCTGTCTGTTATTTCAGGTTTGTAATTAACTGGTATTTTTATTGCCTGGACCCACCGGTGAGCGAGGAGCTGGCGGACCACGGCGGGATGGCGTCCCTGCGCTGGTAGAAGAGGATGTAGGCTCCACGTGTGCACACCTCGCCCTCAGGAACGCACTCCGCACTGCTGTCGTCAAAGCTGTACCACTGTCCGTCCACAGAGTTCCGACAAAAGGCTGGGGAACAAAGAGCACATGTGCTGACAGCGGGAATCGGATTGTGTAGAACAGATAATATCAAGGACATGGACATGAAGTCACATATTTTATGCATGTGTGCATATATTTTATAGAGGCACAGGCGGCATCTTTGGAATGGCCCACATGTGGTCGTGTTCAAAGCAGCCAGAGGAGAAAAAAACATTTCTCCATCATTACCTTGAGCAAATGCTGATATTATGGATATATTTTTCTACTAAATACAGATACAGAGACATGGTCCATTCGTATGCTAATTAACATATTCCTTTTCTGTGTGCACTGTGTTCTGTGTGCACTCACTAATGGGACTGCATTATTATATTTTTGTTATACCCAGTTGTGAATGGGGACTTTTAAAAACGTTCAAAGACATTCGTTTTAAACACTGTTTTATATAGCTAAAATAAGTTAACATAAGAAAATCGACTTCTGTCCTGTAATCATGTGTTTCTGTCACTTAAGTCAACGAACCTGCGTAGCCTTTTGGTGTATAGAACAAAATCTTTCTGGTTTAACCAGTGACGTCATGGATCGAACATAAGTGGATAAAAATATCACCATCCATTATTTGGATGCCGCCTGCCTTTAGCATTGTTGTTTTGTTCAGAAAATATCTTATCTATTCATTTCCTGCTAAAACTGAAGACTGACACAGTTTAGTTCACCAATAAAGCAATAATAGTGAATATCAAGTGTCCAACCAACTCTGAGTCAGTATGATGTCACTCTTCAGAGTTAACTTCAGTCAGACACAATGAGTGACAGTAACATGACACCAAATACAATCTGCTCTGTGGTTTCATCAGTAAAGAGGCTGAGGCCTCATTGCACTTCAGTCTGTCACAGAGCGACAGGTGAAGATGGAAGTCATGGAGATTCTGCTTCATCACTGCTCAAACTTCAAGTACTTCATAGATACAGAGAAAATAAATGGAAATGGACTGTATAGCTGCTACAGTATATAAGACTGTCTAAAAGAGTTTTTATAATTACTCAGATGAAAGAAAAAAAAGTATCTGCTATAGAGTCATGTGTGTCCCATTCATTTATTTATTTACTAGATACTTTAGATTCATAATTTAACTCTACAGCACATGTATAAAGGTCTGTCTAATGCAGAATCTCCATGACTTCCTTCTTTGACAGACTGATGTGATGCCTCAGCCTTTCTACTGAAAACAGAGCACATTGTATTTAGTGTATGTTACTGTCACTCGTGGTGTGGTGTGACATTGTTGGCAAAACAACAATGTCAACAATGCCAATGATCCCAACAATGCCATCAACCATGTCAGCAGTGATCCTGAACAGGTTAAAAACAAACAATGCTAACCAGGAAGCTAAAGGTAGCTTCATGCTACATTATGCAACAAGTGCCATTTTTCAGTGCTACTGAACAGATTTGCTGTGAAAAATAATGTCCATATGGACCCTATATTGGCTCGACTTTGTGAGAAATATGCTTTTAGTCCGCCAGACAATGGCTGAAAATAGTGAAAAATAGTTGTCCTTCCCCCTCGGCTAGGCCACGTAGCATTGCCAACTGTCCCTTGAAATACAGAGTCATCCCGTATTTAAAAAACATAGGTGTCCCTTTTGAATCAATAAGGGATGGCTTTTGTTCCGTATTTTGAGGATCTTCTCTTTCTCCCGTCACTCACTGCAAATCACATGCACACAGCACGTGTCTTCTTATTCATGTGATTGATTGAACTGTTTGTTCATAAGGCACCATCAGATTTTCTATCGTCATCTGACAGTTAGCCCTCCTCACGTCCCCGTTCAACTCAGAAAGATTCAGGGAAGAAACAAAAGCGACGGCAGAAGTACAAACGAGAGTATGGGAAGAACAACGCGCTTGGTTAGAGAGGGAGAGTGGCAATTGCTACAAAGCAAACTGGACTTTTTGTAGCCAAGTGTTTTCTGTGGCTCGAGGAGGTCTGACAGTGTTATGTGAAGAGCTAATGAGATCAACTTCTCAGTTCTTTTGTTTGTTTATTTGTTTATTTGAGCAGCAAACACTCTGCTCAAAAGGAGTGGGCCGAAGCAAAAGCTTATAAGCGCCCACTCCCAAAATCAACACAATTAAAATCATTATTTCACAAGAACATAGTGGAACAACAAAGGAACACAATAGCAACAAGGAAACAACAGCAAAACAAAATAGACCCTACACACCCGCAGCATCCGACCATACCCCAAAACAGACCAATACTGATTATGTAACAACTAATTACAAAACAACTATGATAATGCCACATACCTACAAACTATTTACAAAGAACTATAACTTACAAAACACTGTTTGAATGTTTGTACATCAACAGAAAAGATGCACAATTACAACAATGGTCTAGTTTCATGTACGAAGTCTAGTACAAAGCAAGCAACAAAAGGCGATCATTACATTTCTTTTAGATGGTTACCATGGTAACATTGTTAACATTACCAAAAGTCACTAGTTTTATGTTAAAAAGACAGATTAATATACATATTATACTCAGTGAATATTATCATGTACATTTATTATGTAAGCCCTACACAGTGTAGTGCGTTAAAAAGCCAGGTGTAGAGCGGGCCAGTTGTAGAGGGCAGGCTCCTCATCAGCAAACCCAGGATCCCTCTCAACAGATCCATAGCTCGTCTACCCTAATTCTCTATTTGTAATTTTGAGCAATAGAATGACACCCGTTGAGAGCAACATCATTCTTCCTTAAAAAAAAAGCTATTTGATCCTATTGCGCCCCCTAGTGGCAACTCATTTCTCCTCTATACTTTGCAAAAATCTTTTGCTTGAATTTATATTTGAACAGGTTGATGTTTGAACCTCGTTTCATCTCCATCTCCAATTTATTCCACAATTGTACCTCATTAACTGTCGGACTAAAACGTTTCAAAGTTGTGCTATGTTTCTGAGGCCTGAAGTTGAATTCATCACGTAATTCATAACAACCAGTACGTTCTTGAAACCTTCTTTGTATTTGGCTTGGTAACAATTTATACCTTGCTTTGTATAACATCTCAGTGTTTCCTCTAGGATTTTTTTTAGCAGTGGGGGCAGGCCTGCTGAAAGCACCCCCCAAACATCCCACCCCCAGCCCGGTCCCGTCCCGCCTAGTAAGTGTGTCATACTGCCCAAACATGCGCTTTCTCTAGCTGTATCCAAGGGCGAAATATATAGGCTATTCCCCTCCAAATTACCCGGTAATCTCTGAGATAACGCACGGCGTTGGTGCACACGACGTACAGATCATGTGCAGTTCTTGCAAACTTCATACGATGCCCGCATGGCACCCACGGTCAGTACGTTTATTGCAGGTTGGTATGAAGTGACAGCCACGCGTCCGAGCAGCCTGCGTGTGACGCACGTTGGGTGCGTGGTGATCTGAACACCACAACTACGTTTTCCACGAACAAAAAATAAACGCAGCGATTTGGGAAACGCCAGAAATCGCACGACCAAAAAGACGTACGGCCAGTTGTGACCGAGGCTTAAAACGGACCCACCGCGGTGACCGTGGTTAATTAAGGAGCGGCGGCCCGCCGCTCCTTAATTAACATAGAGGAAATGCTGCATCTGTACAGTTTGGAACTCAACAATGTCACAAAACTTCATGATGTTTGATTTTAAAAATAATGAGTTTGTGTGGTCCAAAAACCCAGCTTTATATATTTGATGTGAGATTTCCAAGTAATTCTATCATCTATAATAACTCCAAGGAATGTGATTTCACACAACCGCTCTATGACAACGCCCTCTATCTGAATTGCTTCCTGGGGAAATATCATCAAATATCATCATTTTGGTTTTACTTAGATTTAAAGATAGTTTATTTTGTTTGAACCACTTGTTGACACTTTTGAGTTCCAAGTTAACAACACAGCTGTTGTAAATCGTCTCCTGATGCAAAAATATTTGTATCGTCTGCAAACAAGATAAATTTAAGTATTTGAGAAGTTTTACAAATGTCATTTATATACATATTAAACAATGTTGGACCCAAAATGCAACCTTGAGGTAAACCACACACAATTTCCTGACAACTAGACTGGTAATTACCGATTTTCACGCCTTGTTTTCATTTTTTAAATAACTGGTAACCCACTGTAGTGCTACCCCCTAATTCCATAATGTTCTAATTTATTAATTAATATATAATAATTTATTGTGTCGAAAGCTTTGCTCAGGTCTTCATCACAAGCATCTCCCGAGACAAATTAAAACTTAAAATTAAACTCAAATTACTAACCTATTCATTTATTCATCTATTCATCACTCTACAACAGATTTGATGTTTTTTTAGAGAGAAAAATGAACAAGAGCCAGTCTAATACACTTTACCAGTCCAAGAGTTGCAAAAACAAAACACACATTTTTTAAAACTATTAATACACCAGTTTTTCTAAATTAAAAAGAACCTGTGATTACAAATCACAAGCTCAGAAGTTGCATCTGTTAATGTTGTCGTCGCCCCCCCACTCAATAGTGTCCCTTATTTTACTGTTCTCAAGTTGGCAACCATAAGGCTACAACCCCTTGTATATGTTTCTGTCTGTATCTAGTGGCTTTTGAAGTAAGCTTCTGTGTTATTGTGTCCAAATCTCATACTGAAAATGAAGACTTGGATTTTGGCCAAAAGATACATTCACATAAATGTTCCGGCCAACAACATGGCACACCGTACACACTAGATACTTTCAATAGACTCTTCTTTTAAAGGCCCTATACCTGATTTTTGTTGAGTAAAGTTAGTCCAAACACATTCTTTACTTTCCTAACATTTTCTTTAGCATCCCTATTCTGAACAGGTAGGGGTTCATAAGCACATTACACACCTTGCAGGGGCACTGTCACAGAAATGCTAGAAAACCTGCAAGCTCATGTAATTGATACAAAAATGCTCTTATAATGTCCCGTAAGGCCTTTAGCTGGCGAGTGTGTGCTGGAAAGATTCCAAGACGGCAGTTTCTGTACAAAGTGATATAGATTTATTCTAGCTGACAATAGCAGAAAGACTGATTCATTACTGATTTACAGCCTGGGGAAAGAAAGACTCCAACTGGGCTTATAGCAAAAAGTAAAAGCAGGGATGCATGTGTTTTAATTATTCTTTCCCTGCACTGAAATCTAACCCTTTGCAAACTGTACTATCACCTGGGCAGCTGGATTAAGGAGCGCCTGGTTATGATTCACGCCCAAGCCCCTCCACATTTCACTCCTGGAGTGCTCTGATGCTGAGCCACAGTCAGCTGTTTGTCCAAAACAACAGTCTGAGGTACCTCTCCAAACTCCACGTGTGTAACACCTTGAGTCACGTTTACACGTGCGCATTAGAGTGAGGACATAAAGTGACCACATGAGCGTTTATATCAGGTCATTTCTTTGTTAGCTTTATGTTTTTGCGCACAAACAGCCAGCGGTACACACGCTCCTCATGTTTATGGGCAAATCTACAGAAATACAGCCTTTCGCCCGATCTGGCTTACTTCATATGCTACATGCTCTATTACGGAAGAGCGGACGAGGTGACCAGCTTCCCGTCCGCTCTCCCATTAACTATGTGCATGGATGGATGAGATGGCGCAGGTTTTGGATGGATGGATTTCACATGTTCTGGGACTGCTACTGTATTCTCACAAGTGGTAATGGTTTCTATTATGTATCTAGCAGCCTAATAAAATAGATAGTGATTTTCAGACTATTGAGCACACCTGAATATAAGTCACACCAGCTAAATTTATATTTAAAAAAAGTACATATATAGGGCGCACTGGGCAATAAGCCACAGCTGGTCACCCTATTACAAGTGCATTTGAGGCGCCTTCAGGGCATCGTCCCGCTCCGGAGTGCAGTAAACACTGTGGACAGACAGCAGCAGGGTTTGCCACCTGTCTGAGTTATTGTGCAAATGAGTGGAGTACGGCCGTAAGGAACTGTATGACACCTGCAGCTCTCCACGTGCACAACTTCATGTTATTGCATATTTCTCATGTCGGAGTTCTTTCAATAGAAACAGCCTTAAATTTCCATGGAAATCTATATTTAGCCGAGCTGTTGGGAAAAAGGTTGCGGCTTATGGGCCCCCTGCAAACTTTTGTTTGGGGCACCAGGGCACCCTTGCTACGCCCACTGCCTTTTCTTTTCTTTTCTTTTCTTTTCTATTCTATTTGTTTTGCCTGTTGGATGTTTTTGCTCAGTATTCAGTATTACATGAACAACATTCCACTTCATACGCCCTTTGATCTCCGGGAAAACTAACTTTACAAGAGACGCAGAGCCATGGACAAACTTGGAACTCGAAAAAAACATCTTTCTGCAGCTTTAGAGACTAGCTCAATATGTTTCCAATGCGGAAAGGTCACTTCTTTCATAACAGTTTTTTTTTGCTGCTTTTACCTTATTTCTGAAATGTTCTCTCGCTCTGTACAAAGCTTTGAACTTCCATGTAGGCACTCTCTGGTTCATGGCTGACAAAGAAAACTTTTTCCATTACATTGAAAACACTTCATAGAGTGGAGGAAAGGGCCTTGTGATTAGTCTCTAATGGAGTTACACAATCAGTCTGCTGAGAACATTGGAAAGGTCTAAACTTTTAAAATCTGAGGGGAAAGTCCTAATATTGAAATGTCAAGGTAATGTGTGCTGTTACGTTTTTCTAGGAGTCCGGGAAAGTAAAAGTGCATTTGAAAAATGAGCAGGCTCCTGGTGCCTCTTCAGTGTTTCAGAAGATTCAATTTGTAGGTCTCAAATGTCTTTAGCTCATACAAGTGAAACTCGGATAATTAGAATATCATTAAAAAGTGCATTCATTTCTGTTATTCAACTTAAACTGTGAAACTAATATATGATAGACTCATTACATGCAAAGTGAGATACAGTGGGTTGCATAAGTATCTGCCCCCTTTTAACTTTTCAACATTTTGCCACGTTATGGACCATAAACATAAATATATATAATTGACATTTTTATGTGAGAAACACACACTAAGTGACACACAATTGTGAAGTGAAATGAAATTCATACAGGATTTAGAATTTTTTTTTATAAATAAAAACTGAAAAGTGGGATGTGTAGAAGTATCGGCCCCCATTTCCTTTTAGTGCAACCAATTGCCTTCAGAAGTTGAATGAAGATTTCTGTATGATCGCATGTTGACCCAATGACTAAATAGAGTGTACCTGTGTGTAATCTAATGTCAGTTCAAATACAGCTGCTCTGTGATGGTCTCAGAGGTCTTTTAAGAGACTATTGGGAGCAGACAGCATCATGAAGTCCAAGAATACAGCAGACAGGTCCGGGATGAAGTTTTGAGAGGTATAAAGCTGGATTAGGTTATATTATAAAGATTACCAAAGCTTTGAACATCTCTCAAAGTACAGTTAAATACATCATCCAGGAATGGAAAGATTGTGGCATCACTGCAAACCTACCAAGACCCGGCCATCCTCCTAAACTTACTGACCCAACAAGGACAGAACTGACCACAGATGATGACCCGAATGAACTGCAGAGAGCTACAGCTCAGGTGGGGGAAACTGGGGGGTTACTTATGCAACCCACTGTATGTATAGGTTTTATTTGTTATCATTTTGATTATTATGGCTCAGCTTGTAAAACCCCCAAATTATAATAAATAAATGCTTGACATATGTCACTTTAGTTTGCATGTAATGAGTCTGTATCATATATTGGTTTCACATTTTAAGTTGAATTACAGAAATAAATGAACTTTTGAACGATCTCCTAATTTTCCGAGTTTCACCAGTAAGCTAGCGGTTTGTTTACTTTTAAAAATGGTGGGTCCTTCATGGCTAGTACGCTAGGACTCTCTGCAGTACAAAAGAATCCACTGAACCCCACAAAAACACAACAAAGACGTGCAAAAGTATCGAGTAAAACAATGTGGAACACAGAAACTACAAATACAAACGCTGCTGTACCAAGCGAGAGGGAGGTTGCTCCTTTCTTAAGAGCTGATGTAACGAGTGAATGTCTCCATTGTGAGATCAACAAAGTCCTATCTTATCTACACCAAAACATAACGATTATATTCAGGATTTAGCTGAACGTTTTACCGGGTTTCTCCCTTGTCTGGAGTTGTGTGCAAATATTACTGAACTGATATTGTAATAATGGGCAATGACAAACAAACACATCCTGAGAAACTTTGCCCGACCAAAGAAAAAAAGTGTCCATCTTTACTACTATGATCTGGGGTTGCAGCAGTTGGTCTGTCATCATCAATACAAGAGCTGATGAACCCACAAGCATCTTTCTTTGTAGTATTAAACTAAAATGTTGTATACACCCACAACTCTGTCTCTATGTGCAGGCAGAGTGCAAGTTGAAACAAAGTCTGCAAAGTTGCTGCCAAGGTTATGATGGGGGTTATTTGAGCAGAGCCGTGACCTGAACCATGGCAGTGCTCGAATTACGGAGCAACAAATTAGCGCGTGTGCTCAGATGCGCTAAAACAGAACATAACGCCGCTCCGGGATTGATTTTAGTCGTGGTAAAATCAAAACATCAAAGGGTCGATTTAGTTCAAAAGTGGTTGGGCCGCAGCCATTTGAAATTTCACGCATGTTACGTCATTTCAGCCTGAACAGACAAATCAGTTTATTTTTATTTTTGCATCATAACCCAAATTTGGCAGGAACATTTCAGGTGTTGCTGCCACGAGACAAGAGGCAACGAAATGAAAAATGAAAGACAAACATTTCAACCAGTACTAAGGCAACACAAGCCTAAGCTGGGACTTGTTTTGGGGGACTTGTGAGTTGACTCGGATATCAAACCGCAAACTTTTGAGTGTCTTGGTCTTTGGTCAAGTGTAGAAATCTGCAGCTTTGGCGACTACTAAGCACGAGCACAGGCAAGCCAGACGTTTCAAAACCAAGGGTAGCATTTACTATATTTCTGAAGTGCTGGCCTCCTCTAAACCTTTAAACTATAGTCTTTGTATCCTTGCAGCACTTTCTCCATGACACTGAAAACCCTTCGAGCAAGGACTCTGGACTTAATTGATTCAGCTCTCAAGCCCGGAACACTATCGACCTCTGAAAAATACGCTTTCATAAACAAGCTTTTCATTGACCGCTTTATGTTCACAGGAGGTCGGATGTTATCAGAATTCATTGGTGAGGGCACAGTGTGGACTTGGACTAACCCTTGGACTTAGGTTTCTCTCTCTGTCCCTCCACCGTGTTTGAGTGATGGGCAGTACAACTGGGGAAAGCAATTGCCCTGTTCCCTGTTGCACTGGTTAAAGAGGGGGTATTATGCTTTTTACAGGTATTTGGCAGAGGTGGATAGAGTAGCTAAACTCATGGCTCAAGCAAGAGTAACTTTTTTGTGTGTTTCACTGCTGATGGATCTGTGTCCAAGGTTACGTATACATTCCGTCTAGGACACCAGAACCTTTAAAAAACCTTGATAAAATGGTCCTGGATAGGACTGGGAACTGTTTGTTTTTTCCCGATACCACACTTAACGATACCTGCTTTTCGATACCGGTGCCTTAATAGTACTTTTTCCGATACCTATGTTATTTTAACTTAATTAAAATACTACTTTAAAGCAGTACTAAGTAACTCTTGCCCCTAGAGGCCATAAGCGCAACTGCAGGTGTTGTACATCCAATTATACAATGGAATTATTTTTTTCACTCAAACTTGGCTGTAAATACTGTTTAAAGTGGCGCTAGCCCACAGTTAGCTTTGCCCGTTAGCCTGTTAGCTTCTTCTCCGTGATTCTATTAGTGTGTATTGGTTGCTCCGACCCGGTGGCAGTCAAGTTGCAAGCATGGTTTTCTGGCCAGAGACACCAGGGGGAGATGAAAGACCCCCCAATCATTCCATTAACACTTGTATTACCCCCAGAGGGACTACGGAAAGGATTTATTTAGGTAAACACGTTACTTGGTACTGCTTTAACGATAATGTAGTATCGTACTACAAAAATAGTAGTAAGTACTAACAATACTACAAAAATAGTATTTTATTAAAATAACATTATATTAAAACAAAATGTTATTTTAATTGAATTAAAATAACATGGGTATAAAAAGTATTGTTCAGGGTGTCATAAAACAACACAACAGAACGAACACAAGCCGCAGCAGCATCACCTGACATGTTTTTCGAGCAGAATTTCCACTTAAGCAGCGAAAAAAAGAGAGAAAGCACATTATTACCGCATGAGCAGCAGGGACAGTTCAGATCCACATCGTGACACGGTTTCTTTCAGCTAAACTTTTCTATACATGAGCCGCGCTGTCCGATGACAAAGCATCAAAGATCTTTACAAAGTGAGAGCGCTCACTCTGTCACTAATAATATACCAAAACTGTACTAAAAATATCTAATACAGACCGAGCGCTCACTTTATTCTCCTCACCGCTGCAGCTGGAGTTTGGTAAACAACAGGCACGTAAGCTGAGCCTCTGTGGGTCTGTCGCTAAAGGTAAAGATCTTTCTTGTTATCATTGCTATGTTATGCTTTTCAATTTGCCTAAGAACTCTAGTTTCTTATTCAGTCCTGGTCCTGGTTTTTTAACAGCTGCAAAAAAAGAGAGAAAAAGTACAGAAACATGGCACTGATAGATTGCCGGAGCTTTTCGTACGGTACCCAGTCTTAGTCCTGGAGCATCCTACAGGCCACCGGGATAAAAGTAAAGGCGCTAAGCTAAGCACCCATACAGCCGCCGGGACACTGAAAGGTCAAAAACGCACTTCACATACAATGTTGCTTAATGCACCTTTAAAGGAACAGGCCACTGTTTTTCCATACTGAAATATGTTCTTACCTGAGCTTAGACGAGTTGTTACGTACCTGTCTGGTCTTTGTGCGTGCGCTCAGTCACGCAAAAAGACCAAAGATGTTGTTAGCATTTGGCCTCTCCCAGTATATCCCTATGGCTCCAAACGGGGTGAAGTTAGAAACGACGACGCTCTTCCACGGGCACGCACAAAGACCAGACAGGTACGCATCAACTCGTCTAAGCTCAGTCGCTTACACTTTGTTGGTTAGAAAATACAATATAACAGCTGAAACTAAACATCGAGTAGGGTTTCACTCCCTGATTTCCAAGCGATCTATGCATTTACTTTGTTTTAAGCTTATTTGACAGTACCTGTGTAGTGTCCCCCGTGCATGCCCCCATGGTGGTTGCACACAGCGTACAGGTCATACAGGAAGTCCGGAGAAGCTGCGGCGGGTGCCCTTCTGGCGCCCTGCTTCCACGCTGGCGAGGCTGGGTGCTGGGTTGGCCGTTGGACTGGGCGCTGGGTAAGGTGCGGGGATGAGTGCTGAGTTGGGTGCTGTAGTGAGTGCTGAGAAGGAGGCTGGGACGGGTGTTCCAAAGGATGATGGCATGAGTGCGAGGCCGGGTGCTGGGAAGGATGTTGGGTTGGGTGCTGGGAATGCTGCGGAGATGGGTGCATGGATGGGTTCGGGTAAGAAGGCTGGGACGGGTGCTCTGAAGGGGGATGCTGGGAAAGATGGTGGGATGAGAGCTCGAAAGTCTTGGGGCAGGGAAGCCGGGATGGGTCCTGCGCTGGGTTCTGGACTGGGTGCAAGGATGGGGGCTGGGTGGTGAGATTACATGGATCTCGCCACCCAGCTCCCGCTGCTGGGTGCTGCAGCGGGAGCTGGTGGTGGGAGGGGACCACGTGGGGCGTCATGTCGAGGCCGGTGAGGGGGAAGTGCACCAGCGTGGTCAGCTTGTTGCGCCTCTCGCCGACCTGCCTGAAGCGCTTGAGGTGGAGGATGAGGATGTCCGGGAGGGTCCACAGGCTCATCTTGACCGTGCCCTGCTGCAGCTGCTTACAGTGGGGGCACTTCCACGCATCGTCTGGGGCCAGCTGAAAGGGGGGCAAGGGGACACACGAAAGAGGGTTAATCACTAACGTAGCTAGAAGTCAAGGGTAACAACAAGATCTCACTCATCCAGGTAATTCAATCTTCTGTCTTCAAACAAAACAACTGGACTTGCATTCAAAAGAGCGATTTTTCATTCTCCAACTATAGGGACTGTCCTCATGGCTGGTTTTGGTAACCTCAATATGGCGCTGGAGAGTCCTTGCCTCAAGTGGAGGTGTTCACGAGTGAGGGATGGTTGGAGCGTGAGATCGACAGACGGATCGCTGTGGCGTCGCAGGGATGCGGTCGCTGTATCGGACTGTTGTGGTGAAGAGGGAGCTGAGTCGGGGGGCAAAGCTCTCGATTTACTGATTGATCTACGTTCCCACCCTCACCTATGGTCATGAGATCTGGGTAATGACCAAAAGGACGAGATCGTAGATACAGGCGGCCGAAACGAGATTCCTTTGCTGGGTGGCTGGGCACACCCTTATCATCTATATGTATCTATATTGCATCTATATCTCTTTGGGCACCACCAAAACCAGCCATGAGGAAGCTCGCCAGATGGGGTTTGGAACGTACAGTACAGGCCAAATGTTTGGACACACTTTTTTTTAAATGTTTTTTTCCTTTTCAAGGAATTTTTTTTCAAAACTGTTTCCATGGTAGATTCTCACCGAAGTCGTTCATTTATAAGTGAACACATACGGAATTCTGTTTAAAAAAAAAAAGTTGACATAAATTCTTCCAAATGGCTGCCTCTCGCTTTGATTACTGTTTTACACTTTTGACATTCCCTCAGTGAGCTTCACGATGTCGTCCCAGAAATGGTTTTGACTTCTTAAACATGTTGAAAACTTATTTCAAAACACGACCTTATGAAGCTCATGGAGAAATGCCAAGAATAAAAGAATTTAGAATATAAAACATATTATTAGTATATTATTATTTCAATGAGAATCATAGTGTGTTAATAATGTTGAAAATAAAGAAAAGCCAATACATAAAAAGTGTGTCCAAACTTTTGGCCTGTACTGTAGGCTTCTCGTACAAATGTAAAGTCCAGGGGTCTCATTTATAAAGCTCACGTACGGACAAAAGGAGGCCAAAACCTTCCGTACGAACTGTTCTGCGCCAAAGGTGGTATTTATAGAAATCAAACTGAATGTGAAACATTACGCACCACCACACTAGGTCTGTACCTGCCGTACGCAGTCCGCACTTTTCAGAACGCTGCACAGACGCGAGGAGAGGCAGCAATGGGGAAGTCAGTTTGAAGAAATCAAGTTTTGTGCACATTTTAAACCGCTTAGCTTTCTTCTTTATTTAATCATCACCTTATTCATCCGAAATGATTGGTAATAAAATATAAAATAACCATAGGCTTTGAGTAAAGCGTTTAAATATTTAGTTTTTATACTTTGAGCGTCACAGATTACAATATTTTGTTAAAGACGTGCACGCTGATGTACGCTAATGCACGGACACGGGAGCGCACTGCCGCCTCCTCCGAGCGAGAAGCAGGAAGGATCCGAACAGAACCCTTTTAACCATAGTCTGAACTCCTGCAGAGACCGCGCTTAGGGCTGGTCCAAGGTACAAGTCCATTCTGAGACGCTGCGTAGTTAAGCGCTGCAGCTCCATAACCTCCCTCCCTCTCTCTCTCAGCACCCGGACTCTGCTCCTCATTCACGCCAAAGCGAACTGCAGCCTCATCCTAAAACCCAGACTGCACGTACAGCGAGCTCAAGAAACAATATCTGATGATTAAAAGCTTATGCTGTAGTTTCAGGAAATTTGAGCTCCGTGAATGGCACTGGCAAATATCACAATCAGCGTCTAAAAGGCTCTTCTTTACGTTCTAAAAGTGTATTTCCAAAAGTTTTATTGATGAGACACTGCACTCTGCCAATAGGTTACTTATGATCAGAGAAACTTGTGATCAGAGAAACAGCGGTAACATGTCAGTAAAGATCCACCCGGCCTCTGCTGCGGCGTGAGGCCCCTCCCTCTCTGCTCCCGGGGTCTCGGTAAAACCCTCTCATTATCGCCTCATGTTTAGGTAAATCTCATTCATAAGTTACTTTGCATGTCCTTATATGGTGACATGGAGGCGTGCAGGGGGCGTGACGTGACGTGAGCGTGCGCACATTTCTGCTCCAGGTGGAATCAGTGAAGGGGAGATTACGTGGTGCTGCTCGTACGAAGGGTTTCATAAATCCAATTTTTTTTCTCCGTATGTGAAGTTTGGATTTTGCTCGTATGGACTCTTATAGGCAGAGGCTCATTTATAAATGAGACCCCAGGGGTCTCATTTATAAAACTCACGTCACGTCACGCCCCCTGCGCGAGATTTACCTAAACATGAGGCGATAATGAGAGGGTTTTACCGAGACCCCGGGAGCAGAGAGGGAGGGGCCACAGGCCACAGCAGTGACAGCAGAGGCCCGGTGGATCTTTACTGACATGTTACCGCTGTTTCTCTGATCACAAGTAACGTACTGGCAGAGTGCAGTGTCTCATCAATAAAACTTTTGGAAATACACTTTTAGAACGTAAAGAAGAGCCTTTTAGCCTTCACGGAGCTCAAATGTCCTGAAACTACAGAATAAGCTTTTAATCACTCAGATATTGTTTCTTGAGCTCGCTGTATGTGAAGTCAGGGTTTGGGGACGAGGCAACAGTTCACTTTGGACGTGAATGAGGAGCAGAGTCCGGGTGCTGAGAGAGAGAGAGAGAGGGAGGTCTCTGCAGGAGTTCAGACTATGGTTAAAACGGTTCTGTTCGGATCCTTCCTGCTTCTCGCTTGGAGCCAGCGGCAGCGCACTCCGGTGTCCGTGCATGAGCGTACATGAGCGTGCACGTCTTGAACGTCAAAAATATTGTCGTAATCTGTGACACTCAAAGTATAAGAACGAAATATTTCAACGCTTTACTCGAAGCCCATGGTTTAATTCTTATATTTTATAACCAATAATTTCTGATGAATAAGGTGATTAAATAAAGAAGAAAGCTACGCGGTTTAAAATGTGCACAAAACTTGATTTCCTCAAACTGACTTCCCCATTGCTGCCTCTCCTCGCGTCTGTTCAGCGTTTCTGAAAAGTGCGGACTGCGTACGACAGGTACAGACCTAGTGTGGTGGTGCGTAAGGTTTCACGTTCAGTTTGATTTCTATAAATACCACCTTTGACGCAGAACAGTTCGTATGGAAGGTTTTGGCCTCCTCTTGTCCGTGAGCTTTATAAATGAGACCCCAGCTGTTTCATCTTGAGCAAGAAGTTTGAAGTCAAGACAAATATATATTAAGAATTTAGTACTATTTTCTGGTGAGAAGAATACTGTCAACAATACTGCCTTTAAAAGGGAGACAATTGTGGAGTCTCAATTCAAGCCATGTCCAGCAGACTGGGAACAGCTTCATCCACCAAGCTGTAAAGAAAGCTGAACTCTCCCTTGCCTGTCTTCCCCCATCTGCTGTTCCATATTGCTTACATAAATAATTGCTTGTATACAATGTTGTTACAAATGTTGAGAGTATGTATAAAGAATATGTGTTTTATACATGGTGGACACAAGTCCTTAAACTGTCACCTGTACTCGGTTATTTCTGTGTTGAGAGCATTTGGAGCTCTTGAGAGGGGAACAGACATGCTTTATTCATGCATAGATATATGCATGAATAAAGCAAGGAAACAGCATTACACCACAGTCAAAAGTCCTAAAAAATCTGTTCATACTGACAATTGGCATTGAAGTGCCAGAGTTACAGTGGGGGAAAAAGTATTTAGTCAGCCAACAATTGTGCAAGTTCTCCCACTTAAAAAGATGAGAGAGGCCTGTAATTTTCATCATAGGTAAACCTCAACTATGAGAGACAAAATGAGAAAAAAAAATCCAGAAAATCACATGTCTGATTTCTTATGAATTTATTTGCAAATTATGGTGGAAAATAAGTATTTGGTCAATAACAAAAGTTCATCTCAATACTTTGTTTTATACCCTTTGTTGGCAATGACAGAGGTCAAACGTTTCCTGTAAGTCTTCACAAGGTTTTCACACACTGTTGCTGGTATTTTGGCCCATTCCTCCATGCAGATCTCCTCTAGAGCAGTGATGTTTTGGGGCAGGCGCCGGGCAACACGGACTTTCAACTCCCTCCAAAGATTTTCTATGGGGTTGAGATCTGGAGACTGGCTAGGCCACTCCAGGACCTTGAAACGCTTCTTACGAAGCCACTCCTTCGTTGCCCGGGCGGTGTGTTTGGGATCATTGTCATGCTGAAAGACCCAGCCATGTTTCATTTTCAATGCCCTTGCTGATGGAAGGAGGTTTTCACTCAAAATCTCACGATACATGGCCCCATTCATTCTTTCCTTTACACGGATCAGTCGTCCTGGTCCTTTTGCAGAAAAACAGCCCCAAAGCATGATGTTTCCACCCCCATGCTTCACAGTAGGTATGGTGTTCTTTGGATGCAACTCAGCATTCTTTCTCCTCCAAACACGATGAGCTGAGTTTTCACCAAAAAGTTCCATTTTGGTTTGATCTGACCATATGACATTGTCCCAGTCCTCTTCTAGATCATCCAGATGCTCTCTAGCAAACTTCAGACGGGCCGGGACATGTACTGGCTTAAGCAGGGGGACACGTCTGGCACTGCAGGAATTGAGTCCCTGGCTGCGTAGTGTGTTACTGACGGTGGCCTTTGTTACTTTGGTCCCAGCTCTCTGCAGGTCATTCACTAGGTCCCCCCGTGTGGTTCTGGGATTTTTGCTCACCGTTCTTGTGATCATTTTGACCCCACGGGGTGAGATCTTGCGTGGAGCCCCAGATCAAGGGAGATTATCAGTGGTCTTGTATGTCTTCCATTTTCTAATAATTGCTTCCACAGTTGATTTCTTCACACCAAGCTGCTTACCAATTGCAGATTCAGTCCTCCCAGCCTGGTGCAGGTCTACAATCTTGTTTCTGGTGTCTTTGGACAGCTCTTTGGTCTTGACCATAGTGGAGTTTGGAGTGTGACTGTTTGAGGTTGTGGACAGGTGTCTTTTATACTGATAACAAGTTCAAACAGGGGCCATTAATACAGGTAACGAGTGGAGGACAGAGGAGCCTCTTAAAGAAGAAGTTACAGGTCTGTGAGAGCCAGAAATCTTGCTTGTTTGTTATTGACCAAATACTTATTTTCCACCATAATTTGCAAATGAATTCATTAAAAATCAGACAATGTGATTTTCTGGATTTTTTTCTCATTTTGTCTCTCATAGTTGAGGTATACCTATGATGAAAATTACAGGCCTCTCTCATCTTTTTAAGTGGGAGAACTTGCACAATTGGTGGCTGACTAAATACTTTTTTCCCCCACTGTAAGTGCCACTGCTGTTGGGCACACAATCAGGCTCCATTCTTCACACACACACTGATGTCGCCACTCAAATAGTGAAAGGCCATGAAGGGGCTGATGCAACAGGGTTGGGTAAGGCTGTGGAGAATTGACTCATTCAAGTGCATGCAACTCTTCATTTCAGGTTAGAAGCTGAATACGAGTCGTGTTGGAAGATGTCATTTTAAATTTAGTTATATACATTTTGTCAGTTGAGGCAGCAGTTTGCAAACAATTCACAGCGAGAATGTCCTGCGTTTCTGTGTGTATTTTGCTTGTTCTCCCAGTGTCTATGTTGATTTCCTCAGGGTGCTACGGTTTACCCTACCTCTGGAACATGTGCAATAGCCCAGTATGCATGCGATTGTGAGCGAGTGCAGGACAATAGGTGGACATTAGCCTATGGCTTCAGCCTGGCCACTTAATCCCAAAACCATTACATTTTGTATTGATCGAATCACAGATATATGTTTCTGATGCATCACTCAAGACTTTCTCAAATCTGTATCATTCAAGCTTTTTTAACTTCTGTCTATAGTTAAAAGACTTTAGGTGACGACAACATGTTCTTAAAGCCAGACTTGTGTGTTATTTCATACCAGTAGTAGCTGAAACTGTCAGGCATGAAATAGGTTAAGGTTAGGGTATACTTTATTGTCCTCGTAGGGAAATGTTGTCCTCGTAGGGAAATGTGTCCCCTGCATTACACCCATCCTTTGATGCCGCTGGGCGACCCGTCAGCAGCAGTGGGCGTCCTCAGTACAGCGCCCGAGATTTAGGGTAGGGGAAACCGGAGTACCTCTAGGGAACCTACGCAGATACAGAGAGAACATGCAAACTCCAAACAGAAAAACCCTGTACAGGTGGGAATCGAACCAGGAAGCTGTAACAGCTGCGCTACACAAATAACACACAGGTCTGGCTATAAGAACATTTTGTCATCATTACTAGAACACCTAATGAAGCTAACTGGACTACTAAAAGACTTTAGGTGTTTCTTGGCAACCCTACAGACGAGACAGATGTCTTCTGTATGAGTTCTCGTACTTGCATCAGCCGCCATCCCGATTCCTGCCTATTGGAACTAGTGAAGACAACTGTGGATTCCAGACGACACATCAATGTAAAGAAGAGGAAAAGCATGTAGACTGGCTGGCCAGGCTATACAATCAGCCTACAGGCATGTTTACGCGCACGAGTCCCGCGTGTGCTCAATAATAAGCACTGGGCTGTTGAACAGTTGTGGGGCTTTTTCACTGCAAAACTAGAAATTAACTTTAAGGTCAAATCAAACTCCCACAAAGGCTCAAGGCAAAAGGTTAAATGTCATATGTCAGTAAAATGATGTGAACTGTAAGTTCTATGAGATGAACTGAAGGTGATGAATGAATTGAACCAAACAGCACTGAACCTTGTTTTGATCATTTCTAAGGTTTGATTTATTCCCATAGGGCACATACATAAAAAAAAGCTTAGTCAATGAAAAGAAGACGTCCGTGAAACTTTCTTTTGTGTGGAAGAATGCTGCAGAAATCTGCACAATGCGTGAGTTTCTTATTGCAGCAGTATTGTACAGTGTAAGAGGAATTCCATTCAGCACGGTCAAACCTTTTCACATTACCACACTTAGAATATTTCATTTTTAAACCCATTTGATTTCTCTGAATGTGTGAATTCCTTGTGTTGTTACCAATATGAATACATATGCCTCAACAGCATCTTTGTATCTGTATCTTTTACTGAGAAATGCCTTCACTCCCAAAGCTTATGCAATTGGTGAATATTGTGTTTTTCAAAGCAAACAAATGTGCCATACAAAGTGAGAGAAATAATATCGGGCCCAATTTATTGCCATCTGTGTCTCCTTCCTTAGCAGTTGTCGAAATAATAACATGCATCGAAACAGACAAGGACACAACTGTTGTCTGGGCAAGAAGCTGCCTCTGATGGATGATATTAAGTGTGTAGAAGGAATTTTGAATGGAAAAGTACTCGCAAATAGCTGCAAATGTACTGCATGGTTAGAACTTCGATTGTTTTCTGAAATGGATGTGATTTTCTGTTTGTGACAACTCCAAAGTGTACGGCGAGACATACATTAGGAGACATACATTTGAAACTTTTCCCGTAGAATACTGATATGAAAATGAGAAATCTAAATAATGAATTGAGCCAGGTTTAAATTAATGTGTTTTTTTTTTGTTTTTTTTGTTTCAGGGTTTTCCTGCTTTTTGATGTCATTAAAAAGCATTACATTGGATTCAAACTGACATTAACCTCTTAACCCCCACCTGAACTGAGCACATTTTCTCCGGTTTGGCTTTACCCAAATCTAAAAGCTTCTTGAAAAAATATGCAACAAAATGAGACAAAAAAAGAGGATAAAAATGCAACAAAAGAGCGACAAAATTTCATTGAAAATACTAAAATTATGGTGAAATGTACCACTTTTTCTTTGCTAAAAGTTTCCCGTTTTGTCTAATTCTCTTCTAACAGTTTGATGAACTCAATTTGAATGCGTTTGTGGCATTAAAATGTAGCATTTGAGTATTAAGCGTGTCATTAAAAGCATTCAATTGGACTTGCTTCTGCTTGTGTAAACCCTGTTGTCGATAGAGTTTGTTCAGATGTTTGACCTTGGACCTTGTTTAGTTTCTGAAGAGCTTGTTTTAAAAAAGATCTCTTTAATTAAAATGTCCTCTTGTTTGTTTGCAGTTCGAAGCTCAATAAATCAAGGCAAGGCACCTTTATTTATTCGGTGCATTTCATACACAAGGACACACAGTGCTCCTCGGAATCAGGCTCGGAGTTAGTTATTGAATATCACCTTCTGAAAAAAGCCTGAAAAATATTTAGTACAAGCCGGAAAGCTCGGAGTCTGTAGGAGCTAGTAAAGTGGATGTTGTTACTGTACACGAGTGTAACAACAACAACGTGGCGTTAAGTTTTGTAACGGCTGCGGATGCGTCTGTATATCCCTCCCGGTGTCTGTCTCCCAGAAAGGTTAATATTTGTGAATCCGCGTGGGAAAGTTGAGGGAGCGCCGCGCTGTTATAGTCATTTCCTGGAAAAGTCGGAAACGTTATAAAATGTCGCAAAATAAGCTTCAGAAAGGGACAGTTTGGCCTATTGTTTTACTCTGACATTAAAACTCAGACGTTAAGGGAGAAACTCTACAAATCTCAACACTTGACCATTGCGTGAAAAATTAGTATTTACACTTGATCTTTCCCTGAATAAGTAAAGATTAATTTAAAAAAAACAAACAAGGATATGTTGCAAATCTAAATGCAATCGCCAAACTGAAATCGACTGTTGGTACTCTTCGGAAATTGTAATGCCCCACTACAGTTTTAAAAGTTTACACATTGAAACCAAAAGAAACAAAAGCACATAATTATTATTTTTTTGTTAGCCAAACAGTGTAATTAGAAAAGAGCAGAGGCACTTGCGAAGTGTAATTATTCGAAGTTCTGAGTCAGGGTGCGGGTAATTGAAGTGCACTTCTGCAACGCCCATTCTAAAACACCTCAAGGTGCTACATTATGCAGAGTTCAAACTATGTGAGTGAACACCTCAAGAAGTGCTCCGAGGGTGACAAGTATAGTTACAAACGATGGAGCAGGGATGGATTCGAACAGACACTATAACTGTAGAAGAAGAAAAAAACAGAATCGCTCAAAAGTGTGTGAATGAAGCGAAATACTTCTTTAGGTTTGTTTTCGATACAGGAACAACGGGTAAAAGCGCAGAAACACTTGAATCAAAGATATCATTAGCTTAAAGTGCATAATGACACATTAGACATATACAGTATTTTGCTAAACATAGTTAACATAATTATATTTAAGATTTTGCTTAAGATTCTTGACCATTTTTATGATGTTTATAGTTTCACTTCCTGATTGGACACTGACAGGAAGTGACATAGATAGAGGCAAACTATTTTAAACTGTTGCCATGCCGACCATGTTATGTCAATACATCTGTTAAGTGTGACATCACACACACATACAAGCTACTTCCGGGTCCAAACTGTTGACAGTTCCAACTTTATCTGAAAGGCCAAAAACTATTTTACACCTAATTAGAATAAAATATCTCACCATTTCTCCAGGAAAATTAAGATATTTTTATATTTAAAATAAGCTTTCATTGTGTATGAAAAAAAAAGAAAAAGATAGTTAATGTCAGAAAGGCATTACTAAAGAAAATCCAGAGTAATACAATGTTTCTTTGTGATCAGATGTTTAAAAGAGCCTGTGAATGATGTGTGTGAATGCATAGTGGTGGTCAGAGTTGGCGCAGATGTGTGCAGATGCGTGCAGATGTGTGCAGATGTGTGCAGATGCGTGCAGATGTGTGCGGTCGCGACAGAGCTTCTGTCAGTCTCCCCCAGTGGAAACTGAAGCTACAAAGGTAGCTTACCGTCACCGAGTGTGGAGTGAATGTAAAATTGTCTCATGTAAAGCGCTTTGTGACCATGTCTGTGAAAGCAAATAAAGCTCTTCTTCTTCTACATTTGGTTAAATCAACGAAATATAGTGAATAGGGCTGAAGATGACATCATCACTTAACAAACGTATTGGAAATGAGTGAGTCAGAATGCTACAGAACTTTACCTCTATGTCACTTCCTGTCAGTAGCTTAAAAATTCTAATAAAAATAACTTTTCTGCCCAACATTTCTTCATTCATTTGCTGCTTCACTAAAATAAAATGGTCCTTACAACAGATATTATCCATCTAAATAAGTCGTATTCGCAAAAACATTAACCGTATATTAAAAATGTATTAGAGAAATCCACGAATGTAGTATTTGGGCTTTACTACTGACGAGGTTCATTACAGCTGTATATAAACATAAAATCACCCCCTCAAAATCTGCAGATTGCCAATACACATTTTACCTGTCCGCTAAAATTCCAACTTGAACATTATTTTCCACGTAACGCAGGCTGCAGGAGGGAGTAGAATACAAATATATGACACATTCCTCCTGACCTCACACTCATAATAAAGTAAATGTAATCCTTTATTACATTCTCACTACATTCACTGGGGCACCAATGAAAAGAGGGATCTGGTAGGTGACTATTGAACAGTAGAGCTGCGCTGCCCTCTGCTGGAGACAGAAGGATTAACAACAGCAGCAGCAGTAGTAGCTCCACTCCTTGGTAGAATTTTGCTGACTTGAAGGAATTTCAGCTGTGTTATTGCCCAAAGTAATGGTTGCGCAGGAAAGGATTATAATGTCACTTTCAGAAGCACAAGCAGGAGTTAGAGCTCGTTTCGCCAAATTCTGTCAAAGAAATGAACAGGCACAAAATGGCAATCCCAACCACTTGTTTAAACTATACCATTATTTAGATAGTTTTTGTTGTTGTAATGTGTAATAGTCCAAAGAGTTTTTCATTTCTAAAAATCGCAATGACCCATGTGACAACGCTGGGGTAGGTGAAATATTTTTAACCACGCTGCTTTTTGAATATCAGCCCTAAAACATGGAAGCCTTTTCAGTGCGTTGACTGGCTCTAGAGCCTGTCAATCAAGCTCTGGAGCTCTGTGGAGGCTCCGCCCACCCCGCGAGCGCAGGGCTTCCCGCCTTTTTGCCCTTGTAAGGAACAGGCTGCGCAGGAGGAGAGCGGCCATGTAAGGGCTTGTTTGGTCCGGATCAAAAGCGGACTTTTTTATTTTTCATTTGGTGCAGTTCGCATTCAGACTGTACTTTTTGCAACTATATTTTGTAAACACATACAGTACACGTGTGTGACGATCGATGCTGCCATTGGACAGCAATGACCACAACAAATGAAATAAAAATTGATATTTGACGCTTACTATGATAATAAATTGTACCATTTACCATAATAAAAGAAACGTAAGAGACTAAACCACTTACCATTAACCTCAGCTCCACCGGAGTAAAATTCTGATGTTTTATCAACCAAAACCGTATTCTCATTTTATATGACTTGCTATTAGCATTAGCTTCACCGGCCAATCTCAAAATGGCCGCCACGTTTGCCATGCGTCATGTCTTATCTAGAGTTGTATTAAAGATCTTTGCCTAGTTCCCTCTAAGACTTCAGAATCGCCTCTTCAGCGCAGACATGGCATGGGAGGGGACTCTACTGTACATGTTTTTTGCGGTAGGGGAAACCAGCTAGCACCAGGGGAGGAAACGTACACAGATTCAGGAAGAACACAGCCCTACCTAGACCCACTAGAGAACTCGCTTTTTTCCAGCGTATAAACTGTCTTTGTCGGTATGACTAAGCTTTCTAACGTCATCCGTGTTTTCTCCAAACAAACCTGCTCCTCTTTGGTGTAGAGCTGGAAGCACTGGTCCAGGGTGCAGCTGTGGTGCTGGGCCTGCTGCTGCTGCTGCTGCTGCTGCTGGCTCCTCACGCTATCCACCTCCTTCACCACCTCAGCCTGGATGTTCCCAAACAGACTGCAGCAAACACCACACACACACAAACAGGAGAGGAAATAAACAAGTGAATATATAATAACTACATAGACAAAAGATAAAGGGGGATGATTTTCAATTTGACTTTCATTTGGAAACAAACAAATACCCTAATATTCACAATGAGCAGTTGAAATAATTTAATTGAAATAATTTGTTTATGTCCCGTCTTTGTCGCATTTTGACACATTTTGGTCACTCTTTAGATGTGTTTTTTTGTATGGCTTTTTAAATTGTGTTGCTTTTCTGGCAAGTTTTGGTGTGTTTTTAATGTGTATTCATAGTATTTTTTCGTCGCTTTTTTTGTGTTTTAAAAAAAATACTTTTTGTTCCTTTTTTGATGTGTTTTTCGTCGCGTATTCATCGCCTTGTCATGTTTTTTTTGTGTGCTTTTTTTTCATTGCTTTTTCGCCGCTATTTTGTTTCTTTTGTCACATTTTTGCTGAATGCCTATAGGCCAGTGCAATGCCTCATTTGAAAGCTAAGACCTTGTAGTTTCTGAAAATATGTGTACGATCTGTGTGTATTGTATTGTATTGTTTCTCCATAAATTGATTCGGGAAATTGTATCAAAAGGCATTTTTCACACATTGTGGTGACAAAATCCCCACATAAGTAGCACCTTCACATACTTTCCAGCACAATTGTAATATTTAGAAGCTTTTTTTTTTAAGAAGGGTTTTTCAATATCTAATCCCTATATTCAGAATTTGGATTTATTTATTATATAAGTTAGAATTTTTAAGAAAAACAATATAGTTTTTTTGTCAGTATCTTTGTCAACAAAATAAACCCATCAATACAAACCTGGCTCCATCCATTACTCAGATTTGGTCGCCACAAATGAAACAACTTTTACATGGAATATATACAAATATGAAATGAAGGAAAACTTCCAATACATTTATGTAAGTGATCTATAGCAAATGTTTCAAAGTGATGCCTACAGTATGCCTGCAGTGTCTCGCCTAGACCATTTACTTACAAATCAATAAATAAACAAAGTCAAGGGTTCTGACCAGTCTTTGATGCGCGGCTCCCACTCCACGATGAGCTTCACGTGAGGAGGTCCGCCCGGGCCGCACATCTTCAGAGCTCTGAGGAACGCAGGAAACAGTTTCATTGATGGTATTTGATCATGTTTATTCACCTCTTAACCGAGCACATTTTCTCCAGTTCAGCTTTACCTCAAATCTAAAGGCCTCTTGACCTGAGGGTTTACAGCCTATAGGCCAGAGTCACGCCTCATTTGAAAGCTAAGACCTCGTTCTTGTTGTCATGTTTTTGTCACGTTTTTGTTGCTTCATCACACTTACATTATACTAAAACCAAAATGTGACCAAAGTGCAAAAAAAAAAAGCAATGAAAATTACAAAAACCCAACAAAATGACTAAAACTTGACAACAAAAACAAGGAAGAGGATTGGTTTAGTTTTGTAGGTCTTAGCTTTCAAATGAGGCGTTACCCTGGCCTAGAGGCTTTTAGATTTTTGGGTCAAACTGAACTGGGGAATATGTGGTCGGTTCAGGCGGGGGTAGGATGGTTCACCCAGTAAGCTTGTGAGTAAAATGCTCTCACATTTACCTGCACTAAGGTTTTTGACCAGGAGATGGCAGAGTTGCACAAAGCAAAAAACGTAGAGGGGAATTCGGTACAGTATTTATTTAATTCTGCTCTATGCTAAACATTTACAGATTCTAGAAAAAGCATATTGTGTTGAATGCATTATTATAGGTCCTACACAGCCCTATCCTTAATTAAACCAATATGGTATATTGTAAAAGTAGATATTTGTGGGGGGAAAAAGACTGTATATCTAATATGAAGCATTTTTATTGATCTTGAAGAAGCAGGCTAGTTGTTGCTAGCATAACTGTGACGTTAAAGCTTTCCTTTGCTCCCTGAAAGCTGCAGAACGTACCTATAAACTCATTCCCGCCAAAAATTGGGATGTTAGAAATGCCTTATGGAAGTCAGGAATGAGTTTGGACCACGACTAATTAATTCGAAAAACTTTTAAGATCCTCTTCTGTTGTTTGTAAACATATATAATAAAAATGGGTACAGAGCTTTTAATTCAGGCTCTTAAATGTATACTTTTGGTCGCCTTAGCCTTGGTATTTCATATTTTAAGGTTGAAATATCCTTTTGTAGTCTAACATGCAACACTCCAGGCCTGTTTCTCATGGGTAATAACATTCTAACATGGTCAATAACAATCCGTGGCCTCTTTAAGACGAGGAATTATTTAAAAGTAGAGTCAACATAAGGGGCTGTGGGTTCAGGCCGGGACAGGCCACAAGCGAGTTCCCCCCGACCATTTGTATGAAGCTGTGTGCGTTTGATTTGCATTTCAAAAAGATCTCCGCCGCTGTTACCCCATCAGCAGCATTCAGCCCGTGAATAGAAGTGCTCTGAACCGCTCCACAGACGCAAAGCCCTTCAGAAACCATGCCAAAATGCCCTCTCTCCTCCCCTCTGAGGAAGTCCAAATTTTAAAAAAAAGGTGATAAGTGACAAATTATTATGCTGAGAAATTACAATTGCTTTCAAACCACAGTCCAGAGCATGTGCTTATGAAACAGAACTATGTTAAAATGATTTGTTTGTTGAGAACAGGAGAACAAGAACATTGTGGAGTGCAATGCTCAACCTATGGAAAAAAGTAAAATAAAATATACAACCAAAGCTTTGTCACTACATGACAATGATAACACGCTGCAGCGCCTTCTGATTCTAGTGCGGGTCAATACTGTATCGGACACACATGGGCTTGTCATAATTATCTAGTTTTATATGTTGGCATTACAAGATTTATTATGAATTTCAGAGTAAATTAGTCTGGACATGAAGCCGGGAGAAGCAACTGCAAGTAGAGGTGGGTCTTATGACTTGTAGTAGTCACTCAGAGGTTGTGAAGGAAGGCAGAAACAAACGTGGCACACTCGAGTCTCGGGAGAAGGGTTTGGGGCAATTTCCCCACCAAACGGAGGGTTAAAGAAATTGTGTGTTCTTTTGTTTCTCTCGATGTGGAAAATGAGACAAGTCCAATCTAAAAGACTCTGCTGAAAGTGTTCGTCTACCAGGATATCAGAACAATTAGCATGCACACTACCAGAGCATCAAGCTAGATGAACACGATCTAGACAAAGAGACAACGTCTTTGTTGATGGCAAGATGACGTGCCCAAGAACACAATTGCCAGGGTTCCATTTAGCACGCTTCTATTCAGTACGGCTTCTCACATATCTACTCAACTCAGTACATGCGAGGGTTTCCACTTAATAATGGCGGCACTCACGGATGCACACGCTAGAATACACATTACTGAAGGAACAACAGAACGGCGATGAAAACGTTTGTGAGCCGTGATAAGAGCAATGTGGACAAATGCTGCCTTTTGGTGGAGTTTATGTAAATATTCAGGGGTGCCAAGGCAAATACTAGAGGAAAGCAGCTAAAATACGGCCTATGAAGGTAATTAACATGCAAATGTTATGCTAACACCAGCTAAAGTTCTAACAGTGGCTAAATGGCTATCATCAGCAAAATCACCGTTTTCAACAGCAGTATGATATTGTGAAATATTAAATCCGTATGACCTGCATGTCACGTTAGAATCAGTTCAGTTCTGCGCTTTGGTTATGGCCCGAGGTCGGTCCTAAAAGGTATGCCTGGTCAGCCCGGATTGGCTCTGGCCTGGCCACTGGAGAGGGTAGACCGGGCTGGGTAGGGCCTGGTCGTAGCACGCACTGGCTGGAGCTATGGTCGTACACTCACCTCTCCACAGCGGGGTGGTAGAGCGGGCGGCTGTCCTGAGGTGACAGATAACTGTAAAAGGCAGATCCTCCAACCACACGGATGTTAAACAGCACTCTGGGGTTCTGTAGAGACAAAAACGCAAGAGATTTCCTCAAATGCAGCCAAATTGATACATGAATAAACAGCTCGAGCTCATTAGTGCAGTCATTGATATATAATACATAAACTTAAGCCCACATTACTTCCTTGAACCTTTCGAACATTAGATAATGTGCTTGTGAATTCCGTGGTCGGTTCTGACCAATCAGCATGCAGACAGCTGAGACACTTTTGTACATAATGAAGAGTTCAAATGGAGAAAAAGTCCATGATGTTAAGACGGATAATGTTCACAACAGAATCTGACCTTGGTGAAAGTCGTAGGTCACTGTCGGCCGAACTCGAACAGTTTGTTGTGGCGTGATTTCCCATTATCTTTTAAGTGTGGGAGATAATGAGTGCAATAGGTAAATCAATAAGGGAATCAATAGAAACTTGTTTTACTACGTATACTCCTGCAAAGGCTACCTGGAAACATTTCCACATTTCACACTGTCTTAACCATTTCTGGCATGCGCAGAGATTCTGTCACTTATTGTACAGCGATGTCCTAAAAGGCTGCAAAGGCCTGTGGGTAAGCGGTGCAGTGCATGTCAGTCTGATCGGGCTGTCAGGAGCTTCATTAGTTTACTATATTCAGCCTAAAGCAGTCCACCCGGTAACAACGGGGGGAAAGACTACACGTGATTTTGGTTCCAATATAGACAAAAATACCTGTGTTGCCTTTACCAGAAATAGCCATTTAATTGTCACATTCCGCGGTATAAGCACAATATCGGATTTGTGTGATCAAGAAAAGTTTCATCTAAACTTAGGAGACTTCTGCACATCCTGATTCATAGCCTGACCTGTTGCGCACATACAGTATGGCGTCACTTTCCCAGGTGGCCTTTGTCTTGCAGAAGCAGACGGTGTATACTCCTCGCGATCCCGGGCGTGACTGGGTGTGTTCTCAGACAGCTGCTGGGAAGTGCTGACCTGCTAAAGTTGCTCTAAACAGGGGATATTCGCTCCTCCAGGGCTAAGACTCGCAGCTCTTCTTTTCGCTGAGTCGACTACTGAATGGAAGTAAGTAGGTCAGGGAGAGACACAGGCTTCCCTCACCTGATGTGCTCGGAGGAGGTCAAACCAGGCCGCACTGTGGAGTTTGTTTGGATATGGAAGAGAATACTTGGAAGACGCCAATCAAAGCGGGTCCTATTGTATGAGGTGTAGTCCAACTGTAAGTAAGGGTAGTGATCAGTAAACTTACAAACTTTACTGATTACTGATTATTTAAGGTAACTTTTCAGTAATAATAATTAGAGCAGTTGTTCCCAATCTATTTTGGCTGCAGCCCCAATAAAATAGTGTTCAGGTGTTAGTCCTGAGCCGCTGCCACTGAGCTGCGTTGCCACTGAGGAGCCGCGCTGCCACTGTGGGTCAACCTGACCAGCACGTTTTTGGAGGTAGAGGAAACCGGAGGAAACCTGGCTGGCTGCCTTAAGTCTCATTTGAGCTTCTGAAACGGTGCTCCGCCTCCTGGGTTTGTGTGGTGTCCTGCACTGGTCAGCCCCACCTCCTCCTCCTTTTGCCTGCGCACTCCACAATGGTCTTCCACCATCTCCTCGTTTGTCCCTTACTTGTTTCCTGTAGCTCCTCTTGTGATGCCTCCACTGTGCTGCAACTGTGGGGGCTCTTGGTGCCTCTTCAGTGTCTCAGAAGAAGAAATTGTAGGTCTCAAATGGGTTTAGCTGATAAGCTAGCAGGACCATTATGGACTCGTTGCAGTAAAAAATCCCCACAAAAACACGGCAAAGACGTACAAGTATCCAGTAAAACAATGTGGAACATAGAAACCACAAATGCAGCACGCAGAAAAAGGCACAAAAAAAACGCAGCTGCACCGAGAGAGAGGGTGGTTGCCGCCTGTTTACATGTCGCCATGATTCTTCTTCAGAGCCTGATATAACCTTAGTGAGAGGTTTTATCACAATTGTACAAAAGTAGATTTATTCTCTTTTTTCCGGCGCCTAACTGGAAATAAGGTATGCACAAGTGTTTGAAGGTTATGAACAAAACCTTTCAAAAGTTTAAAGTCATGTAAACCTATGAATTAATAACCTGTGCATGGGGGTTGGAACCATTCATTGTGAGGGGGACGTGCGACCCCCCACTTTTGAAAAGTGGTTGTTTGGTCCCCTCCACTTTCACAACGTGAATTTTCATTGACTTTACATTTACTAGTTTAGACTGGACCTTTTCAATAGGCTCCCCAAGGGCAAACAATTAAATCTTATTTTCCATAAAAACTATATATTTGGGCATTATCCGCGCCAGTATCACGTTGCCCCGCGGCGCATACGCTCCGCTTTGCATAGCTGTGTTTATGTGGCTCCGCTACTATCACCTCAGAGCGGCTGAAATGTAAACATGGCTCTGTAAACTGCAGAAAAACAGCTAAAGTGAGAATACTGGAGGCTTATTGTTGGACGGACTGACAGATTTGACCAAACCGAAACACAAGGACATCACATGGAGGAGCAGGACTTTTCGCAGTCCTCAGCAGGTGGACTGAGTGTCTCCCTGTCTTCATCATTACAAAGGGCCTGACCAGTAACTTTAAGGTAAGGAACATCAGTTTTGGATGCGTTTCTAAAGTGAGTGATGAAACTGATGTAGCGTGAGTTTGGGGAAACTGCCCCGGGCTAGCACGAGTGTTCAACCGGTCAATACGCTTGTTAAACTTGTCTGGACTCTAACTTAACCAAATAATATCTGAATTATTCATTTGACGGATAAATGTTTGCTTCCTTTACCCCTTGACTCAATTTGATCTGCGTTTGTGGGCGTGGCTGAATCTGAATAAATGAGGATGCAAACACGAGCGCGCCATCTCATAAGAACGCTTAATTCACTGAGTTTTTTCACAAAGCGTCATAAAGCCAGGGCTGGACAGGAGAACAGCGGCTCCACAGTTGTTTGGTTATCCGCCCTATATGTCCACCCAGCTGCGAGGAGGGGCACTGCTGAGCTAATCGAGTCTCTCATGTTTCCCTGAAGTAGCTAAAGCCCTAGCATTGCCCTGTCTCTGATTGTAAGTATTAACTACTAGGAGCTACACTGGATAGGAGGGAGCGCTTTACAAAAATGAAAGTCTTCCAGGATCCGGGTTGTGAGCTGCTGAACTGGCCACACCTCCTACCAGGGCTGGGGAGTGTTTGGATGACCGGACCCCCCGCCTCAGACAGCACCTTCCTGGAAAGTATTGACGTTTGGAACACATGAACCCAGTGGAATGTATGGACCTTGGGAACGTTAACCATTACCCAGCCTTGTCTAATTCAATGAGGCGGGCTGGAGCTGAACTACACTTTACTACATAGCAATACTGGAAAGAGTGCACATTATAGACATAACACGGAATTATCCTCCATGGTCATTTTGACAAGTTTTAATTTTAGGTTTTTGATCGGTGTCATCAGAACCACAAATATTTTTTGATTTGCTAGCGCGTTCGGTAATAATAGAGAAATTGAGATTTTATAAGAGCTTTATAGGTCCTATATCATGGAGTTAACTGAATCGAAGCGTCTTGTCTTCCTGGTTTGAAAAATACCTCCAGAAAATACTTATATTGATCACAAAAATGAGTACTCCATAGTGGTAGAGGTACAACATATCATATAATGCCTATACTTTACTTTGGAATGGCTAAAATAGCATGATACAGATCCTTTAAATAGAGGATATCATGCTTTTTGCAGATATTCATTAATCATTTACAACATACCTTGATCACTATCTTACATTCTAAAACGGCTTTTTCAGATGATCATGTAGCTATTCTCCCTGGTTCAACAGACGCACTTGTCCTTAAGCCCCTCCTTTCTCTCGCTCCCCTTCACAACAAACCTCCGCAGCGTACTGTCAGGAAATGTTCTAACTGTAGTCCCAGAGCGTACTGCTGCTTGTTCCTTTGCAGTAGTGAAGCTGCGGCGGATGTTTTTGCCTGACGGTTCTCTGCGATGGAGGGATGAGTGTTGTAAGAGATGGGAGGGGACGATAAGCCCTTCTTGGTTACATAGATACAGGCGGCGTCTTTAGGATTGCCCATATGATCATGTTCGAAGCAGCCAGAGGGGGAAAACAAAGAACGGGGAAAAATGTTCTCCCATTTCTCCACCATTACTTTAACAAATGCTGAAATGAATAAAGATACAGAGACATGGATAGGAGCAAACTACAAAATACTTTAAAAATGACAATGCCAATGAGGATCTACCTTAGCTTCATGCTACATATGCTACCGTTAGCAAAGAGTGCTGTTTCTCGATTCTACTGAAAAATTTGTTGTGAAAAAAAACATATGGATCTGATTTTGGCTTGACTTTATTGGTTTGTGATGAATATGTTTATAGTCCACCAGAAACCGGCGAAAAGTGAGAAGCTGAAGAGGTTTTTTATTTATTTATGTAGGACAGTGCATATTACCCACACTTTACTGACATACCGATTCTTAGTGGGAATCAGTTATTAAGCATGTTTCACGTCTTTCAGGAAGCAGAGGGGAGCAACCAGGGACAATGTTCTGTAACCTGATACGGTCGTTTTTGCATTGAAGCTACTACTTCTTAATTAGATTTAGTCTCAGGGTGTTTCCTTATACTTTTTGTTGTAATTGTTGTTACTTAATCCCTATTTTGTTCATTGTTGATTGTTAATTCAATCTTACAATGTTCTTCGCATTTATATCCCGGTGTCAGTGTTGTTCCTTGTCCCTGAATATTCCATCTGAAGCTTTAAAGGAGCTATATCATGCAAAATCGACTTTTTGGAGTTTTTAACCATGTTGTTATGCTATTTCCTTTTCAAAAACACCCCCAGAGCGGTTTTTGGCTTCATTCACGCAGTTCTCTGCCATCCTCCTGAATCCTGCTCTCTGAGCAGCTGCTCTCTGAGCAGTCTTCTGGTAAACCACTGAGTTGTTCAGTTGTGTTGTCAGAAAGGAACGGAAGTGCTCGACGTCTGTAATGTAATGCCTTACGGCCTGATTTTAATTTATAAAACAGCTTTTTTCATTATTACTGTCGTAAGAAAAAAAAAAAAAAAAGAGGAAGTGCCTGACGCGTCCGCGCTGCCCCTGCAAGGAAAACAAACGCACCCCCGACCTCTGAGCGTCTGAACAGAGGCCATGTTTGCACCGAAAGTTGTGAAGAAGGAGCTCTTTCTAACCTACTCTGGACACCTGTTCTTTTTTCTTACCCAACGATAATGTCACGGAGAAAAGCGCGTTTGGCTGCGAGGACAGGACTTTATTCAACCTTCCTAAAGAAGAGGCCACTCGCCAGAAGTTGGAATTTCTCTCCGGGATTCAGCGACTATCAGCCAAAATAGTGTTTGTCTGTGACCGTCACTGATGGATGTTTGATGAACCTTGGCCAGAATCAAAGTGGATTAACTTTATAACCAACACGAGTGTCATAATGGAAACATCAGAGCTGTGAGTCAATCAAAATGCGTCTCCATTTATGAAGCTGTGTTGCAAATGTCAACTCGTTATAACTGCATCATGAAGTAACTTTACTTTTTGCTGTGGTATTTATATTTCTACTACTGCTAAAGTTGTATGAGCGGAGAGAGGGGGCGGAGTTAACTGAATTGAACTGTTTTGTCTTCCGGGTTGGAAAAATACCTGCAGAAAATACTTATATTTATCACAAAAATTAGTGCTCCATAGTGGTAGAGGTACAGTATATCATAATAATGCCTATACTTTACTTTGGAATGGCATGATACAGATCCTTTAACAGACTCCGTACAAAAATCTGTTTGAAAATGGCGAAAAACCTGGGAACGAATAGTAGCTTTGGGCCACCCTGTATTTGCATAAGTTAAAGTTTTAGGGAAATGAATACTTTCTGAGCCCACTGCGCACCCACATTCAGCACCCGAGCTAAACTAGACCAAGACCAACCTATAATTAGTCCTCGTTCCATTACAGAGCGCTGATACGTGCAGGCGCGGGCCACCTATGGAGAAACACTGATCGCCTGGTCTTATTCAGCCTCCACTTGCCCTACATTAGTCTCTATGGAAATGTACAGTGCGCTAACGTGCGTCACAATCGGAAATAAATTGAATTAACACGCCAGGGGACGAGCGAGGAGGACGGGCGAGCGCCGACCGGCCCGGGTGCAGTCCTTGTAGCTGCCTGTCAACACATCTTTGAGAGACGTCTTGCCGTGGGATTTGAGCGGCTGTGGGAGGTGTTAAAGGGACATTATGATACTTGTCAACATTTTTTTCTTTTTTTTACTGCTCGTGTCCCATCTGAGCCCAAAGATATGAAGTAAAGATGTTCAAATTACTAAAGCGATAAGAAGCTTTAAAACTTGGAACAATTTGAATCAACTTTTTGGAAGTTTTACCCACACCATGACTTAGTTTCCTTGTCGAAAACACGCAGTAAATCCTTTTTGACTTTTGTCTCGTCTTCACCTCGGATCTTTTATCTTTACTTTCTGCAAACAAAGCCTCAGTTCCGTTCTTCCCACGTGCTCTATTGAGACGCAATTCTGCAGGATTATAGCGCAGCATGTCGCCCTGGGGAAATTGTTTAAAAAGCCCCATTTCGACAGGATTGGCACAGGACGTTTGCGTTTCAAGCGCCTTTAGGAGAATGCGGTCTAAAGCCGGTATGACATTGACCGACAGGCGGCGCTGTGGGGCTACGTTCATGCCCAGTAATGCAGAGTGAGAACTACTTCCTGCTTTTCGCCAAGCTATTTATATTAATGTCACCTCTCTGACCCTCTATACAGCTCATAAGCCAATGCTAAGGATTTTAGAAATGGTAGATAGTTAGGCCGAGCGCCATCAGGGCTGGCGAAGGGGCTCTTGTAATCGTATAGAGTGCGCGGAGCGAAGCGGAGCGCACTCCCCCAAAGTGCGCGGAGCGCACAAAACGAGTGCGAAGCGCTCGCCTCCTCTCAAACATGCACTAACGCACTCCTCTCCTCGTGCACGTTCCGTGCACGTGCACATGTATCAGAAAACTAACATTGGGGGAGTGTGCTCCGCTTCGCTCCGCGCACCGTCCAATTACAAAGTGCGAACAAAACGCACAAAACAAGCGCGAAGCACTCCCCTTCTCTCAAACACTCACTAACACACTCCTCTTGTCGTGCACGTCCTGTGCACATACATATATAATGCAAAAATCAACATTGTAATTGTACAGAGCCCATAAAAGTCAATGGGCGACTAAGAGCCCTGGGTCACTGACGGCACGAAGTGCCCGTCAGTGACCCAGGACCTCTACCATGAGGTAGGAATGCGCGAGCGCTTTCCGAAAATATATAGTTTATGGTACCCGCGTAAGCGGGAACATTGTTTCGTATGGGAATATTATTCTTTCTTTCTTTTTTCTTTCTTTCTTTCTTTCTTTCTTTCTTTCTTTCTTTCTTTCTTTCTTTCGTTCGCACCGTCGCAATTTTCACCCAGTGAACATCGACGAAAAGTCACAGATTTTGGCCCAAAATTCAAACTCGATCCGACGTAACTTTTGACTATTTCCAAATTTTGAGTTTCAAAATAGTGGCGCGGTAGCGCCACCTCAGTTTTTTTTTAACATTGCGAGATAGGACTTGGCCAAAATGAAGTTTGTCGTAGAATCATAAAAATCGGTACAGACGTGCATCATGACAAGTTGAGCAAAAAATATTATTACGGCAACGCCGTCCGCCATATTGGGTGTCGGCCATTTTGGATGAAACCCGCGAAGCGGGACTCCGCCTTTATTTTTCACTTTGTACAAAATCTATCTCCTCTTAGAGCGTTTATCGGAACGAGCTTATTTTAGGTGGAAAATAATCTTGAGAAGTAGAACTTTAAAAGTTATCCAAATTACGTTTCTACGTTTTACGTTTTTTATGCGGCGAAGCCGCAAACTGTACGAAGTATTTTTTGATTTTTCGCAAACAAAAATGGCTCCCATTCGCACATATGAAGTCCGATTTCGTTCATTTTGTTATCAGTTGTTAAAGTCACAGTCCTAAACACTTTCATTTGGCAAAATTCAAATTGGGCGCGATAGCGCCCCCTATAGGAATTATATGGAGAGTACAAATTTTAGTTTTACGAAAATTTAAATAATTTGGCACAAAATTCTATTTGGTCGTTCCGATCAGAAAAGTCAATCACACCCATGCCATATTTTTCACGGTGTTGCCGTAGCGATGACCAGAACGTCCCATTTTATTCTGATGGAAAAATGTTAAACTCCATAATTCAGCAAGAAGTGAGGAACCAAAGGTTATCCAACGTACTTGGATAACCTTTGTGGATGTTCTGCGGCGCAGCCGCAGCCCTAAGTAAAATGTAAAAATATGCTTCAGTTTGCAGATATAGTGTGATACAAATTCATACTAATTTTTCTCTGTATAATGTCAAAATTGAGCGCGGAGTGCGCGTTAGTGCATTCCAAAAATCCTAAAACTAAGACCCTTGGGAAAAAAGTTAAAAACAAACATAAAGGCAGTAGCAATACCATAATTTTAGATTGAGGGAGACAAAAGGGCGCGAAGCGCCCCCTTGCTTTAGGCAGGGCGGTCGGCGAGGGCCGATAATCGCCGCTTGCGCCTACATGTATATTTATTAATTGTTTCCATACAAGTGATGCATCGTCTCAACAGACTCCCAGAGCGGAAACAGCTAAACGCCGTCCTTCCCTCGCTCTTGCTGATGCTGAAAGGTTGCCTCACGCCTTTATCTCTTCCAGGCTGGACTATTGCAATGCACTCGTCATCTCTGGCAAGTATTAGCAAAAAGCTACAGTTCATTCAGAACAGTGCTGCCAGTGGGTTCCAATCCAACAACGTATCCACTACAAAATCTGCCTCCTCATTCACCAATGCATTCATGGATCTCTGCACCTCATCACCATCACGATGCCTCCGAAGCTCCAACAGCTCTCGCTTCCACTGCCCTAGGACTGTGCTGAAAGCCATAGGAGACAGGGCTTTTCAGTCATCGGCTCCCAGGCACTGGAACACTCTCCCTGATCACCTCAGGGCTCCACAGTCTGGGGAGTGTTTTAAGAAACATTTGAAAACTCATTTATTTAAGTAATGTTTTTAGCCTTTTTATTCTATTTGATTGTTCTCTGTTTTTGTTTTTTACTGTTCTCACTCTCTGTAGGACTTTGAGATCTGTGTACAAATGTAAAGTGTATTACAAATTAAATTTAGTAGTAGTAGTAGTAGTAGTAGTAGTAGTAGTAGTAGTGGTGGTGGTGGTGGTGGTGGTGGTGGTAGTAGTGGTGGTAGTAGTGGTGGTAGTGGTAGTAGTAGTAGTAGTAGTAGTAGTAGTAGTATTTATTATTATCATTATTGCTAATAAGCTAGCTTCATTTTGTTATACATTTAGCTCAACATTAAAGGCCCTGTACCTGATTTTTTTTTTTAATGGAAAACGACCCAAATTTAAAATGTTAGTTGTGTCCAAACTCATTCCTTATAGCATTACTAGAAAAATATCCAGTATAGTGCTTTTAGGTTGCCATTCTCACAGAATACAACACTGATCGCAGTTAAAACACACTAATAATAAGAGTCGCAAATGCAAAATTCCAAACTCTTGTAGCTGTTGCTCCTTAACTTCTGTCTGACGGTCTAAAGTGAAAGTTAACATACGCACATGGCACAGCGGATTCTTACTTTCACTTCTGTATGGATTGAGCCGAGAGGCCGATGAGAGCTGGGCTATATTAAAGTCTATTTTATAAATCAGTATAGGAAAACATTTGCATATGTTGCAATATGTTGCTGTTGTTCAATGTAAAAGACATAGTATAGAATATTTATATAAGTATTTTGTTGTAGGTGAGCGCTCTGCCCCAGCTAATGGTCAGATTTTGCATATATAGGTGTAGGGCTGTGGCTGCCACATGCATATGAATGTCCTTGGCCACTCCTATAGCGACCCAGACCTCTTTGCCCTAAAGACACTTGAAACACAAACTTGTGTCTCATGTGAACTGAACTGGTCCGGTCCAGTTAGATGTTGAAGTTAGAATAGTGTAGAATTATTATTGAAATATTGTGATGTGTGCCGCATGAAGCCTGAGGGATAAACAAATTGGTCTGAGGACTGCTTTTAGCCCCAGGCTGCACTTGTGGCACCCACGCCCTATACAGCATCTGCTCATATTTCTCACATCTTCAGCCGCTGCTGTATCCCACAAAGGAAATGACCCTATTTGGATTACAGCGTCATCCTGGTGGGGTACTAAATGTGTCAGTATTTATCAATGAAACCGCACTGTTGTTGTTATTTTTGGTGTATTTTTCACTCTGACATGAAAAATAAGATTTTAGGGATAAAACTAAAAACTATCTAAACATCTCAACACTGACCACTGCATGAAAAATATAAGTTTTCACCAGCCACTATGTATGGGGGAAATACAGTATAACAAGTTCATGTTTGTGTTGCAATAAGGAGACTATAGTATATTATCTGTAATTAATCAGAAGAAAAAGCATGTCTAGTGTTTCTGAAATAGTGTGGAGCTGAATCCTTTACAGTGAACAGGCTAATACCGCGTTACCAGGGTTGCTTTGAGTGAGCCTCGTGAAGCGCTCAGATTAGGATGTCAAGCCGTGTCAGTGGATGGGAGCAGAGCTGTCAGACACTTTGTCCCCCCCCCCACTTTCCCTCTCCTCTAAAATTAGACTGAAGAGGCTCATCGGCGCAGGATTCAAGAGATTTCGCGAGGAGATAAAAGATTCGGCTGTCAGCGCAGTTGTTTTCTTGGCGCTGTTGGACGAGAGCCCCGTGATTTTCCTACGCCGGGATGGGGGTAATTAAATGACAGGCAGCACGGGGCGCACGCAAGCACTCATCTCCATCTGCTTCTCCGACTGTGCTGCTCCGATGATCCCCCCCCCTGCTGGGGACCGCGTGTCGTGCTGGGGAAAAGCCACAAAGCACATCAGTACCTGCTGGGTGCTATGTACACAAGGTTGAGTGCCAGGTGGAGCGGTACTTTGTAAATGACACTGTCACTTCAACGAAGCAGAATGAGATGCTGAAGTTTGGGCTAGAGGACGACCGATATGAGTTTCTCTAAGGCCGATGCCGATTTTGGGGGATTTTGATTGGCCAAAGCCGATATACACCGCTGAAATTTTTGGCCGGTTTTACATGTCTCGTCTATTGCGGGAGGGCTCATTTTAAAGCCCTGACTGAGCTTTTTCCAATGCAACGGGAAGTCTCTAGCCTGGCCTTAGCCATCCGTAAACTCCGGTCAATTATAATTTCCCTACATGTACGCCTGGGTCTGATCTCAGTGGCTGCGTTTCATCGGTTGAATTTCAACCTACCATTCAGCGAGTGGAGGAGGCGGGTGTTGTACAGTAGGTGACGTCGGTTGTAGTTCGGCAATGGCGGTGGATACGAAAGTAATGGAAGCTCTTCAATCCGTTCTGGCTCGGCTCCCAAATATCTAGGAATTAAAATTGAAGCCTTGGAATGCGCAAGCAATGCTCTCAAGAGTTATGAAAGCTGCTTCACTCAACACGGGTGCATTACATATGTCACGACCAAACGCTAGTGAAAATCAGATCAAGTCGTTTCAAAGGAGTTCACCCGTCCCACCTGTTAACAGAGCTCAATTGTGAAAATCCAGACCCTCTGTACGAAACGAAACGAGTATGAGGGTATGGCATAACCAGGCTAGGAAGTCTCTATAACTGTACTGTAAATCTATCGGTCAACCTCTAGTTTGGACTGATGCTTTGGATTTTACGATTGTGTCCAACGACACTGTGCTCGACGAGATCGGCAGACGAAGCACGGAGGATGTTTTAATATTTCAGGAGACTACAAGGCTGTGTACGAGGTGGCATCCATCACTGGGAAATCACGGATAACTTGATATTAACGCTCCCAGGGTTAAACCCATGCTGGAGATGACGCTCTATTGGTTAAAATATTGCTACAAAGATTCAGATGTTAGGTTGAGCTGTGTGTGGCTACAGGAAATGTGATAGAGATGTATCTAACCCTCGATATATCTGGGCTCTCCTCGAACACGGCTGGTTGTGGCCTATTTAGCCATCTATTTTGAAAGTGCTTAGTGTGTTGCCAAACCAAGTCAGATAAAAAGCGAACCACCCTAGCCATAGCTGTCAAGTCTCCCATTTTTGGCCGAGAAACTACCATATTTTACTCTTCTTTTCCGCCGTCCTCCCGTATTAGTAACTCGGAAACCCAGGGGAGAAAAGAAAAAGCTCGGGGAGAACCACAGAAGGAAAGATCCACTCTCATGGATGGACAGGCTATAGATAGACCCAGGGCTGATGGGAGTCTCTCAGCAGACAGGGCCAAGACTGTGGAAGAACGTCCACTTGTTGGTGGAGCTTCAGTTCTGATTGTCCAGTCCGTGTTGGATGGGGGTTCCTCCGCGGATAGGGCTGAAGACTCCTGTATTATAACAAACTAAAAACACATTCCTCTGCCTATCCAAACTGAACTTTGTCACGAGCATCGCGAGAACTGCCACCTGCAGTAGCCTGAGTGGCAGTTGTCACGAGGTTAGCAACGGTCAAGTCTCTCGTTTTGGGAAACTACCGTATTTTATCCCTCTTGGAGCTTGGTTTGGGTGGTGGGACGGCTCGCAGCAGGCGTAGGAACATTTCCAATATTCCCAAATCCAAAAGTTGACAGGTACGGCGCTAACTGCCCACAAACTACCAAGACCTTTTGAAACTGTCTCTCAGAAGGTTTGTCAGTCCAGACCAAAAGCTGCAGGCCTCGATTCACAGCTCAGATTTTAGCCATAAGTTCTAACATCTCAAAGTGTTGGACTCATTCGATCAACTATCAACTTCTATCTGGGTTCACGGGCAGGTAGTGTTCATGAGAAATGTACTAAAGATTGAAAGTGGACCGGCAAATTCTCTCCACCTCAACCTTGTAACATCTTTGGAATGTTGGAACATCAAATGCTTGTGTCCAGTGCATATTAAAGTAGCACTGACTCCTCTGTTTCCCTCTGTCCCGGGGCACTGAGCCGGTCCTGAACAGTTGGGGCTGGCAGCACATAAAGAGAACAGCCCTCCCACACAACAGGCCTCCTCTGCAGTCTCTGAGCTAATGCGCAGACCACAAGACACAAACACGAAGTAAAAGGGCTGACTGAAGCTGGAAAAAGTTTGATTAAACACTTTTAGATCATTTCCCCCCTTAACATCTTAGTTTTTTTTAGGTCAGAGTAAGAAATAGACCAAACCTCCCTCTTTATGATGCAAATTGTACAACGTTTTATCGATCCTCGCGCTGCCGGAGCATGTTTCGGAAATCATTACAACTTTGCTGCGCTCCCTTGTCTTTCCCACGCGTATTCATTCACAAATATCGACATGTTCAGATGACTCTGTAATCCAAGTATGGTCATTTCCTCTTTGGGAGGCAGCAGCGGCAAGAAAAGCAACGATACACACGCACACCACAAAACTTTACATCCTGTTTTCTCACAATTAGGTTTACATTACATTCTTGCAACAGCGTTGCCACTTTAGCGCATGTTGTACTTAAAAAAATAATAATAATAAATATATATATATATATATATTCCTAAGAAGCCAGCTCAATGGCAAGAACAAATCCCGGGCAATAAACAGCTACGCCCTGCCAGTAATCAGATACCCTGCAGGAATAATAAGCTGGCCAAAGGATGAGATACAGACCACAGATGTTAAGACACGAAAGCTCCTAACCATGCATGGAGGGTTCCACCCAAAATTCAGCACCCTGAGACTGTACACTAGCCGTAAGGAAGGAGGCCGAGGACTAGTGAGTGTGAGAGCCACTATCCAGGATGAAACATCCAAGATCCACAAGTACATCAAGGACAAGGCTCCAACAGATGACGTGCTCAGTGAATGTCTCAGACAATGGGGAACAGAAGATGAGGTGCTGGAGGTTCCGTCATGGGAGGACAAGCCCCTACACGGGACGTACCACCGAAACATAACTGAAGTGGTGGATATCAAAAATCCTACCAATGGCTAGACAGAGCTGGCCTGAAGGACAGCACAGAGGCACTCATCATGGCTGCACAGGAGCAGGCCTGGAGCACCAGAGCAATAGAGGCCCAGATCTATCACACCAGACAAGACCCCAGGTGTAGACTGTGCAAAGAGGCCAATGAGACAATCCAGCACATAACTGCAGGATGTAAGATGCTGGCAGGGAAAGCTTACATGGAGCGCCATAACCAAGTGGCTGGCATAGTGTACAGGAACATCTGTGCAGAGTATGGGCTGGAAACCCCAAGGTCAAAGTGGGAAACACCTCCAAAGGTGGTAGAGAATGACCGAGCCAAGATCCTGTGGGACTTCCAGATACAGACGGACAGAATGGTAATGGCGAACCAACCGGACATTGTTGTGGTGGACAAAGAGCAGAGGAAAGCCGTGGTGGTTGACATAGCAATACCAAGCGACTTCAACATCAGGAAAAAGGAACACGAGAAACTAGAGAAATACCAGGGCTCAGAGAAGAGCTAGAGAAGGCTTGGAGAGTGAAGGCATCAGTGGTGCCCATGGTCGTTGGGGCACTCGGGGCAGTGACCCCCAAACTGGAGGAGTGGCTCCAACAGATCCCAGGAAATACATCAGACATCTCGGTCCAGAAAAGTGCAGTTCTAGGAACAGCAAAGATACTGCGCAGAACCCTCAAGCTCCCAGGCCTCTGGTAGAGGACCCGAGCTTGGAGGAAAAAGAGACCGCCCGCGGAGGGTGAGGAAGAGTTTTCTTTTTTTAAATATATATATATATATATATATATATATATATATATATATTACTGCTGCCTATGGAGAGAGGTATTTTAACAAATTTTAGTATATACATATTTTTTTAATGTAATTGTATCGATTGATTTGTTTATTGATTTTGATTGTGTTTTTAATGCTTTTTATTGTGTTTTAAAGGTTTTTATTGTATTTTTTATTGTGTTTGGTGTTGCTGTGAGGCACATTGAGTTGTCATGTACATGAAATGTGCCATACAAATAAACTTGCCTTGCCATTTTGGCAACTTTTTAAATAATATTTCTTATTTTTACATGAAAACATAACAATAGAAAACTTGCAATACATTTTTCCCCCTCAACATCACAACATATCACCAAATCAATATATTTTAATGTAATTGATTTTAGTCAAGTTTTAGTCGACTAAATACTACTTATAATAGTCATTATAATCATATTTAATTATGGTTCTCTGCTTCATGTTTGTTCTGCACATGAACAAAGCACGAACCTGTTCTTTTGGCAGTGGATTTAAATAATGAGGCTCTTTCAAGTGTTTGAATGATTTTAGTCTCTTCTTTTCATTTTCATTTAGTCATAGTTTTAGTTCCACAAACAACTTTGACTAAAATATGACAAACTATTTTAGTCGACGAAATTAACACTGAGTTAGCAAAAGTTTCAAATTGATAATCTCCAACGTATTACTTTTCGTGCTCGTCTGTAACATGGTCCACGTCTGTGTTTTTGTCCAACATTGGCGCACCACCCTCTGCTGGCTAATGTAATTACTACACCCTGTGAACAGCGATCCACTGATAAACTGAGCTGAGTAGATAAGCATCAACGAGAAATAAACCTAACAGAAAGGAGAACATGCAAACTCCACCGAGCCCAGTACCTGTGCCTGCGCTCCGGTGATCATCAGGTAGTAGAGCTTGCTGAGGATGCTCTGCTGCAGCTGGTCCCAGGAAATGGCCCGGTCCTCCCTCATCAGAAACGGGGGCCCAAACCTTAGACAATGACACAGGATATTAAATCGACCTCATATTGTATTCATATCCTCGGCTTACACAGGCACCTACCGCCCGCCATTATACCCCGGCTAATTATTTAATATGACAGTCGGGTCAGCAGTAGAATTCTAATCACACTGAAGGCCAAAGGGACAATGCTGAGCCCCCATACAATACGAACGGTAGATGACATGGCCGCTTCGTAATTACACACATTTAATTGAGGTCGGCCCGTATTTAAAAATGCCAGATACTGTCCGTAAAGTCGCACGTGCGGTGGAATCATAAGAGTGGGGATGCGTTCGAGGCCAGGTGTTTTTTTTTTCTTTTCTTTCAGTGTGTTCAAGCGGACAAGCAGTACTGGTTAGGGTGACCAGAAAACAATAGAAACAATGGAAACCGTGGAGTCCCAATGAAATGTAGCACCGCAGTGAGCTCCAACATGTTCTCTCCTCTGCTGCAGGTCCCATAGATGCAGACGGCAACGGGTCATAAAAGGGGGCGTGGCCTAGCCCAGGGGGAAGAAAACCTCTCCTGGGAATGACAATTCCCAGGAATGCTTTTAGCCGATTTCTGGTGAACTATTACCGTGTTTATCACGCCAAAATCGGGTCCATGTGGATGTTTTTTTGCAGCAAATTGTTTGGTAGAAGCAGAAAAAAAACGGCACTTGTAGCTAACGTTGACATATGTAGCATGAAGCTAACGTAGATTCCTTGTTAGCGTTGTCCATTTTTTAAGCATTTTTGCGCTGTTGAACCACTTCACTCCTCTCTATGTCTCTTGTATCTTGTATCTCTTGTATGTATCTTTTCATTTAGTCAGTATTTGTTTAAGTAATGGTCTAGAAATGGGAGAAAGTTCAGTTTTTCCCCCGTCTTTGTAACCATATGTGGGCAATTCCAAAGATGCCGTCTGTATCTATTCTGCCCTGCCTTGATGTTTGCGGCGATTCATGTTTTATGTTGCAGAAATGGCGTGCCGTGCCCATGTGGGTCCGTAGACCAGGGCGCGGGGCGGAGCGTTGCTGTTAAGGGGCAAGAATCATTTTGAGGACAATTTGGACAAGGTTCGGGAGGCTGAACAAAAGCATTGATTGAATCAGGACAATCCCGAATTTCTCGAGACATCTGGTCACCCTAACTGTAGCGGAATTGAGGCTTAAAATAACCTTTCACATTTCTAGTGTTGATTTTTTAATGTTTATGATTTGTAATAAAGTCTTTGTAATCATAAGACAGTAATGAGTGGGAGACTGGGTGGGTCATGTTTGCAAATTGACCAGGAAAAAGGGATCATGGTGGGGAATAAAGGTCCATTTGCGTGTTTCCTTTAAGACAGCGGGATTATTTGGTTGATTTTCGAATCCAATTACAAACTGTAATGTTCAACAAGTGTGGATTTTCTGTTTGGTTGTTTGGTTCAGAAACAGCGAATCGCCCATATGTGCCCTCCATCTGGACTAAGGACATCTCGTTGTTTTTCTCAGATTGTTGCACCAGATTATTTCGCACTCTGAGACGGAGCAAATGTTTCCGTTTGATTTGCATTGGGATTTCTCACATTAAACACCAAAAGGAAAAAGCCGAAATGATGAAACAAATCATAATTAGTGATTAGGTCCTCGTTCTTCATGTGCCACACCAATAATCTGCCTCATTTTTCTGGACCTTCATCTCTATTATAGCCAGAGAATGTGATCTGAAACCCATTACCAGGCCTTGAAATTGTACATTTTACAACTTAAAAGAATGGAAAAATTGACAGATAATTACTGCTCTTATGCTTGGAACACCCTCTGCTGGCATCAGAGGCATTACTAGGACTGGGCGATATGGACCAAAAGTCATATCCCGATATATTTTGGTTGAATATTGATATACGATATATATCCCGATATTTTTTCCACAAAGTGAGAGCCGTGACATGAAATGTTTGAGTCAAAGCCAAATACGAGTAGTTTTATTGAAAACTCAATATATAATGTAAACATAAACACTGTATAACAAAGCTCCGCAAGACGCACATTTAAATAAATAAAAAACATCTTAATAAAAATAGCCTAGAAAATAAAATAGGGCAGCATTTATATGAGAAAACAAAATAAAGTGCTCAGTTTAAGATAAAATCCTATTGAGATTACCTGTTTCGTTTTGTTAACTTAATAGCTTATCTGAATTTGAAATAACCCGATATACGTGATATGGTCTAATTCCATATCTCATTTAAAAATATATCGATATATCTTAAATATCGATATATCGCCCAGCCCTAGGCATTACACATGATAAAATAATATAAAAAACAAATTTTTGGCTAATGGCATGCCAGCAATTGGTGTTTTGCTGTATTAAATGTAGTGTAAGCGCAGAACAAATTTGGTAATGATTTATGGACTTTAAAAAACTATAGAGTCCTGGTTCTATCTATTATGCAACAAAGTCCAGGAAGTACTGATCGGAGCGCATCGGCAGTAGAAGAAGAAACAACAACATAAAAATAAAAATATTAATCCACGTTACTTTTTTGACGATTTAACGCTATAACACAATGAAAAGCTCAAAGAGAATCGATTTTGCAAGATCTGTCATCTATCATCGATTACATTTCCATAGAAAAACCCCTCCCTCTCACCTGACCACCTGCTGCCCCGCCCCGGCTGCGTTGCACACCAGCAGCAGGATCTTGAGCGGGCGCCCTGGGGCAGGAACTCCGTGGACTGCGCCCCCGACGCCGCCAACCTGGGCCCTTCGAGACCGGAGCCGTACGGCGAGGACGGCAGGCTGTGGTGGTACCCTGGAAACAAAAAACAAAAAAAAACATTTCATCTCAGTTCAGCCAAGAAGACTATTTTGCTACTTCTTCTGACCCTCCTTGTCAGCCGTATGATGATCAGTGTGGCTGTAGTGAAGCTATGGCAAGTGAGAGGTGAGGAAAGCATGTCCTGGATACGTAGGTCCTCAGGGGGAGCTTTTTAGCAGCTGTCGCCGCACTGCTAAGAATAGCTAAAGATTCGAAGATTGCTCAAATATGCGCTGGTGCCTCGAAACGCAGCTCCTATTTTTGATTAGACAACAACATTCTAACACACTATAAAACTAATACAAAGTTGATTTTGTGTAATACCGCCCCTTTATATGTTTTGCTTTGACAGGAATGAATTTGACAGAACTTGACCACAGCACATCTTTTTACCAATGAATGGAAGTTTTAGTTAATTGTTTTATATCAATGGCTGCATCTCGAGGTCTGGGCGAACTTGGAGGATCAATGAAAAGTCCAAGGGATACATCAGAAGGTATTTATGAATTATTACTATTATTTTTTAATCTTTATTTAAAGGTGCATTATGCAACTTTTTATGTGAAAAATAAAGGAATGTTTTTTTATATAATATATTTTGTAATAATACGGGACATTTATGGGATAAACTAATACGCGAAGACGGCGGGAAAGAGGGTCGAAATACGGTAGTTTCCCGACAAAAACGGGACACTTGACTATGCTGTATGAGTGGTCAGCATGGCGCCAGGATTAATTACTTAGAAGGTTTTCACTGCTCTCACCAAAAAACCTATAAAATACGCACAAATATCAATATTTCTTTCCCACATAAAAAGTTGCATAATGCACCTTTAATTAACCAGGAAAGTACCGCTGTTATTTAGAATCTCTGTATTGGGGAGTCCTGGCCGCAATTTTCCTTTTTTGCATATTGGCACTGTTGAATATTTCTATATATGTTTTTGTCATAATAGGCTTTAATGATTATATGAAACTGTGTTGATTGTAATCTGTGCTGTTGGGGTTGATTTGAATTGGGCTGACATTTTGCTGTATCGTTGTTGTCTTTATTCTGATATCCACTGGGGGCAGTGTGTTGTAATGCGGAGTCAGATCGTGCAGAAGAAGAGTATTCTAAAGGCACTGATTGGTTCTTTGACAAGGAGACGCCTACTTCCTGTGTTTATAAAAGGCCAATCCACGGGCCCTCCTCCCTCTCTCTCTCCCCCTCCTGGCTGCCTGGTCAACATGTCCAGATGTACCTCTCTGTGCTTAGATTGTAATCTTAGGGAATAAACAATGATTTTGATTTTAATAGAACAAGCCTACGTATTCTTTTTCATCCATTTTTTGAACACAATAGCACCCTGATTGGTCAGATTTGTGCTCATGCCTGCAAGACCCCTTTTGTAAACGTCACCTAAAGGTGCCGAGAGGTGACCCAAATACCCACAAACCTCTTTTCACGCACACACACACAGGATAAAAATTCGCCTATCGATCACATTTCCTCCCATTCTCGAATCTGTACACAACCCACACACTTGTAATCTGCAAACATCATCGCTTTGCCCACACACTTGTTGGTCCCAGACTGATTCACACACACCGCAGGAAGCTGCAAAGACTCCCCGCGCTCTCGCTGTAGAGCAGAACATGTCTCACCATGATCCAGGCTCGTCTCCAACATAATCAAACACCTCTGCCCTCTGGAGACGTCCACCGACACACTTTGTAATAGCTCAACAATGGTGGATGGGGGGGATGAATGCTCGGTTTTTGGACACACAAGGTCGACTTGACTTTTACTTTTGCTCTGACTGCGGGGCCAATAAAGCTCTTGGCACAAATCTACACTATTACCTCCGACTTTATGAGGTACAACTGCGCAACCCTGCATTCAGCTTATTCTGCTGGAGACATGAGACCTCAGAGGTACACTGGGGACTTGTGGACTCGTCTGACCTGTACAGAAGGCCGGCTGTTGATTGCTGGTTTCTTTGAAGCAGAACTTTGCAATTTCATTTGTTCACAGTCATTGATATCATGAAATCCTTTTGGCGGATACATTTGCTCCAATCTTTGTTGAGCTTTCATGAACGTAATTGATTACTACAAACCTTATGAGATGGCTTAAAAAAAAAACATCTTAGTTTTAATGTGAGAGTGAAAACCAGACCATACTCACCCTTTAAGATGCTTGTTTTTTTGAAATTTTTATTACATCATGACGCTGTCTTGTCTTTACCACACATATTCACCAATATTGACATGTTCCACGTGTAGCACAAAAGAAGACCACGGTGACGTTGTAATCCAAATATGGTCATTTCCTTTCTGCGAGACAGCAGTGGCTAAAAAGACAGCGATATATACAGGCGCATGTGCAGACACTGCAAAACTTCAGGCTTGTTTTCTCAAATGGTGTTCATTAACATCTCCACTTTAGGAGCACATATATAGAGTTTGGAATGGAATGTTATGAATTCACTGTTACCAAGGAGTTCCGCCATGTTTGTGGATACTAGAAAACATTTTTCCGTAGACTAACATTAGCTGAAAACAGTATACAAAGTGGAGAAAAACAACTGCATTAGCTGCCGAGTCACTGCTGGTAAACACATCTAACACACTGGTGTGTTACAATATTAACATTGGTTTATAATTGCTGCAAATCCCATAATATTTATCGATATGATATCACAATACTGAACTCTACAGACTCCAAAGATTTTTACTGGGGGATTTATTTTAATTTTTTTGTATATCGAATCCCTGTTGAACCACTGAGGCAAAAGGCAAAATTTGAATTTTTACACATTTGTTCACTAATAACAAGCTTATTCAAAAATTAAAAGAGATTTTTAAAAACATCTTTGTGTCTAAAGTATCAACAGAGCATTTACATTTAAATTTAAACCTTTACAATACATTTTTTGGTCATATTATGTCAGTAATCTACAGCAAAAGATACCTCAAAATATATATATATTTCTTTTTCCTCCCCTTCCCTATTCACCTGCAGTATCTTGCCTTAATAGGAGCATATTTGGCATAACGGACCTTTATGAATTTAACCATGGCACAGTAAGTAAGTAAGAAAACTGGTGTGATACATTTATAATCATGACTTCTGTAATTGTATGAACAGTGGTTACTTTACCACTAGGATGAGCTCAACACTACAGCCTTAATAAGACTGCGTGCGCTAACTGGCCCCCGCGGTGAAGTTCGTAAATGCGGCTAATATCTAGGCCGTCTTTATGGATCTTTTATTAAGGGTCTCTGGGGCCAGAGCAGTTAGCATCGGCCGCTACAGATCACATTAGCAACTGGAGGAAGGCAGTCTAAAGGAGCACAGAGCCATACAATCAGGGCAGAACCTTCTAACACAATCGTTTTACAGTTCTTTCATTGATATTTCACTCTTGTAAATGACAATAAGGAGTGAAAGACAGGGCGGGTCAGAATTTCAAATTGACCTGGAGCGCTCTCTGCAGGCAGTAGTGGGAGTGACACATCATGTAAAGGGAAATGCAAGCTTTCAATTTAAGCTAGCGTGATGCTAGCAAATGGATGGTGCTGTGATGAACACACTAAGGCGCGGAACGGTTTCAGTGATGGATTATTGCCTTTGAAATGGTGCAGTACATTTTGTGTTTCCTCTATGATGCAACAAAATCAAAGTGCTTAAGGAGTAGAAGAAGAAACGGCCAAACTGGACAGGATTACTCAAAACTGCATGGATGAAGTGAAATGTTTCTCTAGGTGTAAAGGAACAACTAATATGGTTTTGCATGTTATGGGTCCTATGGGAGAGAGTATTATGCTTTTTGCACATCATTATCAGTATATTATATTTTGTTGACCTAAAACAGCCGAAACAAAATACCCACTAGTTTCATAACTTTTTAAGTGATCTCACCGTAAGCCCCTCCAACCCCACTCCTCTCGTTCCTTCGCTGTGCAACTGTTTCAATGAAAGACAAAAACAATGTAGAAAATATACATTAAAGGATAAAGCTTAGCATTGCGAAACGCAAATCTTTTTCTGATGAGAGAACTACATTGCAACATGGTAAAACGCTCTAAAAAGTCACAATTTTCTTCACTTTATATAGGCTGTGACATACATGCGCTACAATACTGTACCAATGGGCCACGAGCAAGTCAGAGTTCTATGGAATTGTTCCGAGGAACATAAAATTCCATCTATTTTTTGTACTTTTCTTTATACATCACCATTTCTTTGACGTAAAATCATAATCAATCTTAGCTACAGACATGATCCCATATTGAAAACTTGTCATATACACTGTATTAAAGGGAGCATACATTTCTCAGACTTTTGGTCAGTAGTTTTCAATACTTTTGACCTAGTGCAAAATCCCATGTCGCGCCCTATTTCCTTAATGTTCTTAGCCGTCCCTGGACTATGTGCTCCCATTTATTAGTTAGTTTTTAGTTAATATAAATGAAAATTCTTCAGAGCTTGTAGAAAACTTTAATGTTGATCTAAATTTACCGAACGCCTTCTACTAAAATAAATTGCGCCTCACTCGGGGGATGCTCGGAATCCCAATGAAGCACTAAGTTTGGAGTAGTGTCCGCAGCAACCAGACAGTGGTGGGCCGGCTGTCTGGGCTGCACACTAAAGGGATTACCACAGAACAGCCATACTTTTTTTTTTTAGGAAGGACAAAAGAGGCCAGAAGACGCAACAGCAACAACTCTGCGGGGTGATGTGATTCAGCGCTCACAGGCGAGGCATACATCTTCCTCGCCAAGAGCCAAGGCTCCCCGCCGCAAGACGGATTCCCTCCTGGATTCATTAACAAAAGTGCATTCACTCAGTGGCTTTCTTTCTTTGGCCTGAGACGTTGACACTAGAATTGTCGGGATGAAATAAGTAGAGGGTGGAGTCACGTGGTTTACCTGAGAGTCGTGTGGACCCGCCCCGGATGTAAAGGGGCGGGGCTTGGAAGGCGTAGACGACGTCGTTCTCGGTGATGCTCGACAGGTCGTCCTCGTCGAAGAAGGAGCGCTGGAACCCGCTGGAGTACACCTCTGTCAGGATCACCTACCACAAATGGGAGTGAGTTAGGCCGCAAATATATGATGGAGGACACTTGTTTAAATATCTGATGGATATATTTGAGCAGGCGAATATACAAAGAATATACATGTATACTTAGCAACAACAAACAAACAAAATCAAGTCGATATTTATGCGTAATTGACCTGGTAGTGACCCGGTGGCTGTATGGGTGGTTAGGACGGGGCCTTTACTTTCCATAACCTTTACCTCTTCCATACCTCATAGCTACCGTTGCTACCAGATGTCCCCCAGGTATCCTCCTATTGGCACGGGACCCGTTTCTCACCGTTCAAAGCCGACAAATTAGCTAATATATACCGCCCGCTAACTATAGCCAGACAACCCTTTACCGTCCGTCTTGTTCGTTTGCCAAGAGTTTCATGAGCTGTCTTTGCTTGACATTGTCACACAAAAGTTGTTTCTGCCACTGAATTATCTGGCAAGTTTACTTTTTAAAGGGGACATACTATGCAAAATGGACTTTTGTGAGCTTTTAAGCTATTAAGGGTGGTTTCCTGTGTGTTAGAGTACTTGGAGTGGTTTTCCTGGATTGCCTGAGGAATCCTGCTTTACCCTGCCTTCGTGTTTTCTCTCTCTGGAAATCTCTGTGCACCTATCTGGACATTTCCCCGCCGCACGGTCCTGCCTACCCAGGAAGAGCACAGACCTGCTCTCACATGAATTATGTTTTTTAGGGCGAGACACTGCAGGTGAATTGGGGGAAAAATACATGTAGAGATATCAATTTGAACATTACTGAACATTACTGATATAAATATGAGAAAAAAATGTATTGTTATTTTATGTTTTCATATAAAAATAAGACATTTTGTGCATGAAAATGGCCAAAATTGCCTATATTTTGGGCAACGAAATAAAAATAATGGATTGAGCCAGATTAAAATTGATGGTTTTATTTTATTGACATATTAGTAACTAAGATTTTTCAGAGGGGATTTTGAATATTTTGTTATAGCAGTTTTTCAATTAACTAATCATAAGTGAAAAAATCTGTAAAAACTCAAATTCCACCTGTTTTTTTGGGTTCAAAGCTGAATAAATCAGGATTGGAATTAGATATTAAAAAATCCCTCTGAAAAACCTTCAAAATATTGTTAAGTCCAAGACTGTAAAGTTTGGAGTCTGTATGAGCGACTATAAGGGCTCACCCGCTGCCCGAGTGGGGCCTTCTCTCATTCAGAGAAAACAAGCCCTGAAGTTTAGTAGTGAGTGCGCGGAAACCTTCTTTGTCTCTTCCGCACCAGGCGTCTTGTAGGAGGAAAAATACCATATTTGGGTGATAGCGTCATCACGGGGATCCTTCACAGGACACGTGGATGTAAAATCTGTCAATATTTGTGAATGAATACCCGCGGGAAAGACGGTCTTTCGACGCCGCAGCTGCTACTTCCGGGTTACCTCCGCGTCGCAGGCAGACAAATCATCATAAAATAAGCCTCATACAGAGAGAGTTTTGTCATTTTTATACTCTGACACGAAAACTAAGATGTAAAGGGAGGAAAATAGATACAAATCTCCACTTCGACCACTGTGTGAAAAATCAATACTTTCACCTGCCGTGTCTCGCCTTAAATGTGTTTGTGATGTTATAGTGCACATCTGTCTCCCGTATTGTAGTTATATGTCAAACCTGATGCAGTCCCATGACATAAGATGCAGCCTCTGCCCCATCCTGCAATGGTGATTGAACTACCTCGGAATGGTTCCATTAGGGTAATGTAATGTGCATTGAGAGGCTAGAAGCTCCAGTAACTAGTTCTCATAATACAAATACGCTAAGCCTGACTGTTACCTGAAGGTTACATGTCTCATAAACAACACGATGGCGACAAAACTCTCCTCGTGTTTGGTCAAAAACAAGGCAGTGCGAGCTTAATCACCATCATGCTTTCTTCATGGTTTACATTCATGGTGACCGGTTGTGTGACAGTTTTTTGTTAGTTTGGTTTGAGAGACATTTCTGCCTTAACACTATGCTTCGGTGAGTGACGTGTGCTTAGGGGCAGGGCTGAATCCATTCCGCGTTGGGCTTAAGGAATGGAAATCGATGTTTAAGTTGTTTTCGGTCAATATGGCCTCTTGTAATATTTAAAGTGTAAAATTTGTCTCCTTCAAGTGCAAAATCTCAGCCTCAGTACAACCCTGACAGCGCCTGTACCTGGTCCGGGGACAGGTTGCCCTCGTCCGCCACCATCCTCCTCAGGCAGGCCACGGTGCCGAAGAGCGGCACGGCCAGGCCCACCCGCAGGTACCGCTGCCCCTTGGAGCTGAAGACCAGAACCACACACAGATACCTGCCATCACACACAGAGACATCCCATCAGCACAAGACACCTATGAATAAACCAGCAACACTTTAGCATGAATAAGTCATCATTAGAGCTGCTTTATGTGGGAAAAAAGAATGGAAATCCTGTTCAATTCTTTAAGTGCCGTGGTGTGACCCTTCCACAAGCGCCGCCGACATGACGAGGTAATGGCTGCTTGGAATAGCACGGACACGGCGGCTATTTCCGGCTCTGAGGCAGGTTTTATACTGTATTCGGGGGAAGAAAGCCACTCTTTTGTTTGTTATGCAGCTATACAGTAGTAAATATTGTAGTAAATATATCCTGAAGAGAAACAGTGCTGCATCTTTTAGGGTGGAGTTGAATGCACTTTGGATAGCTACAAAAACAAGCTTAAAAGTTCCATATCATGCTGAACTGATTTATGTTTGAGGTTTTTAATCATATCTTAATGATATATCCTCATCCGCACTCAAAACGCCAGCCCACACTCTGTTAAAGCAGTACTAAGTAACGTGTTTACCTTAATAAATCCTTTCCGTAGTCCCTCTGGGGTAATACAAGTGTTAATGGGATGACTGGGGGGTCTTTCATCTCCCCCTGGTGTCTCTGGCCAGAAAACCATGCTTGCAACTTGACTGCCACCGGGGCGGAGCAACCAATAAACACTAATGGAATCACCGAGAAGAAGCTAACAGGCTAACGGGCAAAGCTAACTGCGGGATAGCGCCACTTTAACAGTATTTACAGCCAAGTTTGATTTAATAAGTTAAAAAATTCGTAACTTGCTAAAACACCTGCAGTTGCGCTTATGGCCTCTAGGGGCAAGAGTTACTTAGTACTGCTTTAAACCCTTCGGCGGATTAGCAAACAACTTTCAAAGCGTCATTTTGGCACCGCTCCTGGAAACAATGAAGAAGTGCCCCCTCCGCTGGCGCTTTGTATAACGACATGTGACTATGTATACCTAGGGATATATATTTTTTTGTCTTCTATTTAACGCCCGGCCAATCCAGCCACGCCCACATAAGGCCACACATTTTCTGTTCTGTCACTTGGTTTTGTCATGTCACTTGCTTTCTGTGTGGTTCTTCTGGACTTTGTGTTTTCCATAACTCAATGAGTTTACTTTACACTGTGCTCTCTTTCATAGGACTATGAGACGTTTCTGTTTTTGAGACACTTGAGTTAGTTTCTGTTAACCTTTGATCAGCTAATTTTAGTAACTGCCTTGATTTTTTATTTTTTTTGGTCACTGTAGGCCATTTCTTAAGTCAACTTGCAGATAGCCCTTTCGTTTGACTCAGTTGTGCAGACATTTTCGTATCCTTACCTTTTACATTCCTTCTGATCAATTTATAACTTTTACCCTTTAAAGGGGGGGTATTATGTAAAATCGACTTTTTTGAGCTTTATATCATGTTATTATGTCATTCCCTCATTAAACACATGCCTGGAGTGTTGCCTTGGCTCATTCACATATTTTTGAGTAATCAGTAAAAACTTAGACGGCAGCCATTTTAGGTGTAGCTATGCCTCAGTCCTCCTAGGAACGCCCCCACCTCCTGGAGACGCCTCTTTTGGACCTTTTGTCACCAGCCAAGCCACCAACCACTGCTCCTCAGCTCAGCAGAGCCCCTCCCCGCACAGTAGTGTTGTTTAGATGCCACAGCAGTGTGCTGAAAGGGGCGTGTCGGAAAGCTTCTTAAAGAGACAGAGGCCTATTTCAAGACGTTCAGTACAGCCATTTTGAGAGAGCAATTTTATTCAAGGCAGTTATTTTAATTTACTGCATATACAGACCAACAGAAGGTTACGTCATCATTGTAGTATGCTATAGACTGGTGCTATGTGATTGAAAAAAGCATAATACCCCTCTTTAACATCTTGTATTGTGTTACCTCCACACAAGCTGAGCCTGGTCGTGATATAAGGTGTATAAAGCAGTAAAAGCCTGACAATAACTCGCTTCTGTCAGTCCATCTAGGGCAGCTATAGACAATTATCATAAATATAGGACTTTTTAATACCTAAACTTTTAAATATGACGTTTGTACAGCTCTGTGCCACTATTACCTACCCATCTATTTGAAATGAAATGGTCCGATGGAGACGAGGACCATGAGAACACACAGGCATCCACTAAATAGTCTGAAGCCAGATTGCAAAAGCTAAACTTCAGTTATGTTTTTGTTTTTTGAAGATTCAACTTTATTATGTTAATATGTTGTTTAAGATTGATCAACCAATTGATGTAGCATGAGCACTCTGACCCGTGTGACTGCCAGAAAGCTAGCGTTCAGTAGTGACGGCAATTGAAGCAGTGAAACCGTTACAAAATCAAAGTTTTCAGTGTATTTGCTACCGAATACTGCTTACCTGGTCTGGCGCAGGGGTATGGGCAGCGAGATGCACAGAAAAGGGTCGAACGTGTTGCTTTGCTTCAGGCAATGAGGACACGTCAGGGAAGATCTGAAACCACAAATAAAATCGACAATAAATATGACAGTCTTCTTACTTCTCCAGGGCAGAGTTAGATGTTTTCACGAAGTTCGAATCTGGCGTCACCAAAGTTTGTGACAGGAGGAGGTGGAAGCCGAGCCGAGTGGAGGTGGCTGCTCCCCCGCCGGGCTAGCTAAAGCGGTTTCCTGCGCGTTGCATCATTCGCTCAAGAGAGTACCGCGGAGAGATGAGAGCGGAGAGGGGCGCACCGCTGGAGCTGTCTTTCCCCAGTCTCGAAACAAATAACCAGTCTATGCAACATGTCCCCCTCCTGGAACCGCCACCTTAACGTGGTGGAGGGGTTTGAGCGCCGGAATGATCCTGGGAGCTCTGTTGTCGGGGGCTTCGTGCCCCTGGTAGGGTCTCCCATGGCAAACAGGTCCTAGGTGACGGGTCAGACAAAGAGCAGTTCAGAAGCCCCTTATGAGAGACCAACAGGCCCGGGTAGAACCATGAGGCCGTCCTTCTGTGGACCCACCACCTGCAGGAGGAGCCATAGGGGCTGGTATAATGTGATTTGGGAAGCTCCAACAGCTGCCCCCACGACCCGGCAATGGACAAGTGGAAGAAAATGGATTGATGGATGGATGGATGGATGCAACATGCGAAGGGACCAACGATTTGAAGTGATATTATCAAATATGGTAATATAGAGCTGAGGACGTTAGAGTGGGAATTAGAGTTCTGTAAAGGTTATCCAATAAAATAATAAAACCTGACATACCGTATACACTTTAAGTTTAAAGATGTCCTAGACTAGTTTGGTTGACGAAAACATTAAACATTTTCCAGCGTTCCAGTGACAACATAGCTCCCAGTATCATTCGGGCGCTCAAACCACTCCACAGTGTTAAGGTGGTGGTTCGTGGAGGGGAAAACAGCATATTTTAGTGAAATTAAGCCAAATATCAAAATACAGTATACAAACTAACATCATTAAACCGGCTTGTTTTGAACCTTATAATATATGCCATTTACATTTCACAGAAGGGGGTCCTGAGTGCTTGTGGGGGAGTTGGGAACTCCTGCTCTATAACATAAAATCATTATTCAAACACTTTAATTTGTAAGTCCCTAGCCCATTTCAGACGGTGCCTCCAGAGCATATTCGAAAGCTTCAGTATTTCTTGCTGTATTTGCAAGACTTTTTGCAATTTGGCATTTCATTTTGTGAATTATGTTTACAAAGGCTGCACGGGAGGCCGTCAAGCGTTCGAGGGTGAAAAAAAACTGCACTGTAAAATTAGTTCTAAATAGTAGTATTATGTTCAAACTGCAAAAAAAAAAAAAAAGGTTTGGTAAAATAAATATAATCTCAAAATGTTTGCTTTGCTACACATCTTATTTATGCTGAAAACATGTGAATTTACAAGCACTCATGTCAAAATGATTATAGTTCATTTTCATTGTAATTTTTTGTAATGTAAAGTTCTCTTACTGAGACAGTTGCAGTTTGTTACAAGGACAAACATGCAGATGTTAAAACAAAAGAAACATTGGTATGAATGAGTCATATTCTTTTCTTAAAAAAAGGTTTAAAAAAATCGGGAACTTAAAATCGGAAACTGAATTGGGGCTTGAGTGAATCGTTACATCCCTATACAGTATACAAACTAACATCATTAAACCAGATTTTACATGTTTTGAACCTTATAATATATGCTATTTACATTTCACAGTAGGGGGTCTTTGCAAGACTGTTTGCAATTTGGCATTTCATTTTGTGAATTAAAGCAGCAAGCTGCTTTTAATCTGTAAAGCACTTTGCGTTACAACTTTTATAAATAAAGTTTTGATTGATTTTTTTCAGTCTTTATCTAGTCGTGTTGTAGAATACAAACGTGATCATGTAACTTGCGCACCGCGGTTTAACCCCGGCTCACGTTGACTCCTGAACGGCGTCTGCATGTATTCCGTACTGTTGTCTTGTAAATTGTAACTCACATTGAGTACAGTTTTGTGTACGGATTGTGCATAGCACACTCCATGCCTCCAACTTTCTGTATTTTTCCCCTCAGAAATCCACATGGGCGAAATAAAGGATAGTTGTCCACTTGGGGCGACAGTGGCGCAGATGGTAGAGCGGGTCGTCTCATGATCGGAAGGTCGTGGGTTCGAATCCCGCCTCCTGACGGTGCACATTGTCGTTGTGTCCTTGGGCAAGGCACTTCACCCACATTGCCTCCAGTGTCTGCCTACACTGGTAGCCCCTAGGAGAGACCAACAGGCCCGGTTTAAACCGTGAGGCCGTCCTTCCGTGGACCCACCACCTGCAGAAGGAGCCATGGGGGCTGGTGCAATGTGATTTGGGCAGCTCCGGCGGCTGCCCCACGACCCGGCAACGGACAAGTGGAAGAAAATGGATGGATGGATGGATGTCCACTTCCAAGGCGAAACGTACTCCAAGGGAGCACAAATAATCCTCCGTGATCCTCTGACAGCTCCTCTCTGGCCCCATCTGTCTGTTTTGCCCTATTGTTGACATGAGCTAAGTTAGCGTGAGGTGGATTTTTTCCCATTGTGGCGTACGGCCTTGGTAACCGGAGCTGCACCGTGTGGGGATAATGTGAGTGAACAACATTGTTTTTAACTATTTGGATTCCTTGTGGAGACTACACTGTAGCCGTTCAGGATTTAGTGTGAGGTTCAGTGTGAGGTTTTCACAATTTATTCTTTAAACAGCCCCATTGAGGCATAATTTGGCACCTTTTGATGACAGGAAATACTGTAGTAAAAAATAAATAAATAGAAGAGAATTAGTAAAATACTGGTAACACAATTCATTAAAGATTTGTTGGGGGAGACTCCCCAGACCCCCTTCTCCATCATTTCCAGTATGTTTATTATTCTTTACACAACATTCATGTTGCTAGTGCAAATCTAAAATGCTTTTTTATTCTGAAACAGCACTGCAACACACTAATGCCAACTATCCCAAGATCTATTCGCTTCAAAAGTATTTTCTGGTTTTCATTTTTCTCCACAAGACCACGAGGCAGAGCGGACTGCCTCACAGCGCAGACTTTTATTTCATTCACAAGCCGCGAGACGGACATAACTTTTCATCAGCGACACTTTTGATTAACCATCGCGGCCCCAAAGGTAAATTGAATGACGACTTTGTGAACATTGCCACTCTGGAGAATACTACATTATGAAATATTTCAAACCCGGCACGTTTTTTAACTGCGCAGTGAGACCAAAAAATATGATGTGACACTCAGCAAGGTGTTCTATAAATTAACTCTGCCACCCGCTCCTGCCTCCCGAGCCAACATAAGGGCACGCCGATATTTTACGCACTGCCCTGGGAAATTAAAACCCTCAACCAATACTTCAAACCTGTTCTTTTGTATTGTTGCACCAGACTTACGAAGAGGAAGGCAGTTTAGATATGGCCCTTAATTCTGTCTTTATGAAGCACTAATAACTTAATAAAATAACACATGCAGGGAAATAAGCAAATGAGTTTGTGTGTTGGCCTTTAAACACTTATGGGAAGTAGAAATCTAAATGCACTTGAAAGAAAGGCCTTTGAGTCAAAAAGTGATGATGATAAATATCCCCAAACTTCTCATAGTCCAATGGAAAAATCTGTAATGATGGGCCTTTTATAGCTCTGAAATATACTTAAAAAAATATGAATGAATGTATTATATTTTATATAACATACAGTCTGTAGCTGAAAATGATCCATTTCCAATAACATTCACCAATTCAATAGCATATCATACATTAATCTATGAAGGTGACATTTTGTACACTGCATTAGGTTTCTGAAGTCGATATATGTATGAGGAAATCATGTATGATTTTTATGACAATTTACTGAATATCAGGCAGTTCACTTATAGCGGCCATCTTGAGATTTCTAACATTTTTCTTAAGAACACCAGCCTGGTTTCTTTAATTGTGACTAACCCAGCGTTATCACAGGAGGAATATCTAGCTGTAGTTTAGGATAATCAGAAACCAGGCTTTAAAGTTGTTTTAACGTGTCTAAAGTGCAATGCATTCCAATGGGAGACTAGCAGCTATATGGAGGTACTATAGCAATGCCGGCCCCTAGTGTCGTCGTCACAAAGTAGAGCAGCCAGCGGGCATTGCTATGAAGTCAAGATTTCATCTGAGGTGATATAAAGTCAAACTACACATTTGCATTTCATACAAAAATCTAGTTTTATATTGAAGAATTTTTGATATGACAGACACTGAAAATAGGACTTTTTGATTTACATTCTCGCTGTATTCACATTGAGTTGCCATGTGTACAAAATGCGCGGTATAAATAAAGTTGCCTTCCCTTATTTATTTACAAGTGGCATATTCATTAACCTCGTAACCTCTTAACCCCCACCTTAACCGCGCTCATTTTCACCAGTTTGGCTTTATCCAAATCTAAAACATTCTTGAACAAAAGAGTCAAAGTAGCGGCGAAAACGAGACGTAAACAAGGATAAAAACGCCACAAAAAGAGTCAAAAACGTAACCAAAACATGACAAAAACCTGACAAAAAAAAAGCATCAAAAACTTACAAAAACAACAGGAAAGCATCAAAAACACAACCAGAGAGTGACGACAACGTGGCAACAACGCATGGAAAAATCTTAGCTCAGTTTTGTAGGTCTTAGCTTTCAAATGAGGCGTCACACTGGCCTATAGGCAGTAAACTCCCGCCGAGAAGCTTTTAGATTTGGGTAAAGCCGAACTGGAGGAAATGTGTTTGGTTTAAGTGGGAGTTACCTGAACCGAGCACATTGTCGCCAGTTTGGCTATACCCAAATCTAAAAGCTTCTTGAGCAAAGCGTCAAAACAGAGTGACGGAAAAAAAAAACCAATGGAGCAACATAAACAAGCAACAAAAACAGGATTAAAAAGTGATTTAAAAAGAAAAGCCATCAACAAAAACGTGCCGGAAAAGCAACATTAAAGCAATAAAAAAAGGCGTCAAAAACACAACCAAAAAAAGCAAGAAACAAAAGCATTGTAGAAAGCAAAAAAAAATGCTGTTCACCAGAGCACGTTCCTTTTCCATATAACCGGCCATATTTGGAGAAAACCGTGTCTCCTTAGTGACCTTTTGACGGATTTATTTCCTCTTGGTCAAACTCAAATAGTGAAACCCTATTCATTTCCGAATAATCAAAAGAGCTGAGCACTGCAAGCTCTATAAAAGTGGGTCCGGCTGACAGATCTCCCTCTCTCTCGGAAAGAGAAGTGTGGCCTCCTCACACACGTCTTATTGTAGCAGGAAACAGCCAGACTAACGGCTCCTCGTGCATACAAATGATACCCCAGATCGGTTAAAAGAAACACGCTATAGCCTAAAGGACTCGGGAGGAAAGAGAGAGGGGGTGAGAGTGATGGAAGCAGTGGGCACAGGAGAGACAGGAGGAAATAAATACAGAAATATCAAATGTTTACAAGCAGGTCGTGCTCTGGAACAGTGGCTCTCGATTGGTTTGGGAAGTAACAGATGATAGCATTGAAGGGAAATTTCACGATAAAGCTCCTTCATATTTGCAAAGGTTTGGACACAGACGATATCATCATGAAGTTGATCTGTTTCTGTGTATCCGTTTTAAACTTAATGTTTTGAGTTTACACCTTTGTCGTTTTAAAGGTGCATTATGCAACTTTTTATGTGGAAAAAGTATTCATACAGCATGAATTAATACTTTGTGGAACCCCCTTTTGCTGCAATAACAGCAGCAAGTCTTCTGGGGTATGACTCTACAAGATTTGCACATCTAGAGACTGACATTTTAGCCCATTCCTCTTTACAAAACAACTCAACATTTTCAATAGGATTTAGGTCAGGACTTTGACTGGGCCATTTTAACACATTAATATGTTTGTTTTTTTATTTATTTAGCTTTGTGTTTAGGGTTATTGTCCTGCTGGAAGGTGAATCTCCGCCCCAATTCTCTTGCTGACTCCAGCAGGTTTTCCTCCAAAATGTCCCTGTATTTGGCTCCATCCATCTTCCCAACTATTCTTACAATCTTCCCAGTCCCCGCTGAGGAAAAGCAGCCCCATAGCATGATGCTCCCCCACCATATTTGACACTGGGGATGGTGCACTCAGGACGATGAGCAGTGTTAGGTTTGCTCCATACATAACGTTTTGCATTTGGGCCAAAAGTTCAATTTTTGTCTCATCTGACCAAAGCACCTTCTTCCACATGGTAGCTGTGTCCTCCATATGACTTCTAGCAAACTTCAAACGGGATTTCTTATGGCCTCCTTTCAATAATGGCTTTCTTCTTGCCACTCGTCCATGAAGGCCAGATTTGTGTAGAGTACGACTTATAGTTGTCCCATGTACAGATTCCCCCAGCTCAGCGGCAGTACATCGCAGCTCCTCCAGAGTTATCTTGGGGCACATGCTTGCATTTCTGACCAGTGCTCTCCTTGTTCGGTCTGTTAGTTTAGGTGGACGGCCGTGTCTTGGTAAGTTCGCAGTGGTGCAATACTCTTTCCATTTCCGAATGATGGATTGAACAGTGCTCCGTGAGATGTTCAAATCTTGGGAAATCTTTGTATAACTTAACGCTGCTTTAAACTTTATCCCTGACCTCTCTGGTGTGCTCCTTGGCCTTCATGATGTTGTTTAGTGACCAATACACTCTGACCATAGCTCTGAGGCCCTCACAGAACAGATGGATTTATACTGAGAGTAGATTTTGCACAGGTGGCCTCTATTTAATGGTTAGGGCAAGGTGTGAACATTCTGCAGTCATTAGGAATGTTATAAAGGCAATTTAATGCACTCAGAAAAATACTGTATGAATACTTATGCACGCCCCACTTTTCACTTTTCTATTTTTTGTAAAATAACAGAATCATGTAACATTTTGCTTTCACTTCACAGTTGTTACTTGTGTGTGAACTTTCAGTAAAAAATTCAAATTCAAGTTTATGGTTGTAAACATGACAAAATGTGCAAAAGTTCAAGTTGTATTAGTACTTTCGAGAGGCACTGTAGATATTGAAAAATTCCTTTGAAAAAAACTTTTAAAATATTAAGTCAAAAGCTGGAAGGTTAGGAGTCTGTAGGAGCGACTAAAGTTGTTGTTGCACGTGTGGACCAAATAGATCATTTTCATTAAAGTTTAGTAGCGTGTGCAAATGCGCAAGAACATATCGACGGTCTTTCGTACAGGTGGCTCCAAGAAAGGAAATGACCATATTTGGATTACAGCGTCATCTTGGGGACCCTTCGCAGGACACATGGATGCATTATGTCAATATTTGTGAATGAATGCCTTTTTGGGCTCTGAGCTGCTGAATATCCACTGGAGAAGATTTTTTTTTAAATACTCAAAGATGCGCTAGTGGCCAGAAAAGAAACAACTCCAGGTCTTTTTTTTTAATGAGAGAACATTACAACATGGTAAAAATGGGGAAAAAAGTTGACTCTGCGCGATACCAGGTCCTTGTTTTTGAGAAACATGGGCCATCAATGAATTTCAGAGGGAAAAAAGTGTCATATAATTGTAAACAATGAAGCAGTAAGCACTTGATGGGTTGGATAATGGTTTGTGATGATCCCCATTATACAGCGCGCAGGCCCGGGGCGGAGGGCTGACACAGCTGTGGTACGTCCCGCTCCACTGCTCGTCTGCACCGTCCTCCATAATAACTCTGTCTGACAGGCTGACTCTTCTCTTCACTGCCTCCACACTGGGAAACACCCACAGCACAACCAGGTTTCTATTCTCCAGCCTAAAAGTCATTAAACAGCATTAAATATACATTTCTTAGTAAATATAATCTTTCCTTAGAGACAGGACCCACTCAATGACATTGCTCAATTATTTTTTACTGCATACATTTGACAAAAGCACAACATTCTGAGTCTTTTGCTCAGAAGTTTCCCGTTGTGTCCAATTTAGTCTTGAATATCAAAATATCCCCTCATTCCTCGGTTTGATGGACTCTTTACAAATCTTACAAAATGACAGAGACCAGTCCAGAGCCAAGCCCTCGCTGAGACAGGCTGAACCAGCAAATGCATTGACACCACTCAAATGCACAAATGTAACAAATTAAAAAGGATTTAATTGATCAGAAACGGAGACGTTGCAAGGAAATGATTATTGGAACAGTTGTGCAACACTTGCAGGATTCTTGGAGGGGCTGAATGAATTAAAAATATCTGCAGATTTTAGTCATAGTTTTATTCGTCATTAACTACTTTCAATCCAGTTTGAGTCTGATTATAGTCTGCAAAAAAAATACTGTAGTTCAGTTGATGAAATGAACACTTCATTGTAAAGTATCTGGAGGTATAAATGTCTTTTTGAGTTTGTTGAAGGTATAAAAGTGAAGGTGACTTTCAACAAAAAGAAAAGGACCAAGTTCGGGCTCCGAGCAGAATTACACCCACCGGGCCTCAGAATGATTTTTTTTAGAGCACACCGGTTGAATTACGCAAATAAAACACACGTCACTCTAAAGTTTGTCCACTTACATACTCGATTTCGGAACATTTGATCGAAGACTGGATTTAACACTTCCGTTTAGAAGGTTTAACATCACTTCAGACTAAATACACAGAGCTGTGGATGCCATTTGTTAGATCAGATCAGATTATAATAATAATAATTTTTTCTAAATGAGTATTAAACGTCGTGCCTCAGCGGGCCCCCTGCTGTGGACGTGTCTTTCCATACCCTGTTGTCCCCTCTGAGCCTGGCTATAGCTCATTATATCCACCTTTTACGAGTTCTGTAACTACTTTTTGTTGTTTATTGTTGCACCTTGGCACAGGAGCATTTTTCACAGCACTACAACTCCCATGATCCTCTTCAAACTCCCTCTCCCCCCCCGTCTGTCTGCTTGGGCCCGAGTGGGCGAGCGAGCCTGGCTTTTACAGCCAAACTATATTACGCAAGAAAAGTAAAAAATGGTCAACCAATGTAATAAGGATGTCACCATGTTGTATTCTACAACTTGTTTTGTAGTTGAGAATAAGTCTTGACATTTACTTCTTTTGCTTCAAATGATGTACATACATTATTCTTACCTTAAAGGGATATTTCAGGATTTTTGACATAGGGCCTCATTTCCTAGTTATCCAGAGTGTTGTTGATGTCTGGAGATATTTTTTCTTAAATTCATGCAGTTCTTGTATTTGAAGAGCTTAGTGGCGCTAGGCTAGTGCTAGGCTAAAGCATTTCTATGGTATCAGCAACCCTGCATTAAAAACAGTCTGACCCACTCCACAGTGCACCTGAGGTAAATCACTTATAACGCCAGACTACCCATATAAATGTCTAGGTTAGCCTAGGTTATCCCTAAAGTCAGTAGAAAGAGTCATGGCGAGGCGTCTTTCCAATATTATGGCCCTCGCCTCTGGAACGACCTGAGGAGGAGCTCAGGACCGCAGAGAACGTTCATGTCTTTAAGAGCTGGCTCAAGACCCACCTTTTTAGCTTAGCTTTTAACTGACATCTATTATGTCAGTTAAATTATGTGTATGTATATATATATATATATATATATATATATATATATATATATACACAGTGGGGGGAAAAGTATTTAGTCAACCAACAATTGTGCAAGTTCTCCCACTTAAAAAGATGAGAGAGGCCTGTAATTTTCATCATAGTTATACCTCAACTCTGAGAGACAAAATCTGAAAAAAAAAAAATCCAGAAAATCACATTGTCTGATTTTTTATGAATTTATTTGCAAATTGTGGTGGAAATAAGTATTTGGTCAATAACAAACAAGCAAGATTTCTGGCTTTCACAGACCTGTAACTTCTTCTTTAAGAGGCTCCTCTGTCCTCCACTCGTTACCTGTATTAATGGCCCCTGTTTGAACTTGTTATCAGTATAAAAGACACCTGTCCTGGGGCGACAGTGGTGCAGATGGTAGAGCGGGTCGTCTCATGATTGGAAGGTCAGGGGTAGGGATGGGTACCGTTAGTTTTTTTCGATACCAGTACTTTAACGATACCTGCTTTTCGGGGCCGGTGCCTTAACGGTACTTTTTTCGGTACCTATGTAACTTTAATTCAATTAAAATAACGTGGATACAAAAAAGTGTCGTTCAGGAAAAAGTCCCAAAACAGCCCAACAGAAGCTGCACAGGCCGCAGCAGCGTCACCTGTAGCTTCGTGTTTTGAGCACAATTTTCACTTAAGAAGCGATAAAAAGAAAGAAAGGACATTATTACCTCCTGAGTTGCAGAGACCGGACAGATCTACATCATGACACGGTTTTCTTTCGGATAAACTTCTCTAAACACACTGCGCTTTGACAAAGCGAAAGCACTTTCCCGTCAAAGATCTTTACACAGTGAGAGCGCTCACTCTGCCACTAATAATCTACAAAACTGTTAGTCAGTGTTTACCACCAGGTGTCGCTGCTGTTAAATATAGCTCTGTTTTATATAATGCACTCAGTCGAATGAGAACACCAGTTTTAATGTTTTAATGTTTGATGTTGTACCAAAAATACAGAGTGAGCGCTCACTTTTCCACAAACAATCTTTGATATTCCCCTCACGCTGCAGCTGCTTGTAAAGTTGTAAACAACAGCACGTAAGCTCAGCCTCCGTGGGTCTGTCGCTAAAGGTAAAGATGTCTTTCTTGTTGTCACTGCTCTGTTTTGCTTTTCAATTTGCCTAAACACTCAAGTTTCTTATTCAGTCCTGGTTTATAATAACTGGTTTAGTTTGGCTCTGGGTTTTACACCCGGTGTATGTCTTGGTTTAGTCCTGGCTCAGTCCTGACGCAGACCGAGGCTGGGCCATCTCTATTACAAAAGTTTAGTGCGTTATAGCTTTGCTTCTCTTTAAGTTATAGCTTTAAGTTATAGTTTTGCTTTGCTCCATTTGCGCTGAAGGGCTCATTATCAGCGCACACGTTCATGTTGCTTTTTTTAGACTCACTGCGGGTCATATATTGACGTCTAGAGAGAAAAAGAACCGAAAGTTGGCACCGAAAGAATTTTAGTTTTTCGATACCACCCCCGACCGGAGCTTTTCGGTCGGTACCAAGTAGGCACCATTTAACGGTGCCCATCCCTAGTCAGGGGTTCGAATCCCGGCTCCTGCAGATGCAGACTGTCGTTGTGTCCTTGGGCAAGACACTTCACCCAATGCCTATGTGTGAGAGGTTGGTGGTGGTCGGAGGGACCGTTGGCGCAGATGTGTGCAGCCTCGCTTCTGTCAGTCTACCCCAGGGGAAACTGGGGTAGCATGACAATGACAATGACAAAATGTACCTTACCACCATCAGCATGGAGTGAATGAACCCCCCTCCCTTTCATGTGTGAAGCGCTTTGGGTGTGACTTGTGTCATATGAAAAGCGCTATACAAATAAGATTCCCTTCCCTTCCCCCTGTCCACAACCTCAAACAGTCACACTCCAAACTCCACTATGGTCAAGACCAAAGAGCTGTCCAAAGACACCAGAAAAAAAATTGTAGACCTGCACCAGGCTGGGAGGACTGAATCTGCAATTGGTAAGCAGCTTGGTGTGAAGAAATCAACTGTGGAAGCAATTATTAGAAAATGGAAGACATACAAGACCACTGATAATCTCCCTCGATCTGGGGCTCCACGCAAGATCTCACCCTGTGGGGTCAAAATGATCACAAGAACGGTGAGCAAAAATCCCAGAACCACACGGGGGGACCTAGTGAATGACCTGCAGAGAGCTGGGACCAAAGTAACAAAGGCTACCGTCAGTAACACACTACACCGCCAGGGACTCAATTCCTGCAGTGCCAGACGTGTCCCCCTGCTTAAGCCAGGACATGTCCCGGCCCGTCTGAAGTTTGCTAGAGAGCATCTGGATGATCCAGAAGAGGACTGGGAGAATGTCATATGGTCAGATCAAACCAAAATGGAACTTTTTGGTCAAAACTCAACTCGTCGTGTTTGGAGGAGAAAGAATGCTGAGTTGCATCCAAAGAGCACCATACCTACTGTGAAGCATGGGGGTGGAAACATCAGGCTTTGGGGCTGTTTTTCTGCAAAAGGACCAGGACGACTGATCCGTGTAAAGGAAAGAATGAATGGGGCCATGTATCGTGAGATTTTGAGTGAAAACCTCCTTCCATCAGCAAGGGCATTGAACATGAAACGTGGCTGGGTCTTTCAGCATGATAATGATCCCAAACACACCGCCCGGGCAACGAAGGAGTGGCTTCGTAAGAAGCATTTCAAGGTCCTGGAGTGGCCTAGCCAGTCTCCAGATCTCAACCCCATAGAAAATCTTTGGAGGGAGTTGAAAGTCCGTGTTGCCCAGCGCCTGCCCCAAAACATCACTGCTCTAGAGGAGATCTGCATGGAGGAATGGGCCAAATACCAGCAACAGTGTGTGAAAACCTTGTGAAGACTTACAGAAAACGTTTGACCTCTGTCATTGCCAACAAAGGGTATAAACAAAGTATTGAGATGAACTTTTGTTATTGACCAAATACTTATTTTCCACCATAATTTGCAAATAAATTTATTAAAAATCAGACAATGTGATTTTCTGGATTTTTTTTTTCTCATTTTGTCTCTCATAGTTGAGGTTTACCTATGATGAAAATTTCAGGCCTCTCTCATCTTTTTAAGTGGGAGAACTTGCACAATTGTAGGCTGACTAAATACTTTTTTCCCCACTGTATATATATATATATATATATATATATATATATATATATATATATATACACACATATATGTATATATATATATATGTGTGTGTGTGTGTGTGTGTGTGTGTGTGTGTGTGTGTGTGTGTGTGTGTGTGTGTGTGTGTGTGTGTGTGTGTGTGTGTGTGTGTATATATGGATGTGTGTATGGATGTATGATGCGGGGCGTATTGTTTTAAATGCTATCTGTAAAGCACTTTGTGATACTTTTCGGTATGAAAAGCGCTTTATAAATATAGAACTGCATGAATTTAAGAAAAAAATATGTCCAGACATCAACAACACTCTGGATAACTAGGAAATGAGGCCCAATGTCAAAAATCCTGAAATATCGTATAATAAGTGTTGGGTAGAGTAGCTAAAATAAGAGCATAATAGTTTTGTTTGTGAAAATACTGCAAAACTAGTAGTATGTATATCTACAAAAGCTATTGTCCTCTTGTAACAGTACTGTAAATACGCCTGTGTAAACGTCATTATTGTGAAGAGAGTAACTTAACACTGAGGGGTCAGTGGTGCAGAGGTATTACCGGCACTCACACTCACATGACAACTTTCCCCTGATAAACCAGGGCCTGTCCTGTCAGCACCGCGGTGTGAAGGCACAACTGCAAGTACATCGTAGGCATAACATTCCAGACGCTGCTAAATACAGTACGTACGTGTCAACTTTTACATTTGAAAAATAAAGTACATTTCCAGCGCCCACTCCAAGCCGTCCTACCACTCTAACCGAGCTCCTGATACAGTCGTTTCCTGCATCGGACACGTGACGGCTATGGCGACAGTGGCGGTTCTGGCCTGTTTGGAGCCCTGGGAGAACAATCTTTCTGCCGTCCCTCACATGTTATGCAAAAAATAGGAACATTTTCATGAGCATTCATCAAATCTGTCTCTTTTTTCATTATTATATTGACTTGGCTTAATCCCTGTCCACATGTAGCCTACTTAAAGGAACAGGCCACCGTTTTCCCATACTGAGATATGTTCTTACCTGAGCTTAGACGAGTTGATACGTACCTGTCTGGTCTTTGTGCGTGCTCGTGGAAGAGCGTGGTAGCTTATCAACTTCACCCCCGTTTGACGCCATAGGAATATGCTGGGAGAGGCCAAATGCTAACAACATCTTTGGTCTTTTTGCGTGACTGAGGGCACGCACAAAGACCAGACAGGTACGCATCAACTCCTCTAAGCTCAGGTAAGAACATATCTCAGAATGGAAAAACGGTGGCCTGTTCCTTTAACGGGTCAAGTAATATGCATCTATGCACTTTTACATAGGCCTAAATATATTTCATCCTTTTGTAAAAGCTACATTCAGATGAAACCTTATTTAACACTATTATTTAGAGCATTTTTCTTAAAGGAGCTATATCATGCAAATCGACTTTTTTGAGTTTTTAGCCATGTTGTTTTGCTATTTCCTTATCAAAAACACCCCCAGAGCGTTTTTTGGCTTCATTCACGCAGTTCTAAGTAATCCTCCTGAATCCTGCTCTCTGAGCAGCTGCTCTGCCTCTCCTGGTAAACCACTGAGCTGTTCAGTTGTGTCGTCACAAAGGAACAGAAGTGCTCTACGTCTGTAATGTAATGCCTTACAGTACAGCCTGATTTTAATTTATAAACAGCTTTTTCATTTTTTTTGTTGTAAGAGAGAATAAAGAAAAAAAGAAAGAAAAGAACTCTCCGACGCGTCTGTGCAGTCCCACGAGGCTAAACAAACGCACCCACGGCCGGAGGAGCCATGGATCCGAGCAGAAGTGTTGTTTTTGAAGACTGAGCTCTTTCTAACCTACTCTGGACACGCCTGTTCTTTTTTCTTACCGAACGATAATGTCACGGATGCGCGTTTGGCTACGAGAGGAACAGGACTATTCAACCTTCCTAAAGAAGAGTGCTTCAGCTACTATATCAACCAACCTGACGGATGCTTGGTGAACCTTGGCCAGAATCAAAGTGATCAACGTGATCCCATAACCCGATGGGAAGGCCAGACTGAGCGGTGAGTCAATCAAAACGCGTGTTAGCCATTTATGAAACTGTTGCACATGTCAACTCCTTATAACTGCATTATGTGAAGTAACTTCACTTTTTGCAGCGATATTTACAGTGCCTTGCGAAAGTATTCGGCCCCTTGAACTTTTCGACCTTTTGCCACATTTCAGGCTTCAAACATAAAGATATAAAACTGTAATTTTTTGTGAAGAATCAACAACAAGTGGGACACAATCATGAAGTGGAACGAAATTTATTCGATATTTCAAACTTTTTTAACAAATAAAAAACTGAAAAATTGGGCATGAAAAATTATTCAGCCCTTTTACTTTCAGTGCAGCAAACTCTCTCCAGAAGTTCAGTGAGGATCTCTGAATGATCCAATGTTGACCTAAATGACTAAAGATGATAAATAGAATCCACCTATGTGTAAGCAAGTCTCCGTATAAATGCACCTGATCTGTGATAGTCTCAGAGGTCAGTTTAAAGCACAGACAGCATCATGAAGTCCAATAACACACCAGACAGGTCCGAGATAAAGTTATTGAGAAGTATAAAGCTGGGTTAGGTTATAAAAACATTTCCAAAGCTTTGAACATCTCTCAAAGTACAGTTAAATACATCATCCAGGAATAGAAAGAGTGTGGCATCACTGCAAACCTACCAAGACCCGGCTGTTCTCCTAAATTTACTGACCGAACAAGGACCGCACTGACCAGAGCTGTTACCAAGAAGCCTATGATGACCCTGGATGAACTGCAGAGAGCTACAGCTCAGGTGGGGGAAACTGTACACAAGACAACTATTAGTCGTATACTGCACAAATCTGGCCTTATGACAGAGTGGCAAGATCAAGCGATTTTTGAAAGAAAACCATAAGAAGTCCCGTTTTCTGTTTGCTAGAAGCCACCACGTGGCCTCCATGTGGCTTCTAGCAAACAGAAAACGGTATTTCTTATGGTTTTCTTATAAGGCCAGATTTGTGCAGTGTACGACTAATAGCATGATACAGCTGCTTTAAATGTTATTAAATCAATATGTACTGTATTACTTTCAGAGGAGCTGGAGACACAGACAGGCCTATCTCTAAAGAAAATATGAATTTGACAAAATACTACAGTGGCTGGCGTCATGGTATAGCGCTGTTCTCCAAGTCTGTTTGAAACTGATAAGTGAATGCGAGGTAAACAGGCTGTTAGTGAGTTTGTTATTCCTACCTGTCTCTTCATAGTCCCCAACAGTGGAGCCTTTAGTTTTGTAATGAGAGGTGCATAGATCTGCTGTTGTGGATCTGCAGCTTTATAATAGGGTTGGTTTAAAGACGCTGCGGCGGCGCATGGCAATTCTGCTGGAGGAAACTACTGAGCAAAATGCTGTTATACAGTGTTTTCTCTTGCTCTTAGGCCGCCCGTATCAAAAAACGCCGCTGTACGGCTACTGCACACACATAAACCAGCCAGAATTATTAAGCACTCTGCTAACGAACAATGCTATTTGTTTCAATGGACGATCAACATAAAGAGAACTTGAAATACTGTATGTAAAAAAAATCAGCATTTGGAGAACGTGTTAGAAACGAGCCGGTGACGTCCCACTCCCAGCAACGTTACGAGTCAAGTCTGAGGAGAGTTTAGCTGCTCACAGAAAAGACGCTTATTTCTAATACCCAAATCCAAAAGCTTATGGACTGGAGCTTACGGCCCAGTCAAGGGTAACGCCTCATTGGAAAGCTAAGACCTACAAAACTGATCTTAAAGGATCTTTTTCCTTGCATTGTTGTTTAGGTTTTGGATAATGCCAAACTGGAGAAAATGTGCTCGTTTCAGGTGGTGGTTAAGAGGTTAAACTTGATTTTGCTCGGACGATGACACCCTGTTAGGACTATGGCCAGAGCAGTACTGATCCTTTAGGCTAAGCATAGGCGTTGAACACACACCATACAGTTGTTCCATGTGAATGACTCACTTGTACTGCGCCTGGAAGTGCTCCTGGACAAAGCTGTGCTGGATCTTGGGCGTCTTGGGACAGTGGTCAGGCAGGTCTTCAACACCGTCAGCGATCTGAGGGGCAAACAACCGGTAAACGTTCACAAATACGAAATTGAGGCTTCAAAACATTACTTTTGACTTCGATTTTTATCATCATACAAAGTCTATGTAAGGAAAAGACAGTAAGGAGGGAGAAAATGAGACCGGGACACGGAGTAGAACAGCCATGCGAGCTTTCACTTTCAGGAAAACGGGATGCAAGCAAATCTACAGTGCCCTGATGAACACACTTCGAGTGCACAATTGCTCTCAGATGGACTATGATGGTTTTTGTTCGACTATAAAGCAATAAAATCCAGGAAATACAAAGAAGTAGAAGTAAAACAAAGCACACTGGATCGTGCTCTGTCAGGTAGACCTAGACCGTGTAATGGTGTGACGAGTTTCCTTGTGAGATTTTCCCATCACGAAAGTGTCACGGATCTATCAGAATGAGCAGAAAGAGCGGCAGCGTTCTCAGAGCGCAAACACGCTGGGCCTTATCAGCACCTGGCAAACTGTATCTAGGGCTGACCGGGGCTGTACAGTAAGAAGGAATCTGAAATACCGATGCAAAGGGACAGTTCAGTTCAAAGTTTTTTAATGGCAAACTTCCAGTGGGTTCTGTATTATTTTTAAACTTTGGATATATAAGTGTTTTGTATTACTTGTAAATTGTGTGTGACTTTGCTATTATGAAATGCAGGTATTAAAAATGCCATGAGAGGGCATTAGCTGCCAGAGTGGTGAAAAGTCATAACTATTTGGAACAAGCTAAAACAAAGACTGCTGAGTCTTTTGTTTTAGCTAACACGGCCAAGTCATTACACAGGTAATTCGAGCACTGTATTTATCAGAACAAGTTGAAATGTACTTCAAGTCACACACAGCATGTGTGTGTTTTTATTTTTGTCTTCTGTGAAACACCTTCATTTGTTTCACTGTTGTAAAGGCACTACACAAATTAATAATGACTGATTGATTCAAAACATAGACATGCTTGGAACTTGAATCACAGTTTCCAGCCCGTTGAGGGGGAAAAATGCATTGACTGACCAGATATAAGGGTTTTGTCTGAAAAAGTCTACATTTTTAGCGTTTATTTGTGTCTGGAAGAAGGAAGCCTGCCCAATACCTGACTAAATAGACTTATAGGAGCTTGAAGAGGGATGCTATGCAAGCTTCAATGTATAATAATTTATTATACATTATAATTTGCACTGGTATACAACACATTTTGTGTGAGTTTTGCGAGCTGATTTAGAGTGTTTTGATGTGCTGAATCCAAAACTCACATTGGTTTTGCTCAGTCAGGTAACATTTTTATACTCTTTGGCCAAATATTTCAGAAGAGTATTGTCTTTATTAAGTCATCGGTCCTGGTGCCTGTCTGTCCACAGTTAGGGGGAGACTGGGGTTGGTTGAAACATCATTTTGCATTTGTGCATATATTTTGTTTCACAAAGCACAAACTAGTGTGTGTTTGTGACAGTTTATGAAAGCTATATACTGTACTGTACAGGCACCTTTTTATTTGACATGTAAAATATGACAGAAAAATGCTGTTGAAAGCAACCCCTTAGCTGGGGCTGGTACTAACATCCCTTAAAGGAACAGGCCACCGTTTTCCCATACTGAGATACAGTGAGGAAAATAAGTATTTGAACACCCTGCTATTTTGCAAGTTCTCCCACTTAGAAATCTTGGAGGGGTCTGAAATTGTCATCGTAGGTGCATGTCCACTGTGAGAGACATAATCTAAAAAAAAAAATCCAGAAATCGCAATGTATGATTTTTTTAACTATTTATTTGTATGATACAGCTGCAAATAAGTATTTGAACACCTGTCTATCAGCTAGAATTCTGACCCTCAAAGACCTGTTAGTCTGCCTTTAAAATGTCCACCTCCACTCCATTTATTATCCTACATTTAGATGCACCTGTTTGAGGTCGTTGGCTGCATAAAGACACCTGTCCACCCCATACAATCAGTAAGAATCCAACTACTAACATGGCCAAGACCAAAGAGCTGTCCAAAGACACTAGAGACAAAATTGTACACCTCCACAAGGTTGGAAAGGGCTACGGGGAAATTGCCAAGCAGCTTGGTGAAAAAAGGTCCACTGTTGGAGCAATCATTAGAAAATGGAAGAAGCTAAACATGACTGTCAATCTCCCTCGGACTGGGGCTCCATGCAAGATCTCACCTCGTGGGGTCTCAATGATCCTAAGAAAGGTGAGAAATCAGCCCAGAACTACACGGGGGAGCTGGTCAATGACCTGAAAAGAGCTGGGACCACCGTTTCCAAGGTTACTGTTGGTAATACACTAAGACGTCATGGTTTGAAATCATGCATGGCACGGAAGGTTCCCCTGCTTAAACCAGCACATGTCAAGGCCCGTCTTAAGTTTGCCAATGACCATTTGGATGATCCAGAGGAGTCATGGGAGAAAGTCATGTGGTCAGATGAGACCAAAATGGAACGTTTTGGTCATAATTCCACTAAACGTGTTTGGAGGAAGAAGAATGATGAGTACCATCCCAAGAACACCATCCCTACTGTGAAGCATGGGGTGGTAGCATCATGCTTTGGGGGTGTTTTTCTGCACATGGGACAGGGCGACTGCACTGTATTAAGGAGAGGATGACCGGGGCCATGTATTGCGAGATTTTGGGGAACAACCTCCTTCCCTCAGTTAGAGCATTGAAGATGGGTCGAGGCTGGGTCTTCCAACATGACAATGACCCGAAGCACACAGCCAGGATAACCAAGGAGTGGCTCTGTAAGAAGCATATCAAGGTTCTGGCGTGGCCTAGCCAGTCTCCAGACCTAAACCCAATAGAGAATCTTTGGAGGGAGCTCAAACTCCGTGTTTCTCAGCGACAGCCCAGAAACCTGACTGATCTAGAGAAGATCTGTGTGGAGGAGTGGGCCAAAATCCCTCCTGCAGTGTGTGCAAACCTGGTGAAAAACTACAGGAAACGTTTGACCTCTGTAATTGCAAACAAAGGCTACTGTACCAAATATTAACATTGAATTTCTGAGGTGTTCAAATACTTATTTGCAGCTGTATCATACAAATAAATAGTTAAAAAATCATACATTGTGATTTCTGGATTTTTTTTTTTAGATTATGTCTCACAGTGGACATGCACCTACGATGACAATTTCAGACCCCTCCATGATTTCTAAGTGGGAGAACTTGCAAAATAGCAGGGTGTTCAAATACTTATTTTCCTCACTGTATATATATATATATATATATATATATATATATATATATATATATATATATATATATGTGTGTGTGTGTGTGTGTGTGTGTGTGTGTGTGTGTGTGTGTGTGTGTGTATGGATGTATGATGCGGGGCGTATTGTTTTAAATGTTGTAATCTGTAAAGCACTTTGTGATACCTTTCGGTATGAAAAGTGCTTTATAAATAAAGTTTGATTGATTGATTGATTGATTGATTGATTGATACTGTTATCACTGGGAGGTTTTTTTCAATCACATTCATATTATCCTCTAACAGTTAAAGACTTGAAAATTATGCTGACTGTCATTTGAATTGATCATTTAGAAAATCTCTGAAAAATGTAATTTGCATAATAATTTGGAACACGGTGTATACACCAGGCGGTCAGGAAGCTGAACTCCCTCCCTTCCCTGCCCTCCCTGTGCTCTCACCCCTTACTCCTTACTCCCTGCTCAACAGTCAAGGACAAAAGAACAGTCATTTCAATTCATTGACAGAAAGAACCACAGTGTAAACCTGTGATTAATCCCCAATTACATCTTTAAAAGTAACATTAACGATGTAGTAATTCTTTTTTAGATATACTTCGTCCTAGGCAAGGCAAGGCAAGTTTATTTGTAGAGCACAATTCATACACAAGGCAATTCAAAGTGCTTCACAGTTGCATAAAATTACAAGAAAACAGATAAATCAATCAATAAAACATCAACATAAAGTTAATCAGTTACAGTAAAAGGCAAGAGTGCAGATAAAATACTTTCAGTTTTCATATGCACGGGTAAAAAGAGCTGTTTTCAGCCTATCAATTGTTCCTTTTCCTTTGGTTAATTCTACAAACATCTGTAACAATGCTATGTCTGAAGCTTAAAGCTGATGATTGTATCGTTATAAATCTGTATCTGTTCAGCTCAGGAAGGACTTGCTTGTATCTAAAGTCGATGTAATCTAGACCTTACAATTTATTATGCTATGTAAATGTATATTGAGTTGAATATAGGCACTTATAAGCTTGGACCAAAAAGAAAAAAGACAATTCCATTTGAAATAGTCACTGAAAGTGGGGAATCTTTATTTCAAACTGATCAGGTTTTAAACCGGTGGGAAACAGATTACAGAAACCTGTTTGCTTGTAATAGTTACCACCAGTTTGATGACCAGTTTCTAACAGAAATGTGTAGTGCAAAAATACTACTTGAGGAAATCTTTATCCTTCTTGTTGTAATGATTTGTTAAATGGAGATATTACTTTGGAGGAGGTGAAGAAAGTCATTGAAAAGATTAAACCACATAAAGCTGTGGCACTGGATGGATTGTCTAATGAGGTTCTCAGAAGTCCTAGGTTGTTGACTCCTCTGTACAGGTTGTTTAAACATTGCTTTCAGAGTGGTATTATTCCATCAGGATGGTACAAATCTATTATAAAGCCTATTCCCAAGTCCTCGCAAGTCCCTCTCAATTATAGAGGCATAAGTTTGTTAAGTACAGTTTACAAGGTGTTCTCTGCTATCCTGAATAACCGGCTCTGTGAATTTATAGAAATGAATCAAATACTGGTGGATGAGCAGAATGGATTCAGGAAAGGCAGGGCATGCATAGATCACATCTATGTACTGTCCTCTGTAGTTCGAGCACGAATGCAGGAAGGCAAATGTACCTTTGTATGTTTGGTTGATTTCAAAAAAGCTTTTGATTGGATAAACAGAGACCTTTTGGAATATAAGCTCCTTAATTATGGTATTGATGGCGATTTCTTTAAATCCATTAAAGCTCTGTATAAGCAACCAGCTGCCTATGTGCAGGTGAACGATTTGAGGACGGATTGGTTTTCTACTCCATTTGGTGTGAAACAAGGAGATATTCTCTCTCCCACTCTGTTTGCAATTTACGTTAATGATTTGGCCCAAGAAGTCAAGAGAGCTAACCTGGGAATAGACATTGAGTATTTGAATCTCAGCATTTTGTTGTACGCTGGTGATATTGTTTTGGTTGCAGAGAATGAAATTAATTTGCAAAAAATGTTAGATATTTTGAATGATTGGTGTACTAAATGGAGACTTGATATTAATTGTGATAAGACTCAAATAGTTAACTTTGGAAGGCCTAATGTTTGTCAAAGTGAGTATGAATTTTATTTTGGTCAAACTTATAAGTATCTTGGTTTTGTTTTTCATGAGAATATGATTTTTTCTGATGGTAGAAGAGTACTAGCAGATTCCGCTGGGAGGGCTCTGGGTGCAGTTATCAGTAAGATGAAATTATGTCCGATTTGAGCTTCACTATTTTCACTCCGCTGTATGACTCAATGGTAGCTCCTGTTTTGCTCTATGCTGCAGGAGTATGGGGTTTTCAGGATGCTGCAGAGAGCAACTCTGTCCAAAGCAGCTATGAGGTATTTCCTTGGAGTCCATAAGTTCACTCCCAATGCAGCCATAGAGGGAGACATGGGCTGGGAACCCTGTGTGGTGAAACAGTGGGCTGAAATGTTAAGACTTTGGAACCGTCTGGTTCAATTACCGGAGGAGAGACTCACTAGGAAAGTCTTTAATTGGGACAAAACACATAAATGTCCTTGGTCTCAGGAGGTCCTTCAAATATTTACAAAAATAAATTCACAATCATTGTTTTGGAATAATTTACAGTGTAAAATAACAAACCACAGGCAGATACTATTTGATCATTACAAAGAGCAGTGGAAAATTGAATTGCTAAGAAAACCGAAATTGAGAACTTACATTCAGATTAAAGAATGTTTTTCAACAGAGATTTATGTGAAAGGTAATTTGAAAGAGGACAGAGGTCTCTGTGTGCTCAGCTCAGAGCAGGAGTGCTGCCTCTAGAGGTGGAGGTGGGTCGTTACAGAGGGGTACCTGAAGAGAATAGACTTTTGCTCCATCCGAAACCAGTAAATTGGTAAGAGGTCTTACGCCAAACCGGATGTGCGTCAGCGTCCGCCATGATAAGATGCGTCCGAATTGGGCTTTCAGTTAGGAAGGAGTTAGGGAAAGTGGCCTGTATGCTAACTATCATAGCCACTTTAGCATAGGGACCTCTGATGCTAACTTACTGGCGATTAGGAGCTATGTGCCATCCCATAAGCCACTGCGCCAATCTCCCCACCCCCTCGCCCCCACCCTCGAGTGATTCATGCGCAACCACTGTTGATTGACAGGTGCACATTTAATAATTTAAAAAAAAAAGATTCTGCACAAGCCAAATTTATAAAAGTGACAAAATACATGTTGTCGTCACCACAGCTCAGTCACATGGTTTTAAAGAGCCTCCTCAGTAAATGGCCTAAATGAAGGCAGTTTGTGCTTTTGTTTCATTTAGTAGAAACTTAAGCCACATGGGTAATTTGCATACTGTAGCTTTATGAAACAGCTGTTGAGATAAAATAAAGGGAAATGTGAAGGATCATTTGGATGTTTCTCTTTTTTCCCCCTTAAATGTCTTTATTTGGACACTATGTTGTTGTTGGACAATATACAGTAGGTGGCGGTATGCGCTTTTGTTTGGCCTGCACTGAACTTTATAGAAGAAGAAACACAGCTGTTGGTGATGTCACTTCCCCTTCCCCTGGGTAAGGACGGTGGAATTGGGCAAATGCTGCTGAAGCTCTAGTTCACTAACTGCATAGAGATCTAACAGTTGACCCCATGAAAGGTTAAGGATTAGTTGCTAGTGTTAGTACTTAGAGGCTACAATTTAGTGGTTTCGGATGGGGCCCAAGTAATGTTTGTGATCTATGTGTGGTGGAGGATGAATTTCACTTTATGTTCTATTGTCCATTGTAAAATGATTTAAGAACAGCTTTGTTTGAAAGAGTCGAATGCAATAATCCTGATCTATTTTGGTTGGCAGAAGGTGATATGTTGAGTTGGTTATTTAGTAATTCAATTTTTTGTTTGGCAATATATGTGGAGAAAGCCTGGACAATGAGATTGAAAGCTTTGTATCCAGATTCTTGATTTTTCTGTGAAATGTATATTGTATATTGAACATATTGTTTAAAGGGTCGTCTTCTAAATTATGTTTATAGTGTCTTATAAGCCCATGTGGGCTGGGCACATATGTGCATGACACTTAAATAAAATATTCATTCATTCATTCATATAAGCTTATTGCTTCAGCCTACTCCATTTTGAGCATCCACAACTGTATGAATTTTGAATGACAAAATGAATGTAAAATTGCTCAAAATAAACTAAACTAAACTAAAAAATATTTAGTCTTAGGCGCCACTGTCAACTGTTGCACAGCTTAGAAACACTGCGGGGAGAGCAGCCAAATGACCAATCAGCGTAGACCGTCCCTCCCAAGTTTCACTTCCTTATTGGACACTGACAGGAAGTGACATAGATTGAGGCAAACAATTTGAAACTGTTGCCGTGCCGAGCATGTTAAGTCAATAGAAAATGAGTCAAACTGCTATAGAACATTACCTCTATGTCACTTCCAGTCAGTAGCTTAAAAATTCAAATAAATGAAATAAAATGATAATTATGCAACTTTATTTATTTATTTATTGGTTTATTTGGTCGGGACAGTGCATGTTAATGAACATACATGGGTCTCATGCATGTAAACAAGCCACACCGGATTGTAGCCTTGGGCTAATTTGCGTCCGTCGTCCCCCATTCGCACTCTCAAACACACTCTCATTCGTCCTAGCCAATTGTACTGTACATGTTTTTAGTGATGAACTGATGAACTTGCAATTGATGTTATCTTTCTAAATGAGTCATATTTTCAAAAGAATTAAAACCTGTCAAATGCATTATATATATTTTTTTCTCCCATGTATCTCAAGACCAAAAATAGTTATTCCACATGCACAAGATAAGATGACTCAGTGCCCAGTGACCCCACACGTCTGTGAGGGGCGTGTGGCGTCTCTACAGGCTGCAGTGAAGACTTTAGTCCTCACGCCAGACCTGTGTGCTGACTTTTGTGGAGCACGGCCTGTCAGCGCTGGTGTTGTTGCTAGCGTTAGCGTGGGTTTTAGTAGTGCCTAAAGATGTTGTCCCTCTCTGAGCACAGATATGAGTGCCGAGTGTCCCCACATTCTTGTGAGGGCGCGTGGTGTCTCTACAGGCTGCAGTGAAGACTTTTGTCCTCATGTCAGACCTGTGCTGACTTTGTGGAGCACGTCCTGTGAGCGTCCAGTGACCCCACACGTCTGTGAAGGGCGTGTGGAGTCTCTACAGGCTGCAGTGAAGACTTTTGTCCTCACGTCAGACCTGTGCTGACTTTTGTGGAGCACGTCCTGTGAGCGTCCAGTGACCCCACACGTCTGTGAAGGGCGTGTGGTGTCTCTACAGGCTGCAGTGAAGACTTTTGTCCTCACGTCAGACCTGTGCTGACTTTTGTGGAGCACGTCCTGTGAGCGTCCAGTGACCCCACACGTCTGTGAAGGGCGTGTGGCGGCTCTAGGCTGCAGTGAAGACTTTTGTCCTCACGTCAGACCTGTGCTGACTTTTGTGGAGCAAGTCCTGTGAGCGTCCAGTGACCCCACACGTCTGTGAAGGGTGTGTGGTGGCTCTAGGCTGCAGTGAAGACTTTTGTCCTCACGTCAGACCTGTGCTGACTTTTGTGGAGCACGTCCTGTGAGCGTCCAGTGACCCCACATGCCTGTCAAGGGCGTGTGGTGTCTCTAGGCAGCAGTGAAGACTTTTGTCCTCACGTCAGACCTATCAGCGCTGCTGTTGGATTTAGAAGCGCCTACAGATGGCGTTCCATGCTGAGTGCAGATATGAGCACACAGTGCTTCTCTTCTTGGGAAACTCCAAGTGGAAGCGAATGGAGTTTAGAGTGGCAGTGCGGACGCTGCTCAGCATCACAGCAGAATGGGCCACATATCTGCTCTTGAAGTCTTTGCACAGGTCTCTGTAAACGGCGTCTGCTACGTCCTGGTAGCTGCGCTCGCTGGGCTTTACCCGGACATTCCAGTCACAGATCTGCTGTCTCAGCTGCTGAAGTAGGTCCTTGGACAGAGCCAGCATTTCAGGACTGTCACGGCGCCACTTCCTAAAGATCCTAGAGACCACTTCATAGATGAGATTGTTGCAGTCGTGCTCGTTCCACAGACTGGACGGGGAAGTCTCTCTGAACATCGCAGGCTCATGGCGCTGAGTGGATGTGTACACTTGTGGGATAAATGTTGGAGCCTTGATCTGTGTCTCTGGGTACACAGGCTCGTCGGGCTGATGCTGTAGGGCCAGTTGCTCGTGGGTGGAGGGGAGCATGAGCCTCTGTGAGCTCTGATTGGGTTTGGACATTTTGAATACCAGTCGTTGGATTCTTCCCAGGACTCTCTGCACTGGGTCTATGAGGACGGGCAGCCGAGTTTGATCATCAATCCAGTAAAACATTTTGTTTATTAAAAGATTAACCTTGGTTCGGACCTCCTTCCTGAACATTGGCTTGTGTTGTGTGATTGCCATGTTGTCGGTGATGACGCCAGTCAGCTCCTCGCTTTATCGCTGCAGCACAGTGGAGCCAGTAACTTCCTGAGCGTGTCTTTGGCAAAACACATGGCAAAGAAGGCTTTGACCTTGTGTGTGGCTGATGTTAGATAACTGGGGATGCCACTCTCCTCCTTGCTGTGGAGAGAGTCTCCTGGCACTGACTTTTGTAGGGTTATCTCCTCCATGATGTCGTGGACGATGGCAGAGGCTGTATCTAGGCTATGTTTGCCAGACTGACCCTGTCTTCTGTGCTCAGTTCCACAGCCTCCTGTAGAAGGATCTCTCTCACTACTGTAGTTGCCTCTCTCACACTGGGGCTGGATGATCTGCCAGTGTCTTCAGAGGAGTCCACAGACACTGTGTCTGCCCCCTTAGAGCGGGCACAGCTCAGCGGGCACAGTTTGGATCCAAGAGTGCGCAGGTTGGCACATCTGGGCTTCTTCTCACTCTGTGTTTCCTCACAGGGTTTTGGCGAAGAGCGCTCTCCAGAGGGGTTATGTTAACTGGGCTGGACGATATGATCTCCATGAGATCCTCGTCTCGTTCAAGCCCTGTACTTAATTAGCCTGGAAAAATCACCGTTGCATCAAATCCATTTCCCACAGCGGTACATACGCAAGCAAACAGGAAGCGGAGTAAACCAATCAGCGAAGGGCGGGCGTCTGCCATTGATGCGGTGTTATTAGCGGTTTTGTGTTAATATTTGCGCACGATTATGAATCACGAAACTCACCTACTGTCGATGTGTTTTTGGTCATTTACCGCCGATTGGAGACACGCTTTCTCTTTCGTGCGTCGTTCGTAGATTGTTATTGAGGGGACTTCCGCGTCCTGTGAGTGACGCTGCTCGCCAACAACACGTCACGGCAAATAAACAAATCTGATTGCACGTGAATGGATTGATTTTGCGGAAGACGCGAACGAGGGCGGGGTGACCAGACTGATCCCCGCTGGATAAAAAAATACAGAGGGGAATCATTCTGGTCTCACCAGGCTAGTACTTAATCACCTGGTTTTCCTGCACTCACTGCCAGATTATTCCGTCTTCATCGTGGTCAGTTACCAAGTCCAGTAGTCCAATTGTTGGTCATCAGTTTTTGTCGCTAAAGCTTATTTTTGCATCTTGCTGTTTAGATCATCTGCCTGCTACGGAGACCTCCTGCTGAGCCAAGCCTGTTTGAGTTTTTTGTTCATAGAGGAAGTCTTGTAAATAAAGACGATTTTTGTTCGCCATCGAGCCTTTGTCGCTGCTTTGGGGTCTACATAAAAACCTTAACAGGGTCTTCCAAATGGACAATTCCCAAAGCAAATGGCCAAAACTGGTTACAACATGGCTTGAAGATAACAAAGCCAATGTTTTGAAGAGGTCATCACAAAGTCCTGATCTCAATCCAGTTGAAAAGGTATGTGCAGAGCTGAAAAGGTATGTGCACACAAGATGGCCTACAAATTTGGATCAGTTACACTAGTTAGGTGTAACCAACTATTGTAAGAAGCTTGTGGAAGGATATCCTAAACGTTTGACCCAAGTTATACAATTTTAAAGGCAATTTTACCAAATATTAATGAAATGTAAAACTTTTGGTTTTGTAAAAAGTAATAAAAAATTGTGTAGAAATTTCTGTCTCTCATTCTTCTGGAATTTGAATAGAATTTTTTTTTTTTTTAAATTCTAATTGACCTAAAAAAATAAAATAAAAGTTAATTCTGGTTTCATGTCAGAAAGTGAGACAAAAATGCAAATGTCTATTTTTATGAAGTGTATGTAAAAATATGGTTGCTGTCAGGGTGTAAACTGCCAGCTTTATGCTAATGACACAGATATCCATACGTATGTCCAGCAGTTAACACAGGCTTTATATAACATCTCAAGATGGTTTCAGCTGTCCCACTTTAACTTTAAACGTAAAGTAAACATTCTCAACGTGTGTTTTTCTATCAGCCGGAGGTCCACTGACAGCACCTTTTGAGGTTCAGTTATTCTCCGCTGTTGAGAAGAGCCAGAGTCCCAGCCTCCGTTATGTGCACCTTCTACAGAGTGACTATAGAGAGCATCCTGACCATGCAGCCTCATCACTATGTGGCACGGTGCCAGCGCTGCGTCCTGCCGAAGGAGAAGATCTGCGGAGCCCTTCTCCCCTCCATTAAGGGCCTATGACTGGCAGTCTCCACAACGTTTCCGCAGATTGATTTCGCGCATACAAAGGGCCTCTCTGACCGGCCTGGAAACTAGTTGGAGACTAGATCAGTTGCTGCTAGTCACAGAGATGTCTCTGAGACGTCCCTTGACAATACGACAAGTCTCCAGCGGCAACTCAAGTCGCCAACTAGTCTCCAGGCCAGTGAGATAGGCCCTTAAGGGTTGACAGTAAGAAAGAAAGTCAGAAAGTCAAAATCATGCGCCTCATGGAATACAGAATTTGGAAAATCCACTCAGCACAAAAACCTGACGTGATAAAGAAAAATGGATGTCATTTTCAGATTCTGCGTTATTTTTGGCCCATGGCTGTTTTTTTTTTTATGTGGCAAGAAGATAAGAATGTCCTTGTTTCATAATTCAATACCGGCTTGGCTCTCTTTGAACCAAGGGGATACTAGAAGGTGCAGGGTCCAAAGTGTTACCGGGAGCTGCGTGTTACAGAAACCAAGCCGGGACAAGTGGAACAGGCCTAATTGAATAATACTAAGACATCCTAACCGCCGCCGTGAACCTTCAAAAGAGGCTTATTAAGTCATGCATCAGTGAGAAACCGGGCCCTGGCTCTGATACGCCGTCAGTGGATAGCATCAGTCTCCCGTCGAGTCAGATGCCGAGGCGAAACTTTGTTGTACAGATGCGAAGAGATACAAACCGAGCAGGTACCAGCTATGTGCAATTGAGATGCTATCTTTGAAATTGGCTGTCAGGGAATACATGTCACCACCGGACTGATAAATGCAGCAAAGAGGTATAAAAAGGGCCTGCTTTTCTGGCCTGGAAGTGGATGTGATTAAAGAGCATGGGGTCAACTTCGAGCTGTTTGGAAGGCAATGGCGTGAAGAGTGAGCTGAGCCTGACTAGACGACCAGGAAGGAGGGATGTGGCGCATTATTAAACTATTCAAAATCCCACGGTTTCCACGGGGGGAGACAAAAGACAAGTGCTGTGCTGTCTCAAACTGCGGATACACAAGAGCAGGAAATATGTTTGGCCGTGGGAAGAGGGTCAGCCCGATGTTGGTTTTGGATGTGGGACAATCAGAGCTGAGTCTTTGGGATCCGTTCAGTTTCAAAGAGCCATTCAAAAACCTGGCTCGTCTTGATATCGATTTTTGGAATGACGCCATTCGGATGATTCATAATATCCAAGACATGACACGTGTGAACAAAAAAAACGTGTGTGAGGAAAGTCTTGTGACGGGAGTTCTGTGGACAAAAACAATGACTGAGAAAAGATACAGCTCGTTTCACAGTCGAGATCCGGTTCGAACCATTCAACGTCCCATCACTAGTGACTACTCCTTTCCATGGAAAAGGGGGAAACAACAGTACAATCCATTGTCAGGCGAAAAGAAATGTCCAATCCAGATAGACTTGCCTACCACTGGATTATTACGAATTCTTTACTAAAACATAGCAAACGCAATCATACGTAAGATTTTGGCCACATTTTTTTTTTACCTTGTTTTCCCTGATGTTGATTATTTCACCTCTTTATTGAACATGGGCAGGAAGTGACATACGTAGAGGTAAACACAGAAATAACATAAGGCCGGTTCAAAGGAAAGCTCGTCTCATTGGTCAAAGAGATGGCACCGGAATTTCTGATTAGTCACTGAAATCAGCAAGGGAGGGATGTAGGAAAAATATAATTATTTAAAACTACTTGCAATATGTCAAATGTCAGACCCGGGCGGTCAATTACAAGCAATCTATTAAATTTGTGAAACATTAAAACTTACTTACTGTCACTTTAACTGAATGTGAGCTAGTATTGCCGAGGGCACTTTTAGACACTAATTTAAATGAATTTAAAGTAAAATCTAAAAATGTCTGTACATTCATCAATGATTTCTAACTAGGCTTTAACCTCACCTCATCTATATTTGGTGTATGGGTTGAAAACAGTTGAAAACATCTGAATCGTTCATAATTTGCAACATTTGGCGGCTAATGCTTACGGCTATAGGAAAAATACAATGAGAAGGCTAACAGACACTGAAAAGTCTCCCGGACTAGCTGACTTGCTAACTGTCCGCATACGTTAGGATCGAACACCGCTTCTCCTTTTTATTTCTATGGTGGTTTTAACATTTTTAACTGTTGCCGTGCCAACCATGCTATACCAATGAGATATAAGTCAGTCAGGATGAGGATGGAAATTAGCCCAAGGATACAATCCAGTGTGGCTTGTTCATTAATATGTACTGTCCCTACCAAATAAACCAACCAACCAGATTCTACGGAACTATCCCTGAATCTACTGTATGTCACAAACAAAAAGATTAAATAAAATAAACTTTTCCCCAACATTCCTCATTAAATTGCCACTTCACTGAACAAAAATCACAAAAAAATTCACAAAAATCATGCTTCATACATTTACCACGGATGTTATCCATCGAAGTCATAATAACAAAAGGGTTCAAACCTGTTATGTGCACTTTTGAAAATAAACGAGACGAGACAGATGCAACTTTCACAAGGAAACAACATTATAACATCGCTTGAAGCGTTTAAAAGTAAGAATATTTTGCATAATATAGCACTTCTAAAAATCAATAATAAAAACAAAGTCCACAACTCTCATTATGTACGACAACTGCTTGATGCATGACAGTCCCGTGACACAGCTCTGTGCCACGGAGAAAATGATGTTTCCACACTCTCTGGCATTGATTTGAATCATTCAGATAAATGCTCCGGGTACGATTCTGTTGAGAGCGCCTGTCTGTGCGCTATCACCGGCGGGACAGACACCATTTACACCACTTCCATTCTGAGAGGAGGAAGAGGAGAGGAGCAAAAGCCACATGAGAAGACGCAGCTGCAGCCTTGTGTAGTTGGAACATTTATTTAAATTGTATAATTTCCATGAAAACTTGTGCACTGAAGTGTTGTTGTAATCATCTTGGTATGTGAACCTTTGTACCAGACTCAGGTGTCCCCCATGGGAAAATGTATACAAAGATGACCTGTTGACCTGTCTGATCTGGTGATCTCAGTTCTGGTCTAAACAGGACGAGAAGCAACCGTAAAACTGCCTCACAGTGTTTATGGGTTTCTTATCGATGTCTTCTCCAGGCTTGCTGTTCTGGGAAGAGGGTCGACGGAGGAAGTATAACTGGGAATAAAGGGGTTAGAAACTTCAGACTTGACTAGACTAGACTCTCAGACGTCTCTGTCAGTCTCACTCATATGTTTACATACACATTACATACATTATCTTTTTCTACTGCTCATAATAAATCACCAAAGACAAACTGTTTGATCTGCCTTGATTAGTAATTTCTGCAATTACACTTGAATGGGCCATGAGTTGACTCCAGACTTTACAGGCTCACTCTGTTTGAAAGAACGAGGTTCAGTACGTTTATTTGTGCAGAGCATATGAGCATACTATATGTGCGCATTTCACCACAAAACACGTAGCTTCCTCACAGGCAGATCAGTGACTGGGTTTTATCTCTCTATTGTTGTAATTGAATCGAATTTGGTTTAAAAGTCATGAAATAAACTTTACCAAGGTTTAAAAGTCAAAAGAAAGCTTTTGAAACCTGATTCCAACAGGCAGTAAATCTCAATTTCTATCATTATAATGACATGACTTGACTTTTTTTACTCCATAAGTTCATAAAAATATGAGAAATATGGCGCCAAAGACATGTAACCCCAGATTTTGCAGACATTGGATGGTAAATGTGTCAATCTTTGGTGTTTGTGGGATAAAGAATATTGTATCTGGGCATTCAGAAACGTTTAATTTGACTTGTTGCTACAAACGTCAGCCCACACTCCGATGTACGTCATAGAGAATTTCATAAAAATCCAGTCATCTTCACCAAACCTCTGACTCCATCTGTTCTGACCTCGCCCAGATCTGAATAAATAAATACACTTTCAATCAAACTGTATCTTCTCTTTCTTTTCTCGCCCTAATTCAATGAACGCGGTGAAAACAAACGTGCCATCATCCGGCGCCATCTTTCCTCCGCAGCCTTTTCCCACAGTGAGATTAACGATATTAAAAACTGATTTGCCGACGGCTTCGGAAAGCAGCGCGGCATTTACTTCTTATTGATTTCAGCGCATAAATGATGCTCAAGCTCGACCGCACAGGCGCACACAAACTAAGGCACGCGAGCACAGTCCATTGCTAGCTATTTAAGGCTTATATACAATTCTAAACTGTTCTGTCTGTGCTTCTGAACATGTCTTAACGTCATTCTCTCATGCTGGAGTTGTTTTAAAGAGTCTTTTTAACAACGTAAGCCTTGTTATTGCTGTAGTTTAACCTAAATAGTGTGTGAAAATACCCCTATAAGTTATACATGTCGTTATGCAATACGCCAGCAGAGGGTACACAATAAATTGTACTGCAGCAGTGAGATGGGATGTGGTTCACTTTGAAGAAGTAGTAATGATGATCATCTGCAAACATTCTAACCCGCACGAGGAGAAGGGTTTGGCACAGACAGGATCAGAGTGGGCTTGGTGAGGGTGTCCTAAAAACTCATGGATTACTGATAACGTACACCGGAGTGTGGGCTTTCCTTTTGAGTATTTGGAGTGTCCATCCCTGCGTGTCCATTCCACGCAGGGAAGTTAGTCTGGTCACGGAGCGATTGGAGCAGTTTGAATGGGCGGGCCTAACGCACACAGATTGTCAGTGAAATAAACCAATTAGCAATTAGCAATTAGCGGACGTGACGACAGCATTAGTCCAATTTACAAAATATGAACTGAATACTTGTTTTTTTTTTTAAATAGGCCCAGGACACGCTGGTGGGACTATGTCTCCGAGCTGGCCTGGTGTCGCCTCGGGGTCCCCCAGAACAGCTGGAGGAGGTGTGCGTGGATTGGGAAGTCTGGGCATCTCTGCTGAGACTGCTGCCTCCGCGACCCGGCCCCGGATAAAGCGGAAGAAAATGGATGGATGGATGGATGGATGGAACTGAATAAAAACTCACGAGAACATGGAGGCAAAATCCTCGACTCCTTCATCCATGATTAGTTTTGGCTAATAACTTCTGCATGTGTCACTGTTGATTGAACTAACAACATAGCGGTGCAGCGAGTGACGTAACCTTGTCAATTCTCTGTGACGGTCGTGATTGGTTTGACTAGGCCTCAGCCGCCAATCAGCAACTTGTTTACCGTGTATGTCCAGACCCACCTTCTTTCGCACAGAAAAGAAGTGGGTGTGGTTTATCAGGCTAGAATGAAAGATAACATTAATGTTATAACATAATAGCCTGGCCAGCCAGAATACGTGATTTTCCTATTCTTTACAATGACGCGTAGTCTGGGATCAGGAGTGATTTCTTCGAATTCCCTATGGTCGTGATTGACAAGCGTTGTCGGCATATTTTGTCAATAAGGAAGTTAGTGGTTTTATGATGCATCGGCCTGCAGAGCGGAGACAAATGTGAACAATCTATATGTTGTTTTTGCCACAAAAACGTAAGGATACGAGGAGTCATTACCAACTCAGTTCCAATTTTAAACATAGGAGAATTCAACACAAATGCGCAACGGCTGTTTCAATCAATGTACGTTTGGAACGGGACAAAAAAACTTTAGATAGAGGATTTTTTCTTAGAGAAGATGAAGCATCAACATATGCACAGGTACATACTTGTTTAGTACATTTAAGAAAACATTTTACTCACGGTTAGATTGGTTCCTGTCATGATATTGTGTGATTGGATCGATATGAAACTTTTCGAGATTCGATTGACTGTGCAAAGTTCCAGACGGTCCGGCTTTTACAAAAAAGCAGGAGTGGAGGGCTGGCCAGGGTTAAAATATTAGCCTATACTAAGGTTAAATTGAAAGCTTAAAAAGCATGCATATATACTGTATACAGTATGTGGCCTTTTTTTGTTTTAAGAAGTTGCTCTCACTCATCCAGCTGTGTTCTGTAGTCGTAGGTTGCAAACATATCTGGACAATGGTATTAAATTTCACTCAAAACGTTTTTCCTCTCGTTTTCCTTCGTTTTTTTGTGTTTTTCAAGCTCCTCTGGCCTGAGAGTTGATAATACATCAACCTGGAGAGATTCAGACTGGAAACAAAACCAGCAAGTAGAAAAGTCTTATCGGTATATAAGTGAAAATGTGAATATAAGGGGCGCGCTCAGGCCCACCAGAAGACATATAGATGTTATGGATTGACGTTATTGATTGTATATGTTTTGTCACTCCGTCCCATTCCATAAGTTTTAAAATGGTTAAAGCCACACTGCGAGACGTTCTGGGTTAAATGTGTCTGACTGCAACAGAAGATCAGCTTAACTGTCGTAAAACGCTAAACATAAACTAACAAAGCCACAAAAACCAAACACGCTCCTAATGGTCGGCTGCTGCTGATACTATTTTCGCAGTGGTTTATCAGAATGTGTTTTATCCTATTTATCGGGTGAAATGCCACGCAGCGCCTAAATAATGCAAAATCTCAGACTTTTAAGCTAAAGCGATCGCTCTCCTCAGCCACCACTTATGTAAAAGCGCCTCCTGTTCCTGCAGACCGGCCTCGTCTTGATGGCTTTTCTGAGTTAGCGGGGAGAGATCTAAGAGGGGGACGAGGATTCCCAGTAATGGCCCCCGTGTGAATTATTTAAACCTGGTGTAGCGGCGTGAGAGACTGGAGAAGTGATTGAGAAGAAAGTGGCCTAACCTTAATGCCAAGTCAGTCGATTCGGTGGGACAGGCCAATGGCAGACGAGTATTGATATGAGCTTCGAGGGAGTTTTAAGTGGCCGGTAGTAGAAGTGTGCTGTTCATGAACAAATACGTGCACATGCGCAAGGACTGTGTTGCATCTCCTTTTTGATTGGAACACTCTCTATAGGCAGCAATAAGGAAGCTTTTATTTTTAGCTAATGGCATGATAAAAAGTCAATGGTGTTGTGATGGACGCAAACTGCTTGGAAAAGTCCCAGAGATGGTGTATGTGTATCAGGAATAAATGAATTCTGCCCAAAATAAACAAAGCTGGACTCACTCATCTCACTCTCTGATCAGTTTTAATCCTTTTGTAATTGTGGCTTAGTTTGATGCAATAACATCTGTAGTAGTAAAAAAACATAGTTTTATTTCAGTTAAGCTTACATAAGGCAAGACACTGCAGGTGAATAGGGAAAACATTCTTTTTAGAGATGTCAATTTGAAACTTTTGCGGAACATTACTGATATAAATACAGTATGACGAAAAATGTATTGCAAGTTTTATGTCTTTTTATACTTTCTTGTGCAAACGGACAGACCCAGGTTTAAATGTATGGTTTTATTTAATTGACATATTAGTAACTAGGGATGCACCAATACAACTTTTTCTAAAACCAATACGAGTACTTTGATTTAAGTACTTGCCGATACCGAATACCAACTGAAGTACAAGGCATTTTCTTCAACATACTTTTTGAAGTGAATAGACGGTTTGTAGACTGACTTTTTCACAGCAGATTGGTTAGTAATTAGTTCATTTACTCATTTACATTTCTGTGAGTAAAGTAGGCTGCACTTTTAAGAGAAGTTATTGGACAGATGCCTTTTTTTAATTCAATATCATTTTTAATTTGTATTGCATTGTCCATTATAGATACAACAGCCCATGTCCAAAAGCTCCTCAATGCCTGTGCTTTATTCCTATTTTTATTTAACAATAGTATTGAGATGGTTACTTATTACTCCAGCTAACTGCTCTCTTTTCATTTTGATTGTTTTGCTGCAGCTCAGTTTAGCTCAATATGGACATGCTGTATCTCTTTATTTTGTATTTTTGAGTACTTTTTAGTCCCTGGGTTAGTTTGACAGATGAATTAAGCCCCGTGCAAAAAATGGCGTAAGAATCGCCAGAACTGTTAGCCGCGAGTTAGCGGCTAGTTAACAACATTAGCCTGTATCTTGGAAACACTGCAGAGTCCACGCTGCAGCACTAACAACATTTAGCTCTGGTTAAATCCAGCACAGACTCAGATTTAGGGAGTGTAGTCTGTAATAAAGTCAGCTCTATGTGGAATATTGTTTTTCCACTGAAGAATTCTCCAGTTTCTTGATATTTTCTCTCCACAGCTGAGAGCTGAGTCTCATAAGGGCGCCGGCCGCACGTCAAGTGCTATCGGTTTCTGATATCGGGACCACATGAATGAGTATGAGTACAAGCATGTGATATCATACCAGTGCATCCTTATTAGTAACAAAGATTTTGGGAGGGGATTTTGGATCTTGTTTAGTTTTTGGATAAGCTAATCATAAATTAAAATATCTGTAAAAACTCAAATGTTGCCTTGTGTTTTGGGTTCAAAGCGAATTAGATATTAAATAATCCCTCTGAAAAATCTTGTTAAGCCCAAGAATGGAAAGTTTGAAGTCTGTATGAGCTGCTAAATTAGGGGCTAATTTGTTTCGTGAGTGGAACAAAACCTAATTTAGAGAAAACCAAAGTTATGGATTATAGCATCATCTCGGGGAGCCTTCAGGACACGTGGATGTAAAATCTGTTAATATTTGTAAATGTATGCGCGAGGGAAAGACAGCTTTGTGAAGCAACGGAGTTATCTTCGCTTGCGGACAAAACATCATAAAATAAGCATTGTACGGGGTAGGTTTTGTCATTTTTATACTCATGACATGAAAACTAAGTTGTTAAGGGAGAAAACCAGCTAAGAACTCCACTTCAACCTCTGCGTGTAAAATCAATACTTTCACCTGCTGCGTCTCGCCTTAAGAAAAATTGGGAATTTTTAAGTTAAAGACATGGATAGAGGAATTGGCACGGCTACAGTTTAGAAATGTTTACCTCTATCTATGTCAGTGTTACATAAGGAAATGAAACAATAAACATCACAAAAATGTAAAAATATTGAATTGTGTCTAACTGTGTCATATGCACTTTAAACCCAGGCTCAAGGAAATTTGTAATGATGTTTTGATGATTTGCTTCAGCAGTAGAAGAAGAAACGACCAGAAGTGCTCAACAACAATCAAACCCGTGTGACGGAAAGAAAAATGCCACAAAAGATCATGTTTTTGATCACGGAACAGCATGAAAATCTCATAAAGGTTTATTTTGCATAATATTTACTTAAAAAGAGGGTTGTCTGTAGGGTGTCCCATTTACTGGTTCTTTCTTAAAACAGATGGAGTAAGAGCCAGAAAAACAACCAGACCCCAAAAGATGCGGCTCCCCGTAAATAGCCATGAATCCCATCGCGGGTCCGTAGTAAACAAATGAACTGGTAAATCAAAGCGGCGCACTTGGACTCTGATGAATAATGGACAGTGGCCTTGGATGCGTCTCCTGCTGATCTGGCTGTTGTGCAAGAGCCTATAAATAGTGCCCTGTCCATTCCTCTGTGTGGGCCCTCGCTGCGGGAGAGAGGCACTTGTGTGGAGAGGATGAGTGCCGGACTGAATAAGTAAAAGCCAGATTGATATACAGTAGTGGGGCTAATAGAGTTTGCAAGAGTATTTGGAGATGATTGGTCTGACCGCGGTCCAATTCCATTTAAAATAAGCAGGAAGTAAACACTTATCCCTTCATCCCTTAAATAATTACATCAGTCATATGACAAATAAGCCAACAATGCCATTTAGGAAGGTCAGCGCTAATGTAAACAAATGTCAAACTGGAATTCAGAAGTAACTGCTCTGCTGCTCAAACTTTCTCACTCTTTATTGTCGGATAGAGCAACCAACAGCGTAAAATACAGCCAAAAGCATAAACAAATGGCCATATTACAAACTACTATACCTGAAATGCTATGGGGATGACTAGCATTACTGTGATAATGCTTATAGCAAAGGAAAAAGTGTGTGTTTGAAATCTTCCAGATATACAATTTGCCAGTGCTGATCAAAAATGCAATTTGGGTTCATAAAATAATATTGAGCATTTAGAGATGGATATTAAGAGTCTCTGCAACTATAATTCAGTGAAAACCCATCAGTTACTGTACATGTCAGAAAGGCACTTGTAACCCCCGTTACAAATAAACACTGGTGTAACTGGACAAAACCTGACAATAAATAACCTTATAAATATTCATAAATAACCTAATTAAATATTCGCTTAAAACAGTTAAAAAACTACGTGACATTAAATATATAATTAGTGGGATTTACAATGTTATTATAAAAAGTTACATTGTAAACCGTTATCAATATAACTGATTCAAGACGCTCTCAGCGTATGCCCCTCCCCCACCTGGCCGAGGCTCAGTCAGCGACAGGAGTCTAAAAGAGCGCACGGGCGAACAGAGCAGTGCAGCCGTTACGAACAAAACTGACCCAAACTACACCGAAAAGTGATCTTACACACCGTTTGCCTTGCCGGGTTGAGGGAAGAGTGTGTCTACGAGACGTGAAACCTTTGAGAGTAGTCTCGTGTTTGTCACCTGCGGTTAAACGAGGCCGATGCTTTTGCTTGAGACGGCAGAGAGCCAAGAAACGCGTTTGTCGCTGCGGTTAAACGAGGCAGTTACGCTTTTGCCCGAGACGGCAGGGACCAGATAACGGCCAGGTTTTATCCCCACCCCGAGAACACCTCAGTTCTTGGGCTTGGATCGAGTTCTTGGACCCAGGATCGAGTCGAGACCAAGGCGAGCCACCCAACAGAACATTCTCAGGATCAACGGCAGCGTCTCGCGAGGCGCGCGTGGTCCGCATTCCACCAAAGAACCTCACTGACTCCCAGACCAAGGTTTGAGGAGCGTTTGTGGAGTTTTTCCAACGGATTTGAGCGCACGTTAAAGGGCGCCTACATTGAACTCAGAACATATCCACAATTTAAGTTTTGCTAAGTTTTTGGACAATTAGAAGCCATTTCTTTTTGTTATTGCTTTGCAAGCCAAATTGTTTACTGGATCCTTTTGATAATTGTTTTATTTATGTATTTAAAGGGTACCTATGGTGTCATTTTTAAAGTGACAAAACGTGTTTGAAAATTGAAAAGAGTGAATAATATAAACCTGAAACCAAGATTAAACTTAAATTAAAGTAATTTAAGAATAGGTTTAAATTAAAAACACTCAAAGTAACTAAATGACCGGTCATAAAACAAAACTTGTTGAAATAAGTGAAACAAGTAAAACATACCTTTTATTGAACTCATCTCAAAAGTTAAACAATATAAAGGTGTAACGGGTAACTAACAGAAGTGCCAGTATTAATGTTTGATGTTTGTCTGTCCTTTTTATTGTCTATGTAAAGTAAATTGCCGCTTTTCCATTTAAACTTATTGACTTTGGCTCTCATTTTGGATTACACACCACTCCTTTCGAATCTAGAACTGGTCCATACCCTACAGTCCTTTGCCTAACAGCGTAGGTGTTACATATTCTTGGCGAGCCAGCCAGGAGTGGTCCGTACACTCTTGTGAGCCTAGGTATTGTTTTCAAAACAGCCAATATGGAAGCCGTGCGACAGAGTAATGTTAAGATACCAAACTCACTCATTATTACTGGCATAACTGGCACTGTAGTTGATGAGGAGCTCTTTGACTTTCTTAAACAGTACGGGTCTTTTCAGATTGTGCCCATAGCCCCTACAAGCCCACAGGTAGGCAAGCAGAACATTGTTGAGTACACTTCAGGTGCATCAGTACAGGCACTTTCACCCTTGCTACCTTACAAATTCTTACCTAAAGATGAACCTGACATACTTTACCTTGTCGAGACTTTAAGCACCGTCTACTCTCCTGTAGTTAGCAAGACTGCTACACAGACTTACTTAGCTGAACTGAGAGACATTGCAAAACAGACAGGTAAAGATTTCACAGACGTACTGAGAGAGGAGCTTAGCTCTATTACTAGGGCTGTTGACACGGACGAACATGACAGTCCAAGTGACCATGGTGACTCTGTTCAAGTCCCTGACTCAGACAATCCAGTGCACAGAGCCTTCAATCTGGTGACTTCCACCAACCGATCCCAGTCTCTGTGGGGAATCGCTCACAAACCCCAATCAGTACAAAGACTCCTACTCTAAGTACCTCTGATGTTAATCCACCAGAGCTTCAAAAAGTAATAGTGGAGCACATTCTCCGAACTGAAGATATTCATTCACAAATGAACACTCCCTTCAGGTTGAGACTCTTTTCTGGGCGTTGTCCCCGTCCAAACAATGAAGTTGACTTTGAAAGCTGGCGCTCAAGTGTTGAGCTTCTTCTTAAAGATGCCAAGCAACCAGACTCAAGTAAGTCCAGAAGGCTTTTGGAAAGTCTCTTTTCACCTGCAGTTGATCTTGTAAAACACTTACCTGCCGATTCGCCTCCAGTCACATACTTGCAAATCCTTGATTCTGCTTTTGGTACAGTCGAAGATGGTGACGACCTTTTCGCCAAATACTTGAACACCATGCAAAATCATGGTGAAGAACCTTCATCTTACCTTCAGAGACTCCAAGTCATGCTTAACACAACATTCATAAGGGGAGGTATCTCTGCTGGTGAACTTGATAAACAGCTCTTGAAACAGTTCATAAGAGGCTGTTGGGACAATGACTTGATTGCGGAGCTTCAGCTTGAGCAAAAGAAACAAACTCCACCTACTTTTGCTGATCTCCTGCTCATGCTCCGTACTGCAGAGAAAAGACGCACATCGAAAATGTCACGCATGAAACAGCATCTAAATACAACAAAGCCAAAGGTCTACTCACACTATCAGGGTGCCCAGTCTCAAAGTCCAGAACGCCCCAGACCAAAAGCAGTCGATTCTGAAATTCAAAATCTCAAAAGCAAATTGCTGATCTGCAATCGCATCTTGCGTCTCTCAAAACTAAAAAATATGCTGAAACACCCAACGCCAAACCACGAGTCTTCAGCTCTGCAAAACATAAAGTCCCTTTTGATAACTCCAGAGCTCAAAGTCACAGTCCTCTGATCAAAGACCGGACATCCACTCAAGCAATCGACCAAAGCCCTGGTATTGCTTTAAGTGCGGAGAGGATGGGCATATCAAACCCCAATGCGAGAATGAGCCAAACTCTCATCTTGTTGCTCTTAAAAGAAGCAGCTAAGAGAAAAGCAAATGACATGGGACAAAGTGATGATCCAGAATATTCTTCTTTAAACTAGACCCAGCTCCATTTGTGGGACAAAGTGGAGCTAAACAAAACACAAGGTGTCCCAAGAAAAAGAAACGTGCTTTGAACTTTCATGTTCAAACTGAAAAGCCTCTCTCTCTTCCAAAAGGCTTAGTTGGAGCAAAGTGTACAGCTCAAATAGCTATCAATGACCATCTGTGCAGTTGCTTATTAGATACGGGCTCACAGGTAACAACAGTCTCCCAGTCTTTCTACGAAGAGAACCTGTCTCACTTACCTGTCCACAGCTTGAATGACCTGTTAGAGGTAGAAGGTGCAAATGGCCAAAATGTCCCTTACCTTGGCTTTATCGAGATAGCCATCACTTTTCCCAAGAGTTCTTTGGGTGCTGACATTGAAGTGCCAACTCTCGCTTTGATTGTTCCCAATCTGAGTTCTAACTCACCTTCACTGCTGATAGGTACAAATACTTTGGACATTCTGTATGAGCAGTATGGACTAGTTGTAGAGCCCAAAGAGAAACACACGCTTCCATATGGGTACAAAGTCGTTCTCAAAACCCTTGCAGCGAGGAAAAAACGCACAGCTGATTCAAACTTGGGCGAAGTCAGACTAAACAGTATGGATTGTGAAACTATTGGAGCTGGAGAAACAAAAGTTCTGGAAGGATCAGTGGCATGCAGAGTACCGGAAACTGGAAAATGGGTGACAGTCGAAGCACCAACAACAACCTACTTAACTGGTGGCCTTCTTGTTAAAGATGGGTTAGCAACCCTCCCATCCAAACTCCCACGCAGTGTACCTGTCATCTTGAAAAACGAATCCAATCACACCATCACACTCACTCCAAAGACAGTCATTGCACAAATTCACGCCATTCAAAGTGTTCGATCAGCCAATGACCCAACGCTTAAACCAAAGTTTGAAACTCAGATCTCCAATTCGATTTTGGTGATTCTTCAATCCCCAGTGAGTGGAAAGAAAGAATACGTTCAAAGTTGAATTCTATGCCTGAGGTATTTGCCCAAAACGAGCTCGACTTTGGTCGCACCAGTAAGATCAAGCATCACATCACACTCAGCGACCCTACTCCTTTCAAACACAGGGCAAGGCCAATACATCCACAAGATCTAGAGGCAGTACGTAATCACCTGCAGCAACTCCTTGATGCCGAAGTCATCCGTGACTCTGAATCTCCTTTTTCATCCCCAATTGTAGTCGTACGAAAAAAGAATGGAGATGTCAGATTATGTATTGACTACAGAAAGTTAAACCTCCAGACTGTGAAAGATTCTTACGCTTTACCCAACCTCGAAGAGTCTTTTTCAGCTTTGAATGGATCGAAATGGTTCTCAGTCTTAGACCTTAAGTCAGGGTTTTATCAGATTGAGATGGAGGAGGCTGATAAACAAAAGACTGCATTTGTCTGCCCTCTAGGTTTCTTCGAGTTTAATAGAATGCCTCAAGGAATCACAAACGCCCCTAGCACATTCCAGAGACTCATGGAGCGCTGCATGGGGGAGCTCAATCTAAAACAGGCCCTTGTGTTCCTTGATGACCTCATTGTGTTCTCTTCAACTCTGGAGGAGCACGAAGAACGCCTCTTGCGAGTCCTCAGTCGTTTGAAGGAGTTTGGCCTTAAACTTTCACCAGAAAAATGCAGTTTTTTCCAGAGCTCTGTAAAATACCTTGGCCACATCATTTCGGAAAAAGGCATTGAAACAGACCCCGATAAGATCTCGTCACTCAAAACCTGGCCGAAACCAAACAACTTGAAAGAACTCAGGACCTTTCTTGGATTTTCCGGTTATTACCGTAGATTCATAAAGGACTATTCAAAGATCATGCGTCCTCTCAACCAACTCACTGGTGGATACCCACCTCACTGGAAAAAAACAAACAAAGTTGATAAAACCCAGTACCACAACCCGAAAGACCCCTTCGGAGCTCGATGGACAGAGGATTGTCAAACAGCATTTGACACAATCATTCAGAAACTGACCACAGCACCAGTGCTCGGGTTCGCGGACCCTAAACTTTCTTACACCTTGCATACAGATGCAAGCACTCGTGGATTAGGGGCCGCTCTGTACCAAAATCAACAAGGTCAAAACCGTGTCATCTCCTACGCAAGTCGCGGGTTGTCAAAGTGTGAAACAAAGTACCCTGCACATAAGTTAGAGTTCCTTGCTCTTAAATGGGCAGTCACAGAAAAATTTCAAGATTACCTTTACGGCCGCTCATTTCTTGTCATCACGGACAGCAACCCGTTAACATACATACTTACCACTGCAAAACTTGATGCCACGAGTTACAGATGGTTGGCGGCGCTGTCCACGTTCGATTCCAGCTGCAATACAGGGCAGGAAAACAAAATCAGGATGCAGATGGTCTGTCCAGACGTCCACACAGTGCAGAGCCTGACGACATGCTGTCCAAAAAGGAGTTGGAAAGGATACAACAGTTCACACAAAGACACCTACCTGACCATCCAGACCTTGACCTTGTTGACCAGAGCACAATCCGAGCCATCTGCGAAAACACTTTGTCCATCAGCTTTCAGAGAACAATCCAGTTGAGTCTACAGTCAATAGCTCTCTGGTTCTGTCTCTCGCTCATCATCCCCAAGCTATCCCCCAAAGTTTTGAAGAGGAGGAGGAGCTTGGTGGCTTACCTGTAATGTCCCATTACACAACATCAGACCTGAAAGAAATACAAAACAATGACACAAGCATTCGAGAAATAATCAACCAAATGGAATTGGGAGAAAAGCCCCCACCAACTGCAAAGAGTGAACTCCCCGAACTTGGCTTGTTGCTAAGGGAGTGGAACAAGTTCATTCTCAAAGATGGAGTCCTCTATCGTACAAGACAAGAGGGAGCACAAACACAATACCAACTCGTGCTACCCCAAGAGTTAAGACCCCTTGTCCTAAAAAGCTTACACGACGACATGGGGCACATGGGTGTCGAAAGAACACTGGATCTTGTGAGAAAGCGATTCTATTGGCCCAAAATGGCCTCAGACATAGAACTTAAAGTCAAAACCTGCAACCGTTGCACCCGCCGTAAAGTCCATCCAGAGAAAGCCGCGCCGCTTGTGAATATCGTTGTCACACGACCGCTTGAACTAGTGTGCATCGACTTTCTAACATTAGAGCCAGATTCAAGCAATACTAAAGATGTATTAGTGATAACAGACCATTTCACTAAATACGCGCTTGCTTTGCCCACTCCAAACCAAAAGGCGCGCCACAGTTGCCAAATTCCTCTGGGAAAACTTTATCTCACACTACGGTTTCCCTGAGAGACTACATAGTGATCAGGGCCCGGACTTCGAGTCCCGCACGATAAAAGAGCTCTGTTTACTAGCTGGCATTCAAAAGGTTCGAACTACACCTTACCACCCGAGGGGAAACCCTGTTGAACGCTTCAACAGAACGCTTCTCAACATGCTTGGTACTTTGGAGAACCACAAAAAGACCCACTGGCGTGATTATGTCCGACCCTTAGTACACGCTTATAACTGTACTAAAAACGAGGTGACAGGGTTTACCCCATATGAGCTTATGTTTGGCCGACAGCCAAGGCTCCCTGTCGACCTCGCCTTCGGTCTGCCAGTCCATCATCAGTCAGGTTCCCACTCTGAGTATGTTCGCAACCTTAAGTCACACCTAGAATCCAGCTACAAAATCGCAACTGAAATGGCAAAGAAATCAGCAGGTCGCAACAAAGCAAGATTTGACAAACACATTGTTGACTCTACCTTAAAAGAAGGAGATAGAGTTCTTGTTAGAAATGTTCGCATAAGAGGCAAACATAAGCTAGCCGACAAGTGGGAATCCGAAGTCCATGTTGTAGTGAAACAGTCGAACAACCTCCCTGTTTATGTTGTAAAGCCTGAGGCAAAAGAAGGTCCTCAAAGAACCCTCCATCGTGATTTATTACTGCCATGTGGTTTCCTTTCCACCAACACAAATGAAACAGGACAACCAATAAAAGACAAACTCAAGCGACCCAAAACACGTCAACAAACAGAAAGTCATGAACAAGAATCAGACTGTGAAGAATCCGATTCTGGCTACTTTTATGACTACCAAGACCTAATAGTGGAAACCAAAGTTCATACTCACCTGATACGGACAAACATGCAAATGATGTCAAACAAAGTTCTTCAGAAATGCCCAACGCTTTCTCTGAATACAGAATATGTCAAAAGACACCGGATGAGACAAACTTACCTGATGAGTCAAACTTACCTGATGAGACAAATCCACCGAATGAGATCTTACCTGAAAAGAATCCTGAAGAAAATGACAAAGAGACAGAGACAGTCGGTACTTACCCTGAAAAAGAAAACTTACCTGAAGAACCAGTGTCAACCAATGACTTCCCTGAAATGGACAGCCAATCTAAAGACATTCCTGACTTTCCTAACAAGACCACAGCTGACACAGACCAGTGCCCAGATGTCACTGACCATTGTGACAGTAACTCTGACTTCCTAAGACGCTCAACCAGACGTAGGGAACCAGCTCAGAGACTGACTTATCCTGAACTAGGCAACCCACTAGTTTCTGTGGTCCAGTCACTCTTCCAGGGCCTAGCCATAGCATTTACTGAATCCTTGAATGGCCCTAGAGTGTTTAAAGTTGAAACTGTATGAAACATGTACGAGGACGTACATAGGAAAAGGAGGGGAGGATGTAACCCCCGTTACAAATAAACACTGGTGTAACTGGACAAAACCTGACAATAAATAACCTTATAAATATTCATAAATAACCTAATTAAATATTCGCTTAAAACAGTTAAAAAACTACGTGACATTAAATATATAATTAGTGGGATTTACAATGTTATTATAAAAAGTTACATTGTAAACCGTTATCAATATAACTGATTCAAGACGCTCTCAGCGTATGCCCCTCCCCCACCTGGCCGAGGCTCAGTCAGCGACAGGAGTCTAAAAGAGCGCACGGGCGAACAGAGCAGTGCAGCCGTTACGAACAAAACTGACCCAAACTACACCGAAAAGTGATCTTACACACCGTTTGCCTTGCCGGGTTGAGGGAAGAGTGTGTCTACGAGACGTGAAACCTTTGAGAGTAGTCTCGTGTTTGTCACCTGCGGTTAAACGAGGCCGATGCTTTTGCTTGAGACGGCAGAGAGCAAAGAAACGCGTTTGTCGCTGCGGTTAAACGAGGCAGTTACGCTTTTGCCCGAGACGGCAGGGACCAGATAACGGCCAGGTTTTATCCCCACCCCGAGAACACCTCAGTTCTTGGGCTTGGATCGAGTTCTTGGACCCAGGATCGAGTCGAGACCAAGGCGAGCCACCCAACAGAACATTCTCAGGATCAACGGCAGCGTCTCGCGAGGCGCGCGTGGTCCGCATTCCACCAAAGAACCTCACTGACTCCCAGACCAAGGTTTGAGGAGCGTTTGTGGAGTTTTTCCAACGGATTTGAGCGCACGTTAAAGGGCGCCTACATTGAACTCAGAACATATCCACAATTTAAGTTTTGCTAAGTTTTTGGACAATTAGAAGCCATTTTCTTTTTGTTATTGCTTTGCAAGCCAAATTGTTTACTGGATCCTTTTGATAATTGTTTTATTTATGTATTTAAAGGGTACCTATGGTGTCATTTTTAAAGTGACAAAACGTGTTTGAAAATTGAAAAGAGTGAATAATATAAACCTGAAACCAAGATTAAACTTAAATTAAAGTAATTTAAGAATAGGTTTAAATTAAAAACACTCAAAGTAACTAAATGACCGGTCATAAAACAAAACTTGTTGAAATAAGTGAAACAAGTAAAACATACCTTTTATTGAACTCATCTCAAAAGTTAAACAATATAAAGGTGTAACGGGTAACTAACAGAAGTGCCAGTATTAATGTTTGATGTTTGTCTGTCCTTTTATTGTCTATGTAAAGTAAATTGCCGGCTTTTCCATTTAAACTTATTGACTTTGGCTCTCATTTTGGATTACACACCACTCCTTTCGAATCTAGAACTGGTCCATACCCTACAGTCCTTTGCCTAACAGCGTAGGTGTTACACACTGACTTCCCATCCGTCCATCCATCTTCTGCTTTATAGAGGGCCAGGTCGTAGCCAACAGTCTGAGCAGAAATGCCTACTTCCCTATCCACGGATGCTGCCTCCAGCTCTTCTGGAGGCGTTTCCTGGCCAGCTGAGAGATGTAAGTCCCTGCTGCTAGGTCTTCCCTGGGGCCTCCTCCCAATGGGACGTCCCCGGAACTCCTCCCCAGGGAGGCGACCAGGAGGCAGGCAACCGAAACAGATGCCTGAGCCACCTCAGCTGGGTCCTCTCGACCGATTACTGACTCTATCACAGCGTCATGTTTCACTTTTCGATTTTAAAACTCTTTTGTTCACCTTGAATAGCCATGAAGACAATAGAAATTATTCCTTTCCAGCATAGTTGTGTTGTAAGTGGCCAAACACCTGCTGAAGCGCATATAGGGTAAACATTTGGTCCTTATTGCTTCTCAGTCTCAAGTGGTTGGTGGCGGTCGGATGCTTTATTTATTTTTTCTCTGATTGACATTTTTAGAATTTAATTTGAGAGTCCCTGGTGGGTCGTATGGCTTGGTCCCAGTAGAGACAACAGGGAGGTGATGAGGTGATTTAGAAAGATCTCCCCACGAGGCTTTGACACTCAGCAAAATGATGGAAAGGTGATTGATTGCGAGGCTAGTGTACTAGACTGTGATTGACCGACAGTGACAGGTGACTGGATGTACAAAAGAAAGCAGTTATCTGAATCAAATCTTTGCTTAAAGGTAGGGTGTGTAAGATAAACAGTACTTATCAGTGTCCCCAGTTCAGTTTTATGCTTCCGAGAAACATTACCTCACAGCAGTTGTATTTCCTTACCTTTTAAGGACAAAACATTTCTTTCGACCTACATTTTAGAAGCACTCGCTGCGTAATTGCCCCCTGTTTGACCCCTGGCGCAGTGGGATAACTTGTTTACTCCTCAAATGCGTAAAAACTGTCAATCTTGCTAACATCTTAGCATGAAAAGCCATGACTGCTCGCTGCTTTGTGAAACCTTTCTCAACACGCTCTTTTATCCGAGGTACACCAGCATGAGGCTCTAAAACCTTTGCTCTTCCAACTTACTTACAACATCTGCTTCAGTGCCAGTTTGTCTATTAAGTTAAACTAGGGACTCCACAGTGGGGGGAAAAACAGACATTATAACAAAGAAAGCCATTGTTCTTGTCACCTTATTAGTCTGGAAAAAGTTTCAAGACAACCATCTCAAAATGAAGTTAACACAGCAGCAACTTACAGGAACAAACGCCTATGTTAAACAGAAAAGTCAAGTTTAGTTTGAGCCTCAAAAACTAGGCAAGGCAAGTTCATACGAAGTACTTCAAAGTGCTTTACAAAAGGCAAATCAAATTGATAGAACAAAAATAGTTGAGGGTAGATAAAATGTTTTCAGTTGTCACATGAAGCATTTTTAGCCTGGATTTCGTCAGAGCTGAGGCCTGTCTCACATCTTCTGGAAGACAGCTCCAGATTTTAGCTTTAGAAAACTGAATCGTAGCCTCACCGTTTAGTCCTGACTCTGTGAGCAGCGAGAGACCACTTCCTGAGGTTCGAACCCATGGCTCTAACATGTCCGCGATGTACTTTGGTTTTTGGCTATGTTCACAAGCGTAGCTGTTTTAAAGTCTATTCTCTGAGTGCCATGAAGCCATTGCAGAGACCTGAGCACTGGACTAATATGGTTGTATGTCTTGGTTCAAGCGGCAGCGAAATGCTTGACTTGAGCCTGTGCATGCTTTGTCTGAACTCAACAAGTGTGGCCGAACCAACAGTTTTCTTGATCTCCCTTAGATCCCCCAAGACCATCCATCCAGTCAAACATTCAGCTGGTAAAAAAAGATCTTTTTCTAAATGCATGTCTTTAAAGACTTCAAAGGAGTTGAAATTCAAAGCCTTGAACTTAGAACTTGACTTGAACCAGCCCGTCTTTGACTTAAAGTCGGATAAAGACTTTATAGACGTTCTTGAGACTTGCAAAACACAAACTTGTTCACACTTTAGTCAACAGCGTGAGTGACCCAAATTTGGTCTCTCGGCTGCGTTGCGCTTTTTGTAAAGAAGCAGAAGTCGGACAAAGGACGAGAATCTAAGCTTTACTCTGAAAAAAACATAAAGGCTTGGCTTACATCCCCCTGTGATTTCTCCAAGAGCTAAGTTGAAGTACCTGATCTCATTTGCAATTAATATTCTACGCTCATATAATGAATTGCCCATCACCCGAACATGCAGTGTTTGCTCAAATCCGCAGCGCTATCAAATTGACCGGCAGAAGACGATCTCATCAGAAAGCCGGCGAGTGATGGCCCATTTGACCAATTGGCACGGGTTTGTAAAAACTTCACTTAGGCAGATTTATCTGATCTATAAAAGAACAAGTTAATTGTAATGGAGAAAGGCGGGACTTCTGACGGGTTTTCTGCCTCCACTGCTGTATTGAACTGCACTGACATCAAAATGGAGCATGGGTCGTTAACAGCGTTTAAATATCTTTTAAATATCTTGACCTGGCCAACAGAGACAATAACATTACGTATTAGTCTTGATTGGCTGAAATTGTTTGTGAAAAGGGAAGACTTTTGGATATTTGCTGCTGATTGGATCAAGTGTAACTGGTTTAATACTGGGTCTTGTGATCGGAGGGTCGGCAGTGTCTGTGTACACTGGTGTATGAATGATTGTGTGAATGGGTGAGTGGTTCCTTGATGTAAAGATCTTTAAGTGCCTAAAGCAGGTAAGGCGCTATATAAATGTGACCATTTACTATTGGTCAAACACACCAGTGGTTTTGAGGTAACGGTAGCCTGGTTTTACCATACCCTCCTATTCATTTCGTTTCATACAGAGGGTCTGGAATTTCACAATTGCGCTCTGTTAACAGGTGGGAGGGGTGAACTCCTTTGAAACGATTGGATCTGATTTTCACTAGCGTTTGGTCGTGACGTATGTAATGTGCCCGTGTTGAGTGAAGCAGCTATCATAACTCTTGGGAGCATTCCTTGCACATTTCAAGGCTTCAATTTTAATTTCTGGATATTTGGGAGCCGAGCCAGAACGGATTGAAGAGCTTCCTTTACGTTCGTATCCACCGCCATTGCCGAACTACAACCGGCAAATGCGGCGCAAATGCTTGACGTCACCGACAGCACCCGCCTCCCCCGCTCGCTGAATGGTAGGTTGAAATTCAACCGATGAAACGCAGCCACTGAGATCAAGCCCAGACGTACATGTAGGGAAAAAATAATTGACCGGAGTTTACGGGTGGCTAAGGCCAGGCTAAGGTAACGGTGTCAGAGGATTGGATGGATTTTGGAGGATGGATTTGTTGAGATTGAAAACTAAAACTTTTCAAATGTGTAATCCAAGCTTTCAAATGTGAAGTGAAAGAACAAGCGCTCCATATCCATATTATTGTTTTAAAAGTGCAATATGGAACATTTTGTGTGGGGAAAAAATACCCCTTTCTATTAGTGCACATTTGAGCTTTTAGTGACCCAAAAGCTGTATGGGTGGTTAGCATGCCATTAGTGTGTATTGGTGGCTCCGACCCGGTGGCAGGAAAGTTGCAATTGTTTATTTATTATTGTTTATTTATTAGGATCCCCATTAGCCACAGCAAAGCTGCTGCTATTCTTCCTGGGGTCCGTAGAAAAATACCATAATATACAATTACACAAAGATAAACAAAGTCCTAGACTTAAAATACATAACAGTTTTCAACATTATTAAAATGCAATGTACAAGTAATATAAAAGATGACCTGGGTTTTCTAATAGGCAAGGGATTACAATTAAATCACAAAGGCACAGCTTTAAATTCATGTCTTGTTCAACAGAATAAACTTTTCCAGAATAATTTAGAATTGAAAGTTGTTTTCCATTAGAACTATTTGCTTGGGAAGTAGATTCCATTCATACATTCCCCTGTAAGCAAAAGTTCTTTTCATGTGATTTGTCACTACTTTAGGTAAGAAACATTTATTTGCAGAAGCGGGTCTGGTTGCATAATTGTGTATGTTCAAGCTGAACCTTATATTTTGGTAGAGCGTCTGACGAGTTTTAGTGACAGAAACATATCTGAACAAACATAATACTGAATATAGTCTATCCTGTACCAATAACCAGTTTAGTTCCTGATGCATTAGTTTAGTGCTGCTGTAATAGTCACAGTGAAGTACTAGTCGTGCTGCTCGATTTTGTATAACTTGTAATTGTCTTATATCAATTGTGGTTTTCTGGCCAAAGGGGGGATGAAAGACCCCCAATCATCCCATTAACACTTGTATTACCCCAGAGGGACTACGAAAAGGATTTATTAAGGTAAACAAGTTACTTAGTTCTGCTTTAACAACTCACGAGGCAATGAATGGATCTCACTATTGGCAGATTCTATCTAAATGTTTCCAATCAAGAGATACATTCTTTTTCTCGAAGCATTGGCCAAAAGGTAATTTCGTACACAAGGCAACTCAAGGTGCCTAAAACAGGAAACAGCTACTGCTAAGCTAGCTTTGTTTTGCTAACAATTGTAGCTCAACAGTAATTTGCTTTTCACATGGAAAAAAAAAAACGTGTGTTAAGTGTGACGTCACACACAATAATAAGCTACTTCCGGGTCCAAACTGTTGATAGTTCCATAGATAAACACAGCAAAAATGGCAACTTTATCTGAATGTCCTGCTGAAATAAAAACAGATAAAAGTCCCCAAACTGTTTTACACCTAATTAGAATTATATATCTCCACCATTTCTCTAGGCAAAATGAAGATTTTTTATATTTAAAATAAGCCTCCATTGTGCATGGAAAGAAAAATATTTTGACAATTAAAGCAGTACTAAGTAACTCTTGCCCCTAGAGGCCATAAGCGCAACTGCAGGTGTCTTAGCAAGTTACGATTTTTTAACTTATTAAATGTCTTGGAGAGTAAATACTACGCTGACAGAAAAGGTGAAGGGAGAGAGGGGTGTTTTACATCCAGAATGGGAATATTTTTTTTCACTCAAACTTGGCTGTAAATACTGTTTAAAGTGGCGCTAGCCCGCAGTTAGCTTTGCCCGTTAGCCTGTTAGCTTCTTCTCCGTGATTCTATTAGTGTGTATTGCTTGCTCTGCCCCGGTGGCAGTCAAGTTGCAATTATGGTTTTCGGGACAGAGACACCAGGGGGAGATGAAAGACCCCCCAATCATCCCATTAACACTTGTATTACCCCCAGAGGGACTACGGAAAGGATTTATTAAGGTAAACACGTTACTTAGTACTGCTTTAATGCCAGAAAAGCATTACTTAAGAAAATCCAGAGCAAAGATAATATTTCTGTGTGATCAGATGTTTAGTAATCGGCTCTACAGCAAGTTAAAATCAGCTAAATCCCATTATAGTGAACAGGGCTAAAGTTCCGTTGGACCCGGAAGTAGAGCGATGACATCATCACTTAACAGGTATGGTTAAACATGACAAATGGATACATTTATGTAACTATGTCGAGTGCACAGTCTCCTTCATCTAATCATCGCGTAGCAGTGCACTGCATCTCTGGAGTTTCAAGAGAATATAATGTTATACAACGGTTAAACCATCCAAAAGTTAATTTTGCGTGATATTGGCTCTTTCATGGACAGATATAACACATGAGACACCAGTGGCATAGAAGTTGAAAGCCTACGTAAAGCAAATGCGGAACCTTAAAAGCATTTCACGATAAAGCCAAAGGGTAATCCTTTGGCTTTAATAGCGCGTCCTTTTGGTGAAATACATCAAGGGAGTGGAATGGATGGCACGTTATTTCTCTCTTTGTAAAATCGCCCCATCTTCTGCGGAGAATCCAATTAGGATCAGTCACAGCGGCATGGCGGCGGCGCATCTGTTTGTAAGTGATTCCTATCAACTCTTTCAGTCATCGCGCATCCCCGAGCCCGGCAGACTGACACGCTCTCTCCGGAAAAGACTGCACTCAGCAAACGGCCTGCCACTCAAGCACAGCCTTTGTTTTTTAGCGTCTTTAATGAAGGGAGAATTGGCCTGTACAAACAAGGCGAGGTTTAGCCCTGAGCAGAATGTGCAACGTCTCAGCAAACAAAGGCAAATGCTAAAAAGTTGAGTTGGGTTGGAACCAGAATATTCTCAGAAAAGGGAAGAGGTTTTTCTCGGGCTGAACTGTAATGCAAAAACTATTCTTTTAGTACTTAGAACATGGTGATTCTAATTCTGTAGATTTTTCCAGTTTTTTAAATTGTTATGAGGGACATACAGTTTAAATAAGTACAAACTTACTCCCAACTTCCCAGACATAGAACATTTCTACTCTTGTCAGGGATGAATTTATGAGGATGTTTCACAATTTTTATGGAACAAAGTGGAACTGCACAATCGCGCTGGGACTCTTTTCTCCTGATAAACAAGGGTCGATACGAGTCATACTGCCAAACAATACTATGTTTCAATACACAGTAAAAAGGAATGGCAATACTTCACCCTGAATGATTTTAAAAATAAGTCACAAGTCTAGTTTCCTAAAGTGTGAACCTTAAATCAGTCTGACATATATATAAAAGTGCAAAGTTGGAAAACAAACCTTCTCCCTTTTGTTGAAACCAATCGGCACCAAAACCGGGATTAATGATACAGATACCAACTCCAGCTTTGTCTGTAGCCTAGTCACCAACAGTGGAAGTCAAAGTACTTTATTTCAGTACTTTATTAAATACAGATACCAGTAGTTTTTGTTTTTTTCTTACTTTGTCCAGTAACTAGTTACTTTTATCATACTGTAACCCACTTACCAACACAGTTAGTTTTGGGGTGAAGTAACGAGTTGCTATAACTAGTTAAAGTTTCCCGCACTGTTCACAGTACAGTGCAGATTGCACATACTGTAGTGGCCTTTCAGTCTGGCTGTTTCCCAATTGCGAGGATCCATCCTCCGTTTGTCCACTTCGTTGACGTCCTCGGTGGTGGGCTCCTCCCAAACGGAGGCAAGTGTCCTCATACCGCCGCATCTGAGCTCAACTGGAACGGCCTCCGGAGCGAGCGGCGGCGTCATGTCACGTGTCAAATCATATAATAAAATGTCAATCTATGCTTACAAAAACGACTGTGTTATGAATAAAAGCTGTTTATAAACTGGTTTTGGTTGGATGTCTTACTGTTTGAACATTTTGGCCTGAATAAAATAATAACATTTCTGCAAGAATTTGTAAGAAATTCAATTAAAATATCAAATATCTTTAGCAGGTCCAGTTTATCACTAATCGCCTTCAATTGCACAACAACCATAGGCCTGATTTATCAATAAATAGGCCTATTTATTAACTTTATATAAACCTCTTTTTTACATCTTTACTTGCTTACAACACTTCTACCAATAATTTTTATTACAATTATTTTTTGCACAAATGTGGAACAAAACTTCAAACTAATAACCTTTGCAAGAAAAGGGAAGGAAAAAAACAGCGTTGCAGTGCATCCTGGGTAATTTCAGCTCTCCGAGGCGGCAGAGGATCCACCGGTGCATCCTTCATAAATGAGCCAAACGGAGGAGTCGAACTGCGAGGAGGCGAGTGGTCTGAGTGAATTGGAACACCACTTGGTGACGCTGTGATGACGTGATTTACGTCTGAAGTGGTCGAGACGCCGAGGATCCTGGACATTGGGAAACAGCCTAAGTGTATCTGTCTGGGGCCTGCAAGACAGAGGCGTGTCGTGAAGTAATGTGGGCGTGTCGGAGTAATGTGGGCATGTCGTGAAGTAATGTGGGTGTGTCGTGAAGTAATGTGGGTGTGTCGTGAAGTAGGGCTGCAACTAACGATTATTTTGTAATCAATTAATCTATCGATTATTTTTACGATTAATCGAGTAATCGCATGGCTGTGAATTGTGTAGAAAAATGTTACTTTTTCAATTTTTTAATCACAAAAAGCTAAAGTGGCAGCACTTGAGGACGTATTGATGGCGTAAACTTAAAGTAAATGTTTGTTGGAGGCTCTTGGCGCTAATTCTGCTTTCTGATTGGATGAGACACAGAAGGATATTCATGACATTTACAATGTACAACACACTACAGACCCTAACTATAAAAACAAAGTAAGTTTTCATCAAAAATACTACATTTTCATGTCATTTTTGCTCTATTTGAGTCTGTGTGAACCAGAAAACGATTAATCGATTACTAAAATAGTTGTCGACTATTTCAATAATCGATTAGTCGTCGATTAATCGATTAGTTGTTTCAGCCCTATCGTGAAGTAATGTGGGCATGTCGTGAAGTGACGTCGCATAACCCGACACCTCAAAGGAGTTGACCAATGCACACTGCACGACGTAACTGCTGTCACACCAAGGCTTATGCTGAACTGAGCTTTAGACACTAAAATAACAAACTAACATTTATGCAAAGTCAAGAAATGAATATATGCAGAACTCAAAATGTCCCCTCTAACAATGAGGCTGGAGACTGTGATCCTTAAGATTAGGCATTCGAAATCAAAGTATTTTAAGATTAGGGCCATGGATAGGTTAAGGCTTGCATAATCAGTAACACAAATTGGTTTAATGAAGAAATTAATAGACAGAAATCCAATTGAATTAAAATAAAGTCAAAACGTGGTTTTAAAATGGCAAATTTGCCTTAAAAATGGGATCTGAGTGTCTGTCACTACTTCTGACTACAAGTCTGTACGTTCCCTTATGCGTTTCGTGTAGTACTTCACGACACGCCTCAGTCTTGCAGGCTGCAGACAGACCCTACTCTTTCAGGCAGTATTTTTGTTCTCTCTGCGTACAACATACTGTTATACGATGTACTGTACAATGTACTACTTATTCTTTTCAGTGTGTGTGTGTTTTTTTTTTTTTTTACTGCAAATGGCTAATAATACTAAACTGAACTGAACAAAGGGGTAAGACTGCAGTGACTTGTGACCTGGTTTGAGGTTAGAGAAATCAGACTTGGGCTGATTGATCATGGTCTCAGATTTGACTACAAGCTGCTCTCAAATCGTTGGCACTGCAGACTTCTGTGAATGTGCTTTTGTTACATGACGCTTTTAGCTTCAAAGGTAAGAAGGATCGCAGGAAGAATGCATTAACAGATGGCCAAAAAACAGACATTTAAATGAAATCATATTTTTATAGTACTGTATATATACTTGAAATAATGTACATGAAACAATGCGTAGAAAATACCCCTCTAACTTAAGATGTTACCAATACACAAGTGCAATCCTGCTTTTACTTTTACTGCAGTGAAACTGTTTCAAATTGAAAGTAACAACACACCAGTGCAGGGAAAAGAGTTTGACCACAGACAGGATCAGAACAAGTCCGGTGAAGATTTCTTAACTTACATAGAAATGTCATTCCGTGTGACGTACATCAGAGTGCGGGCTGGCGTTTTGAGAGGAGAAGGGGGAGACCTAATATGCAGGATTATGAATTGAACAAAAGCGAGCGTTAAGAGTGGAACAGTCACTCAATATGGAGGTCACACGCAGTCAGCATCTTCCCAAAAGAGCCTGAAAACAGGTTTAATTTACCGTCTAGGTCACTGTCTGCATGTGCTGCTATTCTGGTGTACAACCTTGTGCAACAGAACAGAGGAGCAGACAGAGGAGGAGACGCTCAGCTACTATAATAAACAGTCAAGTAAAAAAAACAAAAAACAGAAAACACTGCGCAACCTTCAGAGGACGCCAAATGATGCACTTCAAGGACCAGTTCTACATTTATCAAACGCTGAAACTGTTTTATGATTGTGTTTTCTTCATGTAATTACGCTAGACAGAGACAATAAGACAAGGACAAAACTGGATGGTGGTGGTTTTAGAAATGTGATTCAAAGCATGCAGTACTGTTACGCTTAAATGTGACTTCTGGGCATCTTTGCTTTGGAATTATAAACTTTCACCTGGAAACAAAGACACTGTCTAATTGAAAAAGTAAGCTGTTGGTATCTCATTCAACCTTTATACTTTTATATGGGGACCTCTATCATTGCATTTGATATTCTCCCCCCAAAAAGGTTATTTTGTTTATTTCTTACATTGTGTTGGCAAAATCTAGATTCAAAATAGCACTAGAGTTTCAAGTCATGAATAGTACAGTATTTTCAAGGGTATTTAGTTCCCACCCAGATCCAGTGCGATATCTGAAATCGTAACTTTACACTGCAAATAG